>CM057458.1:104972500-106358125 GCA_016271365.2 Neoceratodus forsteri
TCAAGGCATACCTCACTGGCAGAACCCAATCAGTTAAGATCTCTGACACAATTTTCCCACTCCCTCCTGATAAGAACTGGCATCCTCCAGGGATCAGTGGTAGGCCCCATACTATTCTGTATTTTTCTAAACGATCTCCCGTACACCTGCTCTCCATTCTCCTTCATTCACATGTATGCTGATGATACTGTCTTTATGTCTCTGGCTCCTGACCCACTAAGGTTGCATCCAAGTTGCAGCATGACTTCGACAAAGTTCAGCATTGGTTTGCAAACCACCAATTTTCTCTCAATGCCAAAAAAACAGTCTCCAGGACCTTCGGCACCAGGCAGGGACTTACCAGTTTTCGCTCTCTACTCTCCTTCCACACTCTTGTTGGGACTTAGGACACTTCCTCCTTCAGGTATTTAGGTGTCTGGCTGGACCAACAATGAACTTCTCTGGTCATATCAACACCATTGAGAAAAAATTGCATCCCAAGCTTGGTGCCTTATTCAGGAACTGTGCCTGCATCCCACCCACGGTTAGGTGTGACATTGTCCAGCAGATGATCCTACCTATCTTTGACTACTGTGTTGTAGTCTACAGTGCTGCCCCTAAGTCCTTCCTGGCCAGATTAGATACCCTATTCATCTCCTTTTGCCATTTTGCCCTTGATGCCCCCCTCCGCACTCATCATTGTGATTTCTACCATGCCCTATCCTTCCTTTCACTGACAAACTGACATCTCTCTCACTGCACAAAATTCTCCTCCAAGCACTGGCTAGGGGAACTTCCCTCCTATCTCTCCCCTGCCTTTACAACCACCCCCCTTCTTCCCACTCCCTAAGATCTACCGACTCATGAATCCTGGTGGTTCCTTGCCACTCCAGCCTTATTGGCCAATCGGATTATCCTTATTGCCTCCCAAAAATCTGGAATTCACTTCTCCCTCAAATTTGCCACTCATCCTCTTGCTACTCCATTAACTCTGCCCTCCAGAACTTCCTTGACCCTTCCTGTGCCTGCCATGACCCTCCCTAATCCCCCATGCCATCTCCCCAAAGCCCATATTACCATATGCCTACTCCTCACCACTCATATTTCCCTCTGAGTATGCTCCTCCTCGTCCCCTACCCTCACTCCCCCTAAAGCGTTCCTCCCCCTTCTTTCTCTACCCTTAATCTATCTCCCTCCTTTGAGCTCAATCACTGCTTTGTGCAGGCAGGATCCATAGTGCATGGTGGGCACCAACTTTACCTTCTTTCATCTATTTCTCCTTTTACTGCACCACCTCAATCTCGGCTAGATCACTGCCTTGTGCAGGCAGGGTCACCCAGCACACTGGTGGGGCACTACCCCATCTACTATAGTTGACCTTTGCTACCCCCTCCAACAACATCTGTCCCCCAACCCACCCTTGCATCACTATATATAAATAACTCTCATCACCTATAACTGGTGTCCTAACAGTAGGGTTGTCCACAGCCCTGCCCAGATATAGATAACAGGACACTGTTGAATTTCAACTTCCCCCCCTTGGATACCCCCCACCTATAATACCTGTCTCTCTCAGCACCCTGCCATACTCTACCTATCCTCTCCTCCTACCCCCTTCTGGTTAACATAGCCTAACACTGGCCTACCCCTACACTCAATTAAGCACTTATACCCTACCCCATACCCCTCTTATATGCACTTTAATCCACCCTGTCATCTCTGCCTCAAAATTTGTGTTCTGTCTGTGTCTCTCCATAAATTTCCTTTCCCTTCTTCTATTCTGCCCTCCACCAATTTCTCATGCTCTCCTTCCATTCTCCCTTTCTTTACTCCAATCACTGTAAATCTTGAATATCTATGTTACACTAATGGCTACCAATTACTGTTGGGTCACCTTACCATCTAGTGCTACATGCTGTTGCCATGTTATTATATGTGTTCCAGTGTTACCAACTGTCACCAACTGTGGCCAATTTGCTTTATGTGTCTTCATACCTATTATACTTAACTGTTGCATTGTTAGTCAATGTTATCCACCTGTAATCCCTCCTGCTCTAATTGTATGCAAGTAAGCAAATTGTATTCCAATATTGTAACCTTTTTTCTGTATTCTATTCTATCTCTACCCCCCAGGTTACACTGGGAGACAAGCAACTTGTTGCTCAGCGTGCCTTCCTGGAGAAACATTTAGATAAATAAATAAAACCATGGAGGTGAGACTGACTGGATGGTAATTTCCAGGCTTCTCCCCCCCCCCCTTATATAGTGGTACTACCTCTGCCTGCTTCCAATCTCCCGGGAACCTCCCCAATTCAAGTGATAGATTAAACACCTGGGCAAGAGGTTCTGCCAGTTCCTCCCTTAACTCCCTAAGTACCATTGAATGTATTAGATTGGGTCCCATAGTCTTGTCCATGTTTAATTTCCTCAGCTCTGCCAACACTCTTGCCTCCGTGAAGGGGGTTATGTTCACCTCTTTCCACATCCTTGCCTATTTGCTTAATGCAGGCCTTCTTCCATCTTTCTTCTCTGTGAATACCAATATGAAGTACTTATGGAGCAGGGTTGCCTTTTCCTAATCCCTTTCCACCATCTCTTCCCTCTCCCCTTTTAAGTGTACTCCTGGGTCAACCCTGAAAAAGGGACTGTAATTGTCTCAGTGGGCTTATCCGGTCACCGAAACTCAAATAAATGAATAAATAAGTGTCAGAATCCGTTGTCTGTTCTTCCTTCTGTCACTCACATACTCACATTTGGGCTGGCATTATAGCCTAGAGGTTAGAGGAACAAGGTGTGAACGAGCTTGATACATCCAGCAGACCAGACCTGAGTTTGATTCTCACAACCTCCAATTGCATACTGTGTGACTCTGAGCAAGTCACTTAACCACCCAGTGCTCCCAGGTCAGTCCTTAAAACAGGCACTTGTGCCTAGTGGGCCTTAACCAGTTAACAAAGACTGAAATAAAACAAAAAATACCTAAAGAATTTTTTGTCCCCTCTTTTCACTTCCCTAGCTATTCTGTCCTCCGTGCATGCATTAGCTTTTCTAATTGTTTTTCCTGCCTTCCTGAGCCTATCCTTGTAAATCACCCTTTCCTCTACCCCCTGTGACTTCTTGTAGACTTTGAAAGTCTTTTTCTTCTCTCTGATGGCCTTCTTAACACCCTCCATGAACCACAGAGGTTTTCTCCGTCATTTTCTCTAGCTAATTTTGCAGATACATTGTTCAGTGGCCATCAACACACCATCCTGTATTGTCTTCCACATCTGCTCTACCTGTCCTAGGTTCCCAACCCCCTCTAGTTCCCTCTGCAAGTTGCCCCTCATTTTCCCAAAATTTGCCCTCCTGAAGTCTAGCACCCTGGTGGATGGTCTGCCTGTTTCTGACCTTGCCTGGATGGAGAATCTTACCATCCTGTGTTCACTGTCCCCCAAGTTTTTCCCCTACCTCTACCTCTCCCAAACTGCCTCCATTTGTCAAAACAATTTTGAGTGTTGTCTGCCCCCTGGTAGGTTCACTTACCAGTTGGTTTAGGAATGCATCTTGCATGGATGGAAACACGTCCCTGCTTCTAATGGAGATGGCCACTGGGATATGCCAATCTACATCAAGAAGGTTTAGGTCCCCCACCACTAGGATTTCCCCCCTACTGGCCTTTTGCTGTATGTCCCTTGCCCTGTAGTTTGGGGAGAGGGGTGCTAATTGTCTGACCTCAGACCTCAGCTATGTGATAACTGGAGGTGGGGCTAAGTCAGATTTGAGGTAGAAAGTTGATTTTTAATTTCATAGAAGAAGCCAGAAGGGGAAGGATCCAGATTCATTACAGTGCAGTGCAGTGCATTAACTTTTCATTGCTATTTTGGTTTTCAACTCAGATGTGTGGGCTTTTAGTGGTACTGTTATTTCTTTGATGTCTTTACTTAGAATTGTTTTTGGGCTGTTGGAAATTTAAAACCTAGTTTGGTGCACTTGTAGTGGTGCTGTTTTCCTTTGCTGTCTGTACTTGCTGTAAATGTTGTCTTGTCTTGTCTGTCTTGCCTGTAGTTTGGGGGAGGGGAGCTAACTGTATGAACTCTGACCTCAGCTATGTGATAACTAGAGGTGGAGCTAAGTCAGATTTGAGGTAGCAAATTGATTTTTGGTTTCTTGGAAGAATCCAGAAGGAGAAGGATCCAGATTAATTTCAGTGCAGTGCAGTAATTGTTCATTGCTGCTTTTGTTTTAAACTTAGATTTGTGGGCTTTTAGTGGTACTGGTATTTCTTTGCTGTCTTTACTTAGAATTGTTTTGGGGCTGAGTTTGGTGTGCTTGTAGTGGTGCTGTTTTCCTTTGCTGTCTTTACTTTGCGAAAATTTTGTCTTGTCTTGTCTGTCTTGCCCTGTAGTTTGGGGGAGGGGTGCTAATTGTGCTAATTGTCTGACCTCTGACCTCAGCTACATGATAGCTGGAGGTGGGGCTAAGTCAGATTTTAAGTAGCAAGTTGATTTTGGGTTTCTCAGAAGCTGGCTTAGAAGGGGAAGGTTCCGGATTCATTTCAGTGCAGTGCAGCAACTGTTCATTGCTGTTTTTGTTTTAAACTTAGATTTGTGGGCTTTTAGTTGTACTGTTATTTCTTTGTTGTCTTTACTAAAAATTGCTTTTGGGCTGTGGAAAATTGCTGTTTAAACTTAGATTTGTGGGCTTTTAGTGGTACTGTTATTTCTTTACTGTTTTTACAAAGTCACATTCCCTTCCCTGACCCCCAGCAGGTGGTTGTGGAGTAGGCATAAGGGGGAGAAAGTCTGCCCTAGGCATAACAGGTGTTTTTACTTTTTTGTGTGTGTTTTCCTTCTGTAAAAAAAGCATCTGAGGATCAGTGGCAGAATTTTCAGGAGAGTAAATTAATAAAGTGGGAACTACAAGGAGAGCTTCAGTAACAGACAAATACTGGAATAGCAGTATAAGTGCAGTATAATGTGGGGAGTGGTGCAATGTAGTGGATGTGGGGCAGCCAAATTCAGGCAGACCTTCTAGATGCTGAGGTGCTGCCTTATCTGCAGGCATCTCTATGGACTGTGGGATGAGGTAGCCAGACTCAGAGTGAAAGTAAACTTGGTCATGAGTACCTTCACCCCATTCTGAGACCACTCAGTCCAACACCGCTGCCTTGAAGAATGCCAAGAACAAGGAGCACTTGGATGATGGTGGGCTCAGGGAGAGTTAGGGAGGTCAGGCAGAGGCACATTCCAAATCCTATTCCACCCCAGATCTCATATGCCACACTCGCAAATGGGGACAACCAAACAGAGGTACCCAGAGAAGTGGGAGGGAAGGATGTGGAGGTCAACCAAGGAGGTGAACTCAGTGGGGAGAGCAGTGGACCCCAGAGGAGGAGGAAATAAATCCTGGTAGGGGCTCAATCATAAGAGGGATCCAGCTAGGAACACAGGAGGGGGAGGACAGAAGATGAGGTGCCTACCAGGTGCCATGGCATGGAGGGATGGGAGGACAATCCTGAGGATTGCTAGGAAGGCAAAATGGGACAGTGAGCTGGATGTCATTATCTACCTAGGTATTAATGGCCTGGCAAATGGGGAGCCTAAGGAAGTTCAGGAAGAGTTTAGGAAATTGGGAAGGGGTATCAAGCAAGTAGCTACTTCGGTCACATTCTCGGAAGTAGTACATGTGAGAGGCATGGGAGAGCATAGGGGCGCATGCACCAGGAACTTTAACTCATGGTTGAAGAACTGGATTCTGTTATTCATCACAAAAGCCACAGGAGGGCAGCAAAGGCAGTGCTTTCCCAAAAAGGGAACAGTCATATGGAAAAAAGAAAATAAAAGACATGAGTTTTCCCCTGTCTGAGTGAAGTAAGTTACATTTAATGAAGTAATCTCTTCCCCACCATCAAACAATACCTCCCCCCACTGAGTAAAGAACAGTTGCTAAAAATTAACTATTAAAAATGATTATGTTTCTATCTACATGTCTGTATTTTATTCTATTTATTATTGATGTCATGTTAATTGTTGGATGCAATTGAAAAAGAGATATTTCATCTCAATTTGTTATCTAATAAAGATGAAGGTGAAGTTGAAGTTGAAAAAAAGGAGGTATTTATGTCTGCCTCATAATGACCAGGTTGCCTGCTAGGCCAAATGGCATAGAAAGCTAGAGAGCATAAGTTCCCTTGACAGACCTCTATCATATTTATAATTACAGCCATACTGAAAACGAAGGTGCAACTCATCTATAAATGGTAAACAATTATTTGTGCATTTGGGGGTGCATTCAGTTGTAGCTTACAAGAGTTGCTCTGGTGGTGGCCTCAGTAAGGTGACCCAGCAAAACCCCCAATAAGTTGTTTGGAAAGGAGCTGATCTCTGGAAATTGCAGTTAGTGCAACCTGCATTTTTGCTCCTCAAGAATACCATATGACAGCTAAGCACTGTGTCAAGTTAACAGTGACACAAAATGGGAAAGAGCAGCAATCCCAAAATGATTGTGCAGTCACTTCCCTGAAATGACAATGGGCAACTGGTCAACAGAGCAACTCCCCCCCCCCACACACACACACATACAATGCCCCTAAATGATAGTTTACATTTTGGCATCTGGAGGTCCCTGAGAGAAGAATCCTTTTGGAGGTTTGCAGGCCACAATGTTCAGATCTCAACATCTTGGTGAGGGAAGGTGCAGAAGCCCCCCAAGCAAACTTAGTGGATCTTCACCATTGTAGCTAGGCCTTATTGACACCTACTGGAGACAGTCACAGCTGTGGACTAGATGGCATCGTGGAGAATGGTGACATCCTGGAGGTTTGGAGTATATTATGGAAGGGAGACCTTCATTCTTCGGGCAGTCAGCTCCTTTGCTGCATCTTCCAATAAGTAGAACTGTTTTGGCACCTCAAGAAACATTACTTTTAGGAGAGTGGGATAAGGGTCTGGAATTTCTGTTTCTGTGCACAGAGACTCTTCCGGATGGGTGAGTGGGCCCTGCATTTCGCCATAACAGCTGGCAAATAATCTTTGTTGAAATAAAGCCTGATAGTGTTGTATTTAACTTGTCGCATTCTCCATACCATAAGCAATACATATTGCTTAGTAGTATAGCTGAGAAATTTTAAGATGATTGATTCTGGACAATCTTCTGTGCTTTTAGGTGTTTCTTGAACTGAGCAGTGGGTCCTCTCTATGTCGAGGGGTATTCGGGGTCCAGCTGTGAGAGTTCCGAAAGACCCTCCATAAAGGCCCCTGTGTTTCAGCCCTCCATGTCTTCTGGTAAACTGTAGATGTGTAGATTATTATGATGGGACCTATTCTCTAGGTCTTCACATTTCTTGTTGGCAGCCTAGCATTCTTGTGAAGTGTGCACCATGATTCTTTCCAGTCAGTCTGTCTGGGTATCAATGGCTCCAACTTGCACCTCCACTTCTTGGGCTTTATTTTCTATTTTGTTAAGGTCCTTCTGAGTTCTCCTTTGATAGCTCACACTTCAGATCTGAAATCATTTTGTTCGGTGAGAATTGTTGCATTAGAAGGCTGTGATGTGGCCTGTTGACTGTCAGATGCCATGGCTGGGATAAGTGGTGAGGAGGGTGGTGGCTGTGCTACATTGATTTTGGATGCAGCAGTCACAACTGCCATATTTTTTCATCTGCCCATCTACTAACATAAGTTTCTTGCTAAATGTATGTTCAGATTTAAAATGTATTTCAAGTAATTTTGGGGCTTTTAGTGGAGGTTGGGATCCAGAGCTCAAACTGCACATTATATCTCACTCACCGCCAGAACCAGAAGTCCTGCACTGCTGCTTTAAACCACCATAAAATGAAACTTGTATAAGGATAATTGAGTTTGCATGTTAATTTGTTTGTGTACAGCGAAGTAATTTCCTTGTGTAAATCTAAAGACTAATTTAATCAACTTAAATTGCAAAACTTATTATGATTACAGTATATTAAAGCAGCAGTATTTGCAAGTCACCATAATTTCTTTCAGCAATAATGTTTTCCTGTGAAAAATATAAAGATATTGAATTTTTTCTCTTTGTTTTATTTCATTCCTGAACCAAGACATGGAATTTTGAAGTTTTTAAAAGTTCCCACTCCAGTGCTGTGCCCACCATGAAAAAATTAAATACCTTGCTGCAGTGCTGTGCTGTTTACCATTAGAAACATGTGGCAGCACCATTCAAAAATATCCTAAATATGACTTTAGTATGTACATTCAACAGGTCACCTCAGTGGAAGAGATTTTTAAAAATTGTCAGTGTTGGCCATTTTTAATGATGTAAATAAGATATTAAAGCTGTTTTTAAAATATCTGAGATAACAAAGTATACACAAAGGAGAAGGGGAAAGGGGAAATTGTTCAACCAGGAAAGGCACACTAAGTCGAAGCCTGTTTCCAGGTGTGACTTGGGAGCAAAAGGAAAGTTAACTGACTTGCTCATGGTCACACAGTAAGCAAGTGGAGGCTGTCCGATTCAAACCCAGGTCTCCAGGTTTTGCAGCTCAGGGCCCTAAACAACTGTGCTGTACTGCCTCTGGATGAATGTAATGATGTAAGAAATACAAGTTGACATATATATATATTAGTGGCATAGTAGTGCCATTATAGTTAGGATTGAGTACCCCATTTAAGGTGAAATGGTGACATTTTGCACTTTAATAATTTTGCCACCTTACAACATATTTGCCTGAAATTTGGTAGGCATGGAGTGTTAACATAGATCTTGGGATATGCCATGTATTGTACTGGTCAGATATACGGTTGCAGAGTTATTAAGCAACATTCTGAAGCACATTTACGCTTTTTTGCACATTGTTTGCTCACGCCTACAGGTCACACGGTTTGCGTGACCAGTCTGAACACTGCATGGAACATGCAGCCAGGGTCCCTGATGTGCCTTTTGAAGATTTCATGAAAAAATATTGAGCGGTTCAAATGTTATTCAAAAAACAAGTTTCACATTATAGTTAATGGAAAAAGTTAGCAAAAAGTTTGACAGTGTCGCAAATGCAGTTTTTAGTGTCACAAATGACCCCGTAGTGTCGTGAGTCAACCATTTTTTTTTTCAGTTACTGATCACAGAAATGCTTGGAATTAAAAATTGGGACCCTTTAGAGACACAATTCTTTTTGTGTTTAGCTTGTCGAGCCCTGAGGGTGCTAGGCATGTCTTTATTTTGGGGTTAAACACCCCAAAAATATGTTTTTGAAATTTTTGTGAAAAGTAGTGTCACAAAGTAGTGTTGTACCTGTGACACTTTTGTGATTTTGTTTGCAGAAGTGTCACAAATCATGACACTACTTTGCAGCACTATGGCCAAAATTACAGGAATTCTTTGCCACCCTGCTGCTAAAGAACGCTTTGGTCTTTTGGGCTGAAATTTGGAGGGAAGAAAACCAACAACCCACAGATGTGCCTTTTCATAGTTTGTTGAAACAATATTGCAGGGATGCAAAGTTATGGTACTCTGAAGTTGGTGCTTTTTCCCATAGACTAACACTGCGGCATCTGCTGCACCTTTTGGTTCCGTATCTTGGAAATGGTGCAAGATACGGACTTTTCGTCTGAAAATTGCTTTGCCCCCAATTAGGGGGCCATAGAGTTATGACAAACATAAGAGATACAGTGCCTGATTCTATAAGAGATATGCCTGGTGTAACAGCACTTGCACCAACTAGAATGGCTCAAGTAGCAACCTACGTCAGCAGTTGCAACTTGCAGGATTCTACAATGTGGCCTGCGACATGCCACAGGCCACTTGCACCAAAGAGCAGTTACGTCAGCTGTTGCACCATAAACCCCCTGTGACATAGCATTAGGGGGTTTATGGCAGCAGTTGTGCCCTATTCTAGTAGGGCAGCAACAAAGTCCCCAATGTTGGGATTCTACAAGAACCCCCAGAGGAGAACCGTCAATGTAAGTTACACCTGCATTTAACTGGTATAACTCTACATACATCCTCCAGGGGTTCTGTAGACCTACTGCACCCACTCCAGGATGTGCCGACCATGCCCAGAACACCCCACAGGGTAGCCCACAACCCCCACAGCCCCCGATCCCCCATAGCAGAGGTGTCCAGCTGGGGATCTCGAACCCCCAGCCCCCAGAACCCCCAAACCCTAAATGCCTGCAGAAGTAGCCCACACAACTTGCTCCCCAAACTCCACACCACTATCAGCCCTGCAAGTGATTTATATTCCCCATCCATGCCCTGACCCGATGTTTCACCACAAATGGTAAGAAGTAAAACCCCCAAGATCCCTGGTAGTCTAGTAGCCCCACCCACCCCACCCAGCAGTGGCTGTCCACCGCATCCTCCCACCCATCCCCAGCTGGTGAATGGCACAGCCTACCTCTCACCTCCATGGCCAGCCACTGACTGAGGCTCCACATGAGCACTTACTGTATAGACACAATCAGAAATGAATGAATACTCATTCATTTCTGAGTATGTCTATACAGTAAGTGCTCCCGTGGAGCTCAGTCAGCAGCTGGCCATGGAGGTGAGAGGTGGGCTGTGCCAGTCGCCAGCTGGGGATGGGTGGGGGGATGCGAGTGGACTGGCACTGCTGGGTGGGGTAGGTGGAGGGCCACTAGATTACCAGGGTTCTTGGGTCTTCTACGTTTGTACCATTTGTGGTGAAACATTGGGTCAGGGCATGAATGAAGGGCAACACATGCCCTGTGGGGCTTTGGGAGGGCGCTCACTCTTGCTGGGTGGGGTGCGACTTGCAACATGCTCCTCAGGTACACCCTTGGGTTGGCATGAGACTTAGCCACAGAGACCCTGCCCCTTCTAGAATAGGGTGCAGGGTCCATGGCACAACGGCAATTGGTGTAAGTCGCCTTTGGTGGTGACTTGCACCAAGCTTCTAGAATCGGGTCCACAATTTGTATATGTTTTGTAGAACAATTTTTTTTAATTTGCAAAACAATGTAACATAAGCTAGGTAGCTGTCATTTTCAGTGAAGTCATACAACAAACAAAAAAAGAACTACAAACATACACTGTTCAGGATGCCCATGTCTTACTACAAGCATCAGTGATAATTGCAGAGGCGCCCCTCTGGTGGAAGACTTGAGATTGGCCAGTCAATGAAGAAAGAGTTCAATGCTCATGTGTAGATCTGGGCCAAAGTTGTGACTTCTGCTTAAGCGGAACCTTCACAAAAGTTTGCCAACTTTCATGGAATTTTCCAAACATCCACCTGTGGTGAAAATGGAAATCTTCCAAATGTGTTTGACAAATTTTTGCCATTCCACTGAATTTTCTTGCTGAACTGCAGAATAATACATTTATCCACAATTAATGTAATTATTCCACAGTTCAGTTCCATGCCATCTAAGCAGAGGAAAAAAAACTTCAACTGGTGTCCAGTGGCACCCCACCCTCTGATTGCTGGCCCCTTATCAATTTATTTATTTAACATTTGGTAGCTGGAAAAGGCACACTGAGCCACAGCTTATTTCCAGGTGCGATATGAAATGTAACATTTCCCTGGTGTCTAATGGCATCCTCCCACCCTCTAGTCACTGGCCCCCTAAAAATGTTACATTGCTCTGCTGTCTAGTTGCACCCCCAACCCTCTGATCAATAACCCCATAACAATGTAACATTTCTGTGGTATCTAGGAGTACTCCCTCACCCTCCGATTACCGATCCCATACTTGCTGAGTGATGTGCCTCCATCTGCATTTGTCCTCACTGCTAACTCAAGTAAGTGCCTGTCACAAGTTTGTAACTGCATGCTTGCTCCTTATTCTTTAAGTCATCCACTAGGGGGGCTGGCAATTGGGGGGGACCACTAGACACCAGGGAAATGTTAAATTGTTAGGGGGCCAGCGATTGGAAGCTGGGGCTGCCACTAGACACCATGAAAATGTTAAATTATAAGAAGGCTGGTGATTGGAGGTTGGGGAGTACTGTTAGATGCCAAGGAATGGAATACCACTAGACACCAGGGAAATATTAAATTTTACAGGGCTGGCAATCAGAGGGTGGGGGTGCCACTAGACACCAAGGAAACATTAATTATGGGGTCAGCGATTGGAGGGTGGGGTGTCACTGAACACCAGGGTTTGGAAACATACATAAATGGGGGGGTGCAATACATAATGCAGATTTTTTCATACCTTCATTCTGCACTTCAGTGCAAAATGAATGTGTGCATTTTGGATTAATGTATTAAACTGCCAAAAGAAGGGATCACGTGATGAGTCTGGCATGAAAGGACGTCTTTTGTGCTCCTCCTAGGCCCAGTCAATATAAATTAGCTGTTTCTTTCATTGACACCCTTCCCACATAAGCTTATTACCTCTCTCTTGTTTGCGAGGTGCACTCGAGGTGTTTTTTGTGCCAAAAAGTAGCGAGCAGAGCATGTGTAACTGGCTGGTGTTTTCTTGACATTGCACTTTCAGCGGTGACAACAGGCCGAATGGTAGCATCGAGATGGAGGTGGAAGCTCTGGAGCCCTTGGCAGCATGCACACCAGCAGTAAAGTGTCCAAAATCCCTACCGCTGGTGCCAGAGAAACAGGCATGTCAGGCTGATGCGGAAGGGTGTGCTACAATGACCACAGAGGATATCCTGGAAATTAAGCAAATGCTGCAGGGGCTGGTCATGGATTTTGCAACTGTAAAACCAGCTCTGCATTCACTGGCTCAGAGGATGGGGGACGTGGAAGTCAGAGTCTCCTCACAGGAATGGAAAGTCTCTACTCTGGATCAAGAATTGATCACAGTGCACAGACAAGTTAGAAAACTTGAATAGCAGATGGAGGATCAGGAATCTAGAAGTGAGAGAAACAATCTCATATTAGCAGGGCTACCAGACAGGGCTGAAGGGACTGGCTGTGTTTCCTTTATGCAATATCTTCTGCTCAAGCTCTTGGGCCCCCCACCGTTTGGTGAGGCCTATAATCTGGAAAGGGCCCATAGAGCTTTATGAGAGATGACCCCACCAGGGGCAAGGCCAAGGGTCATCATAATGCGATTCCTGAATTATAAAGAAAAATCCCATGTGCTCTTTAATGCTAAAAAAAATAAAACTCTGCAATGGACTGGTGCATCCTTTTGGCTGTTCCAGGATCAAACACCATCAGTCAGGGAAAAGCAAAAAGAATATTCGGAAATAAAGAAAAAGCTCTACTTAGCCGGAATTCAGTTTTGACTGCAATATCCTGCAGTGTTGATGGTTCGACTCCAATCAGGCAAGAAAAAGTACCTTACTGCGGGTGATGCCATGGAGAGGCTATGTGTGGAGCTCCCAGGGTTATTTAAATCGACGACTTGAGCTCCTATTGATGAGCTGCAAACTGGTATGATCTACATAGTTGGGACTTGGGCAGTGGAAAGGAGATGCTTTATTTGTTTCTGGTTTTTCAAAATTCACAGGGGAATGGACTATGAATGGGTATCATGTTAATGATGTTCTGCTTACTACTGTGGGATTTGAATGGTATCATTAGGGGTTGGCAACCATTATAAGATAGCAGGATTCGAAATGGGGTCTGGTGTTGTTTGGGAGGCCAGGGGAGCTCTGCTCATGCAGGCATGGAAAATTCTGCAGTCTATGGAGGGGGCAGTGATTCCCTGGGTATGGTGTTATTATGGAGTCTGAACTATGGGGGGGATGGATAATTTGGGCTGCAGCATGGACGGAAGGTGAGGACTGTCCTTTAATTTCTTTAAGGGTTTTTTTTTTATTAGAGTAGGTGAAGAGGAGTGTTATGGGGTCCTGAGAATTAAATGAATATTGGGTGTCAAGACTACAAGTGAGCATTTCTGCTGTAGTAGTAGTACTAGTTTCAGTGAGGGGTGTGGTCCTGAGGAAAGCTCAGCCAATTTGAAGGGCCAGGGAGGGGCGCACAGAAATGGGCTCATCCATGAATTGATGATTGACAGGAGTATGATTCAAGGATTGTGGGCTAGGGGGGGTTACAGGGAGTTGGAAAAAGAGAGTCCACAGTGGTGCATGTGCAAGATGCAGACTTGGCAAGGGCAAAGTGTGATGGTTCTATACCAAATCTTTTTTTAATTTTTCCAATGTTGTGTATTAAAATTATCTCATGGAATGTTAAAGGTCTTAGAGGTAGATGGAAAAGAATGGTAATTTTGAGACTTATTAGACAGATGGGGGCTCACATTGCTCCACTACAGGAGACCCATCTATTGACAGAGGAGCTGGGCTTCCTTAAGAGGCTGTGGGTGGGTCAGGTTTATGGTATGGGTAAGGATAAGACTTCGGGGGGTGGTGATCTTAATAGGGAAAACATGTCCATATACTATAGCGCAGGTGACTATCAGGGATGATAGTAGAGGGATTTATCTCACGGACACCCTAGGGGGTAGAGAGCTCACAGTTGCTTTTATTTATGGTCCCACCCCCTCCAATCCTGAGTTTTTTGCTTCCTTAGAATTGGATATCTCAGCATTCTCTCTTTCTGCACTCTCTTACTTTGGCAGGGGACTGGAATTTATGTTTTAACAATAGGAAGGACAGGATACCTCCTTCAGGAGGGCCTTTGTCCAGGGCTGAGAAAGCTCTGATTAGATTTTTGGAAGTCACTGCTTTGGTGGACCCACTCCGAATTTATTCTAAAGGAGGCAACAACATGACCTTTTACTTGGCGTCCCACAAAACTCAATCTAGAATAGATTTTTTTGGGGTGGCATTGTGTGAGGTTAGGGAGTTAGTAACCCGGGGTAGAATTTTCTCGGATCATTCCCCAATACAGTTGACCTGGGAGCCTAGAGTTGCTCCCCCCAGATCGTATAGATGGAGGCTGCAGGATACATTTCTGACTGAATCTTCAGCCCAGGGTAAACTAGAGGATGCCCTCCTGGAGATTATACAGAATCAATTGCCCACACTTCAGAATAAACAATTAGCATGGCCGACCTGTAAGGTGTTATATGCAGGTGAAGCCCAGGGTCTTTCGGCACAAGGAAATAAAATGAGACGTGCTAAAGAGGCGTTTATCCTGGGGGCTATAGAATCACTGGCTCCTCGGGAGGGATCCTCAGTAGATACAGATATGGAGCTCCAAAGCCTGCAATGAGAACTGTCAGATTTTGTTTATGGTAAAGTAGAATTTTGGTTGGAAAAGATTCAAGCTAAATATTTATTGCAGGGAGATGTACCTGGTTGCCTTCTTGCAGCCAGAGTTAAGGAAAGGGAAGTGGCTCAGACGGTTAGGTCGGTACAATATGCAGGAAGGCTTGGCAACACGACCCTCAGAAAATGGTGGATGTGTTTGCCTCTTACTTTAAGGACACATACCGGGCAGAACACCTTGCTGGGGAGATGGCAATTAGGTCCTTTTTGGAGGGAAATACCCTTGCCGGTCTTAGATGCTGCACAGGTTGGAGAACTGGTGGCCCCATAAGAGAATCTGAGATAATAAATGTGATCCACTCTTTGCCTTCTGGCAAAACTCTGGGGCCTGATGGGTTAATGGCTAAGTTTTATCAGACTCATCTTCCTACAATACTCCCCTTGCTCAAATATTTTTTTAGCCAAGTCATGCAGGAGGGGGTGAGCCACCCTCCCCTCTACCAGGCATATATC
This sequence comes from Neoceratodus forsteri, assembly GCA_016271365.2. Classification (NCBI taxonomy): domain Eukaryota; kingdom Metazoa; phylum Chordata; order Ceratodontiformes; family Ceratodontidae; genus Neoceratodus; species Neoceratodus forsteri. Next base: position 104,988,047 of record CM057458.1, read on the forward strand.
TCCCTGGTGCCAAAACCAGGCAAGCTTATGGATTTGCCAGGCAGCTACCCACCAATAGCTTTGATGAATCAAGACATTAAGATTCTTATAAGGATTATAGCTAATAGAATATTGAATATTGCCCCAACCTTAATTAGCCATGAGCAGGTGGGATTCATTATTTATTTATTGATTTTTGATGACCGGGTAGGCCCACTGGGCCCCGGAGGTCCCTTTTTCAGGGGCGACCCGGGTGTAACAATTTCATACAGGTAGCAGATCAGTACAGTCAGGTGATAGTAATGTTTTTACAATAGAAGACTTCATAGGATTACAGGCAGCAGGTAGTGGAAAACATACAGGCAAGTAGGACATGGAAGTTGCACATGAAGAAGAACATTTTATGTAACGGGAGCAAAATTAGTTGAGAGAGTGCTTTGGTAATGGCAAGCGAAAGCTAAGGACCTGAGGTTACCTTCTATGGACTTGGTGGAAGGGGATATATTGGGACATAAGTGCCCCATCCTTTGGAGGAGGTCGTTGTACTACCCGAATAGCTATATGTGGTCCGGTCCATAGGGCAGCCAGGCTGGCTATGCGTGGTCAGGTCCTGTAACAAAGGCATGTGCTCCTGTCGAGCAGGTGTCCCTTGAGCTTTGTTCGGAAGCTGGTGATGGACACTGCCTCCCGAACCTCCAGGGGGAGGTTGTTCCAAATGGAAGGGGCAGTGTACGCAAAGAACCTGGACCCAGCTTTGATCCTAGTCTTGGGAACCACGAGGAGAGTTTGGCCTGAAGAGCGTAGGGCCCATGGGTTAGGTTTCACCCTAATGAGACCATTCAGGCTAGGGGGAGGTGTGGGGCCCAGTAACTTGAATGTAAAGCAGAGGATTCATGCCTGGTAGAGGGGCAAAGGATGCTCTTAGGATGCTCCACCACATACTTGGTCAGGCATTGGATTCCCAACTTTCCCTAGCATTGATATCTTTAGATGCTGAGAAGGCCTTTGATAGGGTCTCTCATCCATTTCTGTTTGCCACAATGGAGAGGATGGGTTTCCCGGAGAGCTTTCTCAAAGGTATTAAAAATTTATATGCAGCCCCTGCGGCTAGAGTGTTGTGTAATGGGTATCTCTCACAGGAGCTAAGGTTGGAAAATGGGACCAGACAAGGGTGTCCCCTTTCCCCAATATTGTTTAATATTTATTTAGAACTGCTGCTGAGGGCAATCAACAATGATGCCTGCATTAAAGGGTTCACTATTGCAGGGCGGGACTTAAAATTTTCGGTCTTTGCCGATGATATTTTTCTGCATTTGCAAGACCCGGCCTCAAGCTTTAAGAGGACAGTTGAAATTATTGAACAATATTCAGGGGTCTTGAATTATAAGTTAAACTTGAGCAAGATGCAAATTCTCCCCTTGACAACACATGTCAATAGTGCAGACTTTGAACCTTTACAGTTACATTGGGTGTTGGATAAGCTTAAATATCTAGGTATATGGATCACAGCTAATATGGCAGATGGTGCGGCAACAAATATGGAAAGGATCCTGACAGCAGTACTTAGAAGGACCAATCTTCCCTTGAATTTTGCAGCTAGACTGGGATTAATTAAAATGAACCTTTTACCCAGGTTATTATACCCAAAATGTTTAGCCCCATATCACATTCCCAAACTCTGGTTTGTTAAAATTGGCAAACTGCTATCTGAATTCTTATGGAATTCAAGGGCCTCCTAGGAGAAAGCACAGCGTCCTGTGCCTACCATTTAATAGGGGAGAGATTAAGTTACCTGATCTTCATCTATATTATGTGGTGGGACAATTGGGACTTATGAGTCGATGGGTTAGACATGTAGAGGGAAAGTCATATATTCCGATATGGCTCCAAATTGAGAAACAAATTTTTCAGGACTTAGGCCTCTCCCCAGAGGCATTTCTCTTCACTGATTCAGAGAAATACCTGAAACAAGCATCATTGGCTCCAACTGTTAAGTTAGCTATGGCCTGGTGGTCATTCCTTACCCCTAGTTAAAGGAGGGATCAAGGGAAGACTCAAGAACAACTGCTGTTGGGTAACCCTAATTTTTTAATTGGGGGTAGGATCCTTACTCACCGTTGGGCAGCTCAGCTTCTGGGCCTCCAATTAAGGGATGTTGTGCAGGACAATAGGGTGGTTCTCCCGGGTAAATGTAATACAATGCCCTTTTTCAAAAGGTTACAGCCCTTTGAGAACTGAATATGTGTGAACGTATATAGATTCTGGACGTATATATATACGTCCACAGTCTTCTAAGGGTTAATAAAATGTTGGAAGAGATTTGGAGAAGATTAGGAAGTCCACAGGGACACTCTTTCACATAAGACAATCTTAAGGAAGTGGATCCTACTTCTCATTCTTTATCCAAAGTTTATAAAGTGCTTCTGGAATATGTTAGCCCGGACTCTACCATTAAAATCCCTTACTAGGATAGAACATTGGCCTCCCAGAGACTTGACTGGGATAATATATGGAGGATTTACAAGTATATACTGTATCTGTACCCAAGTATAGGATTGTGCAATTTTTTATTATTTATAATATGTACTTTACCCCTGTGGAAATACGTTATAGACACCTTGGACAGACAGACCTGTGTTTTAGATGTCGAGTGGGTTCTGGAGATATCCTACATGTGTTGTTGGAATGCAGTAAGATAGTGCCCCATGGGCTGAAATTAAACAGCAAATGGACCCTCTATTGGATTATTCAGAATTTATATTACCAGAAATATGCATTTTGGGTGATATGTCGCTGGTATCAGGGATTACACCTAAATTCCATTTATTTTTGATGGCTGCGATAGTTAAATCTGCTATATTGAAACATTGGAAAGATGATTATATTTATACTTACAAGCACTGGGTGAGGGACCTGATTTGTGCCTTGGGAAGAATAAATAGGTATTTGCTTACAGAGGGACGGAAAGGGTTATATAATAAAGGATGGTTGGCACTGGAGGTAATCTACTCTTTGAAGGTTTATAATACCCAAACACAGGCCTGTCTGTCAGATTGTGATTAGCATAAGATTTTTCCTTATGAGAAATGTATAGCTTGATTTAGATTTTTGCTGTTTTAAATGGATTTATTTCACTTGTCACACTTGTCTCTGGGTTGCTATGATACTGGTACAAAGGTAATAAAATAAAGGATTGGTCTGCTTAGGGACTATGGTGGGTTGGACTCTCTCTCTTTCCAGGGGACACGGTAGTGGGCTACCTTCTGGATGCAATGTTGTCCAGGTTAGGGACCAGTTGCTCTACCACTAGAGTGATATAATGCTTTGGTTTCAGGGAATTTTTTTCTGAGGATTAAGACTAGTTGTTGATAGGGTTTTCTCTGACTGGAATGCTACAAGAATTGATTATTATTACAGAGGTCAGTCCCACTAGCTGAGTATGTAAATAGTTGGGGCTGTACATAGTTTCACAATCAGGTTTTGGACTGTGACTCCCAGCTGTGTTCAGGATATTTTTTATGTATGTCTGATAACACACAATAAACCAATAAAGATCTACTTAAAAAAAAATATAAACTGCCAAAAGAAATTCTGCAGAACTGGCTTCTGACAGTGGTCACGTCTGTAGAATTTTGTTCCACAGTTTAATACATTAATCCACAGTTCAATACATTAATCCGCGGTTCCTACATTTATTCCACTATTCTAAGTCAGAATTTCCATGAAAGTTGCCAAAATGATTCCCAACTTTCATGCAAAGTATGCCAGCAGAAGTTTTTTTTTCACAACTCTACTCACATGTTTATTGTTTTCAATGCTTCCACTCATATGCAAAACAGTAGATGTTACATGGCACTGCCACATCATCAGAGCCCATGGTGGTACCTCTGATTTGTACTTCATGTTCCAAACAGATAACGTGGGGATTTATCTAGGGGCATATTTTATGCTTGCAATGTTATTGGCTTTACTTAGCCCTCATCCTTTATCCTTCTTACTTTCTCTGCTCTCAGTGACTGACCGTACAAATGATTATCTTGGAGTGGAGGAGCAGCTGGTTTCCCTGACCATGTCAGTATTTATCTAGGAGTGGTGGTCTCTTCCTCATTTAATACTGATGCATAATAGCTAACTTCTCTTAGGTAAGAGAGGTTTGATGCTTGTTACCTTGGCAACCAGGCAGCAACACATGCCAGGAGTTTCATGTGTGACATCATGACATTGTGATGCAGCCGCATTATGGTGTTTGCTGGTACCAGATGCAATGATGCCTTCAGCATCATTTCACTACCCAGCCTGGACACCAATCACACTCCTTATAGAAGAAGGCAGACTAGGTGGGCCAAGTGGTCCTTATCTGCCATCAAATTCTATGTTTCTATGTTTCAACTGTAACAAGGCGTGGTCTTAATTGCATGCATTATGGCATTTCAGTTTGGTTTGTTGAGAGAGAGTGTGAACGGTCCATTAAATGACAGAAAACACACGTTTTAAACTGTACACATACTGTATGAATGAAACAGACTTTAAATTTGCCTACAGTGAAATTAAGTGAGGAGCTTGTTTCTTTTGCAAAACACTAACAAGGTGAATAAGAGTAATTCCTAAAGATGACTGGGAAGGAAACAATTATAGGAAATGAGAATAAGGGTGATTATATATTTATAATAACTGGTTAGCAATTTTTTCTATGAGCTGATCCAGTTATAATTTGCCATTATAATCCATGGGTTGTAACGGCCAGCACGAGCTGAGTCAGTTAAAAGAAAGATGCATGCTCATTGGCTAATGTGCCATCTATGGGCATGCTTAACACTCAAAAAAAATGACGCTCCATGTCTCACTTACCAAGGAGCCACCAGAAGCCACCACACTGTCTTTGAACTCCGAAGAGTTCTATTCTACTTTATTAAAACTACCGGGTTTATTCTGCCTGTTTTCTTTTTTTCTGCTATCTGGTTAATCCTGCTCTTCAAATGAAAGGGACCCATCACTCCACACACACACACACACACGCACACACACACACACACACGCACACGCACACACACACACGCAATGGGAGCCTGATCTGAAAGTGTACAGTAATCACAACAGCTGTTAGAGACTGTAAGTAAGAAAAATACATAAAAACTGAAAGTACTGTACACAAAAAAAAGGAAAAAACAGAGGTAGAGAGACCAACGGTGTGTGTGTGTGTGTGTGTGTGTGTGTGTGTGTGTGTGTGTGTGTGTATGAAAGTCAGGGAGTCACAGACGCTAGATGAAGGCTGGAAAAAAATTGCCGCCCAGCAATTATAAATAATAAAAGATGGGGAAGTGTGCTAAAATTCAAATGTAATGGTTGCCCTTAGTGTGGGATGCTGTAATAAACCCCTCGGGCTTCTCCCTCGGGGTTTATGTAGCATCCCACACCTCAGGCAACCATTAATTTCTCATTAAGCACGCTTCCCCATCCATTATTGTATATTTATTTATAGATTGATGGACATTACAGCCATTATAAAACAAAGATATTAGTAAGAAGACAAAAGATTTTGATACTCTACAAGGTGGCCGGAAAAATTGATTTCCTTCTCCTTGTCAAGTGTTTTGAATTTTAAAAGCTAGGAAATTGTTCACTAAACAGGGAATTTATATTAGTTCAGAGCAACTAGAGAGTAAACTAAATGCTTTTATAATTTAAGAACACCCATATGAGGCTGCAAAGGAATTAAGGGTACCATGATTAAAATGATTATTGTTTTAAAGATATAACAGTTGAAAATTTAAATTGAATTGACAAAATGTTTGTTTTCTTGTATATGATCTGTTTTGTGGATGGTATATGAGTCTCAATAAGAAAAATATTAAAACATTTAGGATAATACGACACTCACCAAAGGTAATGAGACTGATCTCTAAATATATTTAAATGTGTAAACATAAAAAATGTGCTGTGTGTTTTTTATTATGGGGAGTATATGGGAACTAATTAGAACAAGTTAAGTCACTGGTAATGTTAATATATATGTATAAATAAATAAGCATATTTTCTGAAGAAGTGGCATTCCTGTTACAAAACAGTGAATTAATTTAATTGATGGCTTTGAAAAACAGAGAAAAAAACAAGGTGAGTGACACAGCCTGAATTGCATTATTTTTTTTCCTGTGACACACATGGTTCATTCACAACTATATTCTTGTCTAAGTAGGCCTATTTAAGATGAACAAAAGCAACACTTTCTAAATTAACACCCAAGGAAACAGTTACAGGGTTTAGTATGGTATAAAACAAAAAACAGAACGGCTGCCCAGTGATAGACAAAAAGAGAAAAGACCTGTATGTTAAGGTCAAATACAAAGCTTTTAATAAAACAACTTGAAAGAACAGCACTTCAGAGCCACATACACACGTTTCATGTCCTAAACAACACTTTTTCAACGTGTTACTGGCTCAAAAACACACACACACCTTAAATAGTTGATGAACCCATTAACATAGAAACCAATTACAATTACTACAACTAGACCTAACACACTTGATTTCAATTTATAAAATTAGAAAAGACAAGAGCAGTATAAATCATCAATTAAATAACATTTAACCATTAAATACATCAGTTAAAAATCCCTTCTGTATCTAGAGCAACCACATAAATATATTTTGACAAAAAAGCCAAAAAATAACACATCACATGATAACAAAATGTAGTAAACGAATCTAACAAACAATGACATAAATCTTATTACTTTAAAGTCATATTATATACATTTAGCTGAATAGCACAAAAAACATGTGGAACCTGACTCAAAAACTCATTTTAGGTAGTGAATAATGCTAAACGTTGCATTTAAACCTTTATTTCTATGTGCTCCTAACAGGCACTGCCAATTACTTTCTTGTATATTTAGTATGGTATACTTGTTCTCACTCACAGCAGAGAAACAGAATTGCCCATGTGTTAGCAAACCCTTCAGATGCATTCTCTTCTGTGGTTAGATTTTGAGATAGCAGAACACAAAAGAACAGAACAGGATGGATAGAAATAGACCAGATTAGGACAGCATAAAGTGAAACTGAATAGAACAGAACATGGTTGATGCTGCAGCTCATTTCGGTGCAGCATTGTGGCTAAAGTGCAATGCTCTGAACTTAGACATTCATGTGAAAAGCATACCACAGCCCCTTACTCACTGAGTAACAGTCAAAAAGTTGCTTAACCCGTTCTTACCTGAATTAAAAAGAAATCAATGCAAAATTAGCCACAAATGTGTCATTTAGTTATTATCTAAGTGCCCAGCTTCTTAGTAACATGGTCATTGGCAGAAGATATGGACCGCTAGGCCCACCTTGTCTGCCTGTATTCCCTGGCTGCATCAGCGGCAGCTGAACCTACTTGGTAATTGGCTTTTGCCATTCTTCCACACATCTAGGGTTCCCTTATGTCTATCCTATGTATGTTAGCATCCCCTCACTGTGTTAGCACCCACCACTTCCAGGGTAGGCTATTCCAAGCATCTACCACTCTTTCCAAGAAGACAAACTTACTCACATTTCCCCTTATCCTTCCCCCCTCCAAACTCATAGTGTGCCTCCTTGTCCTTGTACAGCTATTTTACTGAAAGATATCACCGGTCTACACTTTTTTCAAGCCATGCGCCATCTTGGTTGCCCTCTTCTGGACTGCCTCCACCTTGTCTATGTCCTTGCAAAGATGTGGCCTCAAAAACAGAACACCATATTCTAGATAAGGCATGACCAGCATTTTGTACAATAGCATCCCCACCTCCCTTCTTCCACTGGTGATACCCCTTCCTGTGCACCTCAACATTTATTGTTTATCCCTACATCCTTCTCTACATGGTGACTGCAGCAATCCCTCCACATCCTGTAGTTCTCCAAAGGGATATTTTCACCCCAGATGCATGATTTTGCACTTCTCTGCATTAAATTTTAATTGCCACACTTGTGACCATTTTTTTCCATATTTCCCAGATCCCTCCTCATTCTTTTTACCCCTTCTGGAGTGTCTACTCTGTTGCAGATCTTGGTTTCATCCACAAATAGGCAAACCATCCCCTCCTGCCCTTCAGCAATGTACAGATGAAGACATTAAAAAGGACTGATCCCAGGACTGATCCCTGAGGTACCCCACTGATCACCCTTCTTTCATAGAAACATAGAAACATAGAATTTGATGGCAGATAAGGACCACTTGGCCCACCCAGACTGCATATTTCCCTACCTACTGGATAAGCTGCAGATCCTAGTTAACCAGCAGCCTACTTATTCCTACCCCTACCCCCTAGAATGGCCTTATGAGTGTCCCATGCATGCTTGAATTCCACCACTGATTTTGACTCCACAACCTCCTCTGGAAGGCCGTTCCATGCATCCACAACCCTCTCTGTGAAAAAATACTTCCTTAAATTACCTCTGAGCCACCCCCCCAACTTCAAATTGTGCCCCCTTGTTCTTGCACACCTCTATTTTTGAAAGATGCTACCCTCTTGGACTTTGTTGATTCCCTTGAGGTACTTGAAAGTTTCTATCATGTCCCCCCTCTCCCTCCTTTCCTCGAGGCTATACATATTAAGCTCCTTTAGTCTGTCTTCATATGTCTTCCGGTGCAGACCCTGTACCATTTTAGTTGCCCTCCTCTGGACAGCTTCCATCCTGTCTATGTCTTTGTGGAGATTGGGTCTCCAGAACTGCATGCAGTACTCCAGATGGGGTCTCACCAGCTGTCTGTACAGAGGGACAATAACTTCCCATTTTCTACTGGTGATGCCTCTCCCTATGCATCCCAGTATCCCCCATCCCTCCTTGCTACCCTCTCACATTGTTTGCCCACCTTTAGGTCATCTGATATGATTACCCCAGGTCCCTTTCCATTTTTGTTGTTGTTATCATCTCATCCCCCATTGTGTACTCTTACATAGATACATAGACAGTGTCGGCAGATAAGGACCTATGGCCCACCTAGTCTGCCCATTTGAGCTTGTAAGTTCAGTTTGTTTTCCTAGAAGTCTGTTTCCCCTTACCCCTGCCCTCTAGAATTCCTTTATGTCTATCCCATGCATCCTTAAATCCCGTGATTGTTTCAGCCCCCACCACTTCCTCTGGCAGGGTGTTCCACTTGTCCACCACCCGTTCTGTGAAGAAATTCTTTCTCATGTTTCCTCTGAATCGTTCTCCCTCCAACTTCATCCCATGCCCTCTAGTCCTGAAACATCTTTTACACTTAAAAATAGTGTTTTCCTGCACCCTGTTCCTCCCTGTAAGATACTTGTATGTCTCTATCATATCCCCTCTCTCCCTCCTCTCCTCCAGGGAGTACATGTTCAGTTCCTTCAACCTGTCTTCATAGGACTTGTGATGCAACCCATGCACCATCTCTTCCCCTGGGTTTTTGTTTCCCAGGCGCATTACCTTGTACTTCTTAGCATTGAATCTAAGCTGCCATACATTTGACCATTCCTCTAACCTTGCCAAGTCCCTTCTCATCCTTTCCACCCCACGTTGTGCATCAACTCTGTTGCAGATCTTTGTGTCATCTGCAAAGAGACATACTTTTCATTCCAGTCCCTCTGCAATGTCGCTTATAAAGACATTGAAGAGGACCAGTCCTAATACTGAACCCTGCGGTACCCCACTAGTAACCCCCCCTTTCTTCAGAGTGGACTCCATTTACTATTACTCTCTGTGTCCTATTCTCCAGCCAATTCTTTGTCCAGGCTGTCATCTTGGGACCCACTTCCAGGCTGGCTAACTTGTATATTAATCTTTTGTATGGGATTGTGTCAAATGTCTTGCTAAAGTCTAGATAGGCCATGTCCACAGCCCCTCCCTGATCTACTACTTTGGTCACCCAGTGAAAGACATCTATCAGATTCATCTAGCATGACCTTCCCGCTGTGAATCCATGCTGCCTTGAGTCCTGTGGCCCTCTGGCCTCTAGATACTCAACAGTTCTTTCCTTCAGAAGTGATTCTATCTTTTTCTCTATCACTGAGGTTAAACTAACAGGTCTGTAGTTTCCTGCTTCTGCCTTGCTCCCACTTTTGTGAAGGGGAATCACATCTGCCCTCCTCCAGTCCTCGGGTACCACCCCATCCTCCCATGATTTGTTAAAGAGGGTAGGCAGTGGTGTCACTAGTTCTACCCTTAGTTCTTTTAGAATTCTGGGATTTCCTTGGATTTGATCCCATTTACTACCACCATCTGCTTCCTGTCCCTCAACCAGTTTCTAACCCAGTTTACCACTTTGTGGCCCATCCTCAGGCTACCTAGCGTATTCACCAGTTTTCTGTTGGGTACGGTATCAAAGGCCTTGCTAAAATTAAGGTAGGTGATAACCTCAGCTCCTCTCTGATACACCCCCTTCATCACACATTCAAAATATTCAGTCAGATTTGTTTGACATGACATTCTGCTATGAATCCATGCTGCCTTGAATCTTGTGCTCCCATGGTTACCAAATGTCCAACAATCCTTTCCTTAAGCAGTGCCTCCATAATCTTACCCACTACTGAGGAGAATTTGACCGGCCTATAGTTACCTGCTTCCTCCCTGCTACCACTGTTGTGGAGAGGAACTACATTTGCCCCCTTCCAATCCTCTGAAACTACTCCTGTATTGAGTGACTCACTAAACAGTCACCAGCAGTGCTTCTAGCACTGTTCGTAACTCCTTTAATATCCTAGGTTGCATGTTATCTGCTCCCATCGCTTTGTCCACCCTCAGTTTTTTGAGTTTCTGCAGGACTCGCTCCTCTGTAAAAAGACTGGTGTTTACCTCTCTCTCCCCTATTGCACTTGCTGTCTAGTTTTGGTCCCTGTCCCTCCCCCTCTACCATGAATATGGAACAGAAGTATTAATTCAGTATCGATGCTTTTTCTAGGACCCTCTCTACCCACACCCCTTCTTCCCCTTTAAGCCTCACAATCCCTCCCCTGGCCTTCCTTCTTTTGCTAATGTATCTACACAATGTCTTGTCTACCCTCTTTACCTTCTAGCTAATTCCTCTAAACTCACATATCTTTCCTTATTAAACTCCCTGAACCTTTCTTTGTCTCCCTCTTTGAGCTACAGTATGTGGAATCAGTTTTGCATGTGAATGTTTGGCAAAAGTTACATATTTCTCATTCAATGAACTTCACGGAATATTTTCAATATTTTAGACATGCTGCCATATACTAGCCCTCAAGTTATGGGAAAACCAACAATTCTGAAAAAAACATGGATATCATTTATTCTGCCTCTTGGGAAAAATGCATTAATTGCTGCCAAGCAGAAGTCCTCAAGCTGGGGGTGAAATTGTCAAGTCACAGGGAAAAAAAACAATTCAATGTATCAGCTTTGCAAAATAAGGATTGTTACAAAATATCTTTGCATCCTGCATGATTTGGCCAAAACCAAATTCTGGACATTTCTCAGAGCTCTGTTCCCTGCACCCCCTGGTGACTAATGTAACTGCTTGTGGCATGTCACATGCTTTGAAATACTGTGCGTGTGTAAAGTTAATATTTTACAGTAAAAACTCACTTTTTTGCTTTCATGCACAGTGCATCTGAAAGCTCTTCACCCACTGAGTTCAACATTAGTAGTCGAGAAAACAGACACAGATTGCAACAAAGAATGTCATTGAGAGGGAGGAAAAATTTGCCAGCGCATCTGGGTTTTGTTCTCCTCTGTTACAAATAACACCACACACCTTCATCAGCTTATCTTGCAGTGCAAGGCCTGGCACAAAAACAGGTGACTGGCAGCTGGCACATTGAATATTACCCCTCCTGTGTTAGCTATCTTAATTTCTTTCACTAGCATACCAAGCCTCTCTTTCAAATTGAGGATCACTATAATATATGAGTTTGTAACTTAGTAGGACAAAGTGATGGTCAGGAAGGTCCTCACCTTCTGAACAATATCAGCTACAAGTAGTGCATTGTGCTGTCAGCACTGGATATGGTGGAGTTTTGTAGCATCCCCGTGCCTGATTCTGGATGTAAACATATTTCTTCTTCTCTGACTACTGCAATCTAGTCATCAAAGGTGGTAGTGTTGTTTCCTCTGCTGACCCTACTGCTAAACTGACCATCTTTACTAAAACACCCTGGCCCAGATATTCAAAAGGGTAGCACATGGTGCAACAGTGTTCCACCATGCACAACCCACTGATGCGACCAGGCACGATATTCAAAAGGGAAAAGTGCGCCACACAAATCCCGATGCGCCGGAGTGGATCAGTAATGTATGCAGGCACAGGTAGGGGGGCATGCCCATGCATAACCTGCACAACCCAATATTCAGCCTGGGATGTGCAGAGTCATACATGCGCAACCCCTACCTGCGCCTGCACAAAGTTAAGCCAAAAAAAAATAGGAACAAGTGATGGCCGCCTACAGGTGAGCTGTTGCTTTGCAGGGCGCAACACGCAGCTGCCACCTGTGGGTGGCCACCCGAGTTCCTCCCACACCTGGCGGCACCCCCCTTGCCTGATGGGGGGCATCTGTAATCACACACCCCAAATCCAATATCTCTGGTGGTCTAGTGGACCACACTGAGCCAATCGCGAGGCATCTATAATCTCACCCCCAAGTTCAATATCTCTGGTGGTCTAGTGTACCCCACCCACCCGCCACTGAGCCCCACCACCCGCTCCCCAATCAGCCGGCGGGCAGCAGCACCCCACCACCTGCCACCCCACAGACTGACAGCTCGGTGGGGCTGCACTCATTGGTTCACAGCATGAGCCAATGGGTATGCAACCCATACCGTACTACTCAGTCCAGATATGAATGAATTCATTAACATACCTGGACTGTAGTATGGGATGCATGCCCATTGGCTCATGCTGCTAGAACCAATGGGCATGCAGCCCTACCAAGCTGTCAGTCGGCGGGTTGAGGGGCGGCAGGCAGGTGGGGTGCTGCCATCCACTCGCTGACGGGGAGTGTGGTGGGGCTCAGTGGGCGGGGTGGGGTGGGGGTACACTAGACCACCAGGATATTGGACCGAGTGGAGATTATTGGTGCCCACGATTAGTCTCCAGTGTGGTCCACTAGACCACCAGAGATATTGGACTTGGGGGCGATTATAAATGTCCGCGATCAGGCTCAGTGCAGTCCACTGGATCACTAGGACTATTGGACTTGGGGGGGGGGGACTGTATTGTTGCCCATGATCAGGCACATAGAGGTCCACTGGACCACGAGGGATATTGGACGTTTTTTCTTTTCTCTTACAGGAATTCCAGCAATCAGGCTGCAGGGGGCGTCGGTCCCCGATGGCTGCTGCCTGGTCGGGTGCCTGGCACAAGTCATTGAGGATCGGTGCACCTGCATGCTAATGGCATGCAAATGGGGCCATAATGAGATGCAAATGGCCCCCTGTGCGCCTTGCAAAACTTATGGCCCCATTTGCATGTCTTCGTTTGAATATTGCAGGTGCTGAGCATGGCGCAATGGCACTTGCGTCACCGCATCTCCATGCTCCACTCTGACCACTTGTGCTGGTGCAATGCCACTGCACCATGCACAGTGGAGGTGGCCAGGGTGCGATATTCAAAGCTGCTGCACCATAGTGCAGCTCTGTTGAATATCGCCCAGGCAACACCCTTGCACAACAAAGTTGAGCTGCGCCCAGGCTTGCACCACAGCCTGGTGCAGTTTGACTATCCGGTCCCCTGTTTCTTCTTGCTTTTTAAACCTAGGATCCCATTCATAGTCACAGTTGGACGCAGAAAAATGCAAGCTGTTTTGGGGTTGCCCCATTGCACTACCAACCATTTGCTTGCACTATACACAAAAGGTAGTTTCAGGCAATGAAAAAATGACAAAATGCAAATGACAAATCTGATGGTAAGTAGGTGCAAACATGGGTTTCAGATACTAACATACCATTGATTGCCAGTGGCCAAGATGCAGCATGGCATAGCATCAGCTGTAGTGGGATCTGCAATGCTACCAGAAAGTCATAATGGGCATCCTGGTCAGTTGTCTGACTCTCCACCTCTCCCTACAGTCTCCACAATACATTTCTGACCCTGGTAGGCTAGAGCCATCACTCCAACAGCCTGACTGCTTGGGAGTCCAACAGACACCCCTCTCCGTACTATCTCCTCTGCATTGAAGCTCAGTTGTAGTCCAATGGTCCCCTACCTCACCTGCCCAGAGTCCCTGTCCACTGTATTTCTTCAAGGAGTGTTCTGCAAATTATTTTCCTCCAGCTGGCTCTGTTTGCCTGGACATATTACTGTGACTCCCCCCAAGCTATTCCTGCCTATAACTGTTATTTAGTATTAGAGATGGGAATTTCTGGAGAATATGATACTGTTGGCACTTGCACAGCGACCGGTTACTCTTTTACTCCAGTTACAAACACTTTTGCAAGCATGCAGGTAGAGGTTGTGAACTGGTGAGTCATATGGTTCACAAGGAGCATAATACAATGTGGTCACAAAGTTACTGATAGCATTACGTTGTCATGGCAACCACTTAGCACAAACTATAGTAGTGTGACTGAGAATGGGGTTACTATTGTTTCAATTCTTATTTCACTTGGGACTTCATCTTTTTCTTTCTCTTTCTATTAAAATTCATACTTAATGTCTTATTCCCTTTACTTGGTTTTATGTGATTAGAGAGACTCAATAAGAGTGCCCACCAAAAACAGCGAAGCAAACATTGCTCAATATCAAAACGGTAACTGGCATTTCAGCGATTGCCGCAAATAGTGACAGTCATCTACTTTCTCAATGGCAGCAATAAAATGTACATGTTTATATGGGGGGGCTACACACCCAAAAAACCCCAATTTTAATATAATCAACTTCAGGGTGGGGCTAACACAGGGGACAGAAGAAACAATAAAACATAATTCACCACAGCCTGACTCAAACCCAGGTTAACCAGCTCCAGTGGTAGGGCTGAAGCCACTACATGAAACTTCTAGATTGCAACTACTTGGCTGAATGTAGCCCAACAGCCTGCTGCAGCTGGTGTAGCTCACTACTATGCTCACTATGTAGTAATCTGCGCCATACGTTCAGACTCTCTATTCGTACAGGCTGTGAAATTGAGTCGCTTAATTTGACTCACCTTCATTATGTGCAACCCTTTAGTTTACTCTTTATTTTATCATCTCATTGTGCTAGGGGTGTGTGAAAAAACTCTTCACCAGCAGAACTGAAGTGAAAGTCAGACTTTCCGTTCCGCAAAATTTCAGAAATCCATTTCTGAACTTTTGTGGAATTTCCACTTCTCTGTATAGCTGCTGGAGTGCCAGATATGTCAAAAAATAAATTTAATTCCCAACCCTGGTGGCTAGTGGTCCCTTCCCCCCATTCAATTACTCATCCGGCCTGTCCAGGGCAACATGTCCTTTCAGTAACACCATCCTAATCCACCACTGACCCATATACAGTGGTTAGTTATTAAATTAAAAAATTCTCCTGGTCTAGTGAGTCTCCTCCCTTTCTCAATCACTGGAATTAAGATTGCATGTATGCCAGGTGGTGAAATTTCACCTTTGAGGTGTAAGTCTCATTTATCTCAGTCCTGAGTGCTGGCCACTGGCGTAAGTTTCTCTTCCCATGGTTGGCAGCATTGAACTATTAAATTAAGAGTGTGCTTGTACAATCATGTGCTCATTCATTAATAACTCAGTGGGCTGCCAGCCATGGAGGAGAGAGAAGGGCTGTACCAGTGACACGCTCTCAGGTTTGGGATGGAGGGGTGGGACTTTGCCTCCGTGGTGGGAGGTACACTAGACCACCAGGAATACTGATTTTAATTCAGGGATTGGGGAAAGGGAGGGATGGTCACTAGACCACCAGATAGAATTTATTTTTAATAGTATGCTGTATCAGGTTTGGGGTTACTAAAAGGGCTAAGAGCATGTTGCCCTAATTGGCCAGGTGAGTAATTGGGTGGGGGGGGGCGACCGCTAGCCACCAGGAACTACTTGAGCAGCTGGGCTTTTTTTTAAATGAGGTGGGTGATCAGGTAACAGGATGGACTGCTTACCACCAAGGATATTACATTTTAAATTAGAGCAAAACTTGTGGAGGGGGCGGCTCCAGATACCTCAGACAGAACTTTGTTCCCCTTTTCTGCCTCTAGGTTAGTGGAAAGGGGGGAAATTTCACCCAAAAACCTTAGGAAGTTTTCCATTTCATGGCAGGTGGAAATTCAGAAACTTCAACGAAAGTTGTGAAATTTTGAAGAAGTTCAGCTACCACAGAAAATAGTACTTTTGTCCTGGCCTACATTGTGCTAAGTATCGTTAGTGAACGTAATTACACCAACTAATGAGAAAGGCTGTTGTGTTGTATTATTCATGTAAAACTGATTTGTCTGACTGACTAAATATATAATTGTCTTGTTTGGACTGATGTATATCATCTTTGTGTGCTCTTATAACATCCTTATATGTTCCTGTATATATATATAACTAAACAAGGGCTAACACTAAAACAGGTACCATTTATCCAGTGGACCTACACAATTACTAAAACAATAAATAATAAGTAAATGTTAATTCATTGCATTTTACTGTTCCAAATAATACATTATTATCTAGTGTGCACTGTGTAGAATGTTCAGTGTTTTTTTTTTTAATTTAAACGTTATTGATCAACCATTAGGTTATTACATATTAAAAACTTCAATAAAAAGAAAATAAATTCAAAATAAGTATATTATTCTTTATAGACACTAATCATTGCAGAAGGGCATATCTATTTTTATAAAAATAATTTGTTTGCAATGACCAAGTTACCTCCTATAGCTCCATATGAAGTCCGAATGATCCATTGTTTACCTGACACAATATGGCCAGCCAGAAGGTAATGAGTTAATAGAAAAGCACAGCAAATTCTACAAATATTCAATAGTTCTGCAGGTTTATCACCTTGCAGATTAATAATTTTATTTATTAATTACAGTACTATGGAATGGACTTTCACAAATGGGCAATATGCCCCAAAGGTTTTAACTAGCTCATTCAAGAACCAATCTTTTTTTTTCAATTCAGATTTTATTAAAGTTTCCATTACAGAGAACGAATCATGGTGGAGTACATCATAAACCCCAGAGGGAAGACACAAAATACAAAATGATTCGCTCTTCCCCACCCCCCTGCCCACCCAACCCAGTATCAACCATGAACAACCCAGCGCATTGGTACTCTTTTAGCACAACACCAAAGAATATAACCTGGTAGTACTTAGGCCTGTAGTGCATAAAGAGTTTGCAGTGGGCCCCAGATCTTGTCAAACTTTTCCAGTATATTGTATAGACTGGCAATTGTCCTCTCTGTTCTGGGGTTCTCCAGCAATTCCTGAAGCCATTCAACATAAAATGGTACATCTGTGTCCTTTCAGTGCCTCAACACCACCTTTTTAACAGACATCGACATCAATGATATGTGATACCTCCTGTTCACCACCGAAATATAGGAGAAATCCCCGAGGAGACATAGTTCAGGGTGAACAATTCTGACAGCCCTAAAAGAGGATCTGCACGCTGATTAATCATGGTTCAAAGTGGGGCAATTTTAGGAGAACTCCAGAAAATATGAAGGAGGTCACCTTCTTGAGACTAGCATCTTGTGCAAATGGGGGAAGACAGCAGACCCAGTCTAGCAAGCCTCTGCGGAGAATAATAAATGTTATGCAAAATTTTGAATCGAGTTAATCTAAGTCTGTCCTGCTTAAGGAACATATGACAACTTTGCCACTAGAGAGACCAATCCATATCTCTACCCTGAAAGAGAGAGGCCCAAAAGGAGATGGGAGCGTAATTATCAGGGTAAGCCCAGGTAAACAGAGCAGTGTATATTGTAGATACAGCATGAGGTGAACCTGCCAAGTCCGTAAGGGTAGCCTGAAAACTGATATTGGGAGCAGGAGGGGGGACCGGACCCTTTACCTTAACCAGTAAGTGGCAGAATTGAAAAATCTTAGAAATTGCTGTATGAAGTAACATAAACCTATGCATAATGCCAGCAGAGGAGCACCATTGACTATCGGATAACATGAAGTCATCTAGACGGCAATTACTTATCTGAGGGATCCAACTAGGATAGAGAAGCCTACCGTCCAGCAAATAATTAGGGTTGCCTATAACAGGCTGAGATAAATCCTTAAGATTTTTATATTTCAGAAAAGCGCACATTTGAGTATGAACCCTGACTGAGACGGCAATAGGAGAGCTATGTAGAGATTCAGGTAAAGAACTAACCGTCGTGTTTAGCAACACAGCTGGAGAAAGGCCATGTTTTCTAATGGCAGCAGACTCTGCTGCTAACCAAGTTGAGATATAAGTGGCAGCCATGGATTGTTGATCCACGGTCAGCCATCTGAGGTACTTATTGGCCTGACTGGCCCAGTAATAGAGCCCAATATGGGGAAGTCTTAACCCTCCTTTAGCCTTCAGAGCATTCAAGAACCAATCTAATGCTCTTCCTGAGTTTAAACAGGACAGTGTAAGGTTTGGGTCTGGGTCTGGGTACACACACCACTTGCACTGGTTTGTCACCTACAGTCCCTATTCTCTATGAAGAGACAAAGAAAATCCCTCCACCATATCTGCCCCCACCATCCCTGCAGGAAGGCTATTCCATGCATCCACCACCCTTTCTGTAAAGAAAGACAAAGAGAGGGACAGTGAGACTGAAGAGGGAGGATGGGGGCCGCGTGGAGGATGACAGCAGTAAAGCTGACATATTGAACAGGTATTTCTGCTCAGTCTTTACTGAGGAAGAGGAGGGTAATGGGTCTGAGGGGAGTACAAGGGGTGAGAATGGTGCAGAAAGAGACACAAGTCCCTTTACACAAGAAAGGGTCCTGAAGGAACTGTAAGTAATAAGAGTTGATAAAGCAATGGGGCCAGATGGGGTGCACCCCAGGGTTCTTAAAGAACGAAGAGAGGTGGTGGCTGAACCTCTGGCTATCCTGTTTAGCTGATCACTGGAAACAAGGGAGGTACCCAAAGACTGGAGGACAGCAGATGTAGTCCCCTTATACAAAAGCGGGAACAAAGAGGAAGCAAGGAACTACAGACCAGTCAGCCTCACCTCAGTAGTGGGGAAGATCATGGAAGCACTACTGAAGGAGAGATTGGTGGAACATCTGGTTGTCAGTGGACTACAGGACCCAAGGCAGCATGGTTTCACCAGGGGAGGTCAGGTCAGACCAACCTCGTTGAATTTTGACTGGGTGACTAGGGAGGTGGATCAGGGAGAGCAGTGGACATGGCCTATCTGGACTTCAGCAAGGCCTTTGGCACTGTGCCACATAGAAGACTACACAAACTGGGGAATATGGGTGGGCAGGACAGCAGTGTGGTGGGTAGGTAACTGGCTGGGTGGCAGGACACTGAGGGTGGTGGTAAATGGCTGTCACTCCACAGAGGAAGAGTGACCAGTGGGGTTCCACAGGGATCAGTGCTGGGACCGGTCCTATTCAACATCTTCATCAGTGACATTGCGAGGACCTAGAAGGCAGAATTTCACTGTTCGCTGATGACACAAAGCTTTGTAACAGAGTAGACACACCAGAGGGTGTAGACAGAATGAGAAGGACCTGCAGAAACTTGAAGAATGATCAGGGGTTTGGCAGTCGAAATTCAATGCAAAGATGTGCAAGATAATGCATATGGGGCACAAAAACCCTGGCACAATATATCAGTTGGGGGGTGAAGATATAGCATGTACCAAGCAGGAAAGGGATCTTGGGGTTATCATCTCTGATGACCTCAAGGTAGGGAACAGTGTGACAAGGCAGCAGGTAAAGCAAATAGGATGCTGGATGTATAGGCAGGGGCATCACCAGCAGGAAAAGGGAGGTCATAATTCCACTATGCAAGACACTAGTGAGGCCCACCTGAGCACAGTGTACAGTTCTGGAGACCATACCTACATAAGGACATAGACAGGGTAGAGAAGGTTCAGAGGAGGACAACAAAGATGGTGCATGGATTGCATCACAAGTCCTATGAAGACAGGTTAAAGGAACTGAACATGTACTCCTGGAGGAGAGGAGGAGAGAGGGATATGATAGAGACATACAAGTATCTCACAGGAGGAACAGGGTGCAGGAATACACTATTTTTAGCTAAAAGATGTTCCGGGACTAGAGGGCATGGGATGAAGTTGGAGGGAGGACGATTCAGAGGAAACATGAGGAAGAATTTCTTCAGAGAACGGGTGGTGAACAAGTGGAACACCCTGCCAGAGGAAGTGGTGGGGGCTGAAACAATCATGGGATTTAAGAATGCATGGGATAGACATAAAGGAATTCTGAAGGTCAGGGGTAAGGGGCAACAGACTTCTAGGAAATAATAAACTGAACTTACAAGCTCAAATGGGCAGACTGGGTGGGCCATAGGCCCTTATCTGCCGACACTGTCTATGTATCTATGTAAAAGTCCACCAGACTTAAAAAAAATAAAGATTTAGTCATATGACCCATTTAATACTAGTACATAAATACGTAGCTACGTAGATGCATAGATGCATAGAATTTGTCAGCAGATAAGGACTGCCTGGCCCACCTAATCTGCCTATTTTTCTGACCTGTACCTGTGCTGCAGATTGTAGCTGATTTGCAGCTTTCCTACCCTTCCCTGTTTCCAGTACTGTATTCTCATGTTTGTCCAACACATTTTTGAATCCCTCCACTGTTTCTGCCCTCACCATCCCTGCAGGAAGGCTATTCCATGCATCCACCACCGTTTCTGTAAAGAAGTACTTGCCCCTGACTCTACCTCCTTCCAACTTTAAGTCATGTCCCTGAGTTCAAGTGCATCCTCTTTTACGAGAAATTGCAAGTACAATTAGTACTTGACTTTTTTTTATACTAATACATCAGTTATCTGAAATATTTTACTCCTAATCTTTACAGCACCAAGAAGGAATATAGTAAGTTCATCCAGTATATCCACATTTTCTACATTAAATAGTAAATCCAATATGAATCTTGGAGGTACATATAGTGTTCCAATTATCTTACCTGAAAATGTATTTCTAATTTGACTGTACCAAGGGCAACACAATACTACATGCAATAAATCATTGGTCTCCTGTAAAGCAAAGCTGCAGTTTGTAGTTAAAATCTCTTCTTTCCTTTACAGTACCTATGGTTTAAAACATTACTGGGAAATGCCTCAAATCTGAATAAAGGCAGAATATCTCTATATTTAGGATTCTGGATTGTATTTACAGTAGGTAGAATTTCAATGAATGTTCCTTGGTATTATTTACTAGCCATTTGGAAACTTTGGGCCTGGTTTTCAAAAGCTTATGTTTGATGCAAGGTGCCCGCACCAACGGTGTATCATGCAAGGTGACTGCACCAAAGGTGTATGATGCAAGCTGCCTACACCAAAGGTGTATGATGTAGGCTGCCTGTACCAAAGGTGTATGATGCAAGTTGCCTGCACCAAAGGTTTGTGATGCAAGGTGACTGCACCAAAGGTGTAGCTGCCTACACCAAAGGTGTATGATGCAAGATGCCTGCACCAAAGGTGTATGATGCAAGGTGACTGCACCAAAGGTGTATAATGTAAGATGCCTACACCAAAGGTGTATGATGCAAGCTGTCTATACCAAAGTGTATGACGCAAGGTGCCTGCACTAAAGGTGTGTGATGCAAGGTGACTGCACCAAAGGTGTGTGATGCAAGGTGACTGCACCAAAGGTGTACGATGTAAGCTGCCTACATCAAAGGTGTATGATGCAAGATGCCTGTACCAAAGGTGTATGATGCAAGGTGACTGCACCTAAGTTGTATGATGCAAGGTGACTGTACCAAAGGTGTATGATGCAAGGTGCCTCTGTCTCCGAATTGATTATAATTAGAATGAGGGTCTAAGGGCAGAGCCCCCCACCTGGGTTGTTCGAGAGGAAAGCCCCCCGATAGAAAATCGGACAGGGAGTCCATTGGGATTTATGCTGATTGCAACTTGTGGTCAACATAAATTCTGTCACTGTGATGCTGGTCGATGAAACTGAAACTGATGTCGAACCGGCATCATAGAGCCACCTAATCAAGGACCTGGGTGTTCCCTTAAGTAATTTCAACATTTGTTTATATAGAGAATTTAGTATAGAATCCAATATGTTGAAATGCGAAGTTCTCCATACTTCTGCAGCATAAAGTTCCTGATTTACAAGTTTGGCATCTATGGCTTTTATCATTGGTACCACTGACGAGCCTCCAAAGATTCTATTGAATTCTTTAATACCCCTGCCATAATGTGCATTTTGGTGCAAGCATATTTAATACGCTTACTCCATTTTTTACTGCAACTGAATGTTATACCCTAACATGGGAATGCAAAATAGAATCTTTTATATCTTTTCTTCCTGCCCAGTAGTATTCAGTGGGGAATTGTGCAAGCTGATTTGTCCACTTGAGATCCTGGCTTCACAGGTAATTAACTAGTAGTGAAAACAAAACACAGGTGCTTTTTCCTTGCACACAGCTCTATGGCTGATTTAAAATAAAAAAAAACATACTTTTCAGCTTTATTTCTACATAACATGTCAGACATGAGGGTTATTAGAGAATAATGCATGGAGAAGTGTGTGTAAAAAGGTATTTTGTTGACACTGCAAAAAAGATGGCAGTCAGGCTGGGCAGGCTATCAGGTTGGAGATTTTGCTCCAAATTTTTCATGAATTGTGTTTATGTGGTTAGTCATTTTTAGGCACATTATATCCTTAATTTATCTGCTCAGACTCTTGTGCAGTAATTTTTTTGAGTTTTTAGTGATTTGTTTATTTTTTCAGAATTAGTAGTAGGACACTAATAGTGTAGTTAGAGTAAGGAAGTATCAGGACTGGTATGCTTTCATTATCTTTTACTTAACAATTGTGTACCAGTGCCCTTTTTTTCATTTCATTTAACTTAATGGAAGCTGAGGGGTGGGAATTTCAAAAGGGATATTACGAAACACTATTTCTAAGAAAGAATAGTGGAGACATGGAGCAGGCTGTTCATGGGTGTGGTAGAAGCTAAGACCCTGTCTGCATTCAAAATGGGTTGTGATAAAGAGTCTGCTTGAATTAAATCTGTGGTTCAATTGTGTTTATGCAACTAGATGAGATGATGCTCGTGTGACTTGATTTACTTTGTGGCTTTCCACCTCTCTGTCCATGGAATATACTACCCTGTAGGGGTATGATGCAAGGAACCCTTGAGGAGGGTTTCCTCCTACAGCTTGCATTGGCTACAGGTAGGTTAGGAAGAAGCCCACGGGTAAGAGGGACATGCCACTGGAGGAGGAGGGGTGGATGGTGGACCATGAGAAATGAATCCAGGAGAGGCCCAGGATGAGAGACCTTATAAGTCTGATGGGGGAGTGATGTAGTTGCTCCACCCATTGAACCTCAGGCTTAAAAAGTACTCCCATTCAATTGTGCTTACACAACTAGATGAGATGATGCTTGTGTGACTTGATTTATTTTGTGGCTTTCTGCCTCTCTATCCATGGAATATACAAACCTGTAGGGGTATGATGCAAGGAATCCTAGAGGAGGGTTTCCTCCTACAGGTGCCGTGGGAATGATTGCATCAGCTAAAGGTAGATTAGGAAGAAGTCCAAAAAGAATACCCAGTTGGGCATCGAGCATTGAAAAGGTGAGGATGATGAATGAATGAATGAATGAATGAATGAATGAATGAATGAATTCTGAGAAGATGATAAGGGCTGACTTCCTAAGGAGAGAAGGGAAAGCCAGGGCCACCATCTGCCTCCGTCCAACAGTGAAACCTAACTAATTAACCTAAGAAAGCACTAACTCTAACTAATATTATGAGCTTTGGCATGGAGGAGAAAAAAAAACCCTTTGAGGAGGAAATCTCTGGGGATTCAAGGCCTAGGTCACCTTCCCTCCAGGCTGATGACATTTGATTTGAGGGTAAATATTGTTAAAGAGAAGGATTTATTAAAGAGAAGAATATAAGTAGGGAGGATGATGACAGGATAGTCAAAACTCCACAAAAGAAAGCACAGATAGAAGAAGGAACATGAGGCAGAAGGGACCCAAAACGGGTATGCTCGAGTAGTTAATGAGTAGGAGTAGATCCATGTAGAAGTCAGAGGAGCAGGGGGTATCCAGATGTGCTCAAAAGAAGACTTAGGATGATGCAAACTGATGATGATGATCGCCGCAGGAGTGCAACAGTTCAGTACAAGAAGACTGAGGATGATGCAAACTGATGACGATGATCGCCGCAGGAGTGCAACAGTTCAGTACAAGAAGACTGAGGATGATGCAGACTGATGACGATGATCGCTGCAGGAGTGCAACAGTTCAGTACAAGAAGACTGAGGATGATGCAGACTGATGACGATGATCGCCCCAGGAGTGCAACAGTTCAGTACAAAGAAGACTGAGGATGATGCAGACTGATGGCGATGATGCTTCGCAGGAGTGCAACAGTTCAGTACAAAGAAGACTGAGGATGATGCAGACGATGACGATGATCGCCGCAGGAGTGCAACAGTTCAGCAAGAAGACTGAGGATGATGCAGACTGATGACGATGATCGCCGCAGGAGTGCAACAGTTCAGTACAAGAAGACTGAGGATGATGCAGACTGATGACGAAGATCGCCGCAGGAGTGCAACAGTTCAGTACAAGAAGACTGAGGATGATGCAGACTGATGACGATGATCGCCGCAGGAGTGCAACAGTTCAGTACAAGAAGACTGAGAATGATGCAGACTGATGACGATGATCGCCGCAAGAGTGCAACAGTTCAGTAGAAGAAGACTGAGGATGAGGATACAGGAAATTAACTTGATAATGAACTTGAACGATGGTGAAGAGCAGCCAGCCAAGCAGCAGTTCGATAAGGCAGCATAGGACTCAAGGATGGAAAGGCTCGAGTAAGTAATGTAAAGAGATTAACCATGAGGTAAGGATGAATGAGTGATGACCGGAGTTAGGAACTTGATACATGCAGCAGGAGGGCCATGGGTTGATCAGGTGGCATATGATTCATGATAGGGATGCCCAAAAGAATTATTGAGTACAAGCCAAATGGAGGCAGCCTACCAGGAGGAGACTGAGGAAGATGAAGACTGAGGGTGATGAGTGCCACAGGAGTGCAGTAGTTTGATGAGGTAGCAGAAGATCCAATGAGAGGTATGCTCGATTGGCTCAATTGATTGGAGTGAGGAAAGAGACTCTGAGGCTAATAAGACGATGATGGAGGGAAGCCTTAAAGGCTGGAACAGGAAGGTGAAGTATAAAATGGATGAGGTACAGTGATGGAGGGAAGTCTTGATTGGAGGGAATCCTTGATGGCCAGTATGGAATGAGTACTGCAGGAGAGCAGGGGGTCAATAAGGAAGCATAGGATTCGATGAGATGTACACCAATTGAGTGAAGGAAACTGAATTGCAGGAGACGATGTTCACCAATGAAGAGTGGCAGCACTGAGAGCTGGAAAATTGGAAATACCATAAGGGATGCCAGAACAGCATGACAAGGAAAGACACAGACAGGAAGTGATATCCTGCTACAACAAAAATTGAACGAATCTATGTCAGAATCCGAAAACTAAGAGTACCCCCTTTTTTCATGGAGTTTAAAGTAATAAAAGCCAAAACGAGTTAAACTACTTAAATTTTGAATATATGCATTTTTTTTTTTGGGGGCATTGGAATCTTATTTTTGTTTGTTGTATACCACACACCAGTAGCACCCCTCAGCAGGTATGTGAATTATATTTTGTGAGCAATGCAGAGGTTGGAGCGTGCTGATTTGGGGAGGTGTGGCACTCCTTTTAGCATGCTCCCTTCTACCACCTGTGAAACTGAGCACTTTATTTAAAAGGAGTCAATTAGGCAATGCACTCTATATTTATGAGTAGCCACTGCAGGCATTTCAGAGTTGAGCAGCTAGTGTAGGGATTATATTGAATGGGTCCTACCATGAAGTGGTGGTATAGCTTGCTCACTTTGGAATTCCAATCTGAAAACTAAGGGGACTCCTTTTTTTATGACATTTAAAGTAACAAAAGCCAAAAGACAGTTAAATTGTTTAAATTTGGAGTATGTGCCATGTTTTTTTTGGGGGGGAGGGGGTGTTGTGCACGGGAATCTTATTTTTCTTTGTCAGAAGGAAGTAGCCAGAGGAAGAACAGAAGCTACACCAAATACCATAGCGTAGGACCCAAACAGGTAAGGGGAGGTAAGAAATTGACAATGTATGATGACGGCATGATGTATGATGAAGGAGTGAAGTCATGGAGGCTGGCACACTTAAAGTGAGGAAGGATGAAGAAGCTACCTGATATTGGTAACTATGTGAGACCAGACGTAGGCACCAGGATGCCAGATAGACTAGGGTAGGAGAAGGATATGTATAGGGAAGGTGGAACAGGGGGAGGTATGAAACGGATGATGTACTGTTTAGGAAATTAAGCCTAGAAGGCTGGTACTGGTTTTAACAGGTATAAGGTTCAATGAGGAAGCATAGGATCTGATGAGATGTATACTGATTGAGCAAAGGAAATAGATGAACCATGAGGGCAGAATGAGTGTAGGAGAGCCAGACTCATGTACCTGGACACATGTGCTAAATAGAAAGATGCGAGTAGGGGAATGTGAAGGCAGGATAGGGATAAAATCCAAAATAGAGCACAGATTTTATTATATTTATTTATTTATTGTAAACAGTAGGATCTCATAACCGCAGAACAATACATGACTCCTTTACTGTCATACCACAGCTGTGGCTATTGCATTGTACATAAAGGAAGACACAGGAAACCAATCCATATGCAATATGTGCAAGCCTTTGAAACAACTAAGCCCAAGAAAAACTTGACACCCCAAAATGTTGCACACACCACAAACACAATCCACATAGAGAAAGAGACATGTGCAATGTAGACACATTAGCTGTATGTGGAGCACAAGGAAGGATGTTACGTGATGTAGCCTGAGTGCTGTAACAGCTGTGTTTTTTTTAATTAAACAAATAAATGGAAAGAAATGCGTGATGTGTAGGGTCTGATGGTGAGCCACTATTCATATATTTGCACCATATCTTACGACCTCCAGCAGCAGAAGCGATCTCCGCCATGCTTCAATGGGATCTACAACTAAGGCTCACCTGATTCACTGACTCAGTCCTCATAAATCAAATGACGGGAGCCCTGCTAATTTGGATTCACACACGTTAAAGGTTTAAAGCTTAAAAGGTCATGCTTTCTGACTGATATAATCAGCAGCTCTGCTTATCCTGCAGGAAAGGTGAGTCCAAGTATTTTGAGCAGGTTTAAGAACTAGTTTTGCCTGTTGTCCTGCCCCTGACTTGACAGTACGAAAGGCGAGATGTAAACTGGGGCCTCCTTATCTAGAAACTGATGGTTTGAATGGTCAATATTGAAACCCGATGACAAGATATTGATTTAATAGGCACTGGGAACAGCAGCATGGGAGACAAAATAGAGCTATTGGTCATCATGCATGAATGCACAGCCATACTTTGAAGAAGCAAGCAGTGAAACTAAGCAACCTACTGCAGGGAGGCAATGAGTAATCATATTTAAGACAGCCCTGACAATGCACTTTGCATTTGAAAATATGTTTTTTGGCAGTTCTGTAACAACCCAGCCATTGTCAGGATCTCAGAGACCAACAGCTATGTTGATAAAAGAATAAGCACTAAGAATAGTTACATTCTGGAATGTACACCGCACACAATTGTCTTTACCCAGCCTCTATTGGCTGATTGCTTCAGCTCCCTTCTTAGACTACACAGAAAGTTATTTCCTAAACTGCCAATTCTAACATCAACACATAAATTATGCAAACGAGTTCTGAGAAACACTGGGGAGGTGCAGGAAGCCGAGTAAAAGAAATACAAGCCCAGACGGAGGGAAGCAACAGAATGCGAAAGGAAAGTTAATGCCCATCAGCAGGGCACACAAGCACGGCACTGGAAGGGAGCAGGTAGCTCTGAGGAGTGGGGAGCAGCAACTGCATGAACTGGAAGGCACAAAGAAATGGAAATGTGCCATAGAGGGCAAGTGAGAAGAAACTGAAAAACAAACTGACAGCCAGAGGCAGCAGTGGGGTGCAAAGAAAGACTCAGAAAACAACAGAGAGGGAGGGTGTGAAGGTGTGGGATAGATGACTTGAACACCAACTTCTTCAGGAATCAGAAGAGTCCGATTTATTTTAAATAAATTGAAATAAAATATAACAAATAATAGCAAATTGAGCAGATTCTTCCAGCAACAAAATAAACTTTCAAAGATATTTTAGAAAACAAAAGACTCCTCTGGAAAAGGCTAGAGGGCTTTTGGGTCTTAGGCTGCCCAACACACACTGATCCTATGCTGCAACAACAGCTCATTATATCCCCATAGTAGGTCAGATGACCAGAGAACTCCTCCTTGATTTTAATTTCACATGTTTATTTCTGTAACCATTCGATTTACTGCATTTATAATTTACACATACTGAGACTATACTAACATAAAGCCATTATATCTTTACACAGAAATAAACTTATTATTATAGACTTAAAGCTCTTTGTTTCCTTGAAAAACTGCAACAAAGCACCTCCCACTTCATTCAGCTATAAAACTATGGAGTAATGGCTGGCCGGCTTCTTAAGAAAACTGAATGAAGGAAAGGGACAACTCTGTGCAGGAGCAAGCCGGAAACAACAGTGAGTGAATTTCATTCCTAAGGTGCCATAAAATGAGCAGCAATTATTTCTCCACCTTGTATAAATTCAAACCGTTTAATTGCAGCATAAGAAGTAAATAAGGCTTAACCTAAATTTTCTTAGTAACTGCTCGAATATGCGAGTGGGCTGCTCCTAGACGAACTCTGAGATAAACTCCTTTTTCAATTAAGGCGCTCGTAGTGCAGCATGCAGCTTAATTTACTAGTCCAGGAGATATTTAGAAATAACACCACAACCTACTGACTGAATGGAAAATATTGTCTTTACCTGAAATATTCTTTTAGCTGCTCCATTCAGTCAGTTTAAACTTTGCTTAGCTTTGGTAAGAGTGTACAGTGTCTTGTACTGATTACACCCAGGGGCAAACATGCTCACAAGACATCTTGATGAAAACACTAGTTAAGGAGGAACAAAAAATTGAAAGTATGATGAGTGACCAGCTCGCCATAGGGAATGTTTCATAAGAATAATAGAGGGAAAATAGAGTAAAATAAAAAGACACAGAAAGCTTGCTATTGAGCAACAGTCTTAAAGTAAAAAGGAACCAAAAATAAAAAGGAAACATAAATAGACAGGATGTCTCAGAGCTTCTTAATGGGGACGTCTCCCCATGGCATACCTTCCCCTTCAAGACACAAAATATTACTACAGTATTTTGTAGGCTACCTCCTAAAAATAGTTTGATTAGCTTAACACAATCAGATCTCTCCATAAGGAAGAGATGGAGCTTTAGCCCACCCACTCCCAAAGCTCCACCTCGGAGTCCCAATAATTAAACTAAACACAGGACATAAGTAGAATACCTGTGTCCATTTTCTTTCAACAAACTATACCCCGAGGTCTGATTGTGTTAGTTGCTCTGTTTTTCCATCTGCACCATAGTGAGACATAAAGTCTGCATTCTTATGTGCAGTTCCACATTTATGCTTAACCGTAAATTTGTAGGGTTGCAAAGTGATATACCACCTCATGATTCATTGTATTTCTGTCTTTCATAGTCATGAGCCAGCAAAGTGGATTATGGTCTGTAATTAATTCAAATGAACATTCCCATAAATAAAATTTTAAAGCTTCAATGGCCCAACGTACCGCCAAACATTGTTTTTCTATAGTTGCATATTTGGTTTCCTGAATATGCAATTTCTGCTAATATACAAAATAGGATGTTCTTCGCCTTCTGAAACTTGGGATAATACTGCCCCTAGCCCTGTAGCAGAAGCATCTGTTTGTACTACAAAAGGCTTCATAAAATCCGGACTCTTCAACACTGGGGATGAACACAATCGGGCTTTAATAGTACAAAATGCTTCTTCACACTCTGGAGTCCACCTAATTTTTGTTGGCTGATGTTTTTTTTGTGAGATCTGTTAGGGGGCTTGCTAACGTGGCAAAGTCAGGAATAAAACAGCGATAATAACCGGCCAAACCAAGAAAAGATCTGACATGCTTTTCTGTGAGGGGTCTTGGACTGTGAGTTACAACATCTGTTTTCCCTATGTCTGGTTTAATGGACCCTTGTCCTATCACAAATCCAAGATATTTTGTTTCCTGCATAGCTATAGCACACTTAGTTGGATTAATCATGAGGCCTGCTTGTTTCAGGGCTTGAATGACTGATGTTATATGAGTGAGATGTTCTTGCCAAGTTGGACTCAATATAATTACATTGTCCAAATAGGCCACACTATAAGACATATGTGTCTGTAACACTCGATCCATCAACCGCTGAAATGTAGAAGGTGCTCCATGTAATCCAAAGGGCATCATAGTGAAATGAAATAGCCCAATAGGTGTGCTGAAAGCATTTTTTTCTTTTGATTCATCACCTAAGGGTATTTGCAATACCCTTTTGATAAATCTAGAGTAGTAATATACTGTGCATTACCTAGTCGATCAAGAATATAATCGATCCTATGAATCAGATAACTATCAAATTTGGATACAGCATTTAACTTTCTAAAATCAAGGCAAAGTCGAATACCTCCCTCCTTATTTACTATTACCATGGGGAATGACCAATCATTTTTAGAAGGTTCTATAACCTTTAACTGTTGCATGTGTTTTATCTCTTTTATAACATCTTCACGGAGCTTCTCAGGGAGACAGTAAGGTTTCACCCTGATTGGGGGTATCTGAGACATCTCTATATGATGACATAACTGTTCCATTTGTCCAGGAGTACTGGTAAACATTGTTTGAAATGGATAACTCAGAATTAACTGTAATATGTTCTATAGTTTCTGTCCCTTCTAATCTTTTATATGCTACCATCATGTCACTTTCACTTTGTTCTGGATATATACAGACTAGGGGATGGTCTTTCCTTCCAAGGTTTTAGAAGATTTGCATGATATATTTTCCTTCTAATTCATCTATCTGGCAGTTCTACTTCACAAGTCACTGGCCCTGTTGGTCTGAGAAAAGTATAGGGACCTTGCCATTTCATGGTTAGTTTTTGGTCAGATGATGGTAACAATAAAAGAACCTTATCCCCCCGTCTGAAAGTTTTTATGTCCCACCCCCTTATCATATGAGGCCTTTTGTTTCTCCTGTTGATGGACCCCCTTCTTATGGGCTGCTTCTACATGCCGGATGAGCCTTTATCTCATTTGTGTCAAAAATTTGAGGGTGGTGGTGGTGGGACCTATTTCCTGCCCTTCCTCCCACTGTTCCTTTACTATGTCTAGGGGTCCTCTTGGGTTTTGCCCGTACAACATTTCAAAGGGGGGAATATTCTGTTGAAGCCTGAGGGACCTCATGATATGCAAACATTAGGAATGGAAGATATAAATCCCAGTCTTTGTCCTCCTCCTGTACATACTTCCTCAACATCCATTTGAGTGTTTGATTGAACCTTTAGACAAGGCTGTCAGTTTGGAGATGGTAAGGTGATGTATCAATGGTGTGGATATCAAGGGCTTGGTGCAAATGTTTTAATATTTGATGACAGAAATTGGTACCCTGGTCTGTTATGATTTCTTTTGGTATTCCGAAATGGCTGAAAATTTTTATTTAACTCTTCAGCGATTTTATTTGCAGTCACAGTCCGTAAGGGAATAACTTCTGGGTATTTTGTACTGTAGTCACATAAGACTAAAATAAATCTATTACCCTTCTTTGTTTTTTGTAATGGGACCACAATATCCATTGCCACTCGTTCAAAGGGTGTACATATGAGAGGTAATGGTTGTAAGGGAACAATGTCTTTTCATCCTATCCTAGCTATTTTTTGACACTTAGAACAGCTTAAACAGTATTCTTCTACTTGCTTATGAATTCCTGGACAAAAAAGTCTATGTAATGTCCTACTCAATGTCCAGTCCCTCCCTAAATGTCCAGCCATAGGGTTATCATGTGCCACTTGTAATATCTGTGTCCTGTACCTTTCAGGTACCATTAACTGGTCTACTTGTTCCCCGGTTCTCAGGTTGACACATACTCTGTATAACAATCCCTTTTTTAGTATATGATAAGGAGTCCTGTCTCTGTTTTCTGCCTCTCTAGGTAATACCTGTGGAAAAAAAAAAGGTTTTAGTGTACAATCAGCTTTTTGTTTGGTTTCGAAATCACAAGTACTAGTCATAACAAACTATAGGTTTGTCAAGAACCGTAGTGTCTATAATATGTCCATTAGTCCATTTTAACTTATCCTGCCAATGTTCCCTTCTTGATTTTCTATCTTTCCCTCGATTCCCAAATATGTCCTCATCATAGGAAAACAAAGGATCCTGTTTTTCCTTTTCACTCTGTGCCCTTGTAGTAACAGCAGTCAAGTTGCTAAGGGAAAGAAAAGACTCAAAGTCTGGATGATCTTGTCCCAACACAATAGGGACAGGCAGTTGAGGAACTAACCCCACTTCCATACCTTGGGTTGCCACTGAAGTTTATTATTCCACTGCAGTCCTTGGATAGAAATGTACGTCCCCATGGGTGTACACCACACCAGTTTTTGTAGTATTATTAGAGACTCCCTCAACCAGTTCTGCACGTACTAAGGTCTGTTTACTTCCAGAGTCAATCAGTCCATAACTGTCTGTTGTCCGATTTGCACAGGTATAATATATTGACCCTGTTGGCTGACGCCAAATGTACAGTCTCATTAGGTTTCTTATGACAATATCCCAGTAGAAAACAGGAAGTTATTATCCCTCTGTCCAGAAAGCTGGTGAGACCCCATCTGGAGTAATGCGTGCAGTTCTGGAGACCCAATCTCCTCAAAGACATAGACAAGATGAAAGCTATCCAAAGGAGGGCAACTAAAAGGGTGCAGCGTCTGCACTGGAAGACATATGAAGAGAGACACATCGAGGAAAGGAGGGAGAGGGGGGACATGACAGAAACTTTCAAGTACCTCAAGGAAATCAACAAAGTCCAAGAGGGTAGCATCTTTCAAAAAAAGAGGTGTGCAAGAACAAGGGGGCACAATTCGAAGATGGGGGGGTGGCTCAGAGGTAATTTAAGGAAGTATTTTTTCACAGAAAGGGTTGTGGATGCATGGAACGGTCTTCCGGAGGAGGTTGTGGAGTAAAAATAGTGGTGGAATTCAAGCATGCATGGGAAAGTCATAAGGCAATTCTAGGGGGTTGGGGTAGGAAGAAGTAGGCTGCTGGTTAGCTAGGATCTGCAGCTTATCCATTAGGTAGGGAAATGGGCAGATTGGGTGGGCCAAGCAGTCCTTAACTGCTGTCAAATTCTATGTTTCTATGTTATCGGCAATATGACCTTTCTCATGGCAATTCCTACAGTACATATGATATAGGATTTCTAGGTCTAATTGTTCTCTGTATAGGTCTTTGGTGAACAGGACTAGTTGTATTATTCCCTGTAGGAGAGGATGATTTTACCATGGGTGCTACAGGATTAGAGCCTGGTAGGTTTTTCTTCCTATAAGGTTGAGCTGTCAAATAGTCTTCAGCCAGAGAAACAGTCTTCTCTGCTGTCTCTGGTTGGTGCCCTTTCACACATAGTTGAACATCTTGGGGCAACACTCTGATAAATTGTTCAACTATGACAGCTTCCATCACTTGAGCCACAGTTTTTATACCAGGCTGTAGCCATTTATAACACATGTCCTTTAATCCTATATAGACCTCTCTATGATTATCAGCAGTTTGAAATCTATAATTTGAGAGGCAGTATAGCGAAGTGGTCTAAGGCTCTGAGCTGCACATCTGGTGACATCCGGCAGACCAGACCTGGGTTTGAATCCCACAGCTTCCAACTGTATACTGTGGCCCTGAGCAAGTCACTTAACCTCCTTGTGCTCCCAGGTTGCTCCTGTAAAAAAGCTTTCAGCTTAGTGTGCTATACCTGGTTAAACAACTAAATAAAAAATAAATAAATAAATTCTGAACCTCTGTCCGTAGGTCTCCACATTGATATCATATCGCCTTAGTATCTCTGTTTTAACAGCATCATAATTGTCTATCAGGCTACTGTCCATATTGCCATATGCAAGCTGTGCCTTCCCTGTGAGATGTGGTGCTAGGCATATGACCCACTGTTCCCTGGGCCAACCACATACTCCGGCTACTCTTTCAAATGTTATTATATATGACTCTATATCATCAGAGTCCCCCAATTTAGTTATCTTAATATCTTTAGGATTATCTAAGACCTTTGAAGGACTACAGGGGGGCACTCATTGCTTGCATAACTCTCAATGTCTCTTGCAATCTCCTTTCATTTCTTTCATGCTCTCTCTCCCTTTCTTTATCCAGTGCCAATTGTTTGAAACATCGCCATCTTAACAGCTCATGTACCTGTTCCGGAGTTTCAGGTTCCACCTGTATTCCAGCAGTAATCCCTTGTTGGACCTCATCCACATCCTTATCCTCTGTAAGCAGTCCTGCTTTTAATCTCTCTCCTTTTCTATCCAATAAACCAGGTGGTTGGGGTTCACCTAGTTTATCCACCATATTTCTGGTTAACACTTCCTTGGGTCCTGTCACTGATTCAGTAAGCCTCTGCTCACTTTCTATCATTGGGCCGGTCCATCCGCTGCCTGGAAATATGCCAAGTAGACTCCAACAAACTCTATCCCACTACTGACACCAGACTGTGAAGGTGTGGGATAGATGACTCGGACACCAACTTCTTCAGGAATCAGAAAAGTCCAAATTATTATAAATAAATTGAAATAAAATAAAATATGACAAATAATAGCAAACTGAACAGATTCTTCCAGCAACAAAATCAACTTCCAAGTATATTTTAGAAAACAAAAGGCTTCTCTAGAAAAGGCTAGAGGGCTGTTGAGTCTTAGGCTGCTCAACACACTCTGACCCTATGCTGCAACAACAGCTCATTATACCCCATAGTAGGTCAGGTGACCAGAGAACTCCTCCTTGATTTTAATTTCACATATTTATTTCTGTACCCATTCTATTTATTTATAATTTACACATACTGTGACTATACTAACATAAAACCATATCTCTTTACACAGAAATAAACAAATTATTATAGACTTAAAGTTCTTTGTTTCTTTGAACAACCGCAACATAGCTCCTCCCACTTCATTCAACTATAAAACTGTGGAATAATGGCCGTCCGGCTTCTTAAGAAAACTGAATGAAGGAAGGGGACAACTCCATGAGGGAGCAAGCCGGAAACAACAGCGAGCGAATTTCATTCCTGAGGTACCATAAAATGAGCAGCAATTATTTCTCCCCCTTGTATAAATTCAAACCGTTTTATTGCAACATAAGAAATAAATAAGGTTTAACCTAAATTTTCTTAGTAACTGCTCGAATATGCAAGTGGGCAGCTCCTAGATGAACTCTGAGACAAACTCCTTTTTCAATTAAAGCGCTCGTAGTGCAGCAAGCGGCTTAATTTACTAGTCCAGGAGATATTTTGAAATAACACCACACCCTACTGACTGAATGGAAAATATTGTCTTTACCTCAAATATTCTTTTAACTGCTCCATTCAGTTGGTTTAAACTTTGCTTAGCTTTGGTAAAAGTGTACAGCATCTTGTACTGATTACATGCAGGGGAAAAGATGCTTGCAAGACATCTTGACGAAAACACTAGTTAAGGAGGGTCAAATACAGGAAGTATGACAAGTGGCCAGCTCACCATAGGGAACTTTTCATAAGAATAATAAAGGAGGGAGAATAGAGTAAAATAAAAAGGCACAGAAAGCTTGCTGTTGCACAACAGTCTTAAAGTAAAAAGAAACCAAAAATTAAAATGAAACATAAATAGACAGGATGTCTCGGAGCTTCTTAATGGGGACATCTCCACATGGCAGAGGGTCAGAGAGAAGTGCCTCTGACTGCAATGAGAAACAAATCCTGGAGAGGCCCAGGATGAGTGACCTTATAAGCCTGATGGGGGAGTGACATAATTGCTCCACCCATTGAACCTTGGGCTTAAAGCCCTCCCATTAAAAGTATGGGCTAAGTCCCAAGATCTCCTAGGGTCTCGGGAACTTATAGGCAGACTAGATTTACCTATGGTCTCCTTTTTGCTGTCACCTTTCTGTGTTTCTATAGTTTCATGGGGAGCTTAGGGAGTTAAAGATCAGGGGTTGGAGGTTAGAGTGCTGCTGGAAAATGTCCAGGGCTGAGGATAACAAACTGGCTTTGAGAATTCATCATAATGAATATCAAAGGACAATCTGTCATAAGATATCAAAAGACAATCTTTCATGAGAAGAAAACATTCCTGTTCAGGGAGACTGCAGCTGGGAGAAATTGACCAGTTGAGCTCTTTCATACTGTGAATGGGTTTTTTCATCAAGCCTGTCTTCAGTTGAGTACATTATCAACACCTAGGTGTGAAAAGATTGCTCCATTTTTCTCAGACAGAGCATTCTCTATTCAGGCTGGGATCTCTCCGGATGGGCTGTTGTGGCCTGACAAAGTTGAGCAGGGGTCTCATGAATGTACTTAGAGGTCCTGAGCAGAGCTTCAGCCAGTTTTGATGGATGAGTTAGAAGAGGTAATTTCAGATCTGTGGCCCACTCTTTGTGAGATTCATCCAGGCCCCACGTAGTAAATAATTATTTGTGGGGGACCTCTGGAGTAAGTGTTCACTGGAATAATCCAGTACTACTTGTCAGAGGGATTCTTTACAGTGGCATTGAAAGATGCACCAGTTTGAACCCTCTTAAATCACGTGGTGTTGATAGAATACCTGAGGCATATATGTGGAGTATCGGGAACCGTCTTAAGATGGTTCACCTCATTCCTCATGGGCAGTTCACAAAGAGTTGTGTCCAGGGTCTTTTCCTTGGACCCAACTGCTTTGTTGTGTGGAGTGCTTCAGGGTTTAGTACTGTCACCCATATTATTTGTGATGTATATGCTACCCATCGGAGACATTGTAAGAAGGTATGGGCTGAGGTTTCACTGTTATGCAAATGATACCCAGCTGTCCCTTTCTTTTGCACCCGACCAGGATGTAGCTGTCTCGGTTTTTAACAACTATCTGAAAGAAATCCAGAAGTGAATGGATTCTAGCTGGCTGAAGTTGAACTTGGAAAAGACAGAGGTATTGGTTGTGGACCTGGGTCATCAGATAGGGGGGTCGGGTGTTGGTGCACCTTCTGGAATTATTCTAGGCGGTGTTTCTATCCTGACCTCTGAATGGGTGCGTAACCTGGGTGCGGTTCTTGATGATAGACTGACACTGCAGTCACAGGTGCCTGCTGTTGTCAATACTTCCTTTTACCATCTTAGGAACATCGCCAGGATTAGACATCTGGTTTTCATCTGACGACCTTCCAACTTTGGTCCACGCCTTTGTGTCCTTGCACCTGGACTACTGCAATTCCCTGTATCTAGGGCTTTCAGGGGTCGAAATCTGTCACCTGCAGCTGGTGCAGAATGCTGCAACCCAGCTTTTGGTGGTCTCGAATAGATCCTGCCATATTACTCTGGTGCTGTGTGAACTGCACTAGCTGCCAATACGGTGGCAGATCACCTTTAAAGTTGGTTTACTGACTTTCAAAGCCCTACATGGTCAGGGTCCAGTCTATCTGAAGGAACTTCTGGTTCTGTACTGCCCAGAGTGATCACTCCGCTTGGCTGATGAGGGGTTGCTAAAGATTTCAAGGGTGAATTTGAAATCTTCTGGTGCTAGAGCTTTTTCCTATGCTGCTCCCACCCTTTGAAATTCTCTACCTCATCGGTTATGGGAGTGCACTTCTGTGGTGGAATTTAAGAATGGATTGAAAACTTTTCTTTGGCAAAAAGTCTTCTTGGAGAATTGATTTGTTTATTTGATCTGATTTTAATTGTATTAAGTATTATGGAGTTTTATAATGTGGTTTTATTTGTCTTAAATTGTTGGGTGCCTTGAAATCAGAAAGGCGTCCTATAAATAAAAATAATTATTATTATTATTATTATCAAAGAAGCCAGCTTTGGACCAGGATGTTTTTGTAAATTATCAACCAGTATCTAATCTGACATTTTTAGGTAATGTTATCGAGAAGGTTTCAGCTTTGCTGCTTGAGGCATACCTCTTCACCTATGACATCTATAACCCCTTCTGGTTTTAGATCTAGGCATAGCATTGAGATGGCCTTATTCAGTGTGCATAATGACATTCTTGGGGCAAGAGACAAAGACAATCTGTCAGTTCTCATTTTCCTTGTTCTCTCTTCAGGATTTGACACTATGTACCATGGGTTATTATTGGATCAACTGAGGGAGCACGTAAGGCTTATTGGCACTGTCATCCATTGGTTTGAGTTCTATCTCAGAAGTAGGATTCAGATGGTGGTATTGGGTACTTTCTCATCCTCCCTGATGCTCTTTCTAGTGGTGTGCCCCAATGTTCAGTCTTCTCACCCATGCTGTTTGCAGTGTTCATGCTGCCCCTAGGAGGGATCATTTGACAATATAATTTGGGTTCTCACGGTTATGCACATGATACCTAGTTGTATTTTTCCTTTGCATGGGGGACATCAGAGTCTATTGAGGTGCTAAATTTATGCCTTACTGAAATACAGAAATGAAGTGAATCTAGTTGGCAGAGGCTTAATCTGGATAAGACTGAAGTGTTGGTGATTGAGTCAGGTCAGAAGGGGGGGAGCAGAGGTAGTCATGGAAGAGACTGGAATTTGGCATCTGCCAAGGTGAAAAATATGAGAGTCATTTTTGATAAACTGCTGACACTGGAGGCTCAGCTGTCAGCTGTAGTTATGAGTGATGTTTACTATCTGAAAATATCAACTGGATTAAGTCCCTTACCCTCTTGAAGACTCACTGACTCTAGTGCATGGGTTTGTGATATCTAGGCTTGAGTACTGCAATGTGCTCTACCTCAGGGGTAGAGGAGGTACATTATGATGTTTACAGATGGTGCATAATGCAGCTGCCAGGTTGATGACTGGCCTTTTGATGTCTAGCCACATGACCCCATTCTGCATGAGCTGCACTGGCTGCCTTTGAAGTGGCAAGCTACCTTCAAGTTTGGTTTTCTAACCTATGAAGCCGCACATGATTTGAGCCCTGACCATCTGTTAGAGCTCCTGCATCCTGTTCAGCCCTTACACCCCCTACACTTCCCCAAGGAGGGCCTCATTTTAGTCACAATGGCCTGGCTCAAGTCCTGCAGAGACCTACATTTTAAAGTAGCCTGCTTTCTGTTATGGAATTTGCTGCCTAGGGGAGATCACCTCAGTGGAGGCCTTTAAAATGAGACTGAAATCCTTCCTGGTTAACCAAGCCTTTGGGGAGTAATGAACAATTGTTTTATTCTTTTGCTACTGTGTATAAATTTTAGAGTACTATTAAATTTTTCTGTGATTATCTACTGTCTGTCACTCTCAATGGCCCTCTGAACCTTCAGGGAAAGTCACCTTACAAATAAAACTACTTCTACTATAATTTTTTGCACACCTTAGCTATGGGACACCCAATAAATGACAATGTTGTAAACTTTGACTTCACAGATGAAGTTATGTGAAGATGCAAAATTCACCTCCATGAAACAGTTCCCAGATTTCCAGCACTTCACCTGCCCAAAAGTTTGCAAAATTGGTCTTCGGTGAAGTTGTCAAACTTTGTAAATTAATTTGTGAAGCAAAGTTTACAGTACCAACTAAGAACGTTGCTACCAATAAATAATGAGAGTGAAACTTAAGTGGTTTATTAGGGTATCCCACACTTAAGGTTGTGTGAAAAAACAAGTTACCAACTCCCCATGTCTTATATTGTTATGGTACTGTAGCTCATTAATTTTGTTTGAACTGCCCCCCTTTTGTAAAATAACCATTGCATATCACTCATTTTTGCTGCCAGAGCAAGTGTAGGTTGTGAAGCCCCTCTTGTAGTCATGCATATTCTTTTCTGCATTTAGTAAATTTTAAGGTTACATTCATTCAGAGTTTCAGCTGCATGAAGTCAATGAAAAGGCTTTTAGGACATGAAACAGTGTTTTAGACTGACACAAGCTAGGACTCAGTCCCCACTAGGGTCCATTGTTTTTCTCACTACAATGTAAGTAGTATGTCAGGCTGCTGTCAATGACAGTTTCAGCAGGGTCTGAAGCAGGCTTTCAAACATTGAACTGTTACTTCTGTGTTGTCATCAAGCCCTGCTGTCAGTGATAGAGTTTCAGCAGGATCTGAATCAAACTTTTGAATACTGAACTGTTACTCCTGTGTTGTCATCAACTTAATTAGTTCCAGCTGAGTCTTTGAGGCTTGTTTAGGTTTGAATGCAACTTGGTAAGCAGCATTACATCAAGCTAGCAGATAGGTCTTTACTAACCTCCACTGCAACTGTGTATTAGGGGATGGGGTCTGTATTCAATGAAGAATGTGCATTCCCACAGATGAATTGTTTGTCTAGAAACCTTCTGTCTCACCATGTGGAATGATGCACAGTGGTAGAGTGCCTAAACAGTAGTTGAGAGGGGGCTGAGGTTTGATTTCTAGAGGGAACCTTTCTTCTTTTTCACTAAAATGTATGTTCAAATGTATGTATCTCTCTCTCTCTCTCTTTCTCTCTCTCTCGAAACTTCTATCTCACCATGTGGAACTATAGCACAGTGAAAGAGCACCAGAACAGTAGTTTGGATGTGTCCTTCTTTCTCACTACAATTAATGTTGAAAGCATGAATCATTCTCTATCTCTAAAAATCTCCTGTCTTATCATTTGGAATGAAGGCACAGTAGTGGAGCACCAGGGCAGTATTTTGGAAGGGGCCCAGGTTGATGCTATTAGGAAACATTTTTTTCTTTCTCACTAAATTTTTGTTGTTAAAATGCATCTCTGTCTACAAACCTTCTGCCTCACCATATGGAATCATAGCAGAAGTAGAGCACCAGGACAATTGATGGAGGTCAGTGTTTGATTCCCAGTAAAAAAAAAATGTTTCTTTCTCACTATAATTTAAGTTGCTAGCATGCATCTCTGTCTAGAAATCTTACGTCCCACCATGTGGAACAATAACACAGTTGAAGAGCACCATGACAATAGCTGGAGTAGCCTGGATTTGAGTTTCAGTGGGGAACAATTTTTTTATTCTCAATACAATTTATGTTGTTAACATGCATCTACTGTATGAGAGAAATTGTTAGACATTATTGCTTCTCTCAGTAACTGCGTTTTCAGGGTTTGGAGTAGGTTTTCAGACCATGGAACTGTTAATGAAAGAAATTGTTAGTTGTTTTTGTAGATATCAGTGATAGTGCTTTCAGGGCTTGGAGTAGCTTTTTCAGACTATGGAACAGTTAGTGATCAATGAACACTGAAAAAGGAAAATGTAACCCCCCCATTAGATTAATCAATCACAAGAGGGAATTACAGAGTTCATTTGTTACAAAAGACCATACTGACTCCAAAAAGCACTAGTGCATGAGTTTATTAGATAAAAGTTCATAGTGTTGGCTATGGTTGTTTATGCTGTAAGGTGTGTGTGCTTGTACATGCTTGGCCCCTTGCATGTATGTATACATCTGCATTGTACATTATTTGCATGTATAATGTTTAGCATATTTATGTGTCTAGCTATACAAAAATGACACATCCATATGCAGTACTGTTGGTTCTTTGATTTTAAGATCCATGTGTGACCCAACGTCAGGTAAAAATAATTTATTTACCAGAAATACTGCCATGCCTACTTTCTGTTGTAGTGGTGTTTAAATACCAGCTGTTTAAGGCATGTGGCAATGGCATTGACAGTGCTTAGGACAGATTTCAATCTTGTCTGCTGTAAGTAGCATGAGTGATTGTTACACAGGAACAGCTGAGACCACTGTCAAACTTGATTGCTGGATGGAGAACAGGTTTTAGAAAATTACAAAGTTCAGTGTGCCCTTTGTCTAGTAAAACTCTTTGCTACACCCTTCTCCCATTATACACAGGTGTATATATAATTGATTTTGCTTGGGTCAGACAACAGTGTGTAACTAATGCTCACCTCATACTATAATTGCAGTAAGACTCTCTGTGTCAGGCCTTACTGGTCAGATAATCATGTAGGGCATTATCTGACCAGTAAGACTTACAATGGGCCTTATGTTTTTAATTGTTGTAGATTTTCATTGGTTTGTTTACTGTTTTTATTTTTTCCCATTAGTCTCCCTATTCCTCTTCATTGTTTATTTCTGGTTTGAGAGGTGTAATACCAAAATAAATTACATTGTATTATTTCATTACATTCATGACCCAGTGGTCCATAAATGAAATGACCACTAAATGGACTACATTGACAGCTATAAACAGGTACCGTAGCACAAGTAAAATATTTATTGTTGCCTCCATATTGACATATCTCTTGACAGACATACAGATACTGTCAGATAGATAGATACATTTTTATTTATTTATTTGTTCTAGAATTACAAATACCTTTGAGCTGAGGCTCTTTTACAAAGGTTTCACATCATTGGTACAATTGAGACAAACATAAGCAAAGATAACAGTTTATAAAATAAAATAAAAACATAGTCTTGTAGAGGAAAAAAGAACAATATGGTGAAACTTTGGGGAGGGGAAAGGGAAAGGAGGAGGGTGAAATCAGGGAGACTAAGTGGATGGGAGAAAGGGGGAGGTAGGTGGGAGGGGAACAGAGAGAGGAGAGGTGGAAGGCGGGTAAGAACAGAGGGAGTGCAGCTGGGTGGCATTTGTCATGGGCCAGCAGGGGAGGTGAAGATAGGATGGGGGGTGCTGGCAAAGTACAGGAGTAGATGTGGATCCAAAAGGACATCTTCAGCTATGGAACTAAAAGACATGTTTAGCCACAATAGTCACAGAGGTTGGAGGCAGTGAGTGTTAGGTGGAGCCGAGTCTTAAAAGTGCTGAGTGATAGTGAGGATGAAATGTCACTGGGAAGACCGTTGTACTAACTAGCGGCCCAGTAAGCAAAGGATCTTTGGCCTTGCATTGTGCAACAATGCAGGATTTGCAGAAGCTGAAGTTTCGATCCCCAGGTATGGCGGGTGTGGATTCTTGGTTGTATGAGGGCACAGACTCCGGGGGCAAGGCCCAGCAAGATTTTCTTCGTAGTAATACAAGTTTGGTGTTTTATTCGATTGGCAAGATTCAACCATCCAGTTTGAGAATAGAGGTCACAGGTGTGAGTTAGGCATTGGGAGCCAGTGACAAGTAGACAGGCCTTTTTGAGGGTGGTGGATACACATTTGAGTGCAGTGGTTGTAGCAGAGCCATAAATGATAATGCCATAATCAGTGAGGGATATGATGGCGCTCTGGACAGCGACAGTAAGGGCATCTGGTGTAAGGTGTTTCCTATGACAGAATAGCAGACCTAGCTGGTAGTTAGTGGCTTTGGCAACATGGTCGATGTGGGCAGTGTAGGAGAGGTGAAGGTCAAGGGTGATCCTGAGGTATTTAAAGTTTTTGACCTGTTCCAGTGCGGCACCTTGTCTGGTGATAACGGAGAGTTGGAAGTGCTTATGTTTATTATGGGAGCTGCTGAAGATCATGGCCTTGTTTTTTTTTTTGTTTGTTTTTTATTAAGGATCAGTTTGTGCTTTGTGAACCAATTCTCTACTGAGGAGAAGCTGAGTTGGAGATTTTCTTGCAATTTCTTCGGGTCGTGGTGTGTGGCAAGGATTACTGCATCATCGGCATACAGGGTGATATGTTCAGTGCAAGAGTCCAGTAGGGTGTTAAGGAACAGGCTGAAGAGTAGGGGACTCAGTATTGAACCCTGGGGGACTCCAGGGAGGACAGGTTTGGAATCAGAGTGCACTGCCCCGATTTTTAAACGCTGGGAGCGGTTTTCAAGATAGCTATTGAACCAAGTGATTGAATCATTGGAGAGACCAGCATTTTTTACTTGGCTTAGCAGGAGGGAGTGGTGGATAGTATCGAAGGCTTTGGTCAGGTTGATGAAAATAGCACCAGTTAGTTGTCCATTGTCGAGGGAGCTGTGAATGGAGCCGGTGAATTTGAGTAAGGCAGAGGATGTACTATGACCTTTTCTAATGCCATGTTTCTGTTTACAGAGAATATTA
Organism: Neoceratodus forsteri; assembly: GCA_016271365.2. NCBI lineage: Eukaryota > Metazoa > Chordata > Ceratodontiformes > Ceratodontidae > Neoceratodus > Neoceratodus forsteri. Next base: position 105,032,184 of record CM057458.1, read on the forward strand.
TAATTGTCCAGATGCTTGGTAGGTAGATCCGCTACTATACATTCCAGTGCCTGTGATAGGGGAGGCAGAATGGAGATAGGGCGGAAGTTCGCATAGTAAGTCTTATCACCACTTTTGTGAATGGGGTAACAGTGGCCATTTTCCATGTGTCCAGAAACTGGCTAAGGGAAGGAGAGGGATTAAAGATCTTGGTGAGGGGCCCAGGTACCTCGTCAAGCGTTAGAGCCAGTAGCTTGAGGTCAAGAGTGTCATTGCTTGTTCTAGATTTGCTGATGGCATTGACAACATAGACTTGATGTTTCTTTAGTACTTTAAAGTAGAAAGGTGGGCGACAGGCATGGGTGGAGGAGTTGGGGGGTGGGAGTTGATACATCTTGGAAGAAGTCAGAGGGGAGAATACTGCTAAGGTCAGTGAAAGCGATGTTAAACGTGTTTGCAATAGTTTTAGTGTCAAGTGTAGTGTGCCCATTTACATTGAGTATGTTTGGCAAAAATTTTGACTGCTTCCCAGTGACATCTTTAATGTTTTTCCAGAAATCCCTCCCATTTCCCCAAGAGTTAGTGAGGGCATTTTTATAGTAGTCAGACTTCTGTTGCCGAATGGATTTGGTGCAGTTGTTCTTTGCCCGTTTATAATTCTGGATGTCGTGTTGCTTACCAGAGTTTCTAGCCAGTTCCCATAGGCAGTCCCTGGATTTAAGTTTTTTAGGAGGTCTCTTGACAGCGAAGGGTTACTGAGCGATTTAACTTTATGCTTTCTGAGGGGGGCAAATTTATTACAGGCCTCATTGAAAATGTGAATAATTTGATCCAGTGCAGTATTAGTATCTGTTGCCTTGAAGATGGGGCAATAGATAGATATAACAATGAAGGGTGTTAGTGCTCACTAATAATTAAGTACACACAGAAAAAATGTGAGATTGATGGGGGTTAAGGAAAGTTCAGGGGAAATGAAACAGAGACAGAGGTAGATATAGGCAACAGGTTAAGCACAAAGAACTTAGGTGAGTCATTCAAGATTACAGAGTAAGTGGTGTAGACTGTGGGATTCAAACCTGGCACTTCGAGGCACATATTGTCATTCTCTTTGCCAACTACACCTAGGGGGCAGATGCAGAATAGAATTGGGATAGGAGGAACATAATCCTCATCTCTTTATTTTTTTTTTAATCAGGCTTGTTCTTCCTTGACGCTGCTTCTCATCTTGTCCCTACGGCAACCTCCCAGACCCACATATCTTAGCTCATCTTTCATTTGCCACAGCTTGTGCTCCTCCTTCCTCATAGCAGAACCTCATGAGTGTCCCCATCTGAGGATGAATTTTCAAGGTGGCAAAAATGGCCCTGGGACTAAGTCCCATGTAAGAGTCCACTGGTGTGGGAAAAAAAATTCTGCACTGGAGGACATTTTTTTTTTCAACCCATGGTGTGTTTGGCAAGGGCACAACTGTAAGAATGTTATAACTAGTACTACCAGGCATTGCATTAGGATGTAGCTGCACCCAAGAAACATGCTCAAGTTGCCATAAACCACAAAGCTGGTGGCCATACACTTCTGCAATGCAAAATGTGGGTTGTGCAGAAAATCCTGTGGTTCCATAAGTGAAGACCCACTTACACATGTTTTTTGGCACTTGCACCTATTTCAGAGGTTTTTTTTAAATGTGGCCCTTGGTGTTCACAATGCAGTCAAGTGAGTTGAGAGACCAAAAAATACCCTTTAACAATAACAGCTGCTAGCATTTTTCTACCCTGTTTTTTTCTGCCACTTTACTTCCTCTGGTGTACCAGCCCACCCAGACTCTATAGAACCCCTGTGGAGGATGCAAAGATGCATGCTTCTGGCATTGTCTTTCACCTGCCACAGGGCTTTTTGTGGGAGTAGAAAGACAGTCCCTCCTTTCCTGAGAGAGGCAGCACTGCTGTGGGCAACACACCTGATCTTTGGCCTCACAGAAGCCGAGCGTGGGCTTCCTCTTGACCTCACATCACTCACACACTAGTTTGATGGCCTTGTAATGGGCTGTTGAGGAAACTTACTTTTTGTATTCTAATGAAAAATTGTTAAATTAGTCTGTGCTTCAAAGTCAGAATACATGCGTAATATGTGGAATTGGTACAGTTTTCTGATACATTGCCTCCCTGTGAAGCATTCACCATGTGAAATGTGAACAGGAAGCAAATAGTTAGGTCAGCACTATGTTGACAGCTGACAACAGCTGACTTATGACCAGGCTCTTATTAACAGAAACAGCAATGAAATCCAGAATGAATCTACTGTTCTGCACACTTCCTCTTGTCCACTGCCCCTTAACCATGCTGAGCCTGAGTTGCAAGTCAGCACTGTCAAGACAAAAATATGCATTTATTTTAAAAAGCTTATCTACCACACATGATGGAACCAAACAGAAACTGGAGATAGTCCAACATCTTCTGGTTATGTTTAGAATAGCTCTAATTATAGTAGAACCCTGAATGGTTCTTGCCTTCAAACTTGTTCTCTACAAAGTAGTTGGCTTGTCTTATCATGCAAACTGTATGCGATGCATTTGCAAATAGATAATGTGTGACAGCATACAGTATCAAACCCGTAGAGCTTACTGAGTACTGAATGAGCGTACAGGTTCTGAAACAAATTCATGCACAGTATGTACTGTATTTATGGCTCCAGCAGCAACTAGTAAAAGAGTTCTAACTGAACAAGTGATAACAGTCCTGCCAAATGTTTATAGATATAAACTTTAACAAAAAGGGGAGGGCCTTCTGGTTGTAAATTTTGCAACTGTTGAGGTTTCAGGGGATTTAGTTTTTTTCTCTTTTTAGAATTATATTTCACTTTGACAGAGGAATCAGGCCGATCACAGGCAAATGTTTTGAAGACATTTTTTCAGGTTCATGTGTAAGGTGCAAGTGGAGCAAAACACTCCCTATAAAATCTGAACAGTGTTGAAAAGTGCCTCTGCTCTCAGGATTCTGTATTTGTTATGTCCCACTCATCCCTAAGTTATTTGTGCAACCGTTTATTACAGGCAGCCTTGTGGTGTCGCTTTAGGTATATTTTTGTACTCTTTTTTTTTTTTTTCTCCCCCATCACTAGTGCTGCCCCATCTGCCCATGGCAAATACAAGCCCTGCCCCCACCCTTCTCTTGTGCTTACATCTGCCTTCGGATGCAGGGATAAAGAGTACTTTTAGAAGGAAAACTCCAAAATAATTATTTGAAAATGCTCTACTACCAGGAAAGTATTTCATGTCAGCGTGTATTGTACTTCCCATACTCAAATCCCAAGAAGATTTCTTGATTCAGGGCTCTGAGCAGCATGGAGCAGCAGCTTTAATAGCCCAATTTTTGTTAGAAGTTCCATTTAGCACTGAATTCTCCTGCAGGAATTCTGGAACTCTGTTTTTTTTTTTAATTTTAATTAATATTTTATTAGTTTCACAAAAAACACAAAATATATTGATCAATAGATTACTGGAAGCCGGCCCGGTGGTGCTGAGAGTTGAAACCCTGGACACCACACCTCACACCACTCCGGTGACCCGGGTTTGGGAACGAGCCGGTGCCACTGGGGGTTGGCGGGGCGGGGAGAGATCGAGCATCCGTAGGACTGCTCTGTCTTCCTGGGGGTGGGTATGAGGTGCAGTCACTCTTGGAGCGACCTCTGGCATTGGCTGGAGGATTGCTGACTGTAGCGGCATGGCGAATGCCTGCGGGTGGAGCCACAGCAATTTGTTGCCTTGCTGGCTGGGCTCTGCAGGGAGAAGGGGGGAACTAAAAAGTACAAAATCCCTGGCTCACCAAGGAGATGACAAGGGCCCCAGGGGTCTCCCTCTCATCCCCAATGCTGGGCCAGGCCACACCTGGGATCCATGGCTGACCTCCCAGAGGGATGGACCCTCTAATTTCAGAAAGAGCCACTGAGGGCAGGTGGGCCCTGTTCCAGGGGGTGATCAGGAGCACTGGGAAGTTCCTCTGGGAGGGGGTGAACCGGTAATGGCTGGCCATGGAGGGGAGAAGAAGGGGTAGGATTGAGTGTGCACCTTTGAAAGATGCCTTGGAGAGTACTGGTGCATAAATACAGTTAAAAAAAAAATAGATTACTGGATACAAAATCATCAATAAAAGCAGAGAAACATTAACAGGTCTCCAGAAGGTTACATAAACCATAACTTACTTAATCAGACTGGAAGACAGCAATCTGAGGAATGAAATTGCATGACAAAGCCATAGCATGCAGCATAATGATAATACACAACCTTTCAAAGCAGATAAAGGAATCATATAGGATGTCACACTACCAGTTCTAAAAAGGGGGCATATGTATCAAGATACTCAGATGACTGATTGAGCAGGAGGTGACAAATTCTCTCATTTTGTCCTAGAAGTTACATATTATTATACCATTCAGACAGAGGTGGCATAACCTGTTCTTTCCACTTATAAAGTAAAAGCCTCTTAAGGGCCAGGGCACTGACAGAATGCAGTTAATTTGTTTTTTTCTGAAGTGGAACTAGTTGTGAGGAAAGCTCTAATACAAAAGTCAGAGGAAACAACAAGATCTTTGACCCTGTAACTGTCTAACAGATCTTACAAATTTGTTGCCATAGCTGATACACCGGAGGACAGCTCCACAACATGTGTAGGAGATCAGTGCAAGGCTCATTACACTTCCAGCATTTACCCCCAAGGCAGAAGCCAATTTCTCCAATCTGCTCAGGGAATAACAGTATTGATGTAAAATGTTGTACTGTATAGTTCATCCCTGAACCGCTTTGAAAGCTTGATGAGCATTTCTCTACATCCCAATCTTCTGAGGAGATATTTAAGCCAAGAGCAGAGTTCCATTTAGATTTTTCTTTCTCATTATAAACTGAACTGTCAGTGTTACTGTACAATTATTTGTACACAGTTTTAATACCCACACTTAGAGCTATCTGCTCCACAAATCGGGGTCCAGTCTTGCCCACTGCTAGGTAGCTCCAAATTGAGGCCTAGGATGGTATTGGCCAAGGCTTTCCTAACCTGCAGATAGGTCACAAAATGGAACTTGGGGAGATTACATTTTTGACTGTGCTTCTGGAAAGACTTTAGTACCCCTGAACCATGATCAATTAAGTCACCCACACTAGAAATGCCCCATCTGTACCATTCAGTATTTTGCAGTATTTTGCTTCCCCCCCATCTGTATATTAGGGTTAGACAACAAACCTTGCAGATGCAGAGGCAATTTGTCTATTGATAGTTTGGATTGAAGCAACTTAATTGCCTTTAAAGAGCTGAAAATACAAGGGTTAGATGTACATAAGGCAAAGGCAAATTTATTTAAAAGACGCTCAATCTCGGAGGCTCTGGGCGCCATACAGATTTTGTAACATTCCATACCACATAAATGTTTAGATTAAAATGAAACATACAAAATAATCAACATTAAACTCCAAACGCTTGCAAAAATAAGCATGTCTTCAGGCGGACTTTAAAGCGGCTATAGTGGGGGCCTGTCTGACTACAGTTGGTAAAGAGTTCCAGAAAGCGGGAGCAGCAACACTAAAAGCTCGGTCGCCTGCAGATTTTAACCTCACTCTAGGAACAGTCAGGAAGCCACCACTAGAACAGCGGAGATGGCAGGTAGAGGAAGAAGGTACCAGGAGTACTGACAGGTAACCAGGGCCCTGCCCATGTAGGGCCTTATAGGTGAGAAGACCCACCTTAAAGAGTATTCTCCGCATAACAGGCAGCCAGCTAAGGACTCTTGGACATAAGCTTGGACTCATTTTGAATAAAAAAATCAGATGGTTTCCCTGGCTTGCAGAGCTGACTTTCCACCTCAAACCAAAGAGGAGAATCAATAGATGGGGCAAAAGGTAAAATACAGCTTGTTTAGAAAGAAACACTAGTTGATTGTTTCCCACCTAGGAAGTCTGAAGCCTCCTAGGGACCAATAGGACCTGAGTTTTGAAAGGGATATTCTGGGTGCTGTGGAGCCCCACAGGAAACTTCTAACCATAGATGCAATCTTCTTAAATTTAGAGGTCCCAAATACTAATTGGATATTCTGGAATAGGTAAAAAAGTTTGGAGGCCATCATAATTTTGACAGAATTAATCCTCCCCCCAGGATAAGGATAGTTTGGCCCATTTCCCTAGGTCATCCTTTATTTCTTTCAACAGAGGATCCAGGTTAATATCTACCATTGTGTGAATATTGCTCTGAATTCTCAGCCGTTGGTACGGAAGAGAGTCCTTCCAGCAATTTTCCTCCAAAAGATTAACCCTGCTGTCCAGTCCACCCCCATTGAACACTTGCAACATCTGTGTTTTTTTCTAGTTAACTGACAGGCCCGAAAAGCCAGAGAATTAATGAAGTAACATTTTAAGCTCCCTGAAGGGATTACCCAAATGTGATAAAGTAAATAGTAAGTCATTTGCATATGCAAAGGTCTTGTTAGTTACCAGGCCTGTTTTGAAGCCTTGAATAGTTAGATTTGATTGAATACGTTTAATCAGCAGCTCTAAAGCCAGAATAAACAAATATGGGGAAAGGGGGCATCCCTGTCTTGTCCCTCTATGCAGTCTAAATGAGGATGAGATTTCTCCATTTGTTATTACTTCTGCAGTAGGAGCACTATAAAGGGTTTTAATCCACTGAATGAAGCCCTTCCCACATTATATACCTCTAGCACCCTAAATAAATTGTCCTTCTTAAGGGTATCAAAAGCTTTAAAAAAATCTATAGAAAGAACAGTTAAGGACTTTTTGGCCATCTTAGCTGAGATTATCATACTGTGCAGACGTCTAACATTCTCTGTGCCAGAGCTGCCTGCGACAAACCCCACCTGTTCCCCACCTACCATTTTAGCTACTGTATGAGATTGTAGATTCTAAGGGACAGGGCTATTGCCAAGATTTTGTAGTCTCCATTCAGCAATGTTATTGGTCTGTAACTTTCACAGGTAAGGGGGTCCTTCTCTTTTTTAGGAATCAGGGTGATAAAGGCTCTGGTGAGAGATTCAGGCAATTTTTTTCCCCATGGAATGCTTCAGTAAACACTTTATATAAATATATTGCAAATAATGTGCAGGAACAGTAATTTCTCATGTTCAGATGTTGTTTTACTGCTTGTCTTTTTGAAGGTTTCACAGAAAATCTCTCACACATTTTCAGATCAGCTGGCGGAATATAGGGTGAGTGCTGATTCAATTCAAGCAACAATTACATTATTTTCCTCAAGGTCCTGGCTGCTCAGTACATCATATTATGACATTCAAAAATCAGTCTTTGCTTCCAGTTTTCTGGTGGTGGCCTGTATTAAACACCATGAGTAAACATCTGTCAATTTTTCTAAGCTGATCAGCACTTGGTGCATAGTATCTCCCTCCCCCCTCCAATAAAAAACATCAACAACATGACAGGCTCTTCACATGAACACTGTTGCTTTCTTTGTTCTCTTCTTGTCCTGAATAAAGCCCAAACAGCTTCCTCCTTATTTTAAAGTATTGTCCCCAAAAAGTACTGATTAATCTGTGAAAGTAACTAAATATTTATCTGTAAATATTTATCTGTAATGCTGTATCAATAGAATTCAATAAGCAAAGATCCTCAGACAATTGAAAGTAAACATGAGTTGTGGCCATTTTGCAATCTATTGTACATTAGTGTGAGTGTGTGTATACTGAGCTGCCAGGACATTGAGGAAAATGATGTAATTGTTGCCTGAATTGAATGAGCACTCACCTAAGATTCCGCCAGCTGGTTTAAAAATGTCTGAGGGATTTTCTATGACACCATCAAATAGGAGAGCATTAAAATAGTATCTTTACATGACAAATGGTAATTTCTTAATTTCACATGTAATTAATAAGCCTGGTTGTCCTTATGTTAGGGAAAAGGAGTAAAGCTTATAATATGTTTGTAATATATCTGCAGTTGATCTTTAAAGCAGTATTGCCCAATTAAAACTGATTAGTATCTATAGAGCTGATACCAGGACATCATAAAAGCCACAGGGCTCAGATGTGGATAACACTTTTGAAATATAGCATGCGCTGACCTGCTAAACTGTAAGATCAAGATTGAAGGAAAATTAGCTATTAATCATATTATCTGCAAAAAACATCATTAATGCATCATTAGGATTTCAGCATCAATGGTAGGAAAATGCAGTTTTAGGGTTTTCAACCCTAAGACCCCACCAAACCCTGCATGCAGGAACAGGCATGAGGGGTTTGCCATGGGGTTTGTGAACCCTAATGTTCACCCCATTCCACAAGTAATTAAGCTAAGATGGGTATAGTATAGAACAATTGGATGAGCATTGGGGTTTGCAATCCCAAGACACACCATCACAATTGTTTCTGTATGCAGGGTGGGGTCTTATGATTGGGATTGCTAAATCTGAATTTCCCTACTTATGACGCTGGAGCCCTAATTGTGCATTAACAATTTTTTTTTCAGAGAATTTCCTTACTTTTTGAGCAAGTATAATCATAGCCTGATTTGCTTGTGGAAGCACAGGGCCCTCTGCTCCCATCACTCCCTGTACTCCCATCGCTCCATAATCCTCTGCATGTTTGCCTGTAGGAACACAGGGCCTTCTTTGCCCTTCTCTGCCATCTATGGCCTGAGCTCCCATCACTCCATAATGGTACTGATATTTGCTTGTGGGAGAGCACAGTGTCATCCATCCATATTTTTTAGATATTGTAATTGTATCTCTATTTCCCTGTGGGAGAGCAGGGCCCAGAGGGCCCTGTGCTCCTATTTATGTTTAATGGTATCAATAATTGCATGTGGGAGTGAAGGGCCCTCAGGGACCTGTGCTCCCATCCATGTATAATTTTTGGGATAGTGTAGCACTTTGTAGTGTGCAAAGGCAAAGAAACACCTCACATTCCAATGTTATTCTATACAAAACACAGGAAAATATAAAAACTGTAACAAAACACCAAAGTAACATTTTCATGAAACAATCAAAATGCACTTCAGTGGGGCAAGCCCTTTCTACCATGTAAATTTCACAACAGAATTGCAAACTTTTTCTTCACAGCGCATTGGCAAAGAAACGTCTGTCTATACCCACCATTATAATGTTATCCTGTGGGAAAATAATCAAAATTTTAACCTGCTGAACTCCAGAGCAAACCAATATATTTTCACCAAACCAGCAAATGGCATGTCTGTGGGACAAGCCCTTTCTACCCTGGAAATTCCAGCACAAAGTTGCAAACCATTTGAATGCTATGTTGTGAAATTATCTCATAGAATCGTAGAATCATACTTTTAGAATCCTGCCAGCAGAAAAAGACCTCCTGGCCCATCTAGTCAGCCTGAAAAATAGCCCACTCCCCCCCTTGCCTCCCACCACTCTACCCTCCCTCTTCCCCTCTGTTTAGCCCCATGTGGTTGTTCCATTCTCTTTTGAATGTATCCACTGTATCCACCCCTGCAATCCATTCTGGCGACCTACAACCCTCACTAAGAAGTAATGGTCCCTTACATCGCCATGAAATATACCCCCTTCCAGCTTGAATACATGGCCTCTGGTGGTTTTGTTTTCACTCTGCCTTAAGAGGCTGCCTTCCCTTACTTTATTTAGTCCCTTCAGGTATTAGAAGGTTTCCACCATATCTCACCTTTTTCTCCTCATCTTCAGTGTATACAGACCAAGCTCATCCTATGTCTTCCTGTATTCTTTCTTGCATCCCCTGAATCATTTTGTTTGCCCTTCTCTGGACCATCTCCAGCCTATCCTTGTCAGCCTGCAAGTGTGATCTCCAGAACGGCACTCCATACTCCAACTGTGGTCTGACCAGTGTTTTGTAGAGTGGTATGACCACATGCCTCTTCCTACTTGTGAATCCTCTGCCTATGCATGCCAACATTCTTGTTGCTTTGCCTGCCACTCGATCACACTGATTCCTAACCTTTAAGGTACCAGAAATCCAAATTCCCAGGTCCTTTTCTTGCTCCATGGCCTGCAGTGCCTCCCCTCTCAAAGCCAGTATGTTGCCCTGGGGTTATTATGGCATTATTTCACACTTTTTTGCATTGAATTGAAGTTGCCACGTTTCTGCCCACTCCTCCAACTTGACTAGATCCTGTCCCATTTTCTTAACACCCCCCAGGAGTGTTCACTCTGTTCTAGACATTCATATCATCCGCAAACAGACACTCCTTCCCATTTAGACCCTCTACTAAGTCCCCCACATATACGTTAAACAACATGGGTCCCAACACCGATCCCTGTGGAACCCCTCTCATTACCTCTCATTCCCTTGAGTGCTCCTCATTAACCACTATTCTCTGAATCCCCCACCACCAATCTTCCACACAATTTGTAAGCTTGGATCCCACAATTAAACTGCTTAACTTGCTTTCCAGACACCTGTGGGGAATGTGGTCAAATGCCTTCTTGAAATCCAGGTAGGCACATCTACTGCTCCCCCCCCAATCATACACCTCTGTTACACCCTCATAGAATTCAATCAGGTGGGTCTCACACGACCTACTCTATCACCTGTGAACCTCTGCTGGCTGTCATGAATTAGTCTTTCCTTCTCTAGGTATTGTACGAGTCTTTCTTTTATGAGAGCTTCAATCAATTTGCCTACCACAGAGGTGAGACTAACAGGGTGGTAGTTGCTTGGCTCATCTTTACACTCTCCCCCCTTGTACAGTGGCACTACCTCAACCTGCTTCCAGTCCCCCAGAACCCTCCCCATTTTGAGACATCGATTGAACAACTTAGTATGAGATGCCACCAGTTCCTCCCTTCATTCCCTAAGTACACTGGGATGGATTTGATCTGGGTCAATAGCTTTGTCAGTTTTTTATTTTCTCCAACTCCTTGAATACCCTAGCCACCATGAAGGAGCTTGTGTCCACCTAATTACCCACCCTCCCCCTTCAGCTTAATACAGGCCCTCTTCCTTCTTTCTTGACTGTAAATACTGATGAGAAGTATTCATTGAATAGATTTGCCTTTTCCTTATTCCCTTCAACTAGTGCATCCCAATCCCTCTTAAGTCTTAGAATCCCGTGCCTGCTTCTTCTCCTGTCACTCATACCAAAATAATTTTTTGTCCCCCTTTTTGCCTCCCTATTTATTTTTTTTCCATTAATGCTTTTGTGCTTCTAATTGTTTTCTCTGCTTCCTTATGCTTTTCATTATAGATCACTCTTTCCCCTAACCCCTGTGATGTTTTGTAGGCTTTGAATGCCTTCTTTCTCTCCTTAACTGCCTCCCTAACCTCTGCTGTGAACCACAGGGGTTTCCTGCCTCTTTTCTGTTTGCTTATTCTCCAGGCACATTGCTCCGTAGCCTTCAGGATACTTCTCTTTATTAGAAACATAGAAACATAGAAACATAGAATTTGACGGCAGATAAGGACCACCTGGCCCACCCAGTCTGCCCATTTCCCTGCCTACTGGATAAGCTGTAGATCCTAGTTAACCAGCAGCCTACTTCTTTCTACCCCCATCCCCTAGAATTGCTTTATGACTGCCCCATGCATGCTTGAATTCCACCACTGTTTTTGACTCCACGACCTCCTCCGAAGCGTCGCCCATGCATCCACAACCCTCTCTGAAAATACTTCCTTAAATTACCTCTGAGCTGCCCCCTTCTATCTTCAAATTGCTTCTGTTCTTGCACATCTTTTTGAAAGATGCTACCCTCTTGACTTTGTTGATTCCCTTGAAGTACTTGAAAGTTTCTATCATGTCCCCTCCCTCCTTTCCTCGAGGCTATACATATTAAGCTCCTTAAGTCTCTCTTCATATGTCTTCCAGTGCAGACTCTGCACCATTTTAGTTGCCCTCCTCTGGACAGTTTCCATCCTGTCTATGTCTTTGCGAAGACTGGGTCTCCAGAACTGCATACAGTACTCCAGATGGGGTCTGACCAGCTGTCTGTACAGAGGGATAATAACTTCCTGTTTTCTACTGGTGATGCCTCTCCCTATGCATCCCAGTATCCCCCCAGCCCTCCTTGCTGCCCTCTCACATTGCTTGCCCACCTTTAGGTCATCTGATATGACTACCCCCAGGTCCCATTCCATTTTAGTTGTTGTTAGTGTCTCACCCCCCATTGTGTACTCTTCCCCTGGGTTTTTGTTTCCCAGGTGCATTACCTTGCACTTCTTAGCATTGAATCTAAGCTGCCATACATTTGACCATTCCTCTAACCTTGCCAAGTCCCTTTTCATCCTTTCCACCCCACCTTGTGCATCACTCTGTTGCAGATCTTTGTGTCATCTGCAAAGAGATATACTTTTCCTTCCAGTCCCTCTGCAATGTCATTTATAAAGACATTGAAGAGGACCAGTCCTAATACTGAACCCTGCGGTACCCCACTAGTAACCCCCCTTTCTTCAGAGTGGACTCCATTTACTATTACTCTCTGTGTCCTATTCTCCAGCCAATTTTTTACCCAGGCTGTCATCTTGGGGCCCACTCCCAGGCTAGCTAACTTGTATATTAATCTTTTGTGTGGGACTGTGTCAAATGCCTTCCTAAAGTCTAGGTAGGCCATGTCCACAGCCCCTCCCTGATCCACTACTTTGGTCACCCAGTCAAAGAGATCTATCAGATTTATCTGGCATGACCTTCCCACTGTGAATCCATGCTGCCTTGGGTCCTGTGCCCCTCTGGCCTCTAGATATTTGACAATTCTTTCCTTCAGAAGTGATTCCATCATTTTCCCTACCACCGAGGTTAAACTAACAGGTCTGTAGTTTCCTGCTTCTGCCTTGCTCCCACTTTTGGGAAGGGAAATCACATCTGCCCTCCTCCAGTCCTCGGGTACCACCCCATCCTCCCATGATTTGTTAAACAGGGTAGTCAGTGGTGTCACTAATTCCACCCTTAGTTCTTTAGAATTCTGGGATGAATCCCATCAGGCCCCATTGCTTTGTCCACCTTCAGTTTTAAGAGTTCTTTCAGAACCCTTTCTTCTGTAAATGGGCTGGTATCAACTTCTGTATCTAGAGTGTTTCTACTTTTTGTTTTAGGTGCCTCCCTCTTCCTTTGTAAATACTGAGCAAAAATATTTGCTTAGTATCTCTGCCTTTTCACAGTCACCCTCTGCCCACCTCTCCCCTTTATTAAGCCTCACTATCCCTTCCTTGGTCTTCCTGCGCCCCTGATGTACTTATAAAAGGTTTTATCCCTTCTTAACTGAGTTGGCTATCTTTTCCTCAGTTTGGGCCTTTGCTGTTCTGACTGCCTTCCCAGCTTTCTTTTGCTTTAACTGATACAGTTCTCTGTCCTGCTCCTTCTGGGATTCCTTGTTCTTCCTGAAATCTTTCTTTCTCTCTTGAACCTTCACTGCCACTTCCTTTGAGAACCATAGTGGTTTCTTACATCGTTTAGTTTTGTTTATTTGCTTAACACAAAGGCTTGTTACCTCTGTGATGGCAGTTTTTATTATTCCCCATTGTTCTTCCACCCCTCCTTCCTGCCCATTTGATAGTGCATTCCTTAGGCACTCACCCATTTTGGCAAAGTCAGCCCTCCTAAAGTCCAGTACCTTTGCCTTTGTATGGCTTGACTCTATTGCTGTGTTTATTGTGAACCATACTGTTCGATGGTCGCTAGTTCCCAGATGGCTACCCACTTCTACATCTGTGATCCTCTCTTCATCTCCATTTGAGAGAACCAGGTCTAAGATTGCTCCCCTCTCGAGTGGGCTCCAATACTAGTTGTCTAAGGCATGCCCTCTGTAGGGCATCTAGAATAACCCCACTCTTCGAAGTGGCTGCTGCAACTGCACTCCAGTTAACATCTGGCATATTCAGATCACCCATCAGCAATATCTCCCCTTTTTCTGCCTTACTAAGTATACTTTCTATCATTTCCTTGTCCATTTCCTCCCCCTGATAAGGAGGTCTTTATTTAACCCCTGTGCAGATTGTGGTGCCATTGCTGGTCTCCAAATTTACCCACAGTACTTCTTCTCCTCCCTGTTTTCCCTTTTGTTCTGCTGCTTTGATTTCTTCCCTTATGTAAAGAGCTACTCCTCCTCCTCTATTACCCCTCTCTATCCCTCCTATAGATAGTGTATCCTGGTATGTTTACGTCCCAGTCATGGTTTTGTGTGAACCATGTTTCTGTGACTGCCACAATATCCAGATGTTCCTCCTCCATCAAGCCACTAATTCAGGAAGCTTGTTACTCAGACTACGGGCATTGGTACTCATTGCTTTCCATTTTTTGATGGCTTTACCTTCAGTTGCAGCATCCCCCACTGACCTTTCTACCTTGGTCTTTTTCTCATTTAGTACTCTGTTTTGTAGGGAGAGGCTGGGATTTTTCTGCTGCTTATCAGTGCCTCCCCCCTTGACTAGTTTAAAAGCTTGCCAATGAAGCATTTAAACTGATTGCTCAAAAGACTTGTTCCCTTCCTGGACAGATGCAGACCATCCTGCCAGTATAGGCTGGTGTCCCTTCAGGTGGAACCCCAGTTACCAATGAAGCCCTTCAAAGTTCCTCTGCCTCCTTTAGATTTTGCTTCCCTTCAAGTTCCTTCCTCAAAATTTCTTCATCCTCCTAAAGTTTGCCCTCCTGAAGTCCAGTACCTTGGTGACTGACCTGCCCATTTCTGACCCTGCCCAGAGGGAGAACCTGACCATCAGGTGGTCACTGTTTCCTAAATTGTCCCTCCCCTCAGCCTCCTCCACTCTGTCCCCATTAGTCAAAATTATGTCCAGTGCTGCCTCCCCCGAGGGGGTTCCCCTACTAGCTTGTATAGTTCAGTTCAGTTTATTTGTTCAGCATGTATAAAATCAATGCTTGTTACACACCAACTTTTAAAAAACACAGACAATATTTCATACATAAATACTTCACATTCTCAAAGTTTCATATACAAATTTATACAAATATTTTTGGGAGAAACAACTGAAGTCCAATATTTAGGAGTTATAGTGAGTAGAAATATGGGGTGGAAGGTGCACATAAATGAAATTAAAAGAAATCCTACAAAACCAATGCTAGGGATTGCTAGATTTGCAAATACCTTTGCAAAAAACTCATATGTAGCTCAATATAGATGCTATAATGCCAAGGTAAACTCATAAGTTATGTATGGGTCTGAGGTGTGGGGTTTGTGCTGTAATATCAAAGAAGTAGAAACAATACAAAATAAGTATCTCAAAAATGTACTTGAAGTCCCAAAATCAACACTGAATGCTGCAATCCTTCCAATTGCCAAAAAAGTTTTAAAAAGATGTGTAAATTTCTGCAAAAAAAATAGACGTCTCTGCCAGACAGTCTGTTATACCAATGTTGGGTGGAGGCCCAACAAGAAAAGATAATGTATTAAGAAAGCTGATTCATCAAGTTGAACCACAAATCAAACAAAATTGGAATGCCATATAATTATATGTATAAAGAACTGCTTGATCCAGGAACATTTAGGTATATTGCCTGTCAATGACTGGTGGATGTAGTGATGCAACAAGATATTTGTAGTATAAAGGATGCTTGGGAAAATACCACATTTAAGAAAGTAAAACAGAATTTTGGAATAGAAAAATAACTCACTGTATATAAGAATGCAAAACAGAGAAAAGCTACAGTATGTCGAGATTGAGACTGGGAATCCTAAGAAATAGATGGGCAATAAATTCAGGAGCACAGAGTAGAATGTGTGGATGTGAAGAAATGATAAAATTAACAATAGATTTAATATTTGAATGTCCAGATTTTAAGGCTGTTTGAGAGAAAATACTGTGTCCAAGTGTTAATAATTTAGGACTATAAATGGAAATGATGTTAAACATAGGCACAAGAGTGGGCATCTTTTCAGTCACAAGTTTTGCACAAAAAGTTGTTGCTAAATTAAAAGGGGAAGTTTGCTAAGCCATACCTTACTGTCTTGAAGTACAATATTAACAGAAGGTGACTGTCCAGGAATAAGGGATAGAGTTTTAAAGAGGCAAAGTAGCTCATAAAGGTATATATGAAATTTTGAGAATGTGAAGTATTTATGTATGAAATAGTGATCGTGTTTTTTAAAAGTTGGTGTGTAACAATCATTGTTTTTATACATGCTGCATAAATAAACTGAACTGAACTACTAGCTTGTGTAGGGATTTGTCCTGCATGGATTCTAACAAGTCCCTGCTTTTTTTGGATGTGGCCAATGGGATCTGCCAGTCCAAATCAGGTAGGTTCAGGTCTCCTACCACCAGGATCTCCCCTTTGCTGGCCTTCCTCTGCACGTCCCTGGCCATTTCCTTATCCACTTCCTCCACCTGATGTGATGGTCTGAAGACCTTCACTAGCCTTATTTTTCCCCCTCCTTACTGCTTAAGGTGACCCAGAGGATCTTGACAAATCCCTTCCCCTCTTTAGGTGTCAGTGTGGCTCAGTTGATAGCACATCCCCCTCTGGACCAGAAGAGCGTGGGTTCACGACCCACACTGGGAGATGACATACCTAAAATGCTGGCACCTGAGTGCAATATTAGGGGGTGCTGTACTGCTGGGGTGTGCCATCCTTCGGATGAGATGGTAAAACCGAAGTCCCTTCTACCCATCCTGATGCTGTCCTGGTGGGTGTCCAGGTGGAAGTAAAAGAACCCAGGGCATTCTTTGCAAAGAGTAGGGAACATTCCTGGTGTCCTGGCCAGCATTCCCCTTCCCATAAAATCAGTTCATGCAATTGTGCTGGCTGTGTGTGGGTGATAATGTGCGATATGGCCACCACTACACATTCAGTCACTTCATTACCTGTCTAGCAATGCTTGTAAAGCATTTTGGGATACACTGTGTATGAAAGTGCTATATAAATGCTGATTCTTTTTCTTCTTCTTTACCCCCACTGCTCTAATTCCATCCCTTACATACAGGGCTACCCCCCACCTTTTTTTCCCTATCTATTCCTCCTGAAAAGACTGCACCCCTGTAACTTCATCTCCTAAATGTGTCAATCCATCTACCACATTTCAGTTATTGCTATTAGGTCTGGGTCATCCATTCCAACCACTGCCTCTAAGTCACCCATTTTATTTCCTGGACTCCTGGCTCTGGCCAGTACTCCCTTCCATCTCACCCTACCCCTTTGATCCCCTTCCCTCCTGCTGTCTCTTTTTGCCCATATTGGGAGAATGGGAGATAGGTTAGTTCTGCTAGGCCGTGATCCCCCTCCTCTCCTAGTGTGTCACTCCCCCGTCTAGTTTAAATTTAGGTCGACCCCCAGTCTCTCATCTATATACCCCTGCAGTTTTGCTCTTAATAATCTAGCTCCTGTATCACTTTTGTGCAGCCTGTCCCTTGCATACAGGTGTTCATCTACCCATGTATCCCCCCCAGTCTCCCAAACATAGGAAGCCCTCCTCCCAGCACCATTGTCCTAGCCAGAGGTTGAATTCTTTATTCTGAGTTGCCTGGCCATGCTAGCACAATGCACTGGCAGGATCTCCGAGAAGGCCAGGAAACTGACAAGCCTTTTATATCCCTCTACTAGCTCTCTGAACCTCCTTTGAATCCCCTTCACCTCTTCCCCAGCCAACTAATTTGTTCCTAGATGCAATTCTAGGTGTGAATTCAATCACTCAATCAATCAATCAAGTCTTTATTTAACCAGGCGTTCATCGTTGAGCAGAAGTTCATTTGCAAGATGGACCTGGGTGGAGCATGAACAATTGTATATACAGATCAACACAGGTATTTACAAGGCAATACAGTTAAACTGTTTACAGAGAGGAAGAAAAAGAAGTTCATATGTACATAGAATTGTACAGATATTGTACAGATTACAGGGTATTTATATACATAGAAGTGTCTATAGGAAGATAAAGCAGGTTATCTAAGGTTGCAGGAGGAAGTAACGAAAGAAAAAAAGTAAAATAAAAATATACACCTGGTAGAGGCGAAGGTGGGGGGGGGGGCATTTATCCTAGGGAATGTCCTTCTGGCTTCAACTCCTCGGTAGCAAATAACTGACCTTCCCTTAAAAGATACTTTTTCCTTAGCCAATGAATCCCCTTTATAATCAAATCCCCATACACTATAACTGCTTTTGCATTTTCTATCCCCGTGAGTGACTCACCTCTGCTGTCTGGGTCTCTTGCACTCCTTCTGCCTGGTAGTGTCATCCCTATCTGCTCTCTTTCTTCTCCAATTTACCCTCCCCCTGCTCCCTCGTTCATCCTCCCAGTTTTCAAACTCATCTTCCCTTCTGCCTACCATCAGCATTACTCTCTTTCTCTGCTTTCAGACTCTCTCTTTAGCCATGTCAATACGGCCTCCATCAACCTCAATTTTTGACAAATAGGGCACTCACCTAACTTCCACAGAGTGCTCATGAACACTGCAGCTCCACAACTATTACATCCTACTATCCTCCCTCCTCCAGGTCCCCTGCTGCCCTTCATTTTCTGGTGATTTCCCCCCTCCCCCACCAACGAGGCTTTATCTGCTGCCCCCCATTCCCCTGCCAGTCCCCCATACCATGAGTTTCCCCTCCTTCCTGGGCCAAGCTTTTTCCTCCCTTGCCTTCCATATTTGTGCCTCTTGCCCTCTCACTAGTAATCAATTAGCAATTGTAACAATTCTGCATGAGAATCAGTATGGGGCTGCCTTATCACCCTTTCTGACTAATCGAGCCCCTTTAGCAGCAGCAGCCAGAAAGCTTCTCAGTACAAGTAGTTAAATTAGCTAAATAGTCAGCTTGGAGCCTTGTTGCCACCCCCTCCCCCCCCCAAGAAATCCAACCAATTTAGTAAAGAAAGACAGTCAAGGGCTGATAATAGAGACAGTTTGGGGCCCTCTTATCCCGACTCAAGTAATAATTAGCAATAGTAACAGATGTGTAAAAAATTAAAATAGTTTAGGGCTGTCTTTTCTCCCCACCCCCACCCCCACCACCTAGTGGAGACATTTAAACTGTAAGCACTTTAGCAAAGAAAGTAGTTTAGGGCTATCTTTTCTCTCCCCAGCCTAATGGGCCCTTTAAACAGTTATTAGCAAGCACCCTAATCCCAGAAGTAAATTGAGAACACATGGGTATTTAATCACAATTAGCTGTAAATTGATCCTAGCTGAGGGAGAAGCACAGAAGCTTCCATAAGGTTGTTAGCAATGCATGTTGAAATACAAATCTAAAACTCACAATATAAATCACAAAAACAACAGTATTAAACAAATTCAGGAACTACTGCAAGGAGAAAGAACACACAAGAAGGTAACACAAGTACATGAAATGTGATCCTAACTGAGGGTAGCTCAGAAACCTCCAGAAAGTTACCAGCAATAGAAAGGCAAAGCTGCCTGAGCCAAATTACTTCTGCTTCAGCACTGCTGCTGTGTGAGAGAACACACAGGTATTTAAACACAATTAGCTGTAAATTGATCCAAGCTGAGGGGGAAGGACAGAAGCTTCCAGAAGGTTGCTAGCAATGCCTGTTAAAATATAAATCCCAAACTACGAACATATGAACATACAAAATTGCCAGCAGATACAGGCCATATGGTTTATATAGTCTGCTCGAGTGTGTAGCACTTCAGCCCATTAGACTGCAGCTGCCCCTCTTCCCACCAAGTCTTCCCCTCTCCCGCTGCCCCCGGAATGTACTTTCCCCTTGAATTTGTCCCACCCCCTCTTGAAGCACCCCACAGTCTGCACTGATACAAGTTGCTCAGGCAGTGCATTCCACCCTGTTACCACTCTTTCAGTGAAGTAGTGCCTCATCCTTTCCCTGCTGAATCTGCCCCCTTTAACTTCAGGAAGTGCCCTCTAGCATTTCTTCCTATTCTGAAGACTGAACCCACCATGGAAGTCTACTCTGTTCATCTCCTTCAGGTACTTGAAGGTCTCAATCATGTCCCCTCTCTCTCTCCTATCCTCCTGGGTATACATGTTTAGCTCTTTCAGTCTTTCCTCATAAGTTCTATCCCCCAACCCATGGATCATCTTTGTTGCTCTTCGCTGCACTGCCTCCAGTAGTTTGATATCCTTTTTCAAGTACGAGCACCAGAACTGCATGCAGTACTCCAAGTACGGCCTCACCAGGGACCTGTACAGGGGCAATATGACTTTGCTACATCTGGAGATAATCTCCCTTGCTATGCACAAGATAAATCACAAAAACAACTATGTTAAACAAATTCAGGAACTACTGCAAGGAGAAAGAACACACAAGGATGTAACACAAGTATTTTTTCACAAATTGCAAAAAAGAATCTTTTCTGCTGTTCCTTTTTCACAGTTTTCAGAAAAAAAAATCCTTTTTTTTTGAAAATTGTGAAAAAGGATTCTGTTTGATGAATCCTTTTTCATGATTTGCAGTAAAAGAAAATCATTCTCTGTAAATTGAGAAAAAGGATCCTATTTCGCAGATTCTTTTTCCACGGTTTCCAAAAAAGGATTTTCCAGAGGCTTAAAAAGTACAGTTATGAAAAAAACTGACCCCAGAATAGAATTCTATGGGTCCTGATTGGGTAGAAACAACTGCTGTAGTGTACTATGCCCCTCTATTTTGTGAGTTATTTAATTCTGTTGCCACCGCTAGCTGAAAACAAAATGGCAGCAGCATGAAAAGGGATTCTGCATTTGGGGCAAAGGATTCCATGTTTGTGATTAATAATGTTTTGAGTGGGACATTTATCTGGTCCCAGAGGAAATAATGGGAAACTTTAGAACTGAATAACTTCTGAACAGATTAATATTTTTTACCAGATCTTCAAAAGGCACATATGTGACCCGAGATCTGGCACCCTGTACATTTCAAACCACAATTTCACACCATTATAGAGCAGTGGTGGGAAAAACAATTTGACAAAACATGGTCATTTTAAAATTTTTGAAACTCCGTATTTAGTCCTTGATGAAGCATGCAAAATTGCATGCAAATAGGTTGAACTGTTGTAAAGTTATAAAGTCTAATATTTTGAGTTTAACATAGAACTGGACATTGAACTGTAATCCTGCCCCTATAATGCAGTGGTAATTGTGCAAAGTTGACTGATAGTGTGGCATAGTGTGGTATGTGCAGCAGTCCAATAGCATGATTACCAGTGTGCATGGGTTTTTACATGCAAAGTTGACCATTAGCATGAAATAGCACAGTATGTGTGGTAGCGTAATTGTGGCACAGGATGACATGTTTGCAAAAAAGGATCCTTTTTTGAATGGGACATCTCACTGGTCCCATAAGAAATAAGGGGAAACTTTGAAATTTAATAATTTGGAACAGATTAATATTTTTCACCACATCTTTAAAAGGCACATCTGTGACCTTAGACATCTCTACCCTAAAAATGTCAGACCAAAAGTCCACATAATTTCTGACAGCAGTGTGACAAAGAAGTTTACAAAAAATCGTAATTTTCATATTTTGTTATACACTGAATCTCCACACTCACACTTCTGATTGGAACAAAACTTGGCACAATGGTTCTTAATGATGCTTACAAAATTTCATGCAAACTGGTTGAATGGCTGCAATGTTATTAAAGTCCAACATTTTCAGTTTAACATAGAAGTGAAGACTGAACCCTACTACAGGGGTGTGAATGCACTGCTATAATATATATATATATATATATATATATATATATATATATATATATATTTATAAAATGGGTGCTGAAAATCATGTATTGTGATTTGTCAAAACAAGTCACCTGACCATTGACTAATCTCCTGTAAACCTACAGTTACCATGCCACACTACAAAATCCTGGTGACAGCAATGTAAAGTGACCTTTTCAGATCACTACACCAGAGAAATATGTAAAAAACTACAACTACGACATCCTCATTAGGACAAATCCACCTAATAGAGAATTACAACTAGATCATCCTCAGAATAACAAACCCATTATGTGGCAGAACTATTTCATTACAAATGCATTTAATCAGTGCTTTTTTTTAATATTTATTTAAGTAAACCTCTAAACTAAAGTTGCCCATTTTATAAGGGGATTTATTGTATTTATTGAATTTTGTTGACTTGGTAGGCTCACTGAGACTAGAAGTCCCTTTTTCAGAGGCAACCCAGCGGGAAGGATACAGATGGTAACTAATTGAAATTGAACCCGATTAAGTTGGTGGTAGTTTTAGTGAAAGGGAAAAATTAGGCCAGGACATCGGGGAAATGCCCCTGCTCTTGTGTAGGGGGTGCTGCAATCTTCTGGTCGGCACTAGGAGTGACAATGGAGACTCAGGTGGAGGAGGCTGCTTCCCTTCCCAGCTGGACTGTGTGAGAAGTGTTATGCTGTGTGACTGCGGCAAGTGTAGAAGAAAATAGCACAAGTTTTGCCGCAAAGTCAATCGCACTTTTGGTGGATGAGTTTTCATCAGAGAGCACCTCCTCTAAGCAAACGGAAGCTTTCACCGACAGGAGAGCATACCTGAGGGCGCTCCTCAAGGAGGAGGAACACCATTATCTTGACTGGGAAGAAGTGAGCAACATGAAGATATGTAGCTCACAAGGGGAAGAAATCCAGTCTTCAGAAAAGGCCTAGAGCAGCATTTCATCTCAGTAAAGTACAAATCTTATTATTTCTTT
Source organism: Neoceratodus forsteri (assembly GCA_016271365.2). Taxonomy (NCBI): domain Eukaryota; kingdom Metazoa; phylum Chordata; order Ceratodontiformes; family Ceratodontidae; genus Neoceratodus; species Neoceratodus forsteri. Next base: position 105,054,698 of record CM057458.1, read on the forward strand.
GGAGAGCTAGAATACCGAAAGTAATAAGACTTTTTTTGAGGTGGGTACAATAGTGGACGGGGAAGGGCAGAAGGGGAGAAGGCTGGCTGTAGCAAGGAGATAGAAATTCTTGAACAAAACATGGTGATGAAAGTTTCAAACTCAGGGAGGAAAAGTAAGAACTTTACTCAAAAAGAATTAAACGGTCCACAAAATGAATTGCAAGATCACACGAATTCCAGATTACGATAACAATATGTTAATTTCTGGGCTGACTGTGGCTGCAGCTTTATGACAAGCTGGGTGGGTTAGACACTTAAAATCGCAACCTTGGGTATCAGCAGAGAGACGTACCTTGGTGCAAGAGGATCCAATGGAAATCTCATCTCCCATAGAACTTACAAATACATGCAAATTACCTTTACCAAGCAATATATTCAAGGAGAAAATGAAAGAGCCTCCTCTTAGGCAGGAGTCAGAAGATTTGGAGTCTGTATTTTCAAATGGTGAACGGAAGAGCACTGGTACCTCTACCCCCTCCGAGCCCTGCACAGTCAGCACGGGAAAATGAAGGTAATCCAAGATCGATTAGTTCTACTACCAGTAGGCCTGAACACAGAGAAAGAGGACAAATTATGAGTACATGTCCGTCCCTTTTCAACACACTCCCTGAACAGGCCAAATGACACAATGCAGTAAGAATAAAACATAGGGGAGGATTGGATACATACCCAAACCGCATTCATGTGGGGAGAACATTATTAAAGGAAAGCATGGTGCTCTCTGGCCATGAAATTTATGCTTTTATCCACACTTCTGGTGACCTACACTTTGATGTAAGTTTTAAAATGTCAGCTGGTTTAGAATTGTTTTGGCAAAGGTATCAAGGGGTCAGGCATACCACAGAATGGGCAGTTTTCTAAGCAATCCTGTTAATTAAACCCACTTTTCACACAATACTAGTACTTTTTAAAAATGAAGGGGTGGCTATTTTGGACATGTTATACTGGTTTTGATCAAAATGCACTGTCCTAGGGCTTTCTGACCCCATCAGGGATGCAGAGGACATCTGGACAGGGGGTGGTGCATTAGAGTACATTTTCCCCAAACAAATGGCACCATACAGCATCTTCCAAGCTGTTTCTATTTAGGGAGAGACTGGAGATTCATATTTTGTGCAGGACAGCCAAAATCATGCTTTTGTTGTGGCACATGCACACACCTCAGTAAGGCATGCAAGAAATTAAAGTGTTGACTGTGAGGTGGCATTCGTCATACAGCTATTACTTGTCCCATGCCTGTAAGTTGCAACTTATGTGAAGACACCACTCATGATTTTCAAAATTGTCCATCGGCATCACACAACCCAGACAATGAACACACAGAAGAGGAGGAGCAGGAAGCAGCTTTTGCTAGAGGATGACAAGCAGCAGCTGCCTCAGCCACCAGAAGTAGACAGAGGCACTCTCCACAAGGAGACAACTTTTCTGAATACCAACTTACAGCTGAAAAAAATAAGTATGTCTGACAAAATATAAGAGGCCCCCACTCACGCCACGCCTCCCCTCTGACTCTCAAGCTACCTCAGAAGGGGACACTTTGGTGGAAAATGGAGTTACCCCACAAGAAAATGTATCTTTGGAAGTTACTGATAGCCAGAGGACAGAAAATGATAGTTTGGCAGTACTCCCTACCACCTCTGCCACAGCATCCTTAGACATGCCATCTCTATTCACAGATAAATGGGAACACCTGAAGTCGAGAAGATTTACATGCAGTTCTGCCTTAAGAGAAAGGGCCCTACCAAAACTGTCATGGGAACCTGAAATAAAAACCAGAAACAGATACATTTTATTGGCGAAATGAAAAGAATGGGAGGAAGAAGATGAGGACTCGGATGGCTCATCAATAATCTCTTTTCAGCCAACATGAAGGACTCAGAAGTGACTTCAGGAGATAAAAGGACTAGTAAAAAGAAGAAAAAAGCCAGGTAGAAGAAGACATGGAGGAGCCAGGTTAAACCAATATTTAAATACATGGCCTTGAATCTCACATGTGGGATGCTGAACGTGAACAGCATTAAGAATACTAAAAGAAAGCACACTACCTTTTCTGTTCTTCAAGGTCTAAACCTGCAAGAATATTTTTTACAGGACACTAGACTGCATACTTTCTCAGAACAGAGGAAGGCCCCTCAAGAATGGTTCAGCAGCCCATCCTTCTGTTCATTAGGAGAAGACCCTTGCTCTGGACTTGGCATATTATTTAATAATAATAACATTGCACTTTCTCACCTAATTGACTTAATACCTGAGAGGGTTCTTACATCTGACGCAAGAAATCATGAGCAAAATATAAGACTTGTTAATATATATAACTATTAGACTAAATATCAAAGGTAGAATTATTTAAAATAGTATAGCCTGATTTGCACACCTCAAAATCTTTAATATTTGGAGGGGATTGTAATAATATTTTATCCCTAGCAGACAAAACAGGGCTTAACAACACAAATTTCCTTATCAGAATGTATACGACTGCACATCTCAAAGATTTTGCAACAGAGAAGGGACCAGTTTGGAAAAACATTTATTTTAAGGGTACATTATCTACTAGAATAGATTTCTTTTTTGTCTCCCAGTGGCTACTGGTAGAAAGTTTTAAAGTAATTCCCATTGAAATCTCAGATCACAAACGGGTCATAATAAGGTTTGGTACACCTATGAACAAGCCTTGGTCCAGCTCGGTGTGGAAAATGAATGTATCTTCTTTAGAGGACCAGGAGACCTGGGGGGAGTCCAGGTAGAACTGGAGGCTAGGATATCTGTTTTTGAACTTTACGATAATCCACTACTGTGGTGGCAGGACACTAAAACTGATATCAGAACAGCAGTAGTAGTGAAGTTTATTGTTCAGCTAAATAGCCATTACAATATCTTAACAGATAATATAAAAATTCAATATCAATTGAGCATACACTGTAATACACAATTCTTCATAACTTACAAAGTATATATTTTGTAAGTCAGATAATAAAATAGCAGATAATTAAATAAATGAATTGGATAACTGAATCCTCTCTATTCTCCAGCTGATGATAATAGGCCCAGATCAGGATACCTAAAGATCAGAAACAGCCATTTGGCCATAAGGCACCATAGCAGTTCAGTCCTTACCAATATAGTTTACCTTCACCATTCACATCCTGGTAGCCAAATATACATGATGCAACATAGAGCAACCATTAAAGGTACCATGCAATGCATACTGCTCCGTACCCTGCAGACCACTTCCTATCCAGTCACTCCCATTGGCCATACCCAAGGCACTAAATGAAACTCTGTTTCATAAGGGAACTCATCTGATCACACAATGTCTGCTTCTTATTCTACCTAGAAGCCAGTAGGGCCAGCTAGCATTAAGGACATATCCATTTGGGCACCATGCAGTGCATAATGCTCCATGCCCATAGATCACCCTTCTCCTAGCTGCACCAGTTGGCTACTGTTGAGAACACAGCAGGACTCTGTATCACAGTCCAGTCCCAGCAATCCACTTCATGTCACAACTGTGCCTCCCTAAAAGCCAATTGGACACACCAGCCTTGAAGCTCGTCCACTGGGGCACCATGCGACTCATGCCACTCCGTGCCCCACTGATTGTTCTGATTCCAGCTACTCCCACTGACCTCCCCTGCAGTACAAAATGGGTCTCCATGTCATTGGTGGGGCCACTCATGGTAAATAAATGTGAGCCGCTTGATACCAGAGGCCACAGGACAATCCCATGGCCTCAATAACCAATCCTGATATCTAAATTAAAAATGCACATAAGAGTTATTAGCTAACAAATAGGCACATAGGCAAATATAGCACCTATATATTCCCAACACTCCATTCTTTTTAAATCTTAAGTAAAGACAAATGCACAATGTAACACATAACTATGATACATTTTTATACATTTATCTATCAACCCTTTCTCAAACTCTTTAATTGCATATGCCCCAAGATATCATTAAAAACATACCTAATTAGGCTCAATGACTCCAAACCATATTAAATATGTAAAGTATCTCATGGTTAGTACATTAATATATAAAACATAAGTTGCTCAACTTTTCAGCGGAGCTTAAGGATTCCCTTACGCTTCAAACACCAACAATCCTAATTAAAAACTTGACATATACTGTCAGCATCTGAATTTCTGAAAATCAGGTACTTGTGACATTCACTACCTCTAAGAGCTTTACAAAATATGGCCCCCAAGGGTCCCACTAGGGGTCCCACGAACACCCAGGTACAAACCCAGGGCAGTCAAAATTTTAAAGGCTCTACTTGAAAGAAGCCTTAATGAAACTTAAATTGTTTGATTTTATGAACAATAGCACAATTAAACACTAGCGTTCAGAGAAATACAAACATTCTTTTCAACTCTGCTCATGCTGTTAAAAGTTTAAGGGATCACTCAGCACCACCGTCTTTAATCAGGCGCATAAAGGGTATTAGGCTTTTCAGACCAAATAACCAGACTTTTTGAAACATAGCTTTTACTGCTCAAACTAGATCTTCAGACCCCTTACCCATGTTCATGGGTTACTTTAATCTTCCTCACCGGAAGTCCATTTAAATTCAATGGGTCTGAATCAACCTTTTGCTGAGAGACATGCAGCTCTATACCTCCACTTCTCAAATTTTTCAGGAATTTTATAGGCAGCTGATATTATCACCTCACACATTAGTTAATGGAGACGTAGAAACATTTCAATAAAGTGAAGGCTTTTGCTACCATCCACCCTTCCTTTCTCTTTCAGTTCTACAGGCAGGAATGCCATGTTTTCAGTGGCATTTCAACAGTTTATAATTTATGACAAAAACGTCAAAAGACTTTTGCCCATCTCCTTCCTTTCCTTCTCCTCCAAGTCACAATTCTAGGAAAATTTTCACACCGGAAAACGCATAAAAATCACTCTCTGAGTGCAGTAAAAGATGGCCAAGTGCAAAATTTGGTTCCCAGGTTCACCCTAGGCAAAGCTAGCATACCTGTAAAAATTCAATGATGAACTGGGCACAGACACTATTTGCCAAGTAGAAATTTGGAACACAGAGGAATGGACAGCACACTAACCCCTACAATAGTTGTAATCAGGGAACTGAATCAAAATATATGACAAAAATTAAATTAAGAGTCTGAGGAAATCACAAAAGAAATGCAGCTAATGGGGCAGTTTATAGACCGTTTTGTGCAAAGCACTTTCGGGCATGCTACAGCCACTCCTAACACCCTGGAAAGGTTCCTCCAACATTTAAATATTCGGGATCTTCCCAAGGAAGAAAACAAACTTTTGGTTAAACAAATAACTAAGACTGAAGTACAAATGGCAATTGTATTGAAAAATGGAATCTCACCAGGGCCTGATCGGATATCAGGCGAATTCCATAAAAAACATGGACATTCTGTCCAGCTATCTTTTAATAGTGTATAACGAAATTCTATCAAGGTCGTATGCCTTCCCAGTGTCATTAGCAGACACCCTCCTGTTTTTTTTTTGTATAAAAAGAGGGATAGGGCAGAACTAAATAATTGGAGGGTGATAAGCTAATAAACATAGAATGGAAAATACTTAATAAAATTTTATGTGCTAGACTAGCAAAAGTGGCTCAAATTGTAATATCTCCCATACAAGCATGTGCCATCCCTCAGAGTTCAATGATGGATAACTTGCAAATTATAAAAGAAGCTTTTGACTTGCTACAGCTGGTTATTTACTAACAATAGATCAAACAAAAGCATTTGGTAATGTACCACATGAATATTTATATAATGTATTAAAGACATAGGGGAATCTGGAAGCATTTATAGCCTGGACCAAACTCCTATATAAGCAAGCATATACAAGCCTAATGGTAAATGGTAAAGTAGGTAAGCATGTGCATATTTGGAGTGGGGTTAGACAGGGGTGCCCTTTCAGCCCCCTACTTTATGTAATTGCCATCAGCCCTCTATTACAGATACTAAACAAGGTGGGAGGTATAGAACATATTAGAGGGGTACAAAATTTAGAGTTTCCAGTTGCACTGGCTTATACTGACAATGTCACTATCACGGTAACAGAAAAAGTTTCAGGGGAAAGAGCTTTACAATTAGTGTCAGATATTCTGAAATATCTGATTCAGCAGAAAACAGAGAAGTGTATGTGTAAGGGGTGTCTATTCACAAGTCTGAAAATCAGGAAAACAGTATGGCAGACATTTGGATTTCCACAGCTCCAATACAAATCCTTGGTGTCTATTTTGGTGTTTCTGACCCTGCCACTACTAATTGGAAGAAAATAATACTACAAGCAGAAGAAATAAATTGATACGTGGAAAGCATTCCCTATGACAAAAAAGATAAGGGTTTTCATGTATAAAACCTTCAACATTCTATTATTTTTATTAATAAGTTATGTATTTCCCCTGCCAGTCAAACTTGAAGTAGATATGTATAACATTTCCTTTCATTTTTTATGGGGAAGCAGGCTTAACCCCATTAAAAGGGCAAACATGAGGGAGGCAGTATAGCGCAGTGGTTTAAGGCCCTGAGCTGCAAATTTGGTGACATCCAGCAGACCAAACCTGGGTTTAAATCCCACAGCTTCCACTTGCATACTGTGTGACCCTGAGCAAGTCACTTAACTTCCCTGTGCTCCCAGGTTGTGCCTGTAAAAAAGCTTTCAGCTTAGTGTGTCTCAACTGGTTAAATAACGAAAAAAAAACATGTACTGGCCTGTGAAAAAAGGAGGCCTTGATATGTTAAACTATGTAGTGTTTTTTTCACAAATTTTGTGTATTCAAATCTCTTGCCTGTCTAGAAACATAGAATCATAGAATTTGATGGCACATAAGGACTGCTTAGCCCACCCAGTCTGCCCATTTCCCTACCTACTGGATAAGCTGCAGATCCTAGTTAACCAGCAGCCTACTTCTTCCTACCCCCACCCACTAGAATGGCCCTATGATTGTCCCATGCATGCTTGAATTCCACCACTGTTTTTGACTCCACAACCTCCTCTGGAAGGCCGTTCCATGCATCCACAACCCTCTCTGTGAAAAAATACTTCCTTAAATTACCTCTGAGCCGCCCCCTTCTATCTTCAAATTGTGCCCCCTTGTTCTTGCACACCTGGGGAAACACATAATATGGGCTATGATCTTTAAAGCACGAAGTGCTTATTTCTGGGACAATTGGGAATTACTAAATTGGAGTACTTTCAGGGCTATTCCACTTGGTACTGTAGCATATTTAGCAGACATATATATAAACTAAAAAGTTGGAAAATTTCACCACATGAGATTATACACAAGTAGGAAGGAAGCAAATAAAACAAAATCAGTATACAGAATCTTTGTCTGCCCCATGCCTTTCTACTCTGGACAGTGTAAAGGTAGAAGATGTAGTTGCCCAGTTGGTAGAGGCAAGGATACCTTCCAAAACATGGGACACCCTATGGTTAAGGTGCCATAGTCACCTGAATGTTAGGGGAAACCACCACCGCAAGGACATGATGGATAGAACATGTTTAAAGGAAGGCTGCATATATCAAATTGAGAAAATGACTCATTTTTTTGAATGTTCATTTATAGAGGATTTATGGGATCTCCTAGCTAGAGAGTGGAAGCTTCCTCAGTTTAGGAATATGTCATATAATGTGTTGATGTATGGTCAATATGGACAGTAATAGAACATTTTTTTTTCATAAAGGTACTCTAAGAGTGATTATGGCCTTAATCAAGTGGGTAGTCTGGCAAACAAGGTGTCATCATATTTCTGCAACAAAACTGGGTAAACAATATAGGTTTAATAGCGAAAATTACAAAGGAAATTTATATTACACATAAAAAGGAGGAAGCTTCTCTTCCTGGACCTATTCACAAAGTCTGGTGGAGACAGTGTTCGACAGTAATCAAGGCACAAATATAAGGGTTACAGTAGGATCCAGCAGGGGAGTGGATGTTATGTTATGGGAAAGAGGGAGGTAAAAAGAATTAGTTATGCTGGTATTGGAATTTTTAAAATAAAGGATTAGAAAAACTTGTTATGTTTAAAGGGGTTTAAACTGTTATGAGAATAGGAATTGAAGGGGAAAGCTCTCAAAATAATAATTTTCTTAGAAAAGGGCGGAAGAATGGTATGCTTTCTACTTTATCATTTCTTGATAAACCATCAAAGAAAATGACAACTACAAGGTCTGTAACAGACAGGCCAAGATAATTAGGACATCCAAGCTGGAACATACAATTGCTTTTTAGTTTAAAGGTACGGGAGAATGAATAAATCCTTACACCACATCAAGCAGCTAAAGACCAATTCCCTGGTTTATAGGTATAAATCATTACAAGGGGAATATCATGTTATATGTTTTTTGCTTTGTTTTCTGTTATAAAAGATATCTCCTGAACACAAAGTTATATCAATTTTCCTTCTTAACTGTTTCTTAGTAGAGCATGGAATTAGAATTAATATAAGGAATGTTAAAAACAAGCTATATTTTCAAAATGAATTTGGAAACGTAGAGAAGGAATACATTTCAAAGTGTGGTTTGAGTCATTTATTGTTTTTTTTTTGAAGGAAGTATGTTTTCAATATGGTATGTACAAGTAATGTTTATTCTTTAGTTGTGACAATAAAAATTTCCCTACTCTTTTTGATATGTGCCATGGGATCTTTAACATCCTCCTGAACAACCACCAGAACAGGTAGATGGAACCTCAGTTTACTGTCTCATCTGAAAGATGACTCCTCAGGAGTGCAGCACCCCCCTCATGCTGCACTATAGTATCAGTATTATGAATTAACCAAAGAGCCTGGTGTGGCACTCCAGAGCATTGGTGTATTGAGCATTAATCCATGCCTAGGTGGTTAAAGTGACTTGTGGCCTTGTACCTCACAACCACCACTCCTCCCCCGGCGTGATTAATGCTCAGTAAACCCTTGATCTGTCATGGGTTAAGATATCTTAGTTAGCAATGACGGTAACAGAGATAAAGTATTTTGAAAAAATATCTCAGTTACTGCTGTCGCAATGGCTATCTTCACTGTTATTGTCATTGTCATTGTCATTGTCATAGAGCGCAGCTTCTATGACTGACAAATCGAGACTTGTTTAGAACTCTGAAAGGGTAAGCTGAATGTAAACTGCTGCTCTGTTTACATTTTCTTTTCCTGAAGTGTCACTTTCTGCCAGGGTGTTTGTGCCACAAAGGGGTCTGCCTTCTAAACAGCAAGACGAGATCGTTAGGGGTGTCCCTGGGGAAAGGCCAGGGTACAAGGGGGAGCAGATAAGCAGGGCTAGTGACATCAGAGGAGGGGGAGAGGGGGAGAGCAGGGCATGGTGGGAAATAGTGAGGCCAGCAGAGAAGGATTGGTTGGAGTATAGCCGGGGGGAAGGGCTTAGTAGGAGCTATTTAAGGTCATGTCAGCAGGGGAAAGTCCTCATTTTGCTGGATTTTCTAATTTTTGAGAGAAGTTCAGCTCAATTGATTAGTTCAAGGTTTGGAATTTTTGAGGAGGACTCAGCAGGAGGTAAGACAAGGGGGATGGATGGGAGACGTATGTTTTATCAAGCAAGGTACAGAATAGGTAATTTGGATGCAACAGCAAAAAAAAGGTTTGAATGGTACAGCACTGCAAAGGCAGGCAGAATGAATTGCTTTGTAGCTCTTGCTGTTATTCATTTTGTACAGGTGGGCCGGGGCCACCAATCTTGCAAGATATTTTTGTGTTCTTATAACTTTTGCTGTTATTCATTAGTACAGGTTGGCTGGTGGGGGGCCACAAACCTGGTAAAGCATCTTATATTCTTTATCATTTTAGTGGTTATCAAGGCATACAGGTATTGTGCTCTTTCATTTCTATTGGTGGTGTATATTGGGGGAGAAAACATGAAAGGGAGGCTTGCCTTGCCCAGCGGCAGGCAGAAAGCCACAAGCAAGGGAGAGAACCAAAACAGTGGAGAGGAAAGAGGATAGAGGACAAGAGAGAGCTGGAATATGATGGCAGCCCCAGGAGGAGTTGGCAAGCAGAGAGCTACTGCGTGGCATGGGGAGTGGTCAATTTTAGGCCACAGGGGTAGGGTTTTTTCTTTCTTTTACTGTTCTGGTGGGGTGTTTTGGTGGTTTAGAGCAAGAAACATGCTGTGGATCAAGGGTTTTGTTGTATGTTTGTAGAAAATGCTCTCGGGAGATGATGCCTGGCAGGCCACATGGGTAAAAGGACCCAGGCCTAGGAAGACCAAGCATGGGCAGATGATGCCGTTGACAGTGGAGGGGAGCTAAGAGACAGGACACACTCTAGAGGAATAGGTTCCCAGATTTTCTGATAATAAAGTAATGAAGAGAGAGCAGTAACTAGAAGAACAAATACTGAGATAAGTGAGTCCATGGGGGGGGGGTGTTGAGGACTAAACAAAGCACTTTTATTTTTCAGCATAAAATAAGAGGGTGATGGAATGAAACAGGCAATTTTGGGTAGGGGTAGCCTGTGGATGGTTAGCAGGGGATGGGACGAGAGCAGGGAGACAGATACGGGTTGGAGGAGTGTGGGGCACATGGCGGCCTCAGTTCACAAGCAGTGAAACAGAGCAATAGGCCTGTAAGATAGGCCTGTAAGTTGGGCACAGAAAGGAGTGCAGATGCAGGGCCACCCAGCAGCCATTTTCTAGAAGCCATTTGGTACAGGGACAAGATGGCAGACCAGGATGTTGTATGGCGCATGCAGGCTTTTAAGCAGACAAGAATGGGTTTTCAAATAGATATGCATATCACAGCATCAAGGCAAAGGTGAACCAATGGGAGTGATATATAAATAATAACAAAAAAGTGAGGGTAAACCATATGTTAAGAAGGGCCAAATAAATGATCGCAGGCTGCTTCCAAGACACCACAGAAGACATAACAAGAGACTTGCTAGGTGGAAAGAGAGCAAAGTGGGATGGTTGTTTTTTTACAAGGAGGTACTTTTCCTGGCTGCATGTGGGGGAGATGGAAGGGCACCACGAGGACCAGCCCCAAGGTGCTTTGAGGCCAGCCCACCCAGCCTAGCTACTGCAGGCCAGTGGACTACAAAGGTGGCTCATGGAGGGGGGTGCCAGCTAGGATGTAAAAACAAAATGTATTAATGAAAAAAGCATGAATTTTAAACCTGCAGACTACTTCAATGGCAGCCGGAAGTAAGATCATGAAGGCAGTAGCAAAAATCACATCTTCAGGGGAGAATCTGGCATCGCAAGCAGTGGACCTGATGGGGAAGGTACCAGAATTGCTGGATGAGGCCCAGAAGGTCACAAACATGGAATGGACAGATGGGAAAAGGAAAGCCCAGGATGCAGAGGAGGAAACAAGGGGAAAGTGAGGAAAGAGGGTGATACCCTCCAAGGAACCAGAGGAGCAGCAGCACAATGGAAAGGAGCCAGATGTAGACATGACAGTAGACAGAAATCTTAAAGATTATCTGGCAGGAATGACATCACAAAAAGCGGGATATAGAGTGGGAAGATCTAGAGGCGGCACTGCAATGGTGGAAAGGAAAGAAGGGGGAAGGGCCAGGGATGGACAGGTTCATGGTGGGGGGGCTGTGAGCAGTAGAGGGATCCTGGTTATGAATCTGGGAAAACACATGCCACAATCCATTAAAGAAAAAATATGGAAAGGGGAGTACATGGACATGTTTGCATTGGTGGACTAGGAGGCAGCGAAGAAGTAGGAGCAGAGGAAGACCGTAGGAAAGTCGGACATGGCAATGGCACTGGCCATAGTGGAAAAAACTGTGAAAAAGGCCACATAGATGTATAAATCCTTTGATGCATGGATTGTGAGTTTCTCACATTTCAGCACCATAAAACTGGAAAAACAGCCAGATCTGGCTATACTCCTGCTGACCTATTCTGCTATTTTTAAGGAAGCATATAAAATGAAAGGGGGGGTTTGGGTGGCTCCATTATGATGAAAAGTTCCAGCAGAGAATGACTAATCATGGGAATGTTTGTTGGGATTCTACACATGCAGATTTGTGGCTGAGGGCCATGTCAGGACAGGGCGGGGGGAGTTTTTGAAGGTTCTAGGGGTAACACAGGTGCAGAGGTCAGGTCTTGTTGGAGATATAACAAGGCCGCATGTAACTGGGCCAACTGCAAGTTCAGACATATTTGTTTTAAGTGTGGGAGTTTTCACCCGGTGTTATGATGTAGATCACAAGGGGAATGGGGGGTTGTACACCAATATGGGGGGGCAGCCCTTTCGATGGGGTTTTGTAATGGCTGGGGACAGGGGGCAGAGCCCAGCATTGGAGGAGACTTTTCAATGGGAGGGGAAGATTTGGACAGGGGTCTGGGAGCAGATAAGGTGAGATGGAAAGCTCAGGGGGTGAAGAGATGTTTTAAGATGGCAAAGATGCCAGTTAAGGAGGGGGTGGTATGGCATTGGACAGAGGACTACCCGAATGAGGCAGCTAAGAAGATGCTTCAGGAGGGGTTCTCAGAGGGGGTTTAACCTGCATTATTTAGGGATCAGAAGACCCATGAAAGCCAAAAATTTGGTATCAGTTAAGAGGAAGGAGGAGGTAGCATGGCATAAAATAGAGAAGGAGGTGGCAGCTGGTAGGGTTGAGGGCCCTTTCACAGACAGTCCTTTCCTAGAACTATTGGTCTCACCCTTTGTACTGGTCCCCAAGAAACAACCAGGGGAATACAGGTTGATCCATCACTTGTCATATCCCGAGGAGGAGTTGCTAAATAACACCATAGCAGAAGAGCAACATGTGGCATCCTATGCCACTTTGTAACATGCAGTTGCACTGATCTGAGTAGAGGAAGGGGCTTGGTTGGCTTAGACTGATACTGAGGCAGCATTCCAGCTGCTTCTGGTACAGGCTGAAGATTGGTACTTGCTGGGTTTCCAATTTAGGGGCAGATATTATTTTGACAAAGCAATCCCCATGGACTGCTCAGTAGCTTGCGTGGCTGTTGAGGCATTCAGCACCTTGTTACAATGTTTTTTTGGGGAAAAGTATTGGTACAGGAGAGTGGTACATTATCTAGACAGTTTCCTATTAGTGGGGCACAGCTAGGACAGCATGGAGCAGATGCTCCTGGATTTCCAGGATATATGCAGGATGATAGTACTGCTGGCCCCAGGTCAAACCGAGATCCCAGCATGGAAATTAGAATTTCTGGGCACAGAGGTTGATGGTGAAAACATGATGTTCAGTCTGCCACCCAGCAAAGTGGAATGGCTTAAGGATCTGATCAGCAAGGTGAAGGCCCAGCGAAGGGTGCAGCTGAAGGTGGTACAACAACTACTCAGCCACCTAAATTTCACCTGCTGGGCAGTGGCATTACGGCACCTTTTCACCCGCAGGTTGGCAGGGGCCACGGAGGGGGTGAGACTTCATCACCATTGTGTGGACATATCCAATGGGGTGAGGCAGGACTTATAAGTCTGGGAACACTTCTTGCAGCAGTTCAATGGTATCATGTTCTGGCAGGATGACTGGTTATTTAATACAAATTTAAAGCTCTACACTGATACGGCAGGGTCCCTGGGTATGAAGCATATTTCAAGGGTGAATGGGTTTCAGAAAGATGGCTGAGAGATTGGACAGACAGAGGGTTACTGAGGGACATTATGTTCCTGGAGATATTTCCCATATGGGCAGCAGTACAAATTTTGGGAGGGAAACTAAAAAATCAAAAGATCATCTTCTGATGCGACAATTAAGCAGTAGTTGAGGTCTTGAACAATCAGAGGAGTTCCACAGAATCAGTAACTCAGGTGGTTAGACAGTTGGTAATTGAAGGTCTACGACTAAATATGTGCTTTAAAGCTAGACTTATCGAGGGTGTGAAAAACGAGGTGGCTGACAGCCTTTCCCATCTTCAGTTGGACAAGTTCAGGTTATTGGCACCCGAGGCTGCACCAGAAAGAACAAGGGTCCAACCAGAATTGTGGGAAATTAGATGGAAGGTGCTCAGATACTGTTTCAGGGTTCCTGGGCACCCAAAACTTTGACAGCATACAAAGGGGGGTGAAAGGTGTTTCAGGAATTTGGGCAGCTGAAGGGGATGGAAATAAGTTGGCCAGTGACCAAATCACAAGTCACGAGCTACATAGTACAAAAATGGGAGGAAGGGAAGGTGCATGCCACCATCATGTTGCATCTGGCAGGGATAGGCCTGGTATGTGACCTTCAAGGATGGGAGAGCCGAACAAGGCCCTGGTAATCCATAGAATGGTGCAAGGATGGCAGATGTTACATGGGAGGGTGGCAGATCAGCATAGGCCCACAGCAGGGGAGCTCCTGAGGGGATTATTATTTTTTTTTTATCATTTAACACTTTTTACACTCCCCTGACAGCTCCCATCTGACCGACCCCCCTCCCCAGCCCCATCACCCAGAATTACCGGGGCTTACCTTATGTCCAGCCCAAGAGTGGAGCCCGAGGGAAGTTAGTCGCCATCCTGCCACCAGCGATTTTCTTCTTCTGTTTATGCCAAGGAGTGGGTACACATGTGTGTGGAGGCACGCATTAGTCCCACGGCCCTGGTAATGGCCCCTATCCTCCCACTCCAGACCTAGTGCCTGGTTCCTCCATGCTTGTGCTGTTCCCAGTCTCCACCAGATGGCAGCCATCAGCCAGAGGAAGCTCTTACACTTCCCCGGAGAGGAGAGCTTGCCTGTCGACAGCTCCATCCAGCTCCGCCCTCACCCTCGTGCCAACCTCCGACCACCCTGGCTCATTCCTGAACCCAGGTCACCGGCATGCTGCAAGGTAAAGTGCCCAGCACCTCAGCCCTCCATGCCACTGGGCCAGCTTCCTTGGGGGATTATTGAGCTGCGTGAAGCACATGTGTTCCTAGCATATGAGGCTCATTTGTTCACAATAGCTTTCCTGGTGCAGTCCATGTGGGGGGAGGGGTTCAGGTAGGGGAGGTGGTAGCTAAAAATAAGACAGACCGAAATGGGGTTACAATGGGGAAACATCACACGAGGGGCAAGGGGTATCGAGGTTAGGCTCCACAGATCCAAGACAGATCAAACAGGGTGGGGGAACAAAGGTGTTTTTTCACAGGAGGGAGGAGGTGGCAATGTGTGTAGTAAGGGCTATGGAGGCACACAAGGTGGTGAGGCCATTGGAAGGCAGCGTAATTATACATAGCAACGGGGACCTGGTCATTTATTACCAGGTGTCTGCAGTACTAAAAAAGGGGATGATCTTTTCAGGTGAAGACGCAGATTGGTTTGCCCCACACTCCTTCAGGAATGAGGCTGTGTCAGAGATGGCATCCAGAGGGATCTCTGCCGACAGCATCAAAACAGTGCACAGGTGGAGGTCCACTTGTTTCAAGAAATACATTAGAAAATGCTGTCGATGCTAACCATGTTTTGTCTTCCTTCAGATGCTGCTCACAGAAGGAATGTCTGGATCCTGGGGCACTCCTTCATTTACTGGGCAGAATGGAGAGCTGTAATTAAGCATGGGGGAAAGCAGTTTCACAGGGCACCAGAGAATACCAGGAATTTTTGTAAGAGGGTCCATGGGCTGCGATTGGTGTAGAGAGCTGAAGTTAAAATGGCCAAAGCCAGACATGCTGATGTTGCATGCCGGGGTAAATGACTTGGGGGATCGACCCTGCATGGACTTGCTACATGAAATAAGTCATGATTGTGGGTATTCTAGTCTTGGTAGCCTGGAATGGTAATTGCCTGGTCTTTAGTCATACTCAGGAGTGTTTGAAGACAGGCACGGGACATTAAAGTCATTGAGATGGTGAGGAAGAGATTAAATAGGAGGATGGCAGCAAAGTAAATGGAAAATGGGGGGGGGTGTATATAAAGCATGGGATAGCACATGACTATCCAGAGGACTACTGGTCCAATGGGGTCCATTTATCTGATGTAGGGAATGCCCTTTTTCTGTTGAAAATTGATGCAGTGATAGAAAAATGTGAGGTCTGGGGATTCAGCCATGAGGGAAGCCCATCGTCCATCGCAAGAGTGGGAGATGGACCAGTGGAAGGATGAGGAAGATGAGAGGGGGTGAGAGAAGGGGGGGTGAGAGAGAGAACAAGGGGTTATCTGGGGGGGGGGGAAGAGGCATGGACTGGGTCCTACATCCAGCTGGGACAGGCAACTCATAGGGTAACTGCCCTAGGGGATATGGAGCAGAGAGGGGTGTCAGGTGGAATACCTGAGCCCAAGAAGATGAAGAAAAGAGTGTGCTGAGGATATCAGGTGACTCAACAGAATCTGAGAAGGAAAGAATGAAAAATAAAATGGATTGTTGGACTATGATAAAAAGAAATGCAATGTGGATATTTGTGAATATTTAATATGGATGTATAATGAAATTATTTAGATTTGTAAATGGGATATTTTGTGCATAAACCTTGGCCAAATGAGCAACCACATCTATGGTCTGCAAGTCTTATTCCGCAAGGGAAATCCCCATGACAAAGGGGTTTGCTTCTAAACAGGCAGACCCGATTGTCGGCGGTTTGCCTGGGGAAAGGCCAGGGTACAAGGGGGAGGGAATAAGCAGAGCCAGTGATATCAGAGAAGAGAGGGGGGAGAATGGGAGAGAAGGGCATCGTGGGAAATCGTGAGGTCAGTGGAGAAGGATTGGTTGGGATCTAGCAGAGGAGGGATTAGTAGGGGCTATTTAGGTCATGCCAGCGAGGGAAAGCCATCATTTTGATGGCTTTTTCATATTTCCCACCCACTCACCCACCCACCCACAAAAGGGCAGGGATGGGGAGAGTGAAGCAGGGTACACTGGTTCAAGGGCCAGCAGATGAGGTCAGTGGGTCCAACACTGTGAGGTTGGAAGTCCCAGGTTGCCAGAAAGAGGGTAACAACAGTGGGTCATTAAATGGGATGCCGGTGGAGGACAATAGCCATCCTGGGAAGGACAGGAGTGGTAGAAGGAGGTCAGATAAGAAGGTAGTTGAAGGTTGAGGAAGATTAATGGGGGCAAGAAAAGGGGGGTATAGAGGGAGCAAGGGGTTATTTGGAGTTTGGGAGAGAGAGGCACGGACTTGGTCCTACATCCAACTGGACCAGGCACCACATGGGGTTATCACCCCAGGGGGCACTGAGAAGAGAGGGGGGCTGGGTGAAACACCTGAGCCTAAGAAGATGAAGAAAAGAGTATGCCAAGGGTACTGTGTGACACATCCGAACCCAAAAAGGAAAACATGGAAAAAAAATTGACTATAGGACTATGATAAAAGAAAATGCAATGTGGAGATTTGTGAATATTTGATATGGATGTATTAATAAAAGGATTTAGAATTGTAAATAGAATCTGGCCCGTCGCTGTAGTGGTTAGAGTTCCATTTGCGACGTCGGCGACCCAGGTTCGGGAACAGACCTGGGATGTTGGAGGGCCGGCTGGGGGAGAAGGATGGAGTATCCAAGGGACTGCTCTCTTACTCCGGGATGAGGGAGGGGAGTATGTCCAGTGCTTGACAGGCCCCTAGTGGAGGCCGGAGATATGGCAGCAGCTGGCATCAGAATGCAACTGAGAGGCGGGGCAGACACTGATCGATATTGCATATCCCTGTCCCCTGCATTCAGGGGAGAAAAGCTAGTCTACCCACAGCCTCCATGACACCCGCACCCCCAGCTGGTATCAGCTTCCAGGCCAACTCCCACCCTATCCTGTCATTTGAGCACCCATCATGGGGGCCGGTGCCATGACCCTGCCCTGAGGGGCAAGCCAGGGGGTGCCGGGAGGGCAGATAATGTGGGAGCCACAGCTGAGGGGTCCGTGACCGGGCAGAAGTCTGGCGGTTGGAGATGCCAAAAACAATCAAACAAAAATTGTAAATAGGGTATTTTGTGAATAAACTTTGGCCAACTGAGCAACCACGTCTATGATCTGCAAGTCTTATTCCACGGGGAAATCCCCATGACAATCTCTGAAGCACTTGCCAAGCTAGGACTTCATAAAAAGTTTATAAACGGCAGCCAAATTGAAACTGTGGCTCCATTTTCCTTTTTTTTTCTGTTATCTTAGCTGTCACTTTCTGACAGGTTTCACAAAGCTTTGCTAGTTATTCATGAGGTCACTGGGGTCAAAGCTAACTCATGAAGATATTTCTGATATGTTACAGCAGCCCATCACATATCCCCTGTATATAGAAGGCAGTATAGTATAGTATACTGGTTAAGGACAGTGAGCTGCAAACCTGGAGACCTGTGTTTGAACTCGCTGGCCCCTTAATTCAGACATCATACATTCCCTGAGCAAGTCACTTAACTTCCTTTGCTCCCGGGTCACACCTGAAAACAAGTTCCAGCTTGGCATGCCTTTTCTGTTTATATATCTTAATATATAGAATAGTGATGTAGAATTATGCTTGGTCTCTGCAAGGTGCCAAGACCACAAATGCTTTATTTCATCCTCTTTTAGATAACTCTATTAATCTCTGCATACAGATACAGTATTTTAATGGCCAGTATAATGTTATGCTTGTGCAACTGTGTTACTGTACTTTAGTTTTGGCTGTTCGCACTCTCTATTACAGAGGAATTACCACCCTGTAGGGGTACCAAAAGCAAGGAACCCTCAAAGAGGGTTCTACCCCTAGAGGTGCCACGGGATGATTCCCATGGCTAAAGGTACCTTAGGAAGAATCCTAAGGCGAGAAGTGCTGCCGCTGGAGGAGGAGGGGAGGATGGTGGGGCTAAGGAAAAGTGCTTCACAAGGAGGCTAAGAGGAACTATTTATATAGCTCAAGAAGTGGGAGTGGCTGAGCTGCTTGTCCATTGAACTTCAGGTAAAACCTTCTAATTCAATGGCCTATGCAGCCAGTATAGTGTTATGCTTGTGCAACTGTGTTAGTTTGGTTTTGGCTTTTAGTTTTGTCTATTCCAGAGGAATTACCACTCTGCAGGGGTACCAAAGGCAAGGAACCCTCAATGAGGGTTCCACCCTTAGAGATGCCACAGGACAATTCCCATGGCTAAAGGTACCTTAGGAAGGATTCCCCAAAAGAATGAATTATGAAACATATAAGCAAGCAGTAACTGTGACGTAGCAGCCGACAAGCATAGGCAGATTGTTAACATAATGAGATGCTCAAGTTGATAACATAATGAAATGCCCAGGTCTGCATGGCAGGATTCTGTTGGTTTGCATTAAGAATGAGGGAATGCTCAAAGGAAAGTGGGAACGGCAGGGATACCATCCACCTCCATCCAACAGCGGAACCTATCTAAAGAAACTAGGGGACATTACTATGCTAACTAACAGTTATGGCTTGTAGCAATGGAGCAGGGAAAATAATCCCTATGAGGAGGAAATATCTGGGGATCCAAGGCCTAGGTCACCTTCCCGCCAGGCTTAGGATATTTTATTTAGTGTTGGCTCTGCAGCTGCAATTTGAAAACCCAATTAAAGGGAGGTGGAAAATATTCCAATTTGGAGGAGGGCTTTCACTCACTCCCTCTAGCTGAAACGCCATGGAAGGTTTCAAGAAAACTCTGCAACATTGCATGCAACTAAGGTCGAAGAGGAGAGCAACTACTGCTGAGGCACTCACCTGGCCTACTCACCCTAAGCTCAAACCAGGTGAACAGAGGCAGTTGTAAGGAGAATGCAGTGAAGGTGCCTTGCTAGGGAAACCACTAAAGCCATGGATAACTATTATAGTGGAACACTAAAGCCAAAGGAGGTAACTTTTTCCATCCTTCACAGCCAATATTAAATTCAGCACCAGGAGCTGCTGTCACATAACAAACAGCTTAGGCCAAGGCTGGAGTAAGGACATTCCCAGCTATCAGGTGAGAAGGACCCCGCCCCAAGTCAGACATGCTCAAGATGCGGACTAATGTAGAGCGAGACTGTCGACTGCAGGAAACTCTGTGCCAGAATGGTATGGCTGGCATGCCCCAAACTGATGGAGAGCTGAAAAGGTGTGAGCAGCTGAGCACTGGTATGCTAAAAAGTAATAAGCATTGTGTGCTGAGACCTTGCAAGGTTGAAAGTAGATTGAGTACAGCAGACATCCCAGAGGTTGAAGCTGAGGGGATGTGGTAGGCATGAGCAACTATTGCGTAAGCAGAGTGGACCTGTACATAGGTCAGTAAATAGAGTAGTAACATGCGAACTTTCATGTAGGTCTGCATAACAGTAACAATGATCAGCACTGAATAGTGGGGCAAGCCACCCAAGCATCCAAAAACCAACAGAAGTGACACATACTCAGAGGATTTGTCAGCGGTGGAGACCTCCAAGTCCCTACCATAGTAAAAAAAAGAATGTGATGGGAGGGCTGAGACCTACATGCAGGTAAACTTGAAACTAAGTAATAGCCATAGCAGTAGCTTTAGCTGACCTCTGAGTATAACAGGGTGTGCAAACATGGGAAGCAACATCTGTATTGAGTACACTGAGTTGTAAAACTGCAATAAACAAAAAAGAGAAAGAATGCTCTGAAAGCAGGTGTAACAAGGCAGTGCAATGAAGCTGTTGCAATGAGGTAAGCAGAATGAGACAGCAAGATTGAGCTGCATAGCTAGGTTAAGAATAAGCCTGAGTCAGGTGAAAACAATTGAGTATGCAACATGTAAGCAGCTATGGTTGAGCTGAACCACACAGATAATGATTGTAGTTGCATTGTATTAATGAGTGTTGGGAGTAACAGAGCAAATAGTAGGAGCTCTGGAGCAATATGCTAGGAGCTTAGAAACAAAGCTCCCCAAAAAGATAAAACCAAAGACACACAAACATAGAAAACAGGGAAAAGACAGAAAGAAGCACCCACACACAGCCGAAGGCAAAGTGCAAACCAGAAGCAGGAAAGAAAATACAGAAATCCACACAAGCAGGAGCAGCAAGGTGGGAGCCCCAACCAGCTGAGAGGACACACCAACAGAGCCTTGGGCTGCAAAGAAAAAGTGCATCACAAGGAGGCTAAGAGGAACTGCTTATATAGCTCAGGAAGTGGGAGTGGCTGAGCTGCTTGTTCACTGAATTCCAGGCAAAGCCTTCCAATTAGCATAATCTGTGTCAGTCAATGTGGCCAACAGAGGTCCATAATATTTTCTTTGCTATCCCAAACACACTCTCATCTCCAGCTATCTGAGCACCAGTGGTGCAAAGAAAACACATTCTGTAACTTTAAATTGATCTGCTTACTTTAAAGCAAAATAATGATTCATTAAGGTTGGAGTCCATTATAGAGAGTTGAGAATTAGACCCTGAGTTGGTCTGAAAAAGTCAATGCATGCAATTAAGGACAGGATAGGACAGGACAAGACAGGATAGGATTAAGTAGAATAGAAGTATACAGTGCTTGTATTTATTAAGCACATTTCTAAATCCCATAGTGCTGCATACAAAGTAATACAGTTAATAAATTAATTAATATACACTACTCAAAACCATAAAAAGACTGGTGCAATCAGTTTTGCAAACTCAATTAATTATGACATGATAAGCAAAAAGATACTCCAAGCCTTGGCCTTGAACTGACACAAGCTAGAGATTTTGCAGACTACTGTAATTGTGAGAGAGAATTGTAGAGGACCAAGGTTGCTACTGGGAATATCCTAACCCCCTCCAACTTTAGCCAGCATTGGGCAACAATAAGCAGCCCCTTGTCCCTGAAACTAAGGGATCTAAATGGGTGGTGAGTGGAGCTCACAGAGATCAATGGGACTCAATCTATACAAGGTTTTGAAAGTCAGAATAATAGATGTGCATATGTTATGGCCTACTCACAGGGTCTGTTTTCGTCGACCTCTCCAAGGCATTTGATACAGTACACCATGGACTACTAATTGACCAACTATTGAATACCAGACTATCACCTGACTCTGCCCTCTGGTTTAAAAGCTACTTGGATAACCGGTCACAGACAGTAAAAATCACTGATGCTTGTTCGGATACCCTGCGTTCACTCTGGTGTCCCACAGGGGTCCATACTGGGCCCCTTCCTTTTTAGCCTTTTCTTAAACTCCCTCCCATACCACTGCTCTGAACAGATCATTCTCTACGCCAATGATGCTGTTGTTTTCTCCACCCACAAAGATCCTGCAGCACTACAACACAACCTTCAACTTGGTTTCAGTTCTGTAGACACATGGTTTCTTAACCATAAGCTGGTTCTCAACCACAAGAAAACCAAATCTATGCTCTTCTGCAGCCCCCATAACCCACACAAGCTACACCACTTGGCTATCTCCACCACCTAGGGGAACACCCTAGAACAGGTGGGGTCTTTCAAATACTTAGGAATACAGCTTGACCCTAATCTCTCTTATGGACCTCATGTAGACAATGTTGTTAGAGCTGCGAATACTCAGCTTGGTCTTCTCTACAAACACAGTCAACACCTCATGTGGGAATTGCTGTCCTGAGCTCTGTGATCTCTGTAATCGACTGTGGCTTCATCATTTATGGCTCAGCTACAACCACAACCCTTAGACGTCTCTCAACTGCCTTAAATAAGGCACGTCAGCTCATTACAGGGGCCCACCATCTCACCCACACATGTGACCTGTATACCCAGACCGGAAGGCTCCAACTATCCAACTGCATTAAGTTAATCACCTGCTCCATGGCGGAAAAGATCTACTTTGGCCTTGCACCTCCTGGGGTTTCAACTCTGTTACAACACCGAACCAACAAATGGTGCCTTCGGAGATCCACACTGCAGCTACTGAAAGTTCCCCACCATCACACCTCCCCGGGACAATGCTCATTTGCTTATTCAGCACCACTCTTGTTCAATGGCCTTAGCCCCACCATCTCCTCTGCCCCGACAATTGGTATGTTTAAAACTACACTCCGGGACCGTCTCACTACCAACAGCTCTTGTGACTGCCCAACTTCACCTAGTTTCTCCTCTTCCCTGCCTGCCCAAATGGTCCTCTACCTCCTCCGCCCCCTCCCCTGGACACACCACTCACTTCTTGATACACCCAACGTTGTACTTTTCTACCCTCTCCCCACCATACCTTTCTTCTTCCCCCTCCAGCCCCATCTTTTAGCCCCCACCTCCCCTCTTACCTCTCCCTGCGACTCCGGCACGTCTTATCTCCTGTCTTTTTTCTCTGACAAATGCCACTGGCTACTTTGCTTACATTGTTACCCTTGAATTGTATGAATCTGTAAATTGTATGCAGTGTCCCCATTTGTTGTAAGGTCTGTCTTGATGTCCACCATAATTTGTATTTTCTCTGACATGGAACCTTTGTAAAAGAGCCTTGGCTCAAAGGTATTTGTAATCCTAGACTTGATAAATAAAAAAAATAAATAACACTTTTTTCAAACACTCAGCGATTATTGGAATTCATCACTTCTAGATTTGGCTGCTTATTATTTGATGTTCAGACAAATCAAAGAAAATTATGAAATCCCTCTACTCTGTGCTTTTCCCAAGTGTTGGGGCTATACCCTAGTCCAACCAAATACTAACCTGGCCATTTTGTCCAACCACCCTCTCCCTATCCCCCTTGTTAATTTTTACCAAAAGTAGTGCAGGCTCCTTCCTCATGCCAAGAACAAAAACTGCCATTTAGGGCCGGCCTGGTGGTGCTGAGGGCTGAGGTTCTGGGTGCCTTACCTCGCATCATGCCGGCAACCTGTGTTCGGGAACGAGCATGGGCTGCCGAAGGTTCGCAAGGGGGAAAATGATGGCACATCCCTAAGATTGCTCTCCTTCTCTGAGGAGGGAGGTTAGCAGTGCTCGACAATTGCCTGCCCACTAGCCAAGGCTGGGAGGTGGCATGCCAGCGTTAAAGACTGAGGGTGAGTGACTGAGGCAGGCACTTGTCGGGGGTGTGCATGGCTGTGTGCTGGCACTGCTGGCACCACTACATGCCGCAGTCCTCGGGGGAAATCAGGAAAATAGTGAAAAAGGGAGTCCTCTGCAGGATGACAATGGTCCCCCACCGCAATGGCCCGGGAAGACACCTCCCCACATGCTCATCTGGTCTGGTGGGTCAAGTCACTTCCCACCCCTGCCATGAAGGGTAAGTCATGGGGTTCAGGGGAGGGGGCCTCATACATGGTGCCCGTGCAGGGGGGATGTCAGAGGGGTAGCAGAGGACACTGGGAGGGAGAAAAAAGTAACTGTAAAAAAAAAAAACTGTTATTTAGATCAATCCCTAATTCTTACACGGGACCCTCAGTCCCCAGAAGGTCATACATCACATATGTTCATATGTATGAAGATATATGATATGGGATTTCTTCCAGGTTATGATATCAGCTGGTTTCTCCATTTCATTAAAGGGTATACATCTTTCTCTACAGTACATTTTTCCATTATATAACTTTACATCCATCTTCCAGTTGCATTTAGTGCTAACATTTTCTAGTACACCAAAATCTGAGAATTTTATAAATGTATTTTTTTTCTCAAGAAAAAAAAGGTGGCCACATAGAGCCTATTAATAACATTGTAGACTTGGCAAGGGCTATGGTAAAAAAAAAACTAATGGTTCATAGCATAGGAGATACCTCACACAGCTAAAATACATCAGCCACCCTATCCATCTGCAGCAAACAAAAGGAAATCCTCAAGATGGTGCCCAAATTCAAGTACCTCGGGGTTATTCTAGACACTTCTTTCTCACTACACGTTGACCATGTCTCTAAGACAGTAAACCGGAAAATCAGACAGCTGTATAGGCACAGACACTGCTTCATAATGGATGTCCTTAAACTTGACATAACTAGCTCAGTACTGTCTGTGATAGATTACGGCCTTGTCTTCTACAGCTCAGCATTTGAATCTACCCTGAAAAGAATTGCCCTTACCCTTAACAAGTCCTGCCAGGTACTTCTGAGTGTTCCACTCCCAAACCACACATGTGACTTATACACTTATAGGCTGGCTGAACCTGGACAACTGTATTCAATACCAGCTCCTTCTGCTGGCCAAGAAAGCCACCCTTGGCCTGACCCATCCTGGAGTCCAATCCATGCTATGCCCAATTGCACCTGCTGGGCTGACCAGAGGATCACACAACACTCGATACAAAGTCTCCTTCCACTGCACAACCCAAGGGCAGCAGTCCTTTGGCTATCGTGCTTCAAAGTGGCTTAACTCTCTCCTGGGTGACCTCCTAGCCAAACCCAAATTAGGACTATTCAAACCAAAACTCCATTTCCACCTCACCATCTAGATGACTTGCTCTTGCTCCCAATAGCAAATGTACATGGCTTAGGCCTTGAACTTATCCCAACTGCACTTTATACTTATGCCCTCTCTACTGATCCTTCACTCCCTTTTTACCTAACCTGCTCTCTACCCCTCCACTTCCACTTCTGTCTCCCTCTCAACCTCTTCCTGTCAGCTCTTCATTCCCCATCTCCCCAATCTCCTTCCCAATACTACCTCTTCCCATGCTCCCATCTCTTATTCCACCACATTCCACTCCCCCTCCCTTCCTCTTTCCTCTCTGCCCCTACTTTTCATCATTTACTCAACTAAAC
Organism: Neoceratodus forsteri; assembly: GCA_016271365.2. Taxonomy (NCBI): domain Eukaryota; kingdom Metazoa; phylum Chordata; order Ceratodontiformes; family Ceratodontidae; genus Neoceratodus; species Neoceratodus forsteri. The sequence goes on from CM057458.1 coordinate 105,080,166, forward strand.
ATCCTACCATGCACCCTTCCATCTCCTTTGCTAACAGAGGGAATCTAGGTAACTCTTGTTCCCCTCCTTGAATCCTTCTACTCTTTTTTCCACACACTTCTCTCTATCTTGTACCTTGTTCTTGCCTCTGTTGAACATATTTCAACTTTATATAGTTTTATTACCTCTGTTTTACTGATACTTATATAATTACCCTACATTGTAAATTGTTTATCAGACCACTACTGTATTTTACTCACTTGCTGGACCACCACTATATTTTATTATTATTGTGTGTTCCTATGCAATGGCTTTATTTTAACCTTTACTGTATTGTATCCATTCTGACGTGGAACCTTTGCAAATTAGCTTTTAGCTTAAAGGTTGTGATCCAAGACCTAGAAAAGTAGATTTTACAGATATGCTAATATTTGTAATAACTGTAGCTGAAATTAGCTTTCCGGAAAAATATTTTTTTATTGCACTGCTTCTAAGCTCCCACAAATTTGTAAAAATATGGTCTCAGGTTCCCCCACAACATTCTCCCTTTTCTATAAAATATACCTGACCATTTGGTATATACTAACTGGGTGCAAATGCATCATTGCACTTGGAAAGAAAGCAGTGCAGTGCTTGAATAGGGGCCAAGATCAAAAACTAATAATGAATTGTTCTGGCATTCTTAGAGCACAAGTGTTATTAATAAAATTATAATGTTATGCGATACCTTAAAACATTATATATAGTAATTTTATAAAATGGATCAAGATGAGTCCCTTAAATTTTGCTCTGTTATTGGACAAACAAGGAAGAAACAACATGGCAAAACAAGTGAGAAAACAGGATGCTGCAGAGCCAAGTGGTAGGAGAGGGTCTCTTGTGGAAACAGGAGAAAGTGGGAAGGGGATGAAAATTACAAGGCTGGAAGAAATGTCTGGAAAGAAGGGGACAGGACCACACAGAGTGGGGAAGCAGTTGTCCTGGAGGGCTTTCTGTACAAATGCCACAAGCTTGTTGAATGGATCCAGTAAACTGGAGGCAGTGGAAGCAGAAACACACCTGGATCTAGTGGTGATCTTTTAAACATGGGCAGTCATAGCTGGGACATGATCATACAAGAATACACAGTATTCAGGAGAGACAGCAAGGCAAAAAGGGAGAGGAGCCACTGCTCCTGGGTTACTGTTGTCTTTATTTTATTTTGTTTTATTTTATTTACTTATTGTAAAATCGGAATTATAACCTTTGAGCTAAAAGCTCATTTACAAAGCATCCTCGTCGAACAGAGGGTGAGGGAATATTAAGTAAATGGACAGCAGAGAAAAACAGAAGCAGCTAGAAGGCATTGTCAGTTATGCATCATTAAAAAGGATAAACGGTATTACAAACAGAAGGATGGGGAGAAACAGTATACATTGCAAAAGCACTTAATTACATAATACAGAAGAAAGTAGTCCCATAACAGATTAGGTGAATAAAGTGCAGATTCCAACTATGTACAAAGTATGAGAATTCCCAGAATGATGCTATAGAGCTTAGACAGGTTCCCAGAGGGAACAATTAAGTTGACCACTGAAAAGCAGAGTCATTAAGGGTGAACAGGCTAGAGACTAGATGGGTGAGGGGGAGAGCACAATGGTGGTTAATAGCTTAAGGGTCAGGGGGCTAAACGGGTGTGGAGGTGGGGGTATGGAGGGTCAGGAGGGCTAAATGGTGAGGGGCAGGGGGGATGGTGGATCAAGGGTTGGGTAGGTGGGGATTAGTGGGAGATTCTTAGGAGCCACGGGTCACCACAGTAAAACAATATTGTGTCAGGGGGCACCGGGAGGGCTAGAAATGGCTGGGTTGTTCTTTACAGCAGCACTGTACTGAAGGGGAGATGGACTTCCAAATTTCAGATTTGAACTGACCAAGGTGAGTAAGGCTAGTAGTGTCTGGGGGACCTAATTTAATCAGGTGGGGGGCTCTTACTGCAAAGCCTCGCCTCCCCAAGGCAGTTCTTCTGAAAGTCACTGCTAGGGCATGTCTTGTAACACTTCTCTTAGAGTGCTTAGCAGGGACTGGATGGAATAAGGCTTGTAAGGAGGAAGGGGGGTGCAAGACCTAGAGGGGCCTTCTTCCCTTAAAGGCAGGAGTGAAGCTTGATTTTGTCCATGAGAGGAAGCCGTTGTGTCCCAATATAAAGGTTGCACATATGCGTAAGGTGATCTGTGCCTAAAACAAAGTGACATGCTTTGTTGAGGGTAGTATGGACCCTGTGCAGGCTGGTTTCAGAGGTTGCACCATATACCACATTACTATAGTCCAGGATGGGTAGAACTGACCCTCTTACTGCCTGAACCCTAGCCTGAGGTGTGAGGCAGAACCAAAGGCTATATAAGGCCCCTAACTTCCTATTGGCAGCACTGGTAATATTTCATATATGTTCATTGCAGGAGAGGGACTAGCTGATTTTAATCCCTAGGTTCCGGAACAAGGGCACCTGCTCAAGGATGGAGTGAGAGTTGCACAAAACTGAAAAGGGAGTGGTATGCCTCCTCTTTTGGCTTCTGGCAAAGAGCATTGGCTTTTTTTTTTTTCTGTTGAGCACTAGTAGGCTATCTTTGAGCCAATCCTATAGAAGGTCAAAGTCGTACTGCATGTCCTTAGTGAGTGCATCTTGGCAAGAGTCTCAAGAGAACACCACCGTGTCATCTGCATAGAGAGTACCTTGGAGGAGGGGCACGCTTCTGGAAGGTTGTTCACAAAGGGACTGAACAGGAGTGGGCCCCGGATAGACCCCTGCAGAACCCCCACTGTGACTTCACTGGTCTCGGAGATGACTCTGTTGATTTTCACCTGCTGAGAGCATTCTTGCACAGACTATGCCCTTCCCATTCACTCTGCTGCTACTGATACTCATTTAAACAGGATCTCAGTATCAGTACTCTTTAGTTTGTTGTTTTTTTCCTGGATGCTGACACATCACTGACTGTCAGTTACACAGTGAACTATATTGAGTATCTCTTGTGCAGAGTATTAAAGGGATACATTTATGTACAGTGGCATACATAGTTTGACAGCCCATGGAAAGCTCTTTCAAATGAGGTATTGGGCTCACTCACCTGTAGCTGGAAGAAACCCAGAGATATCAGTGATTGAGTCTGTTCAGTATTAATACTACATTACACTCATTTTTAGAACCTTGTGATGTTGGTGCCAAACAAGCTGTGCTCAATTCAGTGCAGTTAGGCACAACTTGTTCCTCAGTGACATCACATTGTTCTACAAATGGCTGCAATGTTGTATTTATATTGAACCAGCTCAGTTGTTTATATCTCAGGAGTGCTACTGGCTAAAGATGAGCCCAATACCTCATTTGAAAGAGCATTTCAGGGGCTTTCTTAATGTGATGGCCACTGAGAACAAATGTGTCACTTTAAGCACTTGGGCTTATAGACTATGTGGAAAATTATTTAGGTTGATGGTCTTAATTCCCAGACTAATTTATTTTCAATGTCTTGTCTGGCTAATAGAACCAGCAGCTCTTCCCACTTATCTTTGCTTGTTCCATTTAGAAGAACTAAATTGGAACATAGATCAGTCAGTCACATTATGTCAAACAAAGGGTACTCAGTTTTATAATTACTACCTGTTGTCTACAGTATTCATGCATTTAAATGCCATCTGAAAACATTTAATGGTCCAAATGTGCTAGTAAATGTTGTTAGCTCATTATAAATATCAGTATGTCCTTTGTTGGACTATCTTTTACTGTCCAGAGTACCCTTGTAAGTGGACAGCATTTGTCCTTGAGTTCTTACCCAATTATCAAACTTTTAAATAAATAAAATGGATAAATAAAGATTTATAAGAAAAATTACAAAGTAGCCAGCTCAGTGGTGCAGACAGCTGGGGTGCCATGCAAGCAATACTTTTAACAGGGCTGGTGACCCAGGTTCAGCAATGGACTCTGGTCGCAGGGGATCAGTCATAGCAGGACAGGATAGAGCAACCAAGGAATTGCTCTCCTCTCCTGGGGGTGGATGGCTGCTTATTCCACCATATGACAGCCATGAGGTAGCATCCTGGTGGCAGGACAGCCGAGAGTTACATATTTGGGTTGGTGCTGCCTCCACACATGCGCTCAGAAGTGTGTGCACAGTGTCAGGGAAGGAAAGTAAACAGAAAGTGGGAGGATGGCCTAAATGAAGCCCTGTCTGTCTCCCTGCAGCCTGCTCCATGAGGCCACAACCAGAGACCTCTGGATTTGTGGTCTGGGGGAGGACTTCTCTCCCCCTCCAACCCCACTGCAGGAGGAATCAGTGGGAGACTGTAGCTAGGCACAGGCAGTGGTAGAAGCTGGCTGTAGGCAAGGGATACAGAGCTGATAAGCTTCCCCTCTGATTGATGGTAGAAACATCTCTATGACAAAAAAAGAAAGACTATAAAGACTATGGAGATCACAGATATGATTAAAGGTAAGTACACAGAGACGATGTGGTGACAGCTGGTGATGAGGAGAGCATCAGATAAGGGTGGTATATACAGACCACTATCTCAAAAAGAGAAGGAGGTAAAAAGCAAGAGTATTTATTTTATTAGAATGAATCAGATTACATTTACCTTTGAGCTAAGAGCTCGTTTACAAAGGTTCCTCATCAATACAGTGAATTACAGAGATACAGAGACAAACAATAATACATATTACCAGTAATAATATGCAAGGCGGCAATCAGATGATACAACATAAGATCTTAGCTAGTTACAGACTAGAGAAGTAAGAAATTTGAACATGTTGAGACAGTTCTTGTCATAAGTGCTGCTGGTGGGGAAAACAGAAGTTTAATTGTATTGGATGATGGGCCTAAAACCAGTGCCTGTTGAGAAGGACAGGACATAGAAAGGGAATAATAGGAGGTGAGGGGGTGCGATCAGAGGGCAATGGGAGTGACCAACAGAGAAAAAACATGGGTTGAGGGGAGGAGTGGGGGTATGGGTGGATTTACAGAGGGGTGGGCCTTCACTGCATGGTATGTGACCAGGCAGAATCTCGGGGGAGGGGAAGGGAACCATGGGGAGTGGAGGACCAACACAGGTAGGAAGGGAGGTGTAGAAAAACTAGTGGGGGTTGTAGGGGAAAATGTGGGCAGTGGGCTTCGAAAAGAGAGATGGGAACATATATTATGTTTTTTGTTCACAGATTACTAGTAGTTGTAATACATCAAACAGTAAATACTGGGTGAGGAATTACATATTACGCACAATAGTCACAGTCAATGTGTTTTTTTTGGTTTTAGTTGTTTGACCAGAAGTAGCACACTAATAATAATAATAATAAAAAAATGTATTTGATTAAGTGCCTTCCAGTTTTCAAAGTGCTGTACAATATACATAAAAACAAAGCACAAGGGCAGATACAGGCAATATAAAATCAAAATAATACCAGAAATGCCTTCCCCTATAAAAAAGTCTTATGCATCTGCTTGAATCTCCCCACTGTCCTGCACTTCCAAAGCTGGCAAGGCAGAGAATTCCAAAGGGTAGGTGCCACAAACCCAAAGGCACGTGCACCGGATGACTTTCGATTAACCCTTGGAATTTCCAGCAACTCCTCGTCGGCCAAGTGGAACTGTCACAAAGGGGTATAAGGAATCAGGAGCTCTTTCAAGTAATCAGGACCTAATCCGTGTAGGGCTTTGTAAGTCAACAGACCTACTTTAAAGGTGATTCGCCACTGTATTGGCAGCCAGTGTAGGCATGCAGCACAGGGGTAATATGAGATCTTCTGGATGACCCAGTCAATAAATGTGCTGCTGCGTTCTGAACTAGTTGTAAGTGGCGGATAGCAACACCAGAAAGCCCTAGATATAGGGAGTTGCAATATTCAAGGCACGATGTCACAAAGGCATGGACCAAAACAGGCAGGTCACTGCATTGAACAAGGTGCCTAAACCTGGCATTGTTCCTAAGATGGTAAAAGGCCAGCTTGCTGACTGCTCATACCTGGTGATGAAGAGTCAGGCTGTCATCAAGCACCACTCCCAGGTTACGCAACCCTTCAGAGGTGAGAATCTGGGTCTCCCCCAGGACTAAGCCAGAGGGAAGCCCAGTCCTCAACCCCTCTACCCTACAACCCAGGTCCACTACCAGAACCTCAGTCTTTCTTGGGTTCAACTTCAGACCACTGGAATTCATCCAGTCTTGGATTTCTGCGAGGCAGTTGTTCAGTACCGAGATAGCACTAACCTGATCAGGAGCAAAAGACAGGTAGAGCTGGTTATCATCAGCATAGCAATGAAACCTCAACTCATGCCATCTTACAAGGTCTCCGAGGGGTAGCATATATACTGCAAATAACATGGGGGACTGCACTGAACCCTGAGGTACCCCGCAAGGCAGAGAGAAAACCCCAGATGAAAACAAACCCGAGATCACTTTCTGCATTCTCCCAGCGAGGAAAGATGAAAACCATCCGAGTACTGTACCTGACAGCCCACAAATGAACCTCAAGCATTCAAGCAGAACCCCATGATCCACAGTATCAAAAGATGATGATAGATGCAGAAGAACCAAGACAGAACGGTGTCTCAGATCTCTCACCATTAGGAGATCATTGAGCACCTGAACCAGAGCAGTCTCAGTACTATGCCTCTTACGAAAACCCAATTGGAGAGGTTCATATAAGTTATGGATGGTTAAATGGTTATCCAGTTAAGCAGCCACAACTTTATCAATAACCTTCCCCACAGAAGGGAGGTTAGAGATAGGCCTGTAGTTAGGTTCTCTGGGTCTAAAGAAACTTTTTTCAACAAGGGGATCACCACCCCCTCCTGAAAGCTGAAAGCTTTTTTATAGGAGTGACCTGGGAGCACAGGGAAGTTAAGTGACTTGCTCAGGGTCACACAGTATGCAAGTGGAAGCTGTGGGATTCAAACCCAGTCTGGTCTGGTGAATGTCACCAGATTTGCAGTTTAGAGCCTTAAACCACTGCGCTATACTGCCTGTAATGTAGTCAATCAATCAAACTTTATTTTTTTTATTATATAAAGTTTTATTAAGTATTTTCTTTGTCATACACTAATACACTTCACAGTGTTGTAAACTGATGTAACCACATATCCAGGTCAAGGATATATATATATATATATATATATATATATATACACACTACCATTATGACAAGTTATATATACATATACTGTACATATCTGTTCAATATATCTGTGCACTAATTTCTGTCCACAGATTAGTAATAAAAAACTATCCATAAATTAACATATTTATCACCTAACTAATCATGCAGAATACTGTTAATGCTTCTACCTTTTTCTTCAGTTTCGCTCCAACTAAAACAAACTAGGCCAGGAAAGGTGGGAGTATCCGCACTGCCTATTAAAAAGCTACATGGGTAAAGGTGTTCCAGGAGGGATTCCCAACTGATTATGTAATTTGTAAGAAATCAGACTGGAGGTATGGTCCCCATTTAGCAGAGAATAGCCACATGTGTGACCATTGCAAGGCGGAAAGCTTTTTGAACAAAGAGAAGCAAGTTATAGCCACATGCCACATATTCTTTTTTATTTTATTTTAGCTTTTGTTCTTTTGTTGACTGGGTAAGTGCACTAGACAAATCCTGCCTATTGTCAGGCACAATCTGGGGGAGGGGGATACAGATGAATGCCAACTGACCTTGAACCAGATTAAGCTGTTGGTGGTATTGTTAGTGAATGAGGGAAATTTGGCCTGGACACCTGGGAAAATCCCCTACTCTTTTCAATAAGTGCCATGGGATCTTTAACGTCCAGCTGAACTACCACCAATCCAAGCAGATGGGACATAGGTTTAACATCTCATCCGAAAGACGACACCTCAGAAGTGCAGAACCCCCTCTCATGCTACACTACAGTGTCAGTACTGGGACATTAACCCAAGTGCCAGATGTGGGAACTGAACCCACAGCCCTCTGATTTCCCAGCCTCAGAGGCGAGTGTGTTACCTACTGAGCCACTGACACTGATATTCCTGCTAGGTATTAAAGGTTGTCTCCAGTGCATGAGCAGGAGGCATTTGGCTTCCAGTATAGAGGAGAGGACCCAATGCTGCAGGGATTTAGAGAGGAATTCAAGCTGGCTTATGTCTCCTAAAATGACCACGAAGGCAGACAGAGTAATCTTGGCACCTATCACTTGCAGCAGGTCAGTAACTACCATGTCCCAAAACGATACTAGGAGGGAACAAGACCAGAGTATGCGTGCAATATGAGCATCTGGCTGAGAGCAATGCCAGCAACAGCTATGGACCAGTAGACCCCTCTTATGCAGCATTACCGGGGTACAATACCAGAAGATCAAAATTTGTAATTGTATGAAACGGCTATTGGGATGTCCATAAGAGCAATGGATGTTTTTACAGTAGGACAGCAATTGTTCCTCAGAGATTGACCCCCAACAGTGATTCTCATTGCATTCTACATTTGTGCATGGGGTTAGGTTGCTAGTCCCTCCACGTGCTATAAAATCTACCCATGAGGCCCTTTCGAGTGTCTAGCCAGCAGAGGTTAGTGAGCCATTGCCACAATGTGCTATCTATGTTTTTAGTAAGTAAGGGTGTTAAGGCACTGCACATTTGTAGATAACACCAAAAATCCTTATTCAGTAGGGCATATTTATTCTGTAGCTGTTCAAAAGGAAGTAGATGCCTTGTTCCATGGATAACCAAATCTTCTATACCTTTTTGCTGTCATTGCGGCCAGTTCACCCTCGCACCTTCAAACTGAATTGAATTGTTATGCCATATTGCGGCCAGCTGCAGCTGGGGGAACCATTCCTGCTTTGGCATGTGGGATTTGATGCATTAGAGCCTCCAAGTTTTGGCTTTATAGGAGATTATGAGGGGGAGTTGTGTGTCTGTTTTTGAGTGGGCCACTAGATGATTATATAGTATAGAGGGGCTTACTAAGGCCACTTCCAAAGGAACCCAAAGAGGGGTTGCCCTGTTTTTTGCAGTAAACCATCTAGTGGCATGGGCTGTCATACATGCTAAGTGATATCCATAAAACCAGGGTATATTAAGGCACCCTCTAGTCCAATGTGCCCTTATTTTTTGCCTACTCCATCTTGGTGGTTTGGAGTCTCAGATAAAATTACATGCTAGCTTATCTAGGGATTGGAAAAGTTGTTTAGATAAAGGTATGGGTAAGTTGTTTAAAAGAAATAAGACCCGTGGTAAAAGCAACATACGAATTGTAGCTACCCTGCCTGGGAGGGATAACTTAAGTTTTCACCACCTCTCTACTTCCACAGTCAGCTGTGCGCACAATGGAGAAAAATTAGTCATTTCGAGGGCTGCCCATTTAAAGGAGATTTGTACTCCTAGGTAGTGAAAATATTGGCCAGCCCACGAAAAGTTAGTGCCCTGTATACACTCCTTTGTGCAAAGGTAGTTTAATGGTGCTAAAATAGTCTATTTTTTGACTGATCTTGAGACCCGAGATTGTGGCAAACTCTTCCAAAGTAGAAGTACCCCAGGCATTGCTTGCTGAGGATTAGTTAGAGTCAGTAAAAGCTCATCTGCATATGCCATAGCCACATAGGAGTGCCCCCCACTTTCAATGCCTAGTATCAATGGGTTTGAAGCAATAACCCATATAAGCGAGTCCAAAGCAATCAGGAGCAGGAGAGGAGAGAGCAAACAACCATGCATGGTGCCTCTTTGCAATGAAAAAGGAAGGGAAATATCACCATTTCTGAGGATGCAAGCCATGGGTGAAGTATACAGTGTGCGTTATCCATTGTTGGAAATATGGCCCAAAACCAAATGCCTTTAAGGTTTCATGCAAGTACTGTATACCCACTCAATAGAGTCAAAAGCCTTAGCAAAATCTATCGCCATGGCTGCCATAGGGTGGGTAGACTTAGATGCAAGCCACTTAAGGCTGAGTAATAGGCATGTATTATCTGCACCTGTCTTTCCCCTCATAAAACAATCCTGTGCCGGGTGAATAATAGAGGGAAGCACTGCGCACAGTCTAGAGGCAAGCACCTTTGCTAGAATCTTGGTGTCAACTGGCAATAAAGATATTGGCCTAAAATTCACACAGTCTAAGGGGTTGGACAACTTTTTAAGTAGGAGAGTGATAAGACTGTTCCACGTAGTTGGCGGGAAAGTAGTCCTATTGTGTGAGTCCTGAAGGGTTTGTTGAAGTGGGAGGAATATGTCTGAGTCTAATGCCTAGTGTAGCTTGACAAACATACCATCCAGTCCAGGAGCTTTCCCATGCACCATTTTTGCTAACATGAGCCGTATTTCCTCACAGGATACTGGTGCCTCCATTTGGCCCACTTGCTCATACGACAAGGATGGGAGGTGTGTTTGGCGACGGAAACTCAATAGTTTCTGGCCTATCTTTGTGGGGTTAATCATGGAATGGGATTTATACAGGTATTCATAGAATGACCCCATGATATGATTCACCTCTTTTGGGGTAGAAGCTCATGATCCCAAGGATGTACAGAGAGAATATATCCTCGTGGCCACCTGCTGTTTATGTAGACAATAGGCCAAGAGCTTTCCTGCTCTTTCCCCATTAGCCCAAAACTCCTGTTTAGTTCAAAGGAGAAGCCACTCAGCTTTTTGCTGTAGAATCATGTTAATCTGGTATTTTAGATTAAGGATTCTGCTATATAAATTTTTATCCACATTCGCTCTTGGGGCAACCTTGAAGGACTGTTCTAACACGGCTAATTCTACATGCATGGAAGTAAGTTTGACTTTCAGTGCCCTATCTCAGTTTGCTGAGAAGGCAATGATACGCCCCCGAAGAACCATTTTAAAGGCATCCCAAACCATGCTAGGAGGCACTCCACAATCTGAGTTTAGTGAGAAATACTCTTTTGTAGACAGTGAAAGCATGTGCTTAAAATCTGGGTCCTTGAACAATAATGGGTTGCATCGCCACTGGACTTTTTGGGTAGGTTGCTTAGAGGGAAGATATGAGAGCCATGCTGGACAGTGGTCCGATATTATTATCGAACCTATCCCAGTACCAGAGATGCCACTCCCAGCTAGGTCATTCACCAACCAGAAATCTGTATGATTATGAGTTTGGTGTGGGATGGAAATTGAAGTATAGTCTCTATCAGTAGGGTGCTCCTTGCGCCAGGCATCTACCAGGGCCCATTCTTCTTGTAGCTCAGTAAGGGAGTGTCTCACATTAGGGGTGATATGAGCAGTGGATGTAGACTTATCTAAAAATATATCCTCCACTAGATTAAAATCATATCCTAACATAATGGGAAGGGGGGAGGTCATCTGCTTGTAATTCTAAGATTGCCTAACTTACTGCCGATAGGAAATCAGTGTGCTCACTGTTGGGGGCATATATATTACCCAAGATCAGGGCTCCCTCCAGAGAAGTTAGTCGTGCAGCTATCCACCTGCCCTGGTTATCCTTCTTTACACCATCAATCTTCCAGGCAGAGGTCTGGTGAAGCAAAATTGCTACTCCCTTGGATTTGGTAGGAGCAGAACTTGCCACCTTCTCTCCAACCCATGTTTTCTTCAGACAAATATTAGCTCCAGCCAGGAGATGCATTTCCTGAAGTAGAGCTACTTCTACCTTCAAGGACCTTAAATGCTGTAGAACCTTTGTTCTATTGATTGGGTGGTTGAGCCCCTTAACATTCCAAGATATCTATCTATAGGCCTGGGATGGGGAAATGTTCGACATCATGTTCGCCCTCAGTGAAAGAGAAGAAAAATTATTTACTGTGAGTCCTGGGAGGGGGGAGCTCTATAGCCAAATTAAATGCTGTAATAATATACCCTTACCAAAACAGCACAATCCAGCCGTGAAATAGGATAGATGGGGTGGAAGCATTGCCAGGAACAGGCAATACCTTGACCTTGATTTCTTAATGTTCTACTGTGCTAAGAGAGAAAAGAAAAACAAAACAGTGTAAGCAGTTATAACTATAACGAGACTACAGTCAACTGACTTGCTAATAAACAAAGTAGTGTCCCAAAAACTGGACTCCAATGTGTAACTTATCTATGAGAGTGGAGATCACTGCAAAAGAGGGTTATGATAACACCCTACAACTATGCTAGCTCCAGCATTCAGTACGAGGTTGTGTAATGGACGTGGTCACTCTATTAGAGTTAGCCCATGCCGAGTGAACATCCACGGTCGGTCACTCTGACTCCATGAAGGGGGGAGGGTGTGTGTATATCACACATGAATGAGAAACAAATCCACAGATAAAATGTAAGGAGAACAGAGAGAGTAGGGGAATTGGGGACATCCACTTTCTGATTATTGCTATAGCCGTAGAGCCATATTCTGTACACATTAAGGGGGGAAAATAGGAGAAGATAACAACACCCTTAATAATCCACAGCAACAGTAGGGCAGTCTTTCAGACTTAGTGTGAGTGGGGGGGAGATGATCCTCTCTTCCAAGTTGTAAACCAGAGAGAGAGATGGCAGGAGAAATGAGAGGAGGTACAAGTATGAAACAAATATCCCAAGACACAGTGTTAGTCCATATTCCTCCGAGACTATCAATCATTTCAAGGGTTCAAGTGTTCGATCCTTCGGCCAGCTCAGGCTGTCCCCAAGGGAGAGTCCCAGGATCAGAAGAAACCTTTGTGGCAGTTGCAGCATATGATAAGAAACCGGGCTTCACTCTTGATGGATCCTCCACCACTTCCATTAGTGTACTCTCTGGAAAATCCGCCCATTCCCCCGTAGCCCCTGTCTCCATTGCTGAGCTAAAAGAGGCTTCCAAGTTTCTGGATTCAGCTGGACTACGTGAGTTGCCCCATGAGATTTTTGCAGGAGGGTCTTTACTTGGCAACTGCTGAGGTCCACTTCTTGCTTGATGCCTAGATTTAGAGAAAGAAATGTCCGATCTTTGTGGCAGAGAGCTAGTCTGGGTCATTTGTGCGGTGGTTGATTCCTGCATTTGATTACTGCTTCTTCTAATAGGGGGATAGTCGGCTGGTTGCACTGGTCCCATTGTTATTGTGCCCCCAGGCATGTGACATCCTGCAGAAAGGTTCCAAGAGGGAGGCGTAGTTTCGTGAGGCTCCTAGAGCATTCTGTGTATTGTAGTTTGAAACTGGAAACCAGGCCATAACTGAGCCAGCCAACGTTCCAGCTCCTCTGGGTGGTCCACAACAATTTCATGCCCTTCTTTACTGACCCAGAGTCTGGTAAGGATCTTGAACTTAAAACAAAAATCATTTTGATATAAAAACCTTTTAATAGGGCCGAAAGTTCTTCTCTTTGCTGCTGTTTCTTGTGTAAAGTCTGTATAAATTTGTATTGGTGTTCACTGCCAGTGCAACTCTCCCATGTCCCTCTCCACCTTTAGAATCCTCTCCTTAGTTGAATACAGAAGCAAATAAGCCACAATAGGTCGGGGATGTTCAGATTGTTTGCTGTATCGAGTGGTCAGTCTTTGGGCCCTTTCAATTTCAATGGGGCCCTGCCATCATTCCCCCAGTATTAGAGGAATGCTATGGTTTAGGAATTTCTCCATAGCCTGACCCTCCATTCCCTCAGGCAGACCAATAATTTGCAAATTATTGCAGTGATTCCTATTTTTGTGGTCTTCTGCCCTATTCCATAGTGCTTCAAGGTGCTCTTCATGTTGTCTCAGCTTTTGCCAAATTTGAAACTGATGATCCTTTCCAGGTTTCTGCCTTTTGCTTCAGAACATTGACCTTGTCCTAAAGTTGTTTGACCTCTGTAGCTGTGTTTGTAAGAAATAAACTTAGCCAGTCCATCCTAGAAATTAAGGCCTCCAACAGGTGAGTGATATGCTGTAAGGATTCTTCTACAGCAGGAGGCTTGTCGGGGCATGAGGGTATTGTATTTTGTGTGATGGTAGTAACTGAAAAACTAATCTTTGCTAGATGAAGGGGAAAAAAATGGGCTGTCCCTGAGTAGATCACTTTCCTGCTTGTCCTTTCCATGGTGCTCAGCTACCGTCTTTAATCTTCGCTGCAGTGTGTAGTATGACTGGGGGTTGCAATTAGGGCCTACTTAGCCTCCCAGAAGTCTGCCAAGTCTCAAACACACGGCGCCAAAAGTTGATACCGCTCATCCCGAAATCCACTTTAAACATACATTTGCTCAGAAGGTAAGATTGTCACCCGCTCATAGAGTCGTTCTTTTGGTCAGAACTTCATGGGATCACAGCGATTAAGCATGGATGGACACATTCAGGGCAAGAGCTCTCTTTTTAGGCTGCCATCTTCCCGGTGGCCAAACCACGCCCCCAGTCAAACTTTATTTACTTGGTTTACTTGGTTTCAAAGGACAAAAGAAGGCTACTGCCCATTGAGATTGTCCCCACCACATTGGTGGGATAACTATACCTTAAGGTTATTACACTCCAGCCAACATGCCAACCCTTTCTTGAAGACTAAATTAGAACTGCTATCCACTAAGGATTGTGGAAGAAGATTCCATAATTTGGGTGTTCTTACTGTAAAGTAGTTTAACCTTTTTGTTGTTCTAATTTTAGATTTAAATTTAACCAGACAATTACATCGTTGAGCAAGTTCATTTGCAAGACGGTCCTGGGAACAGGGGACACATTTATTTACAGTGTTCAACATCATTTCATAACATAGCAGACACTGAGACAGACTGTTTTTAAGTATGAGATAATTAGGTAAGTGGAGGAAGACTTAGATAACGAGGGCTATATACATATACAGGCAATTCATCATATATGGGTTTGGAGACAGTAGAGGACAAAGGGAGGAGAGGATGGCAAAGACACAGTGGAGGACAGAGAAAGAAGAGGAGGGCAAAGACACATGAGGGGTACGGAGGAGCAGCCCTGCTAGGGTAGATGCCCCCTTGGGGGTTGCCATGGGGAAGGAGGGAGGGAGGGTAGCTACACTTAAAAGGAATGCCTGCTGATAGGTGGAATAAGAAGGCCAGGGAGGTCCAGGAGCTAGGGGGACATTCTGTCCACATGCTAGTGATTACCTGAAGCAATTGCATTCAGTCTTCGGGCATTGATAAAGCAGCTGCATGAATATGTAGGAGCTAGGCAACAGGGAAAGTTTAAGTGCTTTTTGCGTGTTGTTCCAAAGTAATGGTAGGAAGGAGCTGATGGCAGTTCTGCCATGATGTGTCCTCATCCGTGGTAGCTTGAAGAGGACAAAGGAGGAGTTCCTTAGGCCATACGCACCTTTAAATGGTTCAAACAGGTTGCAGATATAGAGTGGGAGTTTGTTAGAAATAGCCCTGAAGAGCCTCATGAGGGCATTTATTTGCCTCCTTATGAAGAGGGACAACTATTAATTGCCTGGTACAACAGGCAGTGGTAAGTCCACAGGGGCATGTCAAGTATGAATCTCAAAGCGTGATGGTAGAGTGTGTCAAGCTTCTGGAGGGCATACTGGGGGCAGTGACTGTAGAGAAAGTCAGTGTAGTCAAGCAAGGGTAGAAAGATTGTTTGAACCAGCTGTTTCCAGGCTTCGAGAGTGAGTAGGTGTATTATGCAGTAAAATATGTCAGGCGCTGTCTTAGCTTTTTTGGTCACTCACTCAGGTTTACAATGAAACTGAGTTTGTTATCAAACCACACTCCCAGATATTTTAATTTATCCACTGTTTCCATAGGCTCATCAAGGAGGGTGATAATCTGGGGGTTATCAGGTCTCCCTGTATTGTGGAAGGAGTGTGGGGAGATAATCATGGCTTTGTTTTTTTGACATTGAACAAGAGCTTCAGGCTCAGCAGATTATGTTGGAGGATTACAAAGTCTTGCTGTAACTCTTTGTAAGCAAGATCTAGAGAAGGGTTGGTTGTAAGCAGGCATGAGGCTTGATTTTGAATAGACCTAGTTTGGTTGCAGTCAGGATTTCATCAGTAAATGTATTCAACCAATAGGGTGCCCGATATTCATAGGATCGTTGGCCTTGGGATGTCTGTTTGAAGGGGACTAAGAAGGATCATCTGTTAATACCTCTAGTATTCCTTCCATTGTTTGACTTGCTGAGTAGTTTCTGAACACCTGTGGGAGTTAAGCCCATTGTGGATTTCATGGCCAGTAGGCAAACCTAGTACTTTATCCTGCTATCTAGGTTTAACCAACTGGATTTTGCATAAAGCTGACAGGTGTGGGAGAGGTGATGAGCTCCCGACACAAGTCTGTATGCCTTATTATGCATCATTTTTATATGCTTGAGGGCTGAGTCAGTTGTGGCACTGTATACCACCAGTCCGTAGTCTATTACAGACAGAACTAAACTAGTCACCGCTAGATTTAGTGCTTCATTGGTGAGGTACTGTTTGTTCCTGTGGAGAACTTCTAGTTTGGCATTAGCCGCTTTAGCAATGAGATCGATATACTGGGTAAATGTGGGAGAGCAGTCTATGGTAACCCCTAGGTACTTGAATGTTTGTAGCATTTCAAATGGTTCATTATTGCAGTTTATTACATTCAGGTGATGGGTCCTATTTCTACGATGAGAGGAGGCTAAAAGCATGTTTGTTTGTTTTTATAGTTAAGCAGCAATTTCGATTTTAGAAACCACGCTTCCATTGCAGAGACATTGGGCTGCATTCAATTTTCTAATGCACTGGATCGGTATGGCTTGAGTATAGTACTGCATCATCTGCATACAGTTAGGTTTTGTCATTAACTGAAAGTGTTAGTTGATTCAGAAACAGACTGAAGAGTAGAGCACCCAGGATAGAGCCTTGGGGGACCCCAGTTACCACACTGTGGCTCTCTGAGAAAAAGTCTATGATTTTCACTCTTTGAACTCTCTGAGAGGTAGCTCTTAAACCAAGTTACAGACTCAGTGGATAGGCCAATGTGCAAAAGTTGGGTAAATAAAAGGTCATGTTTAACTGTGTCAAAGGCCTTGGTGAGGTCAATGTAGTATGCCCCCACCAATAGCCCCCAATCTAATGCATCATGTATCTACCCTGTAAATTCAACTAGGGCAGTAGTGGTACTGTGCTGCTTTCTAAACCCATGTTGTTCAAGGCATTGCAGCTGGTATTTGTCCAGATGCTCTACAACTTGGTCATGTACTATGCGTTCTTATGCTTTGGACAGTGGGTTGACGACTGAGAAAGGAGGCAGTATAGCACAGTGGTTTAAGGCTCTGAGCTGCAAATCTGGAGACCTGGGTTTGAGTCCCACAACCCCCACTTGTATACTGTGTGACCGTGAGCAAGTCACTTAACTTCCTTGTGCTCCCAGGTAGAACCTGTAAATAAGCTTTCAGCTTAGTATATCTCTCCTGGTAAAACAAAGGTAGAAAATAAGCATTTGCCAATGCTGAATGTTTGCTTGCTGACATTGGCATTGGCAGTGTAAGAGTTACAGAGCAGCATAATAGGAATGGCAGTTGAAGTACTAAACTGAAGCCAACCCCACCACCACCCTGCAGAGACTGACAGGCATTGGGGTGTGCCTTTGGGTCGTCAGGCATAATGACTATGCCATTTCACTACATCCTACCCTGCAGACACCGACAAGTATCACGGTGTGCCTTGGGGTCTTTAGCCCTTATGGGCACCTCATTCCATCAGGAAGTATGGTGAGATGGGTGCAGTATAGAAGAATGGGGTGAAGTTTGGGGCTGAAGAGTCCAAGGCACACCATGATGCCTCTCACTGGCTGCAGGGTGTGAAATGGTATGAACATTACAGGTGAGAATCTCAAGTCACATCCCTGATGCCTGTCATTCTGTACAGGGTTGGGTGTTATGGTCGGAAAACCCTAACGCATCAGGCATTCGTTGATATTTTCACTCCATATTTTCAGCATTGTTTTTTTGTGATCCCCACCTCATGAACAGTAGTAATATCAGTTTGTTAGCTGAAAGCTGCTTTTGCACAGCATATGCGGCATTTAGCACCATAGGTGCAAAAACACATTCCGAGCAGGATGTGAAAAATGACAGCTGTACTGTTCATGGGGAGGTGTAAAAAATGGCAATGTTGAAAATCTGCAGTGAAAATATTAAAAAAACTGGTGAAGTCATGAGCGTGCGTAGAAACTGTGTAATGCACATTCATAATGTAATTAGTTTGGGGATTTTTTACAGCAGATTGTCAACACAGGCTTTTTGGGACCTCCGATCATGAACAGTGTCACTGTGATTTTCTTAATCTGTCCAGAATAGTGATTTCCCACAGCGACCACATATTTCTGTGCTGAAAGTGTGAAAACACATTTTGGCCATCTTGTGAAAAATGACAGCAGTATTGTTCATAAGGAAGTGTGGAAAAATGCCACTGGTGAAAATCTGGACTGAAAATGTTACAAATTCATGAACTAACGAGGGTGCGTGGGAACTGTACAATGCTCACTTGTAACACAGTCATTTTATGGACTTTTGACACCAAGTTTTCAACATAGCCATTGTAAGACCTCTGCTCATGAACAATGTCACTGTAATTTTCTTAATCTGTCCCAAGCATTGCTTTCGCACACTGACTGCACTATTGTGCACTACATGTGTGGAACACATTTTGGGTGATATGTGAAAAATGATAGCTGTACTGCTCATAAGGGGTGTGGTAAAATGGCAATGTTGAAAATCCAGAATGCAAATATTAAAAATTCATGAACTTATGAGTGTGCGTAGGAACTGCACAACACGTGCTCGTAAAACAGTCATTTTTAGGAATTTTTTTCACCAAATTTGCAACATAGGCCTTTTGACAGCCCACCTTACGAACACTAGCACTGTCATTTCATTAATCATCCCAAAAGGTGATTCCATGCAGTGACGGGGAAATCATCCTTCTGGACCAATTAACGCCATGACAGTTCCAGAATTCATAGGAGGGGTCCCAAAAACCCCATGTTGAAAATGTGGTGGCAAAATTCCAAAACAAATGCCTGAGATATGCATTAAAGTTGAAAAAAAAACTATTTATTGCATTATACAGTTGACTGGCATTTCCTCAGTTCGTGGTTGGCTTTGAAGGGTGCAGACATATTCCTGGTCCACCGAAGATCATCTCGCCAAGCTCAGGAGGTAAGTATAGGATGAGGTGGGGGTGTGGAAAGGTAGGGTGTGCAGAGGGTGGCTGCAGGTGGGCAGGGAGACTGCTAAGGGAACCTTTTTTGTTTACAGATTGCTTTTTTTTTTAGAAGATGACACGGGACATTTGCCATGCTGGGATGGGCTCCCAGCGTGGCAGCTGGAAGACTGTTTGGGGGACCTGGAGCCGACGGGGGATTGGGCATAACAATTTTTGCCATGCTGGGGTGGGCTCCCAGCATGGCACCTGGAAAGCTTTTTTGGGGAGTGTGGAGCCGACTGGGGATTGGGCACCACCATTAGCCATACAGTGTGTACATGGGGGGAGCGCATGGGCATGCAATATGCGTGTGTGTGTGTGTGTGTGTGTGTGTGTGTGTGTGTGAGGGGGAGCACTGCTCACTGAAGCAGAGCTCTCCCTTTCAACTATATAGCACTGCATTTTCAACTGCTGTCATAGACAGCTGCAGCATTCATTGGAGAACTGCGGCTGCACCTGCAAACATCCTGACTAAATTGGAAGACAGGTGCCACACCTCCAAAAACTCAGAAGACGGCACTATGTTTCTTGCACATGCATGCAAGCAAACATAAAAAGGTCTATAATTAGTGTGGCTAGTTCTATCTCCAGTTCTTAATACTGGCATTACCATGGTAACCTTCCATAGTTGAGGGAATTTACCAGATATAAGTGATAAGTTTAGGATGCTTGTTAGAGGTGGGAGTAACACGCTAAGGTGAGTGTGACTAGTTTAAGGTCAAGCTTTACCAAGAACTTGGAAGATATATTTTTTGACCTCAGTTAGTATGACAATTTTGAGGTAAAAGGGTGGGAGGCATGTGGAGGGGGAGGTAGTCCTTTTTCTCCAAATTATTGATGCTAGGGGGTTTGAAGAAGTCATGCGTCAGCACATTGCTGAGGTCGGTGAAGGCCTTAGTGAATGTGTTGGTGATGATACTGGGGTCTTGTGCTGGGACACCATCAACATTTAGCACAGTGGAGGAGATGTATTTGGTTTGCTATTAATAGTCTTAATGTTTTCCCAGAATGTTTGCTATGACTCCTGGTGTTAGCCAGTTCACTTCTTAAAATGCTGACATTTGGCCATTTTTGTGGCCCAGGTACACTTGTTATGGACTGTTTTATAGGCCTGTAAGTCTACCTGTCATTGTGTGCTGTTTGTTATGTTCCAGAGATTGTCTCTGACCCTCATTTGCTCAAGAAGTTGTGGTGAGATTCATGATTTAGATATGCCTTTAGCTTTGTTTTTTGAGTAAGGGACAAATATATCCCAGGACTCGTAATTTTTTAATAAAGCTCTCAAGAACTGTGTCTACATCCATAGCAGTGAGGACTGCATCCCAGTCTTAGCATTCTAAGTGAGCTTTTAGTGTGTCCAGTTTCCCTTCTTTTAATACTCTTGTTGTGACTATCTTGGCAGGGATCTTGGGGGATTTGTTGGATCAGGTACAGAGTATGGGAGAGTAGTCACTGAGAGGACCTCAGTGCAGGAAATTATTTCTGGTTGGTCAGTGATTAGCCAGTCAATTAATGTGCTAGTCCCTGTTCTATAATTTTGGCAAGTGCTGTAGTCAACTAGCTGAGTCATGTTAATGGAGGAAATGGCTCCTCTGTACTGCACCACATCCAGGGAGTTTCATTTAATGTTGAAATCACCCACTTTGATAAGCTCAGTATTGTGGTGGAGATTGGTGAGGTAGTCAAGGACCACCTTGAATCTGCAAGATTGGTCCTTGGGAGGGATATATACTAACGGTACTGTTAGGCTTTTCCATAGTGTGCCTAGGAGTATTTTTAGTGCCAGTGCCAGGGTGTTGCTGCTGGTTTTGGTTAGAGGAAGCATTTTTCCCTGGATGTGGTCTTCTATGTAAATTACACATCCACCTCTATGTTTTCCTACCAAGTCAAGTCTGAAGGATGTGTACCCTTGAATCTGGATGACTGTGTCAGCTACCCTTGTTGTGAGCCACAGCTTGACTACCGAGAGAACATCAGGTTGATGCAGGGTTACCCATATTTGCAGTGAGTTAAACTTTGCCAGGAGGCTGCATATGTTCATGGAAGCAATTGTTAAACTCGTATGGTTTTTATGGTGAGTTGGAGTATGATTTAAAGGGTTACAAGGCTCATGGAGGTACTGTTGCTAGGTAACTTCAACATTCCTAATGTGGACTGGAGGACCACAGCAGCAGAAAGAATGAAGAGACAACACTTGATTTTTCAGAAATCATTCATGATACTGAGGGAAAAGAAGACCAAAAGAGGAGTGCCTATCCTGGACTTAGTCCTTAAGAACTGGCACAGTATGGGGAGGTCACTGTGCTGAACACACTGAGAGCCAGTGACCACCAGATAATATGGATATCAGACTGAGTCAGCTTCAGACAAAGGTACTAGTTTGTAGAACTGCTGTTTTTGATAGGATCAGGGAACTGTTATAGGGGAAATTGGAAGGGTAAAGAGGGGCTGAGGGCATGGAAGAAAGTGTAAAGTGAAAAAATTGGATCTTGGAAGTCACATATCTCTGTGTTTTGGGAA
The DNA here is from genome assembly GCA_016271365.2 of Neoceratodus forsteri. Classification (NCBI taxonomy): domain Eukaryota; kingdom Metazoa; phylum Chordata; order Ceratodontiformes; family Ceratodontidae; genus Neoceratodus; species Neoceratodus forsteri. The sequence goes on from CM057458.1 coordinate 105,101,720, forward strand.
GAGAAAGAGAGGTAAAAAAACATATAGTTCACTTAGGAGGTGGGCAGCTTTGAGGGCAGAGAAAAGGGCATTTCATAAATACTAATACAGCCAAAAGGAAAGGAATAGGTAGAGTTTCATAACAGGATGAAGGAGGCCTGCAGGACCATGAGGAAGGCTAAAGCTGATGTGGAGTTGAAAATAGTGACTGGAATGTAGATGGGTGACAAATCTTTGATTACATGCAGGAGAAGCGAAAAAATTAAAAGGGTGTGTCAGTTTAAAGAAGGGAAATTAGTTAGATGAGAAGGATAAATTAAAGGCAGACATCCTAAAAGAAAATGTTTCAGTGCGATATTCACAGTGGAGGAGACAAGGCCATTTCCTGACTGTGCCATCAGGAGTAAGGACTAAGGAGGAGGGAGGGGAGGGTGTTAACAAGAATCCAATCTTGCTGACAAAAATGCTACAGTGTTTAACTGCACTGAAGGTAGATTAGGCAGCACTAGGTTACAATAGTGACTGTAACAAAAGTGCCATCAAGAACAGCACGGTACAACAGCACTGTCCACAACAGTGTCAGGAAAATACACCATGAATCAAAATACTGTAGAACAAATGGTAGCAGTCATAAACAACACCAACGACCGCAACCATTGTTAAAAAGCAGATTGTACACTTTTGTTTTGTGGTGGGCGCTGCCCTCCTGCACCCCTCTAATTTAAATAATGAACTCTGAGGGGGGAAACAGATTTCAGGGAAAAAGAAGAAACTTGGAGGGGTGGAATTTTTGTTTTGGTTAATCGAAAAAAAATTACACTTAGGGCAGGAGGGATGAAACTGCATGTGTCAGAAGACCAGGAACAGAACCCTGGTGTCCCAATCTGTGCTGCCCCAGCTGCTGCTGCCTTAACCCTCTCTGCCACAGGAGCAGCTCATCCAGCTACTGCACTTTTCTTCATAATTGCCTGAATAGCTACAGGGGTAGTGGTAGTTGACATACGCTATTCTACCCATATATCTATTCAGGTATTACGCGATTCTGACAGTGCAGTTTAGACGGTGATCTTCAGGCCAAGCTCTTCTAACCGGATACCAAATGGTCTATTGGCATGGATGAGCTGCTTCCTGATGTGCTAAAGGAGATGAGATAGGTCCTAGCAGAGCCACTGACTGAGCTCTACAAGACCTCACTGAAACGGAGATAGTATTCCAGGACTGGAGGACATTGAATGTCATTGCCTTGATCAAGAATGTGAGCAAGGATGAAATGGGGAACTACAGACCTGTTAGTGTAACATATGTAGTGGGTAAGCCATTAGTGACCATTAAAAGGAATCAACTGATACAGCAGGTTTCCTGGAGCCAAATAGACATCTAAACAAAAAACAACATGGTTTCAGGGGTGGGGGGGTTGTGTAAAAAAATACTGATTTATTTCTTCAGTTGGGTGACTTGGATAGTGGACAAGGTGGAGGTGAAATCAAACCACACAAGGGTGAGGGTCTTGGATTTCAGGAGGACAGTTTTATAAAGATGGATGAAATGTGCTAGGGATGATGTGACAGGGGGATGACTCATGTGGGGTGGAGGAACAGTGGATGAAGATAAAAAGGGCAATAGTGAGGGCAACAAACTGCACCAAGCAAGTGAGCAAAAGTAAGAGGAAAAAAGAGACCACTATGGCTCTCGAACAAGGTGGTAATAAAGGTAAAAGCTAAGAGGGAAGCATTCAGAAGGTATAAGGAGATGCAGAGGGAGGAGGATAGGGAGGTGTATTGGAGAAGTACAAGCTCCTGGTGCCCTTATCCTTGCAACCATTAAAATCTGCAGCCTACTACCAAAGCTGGATGCATTCCAAGCCTTCTTATGCCAACACAACCCTGACATCCTTGCAGTGGTGGAAACTTGACTGACACCTAAAGTTCCTGACTCAGCAGTTACAATACAGGGCTACAATGTCCACAGGCTGGACTGGATATCCAAAAAAGGCAGTGGTTGCACAATCTATATCAAAGACTCCCTGTCTTGGCACCCTGTAGCAACTCCATCACCTTCTGCCTCAGCCCAGATTCTGCCAATAAAAATCATCCTAGGTCCCAACCATAAAGCCCTGACTATTGTCTCTGTATACATCCCACCCAGGGACCCTAAACATGGATGCAACTATATCCTAAACTTTATCAACTCTCATCCTTCCAAAGCTGAATTTATTCTACTAGGGGATTTCAACATAAACTAGTTAGCATCGAGTGCCAGTGCCTATGAAGACTCCATCTCAGCTGCTAACCTCACGCAAATGGTAAACTCCCCTACTAGGATTAACCACAAGACTGACACCAGTACCCTCTTAGATTGGGTCCTCACCACTCACCCCACAAGGATTTCTCGTACAACCATTCTCCCAGACTCACTCAGTGACCACTCCCCAGTCATGTGTGCATGGTCTAACAAATTCCTTAAGCCCCGTCCCAAAATTATTACTAGCAGAGTCCTTCCTCGTAGAAAACTTCCACATCTCAAACAACACCTGCTTCTACAAGACTGGCTACCCATCTATGAAGCAACAGATGTTAACTTGGCTCTTGATCACTTCATCTCAATTTTAAACAAAGCCTGTGACTTCTTTGCCCCTGCAAAAAGGTGCAAAACAAAATCTCTCTCTAACCCATGGGTCCCCGTGGCTCTTCTTTCACAGCTGAAACTAAGGGTTCACCTCTGGGCAGTTGTCAGGGCCACTGACAAACAACTGGACATCCAAAATTACAAACAAGCATGAAATGCCTGCACAAAAGCCACACGGCTAATGAAATCCACCTATTAGAAAGACGCTCTCACCAATACATGGGGAAATGGTCGTGCTTTCTGAGACAATGTCAAGGATGTCACAGGGAAGCAGCCAAAAACCTCTCCAGCTATGTTAATGGTTGATAGATCCTCAACCCTTGACCCCAAGGTGATTGCAAACATCTTTAACACGGCTTTTTCAGACCATAGTGCTGTTCTACCCCATGACTTTTTCGAAAACAGGGCCTACTCCACAAATACCTCAGCCCCTCAGTCTAGCCATCCCCTCTTCTACTTCAGGAAGGTAAGGCTGAATGAAACTTGCCACTATATTACTGCAGCTATCTCTAAATCTAGATCTAGTAGCGACATCCTGGACCTTAAGCTTCTGTTGCTCACCCTCGATGAGGTAATTCATCCATTAACAAAAATTCTAAACCTCTCTCTCAGCTGTGGAAAATTCCCGGACCTATGGAAAACAGCCACCGTGACACCCGTCCATAAAAGTGGGGACAAGATGATTCAGTCAAATTATCACCCTATCTCTGTACTGCCCCCACTCTCTAAGGCACTTGAGCGCATCATGGCTGATCAACTTACCGACCACTTGTATAAATGCAATATACCTTGTCCACAACAACATGGCTTCTGGAAAGGTCACAGCACCACCACCACAGCCCTTCTTAAGTTCACTGGAGCTTTGCACAAATCCCTTGACAACGGCCATCTCACAGGGGCCGTTTTTGTTGACCTCTCCAAGGCCTTTGATACAGTACACCATGGACTACTAATACACCAACTACTGAATGCCAGGCTATCATCTGACTCTTCTCTCTGGATTAAAAGCTACTTAGAAAACCGGTCACAGAGACTAAAAATTGTGGACGCTCTCTCTAACACCCTGCCTGTTCGTTCGGGTGTCTCACAGGGATCCATACTGAGTCCCTCCTTTTTAGCCTTTTCATAAACTCCCTTCCTTACCACAGCTCTGAGCAGAGCTTGGGGGACAGGACCTATGAGGAGAGGCTCGAAGAGCTAAATATGTACACATTGGAAGAGAGAAGGGACCGGGGGACATGATAGAGGTCTTCAAGTACATGAAGAGGGTAAATAGGGGAGGAACAGTCAGGGTGCTTCGAAGGAAGGAGGAGGGGCCACTAGAGGGCATGGGTGGAAGCTGGAGGGGAAATATTCAGGGGAGAAAGGAGGAGGTGCTACTTCACTGAGAGGGTGGTGGAGCCATGGAATGCGCTGCCTAGGGGGCTGGTGGAGGTAGAGACAGTGGAGGGGTTCAAGAAGGGGTGGGACAGGTACAGGGGAAGGGTTCTGAAAGCAAAATCCAATGCAGCAAGAATATCCGGAACTGGGAAGGGAGAAGCAAGAGAAGGCGAGGGGGGCAGCAAGGTCGGCACCCAGGGTGGGGGCTGACCAAACGAGCAGACACAAAAGACCGTTAGGCCTATTCTGCTGGCATTTTAGTATGTTAGTATGTTAGATCATACTATATGCCAATGATGCTGTTGTATTCTCCACTCAAACATCCTGCAACTCTTCAACACAACCTTCAACTTGGCTTCAGTTCTGTAGAGACATGGTTTCTTAATCATAAACTGGTCCTCAATGACATGAAAACCAAATCTATGCTCTTCCGCAGCTCTCATAATCCAAACAAGCTACACCACTTGGCTATCTCCACCACCCAGGGGAACACTCTAGATCAAGTGGTGTCCTTCAAATACTTAGGTATACAGCTTGACCCTAATCTCTCCTACGGACTTCATGTAGGTAATGTAGCTATAGCTGCTAATACACGGTTTGGTCTCCTCTACAAACACAGACCACACCTCACACCAGAAGCTTTGAAAGTTGCAGTCCTGAGCTCTGTGATCTCTGTAATAGACTATGGTCTCATCATTTACGGCTTGGCCACAACCACAACCCTTAGATGCCTCTCAACTGCCTTAAATAAAGCATGTCAGTTCATCACTGGTGCTCACCGTCTCACCCACACATGTGACCTGTACACTCAGACCGGCTGGCTCCAACTATCAAACTGCATAAAGTTTCTCACCTGCTCCATGGTCAAAAAAATCTACCTTGGCCTTGCACCTTCTGGGGTCTTAACTCTGTTACAACACTGAATTAACAAATGGTGCCTTAGGAGATCCACGCTATAGCTACTGAAAGTCCCCCACTGTCACACTTCACAGGGACAATGCTCTTTTGCTTATCGAGCACCACTCTGGTTCAATGGCCTCAGCCCAGCCATCTCCTCTGCCCCAACTATTGGTATGTTTAAAACTAGGCTCCAGGACTATCTCACTACCAACAGCTCCTGTGACTGCCCAACTTAACCTTGTTTCTCCACTTCCCTTTCTGCTCTAGTTGTCCCCCCTCCCCTCCCCTCCTTACTGGATTCTACCCTCACATCTTGGTATACCAATGCTGCTTTTTTCACCCTCTCACCACCCTTCCTACATTCCTTCTCCTCCCTACCCTCTTTCCACTCCCTATGACTCTGGCACTTCTTATCTGTTGTCTATTGTCTCTGACAAATGCTGCTGGCTGCCTTGTTACAATGCTACCCTTGAACTGTATTAATCTGTACTCTGTTGGCAATGTCCACATTGCTGTAATGCCTGTCTTGATGTTCCCCATAATTTGCATTTCTCTGATGTGGAACCTTTGTAAAAGAGCCATGGCTCAAAGGTATTTGTAATTCTAGACTTGATAAATAAAAAACAGAGGAAAGCAGGGAAAGCAGTAAGGCATGCAAAGCTGCAAATGGAACAGAGACTATCCCAGATGGCAACACAAGGGGACAAGACATTTTTTAGGTGTTTAAGTGAAAACAGGAAGATCAGGGATGAGAATGTAAGGTTAAAAAGGGAAGGTGGACTGAGCAGAGGAGTACCGAGAAAAGACAGACATCCTGAACAGATACTAGGTACCAGACTGGTTAGGGGATAGGTGACAGAGAGTGGAGGCAAAGGGTGTTCACTCTGAGGACAAGAGGGTGACCAGTGGGTTGTTTCAGGGGTCAGTGCTGGGACCAGTCCTTTTTAATCCCTTTTTTAGTAACATTGCAGAGAAGCTTTAAGGGAAGGTCTGCCTCTTTGTGGATAACATCAAAATCTGTAACAGAGTGGAAAGGATGAGCAGTGACCTGAGAAAACTTAAGAAGTAGTCAAGGTATAGCAGATGGGTTTCAAAAATGATGCATATAGGGCACCAAAACCTGTGAGCAGAGTACAGTTTGGGGGGGATGGGATTGACTACCACCAAACAGGAAAACAGTCTGGGATAATCATATAGGATGACCCAAAGGTGGCCAGGCTGTGTGACAAAGCAGTTGGGGCACAGTGGGATGTTGGGGTGCATGGTGAGTAGTATCACCAGCAGAAATAGGGAGGAGGTGTTACCTCTGTATAGATTGCTGGTAAGGACCCACTTAGAGTACTGTGTCCATTTCTGGAGACTACATCTCAGGAAGGAAATAGAGTGGAGGCAGTCCAGAGGTGGGCTACTAAAATGGTGCAGGGTCTGCATCAGAACCCTTACAAGGAGAGTCTTAAGGACACTGAAAGAGAAGAGAGAGAAGATGGATGTGATAGAGACCTTTAAACACCACAAGGGGACAATAAGGCATAGGAGGGAAGTATTTTTCAGAAAAAGATGTGGCCGAGAACAAGGGGACACGATATGAAACTATAGGAGATAGATAAATTCAGTAGAGATGTGAGGAAGTACTTCTTCACAGAAATAGTGATGGATTCATGGAACAGACTTCCAGCAGAGGTGATGGTGCAAAAACAGTGGTGGGGGTTCAATACTGCATGGGATAGGAACAAGGGAATCTTAAAGAAAGGAAGGGTGGATGGATAATGGACTAGGGAACAAGTAGATCTGTGGTGATACTGTAGACAGGAAAAATGGGCAGACTTGGTGGGCCAAGTGGTCCTTATCTGCTGGCAAATTCTATGTTGCATTGGCAGCATACTGTACCTTGTGTTCACTGAAGACTTCAACTCCATCCCATATGAACAGTTAGTAAAGAGTGGTGCCGTGCAGAATTTTCAAATTCTGTTTGAACAAAATTCCATGTAAATTTAAAAATTTCACTGAAATTCCACTGAATTTCACCAGAAATGGAATGGTAGTTTTTAGCGGAAGAAATTAGTTGTGGAATGATTTTCCGCAGGAAAAATGTTCCATGGATCTGAATATTTTCTGCATAAACAGTTGCATAATCATTTTCTGTGGAAAAATCGCTGTTTCGTGGAATATTATTGTGGGTCACAGTAGGAGGAATTCCACAGAAGAACCAGCAAAATTCCAGTGGAAATTCTGCTGACAGAATGGTCATTCTGCGCTAATTTTGCCAGCGGAATTCCTCATTCCACATTGCACTAGCAAAGAGGATGCATGACCTGGGGGGCAACTTTACAGGATGGTGGGGAAACTGGCTGAGTGACAGAACATAAAGACTAGTAATTAATGGAAAATGTTTGTGAGACAGGGGGCCACCAGCGGTATTCAACATGGATCAGCCCTGGGTCCAGTCCCCTTCTTCAACATCTTTATCTATTGATACAGGACAAACGATGCCTCTTCACAGATGAAGCTAGGATCTGTGCCCAGGCTGATATTAAAGAGATTTCAAATAATGAAAAAGGATCTGAGTATCTTTTTCATGAGGTCAAAAGTACTGTATGTCTGTTAAAATGTAATGCCAAGAAGTGCAAGCTAATGCACGTTAGTGTAAGAAATCCAAAAACTAAACATAGAATTGGTGTGGTAGTAGTGGAAAGCACAACAGACTAGAAAAACTTGGGAGTAATACATATGGACAATCTAAAGACAAATGTTCAATGCAACAGAACTGTAGGAAAGGTTAATATGAGGTTGCGGTGCATAGGGATCCGGCTCAGCAGCTGGAAAATTCAAGTGCTTCTACCACTGTATAGGTTATTAGTTCACTGGAATACTGTGTGCAGCTCCAGAGACTGCATTTGAGGAAGAACAGGGGTGGAGTGGCTCTGATGCTATGGACAGTAGCCAAATAAATGCAGGAATAGCAGGAAATGATATACACGGAGAGGCTGAAGGACCTCAGCATGTACGCACTGGTGGAGAGAAGACAGAGTGAGGACATCATTGAGGCATATGAATACCTCATGAGGACAAACAATGGGGATGGTGGGGAGTCGTTCAAACTGAGTGGGAACACAAACCCCATGGTTAGAACATGATGCAGGTGGTGTGTGTATGTGTGTGTGTGTGTGTGTGTGTGTGTGTAAATTTAAGAGGGATACTATAAAGTATTTGTTTTCACTGAAAAGGTGGTGGATTGGTGGAATAGACTGCCAAAATAGGTGGTCTGTGCAAAAATTGGGGGTGAAACAATGGTTGGGCAGATATATAGGCCTGATAAAAACGGTAATAAAAAAAGGAGGGGGGAGAGGAGATAAGAAAAGCTTCTAGGGCTCTTACATTCCACATTATAACATGACTAGAAAAAGAATCTGGAACGTTCACTGGCTGAGAGATGTCATCTGACTGTGCATTAGTGCCAAATCTCATTTTCCTTTCCAAATTAACAACTTAGAGCCATTTTATGACTGTAATAAACCCCCTCAGGGTGTGCATCATTGGATTTTAATGAACTTTTCAGGGCTTAAGGACATTCAGCATTTGGCCTCGTACCTTACTATGCCCCTGGGGTGTGCATTAAAATCCAATAATAACTAGGGATATTTTTTTTTCCTGTAGGGAACCCTGGTTATAATGTGCCATTATAACACACAGGTTATAATGGTGAACACGTGCCGGGTCTCCCTTGAGAGGCACATGCTTAAGCAGCAGCCCTTCCTTCCCTACGCACCAAACACCAGTCCTTAGATCCAGATCTGCCACTCCCTCAGTGGTAAGTTCATTAAAAAAAAGAAAAAAAAAAGTAAATGAGCACTTCATGCAATTACATAAATCATTTTTTTTATAAATACAATAACGCAAGGGACTTTCGCTTCTGCCGCTTTCATTTCTGGCCGCATGGAATGCATCAAGACCAGACTGGACTGCACCGTGATTTTTTTTTTATTTTATATAGTTGCTGTGGAGAAAAAATGATCCCCAGCAATTATATAAAATAAAACATGGGGTGGTGTATTTAATGACATTTTACACACCACCCCTCGGTGCTGGATGCTTAATAAAACTCTTGAGCGTTGTTCTCTGGATTTATGTAGCATCCAACACCTGGGAGATGTGTGTAAAATCTCATTAAACACACCACTCCATGCATTATTGTATATATAATTAATGGTCTCCGTTTTCTTGTATTGCGAAAACCATGTGTTAAATGCCGTAACACCTGAGTAGGTGTTACGGCATTCACGCGCTCCGTTCCACAACAAAGCGCTCGAGGAAACTAAAGATATCAGGTTCAAACTATCCCTCTCACTTCAACTGCCACTGAAAAAAAAAACACTTACCTCCATCCCAGATAGCCTCTAGCAGCCTCACATCAGCTATAAGTTTAAAAAAAAATCTTAAGCCGATTCCAAACAGCGGACGAACAGTTCGTTGAAGAGCAAGGAAACCGTAAGCACAACGACTTTTTTCGGAGAAAACGGATCCCTTCAATTATAAATAAAGTATGGGAGAAGTGTAAACTGAATACAGTTACTCATTGTTGATGAGATTATAAACCGGCTCACTGGCTTATGTGCCATCCAACAACTCGGGTGTGTGTTAAATTCTGGTCATACACTTCTCCCCATACTTTATCCTATATATAATGGATGCCCTAATGTGGCTTATTACTTACTTAAGCAAGTAGGACTGGGCAGAATCAAGGGGACAAGAGGCCTTTTTTCCTGATGGAAAATTCTGTTTCTATGTTTCTGTGCCTTGCCTGTATCTACTCATGAAAGCATAATGCTGCATTTCTAAATTCAGAGGGTTGGATTTTCAAAGCCCTGGGGCCTGCCTATATACATCAGTTCTGATTTTCAAAGGCAGGCAGCTGTGGACCCTGCAGATGCATGCACCTGATCATTACAGTTTCCCTGAACTGTAAAACAAATTAAGTAAAATGCAATCAAATAAGTAAACCAATAGCTGAAAAATGAAATGCAAAAAAAAAGAAATAAAACTAAACGTAAAGAGTGATGCTACAAATATTATGTAACAAAACAAAAAGCAATGTAAAATGCAATCAAAAATAATGACAAAAAAAAATCTAATGTAAACCAAAACCCTAAAGTGCATCTAACAATGAATACGTTATCAGAAAATAATAGCACAACAAAAAAAGTGAATACAAGCAAAGGTTTAGCATGACCAAAAAGTAAATCTAAACAAAAAAGCACAGCACTGCTAAAAGTGTATGCAAACAGAAAAGATTACCTAACAGAGGAAAGGAAACTGAATTTTACTTTGAGATAAGCAGAACACTCTTCTTGATGGTGACCAACACAACCCCTCCACTCACCATCTCGGCCGCCTGCCTTGTGAATGACAGGGAGCAAGCATGCACCTACAGTACTAAAGAAACCAGCAAGGTAATACTGCTATGCTAACTTGCAGACAGTCAGGGCTGGTGGGGGTTCCACTAGCCACCAGGGTGATATTGCCATGACAGTAAATGGGCAATGGGGGTTGGGGGACATGTGGCCACCAGGAAGTTATCTTAAAGCTATTTGGAGGGTGTTTGGGGATGGGGGACACAAGACCACCATGGAATTATTATACAGCTGTTGGATGTGCAGTCAGGGGTGGTGTTGGGGGAGGCACTGGCTGCAAGATTTGGGGAGATGGTAATTAGCGAGGCACTAATAACAAGTTAACACCTTTCCAAACCTAAAAATATGCTAGTGCACCTACAGTATAAGCAAGGCACAGCAATTTGATTTGCATAGATGCACTGACATATGTTTGTGCCACTCACATAGGGCTTATCAACTCGCTAACCATGCCATCCAATATGGCACGTTCTGCTGATACCCTGCTTTGTGGGTGCTAATCAGTGTTAGTGAGTCATTAACCTGTTTAGCGAACATTAAATGGCTTCCAATAGCCTGGCTATAGTGTGCACATATGCTTCTGAGTGTAAATAAGTAACTAACTCAGCTTTAACACAAAAACACCACTCAGAATGCTAAATCTGATGTTTCACACATTATCGGAAAGTTAGATCTTTCATGCGGTGTAGCCTAAAAACTATTATAACATACAACACGCATTTGTCAATACCGAACATTGGCTGCTTGTTAAACCTTTTTCGGCAGTTCTGACCCCAAATTTTGAAGATTTCAACTTCTGCCTGAATGGCGATTTTGTGCTGCGACTGCGAAATCACCTTTTGGGACAAAAAAAACAAAACAAACATTTTGGCCAGAATCTGAAATATTACAGCTGTCAAATGTGTGAGGTGTTGTGAAGAAATTGCTATGTTGAAATTTTGGGGTCAAAATATTGAAAATTGCCAAAGTTACGAACCTGCATTCACAAATTTCAATGCAGGCTTATAACTTTATTGTTTGTGAATACTTTTGCCCCAAATTTTCATCATACCCTTCTTATGAACCCTCCTCATGAACAAGTGCAGAGAAAAATGTCATCTCTTGCTTGAACTGTGATTTCACACAGCAACTGCAAAATCACCTTTCAGGATGTAAAAAAAAAACATTTTGGCCAGGATCTGAAAAATTATAGCTGTCACATTCATGAGGTGCTGTGAAGAAATTGTTATATTGAAAATTTGGTGTCAAAATATTGAAAATTGCCAAAGTTACGAGCCTGCATTTATAAATTTTAAGACAGGCTGATAACTTGGTTGTTTTTCAATATTTTTACACCACATTTTCAACATAGCCTTCTTATGATCCCACCTCATGAATAAGAGTGGAGACAATTTTCAACTCCTGCTTGAAATGTGATTTTGTGCAGTGCCCATGAAATCATCTTTTATGACAGAATTGCCTACTGTCACTTATTTGTTCATGAGGTGGGGTCCCAAAAAAGGTATATTGAAAATGTGGGGCAGAAATATTAAAAATTGGCCAAGTTATGCCACTAAGTTGAAAACCCCATTGAAATACATCAAAACTGAAACCCAACTGAAATACATTGAAGTGCTTACCTCAGTTTGCAGTCGGACTTTGACGATTGAAGACATGTCTGCAGTCCAAGGAAGATTATGATGATGGACCTCCACTGGGTAAGTATGGGGTAGGGTTGGGGATGAGTTCTGAGAACTGCAATGGGCTCAGCAGTGACACCACCACTAAAATCCCGTATTGCCACACTATGTTGGTTTGCTGAAGTGCAACCAATGTAAAAAATGTGACTTAGCAGCATTTTTATTTAAAAATAATATTATTTTGCTCTTGTACACCACTTTTCCCCCACTTCAAGTAACATCAGGGCATGCGTGAGTCATATGAATACTGTGTGGTAGTCTTGTGAGTCACAACCAACAAGGACGCTTGATTCTGATGTCCAGTTTTGTAATATAAAACTATTGTCTATAATGCAGTAGATCAGCCTCTCAGAGGTTATTATTGGAAGCTCTTTCTAGTAGTGTTCAGCAGTAACAACCTTCTGGAGACACAGCTTGTTTGGGTCACATGAATCACATGGACAGCCAGGGAAGCCTAGAATTTAAATGTTTCAAAATGGAAGAAGGAGACTGATTGCCTTCCTAGCAGGGAGGCCAAAAAAGGGAGTTAAGGTCAATGAATAAAGTCCTTCTTACCTTATTTGAATCATTCTGCCCTTCATCTTCTTCTCGAACACATAAAAAATAAAAGGAGATTGTTATCAGCACCAGTTATCTTATCTAAGGTTTAAACATAAAAAAACACATAAAAGAAGGAATACATCCACATCACCAGTCTGAAACATGCTTCCGGCAAGGTACTCACTGACTGACAGATATCTCAGTTAGAAACTAGTGCCCAGTGTTATGCATTTATCTCACGCAAATCTTTTATAATTGTGCTATCATTATTTCTAGATTTTGATTTGTCAATCTAGTCTGTATATCGTCTGAAATTGTATGGTGCCCATAATTTGTCTTGCCTTTGAAACTTGTGTCTAGTGTTATTTATCATCACCACTAGAAACTAGCCCCAAGTGGGCAGTATGTTTCTCTTCTGAAAACCAGTTTTCAATGTTCAAATCTCATCACCACTAGAAACTAATACCCAGTGTAAGACACTTATCACCACTAGAAACTCATTCCCAGTATGTGACATGTATCACCACTAGAAAATAATACCCTATGCAAACATTTACCTCCTCTAGAAATTCATTGCCAGTGTGTGGCATGTATCACCACTAGAAAATAATACCCTATGCAAACATCTACCTCCACTAGAAACTCATTCCCAGTATGTGGCATGTATCACCACTAGAAAATAATACCCTATGCAAACAACTACCTCCACTAGAAATTCAGTGCCAGTGTGTGGCATGTATCACCACTAGAAAAGATACCCTATGCAAACACCTACCTCCACTAGAAACTCATTCCCAGTGTTTGACACTTATCTGCAGTAGCAACTACTACCCAGTGGAAGCATGCATCTCCACCACAAACTCATCCCCAGTGTTTAACATTTATCATCACTAGAAGCTAGTGTCCAGTAGGAGTAATTACTGCCAGTAAAAATGAGTTCCCTGTGGGTGACACTTGTCTCCATTAGAAACGAGTGCCCAGTGGGAGCACTTATTTTTTCTAGAAAATGCTGCCAAGTATTTGACACTTATCTCACTACTAACGTGCCCAATTGGAGGTACACATCTCTACTAAAAAACTAGTGCCCCATGTACAACACTTATCTCCATTAGAAACGGGTGCCCTGAGGGAGCAGTTATTTCTACTAGAAACTAGTGCCCATAATTCATCACTTATCTCCACTAGAAATGAAAGGCCAGTGGAAGTATCTATTTTCATTAGAAATGAGTGCCCCATGAGAGCACTTATTTCTTCTAGAAAATACTGTCCAGTATTCAACACTTATCTCCACTAAAAAACTAGAGCCCAGTGGGTGGTAGATATCTCTACTAGAAACTAATACCCATTTTCAAAACTTATCTGCACTAGAAAATAGTGCCCAGTGGGAGCATCTATCTCCCTGAGAAACTAGTACCAGTGCATGACACTTATCTCAGTTAGAAACTAGAGCCAGTGAAAGCCGTGATCTCCACTAGAAATAAGTGCCTAGTGAGAACATTGATCTCTGCTAAAAACTAGTGCCCAGTATTCATCATTTACCTCCACAAGAAACCATTTCTGAGTGGTTGGTATATATCTCTACTATATTTATTTCTACTAGAAACTAGTGCCAGTGGAAGCACCTATCTCCACTAGAAAATAGTGCCTATAACTCAACAGTTACCTCCACTAGAAATGAGTGTTCAGTGGGAGCAGTTATCTCCACTAGAAATGAGTGCCCAGTGGAAACATTTCTCTCTACTAGAAATTACTGCCCAGTATTCAACACTTATCTCTAGTAGAAAACATTGCCCAGAGGATGGTATATATAGCTACCAGAAACTAGTGCCCAGTGGTCAACACTTATCTCTATTAGAAACTAGTGCCAGTGGAAGCACTTATCTGCACTAGAAACTAGCACTCAGTAGGTGGTACTATCTTCTTTAGAAACTAGTATCCAGTGGGAGTGTTTATCTCTACTAAACTAGTGTCCAGTGTTCAACACTTACATTATTTCCACTAGAAACTGGTGTCCATGTTCAGCAGTAATCGCCACTAAAACCAGCCCCAGTGTTCAACAGTAACTCAAGTGGAAACTGTTGCACCTTGTTTCCAGTTAACTGCAAAATTAATGGCACATTGTTCAACAATAATTTCAACACGAAGCCAGTGCTAAGTGTTTGACAAAAGTCTCCACTAGAAACTCATGCCCTGTTTTCAACAAGAATCTCTGCTAGGGTTCAAGGTTTAATGGTCATCATCACTTGAGTCTAATTAGTAAAAAAGGCACAATAGGGAGTGTGTTTTGCTAGTAGAGTGTTACGTCCCTGGTGTGTTGTGAGGCATAAAGTACAGCCAAGTGCATTCAAACAACCAAGAAGTGACATTAACCAACTTAACACATGGTCTGGAGTGCTTGTAATAATTACAATTACTGGTTAAGTAGTTTATCAACCTGTGCATGACCACTTATAAACTGTGAAATAAACCAGACCATGTCATTTTGCACAGAAAACAAAGTATTAGGACGAGCAGTAATAGTGGTTTTCTATATATTATTATAATTTGAAAAAAAGAACCTTTTCCTTACATTATGGTTTGCGTAAACAGAAAGTATGAGTCATTCTAGAGCTCTCTGCATGAGTTGTTGCTTGCTAAGTGTGCCAATTCAAATGGGCAATGCTGGGATCTGGGCAAGCTGGCATGCAAAGGACAGTGGGCAGGGTGCCATACACTCAGCAAGAAGGGAGCAGGTGATGGACAGGAGTGTGGAAACCAGCAATTATATAAAATAAGATATGGAGAGTTGTACCTACTCATTTGTTTCACACAGCCTTGGTGTGTTATTCCTAGTTAAACCCCCTCAATCTTTGTGCTCAGGTTATCAGTGGCATTACACCTCCAGAGTAACGCACAACTCTCCATATATTATTCTATATATCAGATGAATTCAGTGAAGTTTCAGAAAAGGCTTTCATGTACATTTTTCTTTAGATTTGATTTTCTTTACATTAGTTTCCAATTATGATGTATTACTAGGATAAAATCACGTCTGGAACTGTCTCTAGACCAGTCATCTGTCAGGAGTTTTCTATCCATTTTGTAAGGAGGAAGAGGGTAGAACAGAGCAATCCAGGTGCTTCAGTGGGGAGGACTGGACAGCAGATCTTGGAGGTCACCAGGGAATAGGGGATAGAGAGGTATCTAGATGTTGTCCACTTGGGGATGAATGATCTGAAAAGGGAAGCTATAGAGGTAGTGCAGGATATGTTTAAGGAGCTTGAGAGGGGCCTGAAGCAGGTAATTCACACAGTGGCCTTCAATGAGGTGCTAACCATGCATGGTCAGGGGAATGCTAGGGAATTCCACAACAGATCTTTCAACAACTGGTTGCAGACATGGTGCAGGGAGGAGGACTTTGGCTATATCGGACACAGGGGTCACACCCGCAGGTATTGAGGCCTGAACAAAGGAGACAGCCTCTGTCCATCCAGGAGGGGAACAGCAGTCCTGGCTGGAAGGTTTAAATGCTACTTTGAAGAGCATTTAAACCAGCCAAGGGGGGGAAGCAAAATGACTGAGGGAGGCAGAGATTGTCCCCCCTCCCAGAAACTAGTGCAAAAGGGATGATAAATTGAGGGAGAAGAAGTTCTCTGGAGGCTGAAGGAAGCAAAGAGAAGGACAGAGCAGGCAAGTCTGAAGGAGGAACTTCATCTGAAAGAGAGAGAGAGAGAGGAAGGAGGGAAGGCAGGAAAACAGTGTAACTGAGTATGGCAGGACAGTGATATCAGAGGAGGTAAGGGGGAGCTGGAAAGAGTGGCAGGTTAGAAGGAGAGAGTGATGAAGAGAATTGAGAGACATGTGTGCCAACACAAAGAGTCTAAGAAACAAAATTCCTGACCATGAGTCAATCATTGCAGAGATAGACCTGTATCTGTTGGCTATTTCATAATCATAGTGGCTGGACAACCACAGCTGAGAAGTGGCAATCACAGGCTACACCATGTTCTAGAGGGACAGTTCAGGGAGGAAACACAGAGGAATTGTTTTATATGAAAAGGAGCGAATAAGGCCAATAAGATACAGGGGCAAAAGAGGGAGAATCAAAGGCTAGAGGTGAAATTGGTCAGCCTAGAGATGGGGTCGGGGGTTGATATTTGCATGGGGGTTGTGTACAGGCCTCCAACACAGGGGGAGGACTTACAAAGAGTCCTTGGGCAAGTCATTATGAAAATAGCCAGCAAGGGTTAAGTTTTGATTATGGGGGACTTCAGTCTGCCGGATGTCGATTGGAGCATTTTCATCACAGCTACATCAAGATGCAGGGTCGCCTGCGACTCTGTAAAAGGGGCATTTCTCAAGCAGCTGGTTTTGAAACCCACTAGTAATGGGACAGTGCTGGACCTGGTACTTACAAACAGAAACAGTATTGCTGATGCCACAGTGGTTGGATCCCTGGGTACAAGTGATGACTGTACTGTGTGGTTTGGCATACTGATAGCACTGGGGGAAAACATACACTAAGATGAGGGTCCTTGACTTCAGGAATAAACATAGAAACATAGACTTTGATGGCCGATAAGGACCTCTTGGCCCATCTAGTCTGCCCATTTCCCTAGCTAAAGGATAAGCTGGAGATCCTAGTTAACCAACAGCCTATTTCTTCCTACCCCCAACAAGAATTGCCTTATGTCTGTCCCATGTATTCTTGAATTCTCCCACAGTTGTAGACCCCACAATCTCCTCAGGAAGGCTGTTCCATGCATTCACTACCCTCTCTGTGAAAGAAATACTTCCTCACATTGCCCTGAACCGCCCCCCCATCTTTAAATTGTGTCTCCTTGTTCTTCCATGTCTGTTTTCTGCAAGATGCTACCCTCTTGGACTTTGTTGATTCCACTGAGGTACTTAAACATTTCAATCATGTCCCCCCTCTCCCTCCTTTCCTCAAGGGTATACATATTAAGCTCTTTTAGTCTCTCCTGATATGGCTTCTCTTGCAGACCCTGCACCATTCTAGTTGCCCTCCTCTGGACTGTCTCTATTCTGTCTATGTCCTTGCGGAGATGGGGTCTCCAGAACTCGATGCATTACTCCAGATGGGGTCTCCCCAACTGTCTGTACAGAGGGATAACAACTTCCTGTTTTCTGCTGGTGATGCCTCTCCCTATGCATCCCAGTATACCCCAGCTCTCCTGATGCCTTCTCACATTGCTTGCTAACCTTAAGTTCATCTGATATGATTACCCCCATGTGCCTTTCCTTTTTTGTTTTTGTTACTACCTCCCCCCTCATTGTGTAATCTTCCCCCGGGTTTTTGTTTCCTAGGTGCATTATTTTGCACTTCTTTGCATTGAATCCTAGCTGCCATACTTATGACCATTCCTCCAACCTTGCCAAGCCCCTTCTCATCATTCCCACACCTCCTTGTGTAGCAATCCTGTTGCAGATCTTTGTGTCATCTGCAAAGAGGCATACTTTTCTTTTCAGTCCCTATGCAATGTCACTCATAAAGACCTTAAAAAGGACTGGACCCAGTACTGAACCCTGTGATACCCCACTATTAACCCTTATTTCTTCAGAGTGGACTCCATTTACAATTACCTTCTGTGTTCTGTTGCTCAGCCAATGTTTTATGCAGGCTACAACCTTGGGACCCACTCCCAGGCTGGTTAATTTGACTATTAATCTTTTGTATGGGACTATGTCAAATGATTTGCTAAAGTCTAGGCAGGCTATGTCCACAGCCCCTCCCTGGTCTACTATTTTGGTCACCCAGTCAAAGAAATCAATTAGATTCATCTGACATGACCTTCCCACTGTGAACCCATGCTGCCTTGGGTCCTGTGTCCCACTGGCCTCTAGGTACTCAACAATTCTTTCCTTCAGAAGTGATTCCATCACTTTCCCTACCACAGAGGTGAAACTGACAGGTCTGTAGTTTCCTGCCTCTGTCTTTGTCCCACTTCTGTGAAGGGGAATCACATCTGCCTTCCTCCAGTCCTTGGATACCACACCATCCTCCCATGATTTGTTAAAAAGGGTAGTCAGTGGTTTCGCTAGTTCTTCCCTTAATTCTTTTAGAATTCTGAGATGAATTCCATCAGGCTCCATTGCTTTGTCCACCTTCAGTTTTAGGAGTTCTTTCAGAACCTTTTCTTCTGTGAAAGGACTGGGATCGACCCCCCTATCCAGAGTGCTTCTGTTAATTGGATTAGGCACCTCCACCTCCTCTTTTGTGAATACTGAGCAGAAATATTAATTCAGTATCCCTGCTTTTTCACTGTCCCTCCCTGCCCACTAATTGTTCATTCTATTCAGCCTCACTATCCCTCTCTTTGTCTTTCTACGCTCCCTGATGTACCTATAAAAGGTTTTATCCCCCTTCTTAACCGAGTTGGCCATCCTTTCCTCAGTTTAGGCCTTTGCTATTCTGACTTCCCTCCCTGCTTCCTTCTGCCTTAACTGGTACAGCTCTCTGTCCTGATCCTTCTGTGTTTCCTTATACTTCCTAAATGCTATCTTTTTCTCCCTGACTTTCCCAGCCACCTCTTTTGAGAACCATAGTGGCTTTTTCTTTCATTTTGATTTGTTTATTTGCTTCACACAAAGGCTTGTTGCCTTTGTGATGGCAGTTTTGATGATTCCCCATTGTTGCTTCACCCCTCCTTCTAGCCTGTTTGCTAGTGCTTTTCTGAGGCACTCACCCATCTTATCAAAGTCAGCCCTCCTGAAGTCCAGCACCTTCACTTTTGTATGGCTTGACTCTGTAGCTGAGTTTAACGTGAACCACACTGTTTGATGGTCATGTGTTCCCAGATGGCAACCCACTTCTAGATCTGAGATCCTCTCATTGGCCCCATTTGAGAGTACAAGGCTAAGATTGCTCCCTCACAAGTTAGTTCCAAAACTAGCTGTCTTAGGCATGCCACTCATAGGGAATTGAGAATGGCTCTGCTCTTGGATGTGGCTGCAGCAAGTGTGCTCCAGTTAACGTCTGGCATATTCAGGTCTCCCATCAACAGTATCTCCCCTTTCTCTGCCATCCTAAGAATGCCTTCTATCATATCCTTGTCCATTTCCTCCCCCTGACCTGGGGGTCTGTATACAGCCCCTGTGCAGATTGCGGTGCCACTTCCAGTCTCCAAGGTGACCCACAGTGCCTCCTCTCCTCCCTGTTTACTCTTTTGTTCAGTTGCTTTTATCCCTTCCTTTACATAGAGAGCTACTCCTCCCCCTCTTCTCCCCTTCCTGTCTCTCCTGTAGGTTACGTACCCTGGTATGTTAACATCCCAGTCATGGCTCTCTGTGTACCATGTTTCTGTGACTGATACAATATCCAGGCATCCCTCTTCCATCAAGGCCACCAGTTCAGGGAGCCTGTTGCCCAGGCTATGGGCATTGGTACTCATTATCCTCCATTTCCAGATGGTCTTACTCCTTTTTGCTCCATCCCTGTCCTCTTTACCTTTGTCACTTTCTCCATTTACCCCTACCCTTCTCCCTATCGACATCTCTTTGTTGGTGTTTACTGCACTTACTACCATGACTTTTTTGGGGGGCTAGGATTTCCCTGTTCCTTTCCAGTGCATCCTCCCTTGGCTAGTTTAAATACTTGCCAATGAAACATTTAAACCTACCACCTAGGATCCTGGTTTGCATCCTTGACAGATGCAGCCCATCATGCCAGTATAGGCTTGCATCACTCTAGGTGGACCCCAGTCCCCAATGAAGCCAAATCCCTGAGATCTGCACCAGGTGTTCAACCACTGATTGAATCCCATGGTGTGAAGCACCTTAGCTTCTTGTATGCCACAGACAGGCAGCATCTTCGAGAAGTTTACCATGCGTGTGACTTGTCTAAGGCCCCTCCTCAATTCCACAAACTCTTCCTGCACTGCTCTGATTCCTTTCTTAGCCAGGCAGATTTTAAAGAAATGGAAAACTGCTTCAGAAGGGGAATGGAAGAGGGGGATTGGAGATTCAGCGGAAAAAAATTAAGGACGGTATAGCCCATGCAATGGCATGCTGTTTGAAGGTAGTGAGCAAGGAAAGAAGGAGGAAGAGGCTGGTATGGTTCTCTAAACAGGTGGCACAAGCAGCGAAGGAGAAGACAACATTCAAAAAGTACAAGGAGACCCAGAAAGATGAAGACAGGGAGATATATCTGGGAAAACAAATGGAAGCTGGAAGGAGGTAAAGCACTAAAAATGGAGAGGATAGCTAAGGAGGTCAAAAATGGGGACAGAACTTTCTTCAGGTATGTGGGGGAAAGAGGAAGACAAGAGGAGGGTTTGTGAGAATCAGGAAAGAGGGGTGTACTAGGCAGAGGAAGCTCAAGAGAAAGCAGCAATACTAAATGATTACTTATGCTGGGTCATCACAGTAGAGGGTTGAAGATGGACTATCATGCTGCAGTAAACACCAGGGCAAAGGGGAGTGGACACAAGTCCATTCTCAGTGCAGAAGGTCTGAAAGAGACTGGAAGCCTTGAAGGAGAATAAGGTGATGGGGCCAGAGTGGATTAATTCAATGATCCTAAAGGAACTGAGCATGGTGGTGGCTGCCCCTCTAGCAGTGCTTTTTAACACCTCAGTGGAGATGGGAAAATTTCCAAAGGACTGGAGGAGGGCTGATGTGGTTCCTTTGCACAAAAGTGGCAGTAGGGAGGATACTAGCAACTATGGACCAGTCAGTCTCACATCAGTGGTGAGGAAGTTAATGGAGAAACTACAGAAGGAGAGGCTCATAGAGCACCTGGAGGCAAAAAGGCTGCAGGACCACTGGCAGTATGGTTTTACATGGTCAAGATCATATCAAACTAATCTCATAGATTTTTTTGACTGGCTTACGAGGGAGGTGGATCAAGGGATTGCAGTGGATGTGGCTAATCTGGACTTCAGTAAGGCTTTCAACACTGTGCTGCACAGAAGGCTAGTTAAGAAACTAAGCAATTTGGAGGTGGGGAGAATGTGACCAACTGGGTATCAAACTGGTTAAGGGATATGACAGAAAGAATCCTTAGAATGGCAGAAAAAGGAGAGATATTATTGATAAGGGACCTGAATATGCCACTTGTTAACTGGAGCACAGCACCTTTACTGCAGCCACATCCAAGAGCAGGGTCATTCTTGATGACCTACAGTGGGCATGCCTCAGACAGCTAGTGTCAGAACCCACTCAGGACAGCAATCTTAGATCTGGTACTTTCAAACGGGGATGGAGAGAGGATCTCAGATTTAGAAGTGGGTAGCCATCTGGAAACAAGCAAACACAAAACAGTGCGGCTCACAATAAACACTGCTGTAGAGTCAAGCCCTACAAGAGCAAGCCTGTTGGACTTTAGGAGGGCTGACTTTGGCAAAATGGGAGAGTGCCTCAGAAAAGCACTAGCAAATAGGCAAGAAGGAAGGGTGGAGGAACAATGAGGAAAAATCAAAACTGTGATCACAGAGCCAACAAGCCTTAGTGTAAAGCAAATCAACAAAACAAAATGAAGGAAAAAGTCACTATGGTTCTCAAAAGAGGTGTCAGGGAAGGTTAAGGAGAAAATTATAGCATTCAGGAAATATAAGGAAACACAGAAGGAGCAGGACAGAGAACTATATCAGTTAAAGCAGAAGGAGGCATGGAAGGCAGTCAGAATAGCAAAGGTCCAAACTGGGAAAAGATAGCCAACTCTGTTAAGAAGGGGGATAAAACATTTTATAGGTACATTAGGGAGTGAAGAAAGAAGAAGGGAGGGATACTGAGGCTTTATTAAGGGGAGGAAATGTGGGCAGAGGGTGACAGTGAAAAAGCGGGGATACTGAATGAATACTTCTGCTCAGTATTCACAAAAGAAGAGGAGGAGTGGGAGGTACCTAAACCAAACAATAGAAACACTCTGGATAGAGGGATCAATACCAGTCCATTCACAGAAGAATGGGTTCTAAAAAACTCTTAAAACTGAAGGTGGACAAAGCAATGGGGCCTGATAGGATTCACTCCAGAATTCTAAAAGAACTAAGGGTAGAACAAGTGACACCACTGACTATCCTCTTAAACAAATCATAGGAGGATGGGGTGGTACCTGAGGATTGGAGGAGGGTGGATGTGATTCCAGTTCACAAAAGTGGGAGCAGGGCAGAGACAAGAACCTACAGACCAGTTAGTTTGACCTCAGTGGTAGGGAAAATGGTGGAATCACTTCTGAAGGAAAGTATTGTTGAGTACCTAGAGGCCAGCAGGGCACAGGACCCAAGGCCACATGGATTCATAGCAGGAAGGCCATATCAGACAAATCAAATAGATTTATTTGACTGGGTGACCAAAGTAGTAGACCAAGGAAGGACTGTGGAGATGTTCTACTTAGACTTTAGCAAGGCATTTGACACAGTCCCACATAAAAGATTAATATACAAGTTAGCCAGCCTTGGAGTGGGTCCCAAGGTGGTACCCTGGGTAACAGGATACATAGGGTAATAGTAAAAGAAGTCCACTCTGATGAAGACAGGGTTACTAGCAGGGTACCAAAGGGTTCAGTACTGAGACCAGTCCTCTTTGATGTCTTTATAAGTGCCATTGTGAAGGGACTAGAAGGAAAGGTATGTCTTTTTGCAGACGACATGAAGATCTGCAACAGGGTTGATACACAAGGTGAGGTGAAAAGAATAAGAAGGGATGTGGCAAGTTTGGATGAATCGCCAAATGTATGGCAGCCTAGATTCAATGCAAAGAAGTGCAAAGTAATGCACGTGGGAAACAAAAACCCAGGGGAAGGATACACAGTAGGGTATGAGATACTAACAAACATCAAAAATGGAAACAGACCTGGAGGTAGTTATATCAGATGATCTAAAGGTGGGCAAGCAATGTGAGAGGGCAGTAAGGAGGGCTGGGGGGATACTGCAATGCATAGGGAGAGGCATCACCAACAGAAAACAAGAAGCTGTTCTCACTCTGTACAGACAGCTGGTGAGGCCCCATCTGGAGTGCTGTGTGCAGTTCTGGAAACCCCATCTCCACAAGGACATAGACAGGATGGAGGCTATCCAGAGCAGGGCAACCAAAATGGTGCAGGGTCCACATCAGAAGACATATGAAGAAAGACTAAAGGAGCTTAATATGTATACCCTCAAGGAAAGAAGAGAGAGACGGGGGACATGATTGAAACTTTCAAGTACCTCAAGGGACTCAACAATCTCCAAGAGGGTAGCATCTTTCAGAAAAAGAGATTTGCAAGAACAAGGGGGCACAATTTGAAGATAGAGGGGGGGTGGCTCAGAGGTAATGTGAGGAAGTATTTTTTCATGAGAAGGATTGTGGATGCATGGAATGGCTTTCTTGAGGAGGTTGTAGAGTCAAAAACAGTGGGGGAATACAAGAATGCATGGTACAGACATAAGGCAATTCTGGTGAGGTGCAGGAGGAAGTAGGCTGTTGGTTAACTAGGATCTGCAGCTTATCCATTAGGTAGGGAAATGGGAAGACTAGGTGGGCCAAGCGGCCCTTATCTGCCATCAAATTCTATGGATAGGAGGGTTGTGGTAAACTTTAGCCACTTAAGTGATAAGAGAGTTTCTTGTGGGGTGCCGCAGGGTTTGAAAGTGGGACTGGTCTTCTTTAATGTCTTCATAAGTAACATTGAGGAGCACCTTGAGGGTGAGGTGTGTCTCTTTGTGGATCATAAAAAAAATTGCAAAAGGGATGACACTTTGGAAAGGGCGGTGTGAATGTAAAGGGATCTGAGGAAACTATAGTAAAGGTATAGGGGTGGCAGCTAGGTTTCAATGCCAGAAAGCACAAGGTTATGCCCTTAGGACTCCGGAACCTAGAGGCTGTGTATAAGATGGGGGTGCATACCTTACAGTCACCAAGGAAAACAAAAAGACCCAGGGCTCATCATATCTGATGGTCTAAAGTTAGCTGGGCAATGTGACAAAGCAGTGGGAAAGGGTAGCAGGATATTGGTGAGCATTGGGAGAGGAATTTCTAGCAGCAGTAGGGAGATGGTGCTGTCACTGTATCGCTCAGTGGGGAGGCCCCACCTGTAGTACTGTGTCTAGTACTAGAAGCCAATCCTCTGCATGGACACTGAAAAGGTAAAGGCAGAAAAGAGAAAGGCAACCAAAACTGTGAGGAAGTAGCATGAAAATTCATATGAGGAAAGGCTGCAGGAACTCAGCATGCACTCCCTTGAAGAGAGGAGAGTGACAGCGGTCATGATTGAAACTTACAAGTACCTCACTGAAGTTAACAAGATCAAAGTGGAGGGTCTATTTCAGAGAAAGGAAGGCACTAAAACAGGGGGGCATGCAATGAAATTAAGGGGTGGGAGAGTTTAGGAGAGATGTGCAGAAATACTTCTTCACAGAAAAGGTGCTGACTGGAGCACCCTGCCAGAGGAGGTAGTCGGGGCAACGATTGTAGGGAGCTTCAAACATGCGTGGGATAGGCACTGAGGCATATTAGTTAGAGGAGTGGGGGAGGAAGTGACACCTATGATCAGCTAAGGTCAGTAGTGATGTAATAGGCATGGACAAGGGGCAGACAGAAAGGTCCTTGTCTGCCAACAAAATCTGTGTTTCTGTGTAATGCACAATGTTTAAGTTATCTTTGCTGGTACCTAGTCATTAATGTTCCTCATAAAATGGGTTATGAAATCCTATAAACTGATTAGCAGTCACAAGGGGTGTTGGGGTATCTGTCTACACCACTAGGGGGAAGAGAGCTGTTATGCGCGTTACATGTCTACAGTGCAGATTATGCTGACACTGAAAGCTCTCTACTATGTTCACCAGTGCTTCTGCTCTGCTCACTGATGCTTGCAGTATTTTATATATTTTATAATAAAATATCACGGTTCGAAAACAGCTTTGCTGGGCCAGGGTGTGTGGTGCTGGGGAATACCCACTCTTCCAGAACTGTAAGTCCCTTCTCCTGCAGCATTGGGCCTCACTATGCCTTGGGTGTTCAGGTATCACCTAACACAACACGTCCAGTCAGGTTTTATCATGTATATAGTTACCTCAGCTAGTAATTAGTACCAGTGTTCTGCAGCTGTCTGTGGTTGATCTAGTGCCCTCTGTTCCACAAGAAACTATTTTTCAATATTGGAGAGTTTTCCCCTGATCTAGAGGTATATGACCTAGTGTTCATCATCACTGAAGATGGAATGGTTCTTCATTTGATGGTGACATAACATGTGTAGTTCAGTCATATTTGTCTGTGGTGATCTTTGAAGTGCCTATTCAATGAGCTACCCATATGTACCACTAGCTAGTTGTTATTTCAAATGCAGCTCAAGCACATTTATACAGTGATCTTATTAGTTTTTCTATATAATGTAGTAATAGTGTGATAACTTGTCTAACACTGATCCAGTCAGTTATGATAAAGTGTGGTTGTTGAGGGTGCACTTAATGTTTTTAAGTCTGAGTTTAGTCACATGATTGCTCCTTTTACTATTTAAGGTGAGATGTGGAACCTGGTTGCCATGCCCCCCTCAGAAGGAAGCCAAAGAAGGATGAAGCTCCTGGGAAGCTGTGTTCTGTTATTACCTTTGCTGCTACATGGGTCTGGGTTCCAGTAACAGTAGCCTTGTTTCTTTATTATGTTATGGCAGCTCTTTTTTGCTCTGGATTTTGTCTAGGATTGCCTGTACAATATATCTTCATGCACTGAATTTTCTAGCTAATTGCAATACACAGCAACATAGCTGAGTGCTTAACAAAGCTTACAAGCTGTGGAGCTTCACTTCCAGCATGGCTGGAAGATTTTTGGATATAGTACACATTGAGCAATATTTGTGCAAGACAATTTCATTTATATGTCCAACCCCCCGGCCAAATTAGTGGGACTTAGCTCCAGCTGCCTCCCAGGGCACCATTTTTGCCCTCTGTCTGGCCATTCTCCAACCTTCAGTTCTGCCCTTTTGAGCATGCGCTAATATCCAGCATTGTGAGTTTGAATCTATATAAAGTACTGTGTCTATGGTGAATGCACAAATATGCATGCTGGCACCTTTGCTCAATAGCTTTAAGGGCTCAATATCTGTATATTGTGCCCATAGCCTGTGCTGGGTCCAAGTGCTTTGGGGCTCATAACCAGCTAGGAAACTTTCTTATCTACTCCGTTCTTGCACTGGATACTAGTGCAGATGGAGCACTATTGAATGCTGTAAATGTTTATTTCTAAAACTGAACAAATTGTTTATAAAAATAGACTTTAAAGTTGGACTCCAGAGACTCCAGGGGTTTGAGACTGCCCTAGGGAGACACCTATTTTTGACTTCAACCCAGAGACTGAGGAGCTTCAGAGTGAGTAACTTCAGGGCTAGCTCTGCAACTAATGTTTCATGGTGCGTCCAATTCAAGTTGCTGTTGAAATGTGTTGCTGGCCATCGGGCCTAGGGTTACTAATAGCAGTTTTGCCGCAGAGCTCAGCCATTTGTTCTTTAGTGTTTGTTCACCATTGCAAAGGTAAAGAGTTACATTAAATCATTTGTTTATGTGCACCAGCACTGGCCAACCAGCTGCAATGCTCCAGATGGGGATCAATGGTTCAGCCGGAGTACCCGTGAAGATAACTGGGACTGTCCATTTAGACGTTTAATTTCTGTCTTAAATGCCATTACCAATCCAAAGTCTATGCAATTACCCAGCATTTAATTTGCATCCCTATATCCACTGTTTATCCCCCCAATAAATGAGGTTTACTGTTTGTTGAAACACTGTCCATGGGCATATTATTTCAGAGTGCAAGTTTTCTGTGCCTAGCTGTAATGTGCCTGCCGCTACTACCACTAACTATTCTTTGCAGGTATCCAGAGATATCTGCAAAATCCAGAATGCTGTTGGTAAGTGTAGCCAGTGTGAGCATATTATTAGCTGTCACCAATAACTGTACAGTCTTATGCTAGCTGAATTGCTGTATGCTGATCCTTGTGTGGGATCACTGGTTTGGGCAGTTGGTAGATACAGCATGCCAGGGCCAGAGGGTTGTACTATCTTGTCATCAGACCCAATAATTTTTTACTCTGGGTGGAGGCACCACGCTGTTTATACAACTATGGGTAATGAACCCTTTTTATCATCTGAAGCAGAACCCAGGCCCCTCAACCTGAATTGTGATCATCAGGCAAGGGTAGTAGCCCATTAGTACATGGTGCCTGGGTTACATGTAAAATATTGTTGCTTAAGTAAGCTCACATGAAATAAATATGCTTGTCACTTTTAAGGATTTTGTGCAGTCAGTATTGAATTTTTATGAGGTGTACCTTCCAGTATGAAAATAAAATTGAATTGAATTGATGTTGTATAGTGTACTATTAATTTCTGAGAGTGTTTTCAACTTTTGGGAATCACAGTTACTGTGTAAACTAGCTAGTTTGGAAAACACACCACCCTCCTATTTGTGCTGGCTTGTACCTTTGGTTTTCTGCACTTGTTTTTCACAAATCTCTGACTGCTCACACTTGACCTTACAATTGCAGTGTTTGTGGCAAAGTCTGCTACCATGATGGTTTCATGACAAGTGCATAGTGAAGTCAGGAAATCATGATCATTTTATTTATTGATAGATTTTTTTGTTTAAAATTGGTAACCGGGAAGGGAACACTGAATCAAAGCTTGTTTCCAGTTGCCACCCAGTGGGAGGGGTGCAGGATGTAAAATACAGACAGTAGAGAGTACTACAGACAAAGCAGTGCAAATTAAAATACACTGATGTGCATTCAGAGTGCGTGACTGTTAAAAATGTATAAAGAACAAATGTAATAAGTATATAAAATCAAGGAGGGATAAATAAAAAAATACAAAATAGTAGGATTGAAAAGGGTTTAAAGGTTGCCCAGCCCAGAGGTGCTGGAGGTTGAGGCCCTGGACCCCATACCTCATGCCACACCGGTGAACTGGATTCAGGAATGAGCCTGGGCCATAGGGGGTCGGCAGAGGCGAGAGAGGGTTGAGCATCTGGAAGACTGCTATCCTCTCTCAAGGAGGGAGGTACTGTTGTCCTGCCTATTGGCCACCCTCTGGTGGGGCTGGGGGGTGGCACAGGCAGGGAAGGCAGGCAGTCAGCAATCGCAGCATGCACATACCCCCACATGCTCCTGGTCATGTGTTGGGAGGGAAGGGGTGACCATAAAAGAGAAATATGGTGACCGGAGGCTTCATGAAGCCTCGCCCCTGTCTTGCTAGTCTGCCACCAGTACCTCCTCAGATTTGGATTGTGCTCCCGGGAAGGGAGAAACTCCCTTCCTGGCCCAACCATGGTGGGCAAGCTGTGGGAGGTCTCGGAGATGGTTGGCGGTGGTCGGGCTCATGGGCAGGCAGCTCAGGGAGGAGATCCTGCCCCTGGTACACAGGGATCAAAAAATATTTAAAAAAAAAGGATCAAAAGAAAAGGACAGCAATTCTGACTTCACATACACAGTAGATAAATGCACAGATACCATATACTGTGAATGTTTTACACCATACTGTGATAGCTAAATAGTCTATAATTCAATGGCCTACACAACCAGTATAGTGTTATGCTTGAGCAACTGTGTTACTTTGCTTTGGCTGTTTGCACACTCTATTCCATAAGAAATTACCACCCTGTAGGGGTACCAGAGGCAAGGAACCCTCAAAGAGGGTTCCACCCCTAGAGGTGCCGTGGGAAGGTTCCCTTGGCTAAAGGTACCTTAGGAAGAATCCCCGGAGGAGAGGCAGGCCACGGGAGGAGGAAGAGGGGAGGATGATGGGGCAAAGAAAAAGTGCTTCAGAAAGAGGCTGGGAGAAATTGCTTATATAGCTCAGGAAGGGGGAGTGGCTTGCCTCTTGTCCTTTGAACTACAAGCATAGCCTTTCAACTCAATGGCACACGCAACCAGTATAGTGTTATGCTTGAGCAACTGCATTACTTTGCTTTAGCCATTTGTACTCTTTATTACATGAGGAATTACCACCCTGTAGGGGTACCATAGGCAAGGAACCCTTGAAGAGAATTCCACCACTAGAGGTGCAGCTGGACGGTTCACTTGGCTAAGGGAATAATAGGAAGAATCCCCAAAAAGAAACTGTAGCAGCACCAAAGAACATTAGCACTCAGAAGCCACGAGGCATAGAAGTAGAATGACAGCAACAGCAGCTTGATAAAACATAATGAGAGGTGCAGTTGAGCAAGACAGCACAGGTGCAATGGAATACATGGTGATAGAGGGGGCCTCTTAAGGAGAGAGTGAATGACAAAAAGGCACACCATCCACCTCCATCCAACAGCGGAATCTACCTAAAGGAACTAAGGAATACTAAGACGAACTAGGTATTATGACCTTTGGCACAGAGGAGAGGAAAAAAAACCTTTGAGGAGAAAATCTCTGGGGATCCAAGGCCTAGGTCACCTTCCCTCCAGGCATGGGATACTATATCTAGTGATGGCTCTGCTACTTCAATTTAGAAAGCCCAATGAAAGGGGGATGGAAAATGTTCCAATTTGGAGGGAAACTCTCACTTTATCCTTTTAACAGGAAGTATTTTTTCACTGAGAGGGTTGTGGATGCATAGAACAGCCTCCCTGAGGAGGTTGTGGAGTCAAGAACAGTGGGAGACTTCAAGAATGCATGGGACAGGCACAAGACAGTCCTAGTGGGGGGTAGGAGGAAGTAAGCTGTTGGTTAGCTAGGATTTGCAGCTTATCTGTTAGGTAGGAAAATGGGCAGACTAGGTGGGCCAAGCGGTCCTTATCTGCCATCAAATTCTATGTTTCTAATGCCTTGGAGGGTTGCAAGCCAGTTTGCTCTGCAACAAGCCACCTCCAAGGCGGGAGGAGGAGGAGAGTAACAACTGCCAAGGTACTCACACGGCCTACCGATTTAAGAACAAACCAGATGAACCAGAGGTTTTTCTAGGAAGATAGCTTGAAAGGGTGCCTCCAGACCTGCTACGGCAGCTAAAGGAGCCCTCAATGACAGCCCCACCCCATCACTGTTGAAGTCTTAAATTCTACAACTTGAGGTGCCTTCGGTACAGTTGACGGCTGAAGGTCCAGCTGGAGTGAGGACATTCCCACCTATGGGCAAGGTGAGAAGGACCAAGCCCCAAGCTTCACATGCTCAAAATGCGGACTTCAGGGTGTAGAGCGAGACTGTCAGCTGCAGGGCAAGTCCTGCGCTGAGGAAATAATGGACAAGGTTAGCATCCATTTTTAGTTATTTCTGTATTTATTATGTATGCATTCATTCATTTATTTATTATACTGAAGTTATTTATTTACATTGCTGAAGTTATTTAGTTTGCTTTAAGCTTTATTGCAGCAAATACAGGATTAGCAGGGGCAAGCTGACCAGTCCCATTAAGGAAGCTAATCAAAGGTGACATAATACACTGAGGATTTTAGTGGCAGAGGCAGTATTTGAGCATGAGGCAATAGGCCACATGGGTCCATAGCTCTTCAACAATACCCCCCCCAGTCCCCCACCATAGGAAAAACAAAGAAGCAATGAGAAAGTGCTGTGACCCACATGCAACATTTAAAACTCATTTACAGCAACAGCAGGAGCTGAGCTGACCTCCAGAGTATAATAAAGCAGTATGCAAAGTAATTGAGTGATCTGAATGAACATAGAGGCCCGGATATTCAAACTGCACCAGGCTGTGGTGCAAGCCTGCGCGCAGCTCAACTTTGTTGCGCAGGGGTGTGGCCTGAGCGATATTCAATGGAGCTGCGCTATGGCGAAACAGCTTTGAATATCGCACTCTGGCCATCCCCACTGTGCATGGCGCAGTGGCACTGCACCAGCGCAAGTGGCCACAGTGGAGCATGGAGATGCGGTGGAGCAAGTGCCATTGCACAATGTACAGCACCTGTGATATTCAAATGGGGACATGCAAATGGGGTCATAAGTTATGCAAGGTGCATGGGGGGCCATTTGTATCTCCTTACCGGCCCATTTTCATACCATTAGCATGCAGGTGCGATGATCCCTGATGACTTGTGCCTGGCGCCCTGCCAGGCAGCAGCTGTCGGGGACCGACGCCCCCTGCAGCCTGATCACGGGAAGTCCCGTAAGATAAAAAAAGTCCAATATCCCTGGTGGTCCAGTGGATCTCTATGTGCCCCAATCACGGGCATCATTAATCACCCCCATGTCCAATATCCCTGGTGATCTAGTGTGCACCCACCCTCCCACTAAGCCCCACCACCCGCTCCCCCTTGTCAGCCAAGGCGGCAGCACCCACTCACCTGCCGCCCCACTGCCCACTGAATGACAGCTCAGTAGGGCTGCATGTCCGATTGGTTCACAGCATGAGCCAATGGGCATGCCGCTTATACCATACTACTCAGTCCAGATATGTGAATGAATTCATTCACATATCTGACTGAGTAGTAGTATGGCTGCACGCCCATTGGTCTTGCTGTGAACCAATGGTGCAGCCCTACCAAGCTGTCATCGGCAGGTGGCAGGGAGGCAGGTGGTGGTGCTGCCACCCACCAGCTGACAAGGGGATCTGCATGGTGGGCCCAGTGGGTGGGAGGTGGGGCACACTAGATCACCAGGGATATTGGACATGGGGTGATTAATGATGCCCACAATTGCTCAGCCCAGTCCACTGGACCACCAGGATATTGGACTTGGGGAGCATTATAGATGCCTACCATCAGGCACATGGGGGGCTACCAGCCGCGGTTGAACTCGGATGGCCGCCCACAGGTGGCAGCTGCTGTATTGCACCCTGCAATGTGGCAGCTCACTTGTGGGTGGCCATCACTTGTTCCTTTTTTGGGGGGCATAACTTTTTGCAGGCACAGGTAGGGGTTGCGCATGCATGACTCTGCACAGCTCGGGCTGAATATCAGGTGGTTCAGGTTATGCATGGGCACGCCCCCCCACCTGTGCCTGCATACATTACTGATGCACTCTGGCGCATCAGGATTTGTGTGGCACACTTTCCCTTTTAAATATTGCACTGGGGCGCATCAGTGGGTTGTGCATGACGCAGCACTGTTGCACCATGTGCAACCCTTTTGAATATCTGGGCCAGAAACTGTAGGGAAGAAGTAATGCACTGAAAAAAGACAGCAAAATGTTTTTGGTATAAGTTTAGGAAGCTAGATGAGTTTCATTGACTAGGTTGCAGAGTGAGCGTGAACCAGGTGAAAATAATTAAGGGTGTAAACAATTAAGGTGTAAGCATAGAGAGCAGAAGCAAGAAAGCAGCATTTGAGCTGAAACACACAGATAGCAATTTCAGTTGCCCTTGTGAGTAAATGGCAACAAAACAGCACAAGCTCAGGATTAGCAAAATACAAGCAAAGGCAAAGGAGTATAAAAACAGATGCCCCTCAAAAAAGAATGCAAAACAAAAAACACACAAACACAGAAGAACAGGAAACAAGCAGCACAAAGACACACACAGTTGAAGGCAAGCAATACTAACCAAATGCAGGAGAACATAAAACAGAAGTCCAGCATAAACCAAGCAGAGGTCTAAACATAGCGGGGGCGGGGGGCAAGCCCCAGCAGGTTGCAGGACATGACAGACTGACAGATCCTCCAGCTGCAAAGAAAAAGGGCTTCAGAAAGGGGTTGGGAGGAACTGCTTATACAGCTCAGGAAGGCGGAGTGGCTGGCTGCTTGTACATTCAACTACAGGCATAGCCTTTCAATTGTGAAATTATAAGCTGAAGTAAATAAATGTTCTGTAAAGAAAAACCGTGTTGATCCTGTAAGTCATTTTTTCCTGTAGTAGCCATCTGCTATTGCTTAGTCTTTACCTTCAGTAAACTCTACGGGTGCTTCTGATTCACACACTGGTGGTAGCCAGCCCCATTTTAGAACTGTTTGATGTACTTTCTGCTTGCAGTAAGATACAGCAGAGCATGTAATTATGGAAGAATAATTGCATAACCCAAGGGTGTTGTTAGGCACGAGGCGTTTGTACTGAGTGTCTTTAAACACCTGAGCAAAGTGCGATTATTCACCATAATTACACATCCCTTATGTGTCTTATCGCAGTTATAACATACATCTTACCTAACAATGTAAAAACACAAAAGTACTGTAGTTTATGGTTTTAAGCTGAAAAACACAGTTTCAAAATATTTTCTTATGGAGCAGAAAAAAGTCCCTTGTGGGACAGCAGTTTCAGAGCCTGCAGTTGCAGTGTAAGGCATATGGTGATACTGCACCTGAACTGGTGCACAGGCTGAAGAAGTACTTGAGTGTAATTATGCCCAGATAATTACACTCCTCTTCTCTTTTAGCCAATCAGGATGCTCTCTTCTTCTTACACATGTTATATGTCCCCCTCAATCACAAAGTTCTACAGTAGAATGCTGAAGCATTGTGACATAGACTGCATCATACAGTTCTAAAATGCTACTCGCAGGGATGTACCAATGAGTGGTGGGGGTTGAAGCCCCCCCCAAAATGGACTAGCACAATTAAAAAGAAATGGAGAACATACAGCTTAATCTGGTTCAAGATCAGTTGGCATTCATCTGTATCCCCCTTCCCTGAACCAGCCTGAAAATAGGCAGAATTTGTCTAGTGCACTTACTCAGTGAACAAAAACTAAATAAATAAATAAATACCCCCCCCCCCCAAATGACAGTCTCAGTATGACCTTGGGTACTCACGATCAGCCTGTTAAAAAGATATTAGCCTATATTCATGAACATTACCTCCAGCCTTAGCTCCAGTTTACTTAACTGTTCCTACAATGTGACATTGAACAGCATGGGCAATTGCTGAATTGGGTTAGTAAAGGGAAGTAAAGTGGTGCTAACATTGGTGTTAATGCTCATGAATGTAGGCCATAGTACAGTGGTGGCCAATACGCAGATCTAGATCTACTGATGAATCTCAAGAGACTTTTGGTGGATCATGTGGCGTAGTTAAACAAGCATCGATCTGTGCAGCTGGTGAGTGTAATTATTGTACTTTTTGGTCACCTTATTGTTGGTGGAACTTGGAGCTTCTTGAGATCCACCAAATGGATCCTAATACAAGGTGTATTGGCCACCACCGCCATAGTGTACACTGGGCCCTTGTTCAGCATGAATTTCTGTATTTGCTGAAATATTGTTGTACTATAGTTCAAAGGTTATGGAATGTCATTGTACCCATGTGTGGTAGAATAACAGATCAGCTGACTGGAAATGTGTGGGCCGCCTGTGCTGAAAACTACTGTGCACAGCATTTGTTTTTTAAATAAAAGCGAAATTGCTGAGTCACAAGGAGCAGGAGACAAAGTCTAACCAGACACAAACTCATCACAAAACAAGCACAGTCAGCCATGTGTGGAGGTGGCTCCACTTTCACTTTTGCAGCTCACTCAGTGCTCCAAACTATACACTATAGAAAATATTGATTGGGCACCCTTGAGGGCAACCACATGCCCAACCAGACTATGGTGCCACCTTAGACTTCTAATGACACTGGACCTACTGTAGTTCACTCTTGAAGTCTAATCCTCCCTCATTTTAGCTAGCCCCCTATTTTTCTGCCTCCTCCCACAAAAGTAATCTGCCCACCCTATTTATTTTGTTTTCTCTGCTAGCCCACCTCTTTGAATCCTTGCTTCCCTTCCTTTGCCCTCTAGGTGTACCACCACCCGCTGGGGCTTGGACCTCCTACAGCACCTGAAACTCTGGACTTGAAAAGCTGGCCCAGGGACTCAAGCCGCGGTCCTGACTGCTCTTTCCTTGCAGACCTCACGGCTGTTTCCTGGCGCTCCTCACTTCCTTGACTTCCTCTGAATTCTGGTTCATGGAGGAAGTACTGCTCTCCACTCTCCAAGGATTCTGTCTCCCTGCAACTCATCTGGAGCTGTGGGAAGTAAAGCACTGTGAAGCCCTTCAGGTTACTCCCACTGGCACTGCGCACTGGCTCCCCTCTCTCCCCCCATCCTGGGTGGACTCTCACATTTATAGCGTCCTAAGCATCAGATGACAAAGTGTCTAAACTTCCATTGCCTCCTTATACCACTCTGACACTAGGGGTGTATCTGAGGTGGGTATAAACGTTCATTGGCTCCTTTTATCACTCTGACACTAGGGAGTGCTTTGCCCTGTTTTTTCTGACTCTCATTGTTCCTGCACTCCTACCTACATAGAAATAGAAACATAGAAGTTGACGGCAGATAAGGACCGCAAGGCCCATCCAGTCTGCCCATTTTTCTACCTTATGAATGTGCCATAGATCTTTACTCTGTCACTGGCCTATCTATTCATACTTATCTGTGTTGCTTCCTTATGCCTGTCCCATGCCTGTTTGAAGCCCTGCACTGTATTCATATCCACCACTTCCTGAGGTAGGCCATTCCATGCATCTACCAGCCTTTCTGTGAAAAAGAACTTCCTCACATTACCCCTTAATCGGTCTCTCTCTAATCTCATGCTGTGGCCTCTTGTTCTGCTATTTTTCTTATATTGAAACATGTTAGACTCTTTCACCTTGTTAATGCCCCTAAGATGTTTGAATGTTTCGATCATATCACCTCTCTCCCTCCTTTGTTCTAGGATATACATGTTGACCTCCGTTAATCTGTCCTCATATGTTTTCTTATGCAGTCCTTGCACCATTTTGGTTGCCTTTCTCTGGACTGCCTCTATTTTGTTAATGTCCTTGTGCAGGTGCAGCCTCCCAGTATGGCACACAGTACTCCACATGGGGCCTAACCAGTGTCTTGTAAAGAGGGATTATTACCTCCCTCTTACGACTTGCAATACCCCTACTAATACACCCCAAGATCCCTCTAGCCTTACCTACTGCTTTAGTGGTCTGCTTGGATGATTTCAGGTCATCTGTGATGATGATGCCCAAGTCTCTTTCTTCCCTTGTGATTGCCAGCAACTCCCCCTCCCAACCTATAGGTGGCTTCAGGATTTCTCTTCCCTATATGCATGATCTTGCACTTCTTTGAGCTAAACCCCATTTGCCACTCTTCTGACCATTTTGCTAGTTTATCCAGATCCCTTCTCATTTTGCCCACCCCATCTGGATCATCTACTGTGTTGCAGATATTGGTGTCATCTGCAAACAGACAAACCTTACCCTCCAGTCCATCTGCAATGTCACTGATGAAGATATTGAGGAGGACTGGCCCCAGGACTGATCCCTGAGATACCCCACTTGTGACTTACATCTCTTCTGACTGTATAACATTTACCACCACTCTCTGTTTTCTACCCACCAACCAGTTTGCCACCCAGTTGACCAACTTCTGAACCACCCCGAGCCTACCCAGCTTATTAATCAATCTTCTGTATGGAACAGTATTGAAAACTTTGCTGAAGTCAAGATAGGTGACATCAACTGCTCCCCCTTGGTTCACCACTCTGGTTACCCAGTCAAAGAAATCTACTTCTGCATACAGTGGTTAATGGTTAACAGTGTCAGTGGCTCAGTAGGTAGCACACTCGCCTCTGAGGCCAGGAGATCAGAGGGCTGTGGGTTCAGTTCCCACATCTGGCACTTGGGTTAATATCCTAGTACTGACATTGTAATGCAGCATGAGAGGGGTGCTGCACTTCTGAGGTGCCGTCTTGTGGATGAGACGTCAAACCCAGGTCCCATCTGCCTGGATTGGTGGTAGTTCAGGTGGATGTTAAAGATCCCATGGCACTTATCGAAAAGAGTAGGGGAATTTTATTTAGAAAGTTGGGCTTCATTACAAAATTAAAACAACATTCTATACAAGCATAAACTAATGTCATGAAACAAAACAGACAAATAATAACAGATGCAGGACATCAACAATCTGTAAATGAAAAGGTACAATTTTGCCATAATAGTTGAAAACGAGAACCTAAAGAAGTTCGGAAATCACGCAATTTAACTAAATCCAAAGCATGACAGATATTACTAATTATTTCTTGTTTAGATATCACTTTTTGATGTAAAACTAACATACATCTAGCTTGCCATATGTAATATCTAATAACAACAAAAATAATATACAAAGTATCAATATGATATTTAGTGTTTAAAATATCATTAGTACAAAACATAATCTGATCATATGTTAACTGATGAAATAAAGATTCAGAACATAAATCAGCTAAACTGGACCATAGTTCTCCAGAAAATGGGCAGTCAAGAAACAAATGTTGTTGAGTTTCCAAAACTTCGTAGCAAAACTCTCTGGGGCAAAAACGAGCATTTAAAGCTTTATGCTTATGGTTACTTTTAACTCCCAGCCTTCCGGAATTACTTAACCACACCATATCCCAAACATACGAGGGTAGACGTGGATTGCAAAGCTGTTGGAGAATCCAAGAAAAACGATTTAAAGGACAGCTAGGAAAAATAACAGCTTCCTGAGCCTCACCCCTCCAGATCTTATCATAAATCATCTTCCTAGATAAAATACAAAAATCTTGTGGGGAGAAACCCCAAGATATGGCCATTTTATATCCTTCTTTTCCAAAGACTGGAATGGCTAAGGAACGGGAAATACATTTTTTTTGTTCAGGGTTCCAATTAACTAAGCAGGACGAAAACCATAACATGAAGTATGGTTTCCAAATAGCTTCCCCAGGTTTTATAGCCTTACTAAAATTATAACTAAAAAATAAACTATAAAAAAAGGCGATAGGATGGATCATGTTTACCCCACCCTCTCGAATAGGTCTATACGTGAAATTTCGTTTAATTGGGTTGAGCTGAGACCCCCAAAACCCCTGAAAAAACACCCCATATAATTTGGTAAAAAGCACAAGAGGAGGTGGAAATACATAACTAAGATACAAAAAAATTGGAATAACTAAGTTTTTAAGCAGGACTACTCTCTTTTTCTTCCCAATCAAAGCAGATTTCCATCTAGCAATCAAACCCTCAGCCTTTTTTAAGGCAATAAGCCAGTTATAAGATGGCATGTCACCTGACCCCAAAAAAATCCCTAAATATTTAAAAGACTCAATTTTAATAGGAATCCCTGCATAAGTGCCATTTATTGGGAGAGAGATGTGACCTAGTGGTATACCCACACTTTTATCAAAATTAATTTTTGAACCAGAAACTGACGAAAAGGTCCGAAGGACCTGAACCAGGGCTTCTTCCTTAGAATTTTTGTCTACAACCATAGCCAAATCATCAGCATGAGCGAACAATTTGATCGTAGGTAAAGAGGGAATTCCCTTCAATCCTACAATATGAGGGCAAAGCAGTATAGCCCGTATCAAAGTGTCTATATAAAAGTCATATAGAATCGGGCTTAAGGCATCCCTGCCTGACCCCACGAACAAGTAGAACTGGATTCCCTAACCAACCATTAACATTAGGGATAATAAGGGCATCCTTATATAAAGTCTGAATCCAGAAAAGGAACTTGACTGGAAATCCAAAAGCTCGAAAAACAGAGAATAAAAATTCATGAAGGACTCTGTCAAAGGCTTTTTCTTGATCTATACCCAGGACCCATCCAGACACAATTTTCCTATCCCCCAGCACAAATAATTCATGCAGTAGGACTAAATTATCGTGTTGGTACCTGCCTGGAATACCACATGTCTGAAAGGGACTTAAATGAAATGCAACTTTAAGCAATCTAGTTAGCAGAATTTTAGCTAATATTTTATAATCTACATTTAATAGACTAAGTGGTCTCCAATTATTTAAATCAGTAGCATCACCCTTTTTAAAAATCAAGATTAGAAGAGGTTCCTTCATTGTTTTGGGCAAAACACCAGAGGTCAATATCTCATTGTATAACAAAGTTAAGGCCGGAGCCAAATTAGATGAAAAGGTTTTAAAAAATCTCTCAGTAAGGCCATCAGAACCAGGAGCGGATTGTGAACACAGTTTATCAATAGCCTGTATAACTTCAACTTCTGTAATATCAGCCTGCAACATTTCCTGCTCTTGACGGGAGAGTTGAGGGAGATGCAAAGACTCCAAAAAAGTCTTGGCAGACTCACATTCTGGCTTACTACCCAACATGTTAAAACATGCTGTTCAACAATATTAACCAGAGATTCAGGTGTTGTAACCAAATTACCAGAGGGAGACCTCAGACACTGAATTAACTTGGAATTTACAATTATACATGCCTTAAAGGGATCTAATCCCCTTTATCTGATTTAGTTCCAAATCTAGCTTCTTGCCCTAATGAACTAGCCCTATCATATTGCAATTTCCTCATCTGAGCACAGATAACAGCAATTTGATTGCTATAATCATGTCGAGTGGAATCAGCTAGAGAAATCAAATGCTGTAATTGCTGCCTCAGGGATAGATACGTCAAATATTTCTTATTTTGAGAAGCAGCAGCCTTTTCCTGAAAAATCTGTTTCCATCGAGATTTTGAATCTTCCCACCAGGCAGCAACTGTATCATAGAAATCCACAACTGATAACCTAGCTGCCCATTCTTTGTGCCACAATTTCACATTTGAGGGATCCTCCAAAAGGGAGTCATTAAAACGCCAATGGTTTTTTTTACAACGTGGAGCCGACTCCCAAGAAAATGATGCACACAGGGCAGCATGATCTGAAAACTCTACCCCGACAGTGTGGCAAGAATGAATACGTAAAATTTTGGACAAAAACAAAAAGTCTATACGAGTTCGCAAGGGTCCTTTAAAAAATGTAAAACCTCCTTTAGCATGACAAGACCTATAGGCATCTAAAGCTGAGCTGTGGTTACAATATCCTTCAAGGCAACAGAATCACAAAACATTTTGGAAGTTTTTAACCCTCTGTCCTCTTGTTGCAAACCACAATTAAAATCACCTACCCAAAGGAGTAATCTAGAAGTATGCAAAAAGGGTCTAACTAA
Source organism: Neoceratodus forsteri (assembly GCA_016271365.2). Lineage (NCBI taxonomy): Eukaryota > Metazoa > Chordata > Ceratodontiformes > Ceratodontidae > Neoceratodus > Neoceratodus forsteri. Next base: position 105,141,958 of record CM057458.1, read on the forward strand.
ATTAAAAAGAGAGACCCTTTGAGCTTTAGATTGTGGGGCATAAACCACAATAAGACGAAAACGTTCCATAAAATACGTAAAATCTAACAATAATGCTCTCCCTGGTGAAATATCCTCTAATCTAGAGACATGAAACTCAGGATTTGAAAATAAAATACCAATGCCATCACAAGTATCGGGGCCTGATGACCAAAAAGTAGGCCCACTAGTCCAGGCCTTTGAAGCCTGTTTTAACTCTTCATGGGTTTTAAGCCTGGTATCCACTAAACAGACAATATCACACTTAAAATCTTTGATTGTCAAAAAAACACCCCCTAATCTCTTTTGACCTTCGATACTATTTACATTAAGGGAACAAATAGACAAAAAGGCCATTTAAGCGCCAATGGGAGATTTACTCCTTTGACTTTGTCGGGTTCGTTTGGCTATAGGATCCAAATCTGTACTACCTTCTGCATCAGGACAGGACCGAATGGAGGAGGTGTCTGTATCATCCCCTCCAGAGTCTTTATCAGAGAGATCAGTGGCTAGTAAGACAAATTTATTAGTAGACTGCCAGGTACGAGCTACCGTGTCCTTACCTCGACTGACTACTGCCTGACCTTTCCTAGTCCTCTTATGAGTAATCTGAGTAAATCCAGAGGAATCTAAATCAGAAGCTAGTTGTAAGGGGGGGGGAGGGGGCATCTCAATATCTGGCCTATTACTTACAGTAAACTCTAATGGAGTATCCAGAACAGTAGGAGGAACTCCTTCTGCAAGGGTAACTATTTTAGAGGGCAAATCAGGAATCTCATGACTCGGCTCTAAAGGTTCATTTTGTACTACAGCTATTGCATCTTTTTCCAAATCTCGAGCAGCAGATTTCTTTGCTTGTATTTGCTGTGCGATTATAATTAGGCCATCATGTGAGGGACAGTCATCTCTATTATGGGATGCCCACGGACAACGACCATAAGCATGGCCGATGCCATCACATAAATTACATTTAAAAGGGTTAGAGCAGGCACTCAAAGAGTGGCCAAATTCAAAACAATGGCTACACTTCATAGTGTCACAGGCAGAACTTAGATGAGTACGTGAACCACACTTAAAGCATGATTTAGGTTGACCAGCACAATAAATAAGCCCTTTGTCTTTACCTAAATAAAAAAAAACTAGGTAGATGTTTAGGTCCAGTATTGGTTGAAAACAATTTGACTCTCCAGCTACCGTCCCAAATTTGTTCGCTATCTAACCTGGGAGTGGGCCTATTGAGCACCTCACACCTTTTATTCAACCAAAATAGAATGTCCTCCACATGAACCCCTTCATTCTTAAAAATAATTGTAATATTCCTAACAGCAGGTTTAGTCAATGGGATAGCCTGAAAAAGTGACCAACTAGGAGAAGTCTGAAGTGTCGCGTACTGAGCCCAAAAACTATCTAAACCAGAGACTTGTTTGAAGCTAATATCATAATTGGAATTATCGATACCAATTAAGGCAAAAATTTCTGAAGAAAAGAATTTCATCAACCCTTTAAGCAGTGTTTTGGCAATATATACCCGGTCCGGGGGTTCCTCTAACCCACCCTTATAAAACAAGCGAACTGCATTTCGCCTGGGAGCCGGTTCTCCTTTGGAATTAAATAAGTCAGCCAGTTTAAAACCAACTGGATGTTCTAAGTGGGCTTTAACAGGGTCTTTCAAGACTGGGTTAGGTGTAGAGTGTAAAGAAGTCCTGGATCCAAGAGGCAAAACAGTAGTTATGTCATTTTGTAACAAACTAACAGCATTATGAACTGTAGGTAACATGGGTGTAAAGGAAGATTCCCACCCATTAGGAACAGTACATGAGTCATTAGAAGTAGTATTCAAATGTTCACAATCTAAATCCACACCCCGGGGTTCGTTGGAGCTCAAAGAAGTGTCAGATGGAACAGCAGTAGCTGCCTTTTGCAACATTTTTAAATAAGAGGGGTCTTGGGAGTCCGGAGTCCAAACACCCCCTTCCCCTTTCTCCCAACCGGTGCTTTCTAAAGCATTATCTGGTGACCAAGATGTCTTAATGTCATTAAAAAAAGCTGGGTTCTTAGATGAAGCCTTTGTCCCTTTAGACAAAACCCCACCTCGCTTACTCCACCCGGGGCTTTTGGTAGCTGAAAAGAAAAATACCTCCGAATCCTTATTCTGCTGCACTGTCATCTCCGATTGATGTTTGGAAGATTTGCCCGCTTTCTTTTCAGAGCTTTGCTTCATATTGCCCAGTAAAGGTTGTTTCAGTTCCAAAACCGGCGTAGGCTGTAGGCACACCGAAGCGCACTTTGGAAAGCTGCCAGCCTCCTGTGCTACGACCACTAATGCGGAAGTGCATGCAGAGTTCGTCGGACCATCAGCGTCAGTGAGGGGCTTCCCTCTTACGGCGTCGAACTGAAAGTCAGACTCCTTAGCTGTCTGATCTAATGCCGCAATTCTGGAGTCTAACTGCTGCATCTGCACCAGTAAAGTCGAACGCTGTTCTTCCAAGGTGGAACGCAAAGAACCATCAACAAAAAGACCGGTAAACACCTTGTTAGTAATTTCAGATAAGTCATCCATAGCAGAAACCTCAATAATAGTAGCAGCACTTTGTTCGGCAACAACTAGTTCCTCATCAATGGCCTCTGGAGTAACAAGCACAGGAGAGGAGGCCCACTCCCCTGTTCTTCCGACGTCCATCTCTTCCGAGGGTTCATGCACACTGGCCATCTTGCAGCCAGCAGCAAAGGCTCCTCCTACAGAGAGTAGGGGAATTTCCCCGGTGTCCTGGCCAAATTTTCCTTATTCACTAAAAATACCACCAACAGCTTAATCTGGTTCAAGGTCAGTTGGCATTCATCTGTATCCCCCTTCCCCCGGGTCGTGCCTGAAAATAGGCAGGATTTGTCTAGTGCACTTACCCGGTCAACAAAAGCTAAATAATAATAATAATGAGCTGTCTGTGGAGCCCTGTATAGGCATTTTTTTTCTAATTAGTCCTATTTCTCTCCACCTAACATCCACAATGAGCTAATTTCATGGCATATATTGTGCGGCCATAGGCATTGCACACAGGGATTTCCTCACTATTTGAGCTTAAAAACAACCTATTTCTAACAAGCATTTGTAAATGCTGAATGTTTGCTTGCTGGCATTGGTATTGGTAGTGTAGGAGTTAGAGAGCTGCATAACAGGAATGGCAGTGAAGTATTGAACTGAAGCCAACCCCACCACCACCCTGAAGAGACTTATAGGCATTGGGGTGTGCCTTTGGGTCATCAGGCATAACGGCTCCACCATTTCACCACACCCTACCCTGCATACACTGACAAGTGTCACGGTGTGCCTTGGGGTCTTTGGCCCTGTTGCTCACCCCATTCCATCAGGAAATATGGTGAGATGGGTGCTGTATAGGAGAATGGGGTGAACTTTGGGGTAGAAGATTCCAAGGCACACCTCAATGCCTCTCACTGGCTGCAGGGTGTGGAATGGTATAAGCATTACAGGCAAGAATCCCAAGTCACACCCCGATGCCTGTCAAGCTCTACAGGGTGGGGCGCTATGGTTGGAAACCCTAACACCTCAGGTGTTTGTTGGCATTTTCACTCCAAATTTTCAACATGGGTTTTTTGTGACCCCCATCTTATGAACAGTGGCAATATCAGTTCATTAGCTGAAGGCTGATTTTGCACAGCGACTACGCCATTTGGCACCACAAGTGCGAAAACACATTTCGAACAGGATGTGAAAAATGACAGCTGTACTGTTCATGGGGAGGTGCAAAAAATGGCAATGTTGAAAATCTGCAGTGAAAATTTAAAAAAAAACTGGTGAAGTCATGAGCGTGTGTAGAAACTGCACAACGCACACCCATAATGCAATTAGTTTGGGGATTTTTTACAGCAGATTGTCCACACAGGCATTTTGGAACCTCTGCTCATGAGCAGTGTCACTGTAATTTTCTTAATCTGTCTGGAATAGTGATTTCCCACAGCAACCACGCATTTCTGTGCTGGAAGTGCGAAAACACATTCCGGCCATGGTGTGAAAAATTACAGCTGTACTGTGCATAAGGAAGTATGGAAAAATGACAGTGGTGAAAATCTGGACTGAAATTATTAGAAATGCATGAACTTACGAGGGTGTGTGGAAACTGTGCAATGGTCACTCATAACACAGTCATTTTATGTTTTTTTTCACCAAATTTTTAACGTAGCCATGTTAACACCTCTGCTCATGAACAGTGTCACTGTGATTTTCTTAATCTGTCCCGAACACTGATTTCACACACCCACTGCGCCATTGTGCACTACATGCATGGAAATACATTTTGGGTGAAATGTGAAAAATGACAGCTGTACTGCTCATAAGGAGGTGTGGTAAAATGGCAATGTTGAAAATCTGGAGTGAAAAAATTGAAAATTTGCAAACTTATGAATGTGCGTAGGAACAGCGCAACACATGCTCGTAAAACAGTTATTTCTGGGAATTCTTTCACCAAATTTTCAACATAGGTTTTTTGGGGTGCTACCTCATGAACTGTGACACTGTCATTTCATAAAATTGTCCCGAAAGGTGGTTCTGCGCAGTGACCACAAAATCACCATTCGGGGTGAATTAACAAAATGACAGTGCCAGAATTAATGAGGCAGGGTCTCAAAAACCACATGTTGAAAATTTGGTGAAAAAATTCCTCAAAATGCCTGAGATATGCATCAAAGTTGAATAAACCCTATTTATTCTATTATACAGCTTACCAGCATTTCCTCACTTCACGGTCTGCTTTGAAGAGTGGAGACGTGTTCCCGGTCCACTGAAGATCATTGCGCCAGACTCTGGAGGTAAGTATGGGGTGAGGGGGGTATGGGGAGGCAGGGTGCGCAGAGGGTAGGTGCGGGTGGGGGGGGTCAGGAAAGTCAGCGAGGGAACATTTTTTCTTGCAGGTTATTTTTTTTTCGGAGACGACGTGGGACTTGTGCTACGCTGGGGTAAGCTCCCAGCATGGCAACTGGAAGGTTGTTTGGGGGGCAGTGGATCTGTTCGGGGATTGGGCACCCCCATCGGGTATACAGACTTTTGCCACGCTGGGGTGGGCTCCCAGCGTGGAACCTGGTAGTCTTTTGGGGGGGGGAACAGTGGAGCCAATGTGGATTGGGCACTCCGTCTGCCTTACAGACTGTTGCCACACTGGGCTCCCAGCATGGCACCTGGAACTCTGTTTGGGGGGACAGTGAAAGGATCTCAGATCTAGAAGTGGGTGGCCATCTGGGAACAATTGACCATCAAACAGTGTGGTTCACGTTAAACTCAGCTACAGAGTCAAGCCATACAAAAGTGAGGGTACTGGACTTCAAGAGGGCTGACTTTGGCAAGATGGTAGAGTGCCTCAGAAAAGCACTAGCAAACCAGCTAGAAGGAGGGGTGGAGCAACAATGGGGAATTATCAAAATTGTGATCACAGAGGCAACAAGCCTTTGTGTGAAGTAAATAAACAAATCAAAATGAAAGAAAAAGCCACTATGGTTCTCAAAAGAGGTGGCTGGGAAAGTCAGGGAGAAAAAGATAGAATTCATGAAGTATAAGGAAACACAGAAGGAGAAGGGCAGAGAGCTGTACCAGTTAAGGCAGAAAGAAGCAGGGAGGAAAGTCAGAATAGCAAAGGCCCAAACTGAGGAAAAGATAGCCAACTCGGTTAAGGGGGGGGGGATAAAACTTTTTATAGGTAAATCAGGGAGCGTAGAAAGACAAAGGGAGGCATAGTGAGGCTGAATAGAATGAATGGTGGGTGGGCAGAGGGGGACACTGAAAAAGCAGGGATACTGAATGAATATTTCTGCTCAGTATTCACAAAAGAGGAGGGGAAGGTGCCAAATCCAATTAACAGAAGCACTCTTGATAGGGGGGTTGATCCCAGTCCTTTTACAGAAGAAAGGGTTCTGAATGAACTCCTAAAACTGAAGGTGGACAAATCAAGAGGGCCTGATGGAATTCACCCTAGAATTCTAAAAGAATTAAGAGGAGAACTAGTGAAATCACTGACTACCCTTTTTAACAAATCATGGGAGGATGATGTGGTACCCGAGGACTGGAGGAAGTTGGATGTGATTCCCCTTCACAAAAGTGGGACCAAGACAGAGGCAGGAAACTACAGACCTGTCAGTTTCACCTCTGTGGTAGGGAAAGTGATGGAATCACTTCTGAAGGAAAGAATTGTTGAGTACCTAGAGCCAGTGGGGCACAGGACCCAAGGCAGCATGGGTTCACAGCAGGAAGGTCATGTCAGACAGAATCTAATTGATTTCTTTGACTGGGTGACCAAAGTAGTAGACCAGGGAGGGGCTGTGGACATGGCCTACCTAGACTTTAGCAAGGCATTTGACACAGTCTCACACAAAAGATTAATAGTCAAATTAACCAGCCTGGGAGTGGGTCCCAGGGTGGTAGCCTGGGTAAAACATTGGCTGGACAACAGGACACAGAAGGTAATTGTAAATGGAGTCCACTCTGAAGAAAGAGGGGTTACTAGTGGGGTACCGCAGGGTTCAGAACTTGGTACAGTCCTTTTTAATGTCTTTATAAGTGACATTGCAGATAGACTGGAAGAAAAAGTATGCCTCTTTGCAGATAACACAAAGATCTGCAACAGGGTTGATACACAAGGAGGTGTGGAAAGGATGAGAAGAGACTTAGCAAGGTTAGAGGAATGGTCAGAAGTATGGCAGCTAGGATTCAGTGCAAAGAAGTGCAAAATGCACCTACGAAACAAAATCCTGCGGGAATATTACACAATGGGGGGATAGTAACAACAACAAAAAAGGAAAGGGACCTGGGTGTAATCATATCAGATGACCTTAAGGCCAGCAAGCAATGTGAGAAGGCAGTAGGGAGGGCTGGGGGGTATACTGGGATGGACAGGGAGAGGCATCACTAGCAGAAAACATGAAAGTTGTTATCCCTCAGTGCAGACAGTTGGTGAGACCCCATCTGGAGTACTGAGTCCAGTTCTGGAGACCCCATCTCAGCAAGGACATAGAGGGGACAGAGGCAGTTCAGAGGAGGGCAACTAAAATGGTGCAGGGTCTGCAAGAGAAGCCATATGAGGAGAGACTAAAGGGGCTTAATATGTATGCCCTTGAGGAAAGGAAGGAGAGGGGGACATGATAGAAACTTTTAAGTACCTCAGTGGAATCAACAAATTCCAAGAGGGTAGCATCTTTCAGAAAAAGAGACATGCAAGAACAAGGGACACAATTTAAAGACGGAGGTTGGTTCAGGGGCAATGTGAGGAAGTATTTTTTCACAGAGAGGGTAGTGGATGCATGGCACAGCCTTGCTGAGGAGGTTGTGGGGTCTAAAACTGTGGGAGAATTCAAGAATGCATGGGACAAACATAAGGCAATTCTTGTTGGGGATAGGAAGAAATAGGCTGTTGGTTAACTAGGATCTGCGGCCTATCCTGTAGGTAGGGAAATGGGCAGACTAGGTGGGCCAAGCGGTCCTTATCTGCCATCAAAGTCTATGTTTCTATGTGAGAGCGCAGCAATGCCGATGGGGGATTGGGCGCCCCCATCAGCCATACAGTGTGTGTGTGTGTGGGGGAGCTCATGAGCATGCAATATGCTAATCAGCACTATCTTATCACTGCTCACTGAAGCGGAGCTCTCCCCTTCAACTGTAGGGCACTGCATTTTCAACTGCTGTCATAGACAGCTGCAGCATTCATTGGTGAACTGTGGCCGTGCCTGCAAACACACTGACTGAATTGGAAGACATGGTGCCACACCTACAAAAACTCGGATGATGGTACTATGTTTCTTGCACTTGCGTGCAAGCAAACATAAAAATAAGATGACATAATTTATTAAAAGTCATGAATTATAACAGTATAGTTTCTGGAAGTTTTCATGTAATTATCTATAATCTGGGCAGTCACCTTACCTAGGCTATTTTCCAGCTGATCTATAACGGCAATTGGTCTCCTGAGGAGGCTGCTCTCCACACTTCTGCTACTATGCTGTCTAAATGGGATTGCACTATGCAGCCCATGTCCTAAAGTCTAGTGCCACTTTGCATGGACTCTCTGACTTCTATTTCTCTAACTTGATCTCTGAACACTGGCCAGTGCCCACATGGTACTCCCTCTTTTATAGCAAGGGCTTTATTTTTATTTATTTATTTATGTATTCATTTTGGATTAACACCTTTGAGCCAAAGTCTCTTTTACATAGGTTCCACATCAGAAACAGATAAGGGGGGATAGGGTTTAGGATAGAAAGGTAGGGATTTAACAAAATTACAAGTAGCAAAATCAATATAGTGAAATCAAAATTGTATATACAAAAGCATGCAGGTGTAACTTTTTTTTTTAACATGTGAGTTGCACAAGATTATACCATATTGCAGCCAGAGGCATTGTCATGGAGGATGCTGTGTCTGGGACCAGAGCTTAATGCACTGGTAAATGACAGTGGCAGGAGTGGAAGGCAGGAAGGGAACACCAACAGCGGGTTGATATAGAGCTGGGAGGGTGGAAGGAATAGCGTGAGAGGGTAGGTAGGGTTAAGACAGAGCAGAGAGCAGAAGGGAGGTAAAAGTGAATGATGAAGGAAGTGGCTGTGTGGGAGGGTTTGGGGGAGGATAAAGGAGGAGGGTGGGGAACGGGAGGCGTATTGGAAAGGGGATGGGCAGGGAGAGAGCTGGGAGCATAGTAGGGAAGTGGAGTAAGCAGAAGAGCAGGGGTGGCAGGTGAGGAATGAAATAGGGATAAGGGGAGAGGATCATGAGGGTGTGGGAGAAAGAGAGGCATATTGGGAGGGTATAGAGGGGCAGGGAGGAGAAGGGGAAAAGTAGAGGAAACCACCAAGGGGTAGGCATAACAGGCACAGGTAGCTTGGTAACCACAATACAAAGGATTGGTGAGGGTGTGGGGGTGGAAGATGGTAGTCATATGGGAAAGGATCTAGGATTAGGTAAGGGCTGTACCTACTATGCGTCTTTTGCATCCAAACAATGGGCTAAAATCCATACCATTCGTATCTTTATTCACAATGGTAGGATCTGGTTCCTAGCTATCCTTACAATACTCCTATCGGGCGATGCTGAACTGAATCCAGGTCCCCCGGCTATTTACTCCACAATTGACCTAACTGCCACTACCAGAAAGGGGCTATTTATTGCCCATTTAAATATAAGAAGCCTCACTCATCATTTCAATGAATTAGAGGCCTGGGTCAAAGTTTACAACCCAGACATTGTCTGCCTCATGGAAACCTGGCTACAATGAGGAATCCTGATGCTGTCTGTTCCCTGGACAATTACTCCATGATCCGGCATGACAGATCATCCTCGAAGAGAGAGGGTGGTTTTGCTCTGTTCCATAAAAATGACTTTAATCTTATTACTGTCTCTGATACGGCCTCCCTTTCAGGTTGAGAATTCTTCCATGTTACCCTAGCTCTAGGGGCAAAGAAACTTCATTTTATCTGTGCTTATAACCCCCACCCCACCCCTCGGTGTCCTAGCAGGCTTGAAGGACTTGCTTGACAAAATCTCACAGATTTTCAACCACAATGAGGTTCTGATATTGGGGGACCTCAACCTTAATTGGTTGGGTGCATCACATAGTTCTTTTTTGTCCCTTACGCACAGCTATAACCTTCAACAACTGATCACGGAACCTACAAGAGTTACACTGCACCTACAATCATCCACCCTCTTAGACTGGGTACTGGTCAACTAGGTACAGCATGTATCTGTGTCTGGCATCCTGGCTGATGCACTAACAGACCACTCGCCTTCTTTCTGCATCTAGTCTATGGCTGCACCTTCATCTTATCCACCTTGTCTCGTATCTTTCACCAGTTTCACCAACCTTGACACTGAGGCATTTCTAAATGACATTTCCAGAATTGATTGGTCAGATATTTATGACTCCTGTAAACCTGAGGATGCCCTGCATGCTTTCTGTAATAAGTTCATGGCTATTCAATGTAAACATGTCCCGAAGGTCACAAGACATGTCAGAGGTAAACAAACTAAGTGGCTGCATAAAGACCTCCTTGCAAATCTGCGCCTTAGGAATAAATAATGGAAGAGGTACAAACACATTGGGTTGCAATTGGATTTCTTCACCTACAGAGCTCTGAGAAACTCATACAAAAAACAAGCCAGGCTAACCAAGAGCAAATACTGCAAAAACTTACTATCAAGCTCCACTGGTGACCCCAGAAATTCTGGGCTCATGTAAAAACTTTTCTTGGTGCACTCTCAATCAGTTACCGCTGGTGACATGGTATTAAATGGCATTCACTGCAATGACTCTAGCACCATAGCCAATGCTTTCAATTGAATGTTCTCTGACCTGTCACATTACACCTCCTCCTTCCTGCAAGCTGTTCCATACTCTCAGTCCCCACCTGCTTACCAGCCGGACACCTCAACCACCAAATCTGACGTTCCACCTCATGGCAGACTGTTCTAATTTAAAGCTATAACCAGATCTGAGGTCCTGAAACTCCTGTGTACTATCTCAGACAATACTAGCCCTGGATCTGACTCTGTTGAACCATGGCTTCTGAAGCTTGCTGCTCCTCTCATTGCCTCTCCGCTAGCAAAAATATACACGTCGTCTCTCTCTCTCTCTCTCTCTCTCTCCCTCTCTCTCTCAGTGTTGTTCCTGACCTTTGGAAGATTGCATGCATAACACCTGTCCTCAAAAAAGATGAACCAAAAGAAATCACCAACTACTGGCCCGTTGCTATTCTCTTGGGCCTGAGCAAAATCCTGGAGAAGCTGGTGGCTAGCCAAACAATGGACTACCTAACCAAGTGGAATCTTCTCTCCGAAACTCAGCATAGATTTAAAAAAGGACATAGCATGTCAACAGCTCTGCTTAAATTCACAGCTGATACTCTCTCTAATATGGTTGCTGAACAACTTACAGGAGCTGTATTTATTGACCTCACAAAGGCATTCAACCTTGTGGATCACCCCATGCTTCTCTCTGCTCTTCGTAAGCTGAATTTCTCTTCTCCAGTTGTTGTCTGGTATAGCAGCTACCTATCCAACAGGTCCCAAGTTGTGAAATGTAACTCCTCCCTATCTGACAGTTCCTCCATTGACATTGGCATGCCTCAGGGCTCTATCCTGGGGCCCCTTTTTTTCTCTCTCTCTTTATAAATAACCTTCTGATGTTATGCAATACTGCTCATCTATTCTTTTTGTGGATGACCTGGTTTTCTATATCAGCTCCACAAATGTGACAAGCCTAAATTTGTATGTTTCTGCTGATTTCAAGAACATACAAGACTGGCTGTCAGCCCACAAGTTGGTGCTGAATGCACAGAAAATGAAAGACTTGTTATTAGGCTCTGCTCCAAGCTGAAGGCCTGTTCAGTGTCCTTGATGGTATGTGACTCAGGCAGGACATAAATTGAGGTAGTCATGTCCTTTAAATACCTGGGAGTCCTACTAGACCAATCCCTTGATTTCAATTGTGGCCTACAGAACAAGTTACTTATTGATGCCATCGACCAAGTTGGCTATTGCCAGAGGTATCCTGCTCCCTGCCCACACTTATGCAGCTCCTACTTTTGCTGTGTCTCACAAAACAACCCTCCATAAGTGGGATGTCATGTATAACAATATATGCCAATATGCCTCGTCGTCTCCTCGTCTCAAGCATCATTGTCAACTGTACAGTGACCTTAAATGGCTCTCTCCCTCGACTTGCAGGCAATACTCTCTTGGCTCATTTATTGATTCTATTATTAAGGAAAAAACTGCCTCACTTGCTGCTTTACTGGCTCCATTAAACTCCTCTCATGGTCTTCAATCAGCAGGTAAATCTCTACTTATTATTCCTAGATTTTGTGTGTCTAAAGGTTCTTGTGCTTTCCAATTCATTGCCCCCGCAGCTTGGAACTCTCTTCCCTTAGTCTTTAGACAGTCAGAGATCCATTATTACTGTTTCAAAAAAGAACTGTGACGTTATTTATCCGTCGCTGATGCATGCACATGTTTTGACCCCACTTGATACCTCGGGGTTTTCTGTGTTCCACATACCCAAAATGCCACTCCTCACTTCCACAAATGCTTTTCCCCCCATTTTTTTCTCTCCCCCATCCTCTTGCCTCTCAACTCCTTTCCCTTCACTCCCTGTGCCAGTCCTCCTACTCCCTCTCACTAGGCCTACGTTTGCTATTGTTTTACAGTGCTCACCCTCGCCTTTCCCCTTACTATATTTATTATGTTACACCTGTTTTGTTTGTTAATCCCTATACTAGTTTTTTCTCCCAGCTCTAGCTGGTCTCAATGCACTGCTTGGTATGCTGGCCTCCAGTAATATTTTGTTTACTTATGTTAAGTCATTGTATTCTCTGTTTTGTCATATACTGTTGAAAAGTCATCGTAACTGTCTCCTGACCTACCATCCCAAACTGTCTTAAATCAATGTAATATTGTCAAGTTTTCTTTGTTGTACTGTCCTGAGTCATGCCTGAAAATAGTCATTTTATGGCTAGTGCACATACCCGGTTAACAAAAACTAACTAAATAAATAAATAACCAGAACACCTCTGTGGCAGCACAGATTGATTGTGCATGGTTGCTAACCAGTAGTTTCTATTTTCTGGTGTCCCGCAACAAATTCACAGTTTGCAGTACATCAGCAGAACTCACTCAGTTACAGATAATCGCCTCAACATTTCAGTTTCAGGACCATGTATTTATTATTACTGAATACAGTTTCAGTAAACCAGAATCATTTCCCTTTAGATATCTCTTCATGCTGCCATCCAAACCAAATTATATTTTAATCTGGTCCCCTTCTACTGGATAGGATAGATAATAGTGAGAATCCACTTCAGAAATAAGACTTCAGATTACCCAGCAGAGGAGCTCCTATTATCCATATTACAGGTTCAGGACAAAACTCATGCCATCTCAGGGGTGTTCAGAAATGTCAACTGATTATCCTCGCAGCACTAATATATCTACACACATGCGTGCACGCACGCATCCATACACACCCACACACCACACACACACACAAGCACGTACACACACAGGAAGTACACATCCACACATGCTCACTCACATAAAGAACATTTGTTTTAAGTCAACAGTACAGTGAATGTTCATCTCAGCAAAAACCATAAAAGGGAAATTACCTTTTGATTCACCATTCTGTTTCCTGGAAGTGAAAAGAAAGATTAAAGCATTAATTGTTTGCATTTGATCAGTATCAGAATCATTCTTTCCAAAATGATCCCTAAACTCTGCACTGGGCCTTGTTAGCTACATGTAGTTGCTCTCAGTGTTATTTGTGGAAAGTTGGTACTACACTAGATGTTGTAGCATGTTACTTACAATATATTGTTGAAAAAGGGGTCACAACTCTTCTGTGTGCAAAAACTTCTTTTTTTTGCTGCCATGATTGGGCTACAAGCCTCTTGACATTTGTAGACTTCATACTCCCCTAGCTTTCAACCTTGCTACCCTATAACATATGTATTTTGCACATTGTTTTCATTTATTTTCTAGCATTTATTACTTCTACAGTACGTTGCTTGTGATTGTCCCTTTACATGCACCTGTTTTTGTCACTCTATGTGTTAATGCTGTATCACTCCCCACTGTATTCCCTCCTCAAGGCTGCACCTGTAAATGAACACCAACTCAACATGTCCACCCCAGTCCCCACACTTTACATACATAAATATTCCTATCCTGTCCTCACTTACACATGTTTTCTCACACATCCAAGCCTCCTGAGGGCACCTGAACCAACTGACACAGCTAGCAGGTTCCCTTTGTTAGATCAAGGCAGAGATTTCTAAACACATTGGGGTAGATTTTCAAATGCCCCTGAATGCCCTATTGCGTGGAACATATGGTACACAGGGCTTGTGGTATTCCAGCTAGCGGTCAGAATTTTTGATCCCATGTGCCAATTGTCACACATCAGATGGACTTTTTCTGGTCTAGCTTTTGGCAATCCCAGGTACCTTTTTTATGGAGTTCGTGCCAAATATTTGTCTCAAGCTGCCATAAATCAAGTAAAGTGTCATAACTGTGCCCGACCTATCAGAGTCGGGGACAGTTGTAAGTAAGTAAGTAAGTAAGTAAAATTTTATTTATATTAAGCGCCCTTCCCAAGCTCAGGGCGCTTTTACAATAAAAGAAGTAAAATCAAATTTCAAACAATAAATCAAACAACCATACAGTACACTTACTCATTATGTACCAACAAATGCTAAGGCAAAAAGGAAAGTTTTTAATTGTTTTTTAAAACTTTCAACAGTTAGGCATTCTCGTATCTGACGAGGTAGAGAATTCCACAGGGTTGGTGCCATATAGGCAAAAGATCTACCTCCTGACATCTTTAGATGTACCCTGGGAATCTCTAGCAATCCCTCATCAGAGGAGCGAAGAGCAGAGGTGTTTGTCAAGCACAGGGGCTGATGCAGGACTTTGATGCAAGACTTGCATCAGCATTTGGAAATTGAGCACATCTGATTTGCTTATAGAATGCTCCATCAAAGAAAACTGAGTCAGAGAGAGATGTTTTTAATATTTGATATGATTGACACAATTTACACATCTGTTCATAAAGCATGGACAGAACAGTACATACGGGAATAACACAGAGTATCATGCACATCAGAAAAAGCAAATAAAATATTCTACAAACATATAGCGATGAAAAGGGAAGCAGCAGATCAACTACGGTCTGTGGTTTTGAAACGGGTAGGCAAAATGGGCAGACTAGGTGGGCCACACAGTCCTTATCTGCCATCAACTTCTATGTTTCTGTAGTGGCTAATACAAAATAAAGCAGTTTATGGTAAAACAATTTCTTACAGTACACCTGTACAACCTCTCTAACTGTGAGTCAAGGAAGTATTTTCTTCTTACGTGTATCTCTTTACGCGATCTAATGGCAGTTGGCTAGCAAAGTAAAAGCCCTCTCGATTTAAATAGTCTGGCAATTTTTGAAGTATTCTGGCATCAATGGTCCTTTTATCTTTCATGAAAGCAGCAGTATTTGTCTGTCAAGAACAAATATAGTCATCCAGTTTTTCAGCCAAATCATATTTCTGACATTCTTAGTTTCATTGTAACTGTATTTTTAATTTCCTCAGATATTTTTATAACAACTTTTCAAAATGATTGTGCAATTATTGACTCAAGTCACTAAATTGTCTGTCAGTTGCAATTTTAACATATCTTCCATTGAGGTTATATTTTGAATGAACATGCTAGATATATACCATGGATATATTTAGAGGTAATCAGCATAACACTGCAGCAACATTTTTAATATTTTCATGGTGGACGCGGCACAGGAGTGGGGACATTTAAAGACCTCAAACTCCTGTATCTTTGTTCAAGAATGAACAAAAATTGCAAGAAAAATGGATATGTATATCTTTAAACAGAAGCAGTGGCTTCTATTTTAATTTGTATCTTGCTGGAACAGTTTTTCTTTGCTTTTTTTTTTTTGTATTATTTCTTTATCCTCCTCCCATGTCTCCCCTGTTGGCCTCTCCATTGGGCCATCAATGGCCTTGTTCCTCTACCACTCACTTGTGCCCCCACCTATTGTCACCAACCACCATCTCAAATGGCAGCCACTATCAGGATAATTCCGTGTAACCATTCATCAGATGGGTTCTCCTCCTCTGAGGAGAAAGGCACCGGTAGAGGCCAGTCAGTGCAACTACTTAGCCCCTCGAGTACTGCTGAGGTGGTCTCTGGGGCCCGACCAGGGAACTCATGGCAGCATAGGTACCAAATGACCATCATCCAGTCAAGCAGAGGAGAATTTTCCCCTTTTCTGCCCAGGGTTGTAGTGTGCCATGACATCTAGGAATATGACAACATCTGCCATGCCCCTCCAAGTTAGTCGTTCAGCATGCTACAATGCCCCTGGTCTCCACCAGGTGTCAGCAGATGATGAACTGCATCCCCATCCTCCCGCCTGGAGAAGGCAAGCCATTGTCAGATGCTGAAGCCTTCTCCCCCTGCCGGACCCCCAACCACAAGGGTCTGCTCCCAAACCTGGGTCACCGGCATCAAAAGCAGAAATTCAACCTCTATGCCAATGGGCTGGTGTGGCACAGTTTTTATTTAAGGGTAGCTTTAAATCAAAGTCAGCTTTTCTTTGATTTGCCAGTTAGCTGCAAACTTGACAGCTGTCACTGTTCTATAAAAACACCCTTCTTCAAGTGTAAGTTTGAGGTTTGCTTGGAGTTTATTATTGAGAGTGTGAGCTAGTGCTAAAAAACTGCAAAATCATATCTAAAAGAAAAAGTTTCAACTTGGAGTTTAAGATGGCTACAGCTTGTTGTGCTGAGAAGGAGAGTAACTGGCCAGTTGCTTCTTCTCTCCACATCAGTGAGATGGAAGCTCAGTGAATAGTGAAAAAAGCTCCTCAGTCTTGAGGTGAAAGTGTCCCTGGTTGGGTGGACTGGTTCCAATAAAAAGCACTGGTGGTTTGACGGTGATGGTCGCTGTGGCAAGTACCCCGAATGTGAGTCAGACCTTGCAAGCTGGGTGAACAGAACAGAGAGAGAGCAGTATTACTGGGTTGCTAGAAAGGCTATAGCTCTGAAAGCTATTGCTCTCATACAAGATCCCTCTTTTTCAGTGAGCCCTGGTTGGGTACTATGTAAACAAATTTCTTTGGTGGTGGGGCTTTTCAATGTGCCAGAGAGCTATGATTGATCAGAAACTGCTAAAGTCTTTATTCAGAAAATTATTGAATTTGCCTATCCCTGTCACATCCAAATTGCCAAGAATTAATATCAAACCATCCATAACTGGTACCATGAACGAGAGGGATATATGGGCTGACCTGCTTAGGAACAAAACTATTGACTTAACAGGGTCCAAGTCAATACCCCTATTAACAATAAGCCATGAGAACCAGCAGGTGACCATCTGCCTTGCTGCTATGGCAGACAGCCATAAATTACTTCCTTTCATAGTACTCAAAGGTTAAAAGAAACATTTCCAAAGAAACAGGCATCTCATGTGTTGTAATTGCTATGTGACAGACTGGTTGGATGTCAGTGGAACTGACTATGAAATGGCTTAGCAAAGTCTTGGGTTCCATGGCATTCAATCAGAGAGTGATTGTTTGGGATGCCTTTAGATGTCACATATCAAAGATGATCAAAGCAAAGGCCAAAACAAGGAAAACGACAATCTCTGTGATTCCAGGTACCTTTACAAATGTACTACAGTTGGTAGATGTGAGCTGGAATGCCCCATTCTAAGTGGTTTAAAGAGAGTGCTACACAGAAACATAGAAGTTGTTGGCAGATGGGGACATTATGATCTATCAAGTCTGCCCTTGTCCCCCCCCCCATTTAGCTACCTTTTTGAGTAACCCGCAATGCCTGTCCCATGCCTGCTTTAATTCCCTCCACCAACTTTGCCGCCCACCCCCTCTGGAAGGCTATTCCATGGTTCACCAATGTGCTCCGTGAAGAAGAATTTCCTCATATTGCTCCTGAACCTACCTCCCTTGAGGCAAAGGTCATGCCCTCTTGTCCTGCTGTAGTCTTTTACCTCAAAGAGGTTCTGCACCTGTACCTTGTTGTTGCCTTTAAGGTATTTACAGTAAAAGTCTCTATAATGTCCCTCTGATTCCTACGCTGCTCTAGGGAGTATAGATTTAGTTCACTGAGTCTGGCTTCATACAGTTTCTGGTGCAAGCCTTGCACCATCTTTGTTGCTCTTCTTTGTACTGTCTCTAGCCTATCAATGTCCCTCCTGAGGTGTGGCCTCCAGAAATGGACACAGTATTGCAGGTGGGGATTTACCAGACATCGATACAGAGGCATGATCACTTCATGCCTCCTGCTTGTGGTGCCCCTTCCTATACATCCCAGGATGCCACTAGCTTTTAGTGCTGCCTTCTCACACTGTTTGCTGACCTTGAGTTCATCTGATATAATCACCCTAAGGTCTCACTCTAGCCTTGTATTCGCCAGCTGCCCCCCTCTCATTGAATACAGTTTCCCTGAGTTATGTTTTCCCAGGTGCATGACTTTACATGTTTTGGTATTGAATTTCAGTTACCAGAACCCTGACCATTCCTCTAGCTTTCAGAGATTAGATTCCATGATTCGTTGCCCTTCTGGTGTGTCAACCATTGACAATTTTGTTGTCATCAGCAAACAGGCACACTTTTCCCTTCAGTCCATCAGCAATGTTGCTGATGAATATGTTGAAGAGGATCGCCCCAGAATCGAGCCCTGCAGAACCCTATTAGTCACCCTACCCTCCTCTGACAGATTGCCATTTACTGATACCCTCTGTATTCTCCTATTTAACCAGTTCCTGACCTAGCCTATTACCTTAAGCCTGACTCCTGTGTTCTCCAGTTTATTAACTAGTATCTTGTGTGGACCCAAGTTAAACACCTTACTGAAGTCCAGGTAAACCACATCCACTGCCCCACCCTGATCCACTGCTCTGGTGACCCAGTCAAATAAATCTACCAGATTTGTCTGGCAGGACCTCTCTACTGTGAAATCATGTTGCTTTGTGTCAAGCTGACCACTTTCATCCAAAAAGCAATGATTCTTTCCTTCAGTATGGACTCCATCAGCGTTCCCACCACTGAAGTTAGACTAACCGGATGGTAGTTTCCTGGCTCTTACTTGCTTCCGGTCTTGTGGCTGGCACTACTGTTGACCTGTTCCAGTCCTCCAGAACTTCCCTGCTCTCCAATGATTTGTTAAAAGCACTGCTAAGGGGGCTGCTAGTTTCCTCCCAAGTTCCTTAAGTATTCTTGGATGTATCCCATCAAGCACCATAACTTTATCCACCTTTAACTTGTAGATTTCCTCTAGTACTCTTTCCTCTGTGAAGGGACTCATGTCTGTGCCTGCAAGTGGAATACTCTTTTTGCCTGTTGTTGGACTGCTACCATCTGCTCCCTGTGTGAAGACTGAGCAGAAGTATTGATAGAGTGCCTCTGCCTACTGTCTGTCATGTTCCATGGGCTGCTTGTCCTTTTTCATGATTCTAACAATGATTCCCTTAGTCGTCCTTTTTTCTTGTATGTACCTGTAAAATGTTTTGGCACCCTTCTTTACTCCATGAGCTACCCTCACCTCTGTCTGTGCCTTGGCATTTATCACTTTCCCTGTCTCTTTTAACTTTTCTTTATATTCTGTTTTATCAGTCGCTTTCCCTGACTCCTTGTACTTCCTGAAGGCTTTGCACTTTTTCCTCACCATGGTTGTGACCTCTTTGGAAAACCATAGTAGGTTTCTCCTCTTTTTATTCTTACTGACCTGACGGGCACAGCACGGAGTCATAATGTTGCAAGACATTATGCCACATGGCAATATCACGATGCCAATATAGTGCGATTGCTGACATGCAGTATAAGTCTTTTTTCTGTGGGGAGCTCTGCCCCCTACTCCCACTGTTATAGGGGGCTGAGCCCCCTTGGACCCCACCACTAAGGATTCTCAACTCCGGGGAAGGGTTTACCTTAGGGAGCACACAATGTTGTAAAAAAAAATGTCTGTGACCAGGAATCAAACCCAGTCTCAGACGCAGCACCTGGGTTCCTGCTGCTGTGGCTCAGTCCAGTGAGCCATGGTAGCTACTCGGTGGAACCCAGTCCCAGCAGAGGTCTTATCCTCTGCCTAGGATTGTGTGAATGGTGCAATACCGCGAACAGCAGTATACACAGTATTGCACCATTCGCTGTCATGGACAGTGCTGTTTCGGGTTGGCTGTAATGTCATACGCTATTAAGCGTACAACATTATGACCCGCTAGGGATGGGGCACACTGTGATGTGACCTTGGTTATTGCATCTTTCAACATTTTCCAGCACTCCTCGATGCTCCCTTCTGTTGTGTTACTAAGATTGTCCCTCAGACAGGCCTTAATTTTTCTGAAGTTTGTCCTCCTGAAGTCAAGGACCTTAAGCCTAGAGTGTGTGAAGTTCTCAGTCCTGTTTACCTTGAACCATACTGTGCAATTGTCACTTTTTCCCAGGTGGTTACCTACTTCGATGCCCAGAACCCTATCACTATTTGTGAATACCATGTCTAAGATCCCGTTTCCTCTTGTGTTATCTTCACTAGTTGACTTAGGCCTGCTTCCTGTAGCGTACCTGGGACTTCCCTGCTTTTTTTGTTGCTACTGTGTGGGACCTTCAATCAGTGTCTGGTAGATTGAAATCCCTTACCAGCACTATGTCCCCTTTGTCTGACATCTGAAGGATGGTTTCCAAGGTATCCTTGTCCCCTAGTTTCCTTCTGATTTAGGGGTCTATAGATTACTCCTACCAGGATGGTTGTCTGGCTTCCAACCCTGATTGTAATACATAGGTCCTCAGTTTCCCCCTGCACCTGCTGGATTTCAGTAGCACTTATGGTATCTTTAAGATAACTAGCTACCCACTCACTTTTTCTAAGTCCTAACTCTCCTGAATGAGTTATACCTTGGGATAGTCACCTTCCAGTCATGATTGTTCATGAACCATGTTTCGGTCCTGGCAACACAGTTCAGTCCTGCCTCTGCTATTATGGCAGTGAGGTCTGGCATCTTGTTAGCCAGACTGCGTGCATTAAGACTCAAAGCTGTCCATTACTAAAGTGCATCCCCATTTATGACACCTCCTTTTTATGGTTGCTTGCATGCAGCGCAAGAAAAATATTGCAGCAGTTTGGTGCTGAAGCAGGTTCTGGAGGTACAGCACTGTTGTGGCCAATACCGGCACGGCATTTTGGGGCATGTGTGACATCCACCAATGATGGGGGACACAGCCGGTGACACTAGTTTGAAACATTGCCACCAACTTGAAAGAAAATAGCTGCACCTGGATGCCCCCCCACACCCACAAGCACACATGCATATTGCATGCTAATGCACTCCCCCCCCACACACTGTATGGCCGATGGGGGTGCCCAATGCCCCATCAGCTCCAATGTCCTCTCCTCAACAGACAACCGGGTGCCACGCTGGGAACCCACCCCAACATGGCAACAGTCCGTATGACTGAGAGGGGTGCCCAATCCCCCGTTGGCTCCACTGCCCCCACCCTTAGCTGCCTTCCAGCTGCCACACTGGGAGTCCACCTCAGCATGGCAAAAGTCCTGCGTCATCCAAGAAAAAAAAAGAAACCTGAAAGAGAAAACCCTCCCTTGCTGACTGTCCTGACCCCCACTCCCCACCCGCCCACCCTCTGCTCACCCTGCCTCCCCACACCCCCCTCACCCCATACTTACCTCCGGAGTCTGGTGCAACGATCTTCGGTGGACCGGGAACACGTCTGCACTCTCCAAAGCTGACCACGAACTGAGGAAATGCCAGTAAGCTGTATAATGTAAAAAATAGGGTTTTTTCAACTTTGATGCATATCTCAGGCATTTTGGGGAATTTTTTCACCAAATTTTCAACATGGAGTTTTTGGGTCATCACCTTATGAATTCTGTCACTGTTATTTTGTTTTCAGGACTGATTTATGATATGATAGTGTTACAGTTCATGAGGTAGGCCCCCAAAAACCTTATGTTGAAAATTTGGTGAAAAAATTCCAAATCTGTTTCTGGCTTATGTGTTGTGCTGTTCCCTCATGCGCTCATAAGTTTGCGAATTTCAATATTTTCACTCCAGATTTTCAACATTGCCATTTTACCACACCTCCTTATGAGCAGTACAGCTGTCATTTTTCACATTTTGCCCAAAATGTGTTTCTGCGCATGTAGCGCACAATGGCGCAGTCGGTGTGCGAAATCAATGTTCGGGACAGATTAAGAAAATCACAGTGACATCATCACATGATGAACTAGTACTGAGAGGAGATCCTGAGTGCTGCTTCTAGGCCTCACTGCATTTCTTCTTATTTAAAATTTATATTGGGCTCAAGCATGGAAGATTAAACACTGAGACTAACTCTCTTGAGTAGCACCGTGTAGCTTGTTAGACGAATCGGTGCTTTGCAGTGCAGTTTACTGGTGTTCCAAGGCAGGTACGCAGGGCCAAGACCAATGGCTGAAATGGACTGTGGAAGTCTGGAACCTCTGGCTGTGTAAGCCCCGGTGGTGAAACCCCCAAAACCCCAATTTCCTGCTTCAGATGCCCTGGAAAATCAGCCCACGGTGGACGAGGGGAATCAGTCATCATCAAATGATATCATAGAGAGTAAACAGCTGCTGCAAGGGCTAGTGGTCAATTTTTCTATTGTGAAACCAACTTTGCAGGCCTTGGCACAATGGATGGGAGACGTGGAAGCCAGGGTCGCCTCTCAGGAAAGGAAAACATCGACAATGGATTCGGATTTAGTGACTTTGCACAGACAAGTTAGGAAGCTAGAAAATCGCATTGAGGATCAAGAAGCACGTAGTCAGAGAAACAATTTAATAACGGCTGGATTACCTGAGTGAGCTGAAGGAGCAGATTGTTTATCTTTTGTGCAAGATCTGCTATTGAAACTTGTGGGCCAACGCCATTCGGAGAGGCATACAACTTGGAAAGAGTGCATCGAGCCCTAATAGAAGTCCATCCAACAGGATCACATCCTCTGGTCCTTATTATGAGATTTTTAAACTATAAAGAAAAGCTTCATGTACTTAACAACTCTAAAACAGCCAAAAATCTCCAGTAGAATGGGGCAGCTATCTGTTTGTTCCAAGATCTAACCCCCTCGATTCGGGAAAAACAAAAAGAATATGTGGACATAAAAAAAAAAGCTGTATCTTGCAGGGGTTAAATTTCTAATCCTGCACCCAGCAACTTTGATGGTGAAACTGCAGTCAGGAGAGAAGAAATATTTAACTGTGAGGGATGCTCTGGAAGACCTGTGAGTGGAATTCCCGTCTCTTTCCAAGTTAGCGACCTGAAAATGCATAGAGGAGAGAAGTCTTGGATGGACTTGAGATACTGAAAGTGGGAAAGCTGTGTAAGATCACAAGGGGACTAGTGGATTTAAGATTAATATAATTTGGCCACAGATGTTATTACTTCTCTTTCTTTGTGTAGCTTACACTAAGATGGAGTGACTGTAGGGAATGAATATCGGTTTTTATTGTTAATACATTTGGGGCTATTTCTGAATTGTTATACTCTCTGTAACATGATTCTGGGGAGGGAAATTACAGCTCGACCTAGCAAATGCTGAGCGAGTGACTGGATCCTTATACAAGACTATATGGTGACAGAACAGTTACAGTTATTTTTGACTTAAGTCTGATGTTAATTTTTAATTCATAATAGGAGCTAATGTATGGGGGAACCTATGGTGGGAACCTTCATTTACCCAGGGTCCATTATATATATATATATATATATATATATATATATATATATATATATATATATATATATATACATAGTTATATTTACATTTTCCTTTTTGAATGGGGAGCCATCCCCTGCTTGATGCTACTGTGGCCGAGTTTGAGGGCTGAGGGGGGTTTCCTTTTCCCCAATGTGGGCCGGATTTAATTTTGAGACTGGCCAAAATGCCTGACCTCTAAAAGAAAAGATAATAGGTTACTATTCTTTTGGAAAACCTTAATGCTAATAAGTGAGGAGGTCAGGGGAGGCTTGATACTGTGGGTCTGGAATAATGGGGTACAATTCCGGAAGTTTAATTTAATTGGGTTGAGAGTAATCTGCTGCTGGGTCCTTGATGTCCACTGACCTAGAACTCCTAGAAATCTAATGGTTGGTTTGTAGATGGTTGTGAGGTGGGGGTCCCCCTTCCAGCCTCTGGGGGGGTATATAGGAAAAGAAGCAGAATGGGAATAATTCCATTTGCTTGGGTTTGGCAGAGAATATCTACCCCTCCCAACCTAGAGGGTCTTTTATATATGGATTAACTTATAATACTATCGTAAGTAGTATGGAGAGAGAATGAACAGGGATTGAAATATGATGCCAATGTTGGATAGTGGTCAGCAAGGAATAGGCTATATCTTTTCTTCCACCACGCAAGTGGTTCTGTTTACTTGTATATGGAAGGGGAGTATTTCTAGCTTGAAATCATAACGAGGCTAACACCCATGGTAGGGCCCTGTGAGGTTTCTGTAGGGAACGAGGGGGCTTAGGGGCACAGAGGGATGCACTCATCTACAGGTCTATATCTTATAGGAGGGTAATCTAAGGATTGGGGATTTCAATTGGAGTGATTAAGGGGATGGGGGAAAGAGAGAGTGAGAGAGTCCAATGTCATTATGGGAGTGAAAAGCAAAAGTTTAGACATACAAAATAGTGAATGTTAAAATTATTTCTTGGAATGTCAAAGGCCTCAGAGGTAGAAAGAAAAAATTAGTGATCTTGAAACATCTCCAACAGATGGGGGCTCATATAGTCACTACAAGAAACCCACTTGTTAACAGAAGAGCTGGGGCTTCTTAAAAGAGTCTGGGAGGGGCAGGTCCTAGGAGTTGGTAAGGCCAAGGCTTCAGGGGATGTGGCAATCTTGGTGGGAAAGACATGTCTGTAAGTAGTTACACAGGTGATAGCGAGGGAGGATTGTAAGGGGATTTTTGCCTCAGGTGCCATCTTGGGTAGGGAGTTTTCAATTGCCTCTGTCTATGGCCCTACACCGCCCAATACAGAATGTTTTTGTCTCTTTGGAAATGGATCTTGTTGCACTGCTGACACACCCTCTCATATTAGCAGGAGACTGGAATTTGTGTTTAAGTAACTGGGTAGATAGGAAGCCACCAACTAAAAAAACTCCATCTGTGGTCCAAGTGGCCATAAATAGATGTTCAGAGGTTTCGGCGTTGGTTGACCCCTATAGGATGCGAAGCAAGGGGGATAACAACATGACCTTTTACTCAGGAGCACACATAACTCAGACCCGGATAGACTTCTTCCTGATCAATAACAAAGCATCATGGGGAATCAAAAGAGTTGATTACTCATAGCAGAGTCCTATCTGATCATTCCTCAATCCAGTTGATTTGGGAGATTGACTCTATTCCACCTAGACCATATAGATGGAGACTAGATGACTCATTAACAGATGATATACTTGTTACCAAGCTGGAGAATGCTTTCGTTGAGATTCTTCAGTCCCAACTCCCAACACTGCAGGATAAAATGATAGTCTGGCCAACATGTAAGGTATTATATGTGGGAATAGCCCAAAGATATGCAGCTAGAAGGAGTAGCATGAGAAAGGCATGGGAAGAATTTATATTGGGGGCTATTAACTCACTTACTCCTCTGGAGGGCTCTTCTAGGGGCTTGGTTGCTGAGCTTAAAGTCCTAAGAGATGAAATAGCAGACATAGTCTATCGCAAGGTAGACTATTGGTTAGAAAGGCTTCAAGCTAGATATTTATTACAGGGAGATGTGCCTATCATTTTCTTGCATCTAGAGTTTGGGAATGGGAAGCAGCACTTACTATTACATTAATAAACTATAAAGGGGAAACTATAACTGATTCCCCAGGACATGGCTGATGCTTTTGCATCCTATTATAAGGAGATCTATCAAGGCGGGGTTATAATACTGGAGAAGAAATCAAGGGTTTTTTGGATAGCATAGTTCTCCCTAGACTTGATCATGTGCAAGCACAGACTTTGGCAGCTCCAGTAAAGGAATCTGAAATTTTGGAGGTAGTAAACTCATTACCAAATGGTAAAATCCCAGGATCTGATTTTTATAAAACCCATATTTCCACTATTCTTCCTCTGTTGAAGGATTTATTCACCAAAATAATGCAGGAAGAAGTCCCTCACCCACCTTTGTATCAGGCATATATAACACTTATTCTGAAACCAGACAAGCCAAAAGAAGTGCCAGGTAGCTACAGGTATATAGCCTTGATGAATCAGGATATTAAGATACTGATGAGGATTTTGGCAAATAGAATCATCAAGTTAGCTCCTGCTTTAATTAGTCAGGACCAGGTAGGGTTTATGCCGGGCAGAGGGGCCCATGATGCGCTTAGGAAACTCCATCACATACTTTGCTATGCGACCAGTTCTAAGATACCTATGGCACTGATTTCCTTGGATGCTGAGAAGGCCTTCGACAGGGTCTCCCATGCCTTTTTATTTATTGTCATGGAGAGGATGGATTTCCCTGAAGGCCTTCTTAGGGGACTTAAAAACTTATATGCGGCCCCTACAGCCAGGGTTCTATGTAATGGGTATATCTCACAAGAAATTCATTTACACAATGGGACCAGACAAGGTTGTCCCCTATCACCAATTTTATTTAATATCTATTTGGAACCTCTTCTAAGAGTGATTAGTAGGGACTCGGTGGTACAGGGAATTGTGGTGGTGGGGAAGGAACTTAAATTTTATGTATTAGCAGATGATATACTATTACATCTACAAGAACTGGTAGAGAGTTTTAAAAGAGCTCTGAAATTATCAAGCAATTTTCTAAAGTTTCGAATTATAAATTGAATTTGACCAAAACACAGGTACTTCCCCTTACCCTGCATATTTATAAAACAGATTTTTAACTGTTGCAAATTCACCGGGTCCCACAACAGATTAAATATTTGGGCATCTGGATCATTGCAAATATAGAGGAAGGGGTGGAAGAAAATATGGGAAAACTACTGAATATAATTAGATCCGATGGAATAAGCTTCCTTTAAACTTTACAGCTAGGCTGGGATTGATTAAAAAGAATCTATTACCTAGATTTCTATACCCAATTTACTTGATTCCGTATATCATTCCTAAAATATGGTTCGTCAAAGTTCAAAAAATAATATCTAAATTCCTATGGAACTCTAAGCCCCCCAGGAAAAAACACATCAATATATGTCTGCTGCAGCATATGGGAGGACTTAATTTTCCAGATCTTCATTTATATTATGTGGCTGGGCAAATGGTTTTAATGGGACGGTGGTGTAGAACTCAGGCAGGAGAGGAATATGAGCCAACTTGGTTACAGATGGAGAAGAAGATATTAAGGGATGCAGGTCAATCTCCAGAGGCATTGCTCTTTGCAAATCCAGAAGGACTGCCTAATAAAATAAAACGTACTCCAATAAATAAAGCGGTAATCACTTGGTGGACTTTTTTAACCCCGGCACAGAGACAAGAACAAATGAGAGCTTGAGATCAACCTATGTTGGGTAATCCTAATTTCTGTCTTGGGGGACAAATAAATAATAAAAAATGGGCAACTCCACTGATTGGTCTTAATTTAGCAGATTTTGTAATTGAGGGTAGGGTGGTTCTTCCATCATGGTGTGGTAGCGTGGATTTTCATAAAAAGTTACAGCTTACTAAGCTCATGGGGAAGGTGCTGAGAGAGCCAGGAGAGGCCCAGAAACTTCCATTCAACTGGGAAAAGTTAAAAGAGGTAAACTATGGACTTAGCCCTCTATCACAAGTTTATAGGGTGGTACTGGACTTTGTGGGCCCTGATTCACTGGTGCAAACCTTATATTGGGACAAGAGTATGGCTCCGCTGAGGCCTGATTGGAAAGGTATATGGAAGAGTTGCAAATATATACCTATACCCAAGTATAAGATTATGCAGTTTTTTATTTCTTCCAACATATACTGCACTCCTGCTAAACTATGTGCTCAACGCCTTAGACAGACAGACCTGTGTTTTAAATGTGTCTCAAGACCAGAGTACATTCTGCACGTGATGTGGGATTGTTCCAAAATACAGCCCTTGTGGGTTACTATCAAACAAAACATGGATCCCTTATTGAATTATTCAGAGTTTATAATGCCGGGGATTTGTGTTTTGGTTGACATGGCTCAGGTTTCAGAGGCTACAGTTAAATACCATCTCTCTTTAATGTCAGACTTGGTCAAGTCCTTTGTTTTAAAACATTGGAAAAGTTACCTTATAGATTCTTATGATCGTTGGGTGAGGGATCTTATTAGGGTATTGGAAAGAATTAAGAGGCAAATGCTTCTGGAGGGCAAGAAGGGGCTATATGGTAAAAGATGGATGGTTATGAAAGCAGTTTTTTCTATACAGGTCGAAAGTGATCGACTACAGGTCTGTCTGTCTGGCTGCGACTAGTTAAGTATGAATAGCTGGAATATAGATGTATTTTCACATAGAAAGTCCTTACTCTCTTTTATTTTTTTATTCTTATTTCTTGCTTCATTTTTGAGTGTCTGTATTTTTAAGGAAAAGGTGCCAATACTCTAAAGTGCTCTTATAGTCAGTAGACATTGTAGAAATATAAGGATTTGCTAATTTTTAAAGGGTGGGGGGGCTCTCTCTTTTCTGGGGGTGCAGGTGCAAACTCTTCATATAGTTGGTTGTTAGTTACATGACCATCTTAACAAGCTATAATGGAGGGAGCAGGTAGTGGATTACTGATGTTTTTTATTAAAAAAGTGTATTGCCTACCCTTAGCAGTAATTAGACAAGATATGTCATATGTTAAGATGGAGGGTATAGTGCACCTGTGTGTGTACATAGGTTCTTTGTATATAGTGACCACAACCAGTTTGGGGTTGTGGACCCAGGGTTGACCTCTGAGGTGTTTGTATGTCTGTCTTCAATAATACCAAATTTAATAAAGATGTTTGCAAAAAAAAAAAGAAAATCACAGTGACACTGTTCATGAGCAGAAGTGTTAAAATGGCTATGTTAAAAATTTGGTGAAAAAATTCCATAAAATGACTGTTTTACTAGCATGCATTGCGCTGTTCCTACGCACGCTCATAAGTTTGTGAATTTTCACTATTTTCACTCCAGATTTTCAACATTGCCATTTTACCACACCTTCTTATGAGCAGTACAGCTGTCATTTTTCACATCTCACCCAAAATGTGTTTCCGTGCATGTAGCGCACAATGGTGTAGTCGGTGTGCGAAATCAATGTTTGGGACAGATTAAGAAAATCACAGTGACACTGTTCATGAGCAGAGGTGTTACAATGGCTATGTTAAAAATTTAGTGAAAAAGTCCATAAAATGACTGTGTTACGAGCAACCATTGTGCAGTTTCCACACACCCTTGTAAGTTCATGGATTTCTAATATTTTCAGTCCAGATTTTCACCAATGGCATTTTTCCACACTTCCTTATGAACAGTACAGCTGTCATTTTTCACACCAGGGCCAAAATGTGTTTTTGCACTTCCAGCGCAGAAATGCATTGTCACTGTGGGAAATCACTGTTTGGGATAGATTAAGAAAATCACAGCAACATCGTTCATGAGCGGAGGTTCCAAAATGCCTGTGTTGACAATCTGCTGTAAAAAATCCCCAAACTAATTGCATTATGGGTGTGCACTGCGCAGTTTCTACACTCGCTCGTGACTTCATCAGTTTTTTTAATATTTTCACTGCAGATTTTCAACATTGCCATTTTTTCCACCTCCCCATGAACAGTACAGCTGTCATTTTTCACATCCTGTTCGAAATGTGTTTTCGCACCTGTGGTGCCAAATGGTGTAGTCATTGTGCGAAATCAGCTTTTGGCTAACAAACTGATATTGCCACTGTTCATAAGGTGTAGGTCACAAAAAACCCATTTTGAAAATTTGGAGTGAAAATGCCAATGAACACCTGAGATGTTAGGGTTTCCAACCATAATGCCCCACCCTGTAGAGATGGACAGGCATCAGGGGTGTGACTTGAGATTCTCGCCTGTAATGCTCATACCATTCCACACCCTGCAGCCAGTGAGAGGCACCAAGGTGTGCCTTGAACTCTTCAGCCACAAAGTTCACCCCATTCTCTTATACAGCACCCATCTCACTGTATTTTCTGGTGGAATGGGATGAGCATAAGGGCCAAAGACCCCAAGGCACACCGTGACACTTGTCAGTGTCTGCAGGGTAGGGTGTGGAGAAATGGTGTGGCCGTCATGCCTGACAACCCAAACACACACCCCAATGCCTGTCAGTCTCTGCAGGATAGTGGCGGGGTTGGCTTCAGTTCAATACTTCACTGCCATTCCTATTATGCAGCTCTCTAACTCCTACACTACCAATGCCAATGCCAGCAAGCAAACATTCGGCATTGACAAATGCTTGTTTGTTCTTGTTTCTCCCTTTACCTTTTTTGGCCATTGTCAGTTTTTGACATTGTTACATGCTTTCCGCCTTCTGCAACAGGTATTCTGGAGTGTCCTGTAAGATTGGTGATAGCAGGAGGGGGAGAGACGGCACGCTCTACATGTGTTACTCCTAGAGCTGCCATCTCCTCCCAATCTGCTAGTTTAAATGCCCTGCATGGACATCAGATTTTTGGCCCAGTGCTCTAAACCCCTCCTTAATCAGGTGAAGGCCATCGAATCTGAAGAACTCCCTTCCCAAGAAGTTGTCCCAATTTCCAATGAAGTTATGCCCCTTGGTATGACACCAGTCTTTGAGTCATGCATTCCGCTCACCTATCTCCTTCTTTCTGATTTTCAGCTTGTTTTTTCCCTTTTCCTGAACAGGCAGAACCTCTGAGAAAGCAATGCTGGATGAAAGGGAAACCTATTTTCCCTGAGTTGGGCAATGTGCTCCTTAACCTCCTCTACCAGCTGACTAGCAAGGTTGTTGGTTCCTGGTGGACTTGGATGTTAGAGCCTATACCTTCCCTTTGAATTATGCTGACTACTCAGTCAGTGCCCCTCTAAGTGAATGCTCCTGGGAGACATCTGACCTGCATATCTGCCAGCTCATTTCTGCTCAGGTTGGGATCCACACTGTGAATCATGGAGTCCCTTATGATTGTGAGTTTTTTCATGTTGTTCTTGGAATTCCATTTATAATGATGTTGTGTTACCCTGTTGTTTTCAGCTTTATGCTGAACCAAGGCCTCCTCTCTCCTTGTCATGGTTAGCATGGTACATTTGCTATTTTCTGGATGGCAAGGGAGGAGAGGGAGCTGCCTGAAGGTAGGAACCCCCAAATACCTGGCAAACACAAGAAGTTAAAGTGGATAAAGACAGCATGACAGGCTGTCACAAAGGAGATGATAATAAAATTATTTGACGTACAGACATACTGTATCTCCCATTCACCCCCAGCACTGTAGATCACTAAACAGTATGTTTATGTTGCAGATTTGCGTGATAACTAGCTGCACCCCAGTGTTCTCAGCTACATGAAGTAGGGTAGACTGGTAGAGGAGGGAATAGTGGAGCCTACTAGAAAACGGTCTGTCAGCTACTAGGGCTCTCAGCCATCCTAAAGTGTATCAGAAAGTACAGAACGAAATAGCTGGTCCAAGTACAGTCTTAGCAGTGAGGAGGAAATTGAATGAACTACTCATTATGTTTTAACCTTTTTACTCAGTTTAATGAAGTATTTTTCAAACCTGTTTTCGTAAACCAGTACTTATAAGATGCACCCACATGCACGTGTGCACAGACATGCCAACACACACCATGGTGCACAGTTACCTTGCAGCTGGGTAACCAGGTCAAACTGAAATTTAACATTTCACCTTTTGACTGCCCTTTCTGTTTGGTTTGGTTGCGTGATGCTGTTTCAGTGTTGACTCAAATGTGGTAATAGGTATAGCTATAGCTGTAAAACCACACAGCAGTCTTGAGCACCAGCTATGCTAACCATGACAACTCCAAACAAACAAACACTGATATGCAAACTACTGTAGAAAACATGGCAATGCTCTTCAAAATAACTCTGTGAATTGTTTCAGATACTATCTGCAGTCTCTATTTTTTTTTCCTATTGTTTAACCAGGTGAGACACAATAAGCTGAAAACTTGTTTACAGGTGCAAACTAGGAGCACAGGGAAGTTAAGTGACTTACTCAGGATCACACAGTATGAAAGTGGGGGCTGTGGGATTCAAACCCAGGTCTCAAGATTTGCAGCTTAAAGCCTTAAACCACTGCACTATACTGCCTCCTGTTCGAGGTTGACTTTTATTAACTGACAAGAAATTTTGATGTGGCTAGTATTTGAGGCAGCTATGAATGGAAGATATACTGTATATTAATATTTGTGCCACAAATGCAATGTTGCTAAAAAATTACACAGTTCCTAACAAATAGTGCTTCTTTAAGGCTGCCTTTTTATTATCACTTAGTTCTGATTGTCAAACCAACAGGTACAGTAGCAACAGTAAATAGCAGAACTTGGCTGCAACCTTGCCATCCAGTCCTTTATAGTTAAGGAAATAAAACTCACAGCAGCAGTTTCAAAAAGCCACTTTCAACAACAATTAAGCAAACATATTAGCATACCCATAAAACCTGCTTTTCTAGGCTTCTCCTATGCTATACACCATGAGTTATGTTGTATTTTCTTGAACTCACCAGGTCCGCAGTGGTATTTCTATGCTAAATGTGGTGGCCATTTATTTTTCTTAAGAAAAAAATTATTTATTTAAAACATTTATGAAATACTAAAAGTTTAGCAGAACTAGAACGTTTTACCCCCGCATAAACCTGGAAGGTGTCTTGAATCCATTATAGTGCAAATAAGGTAAGGTTACATTTTTTTCCCCAGTTAGATTGCATTGTTGCTTTAAGACAGCTCCACAAAACTAGTGGAGATTTTAGCCATATTAGTAATTGAAAAACAGTAGTCACTGGCTAGTTTGATACCCTTTATTTGACCAGCAAATGTCTTGTAAAAAGGTTATGTAGTACACAAGCTCTTGGGACCACATAGGTTCCTTCATTTTGTGCAGCCTTATTGCACCTGATTTGCACCTGAATAGTACATGATTTGCACCAGATTGCACCTGACTTCACTAGTTTTGCACTTGATTGATCTTAATTGCATCAGATGAAGAGACCTGTGTGGCTCCAAAAGCTTTTTCACTATGCTGTCTTTGTACAAAATATTTTTTGCCCAACAAAAAGTATCAATCAAGTGACTTCACAAACATATATACAGAGCTATTTAGTAAATTCCTTGCTGTGTCTGAAACAGCTAGACCTTCCTCCAGCACAAAGGGCTGCATCCTGTGTTCCCTTGTCCAGTGTAAAATGGACTGCAAAGCAGAGGAAAACTGTTCTGCTAGTATCCAGACTTCATACAGTATTACTGATAAAGAAACCAAATGATAGGATTTATTGTCAAAATAACTTCACAGCTCCAATCCAGTCCCCAATAAAAATATGAAATAGCGTTGCTGTGACACATCATTTTCATGATTGTAATAGTTTACTGTTTAAATGTTATCCCATTAAATGTGTGTATCCTAAATTTAAGTCCCATCCCTCTTCTTCTATGACACCTGACTGAACAGACAGTTTGCATTGACATGCGTTGTGTCTTTTTTGTGTCACATAGACAAACTGAAGGCTTGTAGAATCAGGTTTGACCTCAATAATTTGGCATTTTTTCCACATGCATTTTTATAGCCAGATGAGAGGATTATTGTCATTAATGGTCATATATCCACACCATATACAGTAAGTAGGAAGCAGTATAGCATGGTGGTTAAGGGCAATGAGCTGCAAACTTGGAGACCTAGGTTTGAATCCCATAAGCCCCACATACATACTATGTGACCCTGAGCAAGCCACTTAACTTCCTTGTGCTCCCAGGTCACACTTGGAAACAAGCTCTGGTTTAGTGTACTGCTACACGAGGTCCCTGCACCCTATTTGATATCCTCAGAGGTACACCGTAGACAGCTAATGCTTAGGTATAGGTTACACTAATATTTAGGGCTAAGGGCATCTACCGTATAAGAGTAGATGTCAGGATATGAATGCATATTGTTGTAATCCACTTTGCTTGCTAATGCACACATATTATACTATGTATTTTCTGTCTATTTCCTACTTGTCAGATGCCAAGACACCTGTCCTTGAAGTAATGATAATATGTAAGGCAACATTGCCATCCTCTGGTGATGTGCATCACTACACTTGGTTATGCAAGACTCTGTATAAGAACTTCTTTGTTCTAAAACTGATGACTTTACAGAATTATATAATGTTATCTTGGACCGTGGAGCCACCCCTAATATAGCCAAAAGGGCTCATCTCTGTAACTAGAAATGTTTCTATCTTTTAGTAACCATAGTTATTATCACAGGTATATAATGTAATGCACAGGCTCTACACCTTGGAGACCCAAGAGATCCCAAGAGACTACAGAGAACCTCGAGGTATAGGGAACACTTAGCACTGGATCCCAGTTCATATTGGTAAGAACTGCTTAGGCCAACTGTGATTTATCCCTTTTATAGTAATAAATGTGTTTATTACTCAAATGCAACTTGTCTATGATTACTTGCATTCCCAATATCGTCAAGAATCTGAAAGTGAGGTTTAGACCTCTCAACCGTACCTTTCCTAGTTAAACAATTCCCCCTTTCCCTAAGTTATGCTGCAATATGCACTTGCAACTGACAATCAGGGACTCAGTTCCTAAATGGCCTGGTATGGCCAGGAACTAACTTCTGGTGTGCAACGTTCAGGAGTGGGGGCCAATCTTGTACCAGAAGAAAATGCTATTTTCAGCAATATCTGTACCAGGCATCGTTTTTTGTTTTTCTGCCAAATGCTTCACCTGGTAATGCTTAGTAACTTTGTCTTTCCATAAAGCAGCAGTACTACCCAACCAGGAAGTAAGCCATTACAGCCATTGTAATGCCACAGAAAATATGGTGACTGCTATCTAGTCAATGGAGCGGCGGCAGAAATGTAAACATAAACAAAGGATAGCTGAGCACATTACAGGGTGATAATACATTGCTGGCATGAAAGAGTATTAGGAGCATGCTCAGCAGAGCACAGGGAATAACCAGATGAAAAAATGCAGATTTTTTTACATTCAACTGCTGCTTTAAATAGGTTAAAGGGTTGCAATAGGCAACCTTTTCAAATATCGAGCACATGCAGCAAATAAATGGTGCTGTGAAGGGGACCATCTCATGATCAACTCTTTTTGGCACACATGCAGATCCAGGAAAAAAAATGATTTTATACTTTTTATTGGACCAACATAGATATTACAAAAGAAAATAGGTGCTTAAGCTTTCAGACAACACACAGCCCTTTGTCAGAAGCTAATGTAGTCCAAAAGCTTAAGAACCTGTTTTCTTTCATAACATCTATGTTGGCCCAAAAAAATGTATCAAATAATTTTATTAAATCATTTTTTTTCTGGATTTTTTATTACAAGGACCAATACAGCAACAATATATATATGTATTTTGTGACACGTGCAAAATTTCTTCAGATTTGAAAATCCATCCCCAAGCCCCTAACTTCCCTATGCTTAGTAACTGCCAATTGTAAGGTAGGGTAGCAACAGAGCCACCCATGAAAAAAGCTGTTGTGTCTCTTGTGTGTTTTACTAAGTAAATATGTTTAAAAATTAAAACAAAATGCTGAATAATAATAACATTTTGATACTGGACTGTGTTTTGGCTGACCAGCTATTCAATAAAGAATACTAGTAGCCTGGAGTGAAGCAACCCTATGGAGATACAGCTGTTATGGAATATATAGCCACTAAAGACGTGAATCATATCACAGCAGGCTGGTTAAAAGGCTGGATGATTTGGGGTTTGGGGCGAACTTACCAGATGAATAGAAAACTGGTTGGGGGAAGGACTTTCAGGGTGCTAGTATGTTTAATGGTAAATTCTCTGGGATCAGAGATTTCATGAGTAAGACACTGCAGGGATCAGTCCTAGGATCCGTGTTATTTAATATTTTCGTCTGAAACATAGGAGAGGGTATCCAGCACAAGATCTGTCTCTATGGAAGACAACACCAACACTTGCAAGAGACTAAACACAAAGAAGGGGAGATGTGATGGTGCAAAGGATCTAGAAATGCTAGCGAGTCAGTCCAAAGTGTGACTGCTTAAATTTAATACCAGGAAGTATAGGTTATGCATATTGGTTTAAAAAAAATGTAGATTACAGAATGGGGAAAGTGCAGGTGATCCAAGTCTCTGAAGAATGAGATGTTGTAGTCATTATCAGTTACAAACTCAAGTCAGCAGTCAGATGCAATAAGGAATATAGGAAGGTAAGTAGGATGCTGGGTATATAGGGATCTAACTAGCAAAAAAAAAAAGTGATACTGCCCCGTACAGTAAAACAATGAAGTGATACTGCCCTTGTACAGCAAAAAAGGAAAAATAAAAGAAAAATCAAATGATATTACCTTTGCAAAAAGTGGTACTGCACCTATACAGCAAAAACAAAAAGTAATATTGGCCCTGTACAACAAATACAGAAGCCATGATACTGCCCCAGTACAGCACAAAATAAGTGATACTACCCCTGTACAGTAAAAAAAGGAGTGATACTGCCCCTGCACAGCAAAAAGAGAAATAGTACTGCCCCTGTGCAGCACAAAAAGGTGATACTGCCCCTGTACAGCAAAAAAAGTAGTGATACTACAGTTGAAGAGCAAAACAAGAAGTGATACTACCCATGTACAGCAAAAAAGTAGAGATACTGCCCCATAAAGCAAATAAAGAAGACTTGATACTACCCTGTACAGTAAAAAAGAAGTGATACTGACCCTGTACAGCACAAAAAGAAAGAATACTGCCCCGTGCAGCATAAAAAGGTGATACTGACCCTGTACAGCACAAAAGTAGTAACACTGCACCTGAACAGCAAAAAAATGAAGTGATACTTCTCATGTACATCAAAGAAATAATACTGCCCATGTGCAACAAAACAGTGATACTGCCCTTGTACAGAAAAAAGGAGGGCTACTGCACCTGAACAACAAAAAAAAAGAAGCGTCACTGACCCTTTAAAGCAAAAAATAGGTGTACTGCACCTGTACAGCAAACAACAAAATTACATTGTCCATGTGCATACAAAAAAGTGATACTACCCCTGTACAGCAAAAATGTAGTGATACTGCACCTGAACCACACAAAAAGAGGTGATACTGCCCATTCACAGCAAAAAAGAAGTGATATTGACCCTGTACAGCAAAAAAGAAGTAATACTGACCATGTACAGCAACACAGAATTGACACTACCCCTCTACAGCAAAGAAAGAAGGAATGCTGCCTATGTACATCAAAAAAGGAGCAATACTGCCCCTACAGCAAAAAAGAAGTGATACTGCCCATGTACAGCAAAAAAAGAAATGATACTGCCCCATACAGCAAAAGAAGAAGTGATACTACCAATGTACAGTAAAATAATAAGTGATACTGCCTCAGTGCAGCAAAAAAGAAGTGATACTGCCCCTTCATAGCAAAAAAGAAGTGATACTGCCTCATACAGCAAAAGAAGAAGTGATACTACCAATGTACAGTAAAATAATAAGTGATACTGCCTCAGTGCAGCAAAAAAGAAGTGATACTGCCTCTTCATAGCAAAAAAAGAAGTGATACTGCCCATGTACAACAAAAAAGAAACGATACTGCCCTGTACAGAAAAAAAGAAGTGATACTGCTTCTTCAGCAAAAAAGAAGTGATACTGCCACCAAAGAGCACGAAAAGATGTGATACTACTCCTTCTGCAGAAAAGAAGTGATACTGCTCCTACATCAAAAAAGAAGTGATAACACCACTGTAGAGCACAAAAAGAAGTGATACTGCCCATACAGCAAAAAAGAAGCAATACTGCTCCTACAGCAAAGAGAAGTGATACTGCCACCGTAGAGCACAAAAAAAATGAGAAACTGCACTTTTACAGCACAAAAGAAGTCATACTGTGCCTGTACAGCAAAAAAAGAAGTGATGCTGTCCCTGTAGAGAAAAAAATAATTTATATTGCCCCTGTATATCAACAAAAGTAGTGATACTGCTCTGGTTTAGCAAAAAAAGAACTGATACTGCTCCTGTATAGCACAAAAGGAAGTGAAACTGCCCTTGAACAGACAAAAAACAAAGTGATACTGCCACGTAGAGCAAAAAAGAAGTGAAACTGCCCTGTACAGCAAAGCAAGAAGTAATGCTGCCCATTTATAACAAAAAGAAGTGATACTGCCCCTGTACAGCAAATAAAAATGAAGTGATACTGCCCATGTACAGCAAAAAAGATGTGATACTGCACCTACAGTAAACGAGAAGTGATACTGCACCTAGAGCAGAAAATAATTGACACTACCCATCTATAGCAAAAAAGTGATACTGCCTCTGTACAGCAAAAAAAAAAGTGATAATGACCCTGCAGCAAAAAAGAAGTGATATAGCTCCTACAGCAAAAAAGAAGTGATATCACCACTGTAGAGCACAAAAAGAAGTGATACTGCTGGTACAGCAAAAAAGAAATGATACTGCCACCACAGAACTCAAAAAGAAGTGATACTGCACCTTCAGCAAAAAAGAAGTGACACTGCTCCTACAGTAAAAAAGAATTTATACTGCCACCGTAGAGCACAAAAAGAAATGCTACTGCCTGTACAGCAAAAAAGAAGTGATACTGCCACTGTAAAGCACAAAAAATGTGAAACTGTACTTTTACAGCACAAAAGAAGTGATACTGTGCCTGTGCAGCAAAAAAAGAAGTGATACTGTCCCCATACAGAAAAAATAATTTCTATTCATACTAAGAAAAGTAGATATACAGAAAACCACGGCCCATATATGTATATCTCCAGCCAGGGTGGCACATCATCCCACTATTTATGCCAAATAATAGTCAATATTTTGTTTCAATTTAGCAGGGCTAGAAAATTCTAGTATTGGGCTAGGAAGAGTATTCCATAAGGGGATAATTCTCTGAGTGAAGTAAGATCACCTTTTATTAGTTCTGGGGTATGTTATTGTCAGTTAATATTTATAGCTTCTAAGATTACATTCCCATTGACTGTAGGATATACCTGAGTCAGTAGTTCACTATCAGTGGAGAATTTGTGCATTAGTAGGAGGTCCCCTTTTTTTTTACTTTGTTCCAGAGAGTACAGGTTTAG
This sequence comes from Neoceratodus forsteri, assembly GCA_016271365.2. NCBI lineage: Eukaryota > Metazoa > Chordata > Ceratodontiformes > Ceratodontidae > Neoceratodus > Neoceratodus forsteri. The sequence continues at coordinate 105,180,721 of CM057458.1, forward strand.
TTCCTTCAACCTTATTTCATAACCCTTGTGATGCATATTAGTGACAAGTTTGGTAACGAACCCTCTCCAGACTGTTAATATCTCTCCTGAGGTAAGGGATCCACAAGGGGGAACATATAGAAACATAGACTTTGACAGCAGATAAGGACTGCTTGGCCCATCTAGTCTGCCCATTTCCCTACCTACAGAATAGGTTGCAGATCCTAGTTATCCAACAGCCTATTTCTTCCTACCCCCAACAAGAATTGCCTTATGTCTGTCCAATGCATTCTTGAATTCTCCCATAATTTTAGACCCCACAACCTCCTCAGGAAGGCTGTTCCATGCATCCACTACCTTCTCTGTGAAATAATACTTCCTCACATTGCCCCTGAACCGCCCCATCTTTAAATTGTGTCCCCATGTTCTTGTACCGACTTTTTCTGAAAGATGCTACCCTCTTGGACTTTGTTGATTCCACTGAGGTACTTAAAAGTTTCTATCATGTCCCTCCTCTCCTTATTTCCTCAAGGGTATACTGTACATATTAAGCTCCTTTAGTATCTCCTCATCGGCTTCTCCTGCAGACCCTGCACCATTTTAGTTGCCCTCCCCTCTGGACTGCCTCTATTCTGTCTATGTCCTTGGGGAGATGGGGTCTCAGAACTGGACGAGTACTCCAGATGGGGTCTCACCAACTGTCTGTACAGAGGGATAACAACTTCCTGTTTTCTTCTGCTGATGCCTCTCCCTATGCATCCCAGTATACCCCAGCCCTCCCTACTGCCTTCTCACATTGCTTGCTAACCTTAAGGTCATCTGATATGATTACCCCCAGGTTCTTTTCTTTTTGTTGTTACTACCTCCCCCCCCATTATGTATTCTTCCCCTGGGTTCTTGCTTCCCAGGTGCATTATTTTGCACTTCTTTGCATTGAATCCTAGCTGCCATACTTCTGACCATTCCTCCAACCTTGCCAAGTCCCTTCTCATCCTTTCCACACCTCCTTATGTATCAACCCTGTTGCAGATCTTTGTGTCATCTGCAAAGAGGCATACTTTTCCTTCCAGTAGCTCTGAAATGTCACTTATTTTTTTTTTTTTTTTTTTTTGTTGACCGGGTAAGTGCTCTGGACAAATACTGCCTATTTTCAGGCATGATCTGGGGGAGTGAGATACAGATGGATGCCAACTGACCTTGAACCAGACTAAGCTGTTGGTGGTATTTTTAGTGAATGAAGGAAATTTGGCCAGGACACCAGGGAAATTCCCCTACTCGTTGCAGTCTGAGCAAGAGCAGCGATGGAGGAGGACGTGCAGGCAGGCGCTCTGCCAGCAGTTTCGCAGGAGTTTGACACACAGTCACAACTAATGACGGAAAGGGAAAACGAGTTGTTTCAGGGAGCATTGCAGGCTTGTGAGCATGTGCAAGTGCTTCAATTCCTGAATTAAATAAAATGGATGTTACCGTTGCTTCGGAGAGGTTGCAAGATACTTCGGGAGTGGATATGAGTTTTCCGGAGCCAGAAGATATGGAAGAAGCCCCGCCAGAAGGTAATTCTGGCAACTTTGAAACTCAGGATCGGTCTTTTGGTCCAGGAACTTTTGCCACGGAAACTGCGGTTTCCACACGGAAGATAGTAGGAGTAGCACAGTTCGGGTGCACCCGTGAACAGTCTGCCGTTGTTACAGGACACTGGGAGGCCTAAACCGATGCCGACAGCTTTGAACAGTCAAAGACAGTTTAAACTGCAGTCCCAAGAATCGGACATAAAAGACTGGTCTGAGGAGGATTCTCTTCAACGCAGGATGGATCAAGAGCGAGTCAGGAAGTTGGACACCTAATCCAGAATGGAAGCCGTGTCGCCTATACCTCACCACAGCATGCCATCACCCTGAGCTCAGGTAGTAGCGCTACTAAAGATAATGTTAAAGTGTACACGGTTATTACAGGACAAAGGCTACTAGTAGCTCCAAGGTTCCTTTAGTAGGGGTTGGAGTTAAACTGCATACAAAACAAGTGAAAATGATAGTCAGACACTGAGAAAAATGTGCCTCCTAACGTGTTTCCATGGTAGACCTATTCAAGCAAAAGCTTGAGCAGGCTCCCAGGAGAAATGCTGTGGGCTAAGATATAGAGGAGGCTTAGATATTCACCTGATAGGTATTACATAGTTAATACTTTACTGAAAAATACTATGTTTTTTCTCCATCTGATTTTTTGCTCTTATTCACGTGTCTGGAGAAGATTCTTTTGACATCAGTTTTAGAACAAATAATAGTTTGGAAAAGTTTTGGGAAAAATATTCCAATCTGAAAAACACTCCTTTATGGTTGCCCTTTTTAGCCATCCCTTTAACTAGACCACAGATTAGGTACGTCACTGTAATGTTTAGGAATGAAGGGGTGAATGTCAGTGACATCTATCACTGGATGCAAAACAGATGCGATATTTTAGGCCCCCCTGAGCCCTTACTAGACCTAGAGGGTATCTGGACAGGGAGTTGGCGATTTAAAGTGAAATTATTTCAAGTCAATTCAGAAATAATCCATCTCCCTAACAGTTTTTTTTTGGGGGAAAGATAGGGGTGTATGGTTTTACAACGGCCAACCTAGGGCCTGTTACAAATGTGGATCACGGTCTCATATTAGCAGTTCCTGTGATATGATGAAGTGTCCACTATATGGAGGTTTTGGTCATTCGGTGGATTTATGTCAGAATATATTCCAATGCAACCTCTGCGATGAAAAAGGCATGCTTCCACCAATGCCCATGGGCCAAGCGAATAAAACAGAGGTTGGAATCATGAGGAATTAGTACTTCAAGCACAGGATAAAACCCATAGGCCGGGGCCTTCTGCAGACACAGCGCCAATAATGATACCACTGACAAAAACTGTCCAGGTTCCTAAATCATCACTGGCTCATACAGATGAGTCTAGAATAGATAAAGTCAGCATGCCACCCCCAAAAAAAGATTTTGAAACCATGAAAGGGAAAAGGGTCACTAGATCAGCTTTAAAAATGTTGGTTCCTGACCCCCTTCCAACATCTAATATTTTTTTACCACTGCAAGAAGATCTGGAAGACTCCGATTTAGAATCAAACACATCCCACAGATCTGAGATGATCACTGAGGATGAGGAAGGAAAGTTGATAGAGATAATGAAAGAAAAAAAAAGGAAAAAAGGAAAAAAAAGGAAAGCAAGCAATAATTCAAAGGGGGGTATTGGCTGAATTTGAAATATTTGATGTCAGCACTTCAACTTTTATCACTTAACGTTAGAAGTTTAAAAACATATAAGAAACAAATCTCTGTTCTATCGCATTTATCAACTCTTCCTGTGGATGTCATTTTTTTGCAGGAGTGTCATATCTCATCACTTAAAGAGGTAGAGACACTTAAGAAACGATGGTACTGGGGCCCTTCTTTCTGGTCCTTCAGTCCAGGAATTGCAGATGGGATTGGTATTTTATTTAAAATCACTAATGTCCATGTTTTCCATTTGATAGATGTATGCCCAGGCAGAACTTTAATTCTAGATTGTTCAATTAGAGATTTTTGTTTTAGATTGATCAATATTTATGCACCACAAATTAAATCTGCTAGGGTGGAACTATTTGGTGATGTTAAACCCTTTCTTTTCACTAAACTACATGTTATTTGGGGAGGGGATTTTAATTGTTCTTTAGACACCCCTGTATCTACAAGTAAACAAAAGAAAATATATTGTGATTCCAATGCTTTAAAACAAACTTTAGAAGTTTCAAATATGCAGGATGCTTTTCACAAACTACATCCTAATGATCCAGGAGCCACATATCATAGATTTATTTATGCTACTAGAATAGATATGTTTCTTTTTTCTAAACATCTACACCCTACTGTGTGTTATTCACAACTCACGGAATTTTCAGATCATAACATTCTATTTTGCTCATTTTGCTTACAATTCATCCCACCAAATTCATTCTAAATACTATCGCTGGAGACTTAATATATCTTTATTTGATAACTTATCTTTTACAAACCAAACGGAAATTTTATTTGCATATAGGATTCTGTATATTGTGTATATTCAAACCCTCTACAATGGTGGATGGACACGAAACAAGAATTAAAAAAACTGTTTGTCTCTTTTGGAAAATCTACAGCTAATTCTAAATATATTAGCTATTTACTCACCCGTAATCAGTTATATAAACTGATGTCATTTGATTTAAAAAACAATCAAGGATTACTTTCCCAAATAAAAATTTTGAAGGAACAAATGAAAGAATATCAATATGACAGGGCTAAATCTCTAGAACTAGAGTTTAAATTTGGGGTTAAAACTACCCCAGCCTTGGACCCTTTTACAGAATGTAAATTCAGACTAGAAACTACTCTTATGACTCAATTAAAAGCACCTTCTGGGGGTTATATGCACAAATGACATGGATATACTAGCTACAGTTCAGGAACATGTAGAATCATCTTTTAATAGTTCAGAGGAGTCCAGGCCTCTGATTTCTTCTTCTTTATGGCCCTGTGCCTGAACTGACTAGATCTGAACTGATTCCTGGATACAACCTATTACACCACAAGAAGTCGAATTTGCAATTAAACAATTAAGCAAGGATACGCACCAGGATGGATGGCTCTACCCAATGAGTTTTACAAACTCTTTCTATCATATATGATACACTTTTACCTAAAATATTTAATTTTTGCTGTTTATTTCTAGTGACTTGTTAGGTTTCAATACCTCACTGTTATTTTATTTATATAAATCAGGTGATAAGGCCTCAATAACAAACTGGAGGCCTTTAAGTTTATTAAACAACCATTATAAAATATTGACTAAAATTTTGAATAACAGATTATTATTAGTGGCTGAAAAACTTATTCACCCAGCCCAAACATTGCCATCCCTAATAGGAAAATTCAACATAATTTATATCTTTTAAGAGAATTATTTGAGTTAAGTAATAAGCAGATTTCAGGGTACATTGTAGCCTTGGAGTAAACAAAGCTTCACGACCCGAGTTAATCCATAACTATCTATTTTCAGTACTAGTGCGATATGGAATTCCACCTCCTTTTGTACAATGGATATCAACCTTATATGGACAGGCTCACTGTATTCCCATGGTTAATACTTTATTTGGAAAGAAGTACCTATATCAATTGGAGTCCGCAGGGTTGCCCTTTAAGTCCCTTCTATATTCTTTTGCCCTGGATCCTATTATTAGACAAATTGTTTGGGATACACATATTATAGGTTTAACCCCTTCCCCTGATTTACCAATGGAAAAGCTGACTGCATATGCAGATGATATTACCTTACTCTTAAGAGATATACCCTCATTGCAAAAAGCACTATATACCTTTTCATGTTTTGAGGCATTATCAGGGGCTCAAATAAATATGGGAAAGAGTTTCATTTTTATTTTACAACCTACAAATTCAGATCTCACTAGTATTGCTAATATCCCTGTAGAATCATCACACCGTAAGATTTTAGGAATCTGGTTTGGAAATGGTGATTTAGCTACGTACAATTGGGAGAAACAGTTATACATTGAGAATTTAAAATTCACAGATGGAAAGGATGGAAATTTGGGAAAAGAAGAGGGTTATTATTATAAAGAGTTCGTGTTACCAATTTTTATATTTAAGTTATGTGTTTCCACCCCTATTAGTTTAGAAACAAGGCTATTAAGTATTTTTTTCCAAATGTTATGGGGTAATAGATTAAACCAGTAGCGTAGGGGACATTACGATCTTCCAATTAACAAAGGAGGCCTGGAAATGATTAACCTTATTGTTTTTACCATTCCGTATTTTTATTTGACTCTTTTCCTACTTATGGTTTGATGACACTAAGACTTGGCAAAATGGTCCAAATCTTTGTGGTCTGTCTATTTAGATAAATGGTCTATGTTTCCTAAAATATATGGTAAGCATTTTTTGTCATCATATGAGTTTTTACATTTAAGAAATTACAACAATGGAAAATATCATTTCCAAACTGCTTACTTTTCGAGGAAAACCTTTATAATTTCGTGGTATTTGAAGTACAGAAATGTATTCCCTGTTCCCTGAATGTATACCTACACAGATGATTTATGCCTTGAGGAAATTGATTGATTTCTAGAATACCTTCTTTCATTTGGGATATTGTATGGTTATCAATACAAGGGAAATTAGGAGTTCGAGGCAATTTAAAATACAAACCCACTACTGAAAGATTTTGTTTACTAAACACATGCATCAACTGTGAAGAATCCATGGTTCATTTTTTGTTTCCTGTCCTTATAGTCAAAAATTTTGGCAAGATGCTGCCATTCATTGAATCTCCCTTTTTAGGCAATGTTTCATATCAAACTATAGTTTTAGGTAATTATACTGGATCTTGGAGACATTATCATAGGAGTACTTTAAATGTTTTTTTGCTTTTGTTCAATATTACCTGTGGCAAGCCAGATGTCAATTTATCTTTCAACAATTAAATGTGTTAACGAACACTTTATTTATTCAAATTGAAAAAGGTTTACTTTCTGTCAAAACCAGAGATATAAGTAAATTTTCTAAATCAAAAGTTGATTTACTTTGGAAAAACTTTATTTCTCTATGATGCATTAAGTGACTATTGTTTTGTCTTTGTTCTTTTTGCACTGTGTTTTAAAAGAGGAAAAACAAGAGAGAGCTAGTTATTGTATAAGATATCTTTTATGTTTGTATGGATTCTTGTGATGTTATGTTTTCTATCAATAAAACTACCCCTACTCTTTTTGATAAGTTCTATGGGATCTTTAACATCCACCTGAACTACCACCAATCCAGGCAGATGGGACCTCGGTTTAACGTCTTGTCCGAAAGACGGCACCTCAGAAGTGCAGCACCCCTCTCATGCTGCACTACAGTGTCAGTACTGGGATATTAACCCAAGTGCCAGATGTGGGAACTGAACTCACAGCCCTCTGATCTCCTGGACTCAGAGGCGAGTGTGCTACCTACTGAGCCACTGACACTTATGAAGACAGTAATCAAGATGTGGTCTCACATATGCCCTGTAGAGTGGCAAAATGCATCCCCTATCCCATGAAGTAAAACTCCTTTTAATACAAACTATAAGTTTGTTAGCCCAACTTATGATATGATTACAATGACTATGGAATGATAAATCTGAACTTATTATTGTACCTAAGTTGTTTTACTACACTATTGGGGTCAAAGCTTGCCCATTTAATGTGTGCTGATTATGTTTGTTAGTAATTCCCAGATGCATAATAACACATTTACTAGTATTAAAAGACATTTGATTATTATCTGTCCAGTCCTCAAGTTTTTTCAAATCATTAGCAAGGTTTAACATGTCTTCTGTTGTTTTAGCCGAGGCTGCTAATTTAGTATCATCCGTAAACTTAATAGCAAAACTACTGATGTTGTTAGTCAGATCTGATATAAAAATGGAAAATAATATTGGGCCGAGAACTGACCTCAGAGGTACTCCACTATTAACTGATCGCAATTCAGACATATATCCCCTAATATATGCCCTCTGGGTGTGATTATTCAGCCACTATTCGACCCAATTTGTAATGGTGTTGTTTATTCCTAGTATTATCATTTTGTTTATTAAACAGTCATGGGGCACTTTATCAAACACTTTATGAAAGTCAAGGTAGATCACATCCACTGGTGTATTGTTTTCCAAGGTTTTACTAATGTGCTCATAGAAGATCAAATTTCTGGACAGGCAGGATGTTTTTTTCAGAATCCATGCTGTGTTCGGTCTACTAACCCCTTATTATTTAAATCATCTTCCAGTCTAGTTTTAAGTAAGGAATAAAAAATCTTTCCTATTACACTGATCAGGCTGATTGGTCTATAGTTGAAAATGTCTGCATGATTGCCCTTTTCATAAATTGGTGTGACAACAGCTGCTTTCCAGTCATTGTGTATAGTATAAGACGAAGGAGACATGTTAAATAATTTGTGGAGTGGTTCCACTAACCAGTCCTTAATTTCCTTCAAAAGTCTAGAATGCAGTTTGTCAGGCCCTGATTTATTTTTATTTATATTATCCAGTTTTGCCAGGTTCTCAGGTTTGGAAATTTCCAGGTGGTCTTCAACTTTATTACCTGAGCATATACCATTTGTTTTAGTTTTAATATTAAACACAGAGCTGAAATATTTATTAAATTCTTCCATGATTTCCTGGGGAGCTGTTATCTCTTTTGTGTTTATTGTCAAGGGCCCAATGGTTCTCGATGTTTGTTTTTTATTATTTATATCGAATAGAAACTTTTACCCCATCATTTCTATATGCTAATCTGTATTCAAACTTGTTTTTTTCCATTTTTATTTTATTTTTTGCATTTCTTTAGAATCATCCTATATCTCCATCTGTTAAAGTCATTGTTATCTCTTTTCATTATCCTATATGCCCTTTTTTGTTTTATTAGCTTTGTTATAGTAGGTGTTACCCATGGTGGGATATTTCCCTTTTTGTTATAGATTATTTTGTTTGGGACATGTTTTGCTTCAATTTCTAAGATTTTATTTTTGACTCTGGTCCAGAGTTCATTTGGAGAAGTTGTCCCATCATCCCATCTCCAAACATATAAGTCCTGTTTTAGCTGTACAAAATAAGCTTTATTGTGGTTTTTGAAAACTGTTTTACCTATCTCAGGTTTAATATGTATACTAATATTGAAGGTTATGGTCATGTGGTCACTGCTTTGAATCAATGTTTTAACCTGGATATTATTAATTGTGTCAGGGATATCAGTCAAAAGTAGACTTAGAATGGTATTTTCCTTGTAGGTTTGATAATTAGTTGATATACTGTAAACCATTTGTGGAACATACATCTAGGAAAGAGTTCTCCTGGTTATTACCTCCCACAACATCTTTCCAATTTATGCCAGGGAAATTGAAATCTCCCAATAGTAAGGTTTAATTGTAGTTGGATTTACTGCTTATACTATTAAGAATGTCCTGATTGACTACTATGTCTGTATCAGGTGGCCTATAACAGAGACCAATAAGTAGCTTAGGTTGTTTTTCCCTAAGTAACTCTATCCAGATTATTTCACAAAAAGTGTTTTCTGTTAAATCAGTGATTGATTTGAACTTGATGTTATTTTTTATAAATAAAGCCACCCACCTCCTTTTGTTGCTATTCTGTTTTTATAATAGGTACTATATCCTGTTATGTTTGTATTCCAGTCTGAGTTGTCACATCACCAGGTTTCTGTTACTGCTGCTATATCAATTTTGTCTTTATTGAGTATTATATATTAGTTAGGAAGAACAACAGATCTGTTTTTTTTCTGTGTGGGATTTTATTAACTATTGTTTTGCTAATGGTTGTTTTTGGATTATCTTTTTTTTCAGTTATTGAAGAGTCCCCTTGCCCCATTATTTTTATTGTATTGCTTGTTCTTGATTCAGTGCATTATAAAAGGTACAGCCAAGGATCCAGGATCCTTGCCTACTCAAATGAAACCCACCATATCCATACAATGAGTAATTATTTTCAAATTTATCCCATGTTCTTATGCACCGAATGTTATTGGTGAGGCTCCATCTATGCAGCCAGTTATTATAGCTTTTAATGCTTTTTGTTCTTTTGTAACTAGCCCTAGGTACTGGAAGAACTTCTGAAATTATAGGAGTCACATTTAGATCTTGTAGGGTTTGTATTGCTACTTTCATGTCTTGTGTAATTTCTCCCACATCTTGTTTACCAAAATTATTTGCTGCCAACATGTAGCACAACAGTTTTGGGTTCTGAAACATTTTGTAGTATGCCAGGAAGTAATTGGGTGATGTCTTTTATGGTTGCCCCACTGTAACTACAACTTGTTACATTTTCTTTGTTCCGCCTTGTGGTATAGCTGTCAGTGAACCTTGTTATAGAGTCCCCCAGTATAAATATTTGCTCTGGTATATTGTTTTCTTTTTTTTGTGATGGGGAATCTGTAGGACTATTATAGTGATCTGACTAGTCCTGTTTATGTTGTCTGGAGCTACTAGCTTGACAGAGAATTCTTGTGTCGTATTAGTTAGGTCTGGTTCTATCAAAGGCATTACGGAGGGGGGGATCCAGAAATGGTCATACTATCAGCCTTAATTATATTAGTGATTTCTGGTTCAATAGCAAGAATTTTTTTGGGTGAGGTAGAGGGTCTGAAGATGGTCATGCTTTCTTCTTCAGTTAATGTAATAAGGGGGATCAAAACTATTATAGAGTGGAAAGATAAAAGCCTCAGCTTTTCTCCCGTTTTTTTTCTTAGATGGCCTTTTAGATTGTATGTCCAACCAGTCACGATCTGGGTTCTCCTGAGCATCAGTTTCCCTTACTTTTTTTCTATTTGATGTTGCATTGGATCCTATGTTGGTATTTGATTCAACTTCATGATTGAACTGGGTAGAGAGGGGTGGGTTTTGAAATACATTTGGATTCAGACCATGTGCTTCTGGGGCTGGATCCTCAGTGGCCACAATGTGGCCATATCCTGTTTCCTCAGTACCCATTCTCCGTTATTAATCCCGCTTGACTGATCTCCAGCACTTTCAATCTTGTGTTGAATAATGAGATCTCTATCTGCATATTCTCATTCTGTTTACATTTCAAACAGTGAAAAGGCATTTCAACTACTGGTACATCAGTAAACAAATACATGTCACATCCATCACACTGTGTCCCTATTTTATCTTTAAGCAGCTGAATTAATTCCATGGTTACTCACATTTAGTCATGCACTGCTGCTATATTAGGTTGTATGTGACTTATTGAGTTTAACAGCCAGTGTCCAATATTCTTCTCTTAGTGTTTACCCTCTACCCTTGCACAACACACATAACACGTGCAGACGCACTTGTCTCTGTGCTCAGCAGGGCAGAGTAAGAATACTTAGGTGATGCAGAAGCTGTGTAGGGGTCACTGCTCCCTCACAATTAAACTGCTCATTTTTAAGGCTTAAAACACCCAAGGACTGTACCACGACATTTGTTTACAGCATAAAATGCACACAAGTGCTGTTTAGTAAAAGGGTAATGACCCTGCTTGAGTGTGTAGTTCACTTTGTTAGCATGTAAAAACTACAACACCCCTCTTCCTACTTCCTGGTGCAGGAGTAGGGCTCGATGTGACAACTGCTCTCAGAATAAACTAAAGATATAAAACAACAGGTACACACATTTATTTTGTTAAATTTAGCTAGCCACATATACTGTTTCATAGCGCCACTCTCATGCATATGAGGTGAGGTGAGTTGCCCTTTTACAGCAACAAAAGTAGTGACACAGCTCCAGGTTAGCAAAAGGGAACTGATACTGCCCCTGTATGGCACAAAAAGAAGTAAAACTGATGTTGTACAGTAAAAATGAAGTGATTCTGCCCTGTACAGCACAAAAGAAGTGAAACTGCCCCGTACTTCAAAACAAGAAGTGATACTGCCCATTTATAACAAAAAGAAGTGTTACTGCCCCATACATCAAAAAAGATGTGATACTGCACCTACAGCAAAAAAGAAGTGATACTGTACTTATAGCACAAAATAATTGACACTACCCCTCTACAGCAAAAAAAAAGTGATATTGCCCCTGTACAGCGAAAAAAGAAGTGATACCACCAGTGCAGCAAAAAAGAAGTGTTATTGCTCTTGTACAGCAAACAAAGAAGTGACACTGCTACTACACCAAAAAAAGAAGTGATACTCCCCCACAGCAAAAGAGTAAAACTACCACTGTACAGTCAAAAAAGTGATACTGACCCTGTACAACAAGCAAATAAGTGATACTGCCCCTACAGCAATAACATAGTGATACTGGTCCTGTATAGCAAAAAAAGAAGTGATAATGCCCATGTGCAGCTAAAAAAGAAGTGACACTACCCCTGTTCACAAAAAAAGAAGTGATACTGCCCATGTACAGCACAGAAATAAGTGGTATGGCCCCTACAGCAATAAAGAAGTAATACTGGTCCTGTTCAGGAAAAGAAGAAGTGATAATGGCCCTGTACAGCAAAAAAAGAAGGGATAGTGCCCCTCTACAGCAAACAAAGAAGTACTACTGCCTCTGAATAGCAAAAAAGAAGTGATATTACCCCTACAGCAAAAAAAGAATTGAACCTGCCCTGTACAGCACAAAATGAAGTGATATTGCCGATGTACAGCAAAAATAGTGATACTACCACTACAGCAAAAAAAGAAGTGATACTGCCCCTGCACACCTAAAAGAAGTGATAAAGTGTATGTACAGTGGACAAAAGTGATACTCCCCATGTACAGCAATAAAAGAAGTGATACTGCCCAATGTACAGCAAAAACAGAAGTTATACTGCCCCAGTACAGCAAGAAATGAAGTGATAATGCTCCTACAGCAAAAAAGAAGTGGTACTCCTCCTGTAGAGCAAACAAGAAGTGATAAAGCCCATGTACAGCATAAATTGCTGTCCATGTACAGCAAAAAAGAAGTGATACTTCCCCTACAGCAAAAAAAGAACACTGCTCCTGTACAGCAAACAAATAGAAGTAACACTGCCCCTGTGCAGCAAAAAAAGAAGTGATAAAGCCCATGTAGAGAAGAAAAAATTGATGCTGCCATTGTACAGCAAAAGAGAAGTGATATTTTTCCTACAGCAAAAAAGAAGTCATACTGCTCCTGTGGAGCAAACAAAAAGAAATAATATTGCCCCTGTACAGCAAAAAATAAATTGATACTGCCCCAACAGCAAACAGAAGTGATACTGCTCCTGTAGAGCAAAAAAAAAAGTGATAACATAGAAACATAGAAACATAGACTTTGACAGCAGATTAGGACCGTTTGACCCATCTAGTCTGCCCATTTCCCTACCTACAGGACATGCCACAGATTCTAGTTAACCAACAGCCTATTTCTTCCTACCTCCCACAAGAATTGCTTTATGTCTGTCCCACGCATTCTTGAATTCTCCCACAGTTTTAGACCCCACAACCTCCTCAGGAAGGATGTTCCATGCATCCACTACCCTCTCTGTGAAATAATACTTCCTCACATTGCCCCTGAACCACCCCCCATCTTAAATTGTGTCCCCATGTTCTTGCACGTCTCTTTTTCTGAAAGATGCTACCCTCTTGGACTTTGTTGATTCCACTGAGGTACTTAAAAGTTTCGATCATGTCCTCCCTCTCCCTTCTTTCCTCAAGGGTATACATATTAAGCTCCTTCAGTCTCTCCTCATATGGCTTCTCTTGCAGACCCTGCACCATTTTAGTTGCCCTCATCTGGACTGCCTTTATCCTGTCTATGTCCTTGCGGAGATGGGGTCTCCAGAACTGGACGCAGTACTCCAGATGGGGTCTCACCAACTGTCTGTACAGAGGGATAACAACTTCCTGTTTTCTGCTACTGATGCCTCTCCCTATGAATCCCAGTATACCCCCAGCCCTCTCTACTGCCTTCTCACATTGCTTGCTAACCTTAAGGTCATCTGATACGATTACCCCCAGGTCCCTTTCCTTTTTTGTTGTTGTTACTACCTCCCTCCCCATTGTGTATTCTTCCCCTTGGTTCTTGCTTCCCAGGTGCATTATTTAGTACTTCTTTGCATTGAATCCTAGCTGCCATATTTCTGACCATTCCTCTGAACTTGCTAAGTCCCTTCTCATCCTTTCCACCCCACCTTGTGCACCAACTCTGTTGCAGATCTTTGTGTCATCTGCAAAGAGGCATACTTTTCCTTCCAGTCCCTCTGCAATGTCACTTATGATGACATTAAAAGGGACTGGACCCAATACTGAACCCTGAGGCACCCCACTAGTAACCCCTCTTTCTTCAGAGTGATACTGCCCCTACAGCAAAAAAGAAGTGACACTGCTCCTGTAGAGCAAAAAATAAGTGATAATGCCTCTGTACAGCGAAAAAAGAAGTGATAATGCCTCTGTACAGCAAAAAAAGTGACACTGCCCATGTACAGCAAAAATAAGTGATAATGCCCCTACAGCAAAAAAAGAAGTGATACTGCTCCTATAGAGCTAAAAAATAGAAGTGATACTACCCTCTACAGCAAACAATGAAGTGATACTGCCCTTACAGCAAAACAGAAATTATGCTGCTCCTGTACAACAACAAAAAAGAAGTGATACTGCCTTTAAAGCAAACAAGAAATGATACTGCTTCTGTAATATAAAAAGAAGTAATACTGGTTTCTGTACAGCAAAAAAAGAAGTGATAATGCCCCGTACAGCTAAACAATGAAGTGATGTTGCTCATTTACAGCAAAAAGAAAAGAGTGATACTGCCCGTACAGCAAAAAGAAGTGATACTGCTTCTGTACAGCAAAAAAGAAGTGATAATGCCCCTGTACAGCTAAACAATGAAGTGATGTTGCTCATTTACAGCAAAAAAAAAAAGTGGTACTGCCTGTGCAGCAAAAAAGAAGTGATAATGCCCCTGTACAGCAAAAAGAGAGTGATAATGTCCCTGTACAGCAAAAAAGAGTGATAATGCCCCTGTACAGCTAAACAATGAAGTGATGTTGCTCATTTACAGCAAAAAAAGTGGTACTGCCCATACAGCAAAAAAGAAGTGATACTGCTCCTGTACAGCAAAATCAGAAGGATGCTGCCCATGTACAGTAACAAAAAAGAAGTAATACTGTCCCTGTACAGCAAAAAAAAGTGATGCTGCCCCTTTAGCAAAAAATGAAGTGATACTGCCCCTACAGCAGCAAACAAGTGATACTGCACCTGTACAGCAAAAATGGAAGTGAGACTGCCCAAACAGGAAAAAAGAAGTGATACTGCTCTTGTAGAGCAAAAAAGAAGTAATACTGCCCCTGTACAGCAAATAAGAAATGATACTGCTCCTGTGCAGCAAAATCAGAAGGATGCTGCCCATATACAGTAACAAAAAAGAAGTAATACTGTCCCTGTACAGCAACAAAAAGTGATGCTGCCTCTTTAGCAAAAATGAAGTGATAATGCCCATACAGCAACAAACAAGTGATACTGCACCTGTACAGCAAAAAAAAGAAGTGATAAAGCACATGTACAGCAGAAGAAAGTGATACTGCTTAAGTATAGCAAAAAAGAAGTGATGCTGTTCCTCTACAGCAAAATCAGAAGGATACTGCCCATGCAGAGCCAAAAAAAGTAATACTGCCTCTTTTGCAAAAAAGTAATTATACCGACCCTGTACAGCAAAAAAGTAGTGATACAGACCCTGTACAGCAAAAAAGTAGTGATACAGACCCTGTGCAGCAAAAAAGAAGTGATACAGAACCTGTACAGCAAAAAAGAAGTGATACTGCTCCTGTACAGCAACAAAAGAAGTGATATTGGGAACATTGTTTAACCGGGAGTAGCACATTAAGCCGAAACTTGTTTCCAGATGAGACCTGAGAGCACAAGGAAGTTAAGTGATTTGCTCAGGGTCACACAGTATGCTTCTAGGTGGCTATGGGGTTCAAACCTGGGTCTCCAGATCTGCAGCTCAGAGCCTGTGCTATACTGCCTATATTGCCCCTGTGCAGCAGCAAAAAGAAGTGATACTGCCCCTTTACAGCAAAAAAATGAAGTGATACTGCACATTCAGCAACAAAGAAGTGATAATGCACCTACAGCAAAAAATAAGTTAACTGCCCTGTACAGCAAAAAGTGATAAAGCCCACGTACAGCAGAAAATGTGATACTGCCCATGTACAGCAAAAGAAGTGATACTGCACCTATAGCAAAAAGAAGTGATACTGCTCCTCTAGAGCAACAAAATGAAGTGATACTGCCAATGTACAGCAATAAATGAAGTGATACTGCCACAGCAAAACAGATGTGATACTACCCCTGTACAGCAAAGAAGAAATGATATTGCCCCTGTACAGCAAAACATTAAGATACTGCCCATTCAGCAACAATGAAGTGATACTGCACCGTACAGCAAAAGAGAAGAGATACTGCCCCTACATACTATCCCTGTACAGCAAAAAAAGAAGTGATAAAGCCCATGTACTGCAGAAAAAAGTTATACTGCCCCTGTACAGCAAAAAAGAAGTGATACTGCTCCTGTACAGCAAATAAAAAAATAGAAGTGTTACTGCCCCTGTACAGTAGCAAAAAAATGTAGTGATACTGCCCCTATAGTAAAACAGAAGTGATTCCGCTCTGTAAAGCAAAACAAAGAAGTGATACTGCTCCTGTAGAGCAAAAAAGAAGTGATACTGCTCCTGTACAGCAAAAAATAAGTAATAATGCCCCTGTACAGCAAAAAAGAAGTGATACTGTTCCTGTACAGCAAAAAATAAGTGATAATGCCCCATCTACAGCAGCAAGAAAATGTAGTGATACAGCCACTACAGCAAAACAGAAGTGATACCGCTCTGTAAAGCAAAACAAAGAAGTGATACTGCTCCTGTAGAGCAAAAAAAAAAGTGATAACATAGAAACATAGAAACATAGACTTTGACAGCAGATTAGGACCGCTTGGCCCATCTAGTCTGCCCATTTCCCTACCTACAGGACATGCCGCAGATTCTAGTTAACCAACAGCCTATTTCTTCCTACCTCCCACAAAAATTGCTTTGTGTCTGTCCCATGCATTCTTGAATTCTCCCACAGTTTTAGACCCCACAACCTCCTCAGGAAGGCTGTTCCATGCATCCACTACCCTCTCTGTGAAATAATACTTCCTCACATTGCCCCTGAACCACCCCCCATCTTAAATTGTGTCCCCATGTTCTTGCACGTCTCTTTTTCTGAAAGATGCTACCCTCTTGGACTTTGTTGATTCCACTGAGGTACTTAAAAGTTTTGATCATGTCCTCCCTCTCCCTTCTTTCCTCAAGGGTATACATATTAAGCTCCTTTAGTCTCTCCTCATACGGCTTCTCTTGCAGACCCTGCACCATTTAGTTGCCCTCATCTGGACTGCCTTTATCCTGTCTATGTCCTTGCGGAGATGGGGTCTCCAGAACTGGATGCAGTACTCCAGATGGGGTCTCACCAACTGTCTGTACAGAGGGATAACAACTTCCTGTTTTCTGCTGCTGATGCCTCTCCCTATGCATCCCAGTATACCCCCAGCCCTCCCTACTGCCTTCTCACATTGCTTGCTAACCTTAAGGTCATCTGATACGATTACCCCCAGGTCCCTTTCCTTTTTTGTTGTTGTTACTACCTCCCTCCCCATTATGTATTCTTCCCCTGGGTTCTTGCTTCCCAGGTGCATTATTTAGTACTTCTTTGCATTGAATCCTAGCTGCCATACTTCTGACCATTCCTCCGAACTTGCTAAGTCCCTTCTCATCCTTTCCACCCCACCTTGTGCACCTACTCTGTTGCAGATCTTTGTGTCATCTGCAAAGAGGCATACTTTTCCTTCCAGTCCCTCTGCAATGTCACTTATGATGACATTAAAAAGGACTGGACCCACTACTGAACCCCACTAGTAACCCCTCTTTCTTCAGAGTGATACTGCCCCTACAGCAAAAAAGAAGTGACACTGCTCCTGTAGAGCAAAAAATAAGTGATAATGCCTCTGTACAGCAAAAAAAGAAGTGATAATGCCTCTGTACAGCAAAAAAAAGTGACACTGCCCATGTACAGCAAAAATAAGTGATAATGCCCCTACAGCAAAAAAATAAGTGATACTGCTCCTATAGAGCTAAAAAATAGAAGTGATACTACCCTCTACAGCAAACAATGAAGTGATACTGCCCTTACAGCAAAACAGAAAGTATGCTGCTCCTGTACAACAACAAAAAAGAAGTGATACTGCCTTTAAAGCAAACAAGAAATGATACTGCTCCTGTACAGCAAAAAAGAAGCAATACTGCTTCTGTACAGCAAAAAAAGAAGTGATAATGCCCCGTACAGCTAAACAATGAAGTGATGTTGCTCATTTACAGCAAAAAGAAAAGAGTGATACTGCCCGTATAGCAAAAAAGAAGTGATACTGCTTCTGTACAGCAAAAAAGAAGTGATAATGCCCCTGTACAGCTAAACAATGAAGTGATGTTGCTCATTTACAGCAAAAAGTGGTACTGCCTCTGCAGCAAAAAGAAGTGATAATGCCCCTGTACAGCAAAAAAGAGTGATAATGCCCCTGTACAGCAAAAAAGAGTGATAATGCCCCTGTACAGCTAAACAATGAAGTGATGTTGCTCATTTACAGCAAAAAAAAAGTGGTACTGCCCGTGCAGCAAAAAAGAAGTGATAATGCCCCTGTACTGCAAATAAGAGTGATAATGCCCTTGTACAGCAAAAAAGAGTGATAATGCCCCTGTACAGCTAAACAATGAAGTGATGTTGCTCATTTACAGCAAAAAAAGTGGTACTGCCCATACAGCAAAAAAGAAGTGATACTGCTCCTGTACAGCAAAATCAGAAGGATGCTGCCCATGTACAGTAACAAAAAAGAAGTAATACTGTCCTGTACAGCAAAAAAAAGGATGCTGCCCTTTAGCAAAAATGAAGTGATACTGCCCCTACAGCAGCAAACAAGTGATACTGCACCTGTACAGCAAAATGGAAGTGAGACTGCCCATACAGGAAAGAAGTGATACTGCTTTGTAGAGCAAAAAGAAGTGATACTGCCCCTGAACAGCAAATAAGAAATGATACTGCCCTGTGCAGCAAAAATCAGAAGGATGCTGCCCATATACAGTAACAAAAAAGAAGTTACTGTCCCTGTACAGCAACAAAAAGTGATGCTGCCTCTTTAGCAAAAATGAAGTGATAATGCCCATACAGCAACAAACAAGTGATACTGCACCTGTACAGCAAAAAAGAAGTGATAAAGCACATGTACAGCAGAAGAAAGTGATACTGCATAAGTATAGCAAAAAAGAAGTGATGCTGTTCCTCTACAGCAAAATCAGAAGGATACTGCCCATGCAGAGCCAAAAAAGTAATACTGTGTCTTTAGCGAAAAAGTAATTATACCGACCCTGTACAGCAAAAAAGTAGTGATACAGACCCTGTACAGCAAAAAAGTAGTGATATAGACCCTGTACAGCAAAAAAGTAGTGATACAGACCCTGTGCAGCAAAAAAGAAGTGATACAGAACCTGTACAGCAAAAAAGAAGTGATACTGCTCCTGTACAGCAACAAAAGAAGTGATATGGAACATTGTTTAACTGGGAGTAGATATTGTCGAAACTTGTTTCCAGATGAGACCTGAGAGCACAAGGAAGTTAAGTGATTTGCTTAGGTCACACAGTATGCTCCTAGGTGGCTATGGGGTTCAAACCTGGGTCTCCAGATCTGCAGCTCAGAGCCTGTGCTATACTGCCTATATTGCCCCTGTGCAGCAGCAAAAAGAAGTGATACTGCCCCTTTACAGCAAAAAAATGAAGTGATACTGCACATTCAGCAACAAAGAAGTGATAATGCACCTACAGCAAAAAATAAGTTATACTGCCCCTGTACAGCAAAAAAAGTGATAAAGCCCACGTACAGCAGAAAAATGTGATACTGCCCATGTACAGCAAAAAAGAAGTGATACTGCACCTATAGCAAAAAAAGAAGTGATACTGCTCCTCTAGAGCAACAAAATAGAAGTGATACTGCCAATGTACAGCAATAAATGAAGTGATACTGCCCCCACAGCAAAACAGATGTGATACTACTCCTGTACAGCAAAAAGAAGAAATGATATTGCCCCTGTACAGCAAAACATTAAGTGATACTGCCCATTCAGCAACAATGAAGTGATACTGCACCGGTACAGCAAAAAGAGAAGAGATACTGCCCCTACATACTATCCCTGTACAGCAAAAAAAGAAGTGATAAAGCCCATGTACTGCAGAAAAAAGTTATACTGCCCCTGTACAGCAAAAAAGAAGTGATACTGCTCCTGTACAGCAAATAAAAAAAATAAATAGAAGTGTTACTGCACCTGTACAGTAGCAAAAAAATGTAGTGATACTGCCTCTATAGTAAAACAGAAGTGATACCGCTCTGTAAAGCAAAACAAAGAAGTGATACTGCTCCTGTAGAGCAAAAAAGAAGTGATACTGCTCCTGTACAGCAAAAAATAAGTAATAATGCCCCTGTACAGCAAAAAAGAAGTGATACTGTTCCTGTACAGCAAAAAATAAGTGATAATGCCCCATCTACAGCAGCAAGAAAATGTAGTGATACAGCCCCTACAGCAAAACAGAAGTGATACCGCTCTGTAAAGCAAAACAAAGAAGTGATACTGCTCCTGTAGAGCAAAAAAGAAGTGATACTGCTCCTGTAGAGCAAAACAGGAGTGATACTGCCCCTCTACAGCAGCAAGAAATTGTAGTGATACAGCCCCTACAGCAAAACAGAGTGATACCACTCTGTAAAGAAAAACAAAGAAGTGATACTGCTCCTGTATAGCAAAAAAAGAAGTGATAAAGCCCCTGTACAGCAAAACAAACAAGTGATACTGCACCTGTACAGCAAAAAAAGAAGTGATACTGCCCCTGCAGCAAAAAAGAAGTGATACTGCACCTGTTCAGCAAAAAAGAAGTGATACTGTTCCCGTACAACAAAATCAGAAGGATAATGCCCCTGTATAACAACAAAAAAAAATAATACTGCCCCTTTAGCAAGAAAGTGTTACCACCCATGTATAGCAATAAAGTAGTGATACTGCCCCTGTACAGCAACAAAGTGATACTGCCCCGTACAGCAAAAAAATTAATGATACTGCCACTTTAAAACAAAGAGGATACTAGCTCTATTCAGCAAAGAAGACATGATAATGCCCTGCAGAGCAAAAAAGAATTGATACTGTCTCTGTACAGCAAAAAAAAAAAAAAAAGTGATACTGCCCCTATAGTGGAAAAAAAGAAGTGATACTGCCCCTGTACAGCAAATAAAAGAGATACTAACCCTGTACAGGTCTGTGGTGAAGCCACACCTGGAGTACTGTGTGCAGTCTTGGAGTCCCCACCTAAAAATATATATAGGGCCCCATTGGAGAGTGTCCAGAGGAGGGATCCTGAAATGATACAGGGGCGGCAATGTACTGTAAATATATGTGTCAGGAAAGGCTGGAGTTTGTCAACATGTACTCTGGAGGCCAGAGTAGAGAGAGAGAGGGGGACATGATATGGACTTTCTAAGTGCTTAATTGGAATAAATGGGGTAGACCGCAATGACCTGTTCATGATGTACAAAAGCACTTTAATCAGGGAACATGGATGGAAGCTGACTGGGGTGAGGGGATCAAACAGAATGCAAGGAATAATTGTATTTTTATGTTGATTGTGCGCATGCGCAATAAACATGTTGAGTAGGTTTCTCCAGAAGCAGATTGTGGAGGTGTGGCACTATTGTGCTCAATGCCCCCACAGCCTGCAAAGGCTTGTCCCCCATTCCCCAATGCCATGGCACACTGCTGCTGACACTAGTTCAGCCAGCGTGCCACAACTTTCTAAAAAATCAGCCGCTGCAATCAGGGGTCGCCTCGCCATTTCAGTGTCAGCCATCGGCTGCAATGAGAGAGCGACCAGTCATTGCAGGGCGGGATGTGAAATCCCTGGTATTGTTTGTGAACATGGTGGTGGGTTGCCGCCATGTTCACAAACAATCTACCCCCTTTCCCTCACTGTGTTCACTTGCCGACAGTGGAGCCCACTCCCTGTCGGCATTCTGTAATCCCCCAATTGTTCCCGCCGATGGTGCGCCCAATCCCCGCCAGCATAATGATTATCCCTCCTGTTTTATTCCCGCCCGGCCGGGTGCCCAATCCCTCGTCGGCATAATAATACCCCTTCCGTTGCTGTAGCGGTGGGGTGCCCAATCTTCCTCGCTCCTGGCTCCCCTCCCCTTGCCGTTGTTTGGCGGCGGGCGCCCAATCCCCGTCGGCTAACCCACCTCCATACAGGTGGCACTGGGGAGCCCACCCCAGCGCACAAAGCACCTGTTAAATTAGAAAACGGTCTCTCCGATGTCTTAAGTTTTTACAACCTGTAAAAAGGAAACGGTCCCTCGAGTCTCCCTGCCCTCCCACAACCCGCACCCACCCACTGCGCAACCTGCCTCCCCACACCCCCCCAAACCCCATACTTACCTCTGGAACTCGGTGCAACGATCTTCGCTGGACCGGGAACACGTCTGCACTCTTCAAAATCGACCGCGAACTGAGGAAATGCCAGTAAGCTGTATAATGTAATAAATAGGGTTTTTTCAACTTTAGTGCATATCTCAGGCATTTTTGGGAATTTTTTCATCAAATTTTCAACTTGGGTTTTTTTTGACCCCATCTCATGAATTCTTGAACTGTCATGGCGTTAATTGGCCCCGGAAGGTGGTTTTGCGGTCACTGCGCGGAATCACCCTTCAGGGTCGATTAATGAAACTACAGTGCCAGTGTTAATGAGGTGGGCTCTCAAAAAAGCCTATGTTACAAATTTGGTGGAACAAATCCAAAAAATGACTGTTTTACCAGCGTGCAATGTGCAGTTGCTATGTACGCTCGTAACTTCGCGAATTTACAATATTTTCATGCCAGATTGTCAACATTGGCATTTTGTCACACCTCCTTGTGAGCAGTATAGCTGTCATTGTTCACATCCTGGCTGAAATGTGTTTTCACAGTTCCGGCGCAGAATGGTGCAGTTGCTGTGGGAAATCAGCATTCAGGACAGATTAAGAAAATGACAGTGACACTGTTCATGAGTAGAGATCCTAAAATACGCATGTTGAAAATTTGATAACGATACTCCATAAAATGACTGTGTTACGAGCATGCATTGCACAGTTGGCATGCACACTTGTAACTTCGCGAATTTATATTTTCACTCCAGATTTTCAACATTGCCATTTTCCCCACACCTACTTATGAACAGTGCAGCTGTCATTTTTCCCATCCTGGCCGAAATGTGTTTTCGCACTTCTGGCACTGAATAGAGTGGTCGCTGTGGGAAATCACTGTCTGGGATAGATTAAGAAAATGACAAAGATACTGTTCATGAGCAGAGGTCCTAAAATGCCTATGTTGAAAATTTGGTGATGACAGCCCATCAATTCACTGTGTTACATGTGTGCATTGTGCACTTTCCACGTACCCTTGTAACTTTGCATATTTGTAATATCGTCACACCAGATTTTCAACAGTGCCATTTTTTCACACCTCTTTATAAGCAGTACAGCTGTCATTTTTCACGTCCTGACTGAAATGTGTTTTCACAGTTCCGGCACAGAATAACGTGGTTACTGTGGGAAGTCAGTGTTCAGGACAGATTAAGAAATTGACTGTGGCACTGTTCATGAGCAGAGGTCCTAAAATCTCTATGTTGAAAATTTGGTGACGAAACTCCATAACATGACTGTGTTACAAGCATGCATTGAACTGTTTCCACGCACCCTTGTAACTTCACAAATTTGTAATACTGTCACGTCACATTTTCAACAGTGGCATTTTTTCACAACTCCTTATGAACACTACAGCTGTCATTTTTCACATCCTGGCTAAAATATGTTTTTGCACTCCTGCCGGACAATAGCACGGTCACTCTGGGAAATCAGTATTTGGGACAGATTAAGATCGACCGAGTGAGAAGGTGGAGTGAACAAGGTCAACTGAGCTCTGTCAGGACTGCTGCAGATTTGTCTGTGGGCAGACAAAGGCCTCAACACAAGAGCCCAGTACAAAAGGGCAGCCTGCAGCACTGGGAGAAACAGAATGAGACAGCGAGTGAGGGAGGGGGAGTGAGCGAACTCACCGAAGCGCTATCAGGACTGCTGTGGATTTCTTTATGGGTAGAAAAAGGCGTCAATACAGGCAGGGGCCCAGTACAAAAGGCCAGCCTGCAGCGGTGGGAGAAACAGTATGAATGAGTGAGACAAGGGGACTTAGTGAGCTCAACAGAGCTCTATCAGGACTGCTGGGATTTCTTTGTAGGCAGAAAAAGGTGCCAATGCAGGCAGGAGCCCCGTACAAAAGGGCAGCTTGCAGCGCCAGGACAAACAGAATGAGTGATGAGAGAGGGAGACTGTGTGACCTCAATGGAGCTCTGTTGGGACAGCTGCAGAGTTCTTTGTGGACAGACAAAGGTGCCAACGCAGCCAGGAGCCCCATACAAAAGCGTAGTCTGCAGCACCAAGAGAAACAGAAAGAACGAGTGACAGAGCGGTAGTGAGCGAGCTGAATGGAGCTCTACTGTGACTGCTGCAGATTTCTTTATGGGCAGAAAATGTGGCAACGCAGGCAGGAGCCCAGTACAAATGGCCAGCTTGCAGCGCCGGCAGAAACAGAATGCGAGAGTGACAGAGGGGGAGTGAGCGAGCTCAGTGGAGCTGTGTCAGGACTGCTTCAGATTTCTTTCTGGCCACAAAAAGCCACTAATGCAGGCAAGAGCCCAGTACAAAAGGGCAGCCTGCAGCACCAGGAGACACAGAATGAGCGAGTGAGGGAGGTGGAGTCAGTGAGCTCAACGGGGCTTTGTTGGGACTGCTGCAGATTTGTTTGTGGGCAGAAAAAGGCAGCAATGCATGCAGGGGCCCAGTACAAAAGGGCAGCCTGCAGTGGCAGGAAAACCAGAGTGAGTGAGTGAGTGAGTGAGTGAGTGAGCGAGCTCAACAGAGCTGCATTGTAACTGCTGCAAATTTCTTTGTGGGTATAAGAAGGCAGCAACGCAGGCAGGAGCCCAGTAGAAAAGGGCAGCCTGCAGCGCTGGCAGAACAGAATGAGCGAGTGAGAGAAGAGGAGTGAGAGAAGAGGAGTGAGCGAGCTCAATGGAGCTTTGTCGGGACTGCTGCACATTTCTTTGTGGGCAGAAAAAGGTGCCAACAGAGGCAGGAGCCCAGTACAAAAGGGCATCCTGCAGCGACAGGAGAACCAGAATGAGTGAGTGAGACAGGCGGAGTGAGCGACCTCAACGTAGCTCTGTCGGGACAGCTGTGGATTTCTTTGTGGGTAGAAAAAGCCACCAACACAAGCAGGAGCCCAGTACAAAAGGGCAGCTTGCAGCGCCAGGAGAAACAGAATGAGTGAGTCAGAGAGGGGGAGTGCACCACCTCAATGGAGCTCTGTCGGGACAGCTGCGTATTTCTTCCTCAGCAGAACAAGGTGCCAACATAGGCAGCAGCCCACTACAAAAGAGCAGCCTGCAGCACCGGGACAAACAGACTGAGCCAGTGACAGAGGGCCACAGAGCGAGCTCAACAGACCAATGCAATCAACATTCGACATTGACAAATGCTTGTTTTTTTTTGTTGGAGCAGATGGTGGATGAAAGGAATAGTTCACCCAAGCTAGTTGTTGGAGCCAGTCAATGACAGGGTTCAAGCATGAATGAGAAAAACACATGGGGATATTGTAGTCTATGGGATGGGTTATATAAAGTCTGGGGAGGGAGGTACTGAGACACAATTAATGCAAATGATTCAGTAAATTACACCTGCTGTTCAGTTTGACACAGAGTCAAGCAGATATGGGCTGACTGAATTTATCACTGGGTCTTTATCTGCTAACAAATTCTATGTATCTAGTCTATGTAGCCCTCCATGCCATATTGGAGGGCTGGGTCAATAGCCTCCCAACCCCCCATGCTGTTTCTGAAAAGCACATGTTATCTTTTGAATGGACACATCCCCCCCACACCCAACTAACCTTCCTTGATAAAATATTTTAAGACATTTTTTAATTGTTTAGTAGCTTGTAGTGATGTTGGCATCATGCATTTTCCAATCCAGGTCACTGTCTGCAGTTGGCTCTAATAACCATATCTACATGGACAGTCCCCAATAATACATTCTTTACAATGTGCTAATAAAGGAATAATGCATAACAGGGTGTGTGTCGTGCTGGGATAACATCACTCCTGGGGTGATTAGGCACGAGGCTGCAGGCCGAGCGTGACTAATCACCCCAGGTGTGACATTATCGCAGCATGACACACACCCTGGAGTGAATTATTCCTATTATACAATGACTAATGTTTAACTACAAGAAAAAAAAAAAGAAACATTTATGTAAACTTTTTTTTTTTGTGAGTGAAAGTGTATTTATAGGAAAAAAGTTCCTTTTTATGTCTATTTAACAGGTGGCTCTGCCTGTATAGTAGACAGATTTTGTTCTGTTTTGTATGCCTGCCTGTTCCATGAGTGATTTCCTTTCATACTATCTGTGCCCCTCCCCCCCAACTGCATCTTGATTGCTGTTCTCTCGGGACAGTTTGCCATTTAATGTTGTACAGGGAAATTATCAGAATAGATAAAATGTGTGCTTAGAGCTCCTGCTCTGATACCCTCCAGCCACCCTCTTCCTGCCGCCACTGTTAAGAGGTCCCACATCATTAACTTTCAGCCAGCGCCTTGTCTGATGTCGCTTTCAAGTGGATGCCTGCAAACGCGATTTGTCTAGGAATATGAAAGGAAGTAAGGAAATGTAGATCATGGCCAAATTTTTTTAAAACTGGATGTGAGGTGAAAATGAAGCGAGGAGAGCAGCCCTGCAATGACTGTTCAGAGATGAAGTTTTCTGAGAAATGGGTAAGCATTAAGGTGCACTGAGGAGCGAGCGCAAACTGCAGTCAGGGATAGTGAAGCTGCTGGCACAAGCAGCTGTTTCTTCAGTTGAAATACTTTTATGAAAGAAAGCATTAGACATTCTATGAGGGGAAAGGATGATTTTTAGATATCTGTGCAGAAGTTGGTAGCAGTTTGTAACAACAGGGATTTGGGTAGCCGAGCAGGGTCACTGAAGTTAGCTGTCAAGAGGGAAATTTGAAAGTACAGTAGTTGGCCGCTACTGTCTGAAGCTGATCACAATGATGGCTTTGCTTAATTTTCTCTTTTTCGAATTCTAAATTGTGCAAGTAGTATAAGTAATGGGTTTCAGTAACTTGTCTGATGCAGTACTTTAGGATTTTGTGGTTTGGAGCTGTATTTGTGAATGTGGGAGGGAGGGGTTTATTTAAAAATAAAAGATGAAGTTCTGGCAAACTGTACAGTGACCATGGCAAGTGTGGGCAGCTTGGACATGGCAAGTGCAGGGATTCCTTTTACTTTTGATGTGGTCGTGTGTGTGTTGGGACTAGATCCATGATGTTATGCTGGGATTTATCTATTTCGTTTTTGTTGACTGGGTAAGTGCACTAGACTAATCCTGCCTATTTTCAGGCACGAAGGGGATACAGATGAATGGCAACTGACCTTGAACCGGATTAAGCTGTTGGTGGTATATTTTTAGTGAATGAGGGAAATTTGGTCAGGACACCGGGAAAGTTCCCCTACTCGGTTGCTGCATTGCTGCCAGTAGGGGGACAGGCCATTGCCAAAATGGCCACTTGCAGTGGACTACCGAAGGAGAAGGATGTCTGTGGAGTGGGACAGCTAGCCTCAGCTCCCGCTCTGAATTTCACGGAGGCTCCAGCCAAGGTTGTGGCTGAAATAGATTCCGATACAGAGTTCTAGGATGCTGTAGTGAATTGGGAGCTTTCGCTACCTGTTACAGCCTCAACAGTGAAAGGATTACCTGGTTTGAAGAATGCAGCGCTACCTGAGAGGGATTCTGCAATGGCTAGCATAGCCTTGTCTTTGGTGCCCATAGAAGCGAATTCCAGATGGCAGAACGGTCATGAGTCTTGCGAAAGCGCAGGTTCATTTTTTTTTTCCAGACAACAGAGTGCTTCTCCCTCGAGAGGTTCAGAAAGGTACGACGAAGTTTTACAAATGCAGGCTTCCTCAAATGGCTGTGGAATGTCAGGTATGGAGATGAAGATTAGGGTTGGCAGGACGGCGGCTTTTGAATCAGAGGCTGTTGGGCTTGCAGGTACTGTACAATCTTTAAACTTTACTACAGGAGGATTGCCTTTGCCTAAATGTGATGCTGCACAAACGATAGTACCTCAGTCTGCTTCATCATGTTCTGACACTTTGCAGTCTGGCACAGAGCTTCCGAGGGTTTGCTTCAGTGACAGCTGTGGGGAGCTAATTGTCTATTCCCCGGTAGACCAGAAGAGTGTTGTTGGTGCCGAGGGGCAGAATATGTAGGCTCATATCCCTACTGTTACATCGGGGAGGTCTGTTGGTATGTTAACTGATGTACGGGCTGGCAGTTTTATCGTTGGTGATAGCGAGTGCCTACAGCCTGTCCTAACATCTGGAAAACTTCATCAAAGCACTGTCACTATTACTAGTCAACGGATTGCTTCCGGGACTTTTGTTCAGCATGAGGTGGCTCCCCTGAATAAAGTAACTGGTTTTGTTTTGAAGCACCAAAAACAGGACAATATGTCAGCTCTACCTCCAGTGACTTATCAATCTTCTCAGGATTCACAGCTTGGGGTTACGGATTTTTAATTTTCGAGTAAATCAGCACCTAAGCAAACTCTGTCTCCAGACAGTTACGCTCAAGTAACTGAACCCCCTCAATTACAGGACAAGGACATCCAAGACTCTTGGTCTCCCCAGAAAGCTTTACATGAGGCGGGCTGGAAGCAGGCAGAATCGGGTATATGGAAGCCTGACCCAACATGGGACTCAGATTTGTCTCTTTCACAACATTCTCCAGAGTGGAAACCTGCTGGCCAGCAGCCTAGATGGAAGAATTATCAGCAGCATCAAACTGCTGGAAAAGAGATTCTGCAGCCCCCCCTTGGGTATTCCAGGGTCTGACAATTATCCCACAGTATCCTTGAATCAGGATAAAAAAACCTCAGGAGAGCTTACATGAGGGTCATGACACAGCTAGTTTGCCCCCCCCCAGCTCACAAGCCATTGATGTCTGAGCTTTTTTCTAACTCCAATAGGGAAGCTGCTCCTAGGCGTAATGCGGTGTGGCTGACGTATAAAGGAGGGTTGGAAGTTAGGCCTGACAGATATTATGTGGGGAAAACCCTGTTGAAAGATTCATTGCACTTTACTCCGCATGATGTTTATGCTTTTATAAACATTTCAGGGGAGGATAATTTTGACATTAGTTTCCGTACACAACATGCTTTCGACCTATTCTGGGTGAGGTATGGTCAGGTGAAGTTTTCTCCTGTGTGGACCCCTTTTTTTGTTATCCCCCCTTTCCAAACCTCTGATCAAATTCGTAACTGTCATGTTTCGCAATGAAGGGGTAAGGGTAGAGGACATCACCTTTTGGTTAAAAAAAAATGTGAGGTGTTGAGCTAGCCTGATCCCATTTTGGACTCTGAGCAGTTTTGGACAGGGGGTTGGAAGTATAAAATTAAGTTTTGGCAATCGGAGACTGGGATAGAGCACATCCCTAACTCCTTTTTGCTGGGTAGGGATAGGGGTGTATGTTTTAAAGTGGGCAACCCCGTGCGTGCTACAAGTGTGGAGCCAAGACACATCTTTCTACATAGGAACATAGAAACATAGAAACATAGACTTTGATGGCAGATAAGGACCGCTAGGCCCATCTAGTCTGCCCATTTCCCTACCTACAGGATAGGCCGCAGATCCTAGTTAACCAACAGCCTATTTCTTCCTACCCCCCACAAGAATTGCCTTATGTCTGTCCCATGCATTCTTGAATTCTCCCACAGTTTTAGACCCCACAACCTCCTCAGGAAGGCTGTTCCATGCATCCACTACCCTCTCTGTGAAATAATACTTCCTCACATTGCCCCTGAACCGCCCTCCTTCTATCTTTAAATTGTGTCCCCTTGTTCTTGCAAGTCTCTTTTTCTGAAAAATGCTACCCTCTTGGACTTTGTTGATTCCACTGAGGTACTTAAAAGTTTCTATCATGTCCCCTCTCCCTTCTTTCCTCAAGGGTATACATATTAAGCTCCTTTAGTCTCTCCTCATATGGCTTCTCTTGCAGACCCTGCACCATTTTAGTTGCCCTCCTCTGGACTGCCTCTATCCTGTCTATGTCCTTGTGGAGATGGGGTCTCCAGAACTGGACACAGAACTCCAGATGGGGTCTCACCAACTGTCTGTACAGAGGGATAACAACTTCCTGTTTTCTGCTGCTGATGCCTATCCCTATCCCTTTCTAGTGTTTGTGACCAGCCTCGCTGTGATAATTGCTGGGAGGTGGACCATTTGACCATGTTTTGTAATAATCAATCTTGTTGTGATTTATGTGAAGGCAAGGGTCATGTGTTTAAAGTATGCCCCTGGGCTGCCAAGAATAAATCCTCCTGCTCTAACTCTGACACACTTATTCAGAAAGCACAATAAGCTATAGTGCAGGTGCCCCTTCCTCCCGCTGGTCTCCCTCTCCCTTCTGCTACTTTATAGACAAAACTTCCCCCTGGTAGGACACAAATTGCACCAGAAGGACAGTCGAAATATATAATCTTGGTTGACAACAAACCTATTTCGGTGTATGTTAAACGGTCTGCCTCAGAGGTAGCTACTGTGCCCAAAGCGAGCATGGGTCCCCCGGATCCTTTACAGTTTTCTCCGGTTTGTTATTCTGAAGAGGTCACAGTGGGGGCAGGTGTTAACCCCTCAGCAGTTGGCCCTTTGTCGATTTTGCCCCAAAGAAGGTCCTCTAGGAACTTGCACCCCAAACATCCCCCCTCTCAGGTGGTGTCCCTAGAAACTAGTAATTCATATGCAGCCCTTTTTTCCCCATGGGGTGACACTGAGCAGGACATGGGGGATTCAGATTCACAAAAATCCTCCTTTTCTACTAAGTCACAGCCAGTAGATAGCTATAAGGAAAAAAAAAAAAGAAAAAGAGTTAAAAATAATGGTGGGGACATTAATCAGACATGCAATTGGTTTGGGGTTCTTTGAACATGCATAGCCTTTTAAATTTGGCAAAGAGACAAGCTATTTTTTCTTATATACATGATCAACGTTTCTATGTGTGTTTTTTACAGGAGACATGGATGTTTTCTATGGAGCAGCTTGCGGCTTTCAAAAGGGATTGGGTTTGGGGCCCTTCTTTTTGGTCATTTGGCGAAGATTCAGCTGCTGGCATAGGTATAGTGTTTAATGCATATGCACTTCAGTTGCACAATTTGATAGACCTAATTCCGGGAAGGGTGTTGATCATGGATGGGAAGCGGCAAGGCTTATGTTTTCGGTTCATTGACATTTATAACCCTTAAACAACAGCAGGTAGGGTAAATTGCCTAAAAGCTATACAGCCCTTTCTGTTTACTACTGTTAGAGTAATATGGGGGGGAGACTTTAATTGTCCCATCCCAGCTTCCTCTCGCTCTAAAGAAAAAAAACATATTGTGACTCTAATGCATTGGGCAAAATTATCAAAGATGCTGGTTTGTTAAATTGTAGCTCCTCCTTTTCGGCAGGGGCTAATTTTTCTTTTCCAAAAGGGAAAAGTTTCACCTTAATTGATCATATGTTGGTATCTCCAAATATGCAAGTAGAATCCTTTCAAATGTTGCCTTGTGAATTCTCGGATCATTCTTTTTTGCACTGTATTTTTTTTACCATCAGTCTCTCTGGAAAAAAGACAACTTAGATGGAAACTTAATAACTCATCCTTGGTTCTCCTTCATATACAATTTGGGGTTAAATGTCTTTTAAAAGCCAGATTATCGGTAGCCTTTTTATATACAGATCTAGGGGACTGGTGGTTAGAAACAAAAGCTAATTTATGAAACTGTGTTAAAGCACAAGGAGTCAGAACTAAAAATGTTAACTTTCTGCACTATTTAGGTCTCCGGCAGCAATTGCAAAGACTTATGTCCATAGCTTACACATCTAGATTTGACAATTCTGAGCAAAACTCTATTTTAGAAAAGAAAATGTGAGAATTCCAGTATGACAGAGGTAAAACTATGCACGCCATCCTTACCAATGCAACAAAAAAATCACCTATTGGAGATCCTTTTGAAATGTGCAAGCAGCTAAGGGACTCCATGACGATGGATGCACTACAGAAATCAGATGGTTCTTTGGCTACTTCGGTGGCACAACTTTGTGACGTTATTGTGGGGCATTTTCGGTCTCTTGATCCCCTAGTATCAATTTCTACAAAGGACATGACCTCCTATTTAAATAAGATTGTAGTCCCTATCACTCAAGTAGATCAGGCAGAATTGTGGGGCACCTATTTCACAAGTAGAAATTTTAAGTATAATTGGTAAATTGAAAATGAACATTTCGCCCAGCATAGATGGTCTGTCCAATAATTTGTATAAAGGTTTTTCTGAAGAATTAAGTCAGTGCTTGTATTTATTATTTAAGTTTTTTTTAGATAAAATGGTTATTTTTTCCTCTTTTTCAGAAGGGTTATTAACTCACATATTTAAAACAGGGGATAAGCAGAATATTGCTAATTGGAGGTCAATTACCCTATTAAATTCAGATTACAAAATCTTTACTTGTATTTTAAACAATAGGTTGAAAAACTTTGCCAGAAGGGTTATTTCACCTTACCAATTTAGCGGCCTACCAGACAGATGGGTGCAATCTGCCCTTATGTTGATAAGAGATGTTATTGAACATCTTACTGATATAGGAGCGTCTCGGTGTTTGATTGCTGCAGATTTGGATAAAGCTTTTGATAGAGTGTATCTACCCTTTCTTTTTCTGACTCTTGCACATTATGGGGTTCCACAACAAATGGTGAAAATAATAGAAAAATTGTATGATCACTATGAGGTGTTCCCTTTTTTGAAGGGTTGTAAGGCCGAAAGTTTCCATTTATTTACAGGTGTTCGTCAGGGGTGTCCTCTTAGCCCGCTGCTCTACACCTTTGCCTTAGACCCCTTTATGCGAACTGCGATTTTATTACAGAAATGGCAGGGTATCCCAGTTACTGTACAGATGGATTCTCAGTTAATGATACAAGCCTATGCAGATGATTTAGTTCTCTACTTGGAAGATATTACTTCGGTGTCTGGTTTCTTGTCAGCTTTCGATGCCTTTGCTAAAGTCTCAAATGCAAAATTAAATTTAAGAAAGACCAGGGGATTATTCATTGGTGCATCTGGCTTGGATGAGGTGTGGCAAGCAGGTATTCTTTTTTCTAGGAATCCGCTTAACATTTTGGGGATTAGATTTGGCCCCCAGAATATGCCAAGTGAAAATTGGGAAGCTGTTCTCCAAAAAATTGAGATTAAGGTGCAAAGGTGGAAAAAGTGGAAACTATCAAAATTAAAACGCGTTCAGGTGATTAAACAGTTTCTTCTCCCCTGTGTTCAGTATGTGGCAATGATCTTCCCCCTCCCGGTGCCTTTGGAGACTAGAATGTATAGCTTGTTTTTTCAGATACTCTGGGGAAACCGATTGAATCCGGTAAAGCGAGGCTATACTTATTTACAGAGGACTTCGGGTGGTTTGGGAATGATAGATCCTGTAGTTTTTGCCCACTCTTTATTCATTATACATTCAATAAAGGCTGGATTAGTAGCCAAATTGAAGACAGAAGACTCTTTAACCTTAAAATCAATGGGTAAATATTTTAAGAATTGGCATAATTTGGCCCCAAAATTAAATCAGCATTTGTATATCCCATTGTATTTTAGGCCTGCAGCACAGAAACTATTTAAATGGAAAATGCAGAAAGGATTAATTTTGAATCACTGCATGAAGTGGCTCTATCACTGTTTAATGTCACTATTACTTCCCTCAGGGCCTGGGTTTTAAAAACTGTCCCTCTGCACTGAACTCTATTATTTTGGCTCAGTTAAACAACCATAGGATGCCTCAGGAACAATGGGAAACCCAGTGGCTGATTTTTTACGGTCGATTAAATGTTAGAGGCAATGCTAAGTATGAAGCATTACAGGAAAGACTGTGCCCATATTTGGAATGCATTAATGTTGAAGAATCGATGGAACATTTTTTTCTACATTGTACATATGCTAAAGGTTTATGAGCTTTTTTAGCAAATTTATGGAGTTTTCAGTGGCTGTCTAGTATGTCTTATGAATTTTTGATCCTAGGATGTTACCCGGCTCATTTCTTTGGGTTTCATGTTGGGACATTATCCTTATTTTTGGTCTCTTTATGATATTATTTATGGCAAGCTAGGGTTCAATGGGTTCTTTATCAAAAGAAAATGCCTTATTCCTGTGTTAGTTTGTTGATTGTTAAAGAACTTATGCTAATTTATACTCAAGATGTATCACGAGTAGAGTCACGGACTCTTCTTAAATGGTGGAAAGGTTTTCTTCACTTTATAAAGTTTAAATGATGTGAATCTACGAATGATGACTTATAAGCAGGGTATTTTCTTCTGTATGTGTTCCTTAAATGCCTTTAGTTCTTAGTTCAAACTTACTGGACCTGTTTTGCTTGTTGTAAAAGTTTATTCTTTGGCTACTTTTATTTGCTGTTCATCTGTTATGATCATTTGTAATGTATATTTGCTTGGTGTACTGCTTGTTTGACTGATATTTTCTTCTGAAACTTTTTTTTTGTTTATATTGTTTATGTTGTTTATTTTATTAATAAAAACTTCCCTACTCTTTTCGATAAGTCCCATGGGATCTTTAACATTCACCTGAACTACTACCAATCCAGGCAGATGGGACCTCAGTTTAGTAACATCACTGGTCCAGTCCAGGGATTCCTTTTACTTTTGATGTGGTTGTGTGTGTGTTGGGACTAGAGCCAAGATGTTTTGCTGGGATAACATCACGGGTCCAGTCCCAGACTGACCAATCAGAGACCAGGATTCTTTCTTGCTATTGTATAATATTAGATGTACCAGATATGTTGATCTGGATATTTATATGATTATCTGAGTCAAACAATATGGCCCACACTGGGTCACCATCTACGGTATTCAGAGGATCCCCACATTTATCAGTGTACTTTACTTTGTCTTCACAGAGAATCCCATCCCTACCCTTTGCCCTTAAATGCTGTGATGTATAAAGAAATGACTGGGAATACAACCTTAACATTGGAAACCAAGCTGTTCATCCACTTTGGCTCTCAGCAGCCCTCCAGTTTAAATGATAGACTTATTTTCTACTAACATCTTTCAGCCACCCCTTGTTTTGCCTAAAGTCTGTTTGTATCTGTAGACATAGACATCTATTTTCATTTTCACCAGATGTCTCCACCTCTGTCTCCTTCCCCCACATTTGTCACTTTTCAGTCTTTTTACTAGGCCCTGTTAATTAGTCCCCACCTGGGGACTTCCGTAGCTCATTCACTGCTATTACGCCTTGTCATTCCCATCACTTTTTTATGTTCGCTCGCGCATGCACAAGAAACATTATGTGGCAGCTTACGAGAGAAGCAGGTTGTGGAAGTGAAGCACTGTGGCCAGTGCCACCACTGCATTTGAGGGCTTGTCCCTCTTTATGTGGTGGCATGCTGCTGCTGACACTAGTTCACAAAGCGTCCCACCAACTTGAAAGAAATTGGTTGCTGCAATGAAGGAGCACCTCATCGTTGCAGGGCGTGCTTTGCCAGCCGAAACATTTCTGTTCATCCCACTTCCTCCTTTCTCCATTGTTGCACCAGGAGTACAAGTAAACCCTCTGTCTCATAGGTGCCAGAACCAAAAGAGGAGGGGAGGGGCAGTTGCCACAAGTTAAGTGTCCCAGGTCCTGCTTTGAATCTGCCCCGTCGTCCCGTTAGCGACACATACAACAAAGAGGTGTTTGCTGTCTAGTGGAACTGTAGAAGAACTGTCAAGTCAGTGCTTTCTTAAAGGAGAGGAAATGATTTATTAGTGTTTTTAACTATTCAGTAAATCAGAAATATGGGACAACAAACTGCGTGTGTGTCTTTTCTCTTCTGTGAATGTGAACAGGGCATTTTTTATGCTCTTTAGTATTGCTGAACCACCACAGGTTCCACAGGGTGATTTTCAGTACAGAGTCAGTGTGTGTCCTGTTTTAAATTGCTGACATCATTAACTCCAAGCTACAGTAGCAGGAAGATAAAGTGGCACTTAATTTATTCGCTTCAGGCAGCAACTGTTCAATCAACAGTACATAACTGCGATCAGCTCCCCCTGATTTTAATAGATTCCCTACTCAAAAAAATGTAAATAAATACAATTATTTGGCAACCAGTGATCATCTCCAACTCAGTTCAGTCCCTTTATCCTCAGCCACTCATCTTACAAAATACTCAGCAGAGTGTGTTTTTAGCAGTAAAAGAACACCTTATTTTTTCAGACTGGAACTGCTTAGTAGTCAGTAACAGATGCCAGACTCAAAGTAAAATATAATAAAATTATTTGGCAACCGCATTTAGCTCATTTCAGCACTCCCTCTTCATCCTCAGACATTCCCAGCAATATATCTGGGAAGTTGTTAGGATGCCCTATGTTTTAGTTGAGATCCCTTACTTTTCCCCATTGTCCCTTCCCTTCAGTGAACACTGTACCCTCTTGTTTAATGTATCCCCCCTTAGCTTACCTCTGGCTCCAGGTGTCTGTCTTAGCAGCACATTCAGTCTATTTCACTGCCGACAGTCACTTGCCTTCGCTCCCAGAGAGGGTGCTGCGCAGCCTCCGGACCACAGAAAAAGTTTGGATGTGCCTCAATGCACCCATTTCAGCAGTGCTGTGCAAACTATTGATGTTGGGAGCAGTCCACGATAGTCCATTCTGGCCCCCCACAACATCTGAAAATTGGGACTAGGGAAAACAGCATGCCAGCTTTTCTCATAGTTTCGCACTTCCAAACACCAAGCATTCAAGCAAAAGAACAACAAACCAGAAGGGCAAAATTTCTCCTGGTTCAAAAGACTTTTTGTAGGCTCCTGGCCCTGATTTCAGCAGATGCGGATGGTGCTACTGTACCACATGAGACAGAGATAGGTAAAGATTTTTCAGGTAGAATATACATTAAACAAGAGGTCAACAGTGTTCATTGAAGTTGGACATTGCTTTCAAGGCATGAGGTGCAATAGCGGGTGCGGACCATAACCGGTGCTCTCCAGGATCCGGACCACTAGGGTCTGCAGTGTTAGGACCAGGTAAGTGGGTCCCTTTCAAGTGCAAAAAGCAAATTGTTCTTGCTCTTTCTTGTTGTTTTAAACAGAGATGCCAGATTGTTACCGGTGGCCCGATCGATGTGTCACTGTCAGGTAATGCTACAGGTCCTGATTGAGGGAGCCTGCCCACTACAGACTCGCAGTGGTGGTGCTCATGGTCTCCCAACTAGGGGGAAGGTTTTGAGGAGGGACAGGACAAAACAACCAAACAAAAAAAAACACACAAAAAGACCAAAAGACACTCAGGGTGAATCCAGGAGTCGTATAGATGGGGGAGCTCAAGTCAGAGAAAAAATAAAAATAGGCCTCGGGGTCTGGTGTAGAAACATAGAAACATAGAAGTTGACGGCAGATAAGGACCGCAAGGCCCATCCAGTCTGCCCATTTCTTTTTCTACCTTATAAATGTGCCATCGGCCTTTGCTCTGTCAGTGGCCTATCTATTCATAGTCATTTGTATTGCTCCCTTATGCCTATCCATGCCTGTTTGAAGCCCTGCACTGTATTCATAGCCACCACTTCTTGTGGTAAGCCATTCCATGCATCCACCACCCTTTCTGTGAAAAAGAATTTCTTCACATTCCCCCTTAATCGGCCTCCCTCTAATCTCATGCTGTGTCCTCTTGTCCTGCTATTTTTCTTATATTTAAACATGTTAGACTCTTTCACCTTGTTTATGCCCTTAAGGTGTTTGAATGCCTCGATCATATCACCTCTCTCCCTCCTTTGCTCAAGGGTATACATATTGAGCTCCATTAATCTGTTCTCATATGTCTTCTGATGCAGTCCCTGCACCATTTTGGTTGCCCTTCTCTGGACTGCCTCAATTTGGTTAATGTCCTTGTGAAGGTGTGGCCTCCAATACTGCATGCAGTACTCCAGATGGGGCCTAACCAGTGTCTTGTACAGAGGATTATTACTCCTCTTACAACTTGTGATACCTCTACTAATACATCCTAACCCCCTAGCCTTACCTACTGCTTTAGAGGTCTGCTTGGATGATTTTAGGTCATCAGTGATGATGATGATGCCCAAGTCTCTTTCTTCCTTTGTGACTGCTAGCAACTCCTCCCAGCCTATAGGTGGCTTCAGGGTTTCTCTTCCCTATGTGCATGATTTTGCACTTCTTGCATTAAATCCCAGTTGCCACTTTTCTGACCATTTTGCTAGTTTATCCAGATCTCTTCTCATTCTGCCCACCCCATCTGGATCATCTACTCTGTTGCAGATCTTCGTGTCATCTGCAAACAGACAAGCCTTACCCTCTAGTCCATCTGCAAGGTCACTAATGAAGATGTTGAAGAGGACTGGCCCCAGGACTGATCCCTGAGGTACCCCACTTGTGACTCGCATCTCTTCTGACTGTATACCATTTACCACCACTCTCTGTTTTCTGCCCGTCAACCAGTTTGCCACCCAGTTGACCAACTTCTGACCCACCCGAGCCTACCCAGCTTATTTATCAATCTTCTATGTGGAACAGTGTCAAAAGCTTTGCTGAAGTCAAGGTAGGCGACATCAACTGCTCCCCCTTGGTCCACCACTCTGGTTACCCAGTCAAAGAAATCTATGAGATTAGTTTGACAGGACCTTCCTTTTGTAAACCCATGCTGTCTTGGATCCTGTGCCCCTATGGATTCCAGGTGTTGCACTATCCTTTCCTTAAGGAGTGCCTCCATAATCTTGCCCACTACTGAGGTAAGACTGACTGGTCTGTAGTTCCCTGCCTCCTCCCTGCTACCACTCTTGTGGAGCGGGATCACATGAGCCCTTCTCCAGTCTTCTGGGACCTCTCCTGTGCTCAGAGACTCACTAAACAATTCTGCTAATGGCTCTGCTAGTTCCTCCTTTAGCTCCTTAAGTACCCTGGGATGTATGCCATCAGGTCCCATTGCCTTATCCACCCCTGAGCTTAGCAAGCTCTTGTAGGACCCTTTCTTTTGTGAAGGGAGTAGTGCTCACCTCCCTCCCTGCTGTGTCCATGATGCTGAGCTGTGGGCCCTGCCCTACCTTCTCTTCAGTAAATACTGAGCAAAAGTATCTATTTAGGATAGATGCCTTTACAGGGTCCTCCTCCTCACATGCTCCCTTTTCTCCATTAAGCTTAGCAATACCCCCTCTGGACTTTCTCCTTTCACTAATGTATCTATAGAAAGTCTTGTCACCTCCTTTTACTGTTCGTGCTAGTGTTTCCTCAGTTTGGGACTTTGCCTGCCTTACTGCCTTACCTGCTTCCCTTAGGGCAGTTTGGTATGCCTCCTATCTTCATCCCGTTGTGTTCCCTTATATTTCCTGAAGGCCAGCCTTTTGGCTCTGACCTTTTCTGCTACTGTATTTGAGAACCAAAGTGGTTCCTTCTTCTTTTGCACTTCCTTTT
Source organism: Neoceratodus forsteri (assembly GCA_016271365.2). Lineage (NCBI taxonomy): Eukaryota > Metazoa > Chordata > Ceratodontiformes > Ceratodontidae > Neoceratodus > Neoceratodus forsteri. Next base: position 105,219,880 of record CM057458.1, read on the forward strand.
CTGTCTAACACAATGGGATGTTGCTTCAAGTATTGCATCCTTAATGCTTGCCCACTTTGCCTGTACCCCTCACCTGTGTTTCTTTTGCCAGGGCTAGCTTAACTCTGTTGGCCATCTTATCAAAGTCAGCCTCTGAAGTCCCATATTTTTGCCTTGGAATGGGATGATTTAGATGTAGTAGCCAAATTGAACCATACCATGTGATGGTCACTGGCCCCAGGTGACCTTCTACCTGGAGATCTGATCCTTCTTTGTTAGTCAGTACTAGATCTAGGATAGCCCTGTCTCTTGTGGGTTGCTGTACCAGTTGTTTGAGGCCTCCCCTGCAGGGAATCCACTATGAGTCTAGTTCTGGCAGATGTTCCTGCTGGTATTGACCAATCTGTATCCGGCATGTTGAAGTCTCCCATTATCAGAACCTCCCTTTAGCTGTCATGTTTTGTATATCTTCTAACAGTAATGTGTCTATGTCCTCCCTCTGGTCTGGGGCCTGTAGACAACCCCAGTTCTTATGGCTGTCCCATTTCCTGTTTCCAGGGTGACCCACAGTTCTTCTGGCTCCTTATGTGTATTCTGAATTTCTGTAGCTTTGATATTTTCATTAACATACAGGGCCACTCTCCCCCCTTTTGCACCTCGGTCTCTTCTGAACAATACATAGCCAGGTACTGAAGTCTCCCAAGTGTGGTTACTGGTAAACCACGTCTCATTAATTGCTACTATGTCCAGTTTAGCCTCTGACATTATGTGCCTGCAGGTCTGGGATCTTATTTCCCAGGCTGTGAGCATTTTGTACATGATTTTCCATTGGCCAGATTTTGGTGTGTTAGTTGTTGGGTGAAGTTTGGCATTACCCCTGTGTGTCGTATGGGGAGACAAACCTTTTTCTTACCTGGTGATGCAAATGAGCGGCAAACATGCTGGAATTCCTGTTCAGCTACTAGCTGAGGGGAGGGTGTTCTTCCCATTCGAGTATGGGGTGCTGCACCCTCTCCCCATTTGCTAGTTTAAATATTCTGCAAAGACGTCAAACTTCTGCCCCAATGCACTGACTCCTCTTTAGTCAGATGCAGTCCATCAAATTTAAAGAACTTTCACTCCCAGAACTGTTGCCAGTTCCTACAAATCTGTGTCCTTTTCCTGGCACCAGCCCTTGAGCCACGTGTTTGGGTCCCCTATCTCCCTTCTCTGACCTTCCGTCCATCTGCTCCCTCTCCCAGACTGGCAGGATCTCAGAGAAGGAGATGCCGGATGAAATAGATGATGGTTTATCACCCAGCCTAGTCAGGTGTTCCTTGGTCTCCACAACTGACCCGGCTGGTGAGATCATTAGTCCCTATGTGCTAGGACATCAGTGTTTCTCCTGCTTTGTGAACAATTTTAATGCGGCCAGTGCTCTCCATGCTGATGTACCTGGAGACATCTGACCATCACCCTGGCTGGAGATGGTATCAACTCCCCGAATCATGGAGTCCCCTATGATCAGAAGTTTTTTGGATTTCCTTTGTGCTTGTTTTGTTTTGGTTCCTGATTTGGGTGAGTTTTGTTGTGCTAGCTCCTGTGCCGCAGTGTCCTGCTCTGCAGTGTCTTCTGCCTCTTTATTTGATTTCAGAGATAGAGGCAGATACCTGTTTGTAGTGTTTATATGGTTTTTGGATGTAATGTGTTGGAGAGCAGAGAGTGATGGGGCACCTGATTTGCTCCTCCTAACCACCTGCCAACCTCCTGGACCAACTACCCTCTGCGGTCGAGGTTTTTCTGTTGGATGCTGGGGAAATGGCAGGTGGTTCTTATAATGTATTTCCTCTTCAATATGAAGAGGAGTCCCCCCTATGCCCCCATACATTTTTTTAACATTTTGGTGCATTCTGGTGCATTTTGGAAGGTGTTTCTAGTGCAGTTTCTACTCATTTCCTCCCTCCCCATGCTTTGTTAGTTGCATCCTAGCACCATCCCCAGAGTCCCCACAGTCCATGTGACAGAATGTTGCCCAAAATACCCTCCCACACAAAATACCAGAAGACTGCAGCTGGGCAGCAGCACATCTGAAACACACAAAAATGAGAACAGTTGAAAGAGACTTGGTGATAAAGACAAATTAAATGACAATCCAAGTAAACCAGTTCACAAATGTCACTCACTCAAGCACATTATGACATTACCATAAAGCCAACCCATCCCAGTTTGTCCTGCAGTACAGATGAACCTATCCCCCAACCTTATCTCAGTAAAAAAAAAAAAATACAATAACTATAGAAATGTGGGAACAAAGTCACTTTGCTGTCTAGTTTCTGAAAATATAATTTCAAGTCTGCTTGCTATTTTTGCAAAACATTTTGTTCTATAGAACAATTTATTCCAAAGAAAATACATTTTTAAATAAATAAAATATTTTTTATTGTTTTAAAATGTCCTTTACTGGGATAACCCCATGATATGAGGCATCTCATGTTTATGATAGGCCCAAGAAGTCAGTTAGCAGACAGAAAAAGTTTTCAAACAAATATAAAAATGCATTTTTTTTATTAGCAACAGCACTTGCTTGGGTACATACAACTTGCACCCCACCCCTCCAATTCAACACATAGAACTACATAAACTAAATATTTGATTCTATCACTTTTTCCTGGTTTTATAACTGCCTGTGTCAATGAGCCAAACAAGGTCTTATGACTTCTGTTGCCAATTTTGCTCTCCAAGCATACAGAAACTCTTGCACATGCCATAACATGCAGCAGAACACATTCAAAGTCCCCATGTCTATTAATTCCCTCTGTGCTCAGTCACACTGTACAACCACAACTGAAAAGACCACATAGATTAGACATACAGTACATGCTGAAGTTTTTACCTCAGTTCAAAGGTCTCATGTACCAGTTTCTGCTTCTCTTGGTTCATGCTGTCGCTGAGACCAGACCTGCCCCAGCATTAGTTTTGTACTATTCCTAGCATGCTACAGGAGGGCACTACTCTCCAACTCCCTGTCCTGCAAATCTGCATCAAAATCAATTTGCCATATAGGACAAAACTAGCAGTGATCTTAAACAATTTTAATGTCATGAATTTAAGCTCCCCATACTAGAAATTAATAACACTAGTACTACACTTATTACACACCCAGTTTGATGGAACACTAATGTCCTGTCCCATCCCAGCAGCCACCTCCCACCCACCATAGTTTGTGACTGTGAGAGTCTTTTGTTTTTAAAGCAAGAAGTACCTGATTAAATGAAGACTTGATCAATTTTCAGCAGGTTGAAGTCTATGTGCCACTAGTTGAGTATTGTCTCCGGTCGCCTGGCCACCAAACTCTCTCTCTAGACAGCACACGCTGACCTCATGACTCCTAATGAGCAGAGCTCTTAGCTACAGCTTGCTTCAGCTACCAGAAGATGACCTGAACCTCACTCCTACTTCTTGTGCTGATTTATCAAGGCCACACTGACCCTGCATTACTGGACTGCTGCCACCTGAAACCTCAGGCTTTGCTCTTCACTTGTGGGATCCACTCTCTCTCTCTCTGTCTCATCCTCAGTAGTACACTCGCTCCTCTCTTGCTCCAACATTAATCTTCTGAGTTAATGAATTAAAGCTCACTCTTGTTTCAGCAACCCAGACATTTAAAGAAGGCACCCCTTGCTAGCCACATCCACTACTGGATGCAACAGCAAATCAGGAGCAGTGAGCACCAGGCAATCTGGTTGAGATTTGTATTGTTAAGGTCCACTCCGCTTTGTTGCAGCTGTACCCCCTTGCATGAACCCCCCCCCCGCACATGAACAAAGGAGCTGCACCAAGCCTGCAAAAGTAGAGAATGAATACTCAGGCTCACCAAGGCAAGACAAACTGCTGCCACAGTGCTGGGACTAGACCACATGGTGTAGGACGAACGTTAGTAAGAAATTCATGCCGGAGACCAGATTTTGGGGGGGGGATCAACTATGTAATGCGGGTGGGGTGATTGTTTACTGCACTACCAGGACACTGGAGGACAGGCCAGCCTTAATGATTCTGGGTCCCTGTGCAGCCCCCTGCTGGGCCCCACCACTCCATTCCCTGTGCCCCCCCCCAAATCCAACATTTACACCTCACTAACCCTCCTGTCTTGAATTACTAAAGCAGTAGTAGGTCTACTAGTTTAACCAGCATCTTTTAATTAGTGCCATTGACTGCATTGAATTATTTGACTTCACCATTGGAAATGAATCTGACGGAGCCTGGAGCAAGAACTTAAGTAAGTACAGTACTACCACTGTATTCATTTCTGTAAGGACAGGGACATCATCACTGGACACTCACACCTCAGATACTCTGATCTGCAAACAAGTTAAACAACTTAACTTTTCTGGAGGTGTGAGTGAGGGAGAATAGAGCAGATTATCATGGGACACCATTAAGGTTGTCACCTGTCAGTTTTTTTACCTGGTGGTCAGGTTTTCAGGGTCCTTATCAGGACATCTGTTTTTGCTCTGTGCTGGCCAGGTTTTTGAGTGCTCACATACTTTTGAAGCATATTTTTGTCATATCATTCGTTGTTTCACCTACATATTCAGGTTACAAACAAGTTCTGTTGTCAGTATAGCCTTTTGTTTGTGAAAGCAGTCAACCTGGGAGGTGTAAAGTATGGCCATTAACACCATTAGCACTTACTTAACCTAATATTTTCCACTGCAGCAAAGCTGCCCCCACCTTTTGTAACAGTAACCCAGCCAGTTCTCTTCCACTTTCATTTGCTGGTAAACATTTTCATCTCTAACAACATTTAGGCTTTTTTAAATGTTTTAAATTATTTTTTTACAGAAGAAAAAAGCATGAGCCCTCAAGGTGCAGGGGCACAGTTTGCACCTAGCTAAAGCCAGCTCTGCTGGAGTACAGATGAGACCTGTGTGACTCAGGCAGCTTTCTTGGAGGCAAGAGTGCATACTGATAAAGCATGCAGCACAGTGTGTTACTAGAGGAGCTCCATGATGGAGGAGCTATAGCACCCTTTGCCCCCCCTCTAAATCCACCTATGACACTCAAAGTGTTGTTGGACACTGCTGAGTTAAGGCTAAAATGAGAAAGTGAACAAAAGACCCGCACACTTAAACTTTGAGAATGCTTACAAATGCTTACAAACTGTATTGAAAGGTTCACACACAGACTGGCGACTGGTGTGAGCTAGCAGCATTGCATTTTTCAGTAATTCTGTAAGCATTCTAACAGTTTGAGTACTTCGGTCTTTTGTAGCTGTCAGTATTAGTAAATGGTAGCAATGTTAAGTTTTGTTTTCCTTTTAACTCAGATGACGGTTTGCTGTGACAAGAGATCTTTTTTTATTTAAAATAAAAAGCTGACAGCTGACAACTTCTGTTGGGGAGTACTGCAGCACTGAGGCCTCATGACAGACGGTGCAGAAAAGGGTAGGTTTGCAGAAGGCGCATGCGTGGAAGTAGGGAAACCGGGCATGTGAATGTCGTTATAACCAGCCAGTTATAACGCTGGAATTATAACCCGGTTTATCTATGGGAAAAATCTATAGCCAGTTATGATTGTACCTTTTTGCATATTCTGTATTTTGATTATCTTCCTTTCTTTGTTAATGTTATTATATGACATGAAACTAAAGACCGTTGTAGTATGGTCTTGTACAGTAGCTAACAATTACTGTACAACACTTAGAAACATAGAAACAGAAACGTATAATTTGATGGCAGATAAGGACCACTTGGCCCACCTAGTCTGCCCATTTTTCCTACCTAACAGATAAGCTGCAGATCCTAGTTAACCAACAGCTTACTTCTTCCTACCCCCCACTAGGACTGCCTTATGCCTGTCCCATGCATTCTTGAATTCCTCCACTGTTCTTGACTCCACGACCTCCTCAGGGAGACTGTTCCATGCATCCACAACCCTCTCTGTGAAAAAATTCTTCCTCACATTACCTCTGAGCCGTCCTCCTCTATCTTCAAATTGTGCCCCTTGTTCTTGCACATCTCTTTTCTGGAAGATGCTGCCTCTTGGATTTTGTTGATTCCTTGAGTGCTTGAAATTTTCTATCATGTCCCTCTCTCCCTTCTTTCCTCAAGGGTATACATAAAGCTCCTTTAGTCTTTCTTCATATGTCTTCTGGTGCAGACCCTGTACCATTTTGGTTGCCCTCCTCTGGACAGCCTCCACTCTGTCTATGTCTTTGCGGAGATGGGGTCTCCAGAACTGCACACAGTACTCCAGATGGGGTCTCACCAACTGTCTGTACAGAGGGATAATAACTTCTTGTTTTCTACTACTGATGCCTCTTCCTATGCATCCCAGTATCCCCCCAGCCTTTTTTTATTCCATTTGTCACCTACATCTTTTAGAGTCCTTGATTTTAGTCCTCATAGAAATTGAAGTAATTTTTATAATGCCACACTTCCCTCAACAATTCTGGTTGACAAATCTGCTACAGTGCCGACAATATTTTAATTTACTGCTACTCTCTTGGCTAATCACCTGGCTGTCTTATCTTTTACAAAAAGAATATCTATCTATCTACTGTTTGTTTCCAGGATGCTCTTGATTACACTCAGTTGCATTCAGAAATAAAAGCAAAAGCTATTGTGAACATAAACAGCTGAATGCAGGGTTACAAAGTGTGCACTCTGTCTATAGCTAGTCTAGCAGGCATTTACTGCTAGGAAATGCCCAGTAGTAAAGCAGGGCATGGGACGTATACTGCTTGAAAAACAGCAGAACAAATTTAAAAAGTTTGTGCCAAGGAATTTAGTTTTTTATATCTGAAATTTATTTATTTATTGTTTTTCTAAAGTTTCCTCAGGAAAGACATACCAAGCTTAATAAATGATGGCTTCCACATGTGTCCAGGGCGGGGGGTGAGGAGTGTAAGAACAAAATAGAACAATAACATGTGCAATAAATCATCATACAGAGCTGTAAAGTTTATAGTACAAAATGAAGAAATTAACTTTATCAGACAGGCAAAATTATATGGGTACAGGGCATGGAACCTGTCTCATGGGTTTAGGACAGAATACATTTCAATGTGAGGGCACTAGGGGGATTTCACTCCTGATTTTCAACATTGCCATCTCTTCACACCTCCCTATGAATGGTACAGCTGTCATTGTCATACCTCTCAACCTTTTGTCACTGATATGAGGGACATGGACATTTTTGGACACTCAAAATGAGGGACACAGACCCTCAGAATAAGGGGCACATCCTCAAACATGGAGATACACACTCAGAACACTGTGAAAACTATAGTGTTTAATTATACAAAGTTTATTTTGGATTTAGTGTTTTAGAATAGTAAGTGTTTCTGCTTTAAAGTCTGAATTTCCAGCACATTCGCTGTGTGGGCAGCACTTTTCCATGAGAGACGGATGAGGGACAGAGCAATTTTAAGGGGCAAAATGAGGGATGTCCCTCATAATGAGGGACATTTGAGAGGTATGGTCATTGTTCACATCCTGCCCAAACTGTGTTTTCACCCATCTAGTGCAGAATGGCACGTTCGCTGTGAGAAATCAACATTCAGGATAGATTAACAAAATCACTGTGCCACTGTTCATGAGCAGAGGTCCCAAATGATTTCATGTGGTGGGGTCACAAAAAGGACATGTTGAAAATTTGTGGAGCAAATACCAACAAACACCTGGGATGTTAGGGTTTCTAACCATAATGTCCCACCCTGCACAGACTGATAAGTGTCATGGGTGTCCCTTTGGATTGTCAGCTGTAATGGTTATGCCATTCCACCCCCACCATGCAGCCACTGACAGGCACTGAGGTGTGCCGTGGACCCTTCAGCCCCAAAGTTCACCTCATTCTCCTATACTGCACCCATTTCAGCATATTTCCTTATGGAATGGAGTGACTGTAAAGCTGAACACCCTAAGGCACACCTCAACACTTTTCAGTGTCTGCAGGATGTGGTGAGGTGAAATGGCATGAGCATTATAGGTGACGACCCAAAGGCATACCCCAATGCCTGTCCATCTCTGTAGGGTGGGGGTGGGGTTGGTGTCACTTCAGTGCTTCACTGCCATTCCTATTCTGCACCTGTCTAACTCATGCACTTCCCATGCTAATACCAACAAGCAAACATTCGGCATTGACAAACGCTTGTTTTTTTCCAGATTCTCTCTCTTTATCTTGCCATTGCATATTGCATCACCTTTCAGCAGCCCCCATCCATTACTATCTGGGTTGACGTCCATCTCATAGGCTAATGATGCACAAGTGACCAGATGTTAGAAATCCAATCTGCCTAAGTCCTGCTGTGTCACCTGCTCTCCAGTTCCTTAATGTGCAACACAGAGGCTACATGCACTTTACCTAGCTCCTCATCAGCAACTTACAGAAGTAAGACAAATTAGCTGATTTTACTGACATTACATTCATAAATAGCTAAGCAGGCAGTTGCTGAATTAGGTAGCTGCTCTGCAATGCTAGAAAAAGAGTGTGTATATATATATATATATATATATATATATATATATATGTATTCATTTGTTCTTCCTTAACTGCTGCATACTAGTACTTGTGGATCTGCTAGATTAACAGGTTCTTCAGTCTTATTGATATCTATCTATATATGTAAAAAGGTATATTCAAGTGCTGTACTTAGCTCAGTAGGAATATTCAAATAGTGTATTTCACTCAGTAGACAACTGGTCTCTTTGGTAGCCATCTTATTGTACTAGCTCAACAGTCAGCAGATAATTTCTGTAAATGAACTGCTTTACTATGTTAATAATTTACAAGCTATGCACAGGATTTCCCATTTTCTCCCAGAGCATCCCCCTTTTTTCTTTCCCCACATATGAATCCATTATTTTACCTCCCCTTTACACTAATGTGTCCTTTGTTGGTCTTTTAGATATTTCCAGAGGAAAACCTAAGGTTGAAACATTAATTTTTAATGCTATTTTCTATTTTCAGTGTGCATCTAATAGCACCATTTTGTTTTGCATAACATTTCTGTTTTATACATGGATATCAGCTTTATGAAAAAAAAGCCATGCTTTGGGAGATTCACAGTAGGCAATAAACATAATCACATCCAGTGGTATAATTAGAAGCATTTTTGACACATTTCAAGATTCTCTACACAACCCGATGTTTAATGTGGTTGATCATACATGATAATCTTCCAGATAAATGGCTTATTGTAGAAACTGGGCTGGTGAGTAGATTTTGTGAATGACACTGCTGTTACATAACAACTTGAACATCCTTGCCTAAGCTTCAGTGTGAGTTAGCAGTTTGTAATATAAGTTACTAGGGCCTCCAGGGGATGTCTTTTATGGTATAAGAGACTCCGAGCATGTGGTAAGGGTGCAAGGAGAGCAAAGCAAAGATGAGTGATTCTGTCTGCCCAAACCTCCGGAGAGGAGTCTCTTGTACTATAAGAGACATCCCTTGGAGCTCCTATTATCTTATTATAAATTACTCGTGTTTAGCTTGAGTGATTTATAAGTTTAGATTATTTTATTTTATTGTGCTGTCCACCCCCATGATACAGACGTAGAGTGCTCCCTCCAAAGACTAACACACAACAGCACACTGTATAGTAAGATATCCAGCATCTCTGCATGCTGATTGGCTGAAATATTGTTAGTAATTTACAATGCTGCACAACAGACATGGCCATGCCACTTGGCCCAGAGGCATTGGTGGAGTACATCATGCTCCGGTGTGGGTGAATGGGGTTTCTGCCATGACTAGACTCTTTGCCCTGGGCTGGAGGAGATGGGAGTACTACCAAGGCAGTGACCTTGGACTTGAGAGGGAAGGGTTATTGCAGCTGTGTGAAGTGCATCCTCTGATGTGCTTGCAGTAGTCTTATAATAAGTGATGAACACATGATTTCCAATCCCCCCTCCATCTGAGGCTGGCACAGCATTGGACTTCAAAAATAATGAATTTATTTATTTATTGATTGATTGATTGAAGTTTCAGATTACTACCTTTGAGCCACAAAGGCTCCTTTTCAAAGGTTCCAAGTCAAACAAAAAGACACAATGTTACACAGTCGATGCACTAAATAACATGACAAAGCATGACAAAAACACATGTATTACATGATTACATGATATGGGAGGGTACGATATAAACAAATACATCACCTTGGAGACTGGAAAGGGCACCACAATCCACACAGGGGTTGTGTACAGACCCCCATGTCAGGGAGGGAATGGACAAGGATATGATAGAAGGCATTCTTAGAATGGCAGAGAAAGGGGAGATACTGTTGATGGAAGACCTGAATATGCCAGATGTTAATTGGAGCACATTTGCTGCAGCCACATCCAAGAGCAGGACCATTCTTGATGCCCTACGGGTGGCAGGCCTTAGACAGCTACTTTCGGAACCCACTCATGAGAGAGCAATCTTAGACCTCGTACTCTCAAGTGGGGGCAGTGAGAGCATCTCAGATCTAGAAGTGGGTTGCCATCTGGGGACAAGTGACCATCAAACAGTGTGGTTCACATTGAACTCAGCTACAGAGTCAAGCAATACAAAAGTGAGGGTACAGGACTTTAGGAGGGCTGACTTTGGCAAGATGGGAGAGTGCCTCAGAAAAGCACTAGCAAACAGGCTAGAAGGAGGTGGGAATCATCAAAACTGCCATCACAGAGGCAACAAGCCTTTGTGTGAAGCAAATAAACAAATCAAAATGAAAGAAAAAGCCACTATGGTTCTCAAAAGAGGTGGATGTGAAAGTCAGGAAGAAAAAGATAGCATTACAGAAGAATAAGGAAACACAGAAGGACAGAGAGCTGTACCAGTTAAGGCAGAAGGAAGCAGGAAGGGAAATCAGAATAGCAAAGTCCCAAACTGAGGAAAAGGTAGCCAACTCAGTTAAGAAGGGGGATAAAACCTTTTATAGGTACATCAGCGAGTGTAGAAAGACAAAGGGAGGGATAGTGAGGCTGAATAGAATGAACAGTGGGTGGGCAGAGGGGGGCAGTGAAAAAGCAGGGATACCAATGAATATTTCTGCTCAGTATTCACAAAGAGGAGGAGAAGTGCTAATCCAGTTAACAGAAGCACTCTTGATAGGGGGTCAGTCCCAGTCCTTTCACAGAAGAAAGGGTTCTGCAAGAACTCCTAAAACTGAAGGTGGACAAAGCAATGGGTCCTGATGGAATTCACCCCAGAATTCTAAAAGAATTAAGGGAGGAACTAGTGAAACTACTGGCTACTCTTTTTAATAAATCATGGGAGGATGGTGTGGTACCCGAGGACTGGAGTAAGGCGGATGTGATTCCCCTTCACAAAAGTGGGACCAAGACAGAGGCAGGAAACTACAGACCTGTCAGTCTGGCCTCTGTGGTAGGGAAAGTGATGGAGTCACTTCTGAAGGAAAGAATAGTTGAGTACCTAGAGGCCAGTAGAGCACAGGACCCAATGCAGCATGGGTTCACAGCGGGAAGGTCATGTCAGACGAATCTAATAGATTTCTTTGACTGTGTGACCAAAGTAGTAGACCAGGGAGGGGCTGTGGACATGGCCTACCTAGACTTTAGCAAGGCATTTGACACAGTCCCACACAAAAGGTTAATAGTCAAATTAACCAGCCTGGGAGTGGGTCCCATTGTGGTAGCCTGGGTAAAACATTGGCTGCACAACAGGACACAGAAGGTAATTGTAAATAGAGTCCACTCTGAAGAAAGAGGAGTTACTAGTGGGGTACCGCAGGGTTCAGTATTGGGTCCAGTCCTTTTTAATGTCTTCATCAGTGACATTGCAGAAGGACTGGAAGGAAAAGTATGCCTTTTTGCAGATGACACAAAGATCTGCAACAGGGTTGATACACAAGGAGGCATGAAAAGGATGAAAAGGGACTTGGAAAGGTTGGAGGAATGGTCAGAAGTATGGCAGCTAGGATTCAATGCAAAGAAGTCCAAAATAATGCAACTGGGAAACAAGAACCCAAGGGAAGAATACACAATGGGTGGGGAGGTAGTAACAACAAAAGAAAAGGAAAGGGACCTGGAGGTAATCATATCAGATGACCTTAAGGTTAGCAAGCAATGTGAGAAGGCAGTAGGGAGGGCTGGGGGTATACTGGGATGTATAGAGAGAGGCATCAGCAGCAGAAAACAGGAAGTTGTTATCCCTCCATACAGACAGTTGGTGAGACCCCATCTGGAGTACTGTGTCCAGTTCTGGAGACCCCATCTCCGCAAGGACATAGACAGGATAGAGGCAGTCCAGAGGAGGGCAACTAAAATGGTACAGGGTCTGCAAGAGAAGCCATATAAGGAGAGATTAAAGGAGCTTAATATGTATACCCTTGAGGAAAGAAGGGAGAGGGGTGACATGATAGAAACTTTTAAGTACCTCAGTGGAATCAACAAAGTCCAAGAGGGTAGCATCTTTCAGAAAAAGAGACTTGCAAGAACAAGGGGACACAATTTAAAGATAGAAGGAGGGTGGTTCAGGAGCAATGTGAGGAAGTAATATTTCACAGAGAGGGTAGTGGATGCATGGAATGGTCTTCCTGAGGAGGTTGTGGGGTCTAAAACTGTGGGAGAATTCAAGAATGCATGGGACAGACATAAGGCAATTCTTGTGGGGGGGTAGGAAGAAATAGGCTATTGGTTAACTAGGATCTGCGTCCTATCCTGTAGGTAGGGAAATAGGCTGACTAGATGGGCCAAGCGGACCTTATCTGCCATCAAAGTCTATGTTTCTATGTTTCTATGTTTAATTGCAGTAGGAGACAATATGTTGACATTGAATAGAACTATTAGGCATTTCAGGTTCTAGTTGCTAAGTGCAGTTTTGAAAAGGAGTTACACTAGAGTGGTGCAGATTCTTTTGGCTGGTTAGTGCAGTTTATTAAGAGCAAGTTGGGTTACAGAGGTAAGGGAGAATTACTAGGGTAGGTCATGGTCATAATTTGCAGCCAGAGGAGCTTTTTCAATATTGCTTCAGTGGTGGTCAAGATTATTAAGGTATGGCACAGTGTTGTCTGGGTGAAAGAGGTATTATGATGGAGGAGTAAGTCGAGGATGTGGTATGCTTTTGGCTACCTAAAGTGGATGCGAGCAGTTACAGTCGTTATCAATTGAAAGTCAGGACAGGAGAGCCTTTTTGTATGGGCTTAGCTTATTTATTACTAGGAGGTGCTCTGGGAGGCCATTTAGCCACTTGGGACCTCGGTACATCAGGGACCTTTGTGCAAAAGAGGTATGCATGCATGGCACCTGCAGCACCCCCCTTGCTACCCCCTGGTGTTCTTGGCAATCCTTGTAGGTTTGAAGAGCTTGCTGGTGGAGTCGGGTGTTAGGCCAAGCAATGTTTTCTACCCTAGTAGACAGCTCTGATATTTTAATCTTTGCAGGAGTAGAAGCCTCCCAGTGTCCTTGTAGAGCAAACATGAATGCATCAAGTAGTCTTCTCCCAAAGCCAGCCTGCAAGCCTTGTTTAGGAGGGACCTTACCCTCTTTAGACCAGTTTCTTTGCCTTCGCCATAAAACACCAAATCATAATCTATGGTTGATAGTATGGAACTACAAGTTACGAGTTTCAGAGCTTCTGGTGTCATTGACTGTCTATGGCGGTACAGCACTCCTAGTTTGGTGTTCACTGATTTTATAATCCGCTCAATATGAAAGCTGAAAGTTAGGGTATCATCTAAGTGTATTCCCAGAAATTTGAAGGTGGAGACCTGTTCAATTGTTTCACCTTTGTGGCTCTTGATTATCAGAGGCCCATATTTGTTCTTATTTTGTGGGAGGGTGAAAAGCATGTCCTTGTCTTTTTATAATTCAGCAAGAGCCTGCTCTGCTCAAACCACGATTCCAGCATTTGGAAATTGGATTGGAGATCTGAGGTTATTTTAGACAGTTCCTTACCAGTTGCTGAGATTACAGCATCATCCACATAGAGTGTCATACGAGCTGGGCAGGCAGATGGAAGGGAGTTTATGAACAAGCTAAACAGTATTGATCCAAGTATGGATCATTGTGGTACACTGAGTGTAACATCCTTTGGTTCTGAGAGTTGCCTGCCTATCCTCACACATTGCATTCTGCCTGAAAGATAGCTCTCAAAGCAAGCAAAAGTATCTGGGGATAGGCCCATGGAATGCAAATTGTTGAGGAGGCATCTATGATTGACTCTATCGAATGCCTTTGTGAGATCTATAAATATAGATCCTGTAGGAACAGAACTAATTTGAGTTAAATATTTTATTATAATATTATTATATTCTTAATTGTTATTCTATATCCTTATATTGACTTAATTATTAAGTCCTATTAATGTTTCTGATCAAATTAATGTCTAAATGAATCTTTAAAACAAGGGCAATGCTGCGTAAGGCTTGAAAACTAAAATGCAATAACGATGCCATGAAAAGGGAACAGAGCATATATGGTCAACTTCAGAAAAAAAGTGTTTCTAGGATAGTCTGTTTAAATTGAATGGCCTCTTCCAAATAGTAGTAGAAGAACTTGAAACTTGACATAATTTACAACCTTGTTTTTCAGTACCAGCTAGAGCACATCACAGAGGTTAACATAGATTTAGACTGGCTTTAAGAAATTAAGACTTTTATTTATAGAAAATATACAAAAACTCTGATACATTTCAAAATTATACAGGTTATTGGAAATGCATGTACCTGCTCAGTGAGTACATTCTAAACCCATCAACAAAGTGTATTATGAGCTATTTACAAAAAGCTGTAGCCTCAAAACTGTTTAAAATATATTGACAAGTTTGGTGTCTGTAGTAAGCTGACCTTTCCACCTTTTCAGTGGAATGAGGGTAAAGTGCTTATTTAATAGAAACAACTAGTCAGGTGGATTATAAGCCTCTGGATAACTACATGAGGTCATGGTTCATTTATTTTGAACAAAGGAGATCCCTGTCTTAAAGAAGTTTTATTAAATTTACACAGTTCTAATAATAGCAGGTATGCCAAAGTAACATAATTTTAAACAGGAAAAAATGAACTTCTGAAATCTGTAAATACTTTTTAGAGATCTATAAAGGAAAATGTTTTATAGTACTTTTATAAATTATAGATTTTATATTAGAATTGACACTATCAAGTTTGGTCTCAAATGAATCCTCTCCATTAGTTGCATTTAAAAAGGTGAGTCTTATATATCTACAAAGGTGCACGTAGATTCAAGAAAGAAAAATTGTTTCATATCAAAAATTGTTTTTCAGGATGAGGTCATAATGAGAAAAAAATGGCTTAGGAGGGGCTAACGGTAACACCTTCAAAGAGTGCTCAGACCAATCATAACTTGATGGTAATGTTGCCCAGAAAGGGGGACACAAATGGGATGCTGGCAAAGCTGGCTCAGAACTGTTTAATTCTTTGGTGTGTGAAGACCTGTGTTCAGTGTGCTGACAATTTTGGATGAGCTTGGACTTATACTAGGCCCAAAACCTGAAGCCACACCCGCTAGGAGCATTACTTGGGCTTTAACATTGCCGCTGCAAGGAGTGTTAAACCATCCTGAAAGCCTGTACAACTCTGCCACAGGTCCAGCTGCAACTGACTGTTACAGAAAGAATTTTCTTCCAGTATTGGATCAAGTAAGGCCTATGTTTTGCATACTGAGAATTTGGACTAAAAGTAATGTTTTGGAATTTCTGTTAAAAGCCTAAACAAAAGACTGACTTTGGAATTTACCAGCCAGCAAGCCTGCACTGCTGTTAAATAGCAGTGAATCCAGAGTTGCAGGTTCAAAAGCAGAAATTAACTGAAACAGAAAAGAGTCACAGAGTCCAGTTATACAAAACAACATTGCTGTCCACAGGGAGAGATCTTTCTACAGACTCGCTGAACTGCTGAAATCATCTCTGATTTTTCCTACTAAATCCTGAAGTGACTTTTGATGATTTGTGACATCGAGCAAGAAGGATCCAGCCTGCATTGCTTCACTGATGTCAATAGACTCTACAGTTCCAGGTTCAAGGGGAAAAGACAGCAGACTAAAGCCAAACTCACCACCAAGGACATTTGTCATCCAAAACCAAAAGTCCTCACCAAGATTTTGAAAGCTAAAAAGTAGAAGACCACATCTACAGATAACTAAAACATAAGTATTCCTTCACTCTACTTTTAGTACTTATTTAGCTATCTATGGTGATAACAGTGCATTTTAGCTTCCAACCTTAGGTGTATGGTTAAGCTTGAATTTAAATCTAAAGAAAATACCTTTTTCATACTATAAAGTTTAAGCAAGTATCCTTCCAAGATAATCTGAAATACTAGTGTAATGAACTGCAAGTTCTCATGGAAAAAAAAAGAAAAGTTCATTCTATTTATAAGTATGCTAAAGAAATAAACTGTCATTTACTATGCTGAATAGTGCTTACTCATTTACATTGCTTATTGCTGAAATTTGTTTAATTTGTTTTATATGATTTACTTGATTTTCTAAAACCTGTTTTGTTTACATTACAGTTTATGTTTACATTACTTTTATTATGCTTGATATTTATGCTAGTTATGAATATTTAGGATGTGTACATATGTGAATAAAATATATTTATCACTTATATAATCCAAAGTGTGGCAACAGTGTTTTACACCATCATTTTTGAATCTGGAGTGCATAGGATAATATCACATGTAAATATTTATTATTTTTGGTAATTTATGAAATGATTTTTGGGTAAGGCCCTAGGTGAATCCAAGTGCATTCTTATAAAAAGTGATATTATAAGCCTGTGTTCCGACAATCCCACTTCCAATCCTGCGTCCAATGCCTCATAGAGCAGGCTAGTGTTGTCTATGAGTGTGGTTAGCATACTATGCTGCTTACAGAAGCCATGGTGCTGAGGGCAGAGTTGATTGTATTTATCTAAATAGTCATTAAATTGGTCCGAGACTATTTTCTCTAATGCTTTTGATAGGGGTGGAAGGATGGATGTTGGCCAGTAGTTAGATAGTCTAGTTTTGTCACCATTTTTCAGAACTGGGGTCACAAGTGCCAATTTCCATTGGTAAGGAAGACTCCAGTGCAAAGTGATTTGTTAAATATTTTTGTGAGTGGTAGAGAAACCTCTTCCAGTGGTAGGGTTAACAGCTTCATGTCTACTTGATGGCTTCCCATCCTAGTCTTGTCTAGTACCCTCGAGATATATCTAACAATGTCAGTTCTCTGACAAGTCTGAAGTAGAATGGTGGTGTATTTATGTCTGTCCAAGTAGGCTGGCTTGTTTTAGGTAGAATTGTGTGTGGGGGGGAGTTTAGATAGTTGCTTGGTAGTACTGAGCTTAGGTCCGTGAACACTGAGTTGAAAGCATTTGTGATGTCTCTTGGTTCATGTAAAGTTTCTGATGTGGTTATTATTAGGTCTGGTGGTGATTTAGATCCCTTTCTTGTGAGGGATTTCACTGCATTCCAGAATTCCTTACGGTTGTTCAAAGGTCTGCCTAGTAGTTTTGTGTAATAGTCAGCTTTGGCTTTTCTGATGAGTTTTGTGCATTGGTTTCTAGTGACCTGGTAGACTGGGAGGTCAGATTGTTTAGCAGTTTAGCAAGAATATAGGCTGTACTATACATGGAGTAAATGAAATTTGCTTGATCAGCAGATGATACAACTCCCCCAGGTCAGCAGCCCCAGTATGTCAGTCCTGCCTCTTCCCAGTGACCTCCAATGATTGTGTTTTGAAAGCCAAAGGACATCAGGGTTCTTGTGGGCATGACAGGAGGCTTTCCAGTGGAGTGTGGAGGGAGGATCCCTAGGCAACCCTGGAATGAAGGACATGCTCATGACCTGTTTAAGCAGCAGGCAGATGGAAGTATAATGGCCAAGGAGAAAAAGAAATCAGAGGGCTAGTAGACTGTGGCAAAACAATATATATATATAAAAGTCAGTGTCATGCCTAGTAGTAAGGATTTCTATTCATACTTAATTGCCAAAAACTGTTGCTCTGTTTCCATGTGACTAACAACTTGATTTATATTTCTAGGGTTGGCAGAGAACAGAATCAAAGATATCCGCACCACCAGAAAACAATATAATATTACCACGCAGAATTAGACATGGGAAGGAACTGCCCAAGTTCCTCCTTGGTGTGAAACAGGAACACCAGCATGACTTTCCAAGAATACAGTGTCATGAAATCAGCCCATAGCAGTGAGACAGGCAGTAGTTCGTCATTTTGTGTTTTGGTGCCCAAGAACATCTTCATCAGTGAGATGATGATCACGGCCTCATCTGAAAGTCCCTATTTTACTCTGGAAGATTACAATGAAACTGGTGAGTCAGTTTTAGAAGCTGTTTTGGGTTCACCAGAAAAAAAAACAAGCTGCCTCAGAGCCCTCAAGGGATATTTCAGGAAATACTTTTTTTTAAAAAACATTTTCAATGAGAACTATCAAAATACACTATACAATGGTGTAAAAGAGAACAAAGATAATAACAGGACAGCCATGTAAACAACTGAAAAACCTTACTGTATACATACATGAGTTAGCTATGATCATCAGCTGTATTCAGAACTCAGTTATTAAACAGTAACCATAAGGCGAGCAACGTGTAGAACCATGTAGCAGAAAATATTCATTTCAATGGCCTTGAAGAACTTTGCAGAGTTGCTGCCTTCTCCCTCTAACCACTTCCCAGCTAGCGAACAGCTTGCGCCTGTTCAAAAGTGCTTTTCATTTTCTTACCACCGTAGTGGTAAAGCAAGTGGCTCCTTGTCCGTTCTAATCCTTGGTATAGGTAAGACAGGGACCAGAGACTTGAACAGGGGCTAAGAGACACTTTGGGGCCATTTATTTAGAGACTGCAAACAGCAAGCACTTTGGGCTCCTGAATATTAATGAGAGCCATCTGAATATGGATGGACTGCCTGTCTAGCACCTGGGGACAGTAACTTGTAGTGCTAGCAACAGGAAAAAGACTGCAGATATAAATTAAATATGATTATCATTCAACATGGCACAGTATTTGCTACAAACCTGTGGGGCTATGATTTAAATAAACTGTTTAGCCTGGCTGCACCAGAACTTTGTTGAGGGGGCAGTGTATAGACTGCTGGGAGATTGTATTAAAACACACACATATTTGCAGTCTTTTGATATTAAAGCAGCCAAACAGAAAGCCAGGACAATGGACAGGGCTTTTGGGACTGTGCCAAGGCTTGTGGGGGGAAAAAGTTGGGAAACATATCAGTGCCTAAACAAGGAACATATCAGGTGTAGAGGGAGCTTGATGAATATTCATTTTTCTGCAAGACAATAGATCATCCAGTCAGGAGCTGCCAAGAGCTCCCAAAACTCCAGAGACTTTTCAGTCAGGAGTCAGTTTGGCATGTGTCCCTCCACAGGGAGGGGGGCTCTGCCCCCTCGCATGAGAAATGTAGCTGCAAGAAACTGAAGTGGCTGCCCTGAGGGTTGCCAGATTTTGTCTACCAAGGCTAGCATTTATCTTTCTACATTGGCAGAAAGTGTGGTGAGTTCTTTTTGGGGGTGTCCTTGTAAAGGTAATGTAATGCTTTGTTCAGCAGGCCAGTTCTGAGGTGGCCATCTAGTGTGCTGGTTACACTCACCACTTCTCTGTTGAGTGACCTGGATTAGGGACTAGCTATGGAGATTTGTTTTTTGTCTTTTATTTGTTGGGTTGTTTAACTTTTTGTGGAGGGGTTGATGAATTCTTGTTCCCCTACCCTCCTGATTTTGTTGTCCCCCAGTGTTCTCCACCTTCTGACTACTGTCCCACAGGAAGTTGCCAACTCCCAAAATCTCCCCTCTCCCCCATTATCATTTATCTCCGAAATTGATTATACTAAATATGGGGGTGCAGGGGCAAGGGGGGGCATAGCCCTCCTCATAAAAAGTAAGCTGACATCTTCCCTTTAGCAAAAGTTAGCACCAGTCACTGTTTGCTACAGACGCTGTAGTGCATATCACCAGTTTGATTTTCAGCTGTTTTTGTCAGTGCCACTACGAAGGTGCTATTATGATGTGGAAGCCCTTACAAGCACCCCACAAGGTGGCCCTGGAAACATCAGGGGTGTCATTATTGATAAAGTAGGTGTCTATTTATACTTATAGCCAACAAAGCCTACATCTGGCAGCACTGGGATCTCTTACCTTCTCTGTAAGCCATTCTCTTCTTTCACAGTCTCACTAGTTAGCACTTTTAGTATGCCATACTCTAACCCTTTATTGTCCCTGCTCATTATATTACATGATAATAATAAAGTTTTTAATTTTGTAACTGTGTGTAACTATAGTGTGTATTGTGAACCTTGCTTATGAGATTTTGCAATCTAATTAATTGTGACCTTACTATGTGTTGTACTGTATGCTCTACTATGACATGGAATCTTTGTAAATGAGCTTCTAGCTAAAAAGGTTGTTTCTGAATCAATAAACATGAAACATATTTCCTTCTCTGTTCAGGGTTTAAAATTAGGATCTTGTAACAGGAAAGTGTGAAGTCACCATCAAGGTGTAAAAAGTGAGGGCTGTCCCAGGAATATGAGTGACCCAAGATAATGTGGCATGGTCAGAGATGACAGTGGGACCTGTGTCTGTAGAAAGAACTGAGTGCCCTGCAGCAGCGTCAGTCAGAAAGAAGTCCAGTCTGCTGCTCCCTGTGCCTGGCTGAGTGGTAGGTAAAATCCCTACACATCGGTCTCAGACTCTCTAGGGGTCTGTGAGGGAGAATTCCTGTACTAAGTGCACCAGGACTGTTCTAGGCTTGGTAGTGAAGAGTAAGGTAGTCTGCAGTCTGTCTAACATGAGGTCCCAGACTTCATTAAAATCCCCACCTAATACTAATTTCTCTCCTGTTTCCTGCAGGTCCATAAGGGCTTGTACCACCTGCAATGCAAAGGTGGTTGTATCTTTATTAAGCCCATAGATGTGAATATCAGTACACTTTTCATGGCCAGGAACTGGAGTGGAAGGTGCTTGTGAAAGAGGATTTCTACTCCTCTGGATCTTGTTGTACCAAAACTATCAATTACTGACCCCATGCATTCCTTTTTGAGTTTTTGAGTCTCTAGTAGCACAGATGAGTTTCTTGCAAAAGAGCTTTGTCACACTTTTACTTTTTAAGATGTGTAAGAATGTGTTTCCTTTTGATTGAGAAGTTGATGCCCTGAACATTCCAGGAGAAAAACTTTAAATCATTTGTACAGTATGGATACCTATTATAATGCCTGGGCATAATAATAATAATAATAATAATAATCATTTTAGTTATATAGCGCCTTTCAAAATATCAAAGCGATGAACAGGTTAATAACATAAATACAAATATCCATGCAAACATAAACATATAAAAACACATCATAAATACATCATAAAAACATAATAAATTATAATAAAATCCTGTCAAGTTCAAGTTCAAGTTTATTGCAGGAAAACTCCATTGAGCAAGCTCATTCACAATGAGGTCCTGTGACATAAACACTTAAAGTACAAACATAGATAGGTAATAACAGTATATACATGAAATGCACGTTACATGATACAGGCTGGATATACATACAAGGGTACCACATAGGGTGACCGCAGGTGGTAAACATTAATATGAGACAGGGAAGCGACTTACAGGTTGCATACTGATAAATGAAACATGATGACTGTGTGTACAATCATATATTTTGGCAGCTAGAACAAACAACAGACTACAACTGGAGGGGAGGAGTGATTTGATAGAGTAGCAGTGGAGCATAAGCATCGATAAAGCCAGGAGTAGAAGGGGAAGGGAAAGCAGTTAATATGACAAAGCAATTATACCTTACCAGTGGATAAATATGGCACACATGGGGAAGGAAGAGACTTAATGACAGTTACAGGTGTCTTTTATTTTGGCTGAACTTAGCGATTTGTAGAAGTTTATTGAAACTGTGCTAGTTAGTTTCAGTACGGTTTGCAATTGGTTCCAAATGGAGGGAAGGGTAGTTAAATTCTAACTAGCTTAATTCTCCAAAAAGGCCATTTTCCATAAAAAAATTTTTAATTCTTTCTTGAATATCTCCATGGAAGTGCACTCCTGGGAGCAGCATGAGAAAAAGCTCTGCTGCCTGAAGTTTTTAAACTCACTCTTGGAATCTCCAGCAACCCCATGTCGGCCAAGCGGAGTGATCAGCCAGGGCAATAATGAACCAGGAGGTCTTTCAGATAGGACGGACCCTGATCGCGAAGGGCTTTGAAAGTCAATAAAATGACTTTAAAGGTGATCTGCCACCGTACAGGCAGCCAGTGCAGTTCGTGCAGCACCAGGATAATATGACAGGACCTACTTGTCCCAGTCAAAACCCGGGCTGCAGCATTCTGCACCAGCTGCAGGCAGCAGATTTCAACCCCAGAAAGCCCAAAGTAAAGGGTGTTGCAGTAGTCCAGGTGCGAGGACACAAAGGCATGGACCAACGTTGGCAAGGAGTCAGATGGAACAAGGTGCCTAACCCTGGCAATATTCCTGAGATGGTAAAAGGAAGTGCTGACGACAGCTGACACCTGAGATTGTAAGGTCAGCTTATCATCAAAAATCACCCCAAGGTTACGCACCCGTTCAGAAGGCACGCCAGTACACGACCTCTCAGTCTGACCACCCAGGTCCACCACCAAAACCTCAGTCTTCTCCGAGTTCAACTTTAACCAACTAGAATCCATCCAGTCTTGGATTTCCCCCAGACAGTTGTTAAACATTGAGAGAGCTCCAACCTGGTCAGGTGCAAAAGACAGGTATAGCTGGGTATCATCAGCATAGCAGTGAAACCTCAGCCCATACCGTCTTATGATATTTCCGAGGGGCAGCATATACACTGCAAACAACATGGGTGACAGGACAGAACCCTGAGGCACTCCACACAACAAAGAGACGGGGCCGGAGGAAAAAAATCCACGACACAACTCTTTGTGATCTCCCAGTAAGAAATGAAGTGAACCATTGCAAAACGGTTCCCGACATTCTGCAGATTTGCCTCAGGCATGCTAACAACACCACGTGATCCACAGTGTCAAATGCTGAGGAGAGATCAAGGAGAACCAAGATGGAATGTCTCTTTTGATCCCTCACCTTCAGAAGATCATTAAGCACCCAAACCAGCACAGTCTCAGTGCTATGTCTTTTACAGAAACCAGACTGGAAGGATTCGTAGATGCTATGGATGGTTAAATGGTCATCCAATTGAGCAGCTACAACCTTTTCAATAACCATCCCAATAAAGAGAAGGTTAGAGATAGGTCTGTAGCTTGAAAAACAGTCTGGGTCTAAGGAAGCTTTCTTCAAGAGAGGTGTCACCACCGCCTCTTCAGGGAGCTAGGAAACTCACCTGACTCCAAGGAGCACCAGACTATTTGCATCAAAAACTGGACCAATGCTATCAATACAACCCAAAATTACGGTAGTCGGTCCAGGATCCAAGCTGCAGCTTGTAGGGTGCACACTATGGATAAGCCTCATAATATCCACGAACTCAGGTCAATAAAAGGAACTCCAAGAGAAACAAGGCACTGTATTATTGCACATCCCTACAACATCACCCTTAGAGGTTGTCGAACACAGAACCACCCTGATGTCAGCCACCTTAGTTGCAAAGTAACGAGCGAGCTCATCGCACTCTGCGAAAAGGCTTTCCGAACTTGCAGACAGGCTGGGTTGCACAGTCTATCTATAGTTCAAAACAGCTGAGCCAGTCGATTCTAAGCAACTGCAATCTCCCTGGACAGGAACTCTGCCTTCTTATGGGTGATTGCAGATTGATAGCTAGCATAATGTTCTATCAATCTAAGGCGGTCGGCATCAAGGGCAGATCTATGCCAACAACACTCTAACCTTCGCCCTTTTCTCCGCATCTCCCTCAGAGTCCCATCAAACCAAGGGGCCCTGGAGTGCAGAGAAGAAGGGTGTTCACAAACAGGAGCAATAAGATCCAGGGCAACCATGATGGCCTCATTATAGGCCAACAGCAGTGCCTCTGGGTTACTGCTCACCAACACGGGGGATGAAAGGTCAAGGACCACCGCTAGGCCTTGTGAAGTAACATTCCATAATGGGTGGTACCTGACCATCTCCACAGGGGATGGCCTCCTAAGGTGGGGGTGCAAAAATTGAACCTCAAGGTGTAGTGGTCAGACCAAACGACTGGTTCCACCCCCATGTCAGATGCATCAATCCCTAGAAGGAAAACTAAGTCCAGAGAGTGCCCAGATTTATGCTTAGCAGCGTAACCTACCTGTGTGTGGCCCAAAGAAGACATTAATTGGAGGAAGTGATTACCAAATTGTGAGAGTTCATCGTCGACCCAGGCGTAGAAGTCACCCAGCACCATCAATCTGGGCGACTCAAACGACATGTCAATGAGGAAGTCTGCAACTTCCTGCAAGAAGTGTTTCCCATCACCGGGTGGACGATAAATGAGAATGATTCGAACGCCTACACCTGCTACAACTGAACACTCAAAGGACTCAGCTTCCCCTACTGCCACACTCGTGAGACCCAATTCAGTCTTAAAACAGACTGCAACCCCCTCTGCGGTCCAATCTTGGGCGGTGTATTACCGAGTACCGGCTGGAGTCATGGCCTCTACTATAGGGCCAGAATTTTCATCCAGCCAGGTCTTGGTGATGCAAGCCAGGTCAGCCGAATCAACAAGGTCAGCAATAATAGCAGTCTTGTTCCTAACAGACCTGGCATTGCATAACACCGCCCGGGTTGGACAAATCTTGGAGGTTGTCAGGCCTATCTGCCTACTGAAATCAGTAGTGCCCTTGGGTATGGATACCAGACAAGGCAAACCCCGATCAGGATTCCATTTCACCCCAGGGCGCCTTCTGGACTTAATAACCCCAATACGATGGCCCCGCTCATCATCCTCCCCTGTTCACGCACCCCCGCCCTGCTCACTCTCCCACAAGCAATCCCTAATGCTCTACACTGCTGATAAATATCAAATTGTAGGGGAGGAGTACAAAATGAGTGGAGGGCGCGAAGAGAGGAGGAAGAATAGCGCACCACCATGTGAGATAAAGGCCAGCACATGACGCTGCCTAACTAAAATCAAAATACAAAATAAACCAAAAATTCAAACTAACCTACTTAACAAAAAACTGAATTAACTATACAATTTCAATAACATATAAATAAAAGGAGAACAAATAATACATTTCTATATAATCCCTCCTCCCGGTATGCACCTCTTGGATGGGCCCTGTGCTAGATAAGTGGACAATTAAAGGGATATCAGCATAGTTTAGAAACTAACATCAAGTGATGCAAGAGAGAAAAAGG
Source organism: Neoceratodus forsteri (assembly GCA_016271365.2). Taxonomy (NCBI): domain Eukaryota; kingdom Metazoa; phylum Chordata; order Ceratodontiformes; family Ceratodontidae; genus Neoceratodus; species Neoceratodus forsteri. Next base: position 105,245,105 of record CM057458.1, read on the forward strand.
GATTGGGGTACTTTTATAGCTTACCCTAACAGTAAATATGAACTTGCACAAACAGGATATATAGAATAAAATTGCACCGTTAATAGTACTAAAGAGGTTATTTAGAAACCATGCAAACAGATGAAATTGCCAGCAGATACATGCCTTATGGTCTATCAAGTCTGCTTGAGTATGCACCACTCGGTCTATTAAACAGCAGCTACCCCCCCTTCCCTTGCCCACCCTTCCTATGTATTTTCTCCTACATCCTTCTCCCCCTTCCCAGTCTCCCCTCAGTTTTGACACTCCCATTGACCCAGTCCCACTCCCTCTTAAGGCTGTCCACTGACCTCAATGATGCCACCTCCTCTGGCAGTGCATTCTACCTTGCCGCCACCCTTTCCGTGAAATAGTACCTCCTTGTTTCCCTCCTGAATCTTTCTCCTCCCAGTTTCAGACTGTGTCCCCAGGTGCCCCTCCCATCTTTTAATGTAAGCATACCCTCGGTATTAACTCTATTCATGCCCTTTAAGTACTTGAAGATCTCAAACCTATCCCCTCTCTCCCTTCTATCCTCCAGGGAATACAGTACAGATTGAGCTCCTTAAGTCTCTCCTGATATTGTTTATCTCCCAGTCCAAAGATCATTTTTGTTGCCCTTCACTGGACCCACTCCAGTAGCTGATGTCTCTTTACAAATAGGGGCAACGGAACTGCACACAGTACTCCAAATGCAGTCTCACCAGTGACCTGTACAGTGGCAGAATGACTTTCTCTCTCCTAGAGGTGATTCCCCTTGTCATGCACCCAAGCATTCTATTCACCTTTGTTGCTGCCCTCCAAAACCATTTAAAGTTAAGGTGTTCAAAAAACAATGAGACAGAATTGGTTAAAGAATTCCTAGGCTATGGCAAGGATGGTAGAAGAACAGTTATTTTGAACAAACAAGTTTCCACAACAGTATATCCAAAGTAGGAAAATAAATCCTCAGATCAGGTGATACTGGCAACACCATGATCCCCATGAAGCATATGGCATCCAAACATCTTGCTACCATGTCCAATTAGTTCCATTACAAAAACTGCTTCACTCTCCTCAGACAGAGTTCAGGAGGTAATTATCAGAACCTTAGTATGCAAAATAAATCTTGTAATCAGTATACCTTGCTATGCATGGGGAGGGCGGTAGGACACTCAATGATATCACCCTGCTGGGGAAGCCTGTCAGACCACTCATTTGGGTAATAGGTGCTTCGACCCAGAGTGTGTCCCACTAAGGGTTATTGGGTTTGATTACTTATCACCAGAGCAGAAGAGGTGTAGAGAGGCAGCAGCTGATGCTGTGTGTGTGTGTGTGGGGGGGGTAGCATGAGATCCACAAGAGGTTTCTAGATCATAGACCCAAGACAATGTTGAGGGGCAGAGAGAGGAGGGGAGGATCCCTCGGGGGGGGGTCTCCAGTTGCTAAGATGCATAATCCTTAGATTTAGGATTGTGCTGTGTGATTTGCAGTGGGCTAATAAATGCATTCTCACACAACTGCTGCTGCAGAGTAATGCACTGCTTCATGCCCCCTAACAGAGAGTCTAGGTGAGGGCACTCATCAGTGAGTCAATCAATCAGAAAAGGTCAGTTATGGCTGTCATATCTTTGTTTAAACTAGGCTGAAGTGGCACCTGCAAACTCAGCCCAGCTTTCTGAGCTTGACTGCAAAAGAAGGGACAGGGTTTGTCTAGTAGGAGCTATTGCAAAGTCTGCAGTTTCCAGGAGGTGCATCAAAGAGACACAAGTGCATCACTAAATATGATCCCTCAGGGGTGTGTGGAGTGGCCAGCCAAGATAGCAGATGGATTCTGAGTGATCTCCCTTGGGGCACAGTCATAAAACAGTAAATATCAGATAACTGCAGCAAATTGACTTAACAAAAACATGATTGCTAGAAAGCCTTGGCATATGGCTACACAATGACTCCAATAGAAGCAGACTACATTGACTTTTGAGCCAGCTTCAGCCACATCCCCTCCCCAAGTTTGTCACTCCTCCTCTATCCACTCCATCAGCTTAGCCCTTCACAACTACATTTCATCCAGCTGCTCTTGCCATGATCCACCCTAAACCATGATCCCACATATGTTTAGCAGCACCCTGAACCTTATCTGCCCCTTACCTACCTTCCCTACCCTGTAACTTCTGTAGCCTCCCATGCTGCCTTGCAGGGTTCTCGGCATATTGAAGGGGCACTGCTGGGCACAGCACTCTCTCCCCCCTCCTTCTTATTCTTTCTCACTCTTCTTACCCCCTTTCCGCACATAAGTAACCAGTAACCCTTATGCAAATAAGGAAACATGGAAACACAGAAACATAGAATTTAAGGGCAGCTAAGGACCGCATGGCCCACCTAGTCTGCCCATTTCCCTACCTAACTGATAAGCTGCAGATCCTAGTTAACCAACAGCCTACTTCCTCCTACCCTCCACTAGAATTGCCTTATATCTGTCCCATGCATTCTTCAATTCCCCCCACTGTTTTTGACTCTATGACCTCCTCAGGAAGGCTGTTCCATGTATCTACAACCCTCTCTGTGAAGAAATACTTCCTCACATTACCTCTGAGCTGTCCCCCCTTTATCTTCAAATTGTGCCCCCTTGTTCTTGCACATCTCTTTTTCTGAAAGATGCTACCTTTTTGGGCTTCATTGATTCCCTTGAGGTATTTGAAAGTTTCTATCATGTCCCCCCTCTCCCTCCTTTCCTTGAGGCTATACATCTCAAGCTCCTTTAGTCTTTCTTCACATGTCTTCTGGTGCAGAACCTGCACCATTTCAGTTGCCCTCCTCTGGACAGCCTCCACCCTGTCTATGTCTTTGCGGAGATGGGGTCTCCAGAACTGTACACAGTACTCCAGATGTGGTCTTACCCACTGTCTGTACAGAGGGCCAACAACTTCCTATTTTCTACTGGTGATGCCTCTCCCTATGCATCGCAGTATCCCCCCAACCCTCCTTACTGCCTTCTCACATCACTAGCCCACCTTTAGGTCATCTGATATGACTACCCCCAGGTCCCTTTCCATTTTTGTTGTTGTCAGTATCTCACACCCATTGTGTACTCTTCCCCTTGGTTTTTGTTTCCCAGGTGCATTACTTTGCACTTCTTTGCATAGAATCTAAGTTGCCATACATTTGAACATTCCTCCAACCTTTTCAAGTCCCTTTTCATCCTTTCCACCCCACCATGCATATCAACCGTGTTGCAGATCTTTGTGTCATCTGCAAAGAGACATACTTTCCCTTCTAGTCCCTCTGTAATGTCACTCATAAAGACATTAAAAAGGACCGGCCCCAGTACTGAACCCCGTGGTACCCCACTAGTAACCCTCCTTTCTTCACTGTGGACTCCATTTACTATTACCCACTGTGTTCTGTTGTCCAGACAGTGTTTTACCAATGCTACCACCCTGGGACCCACTCTCAGGCTGGCTAATTTGTTTATTACTCTTTTGTGTGGGACTGTGTCAAATGTCTTGCTAAAGTCTAGATAGGCCATGTCCACAGCCCCTCCCTAGTCTACTACTTTGGTTACCCAGCATATTGGTGCACATTTCCTCCACCCCTTGGCTCTTCTCTAAATCCTCCCTATTCCATTCTAGCCTTCCTTACCCACTTGAAGGGTTCTCAGCATTCTTGAAGGACCCCCTCTGGCAGGGTTAACAACATCCTGGTAGGCCCAAGTTTGTTTTTCCCCCTTCCCTCCACTCCTCCCCTTCCAAACAGGTCTTTCGTCGCAACATTTTATACACCCTTTGGACCTGGCTCTCCCATTTTCATTGTCTGCCTCTCTCTTCCCTTCTCCCTCACCTTTTCTTTTCTCCCACTCTTGCACTTAGTTCCCAATCCCTCCCAAAACTCTGCTTCCCTTCAGGAATTCCCACCTCCACTAGCACTCCTCAACCCCTTGCAGAGTTCTCAGCTTCCTGGAGAGGACCATGGGTTCAGCTTCCCCCCCTCCCTTGTCCCCCCCAGTCCCCCCACTCCTGTCCCAGTCCCCCCTTTCCCTCTGGCACTTTATGAATTTACCTAAAGTGAATCCACTTACCATTCCCTAATCTTCTCTACTCTTTATATTCAATTGTTCCCCTTACTTCTGGTTGTTATCATCTGTTTAGATTCACACCTGTGCTACTCCTTATTTTCCCCATCCACTTACTCTATATTGCCGTCTGGTAATTTGTCTACTGTTTTATTCTCTGCATGTAACTGATGTCTCTTATACCTAAAAGATATAAAGAATTGCCTGCTATTTTATTCACTGAAAAAACGAAAAACACATCTCAAGGTTATGGCAAAAGGGAGACAAGGTACAAAAACAGCATACCAACTAGAAGGAAAAATCCTTGGCTCACCCAAAACCTTACCAAAAAACAATGAAATGCTGTTTGTAAATAAAAGCAGCAATTTTATTAAAGCAGTAACACCCCTGACATCAAGATCTACATTTCACTGCGCACTTGACGTCAAGATAAAGTGTCAAGTGTGACGCAAAACATAGATCTTGATGTCAGGGGTGCTACTGCTTTAATAAAATTGCTGCTTTTATTTAATCAAAAAAATACACACACACATATATATATTATATATATATATATATATATATATAAATATATTTAAAGACAAAGAACCTCTGTGCGCAAACACTGAGGCAAGGGTTACCCCTAAGGGCATTTGGCTGGGAAGCCAAGTTTCAAGAAAATACAAAATCACACATGCCCACACAATGCGAAGCATCATGGGCTGCATATGCAAATCACCACAGAATGTTATGCTGGTTCAACTTTAAGCAGAATTGTATGGTGCTGAAAGGCCTCTCACACAGTTTGCAAAGGATGCTAACAGATGACATAGAACACACACACACACACACACACACACATATATATATATACATATATATATATAAATGCACACATTTCTATCTATCTATTCATCTATCTATCTATCTATCTATCTATCTATCTATCATCTATCTGTCTGTCTCTATACCCCTTAAATCCACACTATTTCTGTAGGAGCCACCTTTGCAGATTTATTAGTTTAAATATATGTTGGTACTGTGCTACATTCCGTTACACTCTGACAGCTGGCTGGAACTCTCAGATGACAAGACAGAAGCACAGCCTGTTACTGTCTGAATACTACACACAACATTACACATACAGTATAATAACCAGTCTATTCACTATTACAAGGCATTTGTCAATCTCTTGAAATCATTGTAACCATGACACTTGTAGTTCTCTTGTTCTGTTAATTGCTACAATCTCTGTACCTCTACCTGTCTGTTGTGATTTTTTTTGCTCTACACCACCCCCCCTCCGGTCCCACCTGGAAACAAGCCCCATCTCAATGTGCCTTTCCTGGTTAACAACATTTTAAATAAATAAATATAGACAAAATATATACTCATTATTATAGCACTATTGACTTGATTAATCAAATGTACTAGCCACCCTAAAAATTCCCAAACCTTTACTAGTTTCAACTCCCTAAAAAACAACATGGGAAAAAACATAACTACCTGCAGAAAGAGTCCTAGCCTAAACCAAAACCTCCATTCAGCCTCACTTATCAAAGATCAATTTCCCTCGATGATCCCGCGTTCTCTATCTCTACCAGGTCAGCCATGCTGCTATTCCCCTGCCCCTGCCACATGTTCCAACCCTTCTGACTGCAAAAACAGAACAGCCACACTACCATGCCATTCATGCCCTCCCATGCCCCTGTATAAGGACGTACCACCAACATGCATACATACACAAATGTGTAGATGCGAGATCTGCTACACAATGGAAAAGCACTACATTGAAACATAGAATTTGATGGCAGATAAGGACCACTAGGCCCAGCCAGTCTGCCCGTTTCCTTACCTAATGGATAAGCTGCAGATCCTAGTTAACCAGCAGTCTACTTCTTTCTACCCCCAACCCCTGGAATTGCCTTATGGCTGTCCCATGCTTGCTTGAATTCAACCACTGTTTTTGACTCAATGACCTCCTCCGGAAGGCTGTTCCATGCATCCACAACCCTCTCTGTGAAAAAATACTTCCTTACATTGCCTCTGAGCTGCCCCCCTCTATCTTCAAATTGTGCCCCCTTGTTCTTGCACACTGCGTTTTTTGAAAGATGCTACCATCTTGGAATTTGTTGATTCCCTTGAGGTACTTGAAAGTTTCTATCATGTCCCCCTTCTCCCTCCTTTCCTTGAGGCTATACATATTAAGCTCCTTTAGTCTCTCTTCATATGTCTTCCGGTGCAGACACTGCACCATTTTAGTTGCCCTCCTCTGGACAGCTTCCATCTTGTCTTTGTCCTTGTGGAGATTGGGTCTCCGGAACTGCACACAGTACTCCAGACGGGGTCTCATCAGCTGTCTGTACAGAGGGATAACAACTTCCTGTTTTCTACTGGTGATGCCTCTCCCTATGCATCCCAGTATCCCCTCAGCCCTCCTTGCTGCCCTCTCACATTGCTTGCCCACCTTTAAGTCATCTGATATGACTACCCCCAGGTCCCTTTCCATTTTTATTGTTGTTAGTATCTCACTCCCCATTGTGTACTCTTCCCCTGGGTTTTTGTTTCCCAGGTGCATTACCTTGCACTTCTTAGCATTAAATCAAAGCTGCCATACATTTGACCATTTCTCTTACCCTGCCAAGTCCCTTCTCATCCTTTCCACCCCACCCTGTGCATCAACTCTGGTGCAGATCTTTGTGTCATCTGCAAAGAGACATACTTTTCCTTCCAGTCCCTCTGCAATGTCGCTTACAAAGACATTGAAGAGGATCAGTCCTAATACTGAACCCTGCGGCACCCCACTAGTACCCCCCTTTCTTCAGAGTTGACTTCATTTACTATTACTCTCTGTGTTCTATTCTCCAGCCAATTCTTTACCCAGGCTATCATCTTGGGACCCACTCCCAGGCTGGCTAACTTGTATATTAATCTTTTGTGTGGGACTGTGTCAAATGCCTTGCTAAAGTCAAGGTAGGCCATGTCCACAGCCTCTCCCTGATCTACTACTTTGGTCACCCAGTCAAAGAAATCTATTAAATTAACCTGGCATGACCTTCCCACTGTGAATCCATGCTGCCTTGGGTCCTGTGCCCCTCTGGCCTCTAGGTACTCGACAATTCTTTCCTTCAGAAGTGATTCCATCATTTTCCCTATCATTGAGGTTAAACTAACAGTCTGTAGTTTCCTGCTTCTGCTCTGCTCCCACTTTTGTGAAGGGGAATCACATCTGCCCTCCTCAAATCCTCAGGTACCACTCCATCCTCCCATGATTTGCTAAAGTACACTTAAAAAGACAATAAACTACAGGTACCTGCCAGCACATAGCCCTACACTATGAAAAAAACACTAAGGGACCCTAACAGAACTCAGAAATGGTCGGTGGGGGGGGAGAAGGCCTAACTTATAAAATAAATAAAACATCTCACAGGCGGGTCCCAGATATTCATGAAATATCCCCATCTTGGGGATGAACAACGTCATACAGGCATGATTATGGCTTGTTCAACTCTGTGATGGTAATATTTCCTCATATCTGACACTTACCTGTCAGTTATTTTCTTTCTCACTCCCTCTTTGTCTCTCTCTCTCTCTCTCTATATATATATATGTATATCCATAGTTAGGTTTGAGGAGCCATTTACATGTTAAACCCAAAAGTTTACACCATAATAACTTTGCAACTGTTTGATGGATTCGCCTGGAATTTGGAATAAATGATCAAGACCCATAGGCCTTGGGATCTGCCAAGTTTCTTACTGGTCGGATATACGGCTGCGGAGTTATTAAGCGTGATCTGCGCGTGTGTTTACGTTTTTTCTGAAATTCTACGGTCGCGCTTACAGGTTGCACGGTTTGTGCGACCAGTCCAAAATCTTCAGGGAACGTGTGGCCGGGGTCCCCGATGTGTCTTTCGAATATTTTGTTGAAAAATATTAAACGGTTCAAAAGTTATTCAAAATACAAGTTCCCATTATAAGTCAATGGGAAAAGTTAACAAAAAGTTTAACATGTTTGCAAATGCAGATTTTACTTTTGCAAATGGCCCCTTTACTTTCGCAAATCCACCATTTTGTTTTCAGTTGGTGATCAGAAAAATGCTTGGCATTTAAATTTGGGACCCCCTAATAACACAGTTCTTTTTGTGTTTACATAGTCGGACCCTGAGGATGCTAGCCATGTCTTTATTTTGAGGTTAAACAACCTAGAAATATGTTTTTCAAGTTTCTGGAAAAAGTAGTTTCGCAAAGTAGTGTCGCACTTATCAAAGTGTCGCAAATTTTTGCGAAAGCTTTCGAAAATTGCGACAGTGCTTTTCTAGGCTGTAGGAAAAGGACAGCAATTCTTTGGCACCCCACTGCAAAAGAACGGTTTGGTGTTTTGGGCTGAAATTTGGAGGGAACGCAGCTGACATATGACAAATGTGCCTTTCAGTGCTTTGTTGAAAAAATATTACATGGTGCCAAAGTTACGGCATTCCACAGTTGATGCTTTTTCCCATTGGATAACATTACGGCATCCGACGCATTGCAGCAATCCTTTGGCACCCTGCTGCAAATAATGGTTTGGTCTTTTGAGCTGAAATTTGCAGAAAAGGTAGCCAACATCCCACAGATATACTTTTCAGTGGTTTGGTGAAAATATATTACAGGGAGGCAAAGTTATGGCACTCCGAACTTCTCTTTTTTTCTCATAGGATAACATTACGGCGTTTGCTGCGCCTTTCAGGGCCCGTATCTTGGAAATGGTGCAAGATATGGACTTTTCATCAGAAAAATACTTAGCCCACTAACTAGCCAGGAAAGTGTTTTTCTATGTCGTACCGTTCCTGAGATAGAAGCAATTTACTATTCCAAGTCCTCATTTTCTCTTCCAAGAGTCATGATTTTGCATACATTCTTTTTACTCACTGTCTTTCTCTATGCAGCTTTTGGGGAAAAGCAGCCTGTGCGCTTACATTACTGCTACCATTATCGTTTCCGCTTGCGGTTCCGTACCCGTTTCATTTACCATTCATGTCTACGCCACCATGTGCATTACTCTTTGCGTTTTCATTTGCGGTTGCACTTGCGTTGTTTTTAACATTTCTGTCTACAGTACTGTTTCTCTTTCTGTTTCGCTTTGCGCCACCATGCCCATTACCATTTGCGTTTGTGGGCACCATGTCACTATGTGACAAGACATCATGTTGCAGACTGTTCCCGTCTATGCCACCATGTGCGTTACCCTTTCTGTTCTCATTTGCGCTTGCGTTACCATGTGTGCCACTGTTAGCACTTCTGTTTGCGTTGCTGTTCCTTCGGGCCCCACGCTTCTGCCACCACATTACATTCACTATTTCTCCTTATCATTCTCAAAAAGAGGGGAAATTAGAGGCAAAAAACTCTGTTTAATGCATTAGTTAGGTTGTTCCACAGCAACAAAAGTGAAGAAATTCACTGTGAGGTTGAAACCCACCTTGGACCACCCGCCCACCCCCAACCGGCATCAGGAGTGCGCATTTGGGTCGTGGGTCCTAACTCTCACCCATTCTCCTACACCTCTGCTTCTTCACATATCTAATGGGGTGAGAGTTAGCGCCGATGACCCAAATGTGCACCCTGATGATGGTTGGGGTTGGGCGGTGGTCCCAAGGGGTGTTTCAACCCTAATAGCAAATTTCCTTGACTTTGTTACTGTGGAACAACCCTAACTAATGCATTAAATGGAGCTTTTGCCTGTATTATATATATATATATATATATATATATATATATATATATATATACACACACACACACATATATATATATATATATATATATATATATATATATATATATATGTGTACACAGTAGTATATAGACATTGCCAGCTATTTCCAGGTATTTTGCTAAATTTCTAAAGAGTTTCTCTTTGCTGCCCTTCTGTGATAATTCAGAAAGCAGGCGATTTCTCTAGAAATATCACAGAAATTTCAGAAATAGATGGCAATGTTTGTGTCTACTTCTGTATATATATATATATATATATATATATATATATAATGTATATTATATGCAAAAATGTTAATACATTGTTTAGTGTTAAAACACAAAAAGTCAGGAAATCAAAAATCTTTAGGATTACCTCCCCCAGACCCGCCAATCATCCCAAGATTGACAGATGATGGGGTGTGTCAATTGACTTTAACATAGAAGTGCCTTCATAACCCTAAAGATAGGGGTGTGATCATGCCCTATCATATATATATATATATATATATATATATATATGTGTATACAGTATATATATTAATATAGGATACATCATGGACAGGAGGGGATATGGAAAATATTCTCACTGCTGCAAATTGAGCTCTGGATACTCACAAGTGCCGAAAGCACTCATGAGAGTATCCCAGCTTACTCTTCAGCAGTGAGACTATTTTCCATATCTCACAATCTGCACGTCATGTGTGCAATTTATACAATTGGGGTTTCCAGAATGTGTTTATTTTTTATTTCACTTTATCTTGTAGAATAGACAAAGAAGACAGAGGGCAGAAAAGGAGAATTCTGCTAAAACAAGCTGAAACACTGTCTTGGCTTTTGGGATGAAGCAGGCCGTTTTCCTTGATAGTTGAGGTATCTGCAAATGTAAAAGGTTTTGCTCTCTTTTTGCTTTTTTTTCCCTGCATGAAACTCAGGCTACTGTGTGCTTGTTTGGGACTTTGATAGAGTGTACAAGATGAAAGGAAAAGAGAGGTTTGCAGGTGCAGATGTGACAGTGAGCTGCATTCTTGACATAAACTTCATGAAAGCAGTTCCAGCTCTTAGGAAGAATCTGAGTGTGGCTGGGTGACATCACTACAGCTGAAATAAATCAACTGATGATGTAGACACTGTTGGGTATAAATGCCAAATAAAATCACAGTGTCCACATCAGTCATTTATTTAATGGCAGTGAGAATATGTGGTTTTATTCATGAAAATAAATCCTCACCCCTGTTGTATGTATGTATATGTGTGTGTATGTATATATATAAATAATATATATATATATATATATATATATATATATATATATATATATATATATATATATATATATATAAAATATATATATATGGGGATACATGATGGGCACAAGTGTGATACGGTAAATACTTTCACTCCTGTAGAGTGAGATATCCAAGCTCACAATGCAGGAGTCACAATATTTGACATAGCACACAATCTGCCCATCATGTATTCCATATATACAATAGGGCCAAGAGTTTCAGAAGTTTTGTTATGATGTCTTGTGTTCTGTTCCTGTTTATGTGTTTGCTCATTCTGTGTGTGAGCTTTTCTGAATGTGCTGGCAGTGTTATAAACTCTGAGAGACATATGAGTGTGTTTTGCAATGCTAAATGAATTAGTTTTAGATAGGAGTGAGACCACATCGTTTTGTGAAGCTGTATTGTTTAGCAGTCTGGCTGCAGTGAAGTTAAGAGCATCACAGTAATTGTAATGAGCTGAGAAGCAGAGTGTCAGAACAGCTGATACTGTTTTCAGTGGTAATTAAGTTAGCTGCAGGCAGAGTGCAGAGTGTTCTGTGAAATTGTGCTCTTTAGGATTCTGGCTGCAGTGAAGTTGAGATTGTCACAGTAATTGTAATGGGTGATAATCAGAGTTTGAGGAACAAGTGAGAGTGTGTTTCAGTGGTTGTTGAGTTAGCTGCAGGCAGTAGTTTAGACTGTTCTGTGAAACTGTGCTGTTTGGAATTCTGGCTGCATCAAGTTGAGAGCATCACAGTAATGAGCTGGAAGTTGGGGGGGGATAGGTGTGTTTTGTAATACTCACTGAGTTAGCTGTAGGCAGCAATGAGACCTCCCAGGTAGTTCTGCATTTGTGTCTATGGTAACAGCACAGGTGTTTCTTGCATGCTGAGGGGAAAGCTGCCTAGGGTGATGATATCAGTGACCTTTTGTGACCTGTGTGCGTAAATGGCTGATATCATCACAGTAGAGCAGAGGGTAAAAATATCACACTGCAGTGGATGATACGCTGTTTTATCTCACTCATTTACCACTCACACCTATTGTGTGTGTGTGTGTGTATATGTGTATATATATATATATATATATATGCACAGTATATATATATATATATAAACACACACACACACATACATACATACATCATATATATATATATATTATATATATATATATATATATATATATATAGAGAGAGAGAGAGAGAGAGAGAGAGACAGAGATAGAAAAATTATTTATCTGCTGTTGCGCCTGTATGTTAGGGTTGTGTAAGCACTTTAATGTTAAACCTCGGGTTTGCACCTTAATAACTTTGCTCCTTTTCAGTTGCTTTACTCCTATTTCCTCACATGAGTGCTGGTCATGATGACCTCGAACCTAAGCTTCTTAAGCTTGGGGCCCCTTTACTTCAACTCCCCATCTCCCATATTCTTAACCTATCCCTGACCACTGGAATCGTTCCCCCAATCTGGAAAGTAGCAAAGGTGGTTCCTGTTTTTAAGCAGGGTGACCGGAAATGCATAGAAAATTACCATCCTATAGCCACTTGGTCTGCTGTCAGCAAGATACTGGAAAAGGTGGTAGAATTGCAGCTGACAGATTACCTGACAAAATACACCTTACTATGCCCTGAACAGCATGGATTTTGAAAAGGCCATAGCACCGGTATAACCCTTGCTTAAGTCAGATCTGAAATAAGGATGGCCATGGACCATGGCATATTGTTAGGGGCTATCTTTGTAGACTTCTCTAAGGCCTTTGATCTGGTGAATCACACCCTACTTTGTACTAAACTTCACTCCCTTGATGTGTCCGACCCTGCTCTAAACTGATTTTCCAATTATCTCACTGGCAGGCTACAGTTTGTTAACTACAGTAGAGATCTCTCTGATCCTGCTCCTGTAGTGACTGGAGTCCCTCAGGGATCTACCCTGGGCATCATCCTATTTTCTCTTTTCGTCAACGACCTTCCTATGGTCCCCACCTATAGTGTCACAACACTTTACGCAGATGACCTGATCCTCCTATCTAGCTTGGGTGATGTTAGTGCCATAAATCACAGTTTACAAGCTGACTTCAACAAGCTGCAGAACTGGCTCCTGACAAACAAGCCTGTGCTAAACATAAAGAAAACACAACTCATGCTTTTCAGATCCTCTGCCAAGCTCAAGCAGTGTCCCGTCCCATTAAATGTCTTGAGTCATGATGGAGTCCCTGTTGGCACTACATGCTCTTTTAAATACCTGGGAGTTACTCTTGACCCTCAGATAGACCTATCTCTACATATTCAAAATGTATGCAGGGCAACAAACATCAAGCTTGGACTGCAAACAGGGCCTGTGGGTCCCTTAGTAGCTGCTTGCTTTGCCCTTTCTGAAGGATTGTTTCTTCTTTCTGTCAGCTACGGACTGACTACCTTTACCTTCACTCCTAAAACTAGTCTCACAAAATGGGATGTGGACTATAATAATATCAGACACTTTGTCCTCACTGCCCTTTGGCTTAGCCATCACTGTGAGTTATACAAAAACCTACACTGGATGTCCCCAAGTAATTATCGTTCCTTTGTCTTGGGCTGCTTCACAGACAAAACTGTCCATAATGAAACCCCACCTGCCTTGTCTGAACTCCTCCAACTGGCTCTACCATCATACCAGCTCAGGTCAGCTGTCCTGCCCCTCCATCCCAAAACTCGTACTCTGGCAGGTGATTGTGCCTTTGCTGTCTGCGCCCCTAGATTGTGGAATACCCTACCTGTGCCCATCAGACACAGTCCCACCCATCCCATGTTTAAGAGCTCCCTCTGGTCACACCTGAAGTCTGCGTCAGCCTGTAACTGTCCCTAGGCTGCTTGGTTCCTCCAGCCCTGACTTGGACCCAGGTGTGCTCCATCCACTTCTCTGATTCCTAATCCCCTCCCCCAGAGCTCAAATAGGGGAAGCATCCACTCTTATGGATTTCTGCACCTCAGCACTTATCATCCTTATCCTGGGACAACAGCCCAATGTCCCACCTTAAAAGCTCAAGTGTTATACCAAGAATTGTTATAACTGCTTGTATGTTCTTACCTTGATGTATATGCTTATCTGATCATACTGTACTTGTTTATTTGTTTCACCCTGTTCAGTGCCTGTATTTCAATATGTTGTAATTGTTCTCATTCTGCTTGTAAACCTACTCTTGTAATCTCCTGGGTTACACCTGAAAATAGGCATTCCTGGTCTAGCATGCTTAACCGGTAAACAAAAGCAAATAAATAAATAAATACTTGAAATTTGGCATGCACAGAGATGGTGCCAGGCACTCTGGATCCTGAAAATGTATTGGTAATTGGTTCACGAGGGAGGGAGGTAAAATTACAAAGGGGCACAAAAAACTAAATTACATCAAGACCTTTTTTGTAACGTCTGCTCCCCTATAACTAAAAAACTAGGGTGATCTGAAATCTGAAACTTGCAGGTTTGATAGAGTTTGGTCCAAAGTATTCACTTTGGTTGTTTTCATATCTTATAGTAAAGTAGTTTTTAAAATACTTAACAAAAAACTTTCCCTTTGTGAGCATGCACAGTTTAAAAATCAGCATTCTAAAGCTAGCTAAATTTTTATGACCACATGAACTCATTGATCGTATTATGAAAATGTGCTCTTTTATTAGCTGACAGGACTAACTTCCTGTCTGCATATGCCGTTCTGATGATATCGTTCAGCAAGGTAAGTACTACATGTCAGTGCATAGCTCGGCCTCTACTGATCTTGCTCTGTCTGTGTGTGTGTGTGTGTGTGTGTGTGTGTTTCTTATGTGGTGTGTCCCCCATTAGCAGCATAAGTAACTTTATTTATTTGATCTGGACAGCAGAGTGCTCAAACCTCAGTGCCAGTTTAATGATTAATTATATAATACAACACTGGCCTCCCCACCCCTGGTGCTTGTTTTTCCCCCCTCCACTCAGTAATCCCCACCATGCCTGTAATTTATACTTGCTGATACTGTGTGGGCCCAATCCC
Organism: Neoceratodus forsteri; assembly: GCA_016271365.2. Taxonomy (NCBI): domain Eukaryota; kingdom Metazoa; phylum Chordata; order Ceratodontiformes; family Ceratodontidae; genus Neoceratodus; species Neoceratodus forsteri. The sequence continues at coordinate 105,260,155 of CM057458.1, forward strand.
AGGTGCTGGCATTGAACACCTCCCTCCCTTGACCCAGCAGTCTGGAACACCAGGGTGTCCACTCCCAGTGCCCCCAAGTTTCTTGCCAACATTGGAGTGTTCAATCCCCAGTGTCAGAGTTACCATCTCTCTCTCTTCTATAATGTCCCTCCCAATGTCATCATTTATACTTGCCAGTACTGAAAAGTCCACTTCCTGGTATTGATGTACACAACCTCCTTCCCTCACGCAGCAGTCTAGGACAATGAGTGCCCACCCTTGGTGTCTGAAAGTGTCGTCCTGACACTTGGGTGCCCAATCCCCGGTGACAGAGGTACATTTAAAAGAGAAAATTGTCCCATGATGTCTTTTGCTTTTTTTCTTTTTAACCCTGAAATAAAGACAATGGTCCCTCGTTGCCTGCTGCCATTCCTACCCCCACCCTTAACCCAATCCACCACTCAGCACCCACCACCCCACACCCCACCTTACCCTTTATGTACCTAGCCAAGGTTCAATGCCATAATCCTGTTAGGAGGGAGACCTGTCTTTACTCTTCAGTGCTGGACTGCAAACTGAGCAAAACAGTTAAGTGCCATATAAAGTATTTCAATGCATTTTTAACTTTTCTCACTAACTTGATCATTTTTGAATATTTTTTGTCTAACTTTTCAATATGGCCTTATTGGACTGTACCTCATGAACAAAGGTGGTGAAATTATGTAAATACAGCCCAATAGGTGATTTCACGGTGACTGTGCAAAATCACCTTTTGGGTCAGATTTGAATATTTCACCACCCTTTTCAAAAGTTGAGGTCCTGGAAAGGCCATGTTGAAATGAGGCACAAATGTAAAATGACCAAGTTATGAGAGTACATTGAGATTTTCACTTGCTCATAACTGGTGAGTATTTTTGATATTTTGACCCCAAATTTTCAACATCGTCGTTCTCTCACACCACCTCATGCACATTACAGCTGCTGTTTTTCTAATTCTGCCCAAAACATATTTTCACACCTGAAGGGTGAAATGACATTTTGACAGGGATTTGAAATATTTTACCTACTGGGTTTATGAGGTGGGGTCATGAGAAGACTATGTTGAAAATTTGGGGTCAAAATGTTAAAAACAACAAAGTTATGAAGATATGTTTTTATTGTTCTGTGCACACTAAAAACTTTGGCAGTTTTCAATATTTAAATCCCAGATTTTCAACATACAGTAGCCTCTTTCACACCACCCTGTGAATGTGACAGATATTGTTTTTCAAATCCAGGCCAACATGTGATGCTGTACTTTTGCACAAAATTATGTTTTGTTCATTATTAGTAAAAGAAGTTGTCCTGAAAAGGCTATACTGAAATTTTGGGGTCAAAATGTTACCAAAGGAAAAAACAACTCTTGAAGTAATGCTGTCTGCAGGGACTGCTTTTAGCCCGATGGAGAACATGTTGCCTTCTGTTAGCAGGCTCCAGTCTGGGGAGGGACAGTGCAGTGTTGTGGCACACACAGACATGATACATTGTGGTGGACCAGGGAGCCTTCCCTAGCCTTCCCTAGCAAGATGACATGCATGTCGATGCCTGATGGGACTATCTCCAGTATTTTATTTATTTAATTTCATGCAGGTTAGATAGGGACCTGTGTGAATGAGGATATGATTCCCCTGTCAGAAAAAGAATATAAATTAATTGCAGAAAACTATATTAATGCAGACATTAGGGTTGAAGAACGCAGAGTGCACAATGAGGGGAAATGAAAAATATTATGGTTTTGGGCCTCTGGAGTCTTTGTGAACCAGTGGTGTGACCTTCCTTGGGGTTGTCAGCCTTAATGCCCACCCCCCTCGAACAAACAAGATCAGACATGATCTCTTTTTTCACATAGGGCCTGAAGGGCCATGCAAGAAGAAAAATACAACAGATTCTGTTGGCAACATGTGGTAAGACCTACTTCTGTACCTTTGAAGAGTGCATCATTATGAGGCACTGGCTTGTAGCTGTATCTTGTGCTTCTGATGGGAGGCTATGGGCTGGTGATGGAGAGGGTCAGCATAAGGGTTGGCAACCCCAAGGAAGAACCCACCACTAATTTGCCAGTACTCCAAAGATGCAAACTTACTTTTCCCTGTGCTTTGCATTCAACTGTTTTTGAAACATGGAAACTTAGACAGTGACATCAGAAAAGACCAAATGTCCATCCAGTCTGCTCAAGTGTCCCTATAGAACCCCGTGACCTAATGTTGATACTGGGTCTTAACCCTCCCTATCAGTTTTCCAATTCTATTTCCTTTCCTTATCACTATAGTGATTACTATCCCTTTCATTTTGTCTTAAACTCATTTGAAGCCCTCCCCCCCACCATGGTTTCAGCTGCAACCACTTCAGCCGGCAGGCAGTTCCATGGATTCACCACCACCTTACATGCCTTCTGAACTTATACCTGTCAGCTTCCAGTCATGCCCTCGTGTCAGTGAACTGGTGTTCCTGCTAAATAATTCCCCATAGCTCACTTTGTTTATTTCTTTCAGGAATTTGAAAGCTTCTAGCATATCCCATCTCTCCCTTCTGGTTTCCAATGAATACATGTTCAGTGCCCCAAGGCGTTCCTCATAAGACTTCCTTTGTTGGTCTTGAATCATCTTCATCACCCTATGATATACCGCTTTCAGTCTATCTTTGTCTTTTTTTTTTTTTTACATGTTTATTGATTTTTCTCTTTTTTAAACATTTATGACATACACTGACATACACACATATATACCAAGGATTACCCCTGGTCCCCCAGCCCAAAACTGGCTGAGGATACTTTGTACATACACAGCTACCTTAAAATTACATTGTCTCTAATAGGCCAACTGATCAATGTCTAACCTCCGGAGTAGGGTAGGCATTCAATTGACTCAAATATATAGAATTTGATAACTCATTGCCCACCAGTCAATTATTTAGATTGTACTAATCCCTCATACTCAGATCAGACTAACAGCTGTAGCTGCATCCCTAGAAAAGAGAGAGAGTCTCCCCACCTCTTCCTACTTTGCAGATCTTTATGTTCCTACCTAATATCACACCAGAAGTATTTTTCAACTTATTCGCAGATACGCAAGAAAAAGAAAAAACTTAGCAATTAAGCAAACCTTCAGACTGTTATTCATTCGCTAATCCTACCCCAACAGACAGACCCACGCTCCGGGCATCTACTAGCTGTATAGAGTAGACAGCTTCCAAAGACTGTCACCTTTTTTGATATAATCCCACCTTACGCTCATTCAACATATGCCTTTGTATCTTTCCCAGGGTTCTTGTAAGATCCCCTACCCATTGGTCATAAGTATAGGCAAGGCTATCTTTCAAGTGCTTTAAAACAAAGGATTTGACCAGGGCCGTGAATAAGGAGATGTGGTATTTAGATGTATTCCCTGAAACCTGAGACAGGTCCCCAAAGTACACTAACTTCGAGTAACATAAACTCCGAATAATCTAAAATGGGGTCCATGTTCTGCTTGATTTTAAGCCAAAGAGGCCACATCTTGGCACAATACCACATCGCATGTAATATATCCCCCTGTTTCTCATTACACCTGAAGCATAGGTCTGTCTATATAACGTTTCTTGCACATAGCTTTACCGGAGTATAGTACATATTAGAAGAAATAAACAATTGCATATTCCTGAGTTTAGGTATAGTTATATATTTGCAACTATTCCATACATCTTTCCAGTTAGGGCTTAGGGGAGACATAATTTTGTCCCAATATGGGATGTGGGTTGGGGAGCCTGAGTCCAGAAAATTTAAGAGCACCCTGTAAATTTAGGAGATAGGCTTATTTACGAAGTTCACCCCATTTAGTTCTCCCCAGTTACACCCGTTCTCTTGAGTATCTACCATCCCCTTTTTCACCCTACTTAGCAAATTAATAAGCTGGATCTTCTTAAAAAAAAGGCAGTCCCTCACTTTGAGGTGGAAGAACAACTTTATCTTCCTTTATACAATTAACCAACTTAATTCCCTCTAACTGTCTAGCCCATTGTTTTATAATAATTTGGCCCCCTAAGCGGAAATTTGGATTACCCATTATCGGTTGTTCCCATGCCTTCTCTTGTCCCCTCCTTTGTGCAGGCATTAAAAAAAAACACCATGTGATAACTGTTTTTGCTATTGGTGTCAGCTTTGCTTTTGTAGGTAGCTTGTCCGGGTGGGAAAATAGCAATGCATCTGGGGAAAGTCCCACTTCCCTTAAGATCTGTCTCTCAATACAAAGCCAGACTGGTACATAGCCCTCCCCCATCCATTCCACCTTCCCATTATTCCTAACTTCCCTGCCACATAGTGTAATTGAAGATCTTGCATCTTAAAGCCCCCACATTCTGTGGCAGACACATGACCACGTGTTTCTTCCTTGCAGGCTTTGAACTCCATAGGAAGGCCGATAACAACATTCTAATTTTTGTGAATCTGGACTGAGGGAAGAGATACGGTGCCAGATGAATCGGGTATAACAGCCTAGGCAACAGATTCATTTTGACCATTCCTAGTCTAGCTGTAAAGTTCAATGGCAGTTTATTCCATCTAAGGATGTCACCCCAGATTGTAGTTTGTAGTTTTTCCAGGTTAACCTCTGCTCCCACCTCTACATTAGGAGTAATCCAAATACCCAAGTATTTGATAACTTGATGGGCCCGGTGTATCTGCAGGGGCTCAAAATCTGCCCTAAAAGTATGTGGCATAAGGGGCAAAATTTGTGTTTTGCTTAAGTTCAATTTATAATGCTATACCACAGAGTATCTTCATATAATTTTCAATGCCTGTTTAAAGCCCTCAGCTGGATCCTGCAAATGTAGAAGTATGTCGTACACAAACACAGGCAGTTTGAGTTCCTCCCCCCAAATTTGAATTCCCCTGGATTCTGTGCTCTAGGTTAAGTGCCCTTAATATGGGTTTTAAATAAATATTAAACAAAATAGGGGAGAGGGGACATCCCTGCCTGGTCCCATTCTCCAATTTAATTTCCTGGGATAGATATCCATCACATAACACCCTAGCCGTGGGGGTTGCATATAGATTTTTAATTCCCCTGAGGAGACCTTCAGGGAATCCCATTCTCTCCATGGTGGCAAAAAGAAAGGAATGAGAAACCCTGTTGAAGGCCTTCTCAGCGTCTAAGGATATCAGTGCCATAGGTACCAGAGAGTCCACCGCATAGTTAAGGATATGGTGTAGCTTCCTTAGTGCATCATGAGCCCCCCTGCTCGGCATAAATTCCACCTGCTCCTGACTAATTAAAGTTGGGGCCACATTCAAAATTCTGTTAGTCAATATCCTTGTCAGGATCTTGATATCCTGATTCATCAGTGCTATCGGTCAGTAGTTCTCCGGGAGTTCTTTTGGTTTATCCGGTTTTGGAATAAGCGTAATGTGTGCTTGGTAAAGTGGGGAGTGACATACCCCTTCTTGCATTAGTCTAGTAAACAAGTCTTTGAGGAGAGGGAGTACTGTTGAAATATGTGATTTATAAAACTTGGCTGTAAGGCCATCAGGCCCCGGAGTTTTACCATTCGGCAATGATTTTAACACTTCTAAAATTTCCCCTTCACTTATTGGAGCTGTTAGGCTTTGAATCTGATTAAGAACAGGGAGGGGTATATTTCTCAAAAAAGCTTGCATTTCTTCCCTATTGACAGTCCTCCCCCCTTGATAAATCCCCTTATAATAAACTGCAAAGGCATCAGCCATTTCTTGGGGGTCAGTTATAATTTCCCCTTCTAATTTTATTAAGTTTACTGCACGTGCTGCTTCCCATTCCCTCACTCTAGCCGCTAGAAGGCGACCAGGCACATCATCCTGCATTAGGCACTTAGCCTGAATTTTCTCCAACCAAAAATCCACCTTGGTATAAATCAAGTCCACCATCTCATCGCGCAGTTCCTTAAGTTCAGCATCCACCTCTGAAGATGACCCTTCTAAGGGCTGCAGAGAGTCTATGGCCCCTAGAATAAACTCCTCTTGAGCTTGTCTAACTTTGTTTTTTCTTGCTGCATATCTTTGAGCTATCCCTGAATAAAGAACCTTACAAGTTGGCCGGGCTATTTGCTTGTCCTGCAGTGTTGGTAGCTGGACCTGAATGATCTCACCAAGAGCTTCCTCTAATTTTCCGTATATTATAGTATCAGACAGTAATGACTCATCTAATCTCCACCTATATGGCGTGGGGGGAACAGCTTTTAGTTCCCATGTCATCTGTATCAGGGAGTGATCAGATAAAATTATGCTATGGGTAGCCATTTCTTTTAGTCCCACCAATGCTTCCTGATTGACCAGGAAAAAATCAATCCTGTATTGCATTTTATGGGCCCCTGAGAAAAAAGGTCATGCTTTTTGGTCCCTTACCACGTAGTCAAACAGGGTCCACCAGTGCAGTAGCCTCCAAAAAGCACCCTATAGCTTCCTGTGCTCTATCTTCCCAATTATTTAAACACAAATTCCAATCCCCTGCTAAAATGATTGGATGTGCTGGCAACCCAACTACATCTACCTCCAATGAAGCAAAAAATTCGGGGCTGGGGGGATTGGGCCATAAATAGAGGCAATTGACAAATCTGAGCCCAGACTAGATCCAGAGAGAAATAGTCCCCTGCTGTCCCCTTTAATTACCACCCTCTTTATCATATATGGGCAAGTCTTCCCACTAATATGGCAACTCCTCCCAAGGCTGTTGTATTTCCCACTCCAAACACTTGACCCACCCACATTCTTTTTAACAGATTCAATTCCTCTGTTAAAAGATGAGTCTCCTGCAAAGTCACGATTTGTGCCCCATTCACTGAATGTGTCTCTGAATCACCATTCTTTTTCTCTTTTTCCTGTGTTACTAAGTAAGTTGATTGGTGCTGTCCCTCCCAATAGCTACCCCAAGAAGAGATTCCTCTCCCTCTGCTTTCCCCCTCCCTGCAACTGCTCAGGATGCGAAGGCTAGTCTACTATGTAAGAGCCACAACTTATCCAACCAGTGAGGTTACATAAAAATTAGTCACTTCTGCTCCCCCTGCACCCCAACTGAGTATTTATCAACCCTAAAGTTCCATACACCTAGCATAAGCCTTCCCCCTTCATTTCTGAAATTACCTGGTTTAGAGTTTACCGATTCCCCATTATCCAATACATCACTCAATCCATTTTTAAAAGAGAAAGAAAAAGCAAAATTAGGTGAAGTAAGATTCCTTCCCCTCATCTTTGGAAATGTACCATTACCACCCCCCCCCCAATCATAAACTCATTTATTTACTTAAACTAAAACACATCTGCCCTCTAGTGGTTTCACCTACAAATCGCTTTTCTGCAGCTCATATAGGCCCTGAAAAAGTAGGCCTCTCTTCCAATTTACCAAACAGAACCCTATCCCCATTGCCTCCCTGCAAGTCTCAATAACTCTTTCTCCCACTCAATTCCCTGAGTTGTCTTAACACAAAAATGTAGGCTACCTGCCAAACATATTTAACTATTCGTTCATTTTAACAACCATTAATAATTTCAATCAGTGCAAAACATTTCCATATTTCCTGTATCTTATCCAGATTAGGCTAACTTTCCCCAATACCACTACCAACTCATCAGGTCAGAGACTTGAATAATGATGGGAGCTCAGATCTCAAGCCCTCCAAAGCATCACATGCTGTTAAGTATTTTTTGTCCTCTGTTTGGAGCTTCACAATTAGGGTCACTGGATACTGCATCTGAAACTTGATCCCTGCTAGATAAAGCTTCTTCTTAATGTCCAAGTATTCTTTCTGTCGATCTCTGATGGTAGGTGTTTGGTCCTGGAACAGCCACAAAGTCGTCCAATTCCACTGTAGATTTTTGGACTGCTTAGCTTTACTGAGAACAAAGTCTCTCTAAGTGCCTGATGCGCTCTTTCCAAATTGCATGCCTCCCCATATGGAGTTGGACCTAACAGTTTCAACAGCAGATCCCGAAGGAAAGTTACACAGTCCGCCCCCACCATTTTTTCAGGAAGCCCTGCCATGATTAAATTATTTCTTCTACTATGCGACTCTTGATCTTCCTCATGATCTTCCAGCTTTTTGACTTGCTTTCTTAGCACCACCACTTCTTGCTCTGTTACTGTATACTTCTTCTCCTGTGACAAAACCCTGGCCTCCAAATCTCCCATCCTCGTCGCCAGCACATACAGAGTCAGTTTTATGGTTGAAAAATCCACCACCAACCCCTGCAGCATCTGTTTAATGTCCAGAATGTCATCCGCTTTTGCTTTCTGTCCACCTTTCACACTCTCTTCATCATCCTGATCCTCTGGCACAGGCAAAAGGGGTTTCTGGTGTTTCACTGCCAGAACCCGAGCTGACAAGGGCTCTGAAGCTCCACACTCCATCTCAGCCATTCAGCTAGGCCTCTTCAGATCACCTCCGAAACCAGGCAAAATATGTTCTATCTGCTCCTTTCTTTTCATTCGAGAGGCAGAGAAGCTTAGGAAAACTTTCCCAATTAACTGGATTACCAGATTGAGCCCTTACATTTAGTTAGTAGATAAATTAAATTGATGAGGGCCTGGGAGCAACACTCAGGACGTCCTCTCTCCTCTGGCTCATCACGTGATCCTATCTTTGTCTTTTCTAAAGGGATGGTTCCAGACCTGGACACATTACTCCAGGTGTTATCTTATGAAGGATCTACAGAGGAGAGGATCACTTCTTTCTTCCTGCTTTCTATATCCCTCCCTGTATACCCCAGCATCTTGTTTGCCTTGCTACAAGCCTCAACACATTAGAGAGCCAGCTTACGGGTGTCGCTAATGATGAATCCCAAGTCACTCTCAACTGCAGTGCAGAGCTTTACCCCCCCCCCCCATCCAGTATTCTGTTCTGGGGTTCTTTCTTCTACTTCTAGGTGCATTACCTTACACTTTTGACATTGGAATTTAACTGCTAAACCTTTGACCACCTCTCTAGCGTTTGCAGGTCATATTTTATTTATTTTTATTTTATTTATTGAAATGTTTCACAAGGAAGGCACACTGAATAACAAGTTGCTTGTCTCCCGGTGTGACCTGGGGGGAAGGAAACAAGGAGAAAATACATACAATCATATATACATACAACAAATCATATTCACAACAATCTTACAAAGTGATCAAACATTACATATGGACAATACATGGAATAAAGCAAAGGCAGGAATCTAGGGTTCAGTCAGTTTACAGGGGAGGCAGATAAAATAATTAATTGAACAAAAGAAATGCAGGTTCATTGTACACAAATGCTATTGGGACAAAAACACTTTTGATGCAGAAGTAGGCTGTTGGTTAACTAGGATCTGCAGCTTATCCAATAGGTAGGGAAATGGGCAGATTAGGTGGGCCAAGCGGTCCTTATCTGCCATCAAAGTCTGTGTTTCTATATATATTTCAGTCCAGGCTAGAGGCAAGGTGCGAGTGCAGGAGAGGGGCAGAGTTATGGTTAATGGTAGCAATACAGTTAGAGGAGAGTTAGTTATGCAAGGCAGAGGAGAGGGAATGAGGGAAAGAGGAGTGCTGGGTTTGTTGAGGAAGGGCATTCAAGATTTTAAGGAAGTGATGTATGAAAGTAGACTGACCAGCAAGAGTAGAACAGCAGGGGATCAGAAAGGTGCATGAGTTACAGGATCTTAAGGAGTGAGTCAAAGTGGGGAGGGCTAGTGATGGAGGAGAATAAGTATGGTGGATGAGAGCCTAGCCAGTATTTATAGATGAGTTTGGTGCAGTGGGAGAGGCACCTATTCGCAAGCAAAGGGAAAGATAATGAGTGATAAAGATCACAGTGGTAGTACATACTGGAGAGTCTAAAGCAAAGCAGCAGAAAGAGTTGAAAAGGGGATCCAATCTGAATAAGGCTGATTTGGAAGCAGCACTGTAGACCACATCACAGTAGTCAAAAATAGGGAGAATAATCTTTTGGACAATCTCACGCCTAGCTGTAAATGGAATGCAATTACAATTCCTGTATAATGCGCCAAGCTTGAGGTGCAACTTTTTCAGGATGGCATCGATGTGACCAGAGAAGGTGAGGTGATGGTCCAGCCAAACCCCAAGGTATCTAATAGAGAATGTGTCCTCAAGCAGTGTCCCATCAAGGGTGTGGAAGGTGGGCAGAATGGTGAGCCTAGAAAGTCTCTACCTTGTGCCAAAGATCATGGAGACTCTTGGCATTTAGGAAGAGCTGATGTGATGCATACCAGTGCTGGATCTTATTAAAGTTGAGCTGTAGTCTGGTTTGCACATCAATGGGGATTGGCCAGAGGTGAATAAAACAGTATCGTCAGTGAAAATATGGATGGATGAGGAGGAGCAGACTGAAGGTAGGTTACTTAAAAAGATGAAGAAGAGCAGAGGGCCCAACACTGAGCCCTGTGGTACCCCAGTGTTGATTTGGTGAGGGGGGAGTCAGATTCTGCTATCCTAACTGATTATGTCTGACCTGTGAGATAGGCCATAAACCCATTAGTAGCAGAAGGTGAGAGTCTGGCTGCGGAGAGTGCTTGAAGAAGCATGGAGTGGGAAACCATGTTGAAAGCCTTGCCTAGGTTGATGAAGCTGGCAGAGGTGATGTTGTAGGTCTCCAGTCCCCTTGGCGCTATCCACTCTTCTGCAGAACGTAGTGACATCTGTAACGAGACCTAACCTACCCAGAATCCCTTCTCCAGTGTCACTTATGAACATGTTGAAAATGACCAGGACCAGGATGAACCACTGTGGTAATTCACTTGTGACCTCCCTCTCCTCTGATTTAGCTCTGTTTACCACTACCCTCTGCTGTCTCACTTTTAGCTAATTTTTCACCCATCCAACTACTTCTCAAGCACTCCTAGGTCCTCCATCTTCTTCAGCAGGCATCTGTGAGGAACAGGATTGAACGCCTTACTGAAGTCAAAATAGGGTGGATCCACAGCATGGCATTTATCAACTTCACTGGTTACCCAGTCAAATAAGACTATTAGATTTGTCTGACAGGACCTGCCTGACACAAAGCTGTGCTACTTACTGTACTGGAAACCATTACCCTCCAGAGAGTCCATGAGGTCTGCTTTGTTCAGTGACTCCATCAGCTTCCCTACAATAAAGGTAAGACTGTCAGGTCAGTAGTTTCCCGCTTGTTGTTACTCCCCAGCTTTATGAAGCTGAACCACATCTGCCACCCTCCAATCCCTTGGGATGACCCTTGTTTGAAGTGAGTTATTGAATAGGCTTGCCAGAGGTTCAGCTACAGTAGGTCATCTGTCAGTTCTCCGACCATCCTTGGATGTGTCCTATCCAAGCCTGTGGCCTTGTCTGTCTTGAGGGCTGCCAGAGCTTTCTGTACCTTATCCCTAGTAAATGCTGGCTTTCCAGCTTTGATTTTTCTATCTCCGGAATCCCTTTTGCAGCTGCTTTGATGCCACTCTCAGGCAGGGGACTGCTGTCTTCCCTCATGAAGATGGAGCAAAAGTAGTCATTCAGCACTGTAGCCTTTTGTTTATCCTCCTGTATCAACTTGCCCCCATCCACTAGCCTAACTACTCCCCCACTAACCCTCATTTTTCACTTATATAGAGGAAAAAATGTTTTTGTCTGTGCATGACACCTTTGGCAAATTGTAGCTCCATATCTGTTTTTGCCTCCCTAATCACCTCCTTTGTTTTCTTATTTTTCTGAAGATATTGTTCCCTATCTTATCTCCCTCTTCTCTACTTACCTGTAGAGGGATTTCCTTGTGACCGTTACTGCCTCCATGACCCTCAAATGTATTTCTTTTGGATACTTTTTGCCATCATAGCTACAATGTTTCAAGGATGGGTCCTTTAATTAACTCCCATTTCTCTTCTACCCCGTTACATTGACCACCTCTTCTAATTTGTTCTGAACCACCCCTCTGAGTTTGTTGCAGTCCAGCTGTCTAAAGTCCAAGATCTCTGTTCTAGTATGCATTTCTTCAGTCTTAATGGCCACTACAAACCAAACTGAATTGTGGTCACTGATTGCGAGCAGCACCCCAACTCTTACTGCTTTTGCTACTTCGGAGTTGGTGTGCACTACATCCAGGATGGTCTCCTGTCTTGTGGATTTCCTCACCAGCTGCACCAGTAGGCAGTCTTGACAGGTAAAAAAAGAAAAGGCTGGTGCCACATACAGTAAACTTTATTTCAGCTCAAGATAAACAAAACACTTGATAAGAGGGTCGGCAGGTTGGTGTCCTCCTGCTTTAGGACTTTTATCAATGCTGGTGAGAGGTGCTGACCTTTTCTTTTTTCCCAGAATCACTTTTACTGGATGCCCCACTGCCACCTTTGTGTAGCCTTTTCTTAGCCTGGCTTCTCTTATTGCTGGCCATAGGTGTAGTACCTGCATGGACCAATAGTGTTCCCAACAGTTCATAAAGACACTGTTCTATTACGTAAATGTGGGGCTGGGAGTGCACTGTCTTTTGAACCATGCACTCTCAGCCATACATTGACACAGTATGTCAGAATCCATAGAGCACAGTGTTCATATGTCACTGTGGCATCCTGTCATCCTAGTCCTAGTGCAACACTATCCATATGTCACATTGCACATATGTCACAGTGAGAACACAGGGTAGTTTGGACCATGCACTACCATATCTCTATTGAAATAGTATAACACAACCCATGTGTTATGCTATCCATATGTTGCACTTTTCTCATTGTGACATATAGGTAGTGTGACATATGTACTGTGTTGTAGTATGACGATGAAGGAATGGGATGGCAGAATATGAGGCACTCTGTACTCTCACTGTAACATATGGAAAGTGTGACATATAGACTGTATTGTACTTATATCTTGATGGAAGGATGGGAGTACAGTATGTGAACAACCATGACATGACACTGTGACATATGGACACAACGACACATACTGTAGATAGTGTTGTACTATGCTAAAGCAGTGATGTAGGGCAGGGTACATAGCACACTGCAGTCCCTCTGTGACATATGTAGAGTGTTGTTCTATCTCAGTGGAAGGATGGAAGAACAGGATCCAACTCACCATGTGGTCCTACAATGATTTATGGGTACTGTTATACTATCTGCATAGAGAAATACAGTTCATGCAGTGGCTATCTTACATGGTTGCACAGCATGTGGGTGTACCCTCCACCAAGATACTGGGATGGCAGCAGAAGTGATACAGTTTCTGAACTTGATGATGCATGCCACTTGTGGTATGTTTACAGAGTTGTATGTACTTTTTGTTACCTAATGGTGTCTGTTTCTCATTGATTGTTTTGCCTTGTACCATTCCCTGCTTGTATGTGTGTTGTGTGTGTGTGGGGAGGGATTCAGAGTTAGGGTTTAAAACCCTAACATCAAATTTCCTCACTTTTGTCACTGTGGAAGCAACCCTAACTAATGCATTATATACATTTTTTTGCAATGAATATATATATATAACACACACACACACACACACACACACACACACTTGTGCTATGGTAAAGGCTGTCACTTCTCTCATATTGCTTAAAATAACATTTAACAGCATTTAAAATGGCTTAGGTATATTTGTGAGCATACATGTTATGTTTGTAAATGGATCCCTTTTGATTTCAATTTGCACCCATTCATTTCTATGGCATTCTGGTAGTATGCCATTCTGGTGGAATGCACATTCTGGTTGTATGCACAAATTCAGCTTTTCCAAAGGCATGTGCATACATCAGGAATGTGGAAAGCTTGGTGACAGCAGCTTGTGCAGTCTCTGAGATCTGCATATATAAATTTCCTGCAGGAAACCCTGAGGAAACACAAAAGGAGCAGAACAGAGAACTGTACCAGTTAAAGCAGAAGGAAGCGGGGAAGACAGTCAAAATAGCAAAGGCCCAAACTGAGAAAAATATAGCCAACTCGGTTAAGAAGGGGGATAAAACCTTTTGTAGGTACATTAGTGAGCAAAGAAAGATGAAGGCAGGGATACTGAGGCTGAATAAAGAGGAAGGTGGTTGGGCAGAGAGCGACAGTGAAAAAGCAGGGATACTAAATGAATATTTCTGCTCAGTATTCACAATGCAAAAGCAGGGAGAGAGACTTAATCCATTCAATAGAAGCTCTCTGGATAGGGAGGTTGATATTAGTCCTTTCACAGAAGAAAGGGTTCTGAAAGAACTCTTAAAACTGAAGGTGGATAAAGCAATAGAGCCTGATGGGATTCACCTCAGAATTCTAAAATAACTAAGGAAAGAACTAATAACACCACTGACTACCTTTTTTAATAAATCATGGAAGGATGGTGTGGTATCTGAGGACTGGAGAAGGACTGATGTGATTCCCCTTCACAAAAGTGGGTGCAAGACAGAGGCAGAAAACTACATACCTGTCAGTTTGACCTCAGTGGTAGGGAAAATGATGGAATCACTTCTGAAGAAAAGAATTGCTGAGTACCTAGAGGCCAGTGGGGCACAGGATACAAGGCAGCATGGATTCATAGCAGGAAGGTCATGTCAAACAAATAGAATTAATTTCTTTGACTGGGTGACCAAAGTAGTAGACCAGGGAGGGGCTGTGGACATGGCCTACCTAGATTTTAGCAAGACATTTGACACAGTCCCATGCAAAAGATTAATAAACAAATTAGCCAGCTGGGGAGTGGGTCCCAGGGTGGTGGCCTGGGTAAAACACTCGCTGGACAACAGGACACAGAGGGTAACAGTAAATGGAGTCCACAGTGAAGAAAGGAGGGTTACTAGTGGGGTACCACAGGGTTCAGTACTAGAGCAGGTCTTTTTTAATGTCTTTATAAGTGACATTGTGGAGGGACTAGAGGGGAAGCTATGTCTCTTTACAGATGACATGAAGATCTGCAACAGGGTTGATACACAAGGTGGTATGGAAAGGATGAAAAGGGACTTGGCAAGGTTGGAGGAATGGTCAAATGTATGGCAGCTTAGATTCAATGCAAAGAAGTGGAAAGTAATGCACCTGGAAAACAAAAACCAGGGCAAGAGTGTACAATGCAGGAAATACTGAGATACTGACAACAACAAAAATGGAAAGGGACCTGGGGGTACTCATATCGGATGACCTAAAATTGGGCCAGCAATGTAAGAAGGCAGTAAGGAGGGCTGTAGGGATACTGGGATGCATATGGAGAGGCATCACCAGTAGAAAACAGGAAGTTGTTAGCCCTCTGTACAGGCAGTTGGTAAGTCCACATCTAGAGTACTGTGTACATTTCTGGAGACCCCATCTCTGCATGACATAGACAGGGTAGAGGCTGTCCAGAGGAGGGAAACCAAAATGGTGAAGGGTCTGCACCAGAAGACATGTGAAGAAAGACTAAAGGAGCTTAAGATGTATAGCCTCAAAGAAAGGAGGGAGATGGGAACATGATAGAAACTTTCAAATACCTCAAGGGAATCAACAAAGTCCAAGAGGGTGTAGCATCTTTCAAAAAATGAGATGTGCAAGAACAAGGGGGCACAATTTGAAGAAATTGGTTCAGAGATAATGTGAGGAAGTATTTCTTCACAGAGAGGGTTGTAGATGCATGGAACAGCCGTCTTGAGGAGGTCACAGAGTTACAAACAGTGGGGGAATTAAAGAATACATTGGACAGACATAAGTAAATTCTAGTGGGGGTAGGAGGAAGTAGGCTGTTGATTAACTAGGTTCTACAGCTTATCCATTAGTTAGGGAAATGGGCAGACTAAGTGGGCCAAGCGGACCTCATCTGCCATCGAATTCTATGTTTCTATATTTCTGCAGATGTGATATCTAATTTCTTTCCTATACCTAACATGGATTTTTGGTTTTGCTCTCATGTACATCCAACACAGAATGGAAATGTTTTCTGAAACTTTCAGGGTAGATGTCTGCTGTGCAAGATAGTACCCTTGCAAGATTTCATGAAAACATATTTTTCAGTTCCAAAGTTATAAGCATTTATTTATTTATTTTTCTGTTCTGAGCATGCTCAGTAAGGTTTTCTGGATAACATTCTGATACAACATGAAAAATTCCATGTCACAAACCATTTTTGTTTTCCCACCACCTGCTTCGCGCAGATTGAAAAAAAATCATGTTATGACAGCCACCATCTTGTTCCCCCAACCACAAAAATTTGGAAAATACCTAAGAATTATGTAATTTAATAAAAAGAAACA
Source organism: Neoceratodus forsteri (assembly GCA_016271365.2). Taxonomy (NCBI): domain Eukaryota; kingdom Metazoa; phylum Chordata; order Ceratodontiformes; family Ceratodontidae; genus Neoceratodus; species Neoceratodus forsteri. Next base: position 105,276,286 of record CM057458.1, read on the forward strand.
TCAGAATGTAGGTCAACAGGTCAAATAGGCAAAAGAAATGAGCGCTTAACTGCAACGGGACAATTTGTTTTAATATGCACACTGTGCAAACTTGTTTAAATAAATACAACTATCCTGTAGTTTAAATACATAGACCAAATAGACTGCTGTCCAACAAGCCGCAGTGCTTAGAGGCAAAAAAAAACAACCTCTTCCTCAGGGAGCATGGCTACCTATGCAATTCAACTCCACTTATACAGATATTGCAGGTGTAAATAATTAGTGTTATTAAACTGTACTTTGAATAAAATTGCAGGATTCATTCATGCCTCCTTGCCATCCTATGTAATTCAAGAATAAGTATTCATTTCAACTTCCAAATATTTCATGAGAGTTCATTTAAATGGTAAGGAGAGGCTCTAGAAAACCACAAACCTTAACTGAAAAAATAAAACTAATTCCATCACTGTATGGTGGTGCATGTGAAGTGTATAAAATGAGTGAAGTTAAACATGATCGGAACCACAGTGTTACAATATATCTCACTGGTTTGCAAATTAATCATATTTGCGAAATGGATATTATGATGACAGAATAATGTGTCTGCAAAGACAGAGAAACTGATAAAAAACAAACTTTTAAAAGACAAGCTTTTAAATGAATAAAGAGGCAGGTCTCTGTGTATGATGGAAGGAACATGGGTGGGGGAACAGTGCTTGAACTGGCAACAACAATTCACCCTGCACATTAAAATAATGAAATTGTCCCATTGTAGTGGAGTGCTTCTTTCTTTTGCTTGTTGGAATTGTTTATTTTACAAGCATCCAGTCTTCACTGAGAGCACAGCTTTTCTTGTTTCCAATAAATGGGTCAAACAATTGAACATAGCTAAACAGGACATGTTTAGCAAAATTCAGATGTCTGCATGTTTTAAAACAGTGGCCAGAAATATATTTTCAGGGCACCCCAAAATCCAGGGTGTCCAGCTTACTGAGAGGAGCCTTTTTCACATGATTTCTGTACAAGAACAAATGGACTTTCTTGACTGATGTAGCTGCAGCTGGAGTTGCATTGCCAGCTTCAAGTTGAAGCAATGAACTAGTGATCATCTGTTCTCTCTCTCTCTCTCTCTCTACGTTTCTATGTGTGTGTGTGTGTGTGTGTGTGTGTGTGTATATGTGTGTGTGTGTCTGTCTATTTACAGTATCTATCAATCTGTTACAATTTTTCATTAGCGGACTGGGTACCCATCCCAGTACCACTTCTTTCTCCCTCTTTCTCCCTCTTTCCCTTCATGTCACCCATCCCTCATTCACAATATGTACATGATGGCATAGAGGTGCTAAACCCTGGTGCCACTAAACAGTAGGTTGACACAGGGGGTGCCCGATCCAAAATGTCAGAATGTGACTGTCCCCCACAATAAAGAAAATCTTTCCTTGATAATATTTTTTTACCTGCAAAAAAGAAAACAGTCTCTCACTGTCTTACCCCTCTCAGATCCCTACTCACCCCACCTCGACCTCCCACTCAACACTCACCACCCAACATCCCCCCACTCACCATCACTCACCTAAACATGTCCTATGGCATAGATCCACTCTCTGATTGAAGACAGATCATGTTGCCTGAACAAGTGACCGAGATATGAGAACATAGGTTAAGTCCAGTTCAATGTATTACAATGGATTTTGAACTTTGATTAATAACGTTCTCATTTTTGAAGAATGTTTACACCACATATTCAAATGGCCTTTTTTGGGACCCCAATCATGACCAGAGGTGGTGGAACTGTGCACATTTGGCCCACAATGTGAGAATTTGTTTTGTGAAACTACCTTTTGAGCAGGATTTGAAATATGTCACAGACCTTGCTTAGAAGGTGGTGTCCAAAGAAGGCTAGGTTGAAAATTGTGGATCAAAATATGTAAAAATGACAAAGTTATGAAAGTACATTGACATTTTTCTATGCTCACTCACAGCTTTGGTAATTCTCAATATATTGGCCATTGTTTCCCACTAATGCATGAATGTGACAGCTGTAATTTTTTAAATCCTAGCCAAAATGTGTTTTCACACTGTTGTGCAGAATGGCGTTTTGCCAGGAATTTGAACATTTTCACCTATCAGGTTCATGAGGTGGGGTAGTAAGAAGGTTATACTAAAAATCTGGCATACAAATATGGTAAAATCCCCAGGTTATGGGTGAATGTTGTGATATTTCAATATTCACTCACAAGTTTGCTAATTCTCATTACTAGTATTTATTTATTTATGTATTTAATTTTGATAACTTGGGTAGGCCCTCTGGGCCAAAAGGTCCCTTTATCAGGGGCAACCCAGAATTAGTTACATAGAAACCAGTTGGATACAGAACATTTTGATGATACAAGGCAATTTTAGAAACAGCCATAGTAAATCCAGAGGTCTAACACTTTACAGAAACAATATAGCACTTTTTTCACACCACCTCATAAATGAGACAGGTGTCATCTATTAAATCCCTTGTGAGACATGGGTTTATACTTGTAGTGCAATATGACATTTTGGACAATATACTATAAATACCTTATATCATGTTTATAAGAGGAGTCATAAAACAACTATATTGAAAATTTAGGGTCAAACTTTGGGGTCAAAAGTTGATGATCATACTACAGATACGTCAGAAAAGATAAATAAAAGACTAGGGGCTTTTTGGAGATCTGGCTTTTGTACAGCTAAGAAAATGAGAGTTACCATTGTAAATCAATTGTTAATGACCGTTCTTGACTATGGTAGTCATGTGTATGGGTTAGCAAGTAAAACTTCATTAAAAAAGATAAATGTGACATGTAGCAACCTGGCGAGATTCATATTGAGATGTGATATTCACAAACACCATTGAGATACGTATAATGAATGAGTTTGTTTAACACTTGAGAATAAATGGAAAATGATATAGCACAAAAGCAGAGAAATGTGGCATTAAGCTTTCCTACCCTCAAGCTGCAAAAGAAAAAAAAAACATTAAGGTTTTCGGTCTTTGCAGTCTTGGCAAATTGGTGGTGATGTTTTGTTTTCATTGGGTTGTCAGCCCTAATGCTGACCTTGTTCCCTGAACAAACAATGTCAGATGTGAGCTGTGTGAAGAAAGCAACGGAAGATTTTGTTGGCAACATGCTGCATACTTCTCTACCTATGGTGCATTGGCTTGGACCTGTACCTCTTGCTGTGGACAGGATGTTACTGGATTGGGTGGAGGGGGAGAATTAAGGTTCACAACACCAAGATTTGTCAAGACTCTAGAGATCCAAAATCCTAATGCATGCTGCATACTTCTCTACCTATGGTGCACTGGCTTGGAGCTGTATCTCTTGCTTTGGACAGGATGTTACTGGATTGGGTGGATGGGGAGAATTAAGGTTCACAACACCAAGATTTGTCAAGACTCTAGAGATCCAAAACCCTAATGTTTTTTATTTTCCTTTTGCTGCTTCGGTGGTGGGGTTGAGGAGTTAGGGTTGGAAAACCCAACACCACATCTCCTTACTTTTGTGATGTTAAGTTGAATCCTAACTGGTGCATTTACAAAGTTTATTGCAAAGAATATACAGTATATTTTTTATTTATTTATTTCTAGGAAGTATCTTTGAACCAAAGGCTCTTTTACAGAGGTTTCACATCGTAGTAATACATGAGCATAACATCATTTACAATGGTTACAAGTACATAAGCAGATACAAGGAGGTTCCATGCCTTAGAAAACAATCAGTACATCAGTTTACAGAAGTTACATAATTACAATAACAGGGATTACATAATTACAATAACAGGGATTACATAAGTAAATGTATCTAGATATGCAATGCTTGTGAGGATAAATGTTGGCGAATAGTGATATTTTTTTAGTTTACTGAGTACCTAGAGAAAGATTAGCACATTTATCCTCATTCTAGGTGCACATGGCAAAATTTATCCACACAGTAGGTCATGACTGACTGCATCTGGCAGCAAGAGCAGCACACTGTAGTTTCTTTTTTTGTTCTATTTTTGTCCCTAATTTTGCCATGTCAGTTGCCAGGACCTCCTTTCAAGTACTTAAACCCTTATGCCCACTGCAGGAGTCCTCTGGTGGTCCTGCCCACCATCAGCCTTCACTCTAAAACCTTCCCAGACACCCTGACCATATACCATCAATGGGTCCCCCTGGTTCCCCAAGCCAGGTGGAGATACTTCATTCAATGGTCAGGGCATATAAAGAGGAACCAGTGAGGCACAGAAGAAGTCAACATGACCCTGTTGTGGCATGGGAGGACAGAGTGGTTTCATCTGCTCAGTGCTGCTGGGGGTATTTTTGTCCTCTGCAGGGCCTTCCCTTATCCACCCAGGGCATGATCCTGATAGTTTACCCAGCAGTCAGTTTATCAGGGCCACCAGAAGGGTGGGTATGCCACACCCCTCTTTTGGTGCTCCCCTGCTTGCCCCTACTTGGGGCAGATCATGCCTCTGTGTCCCCTGCTAGACTAGTGGGTACACATCGATATAAGATCACCTCAGAGGGACAACTTATTCCTTCCCATATGACATCACCCTTCCCCTGGGTTACCAGGACATGGTCATGCATCAGAAAGAGGAGGTGCCCTCTCTCCCCAAGGCAGGAGGTGTCCAAAGGATGCCCAACTCTGCCTCACTGGTTGGCACCAGATGTCCTAGACATGGAGCAGCACACTAGAGTCAAAACCCCCATCTCACTCATACACCGACTTCAGCCACTTTCACTTTTGTCCTCTAGCCAGCACAGTACTTTTGTTCAAACAAAAATTGTCCCAATTTCAATTGATATTTCGCCATTGGCATTTTAGAAACTCCCTTCATATTCCTATATTCTGGTATTCATCTAAATACTGTAGTTCTTACCTCAAGTGATGTTCTCCCAACCCCAGCCATCGAACATCACTCACATGATTTCCAAGTCACATCCCAACTGCATTTTCCCACAGTTTTTCAACCCACTGCTGCCCAGCACATAAATGTCTGTGCCAGACCACATCCACACCAGGTACAAAGATGACCATGACTGATGAGATAATGTGATGATGCACTGACACACCCAACAGAGTCATGTGCATCAAATGAGGACCACAACCTCTTGGTCATCCTGAAACACCTCTACATCATCTGAAAATGCTAAATTTAGATGGAACAACTGCAAACTGAGGTACAATAAAACACTAAAAAATAATCCAAAACTAAAGGCACTGTTTAAATTGAATATGCCATGATTCCATCAGAAATATCAGTGCTATTTTCCTTCATGCAGTTTGACCTTTGACATCACTCATGGCTTCACAACTCATGCTGTGGTGAGATCAAACTGCACATGGGAAAAATAACGCTGATATTTCTGGTGAGGCCATGACATATCCTGCAGATACAGATATACTGTAGGTACATATATAAATATATTATACAGTTATGATAGGGTATTTTTTTTAAAGGCAATTTTCCAAATGCTTGCAAATCAGCTGTCTTAGATCTGGGATTGCAAAATGTGACATGCATCATCTCAGCCATAGTGTCTAGTGATGTGGAATGTTTTATAAAATGTGTTTATCCATTTGAGATTTACAAAGTGTTGAATTTATGTATTGTTACCTATTTTTGAAACTAATATTTTGCACAAGGATAGAGAAAAAAGTGCAACTAGTTAAGTTATGGAACTTACAGGTTTGTTAGGAGGAATAGCTCTTTTGGTGGTTTGGTTAAAAAAATGTTACTTCATTTTGAAGTTATTAACAATGGGCCCAATGCACTATGCCAATGCCAATGTGCCACGTAAACCGGGTGCATTGGCATACCTACACATGATTGCCGTGCAGCAGGGGTCTCGGAGTTCCATGGCAGCATTCACCAAATGTGTGCTAGCCAGGTGTACACCCAATTCCCTGGCCACCTGGGCAGCTACCTGCTAGTGTGGTCTGAGCACAGAGATGGGGGCATGCCCGCACTATGCGTCATGCACAGAGGTGCATAGTGCAGTGCACAGGGGGTCATAGAAAGGCACTGGATATGGTGGGGTGACCCTGCTGCAACTGCCATATTCACCAAGCCCAGTGCTATCAGAACCTCTTCCTGGTCCTTGCAGGTGGTGAATATCCACCCCCCTGGACATTGGAATCCCTGCCCCTGTCCTTGCAGAGTGTGTATACTGCCCCCAACGTTTGAACCCCCACCCTGATCCTGTTTGACAGCCCACCCTCCCACACACAGCCACCCATCTCCTTCTTGTTTGTTATGAACTCCCACACACACCAGTAGTCCCCATCCCATCTTGTTTGTTGTGAACCCCCCCACACACAGCAGTGCCCCATCCCCATTTCTGGTACTGAGAACAGTACCCCACAAACACATATTAATGCCCCACCCCCAGTCCAGTTACTAAGAACAACCCCACACACACACACACACACACATATCAATGCCCTGTCCCTGGTCCTGGTACTGAGAACAACTCCTCCACACACACACAACAATGCCCATCCCCAACCTTGGCAGTGAGCATCCCCACCAACACATAACACTGCTCCATTCCTTATCGACAAGTCAGTGTTCCACCACCAGAACCTGCACCCCTTCCCCTTCTTTGGTGGCCTGTGGCTCCCCCCACTACCTGCAGCACTGACAGCATCCCTGACCCCCGTACCTGCAAGTCGGTGCCACGGTGATGTATGGTGAGTGGCACATCCCTCTACACACCTCCTAGGTTGCCTGTCATCCAACTGATTCTGGGTGTTCACTGCCTATTTATAAGCTGTGCACTCCCCACATCAGTTGGAGGATAGATGGCCAAGGTGGTGTGCGGAGGTATGTACCACTTGCAGTACATCACTGTGGAACTCATTTGCTGGAACGGGGGTCAGGGGGTGTTTTTGATGTCATGCGGGTTGGGGTGCCACTGGCCACCAAAGAAAGGGAATTGGGTACTGGGATCAGGACACTGACTTCTGGAGAGGGGTCAGTGCAGTGTTGTGTGTTGGGAGGAGCAGGTGCTCACTGCCAAGATGGGGGATGGGGCATCATGTGTGTGTGTGTGTGTGTGTGTGTGTGTGTGTGTGTGTGTGTAGGGGGTTGTTCTCAGTACCAGGACTGGGGATGTGGCATTGACGTATTTTGGGGGTTGGTCCTCAGTAGTAGGAATGGGGACAGGATGCTGCTATGTGTGTGAGGGGGAGTGAGATTTCATTTGAGACTGGAGTAGGAGTTCTGTTGTGGGGGGGTTACTCCTTGTACTGGGACTGTGTGGGGATTCCTCTGGGGGGTCGTCTGTGCACTGGGTGGGAATGATACTACAGGGGTGGGTAATGGGTTGGGGGGAACCACTGGATAATGGGAATTGGCCACACAGGCCTGGGTATCTATGTGTGCTATTTATGCCCCGGGTCCTACACCTTCCTTCACTCCCCTGCTTCCGCAGAGCAGGGGACCCACTCTGGGACCCCAGATGGGATCTGACTGACTGCCCACCTGGGTCTGCTACTCTCACCCTTCTGTCCTCCATGATCTTATATGGCAGGGTGGAGCAGGGCTGCAGACAGGTGGCAGGTGTTTGTGTATACTGGCCTGTGCACACCTGTCCACAGGCGCAAAGCTACTCAGGCGGGATACACACCTCTTACATGTACTTTCCAACTATTCATACATAGGCACCAATATTTTTTCACAAATGCTCAATTCACTGAAACAATAGCTTAAAACATCTAGATTTATGTTTTGAAATGTATTGATTTGTTAGATGTTATAGAACTATAGGTCATTTTTGTGGTTTGGAGAAGTGTTTATTTCATTTGTAGTTAATAATTATATGTTTTTTTACATGCTGAATTAGATACATAGAAACACAGAAACATGGACTTTCATGGCAGATAAGGACCACTTGGCCCACCTAGCCTGCTCATTTCCGTACCTTTTGGATAAGCTGCAGATCCTAGTTAACCAACAGCCTACTTCTCCCTACCACCCACAAGAATTGCCTTATGTCTGTCCCATGCATTCTGAATTCCCCCACTGTTTTTGACCCCGCAACCTCCTCATGAAGGCTGTTCTATATGTCAACCACCCTCTCTGTGAAAAAAATACTTCCTCACACTGCCCCTGAGCTGTCCCCCATCTATCTTCAAATTGTATCCCCTTGCTCATGCACATCTCTTTTTCTGAAAAGTTGGACTTTGTTGATTCCCTTGCAGTACTTAAAAGGTTTTATCATGTACATCCTCTCCCTCTTTTCCTCAAGGATATACATATTAAGCTGCTTTAGTCTCTCTTCATATGGCTTTTGTTTCAGACCCTGCACCATTTTAGTTGCTCTCCTCTTGACTGCCTCCACCCTGTCTATGTCCCTGCAGGGATGGGGTATCCAGAACTGTATGCAGAACTTCAGATGGCGTCTCACTAACTGACTGTACAGAGGGATAACAATTTCTTGTTTTCTACCAGTGATGCCTCTCTCTATACATCCCATTATCCCCCCCAGTCAACCCTACTGCCTTCTCACATTGCTTGCTAACCTTTATGTCATCTGAGATGACTACCCCCATGTCCCATTCCATTTGTGTTGTTGTTACTACCTCTCCCCCTCCACTGTGTACTCTTCCCCTGGGGTTTTGTTTCCCAGGTGCATTACTTTGCACTTCTTTACACTGAATCTAAGTTACCATACGTCTGATCATTTCTCCAACCTTTCCAAGTCCCTTCTCATCCTTTCTTCCCCCTTTTGTACTAACTCTGTTACAGATCTTTGTGTCATCTGCAAAGAGGCATATCATTCCTTCCAGACTCTCTGCAATGTCACCTATAAAGACATTAAAGAGAACTGAGCCCAGTACTGAACCCTGATGTGCTCCACTTGTAACCCACATTTTTTCAGAGTGAGTTCCATTCACTATTACCTTCAGACTGAGTTCCATTCATTATTTCCTTCTGTGTCCTGTTGTGCAGCCAGTTTGCTACCCAGGCTACTACCCTGGGACCCACTCCCAGGCTGGCTAGAAACATAGATCAATCAATCAATCAATCAATCAGCCAATCAAAATCTTTATTTAACCAGGTGAAACACCTTTGAGAAAACTCGTTTTTGAGGTGGACCTGGATAAGCTGCAGATCCTAGTTAACTAGCAGCCTACTTCCTCCCAGCCAACCACTATAACTGCCTTATGTCAGTCCCATGAATTCTTGAACTTCTCCACTGTTTTTGACCCAATGATCTCCTCAGGAAGGCTGTTCCATGCATCCACCACCCTGTTCATGAAATAATACCTCCTCGCATTGCCCCTGAGCCATGCTCCCTCTATCTTCAAATTATGCCCTCTCTTTTTTTGTGCATCCCTTTTTCTGAAATATGCTGCCCTCCTGGACTTTGTTGATCCCTTAAGGTACTTGAAAGTTTCTATCATGTCCCCCATCTCCCTCCTTTCCTCAAGGGTATACGTATTAAGCACTTTAAGTCTCTTTTCAAATGACATCTGGTGCAGGCCCTATACCATTTTGGTTGCCCTCCTCTGCATTGCCTCCATCCTGTCTTTGTCCTTTGCAGATATGGGGTCTTCATATGGGCATGTGGGGCATGCCTCAGACAGCTAGTATTGGAACCCACTCAGGAGGGAGCATTCTTAGACCTGGTACTCTCAAATGGGGATGGAGAAAGAATCTCAGATTTAGACGTAGGTAGCCATCTGGAAACAAGCGACCACCAAACAGTGTGGGTCATGATAAACACAGCCATACAATCAAGTCATACAAAAGCAAGAGTATTGGACTTTAGGAGAGCTGACTTTGGGAAAATGAGAGAGTGCCTCCAAAAAGCACTAGCAAACAGGCAAGAAGGAGGGGTGGAGGAACAATGGGGAGTAATCAAAACAGCCATCACAGACGCAACAAGCCTTTGTGTAAAGCAAATCAACAAAACACAATGAAGGAAAAAAATGCTATGGTTCTCAAAAGAGGTGGCAGGGAAGGTTAAGGAGAAAAGGATAGCACTCTGGGAAATATAAGGAAACACAGAAGGAGCAGGACAGAGAACCTTATCAGTTAAAACAGAAAGAGTCAAGGAAGGTAGTCAGAACAGCAAAGGCCCAAACTGAGGAAAGGATAGCCAACTCTGTTAAGAAGGGGGATAAGACCTTTTATAGGTACATTAGGGAGTGAAGGAAGACCAAAGAAGGGATACTGAGGCTTAATAAAGGGGAGGGAATGTGGGTAGAGGGTGACAATGAAAAAGCAGGGATACTGAACGAATATTTCTGCTCAGTATTCACAAAGGAAGAGGAGGGGGAGGTACTTAAACCAAACAAGAGAAACACTCTGAAAACGGGGGTTGATACCAGTCCATTTACAGAAGAAAGGGTTCTGAAAGAACTAATAAAATTGAATGTGGACAAAGCAATGGGGCCTGATGGGATTCACCCGAGAATTTTAAAAGAACTAAGGGTAGAACTAATGACACCGCTAACTACTGTCTTTAACAAATCATGGGAGGATGGAGTGGTACCTGAGGACTGGAGGAGGGCAGATGTGATTCCTCTTCACAAAAGTGGGAGCAGGACAGAGGCAGGAAACTACAGACCAGTTAGTTTGACCTCAGTGGTAGGGAAAATGATGCAATCACTTCTGAAGGAAAGAATTGTTGAGCATCTAGAGGTCAGTGGGACACAGGACCCAAGGCAGCATGGATTCACAATGGGAAGGTCGTATTAGACAAATCTAATAGATTTCTTTGACTGGGTGACCAAAGTTGTAGAGCAGGGAGGGGCTGTGGACATGGCTTACCTAGATTTTAGCAAGGCATTTGATACAGTCCCACACAAAAGATTAATACACAAGTTAGCCAGTCTTGGAGTGGGTCCTAGGGTGGTAGCCTGGATTAAAAAATTGGCTAGACAACAGGATGCAAAGGGTAGTAGTAATGGAGTCCACAGTGAAGAAAGGAAGGTTACTAGTGGGGTACTGCAGGGTTCAGTACTGGGACCGGTCCTTTTTAATGTCTTTATAAGTGACATTACAAAGGAACTGGAAGGAAAAGTATGTCTCTTTGCAGACAACACAAAGATCTGCAACAGGGTTGATACACCAGATGGAGTGGAAAGAATGAGAAGGGACTTGGCAAGGTTGGAGGAATGGTCAAATGTATAGCAGCTCAGATTCAATGAAAGAAGTGCAAGGAAATGCACCTGGGAAACAAAAACCCAGGGGAAGAGTACACAATGGGGGTGAAACATTGACAACAGTAAAAATTGAAGGGGACCTGGGGGTAATTATATCAGATAACCTAAATGTGGGCAAGCAATGTGAGAAGGCAGTAAGGAAGGCTGGGGGGGGGGTACTGGGATGCATAGGGAGAAGCATCAATAGTTGAAAACAGGAATTTGTTATCCCTCTGTACAGACAGTTGGTGAGACCTCATCTGGAGTACTTTGTGCAGTTCTGGAGACCCCATCTCTGCAAAGACATAGACAGAGTGGAGGCTGTCCAGAGGAGGGCACCAGAAGACATACAAAGAAAAACTAAAGGAGCTTAATATGTATACCCTAGAGGAAAGAAGGGAGAGAGGGGACATGATAGAAACTTTCAAGTACCTCAAGGGAATCAGCATGTCCTAGAGGGTGGCATCTTTCAGAAAAAGAGATGTGCAAGAACAAGGGGGCACAATTTGAAGATGGGGGGGACGGCTCAGAGGTAATGTGAGGAAGTATTTTTTCACAGAGAGGGTTTTGGATGCATGGAAAAGTCTCCCTCAGGAGGTCGTGGAGTCAAGAACAGTGGGGGAATTCAAGAATGCATGGGACAGACATAAGGCAGTCCTAGTGGGGGGTAGGAGGAAGTAAGCTGTTGGCTAACTAGGATCTGCAGCTTATCTGTTAGGTAGGAAAATAGGCAGACTAGGTGGGCCAAGCGGTCCTTATCTGCCATCATATTCTATGTTTCTATGTTTCCAGAACTGCATGCAGTGCTCCAGATTGGGTCTCATCAACTGTTTGTACAGAGATATAACAGCTTCCTGCTTTCTACTGGTGATGCCTCTCCCTATGCATCCCAAAATCCTCCCAGTCCTCCTTATTGACTTCTGACATTGTTTGCCTATCTTAATGTCTTCTGCTATGACTACCCCTTTCCATTCTTGTTGTTGTTAGTATCTCCCCCCATATTGTGTACTCTTCCGCTAGGGTTTTGTTTCCCAGGTGCATTACTTTGCACTTCTTTGCACTGCAACTAAGCTACCATACTCTTGACCATTGCTCCAACCTTGCCAAGTCCTTTCTCACTATTTCGTCCCCTTCTTGTGTATCAACCCTGTTGCAGATCTTTGTGTCACCTACAGAGAGGCATAGTGTTCCTTCCAGTCCCTCTGCAATGTCACCTATAAAGATGTTAAAGAGTATAGGTCCTAGTATTGAACCCTGCGCCCCCCCACTCATAACTCTCCTTTCTCCAGAATGTGCTGTTTACTATTACCCTCTGTGTCCTGTTGTCCAGCCAATTTGTTACCCAGGCTACCACCCTGGGACCTATTCCCAGGCTGGCTAACTTGTTTATTAATCTTTCGTGTAGTACTGTGTCAAATGCCTTGCTAAAATCTAAGTAGGCCATATCCACAGCTCCTCCTTGGTCAACTACTTTGGTCACCCAGTCAAAGAAATCTATTAGATTTCTCTGAAATGACCTTCCTGCTGTGAATCCATGCTGCTTTGGATCGTATATCCTGCTGGCCTCTAGGTACCAAACAGTTCTTTCTTTTAGAAGTGATTCCATCATTTTTCCTACCATTGAGGTCAAACTAACAGGTCTGTAGTTTCCTGCCTCTGCCTTGCTCCCACTTTTATGAAGAGGGATCACATCTACCTTCATCCAGTTCTCAGGTACCACACCATCCTCCCATGATTTGTTAAAAAGTGTAGTCAGTGGTGTCACTTGGTCTCTCCTTAGTTCTTTTAGAATTCAGGGGTAAATTCTGTCAGGTCCCATTGCTTTGTCCACTTCGAATTTTAAGAGTTCTTTCTTGACCCTTTCTTCTGTGAATGGACTGGTATCAACCCCCCCTGCCCAGAATGTGTGTGCTGTTTGGTTTAGGTACTTCCCCCTCTTCTTCTTTTGTGATTGCTGAGCAAAAAGTATTTCTTCAGTATCTCTGCCTTTTCATTGTCTCTCTCTGCCTACCTCCCCTTCCCTTTATTAAACCTCACTATCCCTCTCTTGGTCTTTCTTCACTCCCTCATGCATCTATAAAAGGTTTTATCTCCATTCTTAACTGAGCTGGCTATCTTTTCCTTGGTTTGGGCCTTTGCCACCCTGACCTTTTAAAACTTTCAGCTTTGGTCCTGTCCCCCTTCCTCCAACTGGCAAAATTTTCCCAAGAACACCTGTCAGCCATGTTCCCCCATCAACTGCTCCCCTTGTGGGGTTGTGGGGCTGTTCTAACCCCCTGAGACTCTCATCCAGTTATTGCCAAGAGCAGTCCTGTTGGTGGTGCAGGTAAGGGTTCAGCACGCTGGGTGTGATGTATGCCTGCCGTGACGATCTTTATCCTTCACTTTTTTTCTCCAGCCCCTCTAACTGGAGCATTTACATTGGCACACATGCATGGAGGCATGCATCTGCCACAGAGTCCTGCAGCTCCTATCCTTTGTGCCACTCCAGATCCACGCAGCTATTTGGCCTCCACCTGGTGGCAGTCTTGTGGCAGAACCAACAGACCCTCCTATCCAGGCAGAGGAGAACAGCCTGTCAGACACTCAGCCATCTTCCTCCTTCTGGACCCTAACAATTCGAGACTGCTCCAGGGCTCCATCTGCTGACACGGTTGGTGGTTGTTCCACCACCATGCCAATGTGCCAGTCTGTATCTAAACATTTAGTTTATTAAAAAACTAAATATTAGCACTGAAACTCCTCACAATTGAAAATCTACCTGCTGCACAAATATTTTAAACATCTACACGATGGTTTTCAAAATATTTATGTTGTAGTACAGTTTTCAAAACATACATGCTGCAAAATTGTCTGAGTGGGATGAGGAACACATCCAAAGGGCTAGCAAGCACCGCACACGGTGAATAGCATGAGTATGCAGACTGTAACACTGGGACATTGCAAATGAGGGTGCCTCTTGCATACAGAATGCAATGATATATTCAAAGGCTTTTGTAAGTGGTAACCAGGTGCCAAGATTAATTAAAGATGATAGGAAACAGTTTTGTTCCCCCAGATGTGCTCCAGTTGTTCTTCTATTGTCTACCCAGTATTCTGATATGTTTTTGGCCTTTCTTGTTAAATTACTAATCTAACTTAGTTGCCTTTTTAACAACCCTGAATCCTTTTTTCCTCAGCTGATGCAGCTCTCTCTTTTCATACTGTCTGAACATTCTATGGCATCAGTAACACCATTCCAGGCCACTCAGTTGAATAGCATGGGATGGGATTTATTGATGTCACAGAATGTCTTAGAAATATCAAAGGAAAGTGCAATAGCTGGCCAGCAGAGTGGAAATCTATGTTGATCTGAGAGCACCCCAAAACTAGATTATTTCTTTAACAAAAAAAACATCAAAGCATACTGTATCAGAAGACAAATGTGGCCTGGAATGAAAGATTGAAGGGCAGTTAACTATGTATGTAAAAATTATTTCCTGTTCCCTTTAATGCTTCTGAAACACTCCTTTCATCAATGGGCACAGTCTAGTGTGACTCCTGCCCCGCATAACACTGATACTAGTGACCTGGCTTCCACAAACCACATCCCTGCTAGTACATTGCTGTAATGTTTAACATAACCCTGGCAGTTTAGTTGGTCCCCAACTCAGCTGCTGTCTGTACTGTGTAATATTAAAGATCCTTAAACCCTGACAGTCTAATGGACACTTCTCCTTCACCCAATCCCTGGCAGTATTGTGGAACTGTACTAAAGCCCTTGCCTGACAGTTTATTGGATCCTACCTCAGTTAGACCCAGTCAATATTGGGGAACTGTATTTAAGCCTTTCCCTTGCAGCCAGGAGAACCTGCTTTCCTCATTTTTATCTGTTTCAGTATTTTGGAACTTTACAGAAGCCTTTCCATGGCTGTCTCGTGGACCCCCCTCTGACCCAATCCAGTATTGTGGAAATGTACCGAAGCTCATCTATTGCAGTCTAGTGTTATCCCACAGTGAATCAATGTCAAAGCCCCCCCCCCATGGCTCATCCACTCAGCATCCACCACACACCCTGTTGACCCGTTGGCTCCCTTCTCACCCACCTATCCATAGGTGAGCTGGCATCTGGTCCTCAGATGATGACTGGTGCAAGTCATCCTCTCATGATCTCAAAAGGTGTCTTCTCTCTGACATGGAGTGAATGCATGCATACTGTAGAAACAACTGCCACTATAGTATGTGTGTGTGCTCGCTACCTATCAATCAAATGCCAGGTGGTCTAATTGGTAAGTTCTGGGTCTGTGCCATTCAATGTCTAAGGACCTGATGAAACTCATCTGTGGATGAATGGGTGAGTTAGAGGCTGACAGAGGATGGAGGTGATGGTTGCACAGTGGGTGGACTGGGGCAGGGGACTTTGACAGTGATAGGTGGGGTGGTAACACTAAACTGCCAGGGTTGGGCATCAGTTCATTTCCAAAACACTAAATTGGGTGAGGGTGGAGGTCACTAGGCTACCAGGAAAAGGATTTGGTACAGTTCCACAATACCAGCAGGGGCTAGGTGAGGTAGAATGGTCCACCAGATGGCCAAGGAAGGTCTTTTGTACAGTTACACAATTCTGACAGGACTGAGTGAGGGAGAGGTTCTGCTAGATTTAGGAATGGCATAAGTGTGTATAAAACTCTTGTGTGTGGGATGGTCAAGGCTCTGTATAGTACAATGCTGTTTGCATTCATGCACGGACGCTTTGTACTGAGCTGCTGATGACCACATAATGACATCAAAATGGTTCCTTAACACTGTGCATTGCATAAATATGTGATCTTTAGCATACTAGCCTCAGAATGTGGTTCTCAGAAGTAATGGCACTATTCTAGTTTAAATAGACTAGCTACCTTAGCTCTTGTTGCCAGTAGGGGCTGTGGTAATGATGTACATATGCACCATGCATGGCTCTTGATGAGTCCTGACTACATAAACCTCTTTCTTCTCCCATATACTCCAGTTTGGCTACTGTGCTCAACAGAGGGGAATATGATGGTGGGTTTCTGACCCCTTTGAAAATCCTTAGTGAAAGGGCCTTTTCCGTGGCCACCCACACGTGTGGAATGCCTTACCAAATCCGTTTAGTGAGATCTCCTCTGCTTGAGGTTTTTAAAAGGACTCAACCTTCTTTTTTTCTGTTGTTTGAGAACTCATTTTAAATATGTTAGGAATTAGATGGATTTCACTGTGCTTGTTATTGATTTTATAAATTATTTAAATGGTTTTAGTTGATTTAATGAAATTGTTGGTACAGAGATTCAAACCTTTGCAATGAGGAGCTATATCAAATAAAAGTAACTTTCTTGCTGTAAAAGCACAATTTTGAGACAGGCATAGCAGTATGGACAGGGCATGTTCTATTACAGTGCAAAAATTGGAGTCTATACCATAGATGTACTTACTCACCCTAATTTAGCTCCTGTATAATACAGTTATAGTGTCTCTGCTGTGAGCCCACTGCATGATGTGACTGAAAAATTAAGTATTCTGTCTCCCAAAAGACTTATAAGAACCTAATGATTACAACCTTAAAAGACTGCATGCCCATTTGTAAACATATAAATCATAACAACAACAAAAGTGAAAGTTGTGTACTTACAGATGCAAAACAGAGCAGATGCAACAGTTGCTGTTACATAACAATGAAATGTGTTTATTTAAATGCAAAATGCAGTGCAGAAGAAAGGGTGCTCATGAACTACAGAGCATGCTATGAAGCTAGAGGGATTAGATTTAGGAGAGATGTGAGGCAGTAATTCTTCACAGAAAGAGTGGTGGATTCCAGGAACAGTCTTCCAGCAGGGGTGGTAAGGGTGAAAACAGTGGTTGGTTTGGTGGGTGAAAACAGTGGTGAGTTCAAGAATGCATGGGATAAGCACAGGAGAATCATAGTGGAAAGGGAGGGGAGAAGGTAGAAATAGCTGTAGATTGGACACGGTCTGTCATTATAGTATAGATATGGAGAAATGGGCAGACTGGATGGCCCAAGGGGTCCTTATCTGTCATCAAATTCTATGTTTCCATATTTCACACAGTGGACAACAGCAAATAGTGCAAGCCAAAAACACTCATCACGTGATTTTTTTTTTTTGCAAAAGGGAGCATTAATGGTTGATTTAATTGAAATCTTAGAGACATTACTGATGAGGAAAATGGTATATTCCAATATAGCATGTCATTTTTTTGTGGAATGACATGGGGAAAAACTACAGTTTATTGAATGAGATCTGTCTGATTCTGACTTCTTTCATTAGTTGAGATCTCATCTGGTCACATGGGGATATGCTAAAAGTAGTAAATCTTGCGATGGTATATGATAATAACAATGATCAGTTATTACCCCAAATCCAGTAACACCTCCTAAGTCAGCAGTTCTCAAGTCCATATCATGATGTCCTCAAATGGACTCAATGTGGTGACCATAACTCACTGTGGCCCCACTCCTATTTTCTTCCTCCCTTAAACCTCCTGTTATGCTCCAAACCCTCTGATATAATACATTCCTTCCAGCATAGTAAAACAAAAGTTAAAAAGAGGGCATGGAGGGGTTAAACCTGACATATGAATAGTAGCTTTCCTTAACTATTATTCATTGTCATTATGAATATTCCTCTGTGCATAGAACTGAAATTTTCCTGTTGTTTATTCATTTTAAAGAGATGGTTACACTTCTATTCACAGCCTTTGGACCACATTGGAAAATCTATATGAAAACGTGGAGAGTTTTAAAAGTGCTCTAAAAACCCAACTGTTTCAACAGGCTTTTCCAGACTATTAACTTTGCTATAGGATGGCTGGAATTTCTGCATTGTATGGTATTTTAATACATTTATTTTCTGTTGTTAAGTGCTATAATCAAGGTGAATAGCGCTCTATAAATAAATTTGATTGACTGAAAATAACCACATCCGTTTTTCACAACACAGACATTCAAGAAGTGGAAAAAGACATGAGAGAGGTTCTGTTATGTACCACAACATCCCTCATATTTGGAAATCCCTCAGCCTCAAGAGTTTAATCCATAGAGATTGACTAACTATATATATATATATATTATATGCAAAAAACCTAATTAATGCATCAGTTAAGGTTGTTTCCACAGTGACAAAAGAGTGGAAATTCAACATTAGGGTTACTACCCCACCACCAGACCCCCATCCTCAAAACCCTAACTCCGTATTCACCCCACACACACACACACACACATACACTCACACACATAGACGCCAGCAGTGAAAGGGACAAGGCAACTCAACCAGGGCCAAGGCAACACAACCAATCAAATACAACCAGTATCAGGTAACAGAAGTAACAAACAACTCTCTAAATGTGCTGAAAGACACAGCCATCATCATGGTCCGCCAACTGTATGAGTTCTGCTGCCATGAAAGTGCCTTGGGGGTACACATGCATGTTGGGCAACCATGGGTGATGGCCCACACTAAGCATTTTTCTGTTACAAGCATCAATAACAAGATTTAAGCAAATGCCTATATTTCAATTGTTAGCAAATGTTGAAACACAGAGTATGTTATCTATAGATAGCTATATTGGAAATGAGAGTTTGGATAACCCTAGCAACAGTCATTGGATGTTTGCATATTTTTTTCTGATAGAGTGAGTCAGTCCTAATAACAAATGTTAGTAACAATAAAAGTAATGTTTTGTAGTATAGTTTACAAGTAACATGTGAAAGCAGCAGTTGTAACATCCAAAGCTAACCATAACATGCTGCTAATGAGTATTTCCAGGTAACGCAGCAGTATAACAACATGTGATGGTGCTTGTTGCATACCTGAGCAGTATCTGAAAAATACTATGTACGTGTCAGCTCTATCTTTCCTGCTACCACATGCCTATGTGATAGCAGCGATACCTGCAGCAAGCCAATTGTTGAATTATGACTCATAAAAATCATTATTTAGGAAATGCGTACATGTTACATTTCACTATATGGAAAAGATATGCCAGCTATAATGTGCCATCATACTGTGCTGGCAGTATCGATCATACTGTATGTGTTTTTGCATTACATAGTGTTATGTGAAATGAGTACAGTGTAGTGATTATTGTGCTTACAGATGTGATTGACTCATATTGTGTCTTATAGTCTTGCATGTTTGTGTGTAGGGGTGTGGGTGAGGGGAATGCGGAGTTAGGGTTTTGAGGACGAGTGTGGGCATGGGGTGGTGGGCTGGTAACCCTGACGTTAAATTTCCACCCTTTTGTTGCTGTGGAAACAACCCTAACTGAAGCATTAACGAAGATTTTTGCAAATAATTTCCTTTCTTTTTGAAAAAGTGTAATATAAATAGTAAATGGTGTGTGTTGGTGAGAGGGCCCCGTGCTCCACCAAGCTGTCCATTTGTGCATAATGATATGTGTCTGTGGGAGTGAGGGCCCTCTGGGCCATGTGTTCCCACTTACACATAGCTACTGAGTTCAAATGTTGTTGTAATCGTGACAGAGAGACATCGATGCAGCATATCCAAATCTCACTTCATTTCTGAGATATGGGCACCAAAAAGCATTGTGAATGCTAGCTCTGAGGGAGTTTCACTGGCCTGAGGACATGAAAATGAGCAATTAGAATCTAATTTACAAATATCTCAGTAACCGTACAAGGTAGAAAAAAATGCAAAATTCATGGTATTAATGGTTTTCCAACCTACTTCTGTACTAAGTTCCCCTAGGGGGACTAAGACATTTTGCCATGAAAAATCCATGTCTCAAACTGTTTTTGAGATACAGGTACCGAAAAGCATCATGGGCACCACAGTGTTATCCTATGGGAACATTTCTCAACTTCGGAATGCTGTAACTCGGGGCCTGTTCAATATTTTCATACCAACCCACCAAAGGCACATCTGTGTCACCAGGGCTTTCCACCCTGCAAATTCCATGCCAAAAGCACAATCCACTTTGCCACAGTGAAGTGACAAAGAAAACAACACATTAAAAAATGTGATCATGCAGTGTCACCGTGATTACTCTAACATTTTCACAACACTCCTATCTCCGTAATGGGAATGTTGCTGTGGTTATTTTTTTTGATTGCGACTGTTTTTGCAGCAACAGAAATTGTAGCCATGATCAGAAAACAGTAAAATGGTGCAAAAAGTTTGAAAAACATATTTCCAGACCAGCTGGTGAAAAGCTAATGCAAAGGTAAATGCAATTGCTGGCGTTTACCCAAGTGCATTATATTTTGAGTTACAATGTTTTTTTTTCTCTCTTGCATACTGAAAACAAGATGGCAGCAGCATGAAAACAAATTCAGGGAGCTCAACAACAAAAAATGTGATCACAAAAATGTTCGCAGTGCACATATAAATGTTCCCATAGACTACAATGGGACATGAAAAAATGGAATAACTTTTGAATGGAGCAATATTTCTTCATCAAATCTACAAAAGGCACCAGTTCAACCCAGGCCACATGTAGACAAATACATATGAAGTCACTCAAATACATTCTTCTGTCTGAAAAATGCAAAATATCATGTGATTGTGTGGTTCCGCAACAGTACATTCAACCAGAACAAAACAAAACAGATCCAGAGACCTTTCATAGGTGGTTGTGTATTCCAAATTACAGGCAAATTGGACAAACAGTTGCAAAGTTATTAAAGTGCAAACTTTGAGGTTTAACTTAGAAGTGACTGTGCAACCTTAACCATACTGGCCCTAACGGGTCAGTATAAAATATTTAGAGGGGCCATCATTTGTTACTTCTGGTACTCTGGCAAGTTTTTCCCTATTGTTAGCAATGGGGTCAAGAAACAACAAAGACACAGGACACCCCACCTAGTTTCTATATATACAATCTCTATTGTTTAAGCCAAACACTTGGAATGATAATACAGTATAACTCCTCCTCTATCATGCCTTATTCCTTACATAAACCATTCCATCAAGTATCTTAATGCAGTGATAATGCATATGGGTAACAGCCTTGACATGTGACTGAACTGCACCAATCATAATGCAGGATTTCCTTCACCTATGTTACATACTACCATTATATACGTGGATCACCATTTTATTCAGTTAATCCATGTTTAGTAAGTCATAATTCACAGACTGACATCCTACAGTAAATGTTGGAATTCATGAGTATGACATCATGGGTGGAATATTCAGAAATGAGCCAGGCAGGGGCGCAAGCCGGACACAGCACAACTGGGATGCACCAGGGAATGGTCTGAGTGATATTCAGTGGTGCTGTGCCATGGCTCTGCACCATTGAATATGGCACCATGACCACCAGCTGTGCGCATGGTGCAGTGGCACTGTGCCAGCGCAAGTGGCCAGAGAGGAGCAGGGGGATGTGCTAGCGCAAGTGCTATTGTGCTAGGTGCAGCAACCATAGTATTCAGCTGTGGACATGCAAATGGGGCCATAATGCATTCAAGGTGCAAATGGGGCCATTTGAATGTCATTATGGACCCATTTGCATGCAGGTGCATTGATCCCCTGAGCCTTGCACCTGGCACCCTGCCAGGCTGCAGCCGTCGGGGACCGATGCCCGCTGCCCCTCACCGGCAATGCGCCCCATTGCCCAATCATGGGCTGTAATATTTAATTTACTTCCTGGTGGTCCAGTGGATCAAATGCCTTGCCTGATCGCGGGCTGTGATATTTATTTACTCCCTGGTGGTCCAGTGGACTGAACTCCGTGCCCAGTCGCAGGCTGTACAATCTAATTTACTCCCTGGTGGTCCAGTGGTAGCCGTACCCCTCCCAACTCACCCACTCATACCTGCCACCCCACCTCCCCAGTCAGCAGTGGGTTGTAGCACCACCATAAACCGCCCAGCCACCCGCCAACTGACAGCATACCCGTACAGCTGTATGCCTACACAGTCCCGAGAAATATGAATGATCCATTCATTTTGGACTGTGTAATACAATATGGTCTGCATGCTCATTGGCCCACGTTGAACAATGGCATACAGCCATACTGGGCCGTCAGCCGCGGGCGATTGGGCAGCTTATGGTGGGTGCTGCCTCCCACCACTGACCGGGGGGACTGGGGTTGCAGGTGTGAGTGGGCAGGTTGGGAGGGGGTCCAGGTACCACTGGACCACCAGGGAGTAAAATATTCATTACAGCCCACAATCAGGCATGGAGTTCAGTCCACTGGACCACCAGGGAGTTTGATTTATTTTACAGCCCATGATCGGGCATGGTGGTAGGTCCACTGGACCACCAGGGAGTTAAATACATATTACAGCCCGTGATCGGACATTGGGGGGGTGCTACGCCACCGGATGGTGCTGCCAGGGCTCGGGTGGCCACCCACAGCTGGCAGCTGCCATGTTGCACCCAGCAATATGGCCACCAGCCTATGGGTGGCCAGTCCTTGCTCCTGTATTTTTCGGGAACATCTTTGCACCCCTCCCCCCGTTTGGCACAAGGTGGGTGTGTGCCTGCATATGCACCGCACATCCTGGGATGAATATTGGGATGTGCCGTTTGTGCTGTATACATTACTGATGTGCCCTGGTGCATCGGGATTTGCGCTGAGCAAATTCCCCTTTTGAATATTGCGCCTAAGCACATTGTGCGCATTGCAAGATAAGCACAATATTGTTGGGCGCCTATGCGCAATCCCTTTGAATATCTCACTCCCATATGTTAATGTTATTCAAAGATATAACATTGTCAGTAAATATAATTATTAGGTACAATGTCATACAGTAAATGTAATTCACTGATATGACATCATACAGTAATGGTTCACTGGTATAATATCATACCCATAAAGTGTGACTTTAACGACATGTTATAAACCTTTTACTGCAAGGTTTGGTCCATTTGGCCAACAATTTTAAAATCTAGATAAAAAGGTAAAATACATTAAAATAAATGTTTATTAGAATTGCTAAACCCTGGGTTACTTTTTTTTTGTTTCTTTGTTTTTTTACAGTTAAAATGTACCTGGATCCACATATCATATAATCTACAAAAACAATGATGCTGTGATACAGTATTGGCATTCCCTAAAATCATCATTCTCTCTGCCAGCATTGCTGCCCCATTTACTTTATTGATATTAGCAGCTTGTTCTGTCCAGTGATCTGCCCATTTTGGTTCACACCTTTGTGACCTCACGCCTTGACTACTGCAACTCCTTTTACTTAGGGCTTGCTGGGGTTGATATCCGCCACTTGCAGCTAGTGCAGAACGTTGCTGCATGGTTACTGACTGTGGTATCTAGGAGATCCCATATTACCACAGTTGTGTGCGATCTGCACTGGCTGCTGGTTCCGTGGTGGATCACCTTTAAGGAGGTTTGTTAACCTACACAGCTCTACATGAACTTGGTCCTGACTACTTAAAAGAGCTTCTGACTCCTTACACCCCCGTGCAACAACTCCACTTGGCTGACGAGTGGTTGCTGGAGATTCCGAGGGTTGGTTTGAATTCATCTGGGGTACGCACTTTTATGTTTGCTGCCCCAACCCTCTGGAATTCTCTGCCCCATTATCTGCAGGAATGCTGTACTATGGGGAGCTGTAAGCCAGCACTGAAGACATTTTTATGGAGCTAGGCATTCCCTGATTTTCTGTGATTTTCTTTAGGTTTATTGAATTATTTGTGTATTTGTGAATTGTCTTGGTATTGTGAAAGGTGTTCAATTAAATAAAGCCATTATTATTATTATTTGACAAGATAGTGCTGATATTAATGTAATGCAAATCCTAATTCACTTGATCATTTAACCCCTAAGGAAAAGCACACCACCATTTTGCCACCGTTCCAGAGATGTCTAACATTAATGTTTCATTTCCTGGCTTTTGACACTTTGTATGTCAACTCTGATAAATGCAATAATGTATTTTTTTTAATTAAATTTCCTTAAATCTTGAAAAAGATAAACAACAAACTGAACACATTGTTTTCTTCACAGAGGGCATTGCAGGCATTCTTAGAATGGCAGAAAATGGGGAGATATTGTTGATGGGGGTCATGAATATGCCACATATTAACTGGAGCATCTTTGCTGCAGCCACATCCATAAGAAATGTAATTCTCAATGCCCTACAGGAGGCATGCCTCAGACAGCTGGTGCTGAAACCAACTTGGGAGGGAGCAGTCTTAGACCTGGTACTCTCAAATGGGGACAAAGAAAGGATCTTGGATTTAGAAGTGGGTAGCCATCTGGGAACAAGTGACCACCAAACAGTGTGGTTCACAATAAACATAGCCATAGAGTCAAGTCACACGAAGGTGAGGGTATTGGACTGTGGTAGGGCTGACTTTAGCAAAATGGTAGAGTGCCTCAGAAAAGCACTGGCAAATGGGCAAGAGAATGGGGTGGAAGAACAATGGGGCAAAATCAAAGCTGCCTCCACAGAGGCAACAAGTCTTTGTGTGAAGCAAATAAAACAAAATGAAGGATAAAAAACACGTTGATTTTCAAAAGAGGTGGCGGGGAAGGTTAGGGAGAAATAGCATTCAGAAAGTATAAGGAAACACAGAAGGAGCAGGACACAGAACTGTACTAATTAAAGCAGAATGAAATGGGAAAGACAGTCAGAATAGCAAAGGCCCAAACCAAGGAAAAGATAGCCAACCCAGTTAAGAAGGGGAATAAAACCTTTTATACTGTAGGTATATTAGGGATTGAAGAAAGGCCAGGGGAGGGATAGTGAAGCTTAATAGAGAGAAGAGGGATTGGCAGAGGGTGACAGTGATAAAGCAGAGCTACTGAATGAATACTTCTGCTCACTAGTCACAAAAGAAGAGGAGAGGGAGTTACCTAAGCCAAATAATAGAAGCACTCTGGATAGGGGGGTCAATTCCAGTCTATTCACACAAGAAATGGTACTGAAAGAACTCCTAAAACTGAAGGTGGACAAAGCAATGGGGCCTGGCAGGATTCACCCTAGAATTCTAAAAGAACTAAGGGGAGAACTAGTGGCACAACTGACTACCCTTTTTTAACAAATCTTGGGAGGATGGTGTGGTACCTGAGGACTGGGGGAGGATAAAAGTGATTCCCCTTCATAAAAGTGGAAGCACGGTAGAGGCATGAAACTACACACCTGTTAGTTTGACTTCGGTGGTAGGGAAAATGATTGAATCACTTCTAAAAGAAAGAATTGTTGAGTACCCAGAGGCCTGCTGGGAACAGGACCTAAGGCAGCATGAATTCACATTGGGAAGGTCATGCCAAATTAATCTAATAGATTTCTTTGACTGGGTGACCAAAGTAGTAGACTAGGGAGGGGCTGTGGATGTGACCTACCTAGACTTTAGCAAGACATTTGACACAGTCACACACACAAAAGATTAATAAACAAATTAGCCAGCCTGGGAGTGGGTCCTAGGGTGGTAACCTGGATAAATAATTGGCTGGAGAACAGGACTCAGAGGGCAATAGTAAATGGAGTCCTCTCTGAAGAAGGGGGGTTTACTAGTGGGGTACTGCGTGTTCAGTACTGGGTCTGGTCCTCTTTAATGTCTTTATAGGTGACATTGCAGAGGGACTGTAAGGAAAAGTATGCCTCTTTGCAGATGACACATATAATGTACCTGCAACAGGGTTGATACACAAGGGAGGGTGGAAAGAATGAGAAGGGGACTTGGCAAGGCTGGAGGAATGGTCAAAAGTATGGCAGCTTAGATTCAATGCAAAGAAGTGCAAAGTAATGCACCAGAGAAACAAAAATTCAAGGGAAAAGTACACAATGGGGCTGGAGGTATTAACGACAACAAAAATGGAAGTTGACTTTTGGGTGGTTATATCAGATGACCTAAAAGTAGACAAGCAATGTGAGAAGGCAGTAAGGAGGGCTGGTGGGATACTGGGATGCATAGGGAAATGCATCACCAGTAGAAAACAAGAAGTTGTTATCCCTCTGTACAGACAGTTGGTGAGACCCCATCTGGAGTTCTGCATGCAGTTCTGGAGACCCCATCTCCACAAGGACATCAACAGGATGGAGGCAGTCCAGAGGAGGGCAACTAAAATGGTGCACAGTCTGCACCAGAAACCATATGAAGAGAGACTTAAAGAGCTTAATATGTATACCCTCGAGGAAAGGAGAGAGCGGCGGGACATGACAGTAATTTTCAAGTACCTCAAGGGATTTAATAAAGTCCAAGAAGTAGCATCTTTCAGAAAACAGATGTGCAAGGACAATGGGGCACAATTTGAAGATAGAGGAGGGACGACTCAGGAGCAATATGAGGAAGTATTTTTTCATGGAAAGGGTGGTGGACGCATGGAACAGTCTCCATGAGGAGGTTGTGGTGCCAAAAACAGTGAGGACTTTAAGAATGTATGGGACAGACATAAGGCAATTCTAGTGGGAGGTAGGGGGAAGTAAACTGTTGGTAAAACTAGGATCTGCAACTTATTCAATACGGTAGGTAGGGAAATGGATAGTGCTGTGCAGAATGCGGAATTCCACCAGTGGAATTTTTTCTGGAATTTCACTGGTTCATCAGCAGAATTCTGCTGATTGTGATCTGTGGAATAATATTCTGTGGAAAAACATTTTTTCTACAGAAAAGTATTCTGCAACAATTTCCATGGACAATATCAAGATCCGTGGAATAACATTCCATGGGACAGCATTTTTTCCAGAGAAATTATCTTGCAACTATTTTCTACTGTAGAATTTCACCATTCTATTTGTGTTGGAACTGTGGTGGAATTTTTAAAATTCTGCTTAATTTAATTTCACTGGAATTTGAAAATTCTGCACAGCACTAGAAATAGGCAGACTGGGTGGGCCATGCAGCCCTTATCTGCTGTCAAAGTCTAAGTTCAAAACCCCAAGAATACTGCAGTTGCAGAGTTTTGCGCAGAACTTGCAACCTGCCAAAGAATATCTGCAGTACCACACAATTACTGTAACTGTTCTTGGTGATTATTTAATATTTCCAGTTTATCTGTAGCACCTGATTCCCTTCCCCTCATTTTATATCCAAAACCCCTCTATGCACAGCATGTGACATTATCAGTGATATCACATCATACATTACCTAATGACAAGGCTACATTCTGCCAGGTGCAGTATGAATAGTCACTTACTGTATCTACCATAGCTCCCACTTCCAGAGGAAGTGGCACAGCACATCAGGTACTGCGACATTTGGTCAACCTGTACTACAGCCTAATAAAATTTTCTGTGTTAAGTTATTACGTTAAGGCCAGCTTAAACAAATACTTGACAATAGCATACACCTGTCAACTCTATACCTTACTTTGTACAGATTTATTTGTGCCTTTAAGATATAGGGATGCCATCCGAAATGAATAACTGGTAAAATGAATTAACCTGTCATTTTTAAGAAAAGTAAAGTAATTATGCCCAGAAAAGTGGAGTACAATAATGTGTAGACCTTTTCAAAGAACAGATCTACTAAATGAATAACCATGCTGTAGGGGTAGCATGTTGGGATCCTGTGCCAGTGACTCAGGTTCAGGGACGAGCTCTGGGAGCTGACTGGGCAGCACAAGGATGGAGGGGATTGCCCTGCCACAGAGCTTCACTCTGAGCCTGGGAAGGTATGGCACAGTGTTCTGTCATGTGGGTGACACCTTGTGATGGGCTGGGGAGCCTTCTCTCACCAGGGGTCCAGATGCATGTCATGGCCTGATGGGGTTACATAGTGTGTCAGGAGAAGTGATTTGGCATGAAAAGTGAGTCTTGCAATATCTTCTGTATTCTGTTTATTCCACTTCCAAAAGGACCTGTACGAATAAGGGTGCTGACTGGGCAGCACAAGGATGGGGGGGGGGGGCTTGCCCTGCCACAGAGCATCACTCTGAGTCTGGAAAGGCATGGCACAGTGTTCTGTCACATGGATGACACCTTGTGATGGGCTGGGAAGCCTTCTCTCACCAGGGGTCTACGTGCATGTCATGGCCTGATGGGGTTACATAGTATGTCAGGAGAAGTGCATTGGCATGAAAAATGAGTCTTGCAGTATCTTCTGCATTCTGTTTATTCCACTTCCAAAAGGACCTGTATGAATAAGGATACAATTTTACAGTCACAGAAAGGGAATTGTTTTTAATCTATGTTACAGACTGCATATAAACATATAGGTGATGCAAAGTGGGGACCTCACGAGTGGTGTAAACAGCATTGGTATATAGATATCTTATTTAACACATAAGGTCTCCTCTGTGTATTGCATTTATGCAATAGAATAGGACCTTAAGTGGTAGATTTTTTTTTTAGCTTTTTTTGAAAATAAAATCATTTTTAAAAGTCTGTGTTTTTTATTTGTGGACTAGTGTTACTGTGTGTTCCCCCATCCTGACTGCCATAGCCACTGCCATGGATGTGAAGTCAGGATGACAAGCTGATACTGCAATATGGAAGTTCACTGGTGCCCCAGAACTTCTGCAGAAATTACAAACCACTGCCACAGAAGTTCTGTGGCAAATGGTTATCCTGCTGCAGAATTTGGCAAGTGTATTGCAAGACATTTTAACACAGTCATGATGGCATAAAATTCAAATGACAGAGTACACCAATTTCAAAGCTATATAACAGAGTAAGTTGCACAATGCATCAATAGTGTATGTGGGGGGGTGTGTGGATAGGGCATAGGATGTTGTAATGTGGAGAGAAAAGAGAAGAGGCTAGCTGTGGTACGTGCTTTTGAGAAGTGTTCCTGTAAGAGTGGTTTGAGAGACTGCTGGGAGGATTTATAAATATACCTACTATTTTTTTAACTGTATTACTGAAAAAGGGGGTCCAACTTGACAAGTCTAGACTTTGGGGCAGTGCTGAAGAATACATCTGCCTCGTTAAACACTGGTAAGACATTTTTACAGATTATGGGTTCAGTTCTCAAAGGGTACGACAGGGCTTGCACAAGCCCTGTGTCAAAATCTATTCCAGGTATCGCATGTTAAGAAATGCCTGCACAAAAGCTACCAGACTTGCCAAGTCTGAATATTTTAAATCGTCTTTTCTCAAAAACATTAATTCCCCCTCCAAATTCTGGAACGTGATCCACAGCCTATTCCTCCCCCTTCACATTCGCCTCTCCCTGTGTTAAAATAAATAACTCATTGGTTTCTGAACTGTGTGCAGTTGTTCAAGAGTTTAACTCCTAATATACCTCCTGCTCCACACCACGGCACTTCTAAAGTCCCTCCCCTCAAACCTCCCCCCCTCACCCTCCCACACCCAGCACTCAACCCCTCCATGCCCACCATTTCTTCTCCTTTTTTGCTGTCTCCCGAAAGAAACACTAACGGCCCTTCTCTCTCTTAATCCTTCCAAAGGCTCATCACCAGATGACCTTGACCCTAAACTCCTCTGTCTTTTAGCTTCTGCTATATCTTACCCTTTCTCCTTAATCCTAAATCTTTCCTTCTCATCCTCATCTGTTCCTTCATCCTGGAAACATGCGGTGGTCCTTCCTCTCCCAAAAGGTGGTGACCCTTTCTCCCCTGCAAATTTTCACCCACTCTCCCTCCTCCCCGCCCTTGCTAAACTCCAAGAACACCTGGTCCTCTATCAACTAACCTCCTTCCTCAATGACTCATCCTGTTTCAACCATTCCAATCTGGTTTTCAGAAGAACCACTCCACTACCACCTCCCAACTCAGGCTTGCTGACTCCATCCTCACTGAGATTGATAATCCCCTCATTACCTCTGCCATCTTTGTCGATCTTGCAAAGGCTTTTGACACAGTCTTCCAAGTCCTACTTCTTGACTGTCCTACAGCTGCTGGGTTGTCTACTTCAGCCCAAAATTTAGAGCTTACCTTTTGGGCAGAACACTGTCAATCAAGAACCAGAATACATTCAAATGTTGGGTGACTGAAAATGCTATACTCAGTTGTTTGTGGACAATATGTTATATGAAGGAGTATCCTGCTGTATTATGTTATGTATCTGATTTACTGACTGTAGTGCTGTCTTATTGGAAAACAATAACTATTCTACGATAAAAAAATGATCCAGAATACAAACCCCACCCCCATTTCTACAGGAGTCCCACAAGGCTCAGTGCTTGGACCCTTTCTCTTCTCCATCTTCCTAAATGACCTGCCCTCAGTATGCTCCCCCTCCTCCTCTATCCATATGTATGCCATCAACACCACCCTGTTCTCCTCTGGCAAATGCCCACTGATGTAGCAACCACTCTTCAGCATGACATCCATCAGGTTCGGCTATGGTTTCCTCACAGCAACTATTCCAAAATGCCAAAAAGATTGTCTTCATGACCTTTGGCACTAGGCAGAGACTCTCTAGGCTCCACCCTTTACCAGCTTTCCATACCCTTAATGGGACAATCCTAGGGGACACCTCCTCATTCAGATACCTTGGGGTTTGGTTGGACCAATGCCTCAACTTCTCTTGCCACATTGATGCCATCCTGAAAAAACTGCACCCCAAGATCAGTGCCTTATTCAGGAACCATAGTTGCATATCTTCTATGGCGTGACACGAACTAGTCCAGATGATCCTCCCCATCTTTGACTACTGTGATGTAGTCTATGGTGATGCTCCCAAATCCTCCCTAACCAGATTGGACACTGTCTTTAACTCCTTCTGTCGATTTTCCCCTGATGCTCCATCGTGCACTCATCACTGTGAACTCTACCACTCCCTTTCCCCTTCCCTCACTTGCCAACAGGCACCTCACTCATTGTGCCAAACTCACTTCTAAATTCTGGTTAGGAGAACGTCCCTCCTACCTTTCATGATCACTCACTTCCCCCTTTCACTCCCTCAGATCCTCTTACACTCGCACTTTGTTGGTTCCCCATCGAACCACTCTCATCTGTCAGTCAGGCTTTACCCGTTGTTTCCCGCAAATCTGGAACTCCCCCCTCCAAATACAGCAGTCCTTCTCCTCCTCCTCCTCCTCCTCCTCCCTTGCCTCTGCCTTACATAACTTTCTCTCATCTAACTGCTCCTGCTTTAACTATCCTTAACTATCATCCTATACCACTGCTCCTCTTCATAACTCACATCCCCTATTAAACCTTCCTCCCTCTGAGCCTGCATCTCAGCACATTTTGCTCTCCCTTCACCACTTACCCCCTCACTCCTACCACTAATCTTTTTCCATTATCAACTTGCCCATCCTTGGTTTTGACCTCTGGCAGGGTTCTCAGCATCCTGGAGGGATCTAGCTCTGGGCAAGCCTTCTCCTTCCCCTCCCCCTCACTCTCTCTCTCTCCTTTCTCCCCAACTTGTCCTCTCCTAAATCTGCCTTCTGTCAGGATTCTTAGCACCCTGGCAATGTCTACTATCAGGCAAGTTTCTTCCCTCCCTCCTGCTTTTTTCCTCTCCTCTTCTATCCCCCACATTCCATCTGCCCAACTTGTCCTCGACTAATTATATCCCTTGGCAGGGTTCTCTGCATCCTGGAGGGGCCATCACTGGGCAATTATTCTTCCTTCACATCTCCTCCCACTTTATCCTTTTTGCCTAACTAGTCCTCATCTGATTCTGTGCTCTGGCAGGGTTCTCCGCATCCTGGGGTGGCCTAGTCTTAAGCATGCTTCTTCTTTTCCTCCTCTTCCCTCCGTTCCCTTCATCCTTTCTTTTCTCTCTTCCCAACTTATCCTCACCTAGTTCTAACCAATTTGTTCTTGCCTGCTCCTGCCTCTTATTATAAGTTCTTGCCTCATTCCACCACTGGCAGTGATCTCTGTACTCTGAAGGTACCAGTTCTAGTTATGACCCATCCTTTCCTTCCCTATCCCTTACCCCACCTCTCTCCTGCCCTCCTCTCTACCCACTGCACATAACCAAAGGAAGCAGTTCACTTGAGCTAATAATTTGCACTTTTTGTTTTGTCTGAGGTGCTCCCAAAGTGCACTAGCCCTGTGTTAACTTGCCCCTCACAACTGATTCTTTTTTGCTCACTTTTCTCGGTATTGTTCCCCCCGTCTTTATCCTCTCCTTCCCTCAGATGGTTTCCCCTGTTTACCCCTCTGCCCTCCTTGATTTCTCCCCACTGCACCTTATTCATTCAATAATTGCTAAATAATCTGCCTCTTAACCATGATCCATTCTTGCAAGGAGTTGGTTGCAAGGCTACATTAAATTTCTGTACTATGTTCCTCAGATATGCCACTTGTAATTAAATGCATATTCCACAGGTATGATATATTTAACCGTATGTTATGTCACAAATGTGACTGTATAATTATTTATGATATGTTTTAACTGTATGTGTTGTTACAAATGTAATTGAATGTTTAATTTCTGAGATGTGTTAAATGTTAAAATGTATATCTAATTCTTCATCCAGTTGTACCACCCCACCCCCCCAGTTGCACTGGGAGACAAGTAACTTGTTGTTCAGTGTGCCTTCCTGGTAAAATACTTTAATAAATAAATAGATAAATGCTGCACTGTGTTCCTGATTCTTGTAGGCCACACGCATTTGAAGCACTTTATTCCCTTTATGGTGGCTTGTGCCAAATATGTGGCACAGACCCCATAAAAAGGTCCCCAAAGTTAGACCAGCCAAAGCTGGTCTATCTTGCACCATGTGGTGCACAGGACTGAGAATCCCAACTGCTGGTCAGGGGATGCTGCAAGCACCATGCACTGTGTAGTTAGCACACCCGGGGATTGTGGCATTCCCTCCATTTTAAGAATCAAGCCCTATCTCTTGGTAGACCAGGAAAGGAATGCATGATTTATTTTGGTACTCCACAGCAAGTTCAATACTAAGTTTCTTATTCATGTCATCAAGGTGAGTCAGGGTGAAAAAGTTGAAATTCTGGTACAGCCACATTTTAAAGTACTTGAAGTGGGGTATTTCTTCAAGTAGGTTGCCATCCACAGTTTAGAAGACAGAGGTATGCTGGAGTCTTACTAGTCTCTGTGTAGTACCAAAAGACAGAGAAACACTTTTTTAGTATTTAGTGGATCTTGTTTGAGCAGAACACATGCTTGACATTGTTAAAGCCATGGTGTAGCAATGCTTCGAGCTCAGGGACTGAAGCACCAGAAACAAATAGAACTGTGTCATCACATATATGAGTATATGTGATAATGAGACACAGGTGGACTGTAGGTCTTTTAAAAAGATGAAGAAAAATACTGAGCCAAGAATGGAACTCTGGGGGAACAGAACATGATGGGCAGTGGGGTGGATAGGGCATCATCAACCAGGACCAACTGGAGTAGATCCAAAATGTAGGAATGGAACATCCAAACTGCCATGTTGGATCGGCCCACAGTACTTAACTTATTCAAGAGAAGCTGATGGGCCACAGTATCAAATGCCAGTATAGCGCAGTGGATTAAGTCTCTGATGCTGAATGTTGGCCTTCTGTTGTTAAATGTCAATGTTAATACATCCTGGTCTTTCACACTTTCTAAGGGTGTGAAAACCATAAATCATAGTTAAGCAGTTCTAACTATATTATTAATGTCTGCCCACTCTTGCAACCCTAAGAGTGTCTTCCCCAGACATAATATATTATTGAGCAGGGTTGATCAATAATATATTAAAATTTAGATAACCTCCCATGAACTTGCCTATTTTGAGGGTAAGTGAGTGAGACATTTGACAAAATAGGAGTGCTTTATGCGCAGGGAAAACAAGTGTTCCAATTCATCAGAACTGCTCCCCGATCTACAGTAAATTATATGTTGTTACCATATGTTCAGAAACTGCTACTTGATTGGGCAAAGCTAGAATGTCAATCTTCTGAACCCCTGTGAGAGTCTAACACCGATATTCTTTGGCATTCAGAGTAGAAGTAGCACAAGTCCGGGGTGCAGGGACAATTCTCATGTCAGTTCAGCATAGTAATTCCACACTCACCACCACTACTGAAAAGAACTGCTGCTCACACAATTTCAATAAAGTGCAAATTTTATTGAAGTGCCAGTGCAAGATACACCACATGCCATTCAATGGGCAACTGAAACATTCTGTGCAATTAGCTATTAAAATAGGCAATATGCCAAAGAATATGCCAAAGAGTATCGGTGCTAGAGGGTAAACAGGGAGGAGAAGAAGCACTGTGGGTAAATTAGGAGACAGGCAACGGCACCACAATCCACACAGGGGTTTTATATAGACCCCTTCTCAGCTGGAGGAAATGGACAAGAAAATGATAGAAAGTATACTTAGAATGGCAGAAAAAGGGTAGATATTGCTGATGGGTGATCTGAATATGCCACATGTTAACTGGAGTGCAGTTGCAGCAGCCACTTCGAAGAGTGGAGTTATTCTAGATGCCCTACAGCGGGCATGCCTTAGACAACTAGTTGGAGCCCACTCGAGAGGGAGCAATCTTAGACCTGATTCTCTCAAATGGAGATGGAGAGAGGATCGCAGATGTAGAAGTGGGTAGCCATCTGGGAATTAGCGATCATCGAACAGTATGGTTCACAATAAACACAGCAACAGAGTCAAGCCATACAAAGGCAAAAGTACTGGACTTTAGGAGGGCTGACTTTGCCAAAATGGGTGAGTGCCTAAGGAATGCACTAGCAAATGGGCAGGAAGGAGGGGTGGAAGAACAATGGGGAATAATAAAAACTGCCATCACAGAGGTAACAAGCCTTTGTGTGAAGCAAATAAACAAAACGAAATGATGTATGAAACCACTATGGTTCTCAAAGGAAGTGGCAGTGAAGGTTCAAGAGAAAAAGAAAGAATTCAGGAAGTACAAGGAATCGCAGAAGGAGCAGGACAGAGAACTGTATCTGTTAAAGCAAAAGGAGGCTGGGAAGGCAGTCAGAACAGCAAAGGCCCAAACCGAGGAAAAGATAGCCCACTCAGTTAAGAAGGGGGATAAAACCTTTTATAGGTACATCAGGGAGCGAAAGAAGACCAAGGGAGGGATAGTGAGGCTTGATGAAGGGGAGGAGGGTGGCAGAGGAAGACTGTGAAAAGGCAGAGATACTAAACAAATATTTTGCTCAGTATTTACAAATGAAGAGGGGAGGTACCTAAAACAAACAGTAGAAACACTCTGGATACAGAAGTTGATACCAGCCCATTTACAGAAGAAAGGGTTCTGAAAGAACTCTTAAGACTGAAGGTGGACAAAGCAATGGGACCTGATGGATTCATCCCAGAATTTAAAAGAACTAAGGGTAGAACTAGTGACACCACTGACTACCCTTTTTAACAAATCATGGGAGGATGGGGTGGTACCCGAGGACTGGAGGAGGGCAGATGTGATTCCCCTTCACAAAAGTGGGAGCAAGGTCAAAGCAGGAAACTACAGACCTGTTAGTTTACCTCAGTGATAGGGAAAATGATGGAATCACTTCTGAAGGAAAGAATTGTCGAGTATCTAGAGGCCAGAGGGGCACAGGACCCTAGGCAGCATGGATTCACAGTGGGAAGGTCATGCCAGATGAATATGATAGATTTCTTTGACTGGGCGACCAAAGTAGTAGATCAGGGAGGGGCTGTGGACATGGCCTACCTAGACTTTAGCAAGGCATTTGACACAGTTCCACAGAAAAGATTAATATACAGTTAGCCAGCCTGGGAGTGGGTCCCAAGATGACAGCCTGGGCAAAGAATTGGCTGGAGAATAGGACACAGAGAGTAACAGTAAATGGAGTCCACTCAGAAGAAAGGAGGGTTACTAGTGGGGTACCACAGGGTTCAGTATTAGGACCAGTCCTCTTCAATGTCTTTATAAGTGACATTGCAGAGGGACTGAAAGGAAAAGTATGTCTCTTTGCAGATGGCACAAAGATCTGCAACAGAGTTGATGCACAGGGTGGGGTGGAAAGGATGAGAAGGGACTTGGCAAGGTTAGAGGAATGGTCAGATGTATGGCAGCTTAGATTCAATGCTAAGAAGTGCAAGGTAATGCACCTGGGAAACAAAAACCCAGGGGAAGAGTACACAATGGGGGGTAAGATACTAACAACAACAAAAATGGAAAGGACCTGGGGGTAGTCATATCAGATGACCTAAAGGTGAGCAAGCAATGTGAGAGGGCAGCAAGGAGGTCTGGGGGATACTGGGATGCATAGGGAGAGGCATCACCAGTAGAAAACAGGAAGTTATTATCCTCTGTACAGACAGCTGGTGAGACCCCATCTGAGTACTGTGTGCAGTTCTGGAGACCCAATCTCGCAAAGACATAGACAGGATGGAAGCTGTCCAGAGGAGGGAACTAAATGGTGCAGGGTCTGCACCGAAGACATATGAAGAGAGATGAAAGGAGCTTAATATGTATTGCCTCGAGGAAAGGAGGGAGGGGGGGACATCATAGAAATGTTCAAGTACCTCAAGGGAATCAATAAAGTCCAAGAGGGTAGCATCTTTCAAAAAAAGAGGTGTGCAAGAACAAGAGGGCACAATTTGAAGATGGGGGGGTGGCTCAGAGGTAATTTAAGGAAGTATTTTTTCACAGAGAGGGTTGTGGATGCATGGAACGGCCTTCCAGAGGAGGTTGTGGAGTCAAAATCAGTGGTGGAATTCAAGCATGTATGGGACTGTCATAAGGCCATTCTAGGGGGTGGGATTAGGAAGAATTAGGCTGCTGGTTAACTAGGATCTGCAGCTTATCCAGTAGGTAGGGAGATGGACAGACTGGGTGGGCCAAGCGGTCCTTATCTGACATCAAATTCTATGTTTCTATTAAATACTAAAATCAAGCTTATTACTCTAAATATGTATGACTCTAAAACTTGCAAAGACTTTTCACTGGGTATGTCCATGAAAAGAGGTTACACAGTGTGACA
Organism: Neoceratodus forsteri; assembly: GCA_016271365.2. NCBI lineage: Eukaryota > Metazoa > Chordata > Ceratodontiformes > Ceratodontidae > Neoceratodus > Neoceratodus forsteri. Next base: position 105,313,153 of record CM057458.1, read on the forward strand.
CGAGGGCCAATTTTTCAGAGCCATAATAATTTAATTTTGATAAGTTTGTCAAGACACTGCGACCCAACAGCCAAAAAGGACCATGTTGGAGACCATGTGATGCAGCTATCTGAGTAGCAACCTCCTGAACTCACTCCAGCCATCAGACCACCTATTACGAATTAAAACTCAGAAAATTGCATTTATCTGAGCATAACTGACCAATTCTACTTATCTAAATACTATCTCCTCTGGGATATCAAACAACGTAATACTGGCTGGAAGGAGGAATGAAAAAATCAGTACTTAAGCACACGCCGCCATCCACCCCAGAAAAGGCTCCCAAGAAGTCAAGGGCCACTGGAATGGCCAGCTTATCGAGTGCTATACAAGTGGATCCTGAAATGGAGCAGCTTACTCTATCCCGATTTTTGGAAGAATTTAAGCCTTTCCAATTGGAGCTCCAGCTGATTTCAGAAGAAATAAAATCAATATCCCAGGCGCTAGAAGATGTGGCGATTCTTACATCCGATAATGAAGCCTGACTGACCTCAACCGAACAAAAACAAAAGAAAAATGGAAACAGAGTTAACTTCTACATGACAATGAATTAAAAGTCTGGAGAATAAAGTGGAGGACTTGGAGGGCAGAAGCCGGCACAATAATGCAGTTTTAATTGGGTTGCCAGAGAAAGAGGAAGGTCCGGATGCCATTGGCTTTGCCCAAAAATTTATAGAATCGGTTGCTGGGCCATCTCCCTTTGGGGATAAATATATCACCGAACGTGCCCACCGAGCCATTCACCCACCACCACCTTTGGGAGCCCGACCTCGTACATTTATTTTTCATTTCGTTAACTATCAGGAATGGCAGCATTTTATTGTTAAGGTTAAAGGGCTTCAGGAGATCAAATGGGCTGAGACAAAAGTACGAGTGGCCCAGGACTTGCCACTTTCTGTGAAACAAAGAAGAGCTTCATTTCACCAGCTCGTGGTTAAACAAATTACTTCTGGAATTAAATTCCGGATGGGTTACCTGGCGAGATTCCAGGTTCTAATAGCAGGGAGCTGGATCACTTTCGAGGATGCAGAGTCTGCGGCAACTAACTTAAAAAGTTATTTTCCAGAGTTATTCCATGACCGATGAATATCTTTGTTAACACTCTGGAGACAGGGTGCTTCAACAATGTGGGAAAGAGAAGGATTCATTTGAGTTGCTGGTTAATCTGTATATTGGCACCTGCTGGTCACAAATATCTCATTCATGGTTAAAAGAAGGCATGTCTTTACTGGCCCAGAAGATTAATACATTTGAAAGTTTTTTTTCCTTTTCCCCTTCTTTTTGTTTTACCCTAGCTATAAGCTAGGAGAACTGCAATAACTGCAATAATTCCCATCTAAATACTTGTAATGGTGACTGTTGATACGCTAGTGGCCAATGCCCTTGCTATGGGGACATGGAACAAAGGAATTTTCCTTCTCAATCGGGAAAAACAAAAAGGAGAGAGATAGCCGTGAATCCCACCTTTGTCCTCCAGAGGGAACCATAGACTGATTTATGGGCACGCTCTTTTGTTGTTTTATTTATATAATCTGCATTTGGGACTAGAATTTATAACTGCAGATTGTTACGTTTCACTTGCAAAAGATGTACCAGGTCATTTTAGGGTTTCTCAAGTCACTCTACATATGGTAACTTATTATAGGGTTCCGGATACAGAACCGTGGAGTCAAGGGGAAGTCAATCATAATTGTGTATATTTCAATCTCTCAATATACCAACTTTTTTGGGTTTTCCTTTTTTTTTTATTCCATATGGAAAGCCTATATAACAGGTCACTTATCTCTAAGATAACTGGGAAGCCCCAATAGTAATTGAAACTATGTGCGTGAGGATTTCTTGCAGTATCTTATCAAGGAATAATGTAATGGTGGGGTTTGCTTGCTTTTCATTCTAAGGTAGGGTGTAGATAGAGATACCAGGATTTAGGTTAAATCTTGAGTTCTAATGACACTATACTATATTCTGGGTATCTAAAATAGGATCACAAATATAGTTGGGTGGTTGTAATGGCTGGGGGGGATAGTTGCTGCTTAGTTAGCTGTTGGCCGGGGCCGAAATAATAAAGGGGGGGGATAGGGACTGCGAAAAAGCCGGATTACAAGTAAATGTCTCGCTTCAAAGAATTGCGGGTATGGTAGGGCCAAGGTGGGTGAGGGGGATGGGGGAGTGGGGGGGCTAACGGCAACACAATGATATGGATGTCTTTTCTTATGCTGAAACAGTGGATTATTAAGATATCCCCATACACTTAATATGACTTTACTCAGGCTGAAATGCTATGATGGGCACAATTAAGATTGCCTCTTGGAATGTGAAAGGACTGAGACGACAATTGAAACAGTACAAAGTCCTTAAACATTTGACACTTTTAGCCTCTGATATTATTTTCATCCAAGAATCTCATCTATTGAATTTGGAGGCTTTCCGTATGTGGAGACAACAAATAAATCATGTTTTCTCCTCGGGAGGCACAACTCAAAGTTGTGGAGTCCTAATATTGATATCTAGAAAGATACCCTTTACACTTATTCAAATACTTAATGATCCACAGGGCAGATATGTTTTCATACACTGTCATTTAAATTATATTGAATTAATGTTAGGAGGTATGTATGGACCAAACAATGATTCCCCAGGATTTTTTATGCAGCTGGTTAATGTCCTATCTCCATTTTTGTCATTACCCATGATTATGGGAGGGGATATGAATATAGTATTTGACCCCATGATGGACCGTACTTCGGGACACAAAAGAGGACTATCACCAGCACAAAGGGCCTTCCAACTATTTATTGATAATTTAGGGCTATTTGTTGTATGACGAGTCATTAATCCTGTTGTTAAGGGTTTTACCTTTACATCCCTGGTCCACAAGACATCTTCTCGAATAGACTATATATTTATCTCTAAAACACTTTTGGGTGGAGTTTTAGAGACATCTATTCAGTCGGGACATCCTTCTGATCACTCATTGGTTATGTGTAGCCTGGCCATAGCCGTTACTCCAGGTAGAAGTACACGGTGGAAAATTAACAACCAGCTGTTGAAAGATAAAGCAATGGTCACCATTATTACCAAACACATTGAGCAGTTTATAGAATTTAACATTGGATCTATAACCAGGTTTGATTTGGTATGGTGTGCATTTAAAGCCTACATGAGAGGATTCTGATTAGCCTCTCTTCTCAAAGGAAAAAGAAAAATGAACAGGACTCAAGCACTCTGCTTACACAAATACATCTATTGGAAGCTCAATTGACACCTTCCTCGTCGGAAGATGTCAGACTAAAATCATCTAAATTAAAAGACAGTTATTTGGAAATTCTAAGAGAAAAAGCAGAATTTGCTATATTAAAACTAAAGCTTCCTATGTAGATCAGGGGGAAAAGCAGGGCACCTTTTAGCACTCAGAATTTAACAACAGGAGTCTGCTAGATACATTCCATCTATTCGATCTCTTAAAGATGGTGGGTTAAAAACGTTGCTGTCTGACATAGTTTCAGAATTTAAGACCTTTTATTCCAAATTATATTGCTCTAGGTTGAACCCACCTCCTCTTCAAGAAGTGGATTCTTACCTACTCTCAGCCAATTTACCAACCCTTTCTAGCATTCAGCAACAGACTCTTAGCAATCCAATATCCCCTGAAGAGATAGTAAGGGCTATTGATAGCTTATTCCCTGATAAGTCACCAGGTCCAGACGGGTTTTCTGCTAATTTTTACAAACAATTTCAGAAACAATTAGTCCCTTTATTGTTGACACTGTTTCAACACATTCTAACGGGGGCCCAGGTAGATCCTACATTGTTTGAGGCTTTGATTGTTGTATTACTTAAAACTGGTCATAACCCGGAATTAACTACTAGTTACCACCCTATCTCTTTGTTGAATCAGGACATTAAAATCTTGACTAAGTTGATAGCTACACATCTTAATACGGTATTGCCATCCCTTATTGGAGCAGAGCAAGTCGGCTTCATGAAAGGACGCTCGTCCATGAATCATCTTTGAACACTTTCACATGTTTTATCAGTTTCAAGGGATGCTCATTTCCCAGCAGTCCTTATCTCTCTTAACACAGAGAAAGCTTTTGATAGAGTGGACTGGAATTTCTTGTTTAGTACTCTTCAGGCTTATAATTTCCCTCCTGTGTTCCAGCACTGGATAAAAGCTCTATACCATGCTCCTTCTGCACGAATTACTGCTAATGGAGTGTTATCACTCCTTCTTCCGCTAGAATCTGGTACCAGACAAGGGTGCCCCCATCCCCCCTACTTTTCAATTTATATCTAGAACCTCTGATGCACCATCCAGTAGGATGCTCACGGATCAAAGGCATTCCGGTTCAGAATCAAGAAAACAAAGTCTCTGCATATGCTGATGATCTTCTGTTACAATTATCGCACCCAGAGAACTCGATACCTCCTATGCTTACTATGATTGAAGAATAGAGTTATCTATCCAACTATAAATTAAACGTTGATAAGACTGTTATATTTCCCCTCAACCATAAAGTTCTCAAAAGTTCGGTTAAAGTTTTTGGTCTCTCCTGGGAACAAGAAACTTTAAAATACTTAGGCATCACTATTTCTAGAAATCCGGTTCTCCTACAGAAGCTGAATTTGGACTCCTTAGTTAGAATTATTGAAACAGACCTTAACAGATGGTCTAAACTCCCTATCTCCTTATGGGGGAGAATTAACTTAATTAAGATGAATGTTTTCCCAAGGCTCTTCTATACCCTTAATCTACTTAACATCTGGTTACCTCTCTCTTGGTTTCATAAAATACATGCAATTATTACAAAATTTATATGGCTTAATAAGCAACCTAGATTGGCTTATTTCAAACTGGTGGCTCCCAAAGATAAGGGAGGCTTATGCCTTCCACATCTTATTTTTTATTACTGGGCCAGGCACGTTTCTAAATACCTGTCCTCGCTTTCACCTAGGGAAGAAGTCTTCTCGTCTTTACCTGCCCCTCTCTGGCTTAAAATTGAATTATCCCTTATGGTGGCTCAAGGATTGACTCCTGAAGCACTTTCTCACATCAAGGTTAGCTCATTACTGGTACCATTGAAATTCACACCCATAGCAACATCTTCTAAAGTCCATTCACAGTTATGCAACTTTCTTAAATACAATCATACACAGAACTTAATGCAACCGATTGGGGGCAATCCCAACTTGAAAATAAATAATAACCTAATCTCTACTAAATGGTTGGCGACGATCATTAAGCTATCTCCTGCTTCTTTTATTTCAAAAGAGCAAACTTGCCTCTCTTCCACCGAGATATTATCCATGCTGAAGCTATCTATAAAATGCATCTTTAACATTTATCAATTGAGACATCTTATGGTAAAGATATTTGGTATTTCACCTCCTCAAACACATTCAATAGCTTTAAGGAGTGAACTGGGTACCTTAGTCATTTCCCAGCAAGTGGTCTCTACATGTTATAGAATTTTATGCAATTGGGCTTATCAGAACTGTTTTGCTCCTTCAGATTATTAAACTTCTTTTTTCCCTATGCAAGAGATACAATGGGAAACTTTGTGGAAGAATTCTTATCAATATATTTCCCAAGATAGATTAGGCCTTACTCAATTTCATATATTATATAATTTATATTATACCCCGTAAAAACTATTCAAATTTGGCCTCTTACAGGCACCTACTTGTAACCAATGTTGTAAAGAAGAAGGCTCTCTATATCACATATTTTGGACTTGCCCTAAAGCTACAGATCTGTGGACCAATATTAAACAACATACAGATCCTTTGTTAGGTTTTCATAGTTTATTTACTCCTGAAATTTGTGTATTAGGAGATTACAGTAAAATCACCGTGCCTATCAGACGGTATCATATGGCCCTCATTTCCATGACTGTTAAGAAAGTAATTTTACGGCATTGGAAAGATATTGAGGAGATAGCTTACTCTAAGTGGCTTAAAGAACTCCTTGCTAATCTGAGGACAGAGAAAACCATTGCCAGTCTTAATAACAAGCCTGAGAGATACAAGAAAAGATGTGAATCACTGCATACACTGTTCTCATTTTAAGGCATTCTCTATGTATCTATAGGATGGTGCTGTGTTGCAGGGGGGAAGGGGGAGGTTTTTTCTGTGTTTGGGATATGTTATGGGGGGGAGGTGGGGGATATGAGAAGGGCCTATGTCTAAAGTACCTGTACTACTGCCTCACTTACAATGTTCTGCTGGACCCTTTCTCATTTTATTTTATGTATGTATTTTATTTTATGCATCTTTTTTGTTTGTTTTGTTGTGTTATAAAAGGAAAAAACTCAATAAACTTTAAATGGAAAAAAGGACCATGTTGTGGAATAACTCCATATAAGAGATTGAAATAAAAGCACCTGCAACATCACACATATAATACTGGACACCAAACAATTTTTCACATGTAACAATGGACACCGCACAACTGTTTAAGTTAAAAAGAAAACACTGCATGCACCCTTCTCTCTCACCAAAGTCCTGCAGCACTTTTAAGACCCCATCCTAAGAGACAATCCCCCACTCAAAAAAAAATGGATGCTTTTGCTGAAATTTTTGGGGGACATGTAAGCTGGGACACCACAGTTGCATGTGTCAAACAAAACTTTGAGTGAATCAGAAACTTTACATGCATTTAAGAACCAAAGTGAAAATAGCTTCGTAATGAAAAGACAGCATCAGAGGCAGTTTTCAAAATAGCTTTATTGCAGAGAAAGTAAAATAAAGTCTGCATGAAAGCATGGGAATATACTGTGGTTCTGCATGTCATATTTTGCTGAGAAAAACCTGTGGCATTTTGGAACTGGACATCGAAATAAAATAAAATGGGTTTATCTGGGTTTCTCAAATTGTGTAATTTATCTGTACTTGTGGCCGCCATTTAAATTCATGTACCTTAACTGCAGCAGCTATTGTTTTTTTTTTTTTATTAATGTACAAAGTATTTTGCCCATTGCTACCCCTCCCCAATTTCATAGAATTGTCCTACTCTAACAGTCATGATTGTTTGGTTTATCCCTTAAAAATAATCTTTAAAAAGTGTCTATTACATAATTATGTCCCAAAAGACTGGAAACATGCACATGTTATCCCTATCCATAAAAATGGATCAAAATCAGTATGGTAAAATTACAGACCAATTAGTCTAACTTCATATGTCAGCTCAGAACTTCATAAGAAGATTCCATATTATGTAATTTGTATAGACTTCAGCACAATTTTTGATGTTATGCTTCACTGGGCATTAAAAGCCAAACTGTTAGATCTTAATCAAAATATCTTAATCATCAACTGGATATGCAGCTGGCTAAATAATAGGATACAGTGTGTCCTGATAAATCGTGTACTTTCTGACACTGGTTTTGTATCTAGCAGGGTGCCGCAGGGATCAGTTTTGGGTCCCTGCCTATTTCAGATTTTCATCACAGATATGATACACAATTGCATTTCTACTTCAACTAAATATGCAGATGATGTCAGACTCGATGGACCCTGTGCTACCCTAGCCCAGGTTGAAATGATACAGTAAGATCTGAATAAGATTTCAGATTTGGTAACTCATTGGGGAATGAAAGTTATTAATAATTATTACACTACATCAGTGAAGGTCTTCTGAACTGGATTTTCTGCAAAACATCACCACAGGGTATTTGCATTTTCAGTTTAAAATCAACTTTTTGGAAGCTATCCCAAGCAAAACAGAAATCAAGCAACTAGGTCTGACAAACTCCAGTGACTCTGGGTCCTGTCCAAATCCACATTTTCATCTGGCTTGCTCCTAAGGGATCTATTTGTGGGCTTTTAAACAACCTCTTTAAATAACAAAAGAAGCACAAGGACAACATGATTTCACATCCTGCACTTGTACTTGAGTAGGTGTGCCCCAGGCTATCAATGTAATGGGGCTGGGGAGTGCATGCCTACAAGGTCTTGCATAGCCAAAGCCTTTTGTCACTCTCTGCCTAGCTGTGACCCTGGGTGACCTTTTTCATGAGTTGAACCAATGTTGCACCAACAGTCACACCATGTCCAACAGCTGTTTAGGGGTTGCCCTTGTAACTTTTCTTGTCCTACTTTGCCTTGACAAAATTACACTATCTTTATGGAATGAGCATGATGCAAATAAATCTAGGACCAAGCACTATGATTTTACTTTCTCCAACCTTATTGTTTACAATGCAAGGATACTACAAACTAATCTTCTTCTCTACTAAAAGGGCTGTCCCTACCGTTCTCACTATATGTTCAGAAAACTACGGAACAAGTCTGCATTATCCCATTCTTTTCTAAAAGTGGGGTTGTGATTCCTTGTCATCATTGCCATTCTGCTAACTAGGTATATAGAGACAAATCCTGGGCCACTAGATGCTTACGTCTCAGCAGATGACATGCATAGTATGTCCAAACATGGGCTGTTAATTGCACACTTGAATATAAGAAGTTTGATGTGTCACTTGATGTAACTGAGGTCATGGGTCAAACTGTACAATCTTGATATCCTCTGTCTCACTGAGACCTGGCTAAAACCATCAGTTACCGACTCCCTCTGCTCCCTGCCAAAGTACTCTATTTTTCAAAGGGATAGGAAATCAAACAAACGTGGTGGTGGAGTTGCTCTGTACTACAAAAATAATCTGACTGTCTCTCTTCTCGCTATCCTGGATGCTCAATTGGTATGTGAATACTTGAATGCTACCCTTGCTTTGGCAGCCAAGAAACTGCATGTTGTCTGTGCATATAACCCTCCAGTGGGAGGGATTGTGGGTCTAGAGTACCTGTTGGAAAATATCTCTCAGAATTTTAATCATAATGAGGTTGTCATCTTAGGTGACCTAAACTTAAACTGGCTTGGGGCAGCTCTCAGTTCTCTTCAATCTCTGACTCATAGCTACAACCTGCATCAGATGGTAACAGTGCTGACTAGAAGTCTGTCTTCATCACCATTTGGCACACTATCGGATTGGGTGCTGGTAAACCGGATCAAACATATCTCAGCCGCTGGTACTGTTGCTGATGCCATAACTGACCACTCTCCTACTTTCTGCATCCTTTCCTTGTGGGTACCTCCACCTCCTCCACCATGTCTCATCGCTCTCACAAACTTTGCTCACCTAGACCAAGAGGTGTTCCTGTATGATGTCTCCAGAATTGATTGGTTGGAGAGCTATCTATCACACTGTTCTCTGGATGCTCCTAACTTCTTCATCACTAAATTCCTTATGGTTCAATGTAAACATGCCCGGAAGATCACCCAGAGAGTAAGGGGTAAACAAACAAGATGGCTAAACAAAGAGTTACTCAAAAGTTTGCACCTTAGAGATAAACTCTGGAAGCGCTACAAAACATCAGGCCGGCAAACAGATTTCAACGCTTACTGTATGCTACAGAATTCATGTGAAAGACAAGTCAGAGCTGCTAAGAGCAAGTACTGTAAAGACCTACTGATTAACTCGGCCAATGATCCCAGAAAATTCTGGTCACACATCAAATCCTTCCTAGGATCTTCACAGTCAACTACCCCTGGGGATATGCTGATAAATGATGTGCATTGCAATGACTCACTCACCATAGCTAATTCCTTCAACCTGCATTTCTCTGATCTTTCCCAATATACCTCTTCTTTCAATCCCACTGCAGTGTCCTCCCACTCCTCATCAGGAACCTTTCCATATAAACTGGAAGTGTTGTCCCCTGTGCCTCCTTATACTCCACCATTCTATTTTAAGGCTGTGTCTAGAAAGGAAGTCCTGAAGCTCCTGAGATCCATCTCTGATCATACCAGCTCTGGCTCAGACTCTCTGGAACCCCGCCTCTTGAAACTTGCAGCTCCCCTTATTGCATTGCCACTGGCCAAAATTTATACATTATAGCTTTTAGGTGGAATGGTCCCTGACCTCTGGAAAGCTGCTTGGATCACACCTGTACTTTAAAAAAGGGGATCCTAAGGTTGTCATGAACTACAGACCAATTGCCATACTCTCGGTACTGAGCAAAATCCTGGAGAAAATTGTTGCAACTCAGACAACTGACTATCTACTTCAGGGATTTATTTAACTCTAAAAATTGATTAGCGTTTTGCTCATAAAAGTACTAAATCTTTGTGAAAATGCATAGCTCTTGCCTCACTGTGTTTAACAAACACAGCACTTCTATAAAATCTATATAAATATTTTATGTACAGTTAGTATACTCCCAATAAAAAAACTGCCAATCAATTATTTAAAACCCTGTACTTAAGCACAGTCTGCTCTCAGATACCCAACATGGCTTCAGGAAAGGACATAGCACAACGACTGCACTCCTTAAATTCACCGCAGATACTCTTTCAAAAATGGATACTGACAATTTGACTGGGGCTGTCTTTATTAATCTCACAAAGGCTTTTGACCTTGTTGATCACACTTTGCTTCTCTCCTCACTTTGATAACTGCATTTCTCCTCCTCTGTTGTTGACTGGTACAGAAACTACCTGACAAATAGAACTCAAGTGGTGAAATTTAATTCCTTTCTATTGAACAGTACCACCATTAACATTGGTGTACCTCAGGGCTCCATCCCAGGGCCCCTCTTATTCTCTCTTTATATAAATAACATTGGAGCGGCTCTAAAATCCTGCTATGCTATTCAACATGCTGATGGTCTTGTCATCTATGCAAGCTCTACTAATATAGACACTAACAATACAACCCTTTCCTCTGACTTTAGCAATATTCAAAACTAGCTATATGACCACAAACTGGCTGTCAACACTAACAAAACTAAATCCATATTGCTTGGATCGGCCCCAAAGCACCAGACTTGCACAATAGCACTGATGGTGCAGGACTTAGAAGGTCAATTACTGGAATGTGTGACCTCTTTCAAGTACCTGGGTATTCTGCTAGATCAATCTCTTGATCTTAATCTTCATGCACAGTCTGTCTGTTTGCAGAGCTGTCAACTCCAAACTGGGTGTTGCATATAAGACTAGTTATATGTGCATGCCATCAGCTAAAATGGCCATTGCGCTGGGGATTCTGCTCGCCACCCTAACCTATGGGGCTCCCTTATTTGGGGCTGCTCATAAAACTGACCTACTCAGATGGGATACTACATATAACAACATATATCTCTATGCCTATTCTGCTCCTCGGCTTAAACACCACTGTCAACTTTATAATGATCTTGGTTGACTCTCTCTCCATTAGCCAGAAGGAAATACTACCTTGGCTCTCTTATTGATTCAATAATTTAAAATCAAACCCTTAGGTGTCTTGCAGCTATGCTTGTTCCTCAGGACACACTCCATGGTCTATGATCAGCTGATTAATCCTTTCTGAATTTGCTGAGGTGCCGCACTAGGAAAGGAACTGTTGCATTTCAGCATGCAGCCCCACAGCTGTGGAATTCCCTTCACCTCAACATTAGACTTTCTAACTCCCACACATGCTTTAACAGAAAATTGCGCTCAAATCTACTGATTACTGATATCTGTTCCTGCTTTCACTGTACCTAATGACTGATGTCTCTTGCCATACAATAGCACTTCCTCACCTCTATATAACATTCTTACTGCCTCAGCCTGTCCCTGCTCCCTTTCTCTGCCCATATGCAATCTTGCACTGCAGGCATCTCCCTTACACTAACATATACTCATATAATCTAATTTCATGGCTTGTTCCCCTTTTCCTCACTTACCGACCTTTTCCTTAATGACACCCCTTGCTCTCAATGGTTATTTCTTCCTGTTGTATTAACCTGTTTTTGTGTTCCTTGTTCTGTTTATATGATATGTCACCTGATAATTTATTGTCCAAGGTCCTCTCTATTCACTGCACAAGTAGGCACCTATGAACTTATGAATGGTCTACTCTGTATGTCTCTGATATATTGTATCCACTTTAACTCATTGTATGTAAAGCACTTTACTTAGTATGTTCCGATATATTGTATCCTGTTTAACTCATTGTATGTAAAGCACTTATAAATTGTTATCCTGTTAAGTTTCTGCATGTCTGTACTCTCCCAGGTCATGCCCGAAAATAGTCATTTTATGGCTAGTGTACTTACCCAGTTAACAAAAGCTAAATAAAAAAATAAAATAAATAAATAAATAAATAAAATAGAACATGTAAGGTTATGCATTTGTGGCCTCAGAACCTTAACACACTGTACACTCTAGGAGACACTATCCTACTGGCCAACACAGATGAAAAATATATTGGAATTATTATCTCAAATAATACAAAATATTCAAGTCAATTTAGTCAGATCATCTGTAAATCCAACAAAGTAACCTGGTCTATTAGATGTAATATTAAGTCCAGGAATCCCAAAATACTGATGCCCTTATATCGGGCATACATAAGACCACATTTGGAATACACTTCCCAGTTATTGTTCCCACACAAGAATCAACCTTTACACAATTGGACAAAGTACAAAGAAACTTCACCAAACATTTAACTGGCCTTTATAATACATCTTACAATGATAGACTTATCACCCTAAACCTGATGTCATTAGAAATTCTTTGACTTGGGAGGGCTTAATGTTCCTATTTGATATTATAAATGTCCCTTACATGATGTCTAAACTAGGATTAGCCTTTAAAGATAGCAAGTATGACATTAGAGGGTATCCACTACAATTGGAAGGGAAACATTTCCATTACAATAAATGAAAATTATTTTTTACTCTATGGATTATACAACCATGGAATAAATTGCACATAGAAGTAATTATTAGTAAAACCAAACAGGAATTCAAAATACACCTGGATGCATTTCTACTTACAGATACAAAATGTGAAATACTATAAAGTAAACGTGATAGTATTGAAGCAATCATGAGCTTATAGCTTTCTTGCTCCTCATTCTCTGTAGTATGAACCATAGTATTATGATAACTACTTGTTATACTAAGGTTGGCAAATGCTTATCACTCTAAATTTTGGGTCCACTCCAAGAGTTCACATAACAATAGAAAATGGACAAGGTCTTACCTCTACGATTACAGTAAAGGAAAAGCTACTTCTGCTGGCGATAAGCAATTACCAGCCCTGAGAAGTTTTTTTGGGAGGGTCAGACCCCCCTAGTACTCTGGCCCAATAGCCAATTGATTATGCATGGGGTACCTTTGCTATCCCATGCTGGAACTAGTATGATAATGGCATCTTAAGCACTGCTACCCATTATACCACACCACCTCTGAAGGACTCCCTCCCCATGTGCTGTGCCATCCACTCAGCGACTAGCTGCACCTAGTTTTGTAAAAGGATACAAGCATTTGTAAATGTGGTTCACCACTAGCCAACCTTTTAACTAAGTGTTCATTGCTCTTGACCACTAAGTGACCTTCTAGCTGAATTTCTACTGCTTCTCACCACTAGCCAACCTGTAGCCAAATATCCTTGGCTCTTCACTGCTAGCCAGCCTGCTATCTGAATCTCCCTTCTCCAAGAGTACCTGGTATAAGGTTCCCCTTCAGTGCTGCTTGACCTACCAGACAACTTTGTCTGGGTCTTTTCTCTGCTAAGCTAGTGCACCCGCTGCTGACTGACATTTCACCACATCTGCTGGGCTCCAACTGGGGGGTGCCTAATGACAGGCCACACCCCCTTGCCACTGGATGACTTCCCAGACAAACATCCCTATGGTTCCATTGAGGGGGCACCCTGTAGTTGATTGCAGCTCCTTCTGTGGCTAGCTGTCTTGCTAGACAAGTCCACTTTGGGACCAATGGTGATGGCCATGCCCCTTCAGCCACTAGCCAGCCTGCTAGTTGATTCCAGGGACACCTGCAAGACTCTGGAGAAAGTTTCCTGACAGCCCCAGCCCCCCTCTGCTGGTCACCTGAGTCAACAGTCTTGCCTGAATATACAGCTTGTAAGCTATTAAAAGGAATGCTAAACAGGCAGGGTTCTCAGGTGGCTGCACTCTGCATGTCTCTTGAAGTCTTATCTCTGGGGCTTCTCTTTCAGGCACTCCTAGTCTGGAGGTTTTTTGACCCTTCTGTGAGCTCCTTGAGTTGACCTTAAACACTTCATGCAGCTTTCTTTTATGCTGCTGGGAGGGGAAGGGGCCACCATGTGGGCTTCCTTACTGGCTGGTGAAGGGTGCAATGCTGAAAGGTTATGTAAATTAAGGACTTGACAACAAAAGCAATCAGCATTGAGGGCTGGTAATCAACTCTCATGTCTCTTCCCCAGCATGAGTGCATCTAAAGTCTTTAACTTCTACTACATTTTCAAATAGTCATCAAACAGCTTTGATCTGCTGCAGCAGAGCTGCTGGATCAGGTCCACCATGGCTGTCAATTTCACCAGTAAAGAAGGATTATTCCATAGTTGGGGGTGGTGGTCATCGAATCCAGGGGCAATGTTTCCCACCCTTGTCAAACATTCCCCCCCCCCACACACACACACACACTTTTCAATAAAGAAAAAAAAAATCAGTGACCAGCACCAAAGCCATTGTCAGTATGCCCACCTATAAATCTAGAGGGGTGGCTGGTGCAGCTGGAACACTGACTACTACAGGACATTTGCAGTATTATGTATCTAACTCCCTTTTATCCAGGGTGTACCTTAAAATTATCAGCTCAATGAGAAAGAAAGAAAGAAAGAAAGAGAGTAAAGTTAAGCTGATCCAGTCAGAAATAATGGAAAAAAACAGATTGTACTTGGTGAGTGATACCTGCCATTGGACCAAAAACATTATGCTGAGACTTGTTTTCATAAGTTAGACTGCCCTTATGAAGACTGAGTTTAACTATCATAAAGATAGTCTAAAAAACTGTTCATTGCTCCAGTAAAAAACTGTCACACAAAATGTACTGTGTTTGTTTGTTTGTTTGTTTGTTTGTTTGTTTTTCCTGGAAGAACATATACATAAACTTTCTTCCAAAATAAGTATAAAGGCCTGATGTCCAAAGTGATATCAATGAGGTGAGGCCGTTTCTCGTGGAGGAAATTTTGAAAGAACTGGGCTGCATGAAGGTGGACAGGGCAATGGGGCCAGATGGGGTGCACTCAAGGGTGTTAATGGAGCTAAAGGAGGTGTTGGCGATACCTTTGACTGCACTCTTCGATCAGTCCCTGGAAACGGGGGTGGTGCCTGAGGACAGGCAAATGTGGTCCCCCTGCATAAAGAAGGAGGGAGGGAGGAAGTGGGAAATTACAGCCCGTGAGCTTGACATCGGTGTTAGGCAAGCTCATGGAGAAGCCAATGAAAGGCAGGATTACCACCTACCTGGAGATAAGTGGCCTAGTGAATCCAAGACAACATGGTTTTACTAGCGGCAGATCCTGTCCACAAATTTGATAGAATTTTTTGACAGGGTCACCAAGGAACTAGATCAGGGGAGAGCAGTAGATGTAGCTTATTTGAATTTCAGAAAGGCTTTTGACTCAGTGCCCCAAATGGAGGCTGCTGTGTAAAATGGCAGGACTAGGGGTGGGGAAGAGAGTAGTCAAATGGCTGGGAAACTGGCTGGGGAACAGGAGGCAGAGGGTCATAATAAATGGGGTGGCATCCGGGGAGGAAAAGGTTATGAGTAGGGTCCCTCAGTGATCAGTACTGGGGCCTCTACTATTCAATATATTCATAGGGGACATCATGGAGGGCTTTGGGGGGGGTGTGGGTAAGTTTGCAGATGATATCAAAATCTACGATAGGGTGGACACAGAGGAAGGGGTGGAACAAATGCAGAGAGACTTGGGGAGACTTGAGGCTTGGTCAAAGAGGTGGCAGCTTGCATTCAATACAGAAAAATGTAAAATCATGCATCTGGGCTACAGAAATCAGAAGGCAGGGTACCGTATGGGAGGCAGAGATCTGGAGGAGATGGAACAAGAAATGGACCTAGGCATTATTACATCCAGGAACCTGAAGGTGGAAGGGCAGTGCAGGAGGGCAGTGGCCAGGGAGAGTGGAATGCTGGGATGCATCAGAAGGAGGATCACCAGGAGCACTAGGGAGGTCATAGTACCCTTGTATACCCATCTAGTTAGACCACACTTGGAGTACAGAGTCCAGTTCTGGAGACCATACCTCAGGAAGGATGTGGGGAGGATAGAGAGGGTTCAGAGGAGAGTGACAAAAATGGTAAAAGGGTTAAGCCACCTATCCTATGAAGATAGGTTGAGAGATCTGAACTTGTACTCCCTGGAGCAGAGGAGGGAGAGGGGGGACATGATCGAGACTTTCAAGTACCTTAAGGGTATAAAAAGGGTGCCAGGGAGGAGCATCTTCAAGATGAAAGGAAATCAGAGGACGAGGGGGCATGGCCTGCAGGTGGAGGGAGGACAGTTCAGGGGTAACATTAGAAAATACTATTGCGCAGAGGGAGTAGTAGGAAAGTGGAACAAACTCCCAGAGGCAGTCGTTGAAGAAGAAACAGTGGAGGGATTCAAAAGGGCATGGGACAAACACATGGGAGTGTTAAGGGGGGGCCACAGGTCCCAGCAGATAGTTGGGCAAATGGGCAGACTTGGTGGGCCTAGTTCGATCCTTTTCTGCCTTCACACTTCTATGAATCTATGAATCTATAAATGCTTATTGATAATTGTATTTAATTCCATGCAATTAACTTTGAACTTAATTTCAACATCTGTAAGTGAGATAGGGAGACACTGAAACTTGGTGGTTGGGAAGACTGGAATTTGGGCAGTAACACTAAACAGAGTGTGCAGATTGTGGGAAATATAGGCACTCCTTTGGTGTGTGTTGAGGCATGAGGCTGAAGGCCGAGTGCTCCTCAGGACCAAGGTATGAATGCCAATATCTAGCAAAGAATGTAGCACTCAGGAGTGCGGTACTGCACATTTGCAATGTCCTTGCATTAAACGCTTGAGGCTTCCAAAGCACAACACTGGATTTGTAAGTATGTTTATAGCCATGGCAAACAACCTAATTTGTCCAGTCAGAGAGCTGCATTTACTTTTTCCATCTTGATCCATTCTATAACTGTCATTAGCATAGGAACTAGGGCTGTGCTAGTGATGCACATTCATTTCTGAATACCATCTACAATGGTATACTCGATGATTGGGACTGAACACAGAATATTTTTCATCAGTTTAGATATCTGCATATCGAAAAAGAACAATGTGAGTCACATGCCCATCACAACCACCTGAAGTTGTCTTCTGCCTTCTCCCCCATCCTGGTCTGTGGGAACAGGTAAAAACACAAAAGAATATTTGGCACCCTGCCAGTCCCCAAAGCCTGACACCATCTTTAGCAACCTACCCACAAACAAACATAGCCTACTGGGCCTTCTAAGAGTGTGAAACAAAGTGTGGGCAATACTCAGCTCCTGTCCCCAATCCATGATTTGGAAGGAGCCAACAAATAAAGCCCTAGCTCTCCATTCATTAGGTCTATTCCCCAGAGAATATTGTAATACATGCCTCCCTCCCTAACCTGACTCTCTCTAACCCCTCAATTACTCAACAAATGCATGTTGTTATGCCCCTCCACCCCCGTCCCCAGTCCATGATAGGGGAAATCGTTACAGCTCCAATATGTTCAGTCTATCCCCCATGGTGATTTAAAGCAAGCAAACAAAAAACAAGAGGTGCTCAGGAACCAAGAACTGCTGCAACCACAAATAAATTAGCTACAAAATACAAGCAGGGGAAAAGTGGTGAGCAAAAAAAATGAAAAGAAAGAAAAAGTACACCAAAGATCAGGAAGTAGTATGCTGAAAAAATGAATTTACTGAGTCAAAAAAGAAAACACAAAATCCCCGGTGCTTTGACTCTCATAGAGTCTCCCTCAGTGGGACAGGGCTGCAGCATACTCAGATCTCTTTTATTAATAACATTTAAAGATATATACTTAAAAAAACCTGCAAAAACTGTACCACATTAGATAAAGAGCACAGAAGAACAAAATTCGAATAAAACTTTTCAAAACAGTTATCAACTAATAATAACCCCGTACCAGTGAAGAAAATGAAACATAGAAACATAGAAGTTGACGGCAGATAAGGACTGCAAGGCTCATCCAGTCTGCCCATTTCTTTTTCTACCTTATAAATGTGCCATCGGCCTTTGCTCCGTCAGTGGCCTATCTATTCATAGTCATTTGTATTTCTTCCTTATACCTATCTCATGCCTGTTTGAAGCCCTGCACTGTATTCATAGCCACCACTTCTTGTGGTAAGCCATTCCATGCATCCACCACCCTTTCTGTGAAAAATAATTTCCTCACATTCCCCCTTAATCGGCCCCCCTCTAATCTCATGCTGTGTCCTCTTGTCCTGCAATTTTTCTTATATTTAAACATGTTGAACTCTTTCACCTTGTTAATGCCCTTAAGGTGTTTGAATGCCTCGATCATATCACCTCTCTCCCTCCTTTGCTCAAGGGTATACATATTGAGCTCTGTTAATCTGTCCTCATATGTCTTCTGATGCAGTCCCTGCACCATTTTGGTTGCCCTTCTCTGGACTGCCTCAATTTGTAATGTCCTTGTGAAAGTGTGGCCTCCAATACTGCACGCAGTACTCCAGATGGGGCCTAACAAGTGTCTTGTAAAGAGGGATTATTACCTCCCTCTTACGACTTGTGATATCCCTACTAATACACCCTAACACTACCCTAGCCTTACCTACTGCTTTAGAGGTCTGCTTGGATGATTTCAGGTCATCAGTGATGATGATGCCCAAGTTTCTTTCTTCCTTTGTGACTGCTAGCAACTCCCCTCCCAGCCTATAGGTGGCTTCAGGGTTTCTCTTCCCTATGTGCATGATTTTGCACTTCTTTGCATTAAATCCCAGTTGCCATTCTTCTGACCATTTTGCTAGTTTATCCAGATCTCTTCTCATTCTGCCCACCCCATCTGGATCATCTACTCTGTTGCAGATCTTGGTGTCATCTGCAAACAGACAAGCCTTACCCTCTAGTCCATCTGCAAGGTCACGAAGATGTTGAAGAGGACTGGCCCCAGGACTGATCCCTGAGGTACCCCACTTGTGACTTGCACCTCTTCTGACTGTATACCATTTACCACCACTCTCTGTTTTCTGCCCGTCAACCAGTTTGCCACCCAGTTGACCAACTTCTGACCCACCCTAGCCTACCCAGCTTATTTATCAATCTTCTATGTGGAACAGTGTCAAAAGCTTTGCTGAAGTCAAGGTAGGCGACATCAACTGCCCCCTTGGTCCACCACTCTGGTTATCCAGTCAAAGAAATCTATGAGATTAGTTTGACATGACCTTCCTTTGTAAACCCATGCAGTCTTGGATCCTGTGCCCTATGGATTCCAGGTGTTGCACTATCCTTTCCTTAAGGAGTGCCTCCATAATCTTGTCCACTACTGAGGTAAGACTGACTGGTCTGTAGTTCCCCGCCTCCTCCCTGCTACCACTCTTGTGGAGCGGGATCACATGAGCCCTTCTCCAGTCTTCTGGGACCTCTCCTGTGCTCAGAGACTCACTAAACAGTTCTGCTAATGGCTCTGCTAGTTCCTCCTTTAGCTCCTTAAGTACTCTGGGATGTGTGCCATCAGGTCCCATTGCCTTATCCACCCTGAGCTTAGCAAGCTCTTGTAGGACCTTTCTTTTTGAAGGAGTAGTGCTCACCTCCCTCCCCGTGTCCATGATGCTGAGCTGTGGGCCCTGCCCTACCTTCTCTTCAGTAAATACTGAGCAAAGTATCTATTTAGGATCGATGCCTTTACAGGGTCCTCCTCATCACATGCTCCCTTTCTCCATTATGCTTAGCAATACTCCTCTGGACTTTCTTCTTTCACTAATGTATCTATAGAAAGTCTTGTCACCTCTTTTACTGTTAGTGCTAGTGTTTCCTCAGTTTTGGACTTTGCCTGCCTTACTGCCTTCCCTGCTTCCCTTAGGGCAGTTTGGTATGCCTCCCTATCTTCATCCTGCTGTGTTCCCTTATATTTCCTGAAGGCCAGCCTTTTGGCTCTGACCTTTTCTGCAACTGTATTTGAGAAACAAAGTGGTTTTCTTCTTCTTTTGCACTTCCTTTTCTGTCTAACACAATGGGATGTTGCTTCAAGTATTGCATCCTTAATGCTTGCCCACTTTGCCTGTACCCCCTCACCTGTGTTTCTTTTTGCCAGGGCTAGCTTAACTCTGTTGGCCATCTTATCAAAGTCATCTCCTCTGAAGTCCCATATTTTTGCCTTGGAATGGGATGATTTAGATGTAGTAGCCTAATTGAACCATACCATGTGATGGTCACTGGCTCCCAGGTGACCTTCTACCTGGAGATCAGTGATCCCTTCCTTGTTAGTCAGTACTAGATCTAGGATAGCCCTGTCTCTTGTGGGTTGCTGTACCAGTTGTTTGAGCCCCCGCAGGGAATCCACTATGTGTCTAGTTTTGGCATATGTTCCTGCTGGTATTGACCAATCTGTATCTGGCATGTTGAAGTCTCCCATTATCAGAACCTCCCT
Source organism: Neoceratodus forsteri (assembly GCA_016271365.2). Classification (NCBI taxonomy): domain Eukaryota; kingdom Metazoa; phylum Chordata; order Ceratodontiformes; family Ceratodontidae; genus Neoceratodus; species Neoceratodus forsteri. Next base: position 105,333,627 of record CM057458.1, read on the forward strand.
TTAGCTGTCATGTTTTCTATATCTTCTAACAGTAATGTGTCTATGTCCTCCCCTGGTCTGGGGCCTGTAGACAACCCCAGTTCTTATGGCTGTCCCATTTTCTGTTTCCAGGGTGACCCACAGTTCTTCTGGCTCCTTATGTATTCTGAATTTCTGTAGCTTTGATATTTTCATTGACATACAGGGCCACTCCTTCCCCTTTTGCACCTCGGTCTCTTCTGAACAATACATAGCCAGGTACTGAAGTCTCCCAAGTGTGGTTACTGGTAAACCATATCTCACTAATTGCTACTATGTCCAATTTAGCCTCTGACATTATTGCCTGCAGGTCTGGGATTTTATTTCCCAGGCTGAGAGCATTTGTGTACATGATTTTCCATTGGCCAGATTTTGGTGTGTTAGTTGTTGGGTGAGGTTTCGCATTACCCCTGTGCGTTGTATGGGGAGACAAACCTTTTTTCTTACCTGGTGATGCAAATGAACTGCAAACATGCTGAAACCCTGTTTGCCCACTAGCTGAGGGGGGAGGGTTGTTCTTCCCATTCAATGCATGGGTTGCTGCACCCTTCTCCCCATTTGCTAGTTTAAATATTCTACAAAGATGTCAAACTTCTGCCCCAATGCACTGACTCCCTCCTTAGTCAGATGCAGTCCATCAAATTTAAAGAACTTTCGCTCTCAGAACTGTTGCCAGTTCCCTACAAATCTGTGTCCTTTTTCCTAGCACCAGCCCTTGAGCCACATGTGTTTAGCTCCCCTATCTCCCCTTCTCTGGCCTTTCATCCATCTGCTCCCCTCTCCCAGACTGGCAGGATCTCAGAGAAGGAGATGCCGGACTAAATAGAAAATAGTTTGTCAACCAGCCTGGTCAGGTGTTCCTTGGTCTCCACAACAGACTGGCTGGTGAGATCATTAGTCCCTATGTGTACTAGGACATCAATGTTTTCTCCTGCTTTGTGAACAATTTTAGCAATGCGGTCAGTGTATCTCCATGCTGATGTACCTGGGAGACATATGACCATTATCCCTGTCTGGAGATGGGTATCAACTCCCCGAATGATGGAGTCTCCTATGATCAGAAGTTTTTTGGATTTCCTTTTTGCTTTTTTGGTTTTGGTTCCTGATTTGGGTGAGTTTTGTTGTGCTAGCTCCTATGCTGCAGTGTCCTGCTCTGCAGTGTCTTCTGCCTCTTTGTTTGATTTCAGAGATAGAGGCAGATACCTGTTTGTAGTGTTTATATGGTTTTTGGAGGTAATATGTTGGAGAGCAGAGAGTGATGGTGCACCCAATTTGTCCCTCCTAACCACCTGCCAACCTCCTGGACCAACTACCCTCTGCGGTCGAGGTTTTTCTGTTGGATGCTGGGGAAATGGCGGGTGGTTCTTATAATGTATTTCCTCTTGAATATGAAATTTGAGGCATGCAATCTCTGCCCATGCTGCCCAGAGCTGAGCCCTAAGATCTCCAAAGGCCCAGCATGTAGGACAGTGTCTGAAATCCTGTAAGACTGTCCTTCTGAAAATTGTTCCACAGTACCTGCAGTTAATGATATCCATTCCAGATAAGTTGCTGGATTTATAACCTAGTCAGAGTAATTAGAAGGAAAAAAAAAAAAAAATGCAAGTAATGGTTTGATTGTGTTTTATTTAACTTGTTATAACAAGTTAAATTACTAGTGCCCCTGTAAATGAGCTCACCTTGTGGAGGCCCCACTGATCCACCCCTTCCTGCTCTGCCACAGGAAATGTCACAACTGTGGTACCCTATAAAAGGAGTGTAGTGAGGGGGGGTTGGGGATAGGGGTGGGTGGTTGGGTCCTTCCCTTGCTGAAAAAGAAGAACCACGGACGAAAGATCAGGGAGGTAAGAGCAGAAACAATCAGTCAACAACTAATGCAATAACCCTGAAAGCTTATCCTAATGTTAGATAAAACTGTAAAACCTGTAAAGCACCACCTGTAATAATTTCAGAGAAGATATACACTGTAAGAAACACTTTGCTACAGAGAAAAATAAAGCAATGAAATGTTAGCAACAAACAGTAGCAATCCCTGTGAGTAAAAAATAAAAACAACACCACACAGTAAATCTGCTTAGCCAAAATAAGTCTTAATCCTTTTCCCTTGCTCTGGTAAGTTTCTCTACCCTGCCTTTCAAGCAGTCTTAGAAGGAGAGAGCTCAGGTCAAGCTAGGTGCCTTGGCCAGCAAACCAAGTCTGAATACAAAAACAATGCTATTTAAACTATCTAAGTGCAAAATGCACAAAAAGAAAGATGCAGGGCAGATACGACAATATAATTATTGTTATGAACATACAAAATCATCAGCAGAAACAGGCCTCCCAGTCTATCTTGTCTGCTTAAGTATGCAGCTGGCACCTCATCTCACAGCTGCCCCTCCACCTCCCTCTAGTGTCAAACCACTATATCTTCTAATAAAATAGAGAAACCTTAGCTTTGCCATGATCACCATCATTTTGATTTGTGGACCTTCTATCTGTATAGATATTGATCATTCCCTCCACATCCTAGGGAGGGTGACACAGTAAGAAATCTACAACAAGTGGAGAGCAGACTGAGTTTTAAACTAGGCTCCTGTTTACCAGTGGGTTACATGCTGTTTGGCACGTTCTTCCTTTTTTGAGATGTTAACAGGAGCCTAGAGAGTACAGATTTTTTTCTCTTTGTCTATTTATAGGTCTGACTGATGGACTAATTCTTTTCTCTTTTCGGGGGGGTTATGCTTCCTTTTCCTTTGGGTCAACATTCTCAGTGCTACATTAGCTCTCTCTGTAATAAGACTGAGGACAGTGAATTCGTTATTTCTTCTTTTTACATTAAAGGATATGTGTCTTAGTAATAATTATATTCTTATGTCTACCCCGCATCTCTCTTTTTGTGCATTTTGCACGTTGATAGTTTACATTTGTTTTGTATTCATTTTCTTCACTGGTGCGGTTATTACCAGTTAGTAATTGGCTTGTCGTTTTCTCGCGTGACACTGCTTTGGCAGTATTTTAAGTATGGACCTTTAAATTTCATAAACAAAAGGAGCACCAGTAAGCCACAGCCCTCCCTCTGGAAGAAGAATCTATGAGATTTGAAGTGCCAGGGATTTTGTTTTCTCCTTCACTAGCTCAATAAATTCATTTTTTCAACACACTAATTTCTGACATTCGATTTACTTGTTTTTACTTTTTTATTTTATTTTTTGTGCTTCAAAGCAGCAGTATTACAGTATCAAGGTACCTTGAGTCTGGACAGTGGGATCACCATATGAGTGCCGGAGCATTACCAGTCATCAGACGCTTGAAACATAAAGGCTTTCTGAGAACATATGTTGGCTATGAATATTCCCACATTTTTACACTGTGGTATTGTCTTAGTAATGGTATCATTCATTATTGACCTACAGTACAAAGTTTACAGGATGTTTCCTACAGCATACTGTACCTGGGTTGCTTTTTATTTATTTATTTGAAAAGTTTTAGCAGGAAAGACATACTGAGCTAGTAACAGCTCTTTTCCAATGTGGGAAGACTTTGAGGTAACTGAGGGGGAAACAAATTGGGCTGGTGACATATCTTAGTGATGAATATTCCAACATTTTCACATGAATTCTTAGTAACTACAACATTCATTATCACCCAGCAAAGTCTGAAAGATTTTGCCATCGTACACTGTGATAGGGTTGCTTTTACATAAACAATACCATTAAAGGCATAAATCCCAGAGCATGGTACTGTCAAATTTAGTACAGTGGGACAAAACGTTTCCTTGTTCTAAGCAAGACATTTCTAATTTGACCCCAATAAAGTACATTATCGAAGGTGTTCTTGTTTCGGTAACCTGTCTATGAATGAATGAAAATACATCTACATCACAAGTGCCATATATGAAAATTACCGATAGTTTAACATTTCCTTTTAAACCACTCAGATTTTAAACATTTGCAATTTTTGGGGATTCTGCCAGTGTCTTTACCTTTATAACTGCTTTAGCCCTCTGTAAGTACAACACAAAACAGAAGCTACTGCTGATTTACCGTGGGCCCAGACAAACAAACATTTGGTAGAAGTATTTGCAGACACTCAAGCCATTACATAAATGGGTGTGGGATGTGTTTGGAGAGTGTATTCCATTGTATTAGTTAAATTTGTCACTTTTGAGAAAGATTTAATGAGCACAACAGCAAGCAGTGTTACTTTTGCATCACAAATCATAGCTCTCTCTCTCTCTCTCTCTCTCTCTCAAACGGTTACAATAAAATCAACTGCTCCTGCACTTGTATCTATATTGGAAAGGGAAAGGGGAAACTGTTCAACCAGGAATGTGCACTAAGCTGAAGCTTGTTTCCAGCTGTGGTCTAGGGAAATTAAGTGACTTGCTCAGGGTCACATAGTATGCAAGTGGGGGCTGGAATTAAAACCCAGGTCTCCAGGTTTGCAGTTTGATGCCCTAAACTACAGCACTAAATTGTCTCACTGTGATGCAGAAGTGAATAATTATGATGCAGCCCACATTTGCACTGCAAATATGCTTCAATTATTTTGTTTTTGACGCAGCTATGAAACTACACCACAAATATATGTAACATTTGCTTGGTGTAAGTTTGCATATTTTGATACAACTGCATCAGTTTTGCTCACTTTTGAAAATACCACCCATAAATAAACACAGTTTTGCAAGTATGTCATTGAATGACTGCATTACTCTTCCCATCTCCATTACTGGGTTAATTTGCATGCACACAGGTTCGTTGTCCCTTTGTCGTTAATCTGTGTCTGCAGCTCAGTCCTTTGATGAAGTTATAATCTTTTATAGCATCACAATTTGTTGCTGTAGAAATTATTATGATGCCACAAATGATGTTAAAAACAAAGGATTGTAACTTCAGAACAGCACTAAAAACAATAGTAAATCAGCTTCTGGGAAAAGAATCATGTTTTCACATTAATTAATGTATTAAGAAAGAATAAAAAGAACAGAAATCCAGTAAAGCTTAAAAACATAAAACTGAACTGTGCATCAATTACCACTGTGCAAAATTTACTTTTGCCAGGGACATTTGAGCTAATTATGGACTTTGCTTGCCTGCAATTTTGCAACCATTTACACAGACTTTGCAAAATGTAATGAAATTTCACCAGTGTTTTCCATCTAATTTTTAAACTACTGTACTAGACAGAAATTCACAGCATTTGGCATTTGGTTTGGGAAAGAGCTTAATGAGCAGGCCTGCTATGTTTTGGATCTCTAACACTAAGGTTGGTGAGTTACTACAGTACACAAGCCACCAAATATTTGCCTTAATTTTACAAAATGTTGGAAATAGGCAAAACTCTGCTACTGTGAACCCTTTTACTTCTGAAAACATAAACTACTGTAAATGTTTATTTATTTAGTTTTTGTTAACCAGGTAGGTGCACTAGCCATAACAATGCCTATTTTCAGGCACGACCCGGGAGGATACATAATGGTACATCAAAACACTGTAACAATTACAAAATAGGTGATCATGGTTGAAAGATACAGCAGGAAAAAAAAACTTAGTAATAGGCATATATTACAGTGCCAGAGATAGGCCAGATGGCATGAACAATAAGTAAAACTGCACGTAGTACAAAAAAGTTGAGTCTGTATTATAGTTTAGCTACAAAGAAACAATAGTAATGATACAAAATATCTAGTAAGTAATAAAATAGGTTAGTGTGAAACAAACAGAAACATGAATTCAGTGACTAGTATTGACACGTAGTTAACAGATATCTAGTTTTAGAGCAGTTTTAGCACCAAACAAAACAAAATTGCGATCTTAGTGCCTAATGACATAACTAAATGGGCTTTGCAGAGGGCAGTTTGAAACAGAGGTGAAAGGTGGGAGAGTCCGAGATGTCAGTTCGGGGGTTGAAGCAAACACAGGTGACCTGGCTAAAGAGAAAAGAGCGACATTTACTTTTGAACTGGGCATGACTAGGGGCTAGGCGAACATCAAGAGGCAAGGATTTCCAGAGTTTGGCCACTGAGTGTGAGAAAGCAAGGGTTTCTTTGTTAGATTTACATATTGGTATTAGCAGCAGCGATTTATTGGATGAGCGTAGGCCATGAAAGGAAGGCAGCAGAGTTAGATGGGAGGCCAGCAAGATGGGGATTCCTGTTTTAATAACATTACCCTCTAGGGAGGTAAGAGTCATAACATTTTGAAAGGATTTTTATCCCTGTGGTGCGTATGTCAATAATCTGGTCTCTGGCTCTTAGAGTGGCTGAGTTATAGATGCTCTATAAATTTTGTCAGTTAATATATGGTAAGATTTTAAGTCTCTGTGACATTAAAATGTAATATTTCATAAACCCAGAAAATAATTATATTTATTTTATTTATTTATTTTATTTAAAATGTTGTTAACTGGGAAAGGCACACTGAGCAGAGGCTTATTTCCAGGTGTGAACCAGGGACACGAATTACATCATACATACAGGTGAAAATAATTCTATGTCTATGAACTTTCAAATCTCTTGCTTAAAAAGGATGGCTAAACTATAAGCAGTCAAAAATTACAACTTAACAGATGTTCTTAAGGTGGAATTCTAAAACACTTTGCAAAAATCTTGTCATTTCCTGATAATTTTGTGGAAGCACTATCCATGAATTTTGCTCAGACTTATACCTGATTTGACATGGAGGAAGGAGGAAAAGACTGGATAAAGTTGCATGAGCACATTATTCTTTTTCCTTTTACTTTCCGTTCATATCCCAACCTCACTAGCTTGCCTTCTTCTGAATGTCAGTGTCCCCAGCCCCATCTGTCACCAGTCTTGCCTGGGACATACCCTCCTCCTCAAATTCGCCCCCCAGTGGGTCTGGTTTATCAGGACTGATGAGAGACCCCTTGAGTTTTCATTAGCCAGCCAGTGGGAAGTGGCACTGCAGTGAACAGTGTAGACCTGTGGAGAAGGTTTGAATCATCCTGCTCTAGCCCGGTATTTATCCTAAGTTTACTCCCTGTGTTCCTGCAGGCTACCACTCACGTGGACTTCAATGTTGGCACATAAATGTATAGTGCACCAGCCCAGCCATTGCTGGTGATGTCAGTGTCAACAAGGCTCAGTTGGTAGCGCATACCCCTCTGGGCCAGATGTTTGTGGGTTGTAGTCTCACACAGGGATAGGGCTCATACAATAATTGCTGGCACTTGACTGCATGTCTAGGTGGATGCAATACTGTTGAGTGTGCTGTCCTCTGGTTGACAAGTTAAACAAAGTTTCCTTCCACCCATCTCTGGTACTGTTCTGGTAGGTGTTCAGGTGGACATTAAGGAACCCAATGCACTTTTTGCAAGAGTAGGGGAATTTTTTATTTGAAGGAAATAACTAATACAAAAACATAGACAACATAAACATCAGATTACATAATGTTCCATGGTGTCCTGGGCAACATTCCCCTTCACACAAAACCGGATCATGCAATTGTTAATGATACGTGTGGAAGTCGATGTGAAAAATGGCTGCCACTACACAGTTACAGTCACTCACTACTAGTGTCTTATTCCTTGCAAAGCACTTTGGGATACAATGCATACGGAAATTGCTATATTAATACGTCTTCTTCTTTACCTCCATCCCAGAAATATTCCTATACACTGGTACTCATCACCCAAGTGTCAGCACTGGGGCAGGACATGTGACCCCTCCCTCCATGGGAAAAGAGAGCATCCTAGGGAATGCTCAATCCTTCTCCCATTGACTTACACCAACCACCCACATCAACTCCTGAACTTGGGTCACTTGTCTAAGAAGGTACTATTCTTTGGGGACTGCATATTTAGTGCAGCAGGTGAAGTGAAACATAGAAACAGTGGGTGAGGCAGCGGGGTATTGCATAATAATGATGGCAGTTCAGGTGTGGAGATTTGTTTATTTCAAGTTTTTATAAGCAAAGATATACAGTGCATATAACAGCTTATTTTAAATGTATCTGGGGAGAAGAGAAGTGGAATACAATAAAACTTGATAACAATGTGCTATCAATAAGATAAGAAATATGAAATGAAATAAAGATATCAAGATAAAGTTTGTAGACAAGTGAAACTTAAATATAGAAAAACAAACTTGGATAAACAATGATCACATCGACCAATGCATTGAATAATAGATTTGGAACAGACCATGTGCAAAAAGTCAGATCAGATGGTACCTAGAAGGGAGATTGTTGGGTGTGAGAATACCAGATCACAGTGTAGCCACAGGTAATTACAGGAGCAAGTAATGAGCCCACAAAGAAGGGATCTGAGTAAGAAGGGGTAGAAGTCAGAGTGGATTGCTGTTGGAAGAGAGGCCAGAGCTTAGAAATCCAGAAGGAGAAAGCAGCTTTGCCTGCAGAAGATTTTATATAAGGAAGTGTGAAATTAGCCTGGGAGTTAACAACAAAACACTTCTCCGCTACTGGTACAGTGCTCACAGAGTAGCAGCATAAGAATGGAATCTAAAGCCAAGCACTTGTAACCTCTAGTGCACAGCTGATTAAAGTACAGGGTGTGAAAGAACTGTTCACTGGTAAAGTATTTTGTTTACTTTCTTGGATATAGCAGTCAGTGGTGAGGCACCCAGACAGGAACCCAACATTATTCGTATACTCAGGGTTTTTCCATAGATCAACTACTACAGACCAACTCTTTTCTGTCCTATACATTAATTAGCTGTGTGCCAGAGGTTACAAGTGCCCAGTTTCTTTTATTCCAGATGAGGTGATTTATCTACCTGCAGCAGTCAAATAAGTGATCTTCAGAGCCAGGGAATGCAGTTTGAGGTTGAACTGGACAATCATTGCATGCAGTAGCATTAATGACATTGACAGCACAAGTCCTAAGGATGCCAGGCAGTCATTCACAGACCTTGCAATGTCCCTAAAAGAAAATGTATCCAAGTGGATCTGTCCTGAAGTCCTCATGGTTGTGAATGCCCTTAAGAAATGACAGTGGCCAGTTATGAAGGTTAACTCTTGTTAGGCATCTAGAAACATAGAAACATAGAAACATAGAATTTGATGGCAGATAAGGACCGCTTGGCCCACCCAGTCTGCCCATTTCCCTACCTACTGGATAAGCTGCAGATCCTAGTTAACCAGCAGCCTACTTCTTCCTACCCCCAACCCCCAGAACTGCCTTATGACTATCCCATGCATGCTTGAATTCCACCACTGATTTTGACTCTACAACCTCCTCCGGAAGGCCGTTCCATGCATCCACAACCCTCTCTGTGAAAAAATACTTCCTTAAATTACCTCTGAGCTGCCTCCCCCCCCCCATCTAGGATGGCATTTTGGGGCAAGGGATGCTTGCATACCACAAATGGGCTGCATCTGCACTAGGAAGGAGTAGGGGTCCTGGCCAGATCAATAGACAAGGCAGATGGGGAGGATGAATGTAGAAGATGGGGCCTAGTGCAAGAGATCACAAATAGCTGTAGTCAGATGCAAGGGGTGATTAAGAGAAGGACAATGGAGTTGAGTAACATGAGGAAAAGTGTAACTCCACATGGTGCAAGGATACATAAAAAGGCAACAGTTTACACCTGCATAGTGGTCAGTATGAGCAATTCCACCTAGCAAAATTGGCAGGCTTAAGAACCTGATGCACTTGCAAGGCCTGGACTTAGTCCACTCACAGAAAACTAGGGGGCAGCATGACTGGGGCATCAAAACTGAAAGAGTCAGGCACTGCTGATCAGATAGGTCTGACAGGAAAAGGACTGGGGATGACTCTTCTTTTGATGTAGGGTGTCACTGCAAAGAACCAGTGCCACACAGTCATTCTGGATCTAGCTAGGGGAAAAAGGGAGCAAGTAATTCTCATAGTATGAGTTGCAGGATTCCAACCAGCTCTGCAGAGTTTGATACCCAGCTGGTAAGGAAAATTAGGAGAACATGGACATTGAGTAAACATGGGCTGTCATCAAGCTAGGCCTAACTGAGGCCACTAGGACATAGATCAAGAGCCACAGCAAGAAATCCAGGTCCAAGAAGCTGAACTGGATGAATAGGTAGTTAGGGGAGAGGGTGAGGGAAAAGAGGGTTGCCTTTGGAACCTATAAAAGAGCCAACAGAGAAGAGGACAGAGAAGAATATATGAGGAAGTCCAAGGAAGTGATTAGAACAGTAAGGGCAGCCATGGCATTGAGAGACCTGAGGATAGCTCAGGGGATCAGAGAAGGAGTAAATGATTTCTTCAGGTATATAAGGGAGAAGAAAAAGAGTAAGGATCAGATTGTCAGGCTCGAGAATGGCAGTGGTTGGGTGAAAAAGGGGGCATAACAGGCAGAAGTACTCAGCAAATACTTCTGTTTATTCACCAGTGAGATGGATGGGCCCTATGAGGAAGGGTGGGGTGGGAGCAGGGAGAAGGAGATCAAGGATGAGAAAATCACAGAGGGAAGGGTGTTGGAGGGCCTTAAGCCCTTGAGGGTAAATGAGGCACCTGGCCAGATGGAGTTCATCCTAGAGTACTGAGAGTATAGCCAGAAGTCCTGGCAGGGCCATTGGTGAACCTGTTCAACACCATTCTGGAAATGCAGTGTGTAACCAGGCATTGGCAGGTGGCACATGTGGTACTCCTCCATTAGAGTGAGCACAAGGACTAACCAGGGAAATACAAACCAGTGACCTAACCAAAATTGTAGGAAAGCTAATGGAGACTATCCTCAAGGAAAGACTGGTAAATTTTTTAGAGGATAATGACCTCCAAGACAGCAGACAGCACAGATTTATCATGGGCAAATCCTGCCAGATGAATCTAGTTGACATGTTCAATTGGCTGACATGGGCACTAGACAAGGATCATGCAGTGGATGTTATCTACCTGGACTTCAGCATGGCCTATGATTGGGTGCCTCATCATGGTAAGCTGACTAGAAAATTGAGCAACCTGGGAGCAGGGAGGAAACCTGTTAGATGTGTCAGGAGCTGGTTACAGGATAGACAGCAGAAGGTAGTAGTTGGGGGTAAAGTATCAGAGCCCAGGACAGTAAGAAGTAGGATCCCACAGGGCACAGTGCTGGAACCAGTACTATTTCAAGTTTTCATTGCCAACATCACAGATAGGATACAGAGTAAGATCAAATCTCCTCACTGACAACAATAAAATCTGTGCAGAGGTGAATGGGAGAAAAGGTAGTAAAGTACTCCAGGAGGATTTGCCAAGACTGGAAGAATGGTCTAGCACATAGCAACTTGGGTTCAATGCCAAGAAATGCAATTTAATGCACTTGGCCAAGAACCTCAGCAATAGTTACTGGATAAGTGGTGTGCAGTTATCCACATCAATGGAGGAGAAGGATCTAGGAGTACTGGTAACTGGGGAAATGAACCACTCAGCCCAGTGCAGCAAGGCAGTGGCAAAGGCCAACAAAATGTTTGGGTGCATTGCAAGAGGAATTACTTCTAGGAGTGGGAAAGTCATCCTGCCCCTGTACTGGTCCCATGTGAGGCCACACTTACAGTACTGCATGCAGTACTAGTGCATGGGGTCATAATGTCACAGACAAAACCATGCAATCAAAGAATGGCACAGACACAATGGCGTGTGCTCTAACATCATTGGGACAAAATCTCGACTAAAACAACAAGAGTGCATGCCTCTATGTGGGGCACTTTGCCCATACACCCACCGGACTTATTTTAATCAACTTGGGGTGATGGGGAGTTGTAGATTTCGGAGAACAAAGAAAACTTCAACTGAGGAAAATTTTTCTTCTCCAAAAAAAAGCCATATTACAGTGGGAACTGGGAAGAGGACCAAACCACATTCCAGGTCCCCGATGCTGCTGGAGGCAGGTGCTCTTGCTACTCTACTATGGGAGTGTTTTGGCCAGCTCTGCATGTTTTTTTTGGTTTTTTTTGTCCTTGCTGTATTGACCTGGTACCTTCAAAAGATGACATCAAGCTACTGGATGGGGTGAAGTACATGGCAATGAAAATAATCCTGGAATTGGGAGATAAACCTTATGAGAAGAGACTGAGAGAGCTCAACATGTATGCCCTGGAGGATAGAAGGGAGAGAGGGGGCATGATTGAGACATTCAAGTATCTGCAGGGTATTAACAGAGTAAACACTGGGAGTATTTTCAAATTAAAATGGGGACAGGAAACCAGGGGACACAGTCTGAAGCTAGAAGGTGGCAAATCAGGAGGGAAATAAGAAGGCAGTAGTTCAACAAAAGGATAGTTACAAGGTTGAACGTGCTGCTGGAGAAGGTGGTATCACTGCAGATAGTGGACTTCTTCAAAAGTGGGTGGGACAGGAACAAAGAGAGTGTTCAAACCATGAGAGGACAGGAGGTGTGTGTGAAGGAAACACAGGCAAAAATGGTGGCAGGGGGGTGAGGGAAGGAGGGCAGCTGCAGTCTAAAAGGCTGAAGTGCTGCACACCCGAGCAGAGTAGATAGCAGAGTAAATAGACTGTAAGGCCTGTATATGTTGGCTGTTTTGTATGTTTGTATGTTCGTATGTAACAGACAAACTGGATACAGTGGTGATTAGTGGTAGATATTTCCCAAATGAAAATGCTATAAACGGAATTTAAAAAAGTTTGAAATGTTCCACTAGAACACAGACATTAAGTAATGTGTAGTGACACCCTGTAGCTTTAAAACTGCTCAGCTGAAACTCATCAGATTTAACATGTTTAGGCACCATTGGCATTGAGTAAGTGCAACAAATGTCAATTCTAGGCCTCTAGAGCTGGCAGAGTTATAAGCATTCGCAGTTTGGGGAAACTTTGGCAAAATGGTATAAGTAAACTGTGGAACTGATAAGATAAGAGAGGGTTAAAGGGGACACCTATTCAGAGGGGGTTTGAGTTAAGTGGGCAAAATAACGAGGCAGGCAGAAAGGGGAGGGTGACAAGGGGGTCTCTAATAAGGCAGGAAGACTCCCATGAAATTGAGATCATGAATAAAGGGGGAGGGGGGCTGAGAGGGCATAGTGGAGGTAACCATAAGGATGATGGCGGTGTTAAGGTTCTGTTACTGGGAGACTCGATGATTAGGGGTATCCATTGGGAGGGACAGGGGTGGATGCCATAGCCAGGTGAAGGTAGTGAGTATCTCTGGGCTGACAGTGCACAGAGCAAAGTTCATGGTGTATGAAATGGTTAGGGATTGTGGAGGAAACGGATTCCTGGTACATTTGGGAACTAATGATCTAGAAATAGCATTTGGAAATCAAGCAAGGTTCAAGAACTTGCCAGAGTCTGTCGGGATAATGGATGCAACATTTCCTTTTCGGAGATATTGCCAGTACCAAAGGCCTCAGTGGAGAAAAATAAAGCTCACAGAGGTTAATGACTGGCTCAGGAAGTGGGGTGAAGAGAATCGGTTGGGGGTGTTAGGGAACTGGAATGGAGTTTGGGAGGATAAGGGACTATATGCCAAGGACAGGTTTCATCTTGCCCCATTAGGGAAGGAAGTCCTTAAACGGGGGATGGCTGACTACATACAAGGAAGATGGGGTTTAAACTTGTAAGGGGGGAAGGGATAAGGGAGGGGCTGATCAGAAGCCCTCTCCTCCAGATGAGGGGAGTAGCCTTCAAGCCCAAGGGGGGGAAGGGGGAAACAGACTGGAGGTGGAGGTTTCAGGAGGAGCAGGGGGAGGATGGAAGTATAAGGAATCTGGGTGGGGTTCGACAAAGAGGATCAGGGATAAGGGGTTGGGGTTGGTGTTAGTAAATACCAGGGCTTGGGAAACAAGTTGCCAGGTTCAGGCCATGCTGTTCGAGGGGGGGGTGGATGGCAGTCACGAGATGTGGGCCAACAAAACCATAACTGGGACCTAAATGTGCAGGGTACACTATGCTTAGGAAGGATAAAAAGGAGGGCAGAGGGATGGAGTGGCTATGTTCATTAGAGATGACATAGAAATTGCTATGGTAGAAGAGGCAGAGGAAACGTGGAGGCCTTATGGGTCACCTACGATCCCCAGCAGGAGATAAGGTCAAGCTGGGAGTAGCATATAGGCCCCAGGATAAGTGATGTTCTAGAGGATGGTTTGCTGGATAACATCATTGCCGGTGTGGTCCAAAGGGAAGGTGGTGTTGTTGGGGGACCTTAATATGCCAGGTACAAACTGGGGAACCATGTCCTCTAAGGTGGCCAAGGAGCAGAGGCTGCTGGATGGCTTCAGGATGTGTTCTTAACACAGCATGTGATGGAGCCCACAGGGAGGGCATGTCCTGGATGTGGTTCTGGCAGATGGGGATCTGGTAAGGGACATGGTTGTACAGGACCCCTGACTGGGAGTGACCACAATACTGTCTGGTTTCAAATAAGCATGGGGGGAGTGGGGGTGAGATCTAGGACACTGGCAGTGGACTTCAGGGGGGCAGACTTTATGGGCATGGGAAATATTCTCAAGGATCACTTGAAGGGGATTACCTCAACGACAAATGTGGAAAGGAGATGGGAGGTCATAAAACGGGGACTTCATGAGGCAGTCAGGATCTGCGCTAAGTTGAAACGTAAGGGAGCAAGGTCACATAAACCATGCTGGTGGTCCAGTGAGGTACAGGTAGCAGTCAGAGAAAAGAGGCGCTCACAAAAATATAAAACAACAAGAGGGTATAGGATAAGGAAATGTACCAGCTTGCATCTAGAAAAGTCACCCGTATGGTGAGGGAGCAAAGTCCAGTAAAGAGCAACGGCTGGCACAGGGATACATGGAGGGAAAAGAGGTTCTTCCGGTACATTGGGGAGGCGGAGAAAACTAAGGGCCATCTCAGCAGATTGAGATCAGAAGGAGGGTGGGTGGAAGAGGTGAGGGACCAGGCAGAGGTATTTAACAGTACTTTGCCTCTGTGTTCACTAGGGAGGGATGGGATATCTACAAAGCAAGGCACGAAGGGATAGAAGTGGCAGGGAGTGGGATCAGGGGAGCAACAGAAATGGAGAAAGAGGGAGGGAAAGGTACCCCAGGGGTGTCACATCTGGCTAAGGATAAAAGACCAGTAAGGTGGAGGGGATGGATGATGCTATCTCTGCCAAAAGGGTGTGGTTAGCCCTCAAGGCCCTAAAGAAAGACAAATCTCCTGGGCCGGATGGCATTCATCCGAGAGTGCTATGGGAAGTGGCGGACATACTGGCTGCACCCCTGGCGGAGCTTTTCAGCAGGTCACTTGAGACAGGGAGGGTACCTAGGGATTGGCGAGAGGCACATGTGGTACCAATCCATAAAGCGGGGTCAAGGGAAGTACCAGGGAACTATAGACCCATCAGTTTGACCTCGGTGGTGGGAAAATTAATGGAGAGTATACTAAAGGAACGATTGGGGGTGTACTTGGAGGAGGTGGGAGGTCTGGATAGTCGACAACATGGGTTTGTGCCAGGTAGATCATGTCAAACCAACCTTGTGGAGTTCTATGAATGGGTAACATCAGAACTGGACAGGGGTAAGCCTGTGGATGTATTATTCTTGGACTTCAGCAAGGCGTTTGACTCTGTCCCCACAATGGTCTGGTGGAGAAACTGATGGGGTTAGGTAGGTCCTTTGTTGGTCAGATGGATTGAAAACTGGCTAGCTGGATGCACTCAGAGAGTAGTGGTCTGTGGGGAGCTCTTGAACCCTAGAGGTAGGTAGTGGGGTACCACAGGGCTCGGTCCTGGGTCCGATCCTGTTTAATGCGACATATCGGACATCAGGGAGGGTATAGGGTGAAATGAGTCTACTCCGGATGACTCCAAGATGGGAGCAGTACTTGAGGATAACAGGGAGGTTGGCCCTGCAAGGACCTGGACACCCTGGAAGCTGGACTCACACATGGAAATTAAATTTCAATATCACCAAGTGCAAGGTGTTGCATTTTGGTCGGGGAAACCCTAAACACAGGTACACCCTGGGAGGGGAGGGGAGGCACTGGAGGCCTCAATAGGGGAAAAAGACCTAGGGGTCATGGTGGATACATGTATGAATAACTCTGAGCAGTGCAGAAAAGCAGCTAGCAAGGCAAACAGGATGTTGGGATGCATCGTAAGGGGGATCACCTCTAGGAGCAAGGAAGTGATTCTGCCGCTGTACAATGGACTGGTTAGACTACACCTTGAGTACTGTGTACAGTACTGGAGACCACACTTGAAGAGGACATACAGCTCCTGGAGAGGGTACAGAGGAGGCAACAAAGATGATACGAGGGCTAGGGATTTGACTTATGAGGACAGACTTGAGGAGCTCTGCCTGTTTTCATTGGAGGAGAGGAGAGACAGGGGGACATGATTGAGGTCTTCAAGTACCTCAAGGGAATAAATAGGAGTAAACATGGAGGGATCTTTAGACTAAAGCAGGGAGGTATCACCAGAGGGCATGGTTTGAAGTTGGAAGGTGGAAGGGTGAGGGGAAAAGAGAGGAGGTTTTTCACTGAGAGGGTGGTGGACCCTTGGAATGCACTGCCTGGTGAGCTGGTTCAGAGATCCACAGTTGAGGGCTTCAAGAGAGGGTGGGACAGACACAGAAAGTGGATATATCAGATGATGGCCTGTCATGGGGGGGTGGGGATGGATGATAGGAGTTTCTGGAGCACAAGGGATGGGAGGGTCTTGGCACCCAACTAAGGATCTAGGTTCGAGCAGACTCAATAGACCGTAAGGCCTAATCTGCTGGCAAATAGTATGTTAGTATGTTAGTAACTGTGAGCTCCTATAATTTAAAAACAACTTAACCAAATGTTGCCACATTTAGCAGTCCTCAAAAGCCATCCTAGAGTGTTTGCATGCAAATGTGAAAGTCTCTGGCTCCAAAGATGACTTAGTTATAAGCAATAAAATATCCAGACATTTTCATGAAATCTGACAAAGCAATCAACTGACAAAGTTTGAGCCCATGTAAGTATGTAACAAAATGACCAATTGCCTAAAAAATTTGAAGGATCTTGGAGCAGCTGATGCCTTTGAAAAAACTTTGGAAAACATAATAGTTGAACACAACTAAGCTTGTAGTTCACATACCATCTATAACTTTCTCCTTTTCATTATTTATTACTAAATATATTTTTATTTATTATTTATTTATTTCAATCTAGGATTACAATAGGATATATACCCTAAAAACAGCATCTTTATCCCTTAGAGTTCATCTGTCTCCATAACCTACTTGGCATTATAATGCCTGTTGTGACATCACAGTCTGTTGCTATGGGAATAACTGTGATTAGAGATGTGCAAAATTGGGATATTTCGTTACAAGAAATATTTCGTGAAATTAGCCTATTTCGAAATGTTTTTTTGCCGCAATGAAATTCAGAATTTTCCCTGTGTAATGCAAAATTTTGGTTGTGGAAGGCAAAATTTCACCTGTGGAAGGTGAAATGTAGCCTGCAGAAGGCAAAAGTTCACATAACATAGGCGAAATTCAGAATTTCACAAGCAGCAAAATATTTCACATAATGGGTGAATTTCGTGAAATATTTTGCATGGTGAAATTACAGATTTTGCCAGAATTTCATAGGCAAAATATAAGTTCACAGCATCTCTAACTGTGATGTCACAAGTAGAGTATTAAGACATCGGGTTGGGAAGAAGCAATAGGAGCTGATGAACCGTCAGGAAATAATTCTGCCATTTTCATGCATCTGACCTCAGTAATAAATGATAGTGATAAGAAATATAGAGCTAATGAGAAATACAGGCTGCTTTCAGCCAAAATATTATGTTCTTCAAAGTTCTTTCTGAGGCATCAGTGTCTCTTTAAGGATTAAAAAAAGTATCAAAAAGTCTGATACATATTGCTCTGATGATGGCTTCAAAAATAAAGGACACCTGTAACTGTTTCTAAACTCCTTCCCTAGCTTTCTCCTCACTTCCTTAGTTTGTTCTCACTACACCGCCTTCCTTAAACAACTTACACTAAATATTTTTTTGGTTTTTGGTTTTCAACCAGGACTGTTTTTCACCCATGTACCTTGTAGGACCTGGTCCGCCATTTATGTATTGTTATGTTATTGCCTACATTGTATATTTGTTGTAACCACACATCCAGGACCTCCTTGTGAATGAGCTTGCTCAATGGAGCTTTCCTGCAATAAACCTGAAACTTAAAACTTGAACTTGATTCCAAGATTTCATTTAAAAAATAAGTCACCAGCTATAATGGCTTCAAAGAGGGTCCATTCTAAAGATAGTTTGTTTGAGAACACCTGGATTTAGAACCATAAGGGAAAGCAACTCATTTTTTTTTTTTTTTTTTAGTAAAAGCTTGGAGTCATGTTTGCATAGCTGTATTCTATTAATGCAGTTTCCTTTTTGTGTTGCTTGCATGCATGTGGAAGAAATACATTGCATCAGCAGTTAAGGAGCATGCCACAATGCATAAAGAAATTTGGCCATGTCACCTCTCAATCAGCTGTTTTAGTGCATTACAAGCTACCGAAAGAGCTGATTGTGTCATGTCCCCATGGTGACGGCTTCTCCGTCAGCCTCTCACAGTCCCCAGGAAGCCAATAGAAAGCCATTGTCCACCATTCAGTGTGCCTTCCTGGTGAAACATTTCAATAAATTAAAAAAAAATGCTGATGGGGTGCCCAGTCCACCTGTTGGTATGACCCCCTCCCCAGTTCCTTTGCCAATAGGGTAGCCCAATCCCCGTCAGTATAATGCACCTCCCCTCATTAGTTGTTTAGCGAGGGGGGTGCTCAATCCCCCCTTGGTTCATGCATCCTCCCTCAGCACCCAGTACACTGATGGAGCTGCTCAGTCTCCCTGTCAGCTCCACTGCCCCCCCAAACAAACTGCCTGGTGCCATGCTAGGAGACCACCCCAGCGTGGCAAAATTCCCCTGTCATCTGTGTATAAAAAAAAAAAAGTCCTAGAAGAAAAAAATGGTCCCTCATTGATTCTCTTGCCCCCTCCCCCAACCTGCACCCACCCTCTGCGTACCCCACCTTTCCATACCCCACCTCACCCCATACTTACCTCCGGATCCCAGAGCGACAATCTTCGGTGGACCAGGAACATGTCTGTACTCTTCAAAGCCAACTACAAATTGAAGAAATGCTGGTAAGCTGTATAATGGCATAACTGCTTTTTTTTCCAACTTTGGTGCATATCTCAGTCATTTTGGAGAACATTTTCATCAAATTTTCAACATGGGGTTCTTGGGACCTCACCTCATGTACTCAGTCACTGTCATTTTGTTATTCGGTCCTGAAAGGTGATTTTGCAGTCACTGCGTGGAACCACCTTTCAGGACTGATTAATGAAATGACTGTGTTACAGTTCATGAGGTAGGCCCCCTAAAACCTATGTTGAATTTGGTGAAAAAATTCAAAAATGATTGTTTGGTAAGCGCAGTGCTGCACAAGTTCCTACGCATAATCTTGTAACTTCAAGCATTTTTAAATATTTTCACCCACATTTTAAATATTGATATTTTACCACACCTTCTTATGAACAGTACAGCTGTAATTTTTCACATCCCACTCACAATGTGTTTTTGCACATGTAGTGCACAATGTTGTGGTCAGTGTGCAAAATCAATGTTTGGGACAGATTAAGAAAATCACAGTGACACTGTTCATGAGGTAGGTCCCCAAAAAACCCTATGTTGAAAATCTGGTGAAGAAATTCCCAAAAATGACTGTTTTATGAGCGTGTGTTGCGAGGTTGCTACGCACGCTCATAACTTCGAGCATTTTTAATATTTTCACTCCAGATTTTCAACATTGCCATTTTACCACACCTCCTTATGAACAGTTCAGCTGTCATTTTTCACATTTTGCCTGAAATGTGTTTTTGCACATGTAGTGCACAGAGATGCAGTCGGTGTGTGAAATCAATGTTTGGGACAGATTAAGAAAATCACAATGACACTTGTCATGAGCAGAGGTCTTAAACTAGCTATGTTGAAAATTAGGTGACAAACATCCATAAAATGACTGTGTTATGAGTGTGCATTGTGTAATTTCCACGCACCCTCGTAAGCTCACAAATTCGTAATGTTTTTAGTCCAGATTTTTAACATTGGCATTTTTCCACACCTCCTTATGAACAGTACTGCTGTCATTTTTCACACCCAGGATGAAGTGTGTTTCACACTTCCGGCACAGAATAGTGTGGTTGCTGTGGGAAATCAGTGTTTGGGACAGATTAAGAATATCACAGTGACAGTGTTCATGAGCGGAGGTCCCAAAATACCTATGTTGAAAATCTGCTGTAAAATATCCCCAAACTAATTACATTACAAGAGTGCTTTGGGCAGTTTCTACACACACTAATGACTTCACCAGATTTTTTATATTTCACTCAGATTTTCATCAGTCCCATATTTTACACCTCTTCATGAACAGTGCAGGTGTCATTTTTCACATCCTGTTCAAAATGTGTTTTTGCACCAGTGGTGCCAAGTGGCGCAGTCACTGTGCAAAATCACCTTTTGGCTAACAAACTGATAGTGTCACTGTTCATGCGGTGGGGGTCACAAAAAGCCCATGTTGAAAACTTAGAGTAAAAATACCAAGAAAAACCCAGGGTGTTAGGGTTTTTGACCATAGCACCCTACCCTGTAGGGACTGACAGGCATCAAGGGTGTGATTTGGGATTGTCGACAGTAATGATCATACCATTCCACCCACACCCTGCAGCCAGTGGCAGGCACTGCGGTGCACCTTGGACCCATTGGCCCCACAGTTCACTCCATTCTCCTATACTGCACCCATTTCAGTGTATTTCCTTATGGAATGAGGTGAGTGTAAAGCCTGAACACTCCAAAGCACACCTCAACACTTGTAAGTGTCTGCAGGGTAGGGTGAGGTGAAATGTCGTGACCGTTATGGGTGACAACCCAAAGGCACACCCCAATGCCTGTCCATCTCTGCAGGGTGGTGGTGGGGTTGGCGTCAGTTTAATACTTCACTGCCATTCCTATACTGCATCTGTCTAACTCCTGCACTTCCACTGCTAATGACAGCAAGTAACACTTGGCATTGACAAATGCTTGTATTGATATACATTTCTATGCAACAACACACTGACGACCATAACTTTATTACTTTATTTAGTTTAAAATAATTCAACTCACTAAAAATGTGTAATAATTGAACAATGTTTTACAGTAAAAGTATGTATGTGTAGTTTCTTGTTATAACCATTACAACAGCATTCATGCTGAAAACCACACTGCAGCTCTCTTGACCACATATTTCCTCACTCACATACAACACACGGATTTTCCCCAATAAATCACTAACTGAAACAGTCTATGAAATAAATTAAAGACTACCTTATGAAATAAAGTTTTTTTTTTACTTGTCCTGAACTTTGGCCCCCAGGGAACTCTCTCTTACCTCCCCTGATTCTTTTGGTTGGGTCCCGCAGACTGGGATTCCGGCATCATAGTGCTCAATCCCCGGTAGTTTTTCTGTTTTTCTACCTTTTTATCTTTGTGTGGTCCCTACCCCTGAGGGCACCAGCACAATGGACATACATCCAGACTGACAATGTGCTAATGCTGCATCATAGCCAAGTGCCTGGCAGTAATTCCTCATCTTATGAGAGCAGAGAGCCCACACCATAAGCTTACTAGTGCTACAGACGCTATCACTGCTCCTTGAGTGTCCCCTTGAAGAGGAGAACATCCATTGGGATGCTCAATCATCCTCCCAGCCAACTGATCCCAGATAACCCGGGCTTGTTCTCGAACCCAGGTTGCTGGCATGGTGCGAGTGCGGGATCAGTGCCTCAACCCTCAGCACCACTAGGCCAGTGGTGCTGAGGGTTGAGGCACTGGATGCCGCACCTCATGCCACGCCAGCAACCTGAGATAAAGAATGAGCCTGGGTCATCTACAATCAGTTTGGGGGAGGAGGATTGAGCATCCCAATGGATGCTGTCCTCCTCTGTGGGGGGGAGGCACTCTGGTCAGTGGTAGCACCTGTAGCACTACTGCTGGTGGAAGCATGGGTGGTAGTGTATACTGCTCTCACAAGTTGAGGAGGGGAAGGCACTGCCGGGCGCTTGACTATGATGTGCATTAGCATGTTGTCAGTCTGTATGTATGTTCATTGTGCCGGTCAAGGTTCTCAGAGGGCTACAGTTCCTACAGGGCCTTTCAGAGCTCCTGTAAAAATCAAATCAGAACAGCAAAGAGTATCTACTGTAGGGAACTGCTCACAAACTCTGCTGGTGACCCTAGAAAATTGAACACACATCAAGACTTTTCTTGGGGCTGTCCAGTCATTGACCCCAGAGGATATGATCCTAAATGGTGTGCATTGCAATGACTCAAACACCATAGCAAATGCCCTTAACCAGATATTCATGGACCTGTCTCAATACACTTCATCCTTCGCTTCACCTCCCACAGCCTCTCAGCCTTCCTGCACACCACAGACACCTGCATCCAGCACTGCCTACTGCCAACAAACTATTACTCCTCTATTCTACTTTAAAGCTATATCTAGGTCCAAGGTACAAAGGTTATTGCAAAATATATCCACAAAACTAGCCCTGGCTCAGATTCACTAGAGCCAAGACTCCTGAAGTTTGATTGCCTCACCATTAGCAAGATTTTCACTCTGTCTCTCTCTCTTGGCATTGTCCCAGACCTTTGAAAGGTTGTTTGTGTTATGCATATCGTTAAAAAAGGAGACTCAAAGGATATCAACAACTACAAGCTAGTAGCCATTCTCTCTGTGTTAAACAAACTACTGGAGAAGCTTGTTGCAACCCAAACCATCAACTATCTCACAAAGAACAACCTTCTCTCGGACACTCAGCACAGCTTCAGAAAAGGACACAGCACCTCAACTGCTCTTCTTAAATTCACTACTGATACACTCTGCAATATGGACAAAGCTTTGCTCACAGGAGCTGTATTCATAGATCTTACCAAGGCTTTTGATCTTGTTGATCATCCCCTGCTTCTCTCAACCCTGAATAGACTTAACTTCTCACCCACTGTAGTTTACTGGTTTAACAGCTACCTATCTAACAGATCACAAGTTGTTAAATTTGACTCCACTCTCTCAGATGAGACCAACACTAACATTGGAGTACTCCAGGGCTCTGTCCTGGGACCCCTTCGCTTCTCACTGTACATCAATAACATAGATAATGCCATACTCTCTTGCTCAGCCATACTATACGCTGATGATCTCATCCTCTACTCCAGTGCTGACAAAGTCAGCATCATAAACATAACATTCTCCTTGGATTTCAGAATGTGCAGACATGGCTGTATGATAATAAAGTCATCCTCAACACAAAGAAGAACCAAGCCATGCTATTTGACACTGCCCCCAAACTCATTGTCTGTAAGGAGCACCTCCTGGTGCGTGACTCTGAAGTTCTCACATTGACTGTGTCACATCCTTCAGATACCTGGGAGTCCTCCTTGATCAATCCCTTGATTTCAGTATGCACATCCAGTCCACCTGCAAAGCAGTGAATGCCAAACTTGGAATTGCCTGCAAGACTAGTCACATGTTAACACCATCTGCTAAATTGGCTATTGCCAAAGGTATCCTGCTTCTTGTACTGATATGTGGTGTCTCCACTTTTGTAAATGCCCATAAAACTGCTCTTCATAAATTGGACGTCACATACAATAATATGTCGGTATGCCTCCTCTTCTCATCACCTCAAGCACCACTACAGATGGTATAGTGACCTAGGCTGGCTCTCCCCATCTGCATACAGACTATACTCCCTAGAAGACCTCACAAACTCTATAATTCAAAATCAAACCCCCTCCTCTCTTGCCTATTACTTGTACCACAGATGCCTGCCCATTGACTACGCTCAGCAAACAAGTTTATACATACTGTACCTAGGTGTTTCACTTCAAAAGATTCTGGAGCATTTCATTGCACTGCCCCTTCTACCTGGAACTGCCTCCCTCTTGCTCTAAGGCAGAATAACTCCCATTCAATCTTCCAAAAAATAACTACATTGCCATCTATCCTAGGACCCCTGCACATGCTCCCATTTGTTGCTATTTTCTACCTCCTCATATAACACAATTCACCACTCTGCTTCTCTCTATCTCCCATGCTGCCCTTCTCCCATCCCTACTGGCAATCTCCTTACCTCCCATGCTACACATCTTGGCTAGACAGCTATTGCTTAAATTTCACCCTATCCATCTCCAGTACTCCTATTCTCCCCCAA
The DNA here is from genome assembly GCA_016271365.2 of Neoceratodus forsteri. Lineage (NCBI taxonomy): Eukaryota > Metazoa > Chordata > Ceratodontiformes > Ceratodontidae > Neoceratodus > Neoceratodus forsteri. The sequence continues at coordinate 105,357,763 of CM057458.1, forward strand.
ACTCTTTTCTCGCCTAACTCTTTCCCTTGACTTACCACACCACAGCACTTGCAAAATCTATATAAATGTCACTATAGTTGTCCCTTAGCCCAGCTCTGTTACTATTTTCATGTACTAAGTTTACCTTTTGTTTTCACTGCCTAGCTATATGTATTATCTCAAGTACTGTTTGACTTGATCTGTATCTAACTTACCTGTATTAATGCAATGTATGTGTTTCCCAATTTATGTATGTACTCTCCCGAGACATGCCTGAAAATAGTCAGTCTTGGCTAGTACACCTACCTGGTTAACAAAAGCTAAATAAATAAAATAAATAAATGAAACAAAGATTTTCACCCACAGCTCCTTTCTCAGTTGTGTTTTACTCACATTTAAACAACCTGATCACTTTGGAGATCAGGCAAGCAGGTTGGGGAGATACAGGCAGCAGAGTTAATCATTCATAGCCAGTCAGTTAGATGATCTGGTGTGAAGGAGGGGAGATACCAGTAGCAAAGTGATTTTTGCCTATTTTATGAAGTTCCTCACATGAATTTTTGAAATATGCTTTAATAAATTGTTATCTGACTTGACTGCATGATTCATGCTTCAAGTTATAAGATGCTCAGGGCCAAAAATCATTGCACAGTAGTTATATCAGATGTGGGTTGGTGTGCCTAAACCCAGGTTTTCTACACATCCTTGGTGGCTAATGCTTGTATAAACCACTTAAACTTTGCTCTTGGGAATTTATTTAGCATCACACACCTTTTGTGTGTGCAAAGTATAGAATAATGCATGGGGAAATGTGATTTATGAGGATTTCATGTGCAGCTGAGGTGTGTGATGTCCAATAAACCCATAGGGTGAAGCCCAAAGAGTTTATCTGGGCATCACACACTAAGGGTGTGCATAAAATCCAAATTACCTCACTTTCCCATGTTTTATTCTTCATATTTACTGGTTACTTGCACAAATCCCTCTCAGTGGGTTCCACCCCTTGATATTGACAACAATGTTGTCAACATCCCTCACAGTGCGCCCTGCACCCCCTCATCTTTAAATAACCAGCTCCAAGTTAGAGTTGGTTCAGGGTGGGGGAGCCAGAGTGCCAGTGTTCAGCAGGATCATCACAGTGACCTGGCAAGATCTGTCACTGTGATGATCATTGTTGTAACATTGTTGTTGTCCTGGTGTGCTACCCTCTTAGTGTACAGGGCTCATAGTTGGAGTTATCTGCCCATTTAGCAGTAAAGATGAAATTGGCTATAGAAGTGTCCAGCCGTTCCATGCAGAGGTTAATGAAATCTACTGACTCGTCAGTATCCTCTTGAAGATATTTCATGAACAGAGCTACATCACTTTTTTTTAACGTCTTTTTGTTTTCCTGCTTGTCAATGAATTTCTGCATTTCTGATTCATTTTGAAGAACACAATGGGATGTGGTTGCCATTGCTTTACAATTTTGGTATAGAGAGTTTATTTCACAATGTGCTTAGCTTTTTATCTGTCAGTTCCTTGAGAAGTGTGTTCCCCACACTGGCCATTGTCTGTGAGGAGCTTGAGCGGATGGCCAGCGTAAGGACACCTTCTCGGAGAGCAGCTGAGGGAAACTTGCGCCTGTTTACGGTAACCGTGGTTTATGAAACTCCATAATTCACAAGTGTGAATTATGAAGTTGCTGAGGGTCTGCCAGCAATGGTCTATTGACCCTAACCATTAAATATATTGTCACACTGCTCACCATTCCATGCATTATTCTATATTTATAATAGCAGGCATTCAAATTCTCCATGGAGAAAAGAAACACTAGATACAACATTGTCTGCTGCATACGAAGATGCTAACAATATTCCATCAAGGAGAGACACATTAATATTTCTGGATAATCTTCTCTTTGAATTAGTTAACTTATATTTGTGATTTAAATGTATATTACATGCTAATTGTAACTTTTCCTTTCTGACCATACAGATTTTAAAGGGTTGTTTGTTTTACCCTTTACATATTAGAATCATCCAGATTCTGTTGTTTTCTATTTGTTTTGAACTATTTTAGCCTCTCTGTAAGTGAATCACAAAGACAGAAGACACTGCTGAGTTACCCGTGGGCATATAGATTTTTGGACAGGTCTTTACAGACACCAGAGGGCATGCATAGCTATTTGGATGTGTGTGGACAGTACATATCAAAGCTTTAAGTGATTTTATCACATTGATAACATGCTGCAAAGCACATTATTTAGACACAATTCAGTGTAGATGTATAGCGTGTATGAACGTTTCTTCCCTCTGTTCTTCATTATTAGGTTGATTTGCATGGCTGATTTGCATGGAAACAGGATCCTTGATCTCCTGTAATAAATCTGCTTCTGTTGCTTAGTCCTTTGCTGAAGTCATAATCCTCTGTGACATCACAAGTTGTTGCTATGGAAATAATTATGTAAGGACAATATATTTATATTTATAATAAGGGCTGACAGTAGAGTCTAGAGGTTATAATGAGCTGTGAGTGAACTTGGTGCATCCGAAAGACTTGGGTATGATTCCCACAACCTGTACTTGCATACTGTGGGACTTTTACCAATTCACTTAACCACCTCAGTGCTCCCGGGTGAAGGTCACCTCTGAAAATAGGCACTTGTTCCAAGTGGGCCTTACCCGGTTACCAAAAGAATTAAAAAAAATAGTAATAATTATAATGTCACAGGCATAGGACTTTAAAGGCTTTAACAGTAAGAGTAGGTCAACTGTTGTGTACAAGGATCCAGTTTCTGAGCAAGGTAATGAGGAGTAAAAGAAACAGAAATTCATAAAGAATCTGTAAACTATAAATTAACATGAAGTCAAAATATTAGTTTTTTAAGTTTTCCAAACCTGCTACTGACTTTAAGGGCATTGTGTACAGATTTTGGGGTTCTCAGATTTTAGAAGTATAGTGTTTGTTTGGTCACATTGGTGGATAGTCTCCAGTTTCCCTCTGAAGCATTCACATGAATAAGCTGCTTCATGGCTTTTGGATGAAGTGACCAACGTGCTGGCACAGCATATGAAAACCTTCCTGCTCTGCCTGGTTTCACAAAACAGACAATCGCCACATGACATCTTATTCAGCCTGCGTGGTAACCTTTCAGTTGTAATGCAGGATGGGTGAAGGCAGAGACATAACTCAAAGCAGAGATCACAAGAAGAAAGATATAATGACAACAACTCACCGTTTGCCCTTCTGACAACAGCCTCCCATCATTCACAGAGCAGTCAAGTCCAAGGGATCTCATGCAGGTCTTTCCCCTACTCAGTCACAATTCTGTTTTATGTAAAAATAAAAGGCATCATCTAAGAATATGTTCAGTGAAAGATAAAGAACTGTGACATATGTAAAACACATGCAAGTCGAGTGAGTATTTCACAGGGTGCTCTGTTCCTAAGCAGCAGTGAAGACGGAAGTGGCAAACCACAGAGCTATACAAACACAAATGGGATGTCACATCCTGAAATGACAGGCAGCAGCAGTATGAGTCACTGCTGGTAATGACTGAGTCTTATCCAGTGGCTGTATGTATCAGGGACCAGTGCCAGCTCCCATCAACAGCAGCTCCGGACTGATGCGGTATCTGCCAACAAGGGGCAACAGATAAACAAGCATTTGTCAATGCCAAACATTTGTTTGTTTGTATGTGCTGTGCAGGTGTTTGGTACTAATAGTGCATGGATGCAGATGCCCTGCACCAAGGGAAGACTCCATCCAAGGGCCCTACACTTCTATACTGTGACAAATGTGAAGAATTCATGGATCTCCCTCAAGGGCTGCAGAAGTGCGGGGCCCTGGGGTCCCTGCCCTACCATGTGGCTGCAAATACAGATGCACAGGGCAAAAAGTGCATCTGTCAGTCAATGTACAAGTCACTCTTCCACCCTTGGGTGGAGGAGTACAGAGCTCTATGCCAAGAGAATAATTGTCTTCACTATATAGTACCCAGGCCCATGCAGACAACTCTGCACCTTTCATTCCTTGGCTAGGGAGGAGGGTGTTGCATAATGGCAAGACTGCCCTACCCTCTCCCCTTCAAGCTGGGTCAATGAGATCACCCCTGAACTCAGCTCACTGGTGCGGCATCATAAAGCATGGTAACTGGGGTGATGACTGGCACTACACACAAAGATTGTTAAACAATTATATATTTGTTTTAAATTTTGACCCCAACTTTGCAAGGTACTCATTTAATGATTCACTTTATAATCATGACATGTACCATTCATAGTATGTTGGCTGAAATGTAATTTCACACCAGATGTGCTAAAACACCTCTTATTCAAGATTTTAAAAATGACCCGTGTCATATTTATGAGGCGGTGTAGAAAAATGGCTATGTTGAATGTTTGGAGTAAAAATATAAAAAATTAGCAACATTATGGCACTGTAATACTGTATTCAGTCATAACCTGGGCATTTTATTTATTTATTTCATTGTTCAGAAAAAAAACCTTTGAGCGAAAGCTCTATTACAAAGGTTCCATGTCAAGTACAGAGCATATACAGCACAACAGAAGAGGAATTGCTGCTTCTGTGGTTCACACTTCATGGGAAGGAGTGTACACAATACAAACAACTCAGGGAACATTTTAGACAAACAGTGCAATGGTAATGCAAACAAAGAGACATAATACGGAATATAATTACAGAATAACACATAACCATCTACTGAATCTACTACCAAAAACCTTAAAGAGAGTACAACTATGAGCTTACAGGGGAACACAGAGGCAAAGATCTCAGCAGCCCATAGTACAGACTTTGTCCTGGTAACAGGGATGAGGACTGAAAATAGCTGACTTGTTGGGGGGTGACTATAAGGGGGGGTAGTCAGCCACTACAAGGCATGTCCTCCAGTAGGACAATAAGTGCTAAAACAGAGCAAAGTGCATGCCTGTAGAGGAGAGATCCAAGCCAGGCCACCTAATTGCAGGGACAGTAACTATAGAGGGCATGTGAGGAAACTCTGCCCACTGCTAAGGCCAGCTATAATAGTTACAATGTGGGGCAGGTGAGGGAGGGGCTGGGGTATCAACACTGACACATATTAGGAGATGGGTAGAGAGGGACAGGTAGTATACCATCTATCTACATCAACAAGTCCCAGATGCATTAAGGTGCCTGTTGTGTAAGGTCACCATAATTGTACACCAAATTTTCAGCCTAGCTTTCTTATTACCCCATCTCATGAACCTAATGGATGAAAATGTTCAAATCCTTGACAAAATGTCATTCCACTTCACCAAAACATCATTCCACACCACAGGAGTGAAAACACATCTTGACCAGGATTTGAAAAATGATGGCAGTCATGTTTGTGTGGTGCTGCGTAAAGTGGCTATGTTGCAAATATGAAGTCAAAACATTCAAAATTACCAAAGTTACAAGCGAGCATACAAACTTTTCAATGTATGCACAGAACTTTGCTATTTTTACATATTTTGACCCCAAATTTTCAACATAGCCTTCTTGTGACCCCATCTGATGAACAAGGGTGGTGAACATTTTCAAACCATGCCTGAAAGTTGAAATTGTAATGTGACTGAGAAATCACTGTTCAGGCCTGAATTGCATAGTTTCGCCACCATTGGTCATGAGGCGGGATCCCAAAAAGGCCAAGTTGAACATTTGGGGTCAGAATATGCAAAAATGACAAAATTATGTAATCAAAGTGCAAAACCCTATTGAAATACATTGAACTATGATTAACTTAGTTTCTTCATATTGCCCTCAATGGTTCCAGCAGTAAGAATAGTCTTCAGCTGGTGAGTGGCTATTTGCCCTGGAACATGTTCAGGTGAGTAAGAGTGTGTGAAGGTATGTGGGGTGTGTGTGGAGTGGTGGATGCTGAGTGGGAGGTTGGAATAGGGTGAGTGTGTTGTGCATGTGGGGACAAGATCAGCGAGGGACCATTTTCTGTTTTATAGGTTTAAAAGAAAACATTGAGGGACAGTTTCCTTTATTTCAGGGATATTTCAACACTGGGATTGGGTACCCTAGTGTTTGACTCATGTTCAGCAGCATTGGGGGTGGATTGGGAAAGACGGGCAGGTGAGCAAGTGACCTGGAGGGGAGGGGAGAAGCACAAGAAAGAAGCAGTACCAGAGGGGTTGGCACCCTGGTCCACTTAATAGATAGACAGATAGATGGATTGATAGATGGATAGATAGATAGATAGATAGATAGATAGATAGATAGATAGATAGATAGATAGACAGACAGACAGACAGACAGACAGACAGAAAGACAGACATAGATAGACAGATATTGTGTGATCACTCTTAGGCTCCCAATACTGAAAGAAAATCAGCTGCTTGCTGTCCATATTCATGCAAATGAAGAGACTAAAGCCCCGACTAATAGAAGCATCTTTGGTCCTTGCAACTACACGAAGATTCCACTCATTAAGCAGCGAGTGGTGTCATGATTCAGTGCCTGGTCATTAATCTGGACTGCCAAGCCCCTTCCAGCTTGAACTGCAATGGACATGGCAGTGACACACCTCTGAAATGCTGTCTATTATAACAAAATCTTTCTTGTGTCTGTGCAAGCAAATGTAAAATTGAAGGTCTGTCAGTTGAGGACTTGCTTATTATGCCTTTTCTAACTAGGCACCAATTTCAAGGTGCAGCCACATATACAAAGGAGGATTCTCAGGGAATTGCAGTGTCCCACCCACCCACTGGGGTGTACATCTCACGTACTATTAGGCAGTACTGGTTGGTCTAAGCTTCAGCTCATTGAAAAAAGTGTTAATCCTCTCTGCCACATGGCGGGACTTTCTGCCAGTTGGGAGGTCAGTGCAGGTGCATGGGGATATTTAGCCATTGGTTCTGGTGGACAAAAGGACTTCTTCTTTCCTGACTGGAGAGAGAAGAAAGGGGGGAGTGATGGGGCCAGGCAGGAGCAATTGCCCAATCTGTCCCTGTCTCAGGGCACCTTACCACCTATATGGAAGACAGCACGTCATACCACTGTTCAAATGAGGTGACCCAGGCAATCTCAATAACTACAGTCCAATTTCTCTCCTTCCAGTTCTGTCCAAGCTCCTAGAGAAAATTGAATATGCACAGCTGAGGACTCACCTTGAATCTAGGGAACTGCTAAACCCTATGCAGTCCAGATTCAGAGCTAAACATAGAACAATCTCAGCCCTCGCCAAAGTCACTAATGACTGGCAGTGTAATCTTGAGAGCAAAAACTTTATTTGTGCTGTTTTCCTTGATCTAAGCAAGGCTTACAACACTGTCAACAGTAGTCTGCTCCTCTCCTCCCTTCAAACCATAGATGTGGACCCCTCCTCTCTGCGCTGGTTTACTGACTATCTAACAGGGTGCCTTCAACAAGTTAAAGCCGAAGGAGGCCTGTTCCCCTTAAAAACTCTGCAAAGAGGGGTACCTCAAGGTTATATATTAGGGCTCTTACTTTTTGCAACCTATATTAATAACACTGACTACTGTATGAAAGAAGCCAACATCCATCTTTTTGCAGATGATACAGTTCTCTATGTGAGTCACCCAACACCTGAAGCTGCCTGCAATGACCTACAGTCAGAATTCAACCTTTTGCAAAGCCATCTCCTCCAAAAAAAGCTACTCCTTAATGCCAAAAAAACTAAAGCAATGTTCCTCACCCCTTTCATCCGTACAGCTAACCCTGTGTCCAGTGGGACAGTTCCCCAAATTACCACAGTTCTAGGTGAAAAACTAGAATTTGTTACAAAATTCAAGTATCTGGGAGTTTGGATAGACCAAAGACTCTCCTTCATTGAACATATTGAGGACTTGCTAAAACGACTTCAACAAAGGCTTGGCCTGTTCTTTAGAATCAACCAATTTTTCACCAGAGATGCCAAGAAACAACTGGTCCAATCCATTTTCCTATCATTGGTTGATTACGCTGATTTCCTCTATAGCCAATGCCCCAACTCTTACATGGCTAAACTGGACACACTCTACTGTAAGAGGTCTAAACCTCACCTTCAAGTTCTTGGCAATATTGGAGATGCAAATAATCACAGACAAGTTGCATTCGAGTAATAAACAAGTTTATTACTACAAAAAGGGATAAATCACAGTTGCCAAAAGCAGTTCTTACCAATACGAACCGGGAGCCAGTGCTAAGCGTTCCCTACACCTCGAGGTTTCTCTGTAGTCTCTTGGGATCTCTCAGGTCTCCGAGGTGTAAAGCCTGTGCATAACATTATATACCTGTGATAATTACTATGGTTACTAAAAGATAGAAACATTTCTAGTTACAGAGATGAGCCCTATTGGCTAAATTAGAGGTGGCTTCACGGTCCAAGATAACATTATATAATTCTGTAAAGTCATCAGTTTTAGAACAAAGACGTTCTTATACAAAGTCTTACATAACAAGGTGAAGTGGTGTCCATCACTGAAAGATGGTAATGTTGCCTTACACATTATAATTACTTCAAGGACAGGTGTCTTGGCATCTGACAAGTAAGAAATAGACAGAAAATACATGGTATAATGTGTGTGCATTAGCAAGCAAAGTGAGTTACAATAATATGTATTCATCTCCTGACATCTACTCTTTTACGGTAGATGCCCTTAGCCCTATGTATTAGTATAGCCTATGCCTAAACATGACCTGTCTACGGTGTACCCCTGAGGGTATCAATTAGGGTGCAGGGACCTCGTGTAACAATTCCCCCCCTTGTTGCCTCAAAGGGCAACACAGGCAAATAAAAGGTGTGGACAGGAGCAGTGGTCCTCTACAATCCAGAGGCGTGAGCCTTGTAAAGGAACTCAAGCTGCTCACGGTGTTGGCGTAGAGTACGTCGTAGGCAGCAAAGCATGATAAAGTAAATATCAAAAATGCTTGTATGTAAATCACCAGTTCTTTGTATTTCACAGGGCTTCCATCAGAAGAGAGGAAGGAGTTCTTCTGCCAGAAAGGAAGAAATTCTGTAAGGGAACAACAAACCCAATTGGAGTCTGTGAAAATGATGGTATCTTGAATTCCATGTTGGATAAACTCTAATGCACAGGCCACCGCTGCCATCTCTGCGTACTGTGATGAAGCTACACTACAGCGTTTAGATATCCTGACAGTGTTCCCATAAGGATACACCACCATAATACCCATCCCTGCAATCTGTTCTCCCTGATAGTATGATGCTAAACCGTCGGTAAAAACGCGGCACAAAGAGGTATCTTCCAGTATCTCAGGGGTGGCAGGAAAGAATGGACCCGGATCTGGGAGATCAGGTGACTGCAAAGCACAGTCATGGGGTTCCCCCGGAAGAGGAGGCCATGAGCTAATAGAGATGGAACTTTGGTTTGATGGACCTGAATATCCCTATCCTGGAGGAGGAGTGACCAATGTGTCAGCCTGGTGTTGGAGACTGACCCATCCTTCACTCTATCTGAGAGCAGAAAAGTAGTAGGTGTATGATTGGTGTTAAGAATCAGTGGAGAGTACCCAATGATATACAGGAAATGCTTGACCGGCCAATAAGTGGCCAGAAGATTCCTTTACACAAAGGCCATACTTCTGTTCCAACGGGGTCAAGAGCTGCGATGCATATGCAATAGGCCTCAAGGTGCCATGCACCTTTTGGGCGAACACTGCTGACATAGCAATGTCAGAGGTGGCACACTCTAGATGGAATGGTAATGCTGGGTTGGGGTTTGCCAGTGCTGGGGCGGAGGCCAAGGCCTGCTTCAGTGACGTCACAGCCTGGGTATGGACAGGACCCCAACTCCATGGAACGTCCTTTTTGAGTAGATCGTACAGGGGAGCGGCTTTTTGAGCAAAATCACAAATAAAATCCCTGGAGTAGTTTACCATACCTAGAAACCTCCAAAGAGTTGCCACACTGGTAGGTAATGGCAAGTCTTGTAATCCTTGAATCTTTTTCCAAGTAGGGCTCCGGCCTTGGTCAGTTATTTTCAAACCCAGAAAGAGTACTTCTTTCTGACATAGTTCTGCTTTTGCAAGGTTACACTTCAAGCCTGCTCTCTGAATAAGAGTGAATAGTTCATCCAAGAGATCCAGATGTTGTTCCTGTGTGGCGGTAGCCAACAACAGGTCATCTACGTACTGTAAGAGACATCGGGGGGCTGAGAAACCTTGTAGGGCATCCATCATATGGAGATGGAAGAGGATCGACTGTTATGGAATCTCGCGCAAGCAAGTCCACGTGTATTGTCGCCCTTCAAAAGTGAAGGCAAACTTATATTGACTCTTCAGGGCCAATGGTAATGACCAAAAACCATTGGAGATATCCAGGACACTGAACCATTTCTGATCTGGTGTTAAAAGTCGAAGCACATCCGGTGCAGACGCCACAGTTGGGGAACAACTGGGAGTAACCTGATTCAGTTTCCTGTAGTCAATAGTAAGTCTCCAGGTACCTGTGGGTTTCTTCACAGGCCAAACAGGAGAGTTGGCAGTGGAGACACAGGTTCAGATTACTCCTTGTTTAAGGAGTGACTTGATTGTTTCTCGAAGAGATGGTAAGGCTTCAGTGGGAAATGGATATTGCCTTTGTCTCTCATGTGCCGGGCCTGGCAACTCAATAACAGTATGCAATCTGCCGCAATCATGTTTGTTAACTGCAAACGCTTCCAAATGTCATTGCAGAATAGGTAGAAGTTTCGGGAAAAGTTCATAATTCTTGAATAAATCTATGACGTCATATTCTTTGTTGTTAATGGATATCGTTGCTACAGCATGTGAGTCAGGAATTAAGACAGTATGGTATTGACCTTGGATCTGTATCAGCAACATGTTTGCTAGATCCACAACATGGCCGTGTATTGCAAGGAAGTCAATCCCTATGATACTGGGGTGATCGTGCAACACCATTAGTTGAAAAGCATGTGAGGGCATTAAATGGCCTAATTCTACCTGTAAAGACTGAGAACGGTATGCAGGTAACCTAGCACCATCAACTCCTGACATATTGGTCTTCCATCCGGTAGACCATGGAGACGTTTCAGGGTGGTCATCATGTAACACAGATACAGCTGCACCTGTATCTAACAAGACAATTAGTTGGCGGCCCCCGACCTCGGCCTCGGTGCAGGGCCTTCCGTTTGTATCCAAGACCAGCTTGTTTACAATGCGGACTGGGGCCAGTAATTGTCAATCCGTATTGTTGGAGGCATGCAGAGGTTGGGCCTGGCTTGCATGAATGACTTCACCGTGTTGCACTGATGCAATGTAAGGAGGGGCTTCCGGGTTCAGGCTGGTATGGATCTGTGAGCCCATACTTCCGGTGTCTCCATGTCCAGTAGTGTCATGGGTCGCCGGTTGCACTGCTGCAAGTGTTTGTGCGGGAACAGCATCTGCTACAGAATGCACTTGCCCCAGGAGCTCCCAAAATTTTCGATTTTCTTCAGCTATTTCTTTATAGGAGGGACCCGATCTTTGTAATGGCTTCCCTTTGCCTTTGTGCCTTCTGTTTTTAGGCCAATTCCGGTTCCCAGCCCACCGTTGCTGTTGTTGTTGTTGGCCATGTTGGGGGTTTTGCTGGGTGCTAGCTGGAGGGGCCGGTGGATGTTTGGGCTGTTGTTGCTGGGCCTGCCCTTCCACAGTGTAATGCGTCGTGGTCCCAGCAGTGGGTTCCACGGCAGCAACCTTTTTGGAACCGGAACCCAAATCACGGATGTACAGTTGGTATACTCTCTCGGTTTTCCGAAGAATATCAGCAAACCTATCTGTATTTTGGTATGTGGTTGGCTCTACTTTCTCTCTTATGGCTGGGATCATGTTTCTAAGGAACAGGGTCTTATACTCGATAAGATCTACATCTGAGGCTTCTTGTGCCAGATGTTTCCCTGCTCGATAGGCCATCCAGAGTCTCTGGTGGTAGGTTGCTGGGCTTTCCTTAGCATTTTGCTTCACGGGGTATGCTAGCATTACTCCAACCACACCAGGGCTGTAAGCAGAAATGAGCTCAGCTGAGACTTCTTCGAAGGTGGCGTTCCCATCCTGGTCAACTACCTCAGGTGGTTTGGCCCATAAACCAGGATCGATTGTTTGGCGTAGTATTAAGACCTGATATTCTGCAGCGAGGCTGAGCATCTCGCACTTGGAGCGCACCTTCTCCAAATGGCAGCTGAGATTGTCAGACGGGTTCATCCGACCAATGCTGTCAGCAATCTGTTGGACAGAGTAGGCCATTTGTAGGGGATTAGTTGGTGGTCGATCAGTCAGAGGTAATGCGTCTCGTGCACCATCCAATGCTGTGCGAGCTGCAGCTTCAGCCGCAGTACGAACAACACCTTCCTGAGTGCCAGCTTCTTGAAAAATTTGTCGAATTTGACTTTTAATGGCTTTCATACTTCTTTCAGGAAGAGGAACATTTCCCAATGCTCTATCAATTATGGTTTCAATCTCTTGCCTGTCTTCCACACTAATAACAGCTACCAGAGGAGCTGTCGGGACAAGGCTTGGGCCTGCTCCCCCCCTATCATGGGTGCCGCCATGATGGCGTTTCCCATGATGAGCGTCACAACGTCATCGACGTGTGACCTGAGGAGTAGTGGGCGAGGATCCGCCATATTGTGGATGGCTGGGTGGGGAATCTGGGCCATAATAGGGGTGTGACTGGGCGTTGTACTGTGAGATGTCGTCGTCGGAGGGGAAACCATCCGACGACGAGTGAAAGGCAGGGGCTACGCCTCCCATTGCCTTAACATGGCCAGTCAAAACCTCTCGCTGATGGCGCAGTTTATCCATCTTAACTTTACATTCATCATGATTCACACTTGCAACATCCATATCAACCTGATCCTGTTTCTGCTTCTGCAAAACACGGTACGCGGCGCTCAATTTGCGATTGTCCCTATAAGCTGTTTCTAAGTCATTACGTACCTGGTTGATCTCGTCCTGAAGTTCACCCATTTCATCACTCAACTGTGCATTCGCAGCACTCAACAAATCATTCATTTGCACCACCTGACTCTTATCCTGGCTTAAACTTTCACACTCCTGTTTTAAAGTACACATTTCTTGTTCACCAGCTTGTGCGGAATGATGCAATAGTGAATCCTTTTCATTACGCAGAGATTGGAGTTCTGACTCCAAGTTCTGTTGTATCCGAATACATTCCATTTCCTGCAAACCCATCTCCTGCTTAAGAGATGCGATCTGCAAGTCAAGGGTACGAAACCTCACTTCGGAGGCTTCCAAAGCAGCGTACAGAGCAGCGACCATTAATCCTTTAGCACACCGCTTATTGGTTGACTGTTGCGTCTCTGTGTACTGGGTTGAAATCCCCAGTACAGGGTTGTCAGATTGACTCTCGTCCCGCGCAAAGTCAGCACATCCTCCATGGGAGGTAAGAAAGTTAGAGACATCAAGTCTCAGTTCTGCATGGTATCTGATATGGTGGTCATTATTGTAGGAGGAGCGAAATTCAAACTGTGAAAAGACGTGTTGCGTATCGATCCACAACAAGTACTTTAAACACAGCTGACTATTGTTTAAGTTGTAGGCTTGCATCCAAAGCTGCTATGGAGTGGGTCAGACCGGCATCGACCACACCCAAAAAGTCAGCTAGACTTTGCAAGTATCTACAAACTAGTAGAAAAGACGGGAGAGGTGATACGGGAGTATACACCTACAGTCCCCGTGGGAAAAGGGAAATGGACAGCAACAAGTGAAAACTTACAACACCCAATATCGCCTGCTCACGGTCGCCAATTGTAAGAGGTCTAAACCTCACCTTCAGGTTCTTGGCAATATTGGAGATGCAAATAATCACAGACAAGTTGCATTCGAGTAATAAACAAGTTTATTACTACAAAAAGGGATAAATCACAGTTGTCCTAAGCAGTTCTTACCTATACGAACCGGGAGCCAGTGCTAAGCGTTCCCTACACCTCGAGGTTTCTCTGTAGTCTCTTGGGATCTCTCGGGTCTCCGTGGTGTAAAGCCTGTGCATAACATTATATACCTGTGATAATTACTATGGTTACTAAAAGATAGAAACATTTCTAGTTACAGAGATGAGCCCTATTGGCTAAATTAGAGGTGGCTCCACGGTCCAAGATAACATTATATAATTCAGTAAAATCATCAGTTTTAGAACAAAGACGTTCTTATACAAAGTCTTACATAACAAGGTGAAGTGGTGTCCATCACCGAAAGATGGCAATGTTGCCTTACACATTATAATTACTTCAAGGACAGGTGTCTTGGCATCTGACAAGTAAGAAATAGACAGAAAATACTTGGTATAATGTGTGTGCATTAGCAAGAAAGTGAGTTACAATAATATGTATTCATCTCCTGACATCTACTCTTATACAGTAGATGCCCTTAGCCCTATGTATTAATATAGCCTATGCCTAAACATTAGCTGTCTACGGTGTACCCCTGAGGGTATCAATTAGGGTGCAGGGACCTCGTGTAACAATTCCCCCCCTTGTTGCCTCAAAGGGCAACACAAGCAAATATAAGGTGTGGACAGGAGCAGTGGTCCTCTACAATCCAGAGGCGCGAGCCTTGTAAAGGAACTCAAGCTGCTCACGGTGTTGGCGTAGAGTACGTCGTAGGCAGCAAAGCATGATAATCAAAGTAAATATCAAAAATGCTTGTATGTAAATCACCAGTTCTTTGTATTTCACAGGGCTTCCATCAGAAGAGAGGAAGGAGTTCTTCTGCCAGAAAGGAAGAAATTCTGTAAGGGAACAACAAAATCAATTGGAGTCTGTGAAAATGATGGTATCTTGAGTTCCATGTTGGATAAACTCTAATGCACATGCCACCGCTGCCATCTCTGCGTACTGTGATGAAGCTACACTACAGCGTTTAGATATCCTGACAGTGTTCCCATAAGGATACACCACCATAATACCCATCCCTGCAATCTGTTCTCCCTGATAGTATGATGCTGAACCATCGGTAAAAACGCGGCACAAAGAGGTATCTTCCAGTATCTCAGGGGTGGCAGGAAAGAATGGACCTGGATCTGGGAGATCAGGTGACTGCAAAGCACAGTCATGTGGTTCCCCCGGAAGAGGAGGCCATGAGCTAATAGAGATGGAACTTTGGTTTGATGGACCTGAATATCCCTATCCTGGAGGAGGAGTGACCAATGTGTCAGCCTGGTGTTGGAGACTGACCCATCCTTCACTCTATCTGAGAGCAGAAAGGTAGTAGGTGTATGATTGGCGTTAAGAATCAGTGGAGAGTACCCAATGATATACAGGAAGTGCTTGACTGCCCAATAAGTGGCCAGAAGATTCCTTTCACAAGGCCATACTTCTGTTCCACAGGTCAAAACTGGCGCATATGCAATAGGTCTCAAGGTGCCATGCACCTTTGGTTAACACTGCTGACATAGCAATGTCAGAGGTGGCACACTCTAGATGGAATGGTAATGCTGGGTTGGGGTTTACCAGTGCTGGGGTGGAGGCCAAGGCCTGCTTCAGTGACATCACAGCCTGGGTACGGACAGGACCCCAACTCCATGGAACGTCCTTTTTGAGTAGATCATACAGGGGAGCGGCTTTTTGAGCAAAATCACAAATAAAATCCCTGGAGTAGTTTACCATACCTAGAAACCTCCAAAGAGTTGCCACACTGGTAGGTAATGGCAAGTCTTGTAATCCTTGAATCTTTTTCCAAGTAGGGCTCCGGCCTTGGTCAGTTATTTTCAAACCCAGAAAGAGTACTTCTTTCTGACATAGTTGTGCTTTTGTAGGGTTACATTTCAAGTCTGCTCTCTGAATAAGAGTCAATAGTTCATCCAAGAGATCCAGATGTTGTTCCTGTGTGGCGGTAGCCAACAACAGGTCATCTACGTACTGTAAGAGACATCGGGGGGCTGAGAAACCTTGTAGGGCATCCATCATATGGAGATGGAAGAGGGATCGACTGTTATGGAATCCCTGCGGCAAGCAAGTCCACGTGTATTGTCGCCCTTCAAAAGTGAAGGCAAACTTATATTGACTCTTCAGGGCCAATGGTAATGACCAAAACCATTGGAGATATCCAGGGCACTGAACCATTTCTGATCTGGTGTTAAAAGTTGAAGCACATCCGGTGCAGACGCCACAGTTGGGGAACAACTGGGAGTAACCTGATTCAGTTTCCTGTAGTCAATAGTAAGTCTCCAGGTACCTGTGGTTTTCTTCACAGGCCAAACAGGAGAGTTGGCAGTGGAGACACAGGTTCAGATTACTCCTTGTTTAAGGAGTGACTTGATTGTTTCTCGAAGAGTGGGTAAGGCTTCAGTGGGAAACGGATATTGCCTTTGTCTCTCATGTGCCGGGCCTGGCACCTCAATAACAGTATGCATTCTGCCGCAATCACGTTTGTTAACTGCAAACGCTTCCAAATGTCATTGCAGAATAGGTAGAAGTTTCCTGAAAAGTTCATGATTCTTGAATAAATCTATGACGTCATATTCTTTGTTGTTAATGGATATCGTTGCTACAGCATGTGAGTCAGGAATTAAGACAGTATGGTATTGACCTTGGATCTGTATCAGCAACATGTTTGCTAGATCCACCACTCAGCCGTGTGGTGCAAGGAAGTCATTCCCGATGATACTGGGGTGATCGTGCAACACCATTAGTTGAAAAGCATGTGAGGCCATTAAATGGCCTAATTCTACCTGTAAAGACTGAGAACGGTATGCAGGTAACCTAGCACCATCAACTCCTGACATATTGGTCTTCCGTCCGGTAGACCATGGAGATGTTTCAGGGTGGTCATCGTGTAACACAGATACAGCTGCACCTGTATCTAACAAGACAATTAGTTGGCGGCCCCCGACCTCGGCCTCGGTGCAGGGCCTTCCATTTGTATCCAAGACCAGCTTGTTTACAATGCGGACTGGGGCCTGTAATTGTCAATCTGTATTGTTGGAGGCAGGCAGAGGTTGGGCCTGGCTTGCATGAATGACTTCACCGTGTTGCACTGATGCAATGTAAGGAGAGGCTTCCGGGTTCAGGCTGGTATGGATCTGTGAGCCCATACTTCCGGTGTCTCCATGTCCAGTAGTGTCATGGGTCACCGGTTGCACTGCTGCAAGTGTTTGTGCGGGAACAGCATCCGCTACAGAATGCACTTGCCCCAGGAGCTCCCAAAATTTTCGATTTTCTTCAGCTATTTCTTTATAGGAGGGACCCAATCTTTGTAATGGCTTCCCTTTGCCTTTGTGCCTTCTGTTTTTAGGCCAATTCCGGTTCCCAGCCCACCGTTGCTGTTGTTGGCCCTGTTGGGGGTTTTGCTGGGTGCTAGCTGGAGGGGCCGGTGGATGTTTGGGCTGTTGTTGCTGGGCCTGCCCTTCCACAGTGTAATGCGTCGAGGTCCCAGCAGCGGGTTCCATGGCAGCAACCTTTTTGGAACTGGAACCCAAATCACGGATGTACAGTTGGTATACTCTCTCGGTTTTCCGAAGAATATCTGCAAACCTATCTGTATTTGGGTATGTGGTTGGCTCTACTTTCTCTCTTACGGCTGGGATCATGTTTCTAAGGAACAGGGTCTTATACTCGATAAGATCTACATCTGCGGCTTCTTGTGCCAGATGTTTGCCTGCTCGATAGGCCATCCAGAGTCTCTGGTGGTAGGTCGCTGGGCTTTCCTTAGCATTTTGCTTCACGGGGTATGCTGCTAGCATTACTCCAACCACACCAGGGCTGTTAGCAGAAATGAGCTCCAGCTGCGACTTCCGTCGAAGGTGGTTCCCATCCTGTGAACTACCTCAGGTAGTTTGGCCCATAAACCAGAGATTGATTGTTTGGCGAGTATTTGGACCTGATATTCTGCAGCGAGGCTGAGCATCTTGCACTTGGAGCGCACCTTCTCCAAATGGCAGCTGAGATTGTTGGACGGGTTCATCCGACCAATGCTGTCAGCAATCTGTTGGACAGAGTAGGCCATTTGTAGGGGATTAGTTGGTGGTCGATCAGGCAGAGGTAATGCGTCTCGCACACCATCCAATGCTGCGCGAGCTGCAGCTTCAGCCGCAGTATGAACAACACCTTCCTGAGTGCCAGCTTCTTGAAAAATTTGTCGAATTTGACTTTTAATGGCTTTCATACTTCTTTCAGGAAGAGGAACATTTCCCAATGCTCTATCAATCATGGTTTCAATCTCTTGCCTGTCTTCCACACTAATAACAGCTACCGGAGGCGCCGTCGGGACCAGGCTTGGGCCTGCTCCCCCCCATCATGGGTGCCGCCATGATGGCGTTTCCCATGATGAGCGTCACAACATCATCAATGTGTGACCTGAGGAGTAGTGGGCGGTGACCCGCCCTATTGTGGATGGCTGGGTGGGGAATCTGGGCCATAGTAGGGGCATGACTGGGCGTTGTACTGTGAGATGTCGTCGTCGGAGGGGGAACCATCTGACGACGAGTGAAAGGCAGGGGCTACACCTTCCATTGCCTTAACATGGCCAGTCAAAACCTCTCGCTGATGGCGCAGTTTATCCATCTTAACTTTACATTCATCATGATTCACACTTGCAACATCCATATCAACCTGATCCTGTTTCTGCTTCTGCAAAACATGGTACGCGACGCTCAATTCGCGATTGTCCCATAAGCTGTTTCTAAGTCATCATCTGGTTGATCCTCGTCCTGAAGTTCACCCATTCTTATCACTCAACTGTGCATTCGCAGCACTCAACAAATCATTCATTTGCACCACCTGACTCTTATCCTGGCTTAAACTTTCACACTCCTGTTTTAAAGTACACATTTCTTGTTCACCAGCTTGTGCGGAATGATGCAATAGTGAGTCCTTTTCATTACGCAGAGATTGGAGTTCTGACTCCAAGTTCTGCTGTATCCGAATACATTCCATTTCCTGCAAACCCATTTCCTGCTTAAGAGATGCGATCTGCAAGTCAAGGGTACGAAACCTCACTTCGGAGGCTTCCAAAGCAGCGTACAGAGCAGCGAGCATCAACCCTTTAGCACAGCGCTTATTGTTTGACTGTCGCGTACTCTGTGTACTGGGTTGAAATCCCCAGTACAGGGTTGTCGGATTGACTCGCGTCCCGCGCAAAGTCAGCCCATCGTCCATGGGAGGTAAGAAAGTTAGAGACATCAGTCTCTGTTCTGCATGAGATATCTGATATGGTGGTCATTGTGTAGGAGGAACGAAATTCAAACTGTGAAAGACCGCGTGTTGTGTATCGATCCACAACACGGTACTTTAAACACAGTCGGCTATTGTTTGTTGTAGGCTTGCAATTCAAAGCTGCTATGGAGTGAGTCGAGACGGCATCAACCACACCCAAAAAGTCAGCTAGACTTTGCAAGTATCTACAAACTAGTAGAAAAGACGGGAGAGGTGATACGGGAGTATACACCTACAGTCCCCGTGGGAAAAGGGAAATGGACAGCAACAAGTGAAAACTTACAACACCCAATATCACCTGCACACGGTCACCAATTGTAAGAGGTCTAAACCTCACCTTCAGGTTCTTGGCAATATTGGAGATGCAAATAATCACAAACAAGTTGCATTCGAGTAATAAACAAGTTTATTACTACAAAAAGGGATAAATCACAGTTGCCCTAAGCAGTTCTTACCAATACAAACCGGGAGCCAGTGCTAAGCGTTCCCTACACCTCGAGGTTTCTCTGTAGTCTCTTGGGATCTCTCGGGTTTCCGAGGTGTAAAGCCTGTACATAACATTATATACCTGTGATAATTACTATGGTTACTAAAAGATAGAAACATTTCTAGTTACAGAGATGAGCCCTATTGGCTAAATTAGAGGTGGCTCCACGGTCCAAGATAACATTATATAATTCAGTAAAATCATCAGTTTTAGAACAAAGACGTTCTTATACAAAGTCTTACATAACAAGGTGAAGTTTTGTCCATCACCGAAAGATGGCAATGTTGCCTTACACATTATGATTACTTCAAGGACAGGTGTCTTGGCATCTGACAAGTAAGAAATAGACAGAAAATACATGGTATAATGTGTGTGCATTAGCAAGCAAAGTGAGTTACAATAATATGTATTCATCTCCTGACATCTACTCTTATACGGTAGATGCCCTTAACCCTATGTATTAGTATAGCCTATGCATAAACATTAGCTGTCTACGGTGTACCCCTGAGGGTATCAATTAGGGTGCAGGGACCTCGTGTAACACTACCATCGAGCACTGAGGTTTATAATGGGAATTCCCTTCAACATGCATCACTGCACCCTATATGCGGCAGTGAGGTGGACATCACTAAAGTTCAGGAGCAATAGAAATGACGCTCTCTGGACCTATACAGCCATCTGTAATATGCTGCCTTACTATATCTCCTGCTGTCTTCCCCTGAATATAATTGGGAAATACGTGTTAAGAAGTTACTCAGCTATTACACTTAAAGTACCCAAGAAAAATCTAAACGACGGGGGCAGCCATAAGCTTTGTGCTAAAAGCCAAGGTAACAGAGCACTCAGGACTGAAAAATATGCAGTGATTTTTAATCCAAATGGCAAGTCTGGACTTGCCATTTGGATTAAAATCACTTGCAGTATATTTTTCTGTGTCCTGGAGTGCTCATTACCTTGGCTTTTGTGTGAAGTATTGAGGTTTGCACCTCACGCTGTGAGCACCCGCTAGTAGTGTTGTGCTGTTTTTCTGTTGGATTCAATGATAAGCTTCGTGCTACCTACCTTATGGAATGATCTACAAAAAAAAACTCAAGCACTCTAATCGGTATAAATGCCTTCAAGATACTTTATTTACATACAATCAGAGAAGTATGTAACTGCGTCATCCACTCAGACCCAGTACCGGTGTCTGCACTGGTATATAGCCACACCTAGACCCAGTTTTAAGTACTGATCCCCCAGCTTGCTCCTCACAAGCCTAATTGTTCTCTCTCTTATCCCTGTCTTTTCAACACTAGGCCCATCCATCACCTTATCCTTCCTTTCCCAACCACGGATAGCAGCTCACTACCCCTGGGTTGTGACAGCCTATCATGCCCCGTACTTTACAGCATTCAATCCCGTGGCTCACACATACTCCTTTTCTCCATCCACCTTCTCTACATCCCATTTTACCAACTCCTCTCTGTGCACCATGCCCTCCTAGCCTTTCTCCCCCTACCTCTCTCCCTTCCCCCCCTTCCGCCTCTACCTGGTGTATATTTTTAATTTATTTTTTTCTTCTGTTACTTCCTCCTGCAACTTTAGATAACCTGCTTTATCTTCCAATAGACACTTCTATGTATGTAAATACCCTGTAATCTGTACAATATCTGTATAATTCTATGTACATATGAACTTCTTTTTCTTCCTCTCTGTTAACAGTATTATCTGTATTGCCTTGTAAATACCTGTGTTGACCTGTATATACAATTGTTCATGCTCCACCCAGGTCCATCTTGCAAATGAGCTTCTGCTCAATGATGAATGCCTGGTTAAATAAAGACTTGACTGATTGATTGATTGATTGGCCCATGGCCAGTAGCTGCCATGTGTAGGCAAAAAGCAAGGGTTAGGAGCAGTTGAAGAGCACCAGGACAGGAGATCAAGGATTCAAGTAGCGCTATGTGTGGAGGGAGGCACCAGTGAGAGAAAAGGGGTTGAGAGAAAGGATATGTCAGTGAGTAAGGAGGCAGTGTAGACCTACTCAAGAGCCCACAGTTCCAGAGATTTTGTCAGAGTCCTGTGGTTCCCAGGGATGTGTCACCCACCATTACAGGGGCAGTCACCCCTGGAGCCATAGGAATTTTGCCTGGAGAGAGAGGGGGAACAAGCAGCCTGAAATGTGAAGTCTGTGAGTTCCTGGGATGTCTGTGTGAGAACCATTGGGAGCCAAAGTAAAAGTGCCAATGTTGCTTTTGGGGAGTGCCAAAATTGCATTCCATCTTGAGATCTGGCAGAGAGACAATGATCAAACTATTACGCTACTCATCCCTGATTAAACACGGGGTTGCTCCTAGGTGCCTCCGATAATCCTCCATCCCACCTCTGGAAGTTACCAGGATTTTCACTGTACTGGGAGGCAGAGCTCTGTGTGTCACAGCCCCTACACTGAGGAACAAACTTCCTGCTTTTCTCCGCTCGCTGGACTCCCACCTTACTTTTAAAACTCATCTCAAAGCCTGGCTGCAGTCTGAAGCCAATTGCTCCACTTAACCAGCAAACCTCAGAAACTAGTCCTCTCCCTCACCCCAGGGGCCCCTGCTCATCCCTTCCCAAACACGGTTGCACCAAAGAAGGTGCCTTTAATTACCCAGCCCATGCCTGCACTTTTTTCCTCTTATAGTAACTGCACTTGTGTAATGTAAATGCATTCCTGTATGTGTACTGTATTTGTATCACAACTTGTGTACCCTGTGTATTCCATTGTACTTTGTATCATTCCTTATGCCTGTGACCTAAGCTTTGGTCTTGTGCTCATGTGTTTTCACCTGCACAATTTAATGTAACACAGTTTTGTATGTATTCTTATGTGCCATCTGCATTGCCCGTGCCGTGCCTGACAATGGTCCTTCAATTAGTGTACCTACCCAGTTAATGAATACAGTAAATAAATAAATAAATGATGGGTAAAGAGTGAGTGAGCTGCCTAATGACTGGGAGACCATATTGATTCAAGGAACGCTGCATGCAGTTTAAAGTGTGAGAAAGTTGCCTAAAGACTGAGTCCATATCAGTCTGGCAAAAGTTGCTCAAAGACTGTGAGGCCATATCTGTCTGGAGAAAAGTTGGCTAAAACCCCCATATTATTTTTTTGCTCCATGGAGTAGTGTTCTACAGTTTGAAATTAAATGGATACCACTGTTTGATAAATTTTTTGTGGACTGCTGTTATTTTATTGATATGTTCAGTGCAGGTTAGCCTGCTCCCTCCTAGCCAAGCACCCAAAGAGGACAGCACTCCTTGGGACACAATGAACTGCACTAATGTAAGCCATTTCAGTGAGGTTTCTGCTGTGGATGCCCCCCGCCCCATGCACTGCATACCATCTCATACCCCTAGACACCACAGAGGGGAGGTTACAATGTGGGGACTCATCTGGGATGTGCTTGGGGTGCTGGGTTTCCTACCCAAACTTGAATGGGCACTGAGAAAAGATGGGGTGTGGTGCCTTTGATTCCCAGCAAAGGGGGGGGCAATATAATATGGTGCATGCCAGAAGCAGAATTGTGCACCTGAAGAAGAAGCTGTGGCATCCATTGGTCTGGAGTTGGGCCCAGATGGGCCAGCATGTGCAGACTATGCACATGCCCTGTGGCTATGTCCATAATTTATTTATTTATTTATTTTATTTAATGATAATGATAGATCCATGAAGAGCTGGCTGGGCATGAAGTGACACACTTTGGAGAATGTGGACCTTGTGGTTGGACAGATTGTGAGGTCAACTGGTGAGGTGTGAGTACTGGGGGATTTTGTAAGAGAGTGAAATGGTAATTTCAAAGATGGCTCAATCCACTGCTGCATCTGACATGATGGTCCCCTCTGCCATGCTTTGGTGGTTGTGGGAGATTGTGGACAAATCAGCAATACTGATGTGTGCCCTATGCCAGTTTGAGGGGCCAGGAGTGAACATGCTGCCCATTTCAGACCAGTGTCTCACCCCTGGCCCAGTGGATTGATCACCTCCACTGATTCAGATTTTAAAAGTTAGGAAGCGTTGAGTACCCAGCAAAAATTGCCACCTGATTCTGAAAACATGGAGTCAAGTGCTCAGGGATCCCCTATATTTAGTGCAGTGGTGCAACTTGAGTGCCAGTAGCTTGTGTATGGGGCTGCAATCAGAAGGTGACGCTGCCAGAAAAGTCAAGGCTGTTGGCTCCAAAGAACTTTATGGTACCTCCATGGCCTGCAATGACTGAGACAAAGTCAACCATGTCAACTGTCCTGGTGCTGCATGGTATGCCCAAGGAATCAAACACCCACTAGCAGCCAGCAAAGAGAACCATCGGATGAACCAGAAAGCCCTGAGAAGTCTGGTGAGTCCGGAGATGCAGGTGTTACCAGCCCAGTAGTTGAAGAAGCAGGAGAGATCAGTGATGAGGACCTGCAGAGGGACATTCCATCCATGTATAAGTTGGTCTTTTTTATTTCAAGGAAGGAACAGCCCAGTCTCCCCGCAAAATGTCACAGAAAGAGGGAGATGTATGACCAGGCCCATGGTAGTGACCCCAATGCATGGCACTACAAGAAAGGTGCATGACTTCTGGATGGACAGGCTCCATGTACCATCATTCATGCTTTGCCTGGGTGGTCTCAAACTGAAGGAACAGTGCGGTGCAAGATCTGGCATGAATGCCCTCAGCAGATGTATCCATCCTTGCCAGAAAGGCTGTGGAACATACCAAGGAGAACAGACAAAATTGGATCTACCATGGCATTTCTTGATTAACTTTTCAGAAAGCATATGTTGAGCTCCACCAGTTCCACCATGGCTATTCAGGAGGTCCCATGGATGATGAAGGTGGTATATTCACATTTTGCCTATGAGGACTGACCCCTTTCAAAACATTCACTCTGGTTCAGAACTTAGATGGAAGGCACACTAAGCACTATGCGTCTGGGGTTGATTCTTTCGGCCAGGTGGCTACTAATGCCTAAGATTGGTCCCTGATAGGGCTAGGAGACACCAGAGGCACAGTGCCCCTTCATGCTGCTGCCCACTCCTCACTCTAGCTGCTGCCCATTATGCCTGTGATTGAGCCCTAATCAGGCAAGGAGTCCCCGCAGGCATGGCACCCCTTCCTGCCACCGCCTGTCCTTCACTCCAGCTCCTGCCCATAACACCTAAGGTACGGCCCCTCTGGATACTGCATCTTCAAATTCTGTGGTCCCTCTGGTGCCTCTTCTGATTAGTTTGCTCCTTGTCTGCCTTACTCAGACTGGCTAGACCAGCTAGCGGAGGACTGTAACTTCTGCATGCTGCTTGTTGTGCTCACTGCATTTCTCTATCCCTGCATTTTTTGTTTAAAACAATTAGCTGTACAAGTTATGCTCATTGATACTAAATAATTCATTGAATTAGACTAGCAGTTTGTAATTTTTGCAGTAAACCTAGCTGCATCCTGCTGCTTGTACTGGTAGTCACGGCATTGTGTACTGCACTTTGCATCCAATTTAATCCAGTCTGAATTCTGTTTTAATTGCTAAATGTTTGCTCTTCACCTGTTCTAAGCTCCAGTTTGAATCCATTTTTAACCTGCTATTTTTTTCTTTTGCTTCTCATCCTTTTCCCAAGCTTGTATTTTGCCCCCTCTTCCTCCTCCCCCATGCTTGTTTCTGATTCTGCCCTGTCCCCTATACCTTTCTCATTCCTTTGTCCTTAACCAAATTCCTATCCCACCAATTCTCTGCTTTGTTCAGCCCCTGCCCACTGATACTTCTTTTCTTTCTCTGCCTCCTCTTAGCCTCCTATTGATTCCCCTGTCTGCACTTTTTTCCCTGTCCCTAATTCCCTGCCTTATCTAAAATCTGCTGCTTCTCTTTTTGCAGATCATGCCCTGATTGGGCTAGGAGTCTCTGAAGGCACGGTGTCTCTTCCTTCTGCCACCCACCCCTCACTCCAGCTGCTGCCCAGAATGCCTAAGGTACGGCCCCTCCAGACACCACCACTTTAAATTCCACAGTCTCTCTGGTGCCTCTTCTGATTGGTTACAGCGCCTTGTCTGCCTTACTCAGACTTGCTAGGCCAGCTCGCTGGAGGAATGTAACTTCTGCATGCTGCTTGTTCTGCTCACGGCATTTCTCTCATGGCATTTTTGTGTCCCACCTGCCACTCCATCCTCCCAACCAGTATTAAATAGTTCTGAGCTCCTCCCTTAAACTCTTCCCCTTCTTCTATTGGCTCACTTTCCCTGTCTCCTACTGTCCCACTTTCCACCACGGCATTTGAGTGTTCAAGCTTGCTTAAGCTCAGCCAGCATTTCTAGTATGCTCAAGACATCTTCACGACAGTTGGGTGTCAAGCTTGCTTAAGCCTAGCCAGCTTAAAGCTGCTAAACCTAGCATCCTCCACCACTCTATGACAGTTAGGTGCTCCCCTCCCTTCTCATTCTTCCAGCTCCTTCTTTTATTTGTACCTTTACTGCGCGAGTCTCAGAAGGGTCCTGCATACCTTAACTACATTCCTTCATCTGTTTGCAGTACCCCTGTCATTTATTTAGCTGCCATGGCTTGGCCTGCAGCTATCTCTTCCTTCTGCCTTATGCCACTCTTCCTATCATGTTATTTGACTATCAGTGGTCTTGTGTGTATCGTTTATGCTCCCTCTACTCTCTATGTACACGCAAGTGGGCCTAGAATGGTAGTACACTGTCTCAATAATGTACATGTCCCTCCTTTCACTGGACCTGGCCCTTCTCTCTTTATTAAAGCTATACCATCACTTTACCATTCAGGGTGGGTGAGATCCTCTGGCACTGACTGTGATATGCTACATATTATTTCTTGGCTCCTAAGCCCTCTGTTTATGAGCTTATGCCACTTTGCTGTCATCCCTGCCTAGTAATTATTGCATCTTCTATTAAAAATCTCCTTACCCTTCCTGCAAGTCCCACCCTGCCGGGCACTGCCGACTCGAAATGTAATAATGTATGTCTGTTTAAAATCATTATCAGTGGTCTTAAAAAGCTTTTCCTACTTTTACTTTTTTGCTCTCTGGTAATATTGAACTAAACCCTGACCCTATATCCCCTATTGTGTCTCCCACTGAGCTCCCCCAGCTCAAAGGGATCTCACTTCTTCACATTAATGTATGTAGCTTACTAAAAAAGCACAACCTGATACAGGCCTGGGCTCATCATTTGACCCCTGATGCTTTGGTAATAACTGAGTTCTAGCTCCATAGTTTCACACTCAACTCCACTATTAACCTACCCTCTAACAATGTGTCTAGGACCAATCGGCCTACCGTGGGGGAAGGGGGTTGCAATTTATGCTGCCAATAAATTCATGACGTCGGTTACAAGTTCCTTATCCATGCCCTAACAATTTGAAAGTCTCACCTTAAAAATTATTTTGCCTTCTAATGAAGCCATCTTTGTGATGGGCAGTTATAGACCTCCATTTTGGGATATTAAAATACTAAGCTATCTCCACAAACTGCTCTCGTGCAATGACTCAGAATCCCTAATCACAGGTGATCTAAACATGGACTGGCTCTCTCCTGCCTGCAATTCGTTAAAAGAACTCTGGGATGAATTTGGTTTTTCTCAGCTAATCACTGAACCTACTCACCCCAATATCAAAGTCCTGACCATAACACCCTACTTGACTTAATTTTGGTCAATAAGCCTCACAAAATATCTCGTGCTGGTATATTTGACGATATCAGTGACCATTGGGCCATTGCATGAGTTAGGGTTATACAAAACACAGTGACCTCATCCTTGTTCACTATTACGAGAAACCATTGTAAACTCAACTGTCTTGACTTTTTGGCTGACCTGAGCAGAATTAGATGGCAAGACTCCATAGTGCTTAAGGTCATCAACAATCATGCCCCCTTAATGAAGCATAGAATCTGGAAGAAAAACTTGCCCTTGGTTCAGTCCCTTACTAAAGTCTGCTTTGAGCAACAGAGATATCCTTTGGAAACTTGCATCGAAATGCAAATTACCGTCAGACTGGGTTGCCTTTAGGACAGCTAGAAACAACTGCACTAAGCTGGTCAGATCAGAAAAACCAAATTATTTTCAATCTGCACTTGAGTGCTCTAAAAACAATGCAGACAAGCTTTGGAAAGTCCTTAAAGAAGTCGAAGGACACTGCCCTCCATCTGCTCTACCTTCCAAAATCTGTAAAGTTGGAGTTACCCACTCTGACAGAGCCTCTATCCTTGATCTGCTAAACAACCATTTCGCCACTGCAGGCATGGCTTTCGACATGTTTCCTGCTAGCAAAATTAGACCCTTACTTGGCCAGACTCACCACCCACCGGCCTCACATCCCATAACCACCTTCAGCTTTAGTACAATTACCCTAAAACAAGTGGAAGACCTCTTTCCATCCCTTGATCCTAATAAAAGCACAGGTGCTGATTGTCTTGATCCATTTTTTCTGAAACTTGGCTGCTATTTCCTCACTGCACCTATCACCCACCTCTTTAATCTATCTGTTCTACAACTTGTACTTCCTCCCACATGGAAAGTCACTCATGTAATCCCTCTCTTTAAATCTAGCGATCCTTCTGATCTAAACAATTATCATCCTATCTCTCTGTTACCTACCATATTTAAACTTCTGGAAAAAATGATTAACGCCTAGCTCAGAGAGTATCTAGAAAATGCCAATCTCCTTAACCCCCTTCAGTCAGGTTTATGTCCCGAGCACAGCACAGTTACTGCTCCAGCCAAGGTCAGAAATGATTAGCAGACTGCTTTAGATGCCAAAAATACTGTCTGTGTGCTTTTCTTAGATACAAGTAAAGTGTTTGACACTGTCAACCACAACCTGCTCCTGTCCCTGCTGAATTTACTTGGAATTGACATCACAGTCCACAACTGGTTCTCCTGCTACCTTACCAGAAGGCAGCAGCAAGTTAAAGCTCAAGGTGACATATTCCCACTTAAAACCCTTCCAAGAGGTGTCCCTCAAGGGTCAGTTCTTGGGCCCCTCTACTTTGCCATATACATTAATAATATTGACCAATGAGTTAAGAATGCAAGTATCCAACTATTTGCGGATTACACAGTCATCTATGTTGCTAAACCCTCCATAGAAGATACATGTCTACTACTCAAAAAATAACTTACTTTGTTACAATATAATCTACTACACTTAAAATTATTACTCAATGCCAAAAAGACTAAAGTTATGCTAACCTCACCCCAAGACAATTTGGGCAATCTAAATGACCTCCCTTCTAATCTTCTGATCACAACCATCTTGGGTGAAACTATCGAGGCCACTGAGAAACTTAAATATCTTGGCTTCTGGCTGGAACACAGACTTTTCTTTTCCACTCATATTGAGGAACTCAGTGAAAACTCAAGCTAAGGCTTGGACTCTTCTACAGGATCCAGCGTCTGCTAACCTTTGAAGCTAAACTAAGGCTTTTCACATCAACTTTTTTGCCCCTTATTGATTACGCGGACATCATATACCGCCATGGTTCTAAAACTGCCCTTGCAAAACTTGACATCCTTCACCATAAGACAATAAGGTTTGTCACTAATGCCGCAGCTAATACACATCATTGTATGCTCTATGCACAATTAGGCTGGCTGCCTTTAGCTGCTCGAAGATACCGTAATGCTTCCCTCTGGGCCTATAGAGCTCTCTCCTTGAAACTACCTACTTATATTCATTACCTCTTTAGTACTTCCCTGTGTTCATATTCTCCTAGGCATTGCGACTTTATTCGACTGGATGCACTCAGAATTAGGTCTCACTTTGGCTTTGCATCTCTTAGTTATTCTATTTCTTTCCTGTGAAATACTATCCAATATACTTTAAAACTAACCCAGCTGATTGTTCTAAACTCCTTTAAATAGATGCTAAAATCTATATTGGCAAATAAATGTCACTGCTACACCTAGGCCCCTGCTAGGCCATTGTGCTCTGTTTTCCCCAACGACAGCACTTTTGTAGATGCAGCCTTCAGTGCCCTTCCCTTTCATCTGGTTTCCTCTGCTCACCTCCTCTCTTACTACTACTGCAGTTCTTCCTTGTCCTTGTTCTCTTAGCTCATGCCTGCTAAATAGTTCTACACTCCTGCTTTTACTATTCTCTCACATCCCATTTTCTCTCTCTTGCTTAATCATCCTTCTAAATTACCCCTTAGCCCCATTATTGTATTACCACACTGCCCTTCATTATGTATTAATACAGAAATAGATACTTAGATACATAGACACTGTCAGCAGATAAGGGCCTACGGTCCACCCAGTCTGCTCATTTGACCTTTTAAGTTCACTTTATGTTTTCCTAGAAGTCTGTTGCCCCTTACCCCTGACCTCCAGAACTCCTTTATGTCTATCCCATGCATTCTTAAATCACAGGATTGTTTCAGCTTCCACCCCTTCCTCTAACAGGATGTTCCACTTGTTCACTACCCATTCTGTGAAGAACTTCTTCCTCACATTTCCTCTGAATCGCTCTCCCTCCCTCCAACTTCATTCCATGCCCTCTAGTCCTGGAACATCTTTTTCACTGACAAATAGTGTATTCCTGCACCCTGTTCCTCTCTGTAAGATACTTGTATGTCTCTATCATATCCTCTCTCTCCCTCCTCTCCTCCAGGGAGTACATATTCAAGTCCTTCAACCTGTCCTCATAGGACTTGTGATGCAATCCCTGTACCATCTTTCTTGCCCTTCTCTGAACCTTCTCTACCCTGTCTATGTCCTTTTGTAGCTAAGGTCTCCAGAACTGTACACTGTACTCCAGGTGGGACCTCACTAGTGTCTTGTATAGTGGAATTATTATCTCCTTTTCCTGCTGGTGATGCCCCTGCCTATGCATCCCAGTATCCTATTTGCTTTACCCACTGCCTTGTTGTACTGTTTCTCTACCTTGAGGTCATCAGAGATGCTATCCCTAAGATCCCTTTCCTGCTTGGTGTATGTTATATCCTCACCCCCCACAACTGATATGTTGTTTCAGGGTTTTTGTACCTCATATGAATTATCTTGCACTTCTTTGCATTGAATTTCAACTGCCAAACCCCTGCCCAATCTTCAAGTTACTGCAGGTCCCTCCTCATTCTATCTACAATCTCTGGCATGTCCACTCTGTTATAGAGCTTTGTGTCATCAGCAAACAGGGAAACTTTGCCTTCTAGGTTCTGCACAATGTCACTGATGAAGATGTTAAATAGGACCGGTCCCAGCACAGATCCCTGTGGTACCCCAATGGTCATTCTTCCCTCTGTGGAGTGACAGCCATTTACTACCACCCTCTGTGTCCTGCTGCCCAGCCAGTTACCTACTCACCGCATTACTGTCCTGCCCACTCCCATATTCCCCATTTTGTTTATTAGCCTTCTATGTGGCACAGTGTCAAAGGCCTTGCTGAAGTCCAGATATGCCACATCCACTGCCCTCCCCTGATCTACCTCCCTTGTCATCCAGTCAAAAAATTTTATGAGGTTGGTCTGACATGACCTCCCCTTGGTGAAACGATGCTGCCTTGGGTCCTATAGTCCATTGGCAACCAGATGTTCCACCAATCTCTCCTTCAGTAGTGCTTCCATGATCTTCCCCACTACCGAGGTCAGGCTGACTGGTCTGTAGTGTCCTGCTTCCTCTTTGTTTCTGCTTTTGTAGAAGGGGACTACATCTGATGTCATCCTGTCTTTGAATACTACCCCTGATTCCAGTGATCGGCTAAACAGAATTGCCAAAGGTTCAGCCACCACCTCTCTTAGTTCTTTTAGGACCCTGGGGTGCACCCCATCTGGCCCCATTGCTTTATCAACTCTTATTATTTCTAGTTCCTTCAGGACCCTTTCTCGTGTAAAGGGACTTGTGTCCATTTCTGCTCCATTCCCACCCTTTGTACTCCCTTCAAACCCATTACCCTCCTCTTCCTCAGTAAAGACTGAGCAGAAATACCAGTTCAATATGTCAGCTTTACTGTAGTAATCCTCCATGAGGCCCCCATCCTCCCCCTTCAGTCTTACTATCCCACCCTTTGCCTTTCTTTTTTCACTTATGTACCTGTGAAAGGTTTTGTCCCCTCTACCCGCTGATATTGAGATGCGCTCTTCTGTTTGACCTTTGGCTTCCCTTACTGACCTCCCTGCCTCCCTTTGCTTCTCCTGGTACTTCTCCCTATCCTCTTCTACCTGCATCTTTTTGTATTGCCTGAATGCAATCTTTTTGGCTTTCACTTTCTCCGCTACTTCCTTTGAAATCCATAATGGCCTCTTCTTCCTTTTCCCCTTGCTAACCTGTTTAATGCATAATTCTGTTGCTTTTGTAATCCCTGTTTTAAATATTGCCCACTGTTCCTCAACCCCTGATTCCTTCCCCATTCCCATTAATGCCTCTTTCAAGCATATCCCCATTTTCTCAAAGTCTGCCTCCCTAAAATAAAGGATATGTGTTTTTGTGTGGTTTGGTTCTGCTCCTTCTATGATTTAAAACCACAGTGGCTGGTGGTCACTGTTCCCCAGGTGCTCCCCCACTGTTACCCCATCACACTGTCCTCATTTGTGAGCACTAGGTCTAGTATTGCCTTCTGCCAAGTTGGTTCCATGACCAGTTGCTTGAGAAAGGAACCTTGAAGAAAGTCCAGGATAAATCTGCTCCTGGTTGATGCTGCTGCTGGGAGGCTCCAGTCCATGTCTGGAATATTGAGCTCTCCAACCAGCACCACCTCACCCTTGTCTGCCATCCTTTGGATGGCTAGCATCAGCTCCCTATCTGTTTCTTCCTCCTGGGTGGGGGTCTATAGACCACCCCTGTGTGGAGGGCTGGCCCCATTTTCCTTTCCAGCTTAACCACCATTTTGTTCCTCCTGGATCTCTGTGGCCTTTATGCCATCTTTCACATAAAGTGACACTCATCCTCCCTTCATACTTGCTCGGTCTTTTCTGAATATGTGGTAGCCAGGTATGGCCATCTCCCAGTCATGGTTATCATTACACCAGGTCTCTGTGATGGCCACAATGTCCAGGTCTGACTGCACCAAGACAGCTTCCAGACCCTCCATCTTGTTGTTAAAGCTCCTGCCATTGGCATACATAGCTTTCCATGATTTGAACTCCCCAGACTGTTTAACTGTTCTACTCCAGCCCCCTCCCTGGTTGTCCTTTATCCCTGGTTCTCCCTGCTATCTGCCATTCTGTTGAATTTTCCCCATTCTGCCTATGCACATCTTGGGTGCTTATCTCCATCTTCTGCACACTGCTTTGTAGAGAGATCAACTCCTCCTCTTGACTGGTTCCATGCTAGCTGTGGGAGGTGGGCAATTAGGTATCCTCCTTGCTGGCCTGCCACCCCCTAGTAGCTTATTGATCATATGTTCCTATGTATGCTTCTGAAGAGTAAACCCTCAGCTATAATGCTTAGCTCTGTTATTAACCCTATGTATTGCAACCCACATTTCATACTTCTTGTTGTGCCTTTTGCTATTTGTTAAGCAATTTTTGAACTGTGTATTTTGAAATGTTTTTGCCTGTCCTCCAGGACCGCTTTGTAAATGAGTCCTTCTCAATGGTGTATATCCAGGTAAAATAAAATTGAATTGAAAGAAGCTCAGTGTGAGTCACGTGAGACCAACCCTTTTCCTTGTTTTGTTTTGACACTAAGTGAATAAATGAACATTGGGTAATAGGACATTTTGTTACTGAACTGCAATATTTACACCACATTGCCTAATGAGAACAGGTGTTAAAGTACCCATACACAGGTTACAAATGCTTCAGTGTTAAACTGTTTGCCAATAATAGTATAATTATTGTTGTTTAACGTAATGTAGTGCTTAGAATGTATTGTTGCCCTGTTTTAAAATGCATTTATGGTTAAGTCTTGCAGGGTGTAGCTTAGGCTGTGTGACAGCATAGTAGGCAGCATTGGGTATAGAGTGGTAAAAGTGGGACTGGGACGCTGCCTCTGTTGGCCAGACAATTTGTCCAGGGTGGTATAGGTGGTTGGGTTACCAGGGTGTCAGTTTTGTTGGGAAAAGAAATTGACTTGGATTTGGGTATTTTAGGGAAGTAATTCACCATTGTGGTGGTGTGGTCAGCCTAGCCAGGTTGTGCTGAGCTAGGAGGGAGTATGCATATTTCTTAATTTGCTTTCGATGGGTAGCTTGTGTTAAATCCTCACTGAGGTTGATGAGAGTTTAAAGCAGGGCAGGAATGTAACCTCCCTCTGCTGGGGTGTGTACATCTTGTGCACTATTAGGCAGTATTGGTTGGGCTAAGCTTCATCCCGGTGAAAAAAGGGTTAATCCACTCTGCCACATGGCGGGACTTTCTGCAGGTCAGGATATCATCTACGGGTGTGCAGGGGTATTTAGCCATGGGTTTTTGTGGGCAAAAGGTTTCTTCTACCCTGGCTTCAGAGAGAAGAAGGAGGGGAGTGATGGGGCCAGGTGGGGGCCATTGCCCACTCCAACCCATGACTGGCAGCTGCCATATGTAGGCAGAAAGCAAGGGATGGAAGTGGTAGAAGAGCACCAGGATGGAACAGAAAGACTGCAAGTAGCACTATGTGTGGGAGGGAGGCACAAGTGAGAGAGACGGAGCTGAGAGGAGGTATCTGCTGGCAAGTAAGGAGGCAGTGAAGGCCTATTCCAGAGATTCTGGAGCAGTGTCAGAGTCCTGTGGTTTCTGTGGATGTATCGCACTGCATTTTGGGGACAGTCACTACTGGAGCCGTAGGAGTTTTGCCTGGGGAGAGAGAGAACTTGAGGAACCCAAAGTGTGAGATCTGTCAGTTTCCTGGGATGCTTGTGGGAGAGCCATTAATAGCCCAAGTACAAGTGCCAGTGTTACTTTGGGGATGCCAAGACTGTGTCCCGTCTAGAGGGCTGGCAGAGAGACAATGATGGGTGACTGGTAAGTGAGCTGCCTAAAGACTGGAAGACCATATCAGTCCAAGGGAAACTGCATGCAGTCTAAAGTGTGAGAAAACTACCTAAAAACTATGAGACCATGTCAGTCTGGCAAAAGTTGCTCAAAGACTGTGAGGCCATATTGGTCTGGAGGAATGTTGGCTGAACCCCCGTATTAATTTTTTTTCTCCATGGAGTAGTGTTTTACAGTTTGAAATTAAATGGATACCACTGTGTGTTCAATTTTGTGTGGACTGCTGTTAATTTATTGAAATGTTCAGTGCAGGTTAGCCTGCTCTCTTCTAGCCCAGCACCCAAAGAAGCCAGCACTCCTTGTGACACAATGAACTGCACAAATGTAAGCCATTTCAGTGAGGTTTCTGCAGTGGGTGCTCCCTCCCCATGGATTGCATACCACCTCATACCCCTAGACACTGGGGCGGAGGGTAACAGCAGCAAGTGGAATTTACCCTTGTTACATTAAATATATATATATATATATATATATACATATTCTTTGCAAAAAAAAAAAACTTTAATTAAATATTAGGTTTGCTACTGTATAACTCTCAAACACTCAACGTTTGGATATGTGTTAGTATGGTTTTTAGCTCAATGCCTACAAATTTTGAAAATGTGCTGTTAGGGTAGTCAAGCCTAACTCCCACCCCTCCTGCACACCTCCTCTTTTTCACCAACACCAAGCTACAGGAAAAGTGCCATACATCAACGGTGTGGTACCTCATTCATGGCCAACATATTTACAATTTGTAAATAGCTACCCTAGTCTTCACACCATCTCCTACCCTTGTGACCGAAGACCAAGCTACAGATCCAGCTCCATGCTACAAGGCAATGTTGGTTCATGTGAGCATCTTTTGGTCCAATGCCAACTTGCACAATTAGTTCACAAATGTATATTGACTGTGAATGGCTTTGTGAACCCTGTGTATCGTATACAGTAACATACATTTCATAGCCCTACTATGTTTCACACATTGCCTAGTAAGATATGAACCATCCACTTGTACTTTGTTTCAGTTTCAAGGGGACACTGCTTAAATGGTATATATATCCCAGATAGTCTAATGTGCTTTGAGTTGTTCCAGGAAATGCTTCCTAAAGAAATAAAGTGTGCAGCATGTGTATCACTATACTTAACAATCTGCAACAAGTCTACTGCTTTGCAAAGGGTCCAAAGTATTGTATGCAAAGCAAGTTATATCATAGATGGATGTAAAACCCTTTTGCTATACATTACAAGTATTCATATTGCAGACCTAAAATGAGTAGGATGTGTGTTACATATCAAATCTATATGACACGACTCCAGACCTGTAGCTTGGTCTTGGGTAACAAGGATAGGGGATGGGGTGGAGACTAGGGTTGATATTTACAAATTTTGATTATGCTAGCCCTGTATGAGGCACCATACCATTGATGTGTGGCCCCATACCTGTAGCTTGGTCTTGGGTAAAAAGGGGAAGTGGGGGAGTGGGGGTTAGCATTGCCTACCCTAACAGCACATTTACAAACTCTGTGGGCATTGAGTTAAAACTATAATAGCACATTTGCAAAATCTGAGGATTTGAATTTCATGTGGTAGCAACCCTACTCTACATGAATGTAGTTTTCTTGTAATACTGTAAGTTTCCTTAGTTTCTGAGAGAGTAGTCTGGAAATGTATTTGTGAGGGTCCCTTGAGGCCTTGTGCAAAGAAAAAGGTGACTCCAAGCTTCAGTGTGCCTTCTAACATTCTTTGCACAGGGCACTTTGGTTCCGTGCATGGGTCCTAACTTTCTTGTGCAGGGTCCTGCAGTGTGTGAGAACAGCAGAACTCATTATCCAGTCATGTGGTAGCCTCCAAGGAAATACAAGGAAAGGAATAATGACTGAGAAACTTGGAATCTAAAGGCCATTTAGTGTAGATCACCACTAATACTAGTGGGAGTGTAAGGGCTCAATGGGAGTAAGTTATGATCCGCAGGAGCTACCCTCAACATAACTCATTGGTGGCATTGTGATGCACAAAGAATTTCACCAAAGCAGGTGTTTTTACTTTGGGGGAATTTTTTGGTACTGTCTTTAACTGGGAAATGCAGTAAGTTGAGCTGAAGATGGTGAGATACCTGTTGCCAAAGACTGAGCTACTGAAACATGTAGGAGATCAGCCTGCTATTTGTATCAGGAATTTCAAACTGATACCCTATGGTTATTGGAGATGCTACCTCTGCCAGAGGGCCTGGAATGATTGCCAGACACTACCTGGGGAAGGCTGATATGAACGCTGGTGCATTTGTGCCAGCACATTATCTGGTGACAGCTCAGACCTAGGTAATGTGAGGTGTCCAGAGTCAGGGTAGACATTAACTAGGAGTACCAGAGTGAATGTCTTGATAGCGATGCTGTCTCCTGGACACCAGCTAAACTTGATACTGAAGTGGCATGGTAGTAAATTAAAAATAAGTGAACCCAAAGTATAGAGCAAGATAGGAGCTCTAGTAAATTCAGAAGGCAGTTGTTCTGAGGTAAAGCCTCACTCACCGATATATCACAAGAAATAAGAGGAGCTATGGGGCTCCTGTAAGAGATATGTAAAGGATGAAACCTTTTTTTCAGGTAGCCTAAGGTTCTGACTTATGTCCAGGGCCTGAATAGAGTCTGTCTTGCAGTTTTGACAAGTACAGAGATTTTTGGTGTTGTGTTCTTGTGTGTTGCTTGAAATATGTTAGTAAACGTATCAACAACCCATCATGTAGCAGGGTCATTTATTTTTGACATGCCCAAAGATGCGCCAAGCCAATTTCATCAAGGAGTGAATGGAAAGGAAAGGAACTGTAAATAGCTATAGACTGAATGTATTTGATTGCATAACATATTTAAAACAAGCATTTGTCAATGCTTAATGTTGTCTTGCTTGCATTGGCATTGGTAGTGTAGGAGTTAGAGAGATGCATAATAGGAATGGCAGTGAAGTATGGAACCAAAGTCAACTCCACCCCACCCTGCAGAGACTGATAGGTACTGAGGTGTGCCTTTGTGTCATCGACCATAATGCTCATGCCATTTCACACCACCCTACCCTACAGACTCTGACAAGTGTAGCATTGCACCTTGGGGTCATCCAGCCTTATACTCACCCCATTCCATAGGGAATTATGTTGAGATGGGTGCAGTATGGGAGAATGGGTGAACTTTGGGGCCGAAGAGTCCAAGGCACACCTTGATGCCTGTCAGTGGCTGCAGGGTGGGGGTGGGAGCGGAATGGCATGAACATTACAGCTGACAATCCAAAGGCACACTCCTGATGCCTGTAAGTCTGTACAGGGTGGGATGTCATGGTTAGAAACCATAACACCTCAGGTGTTTGTTGGTATTTGCATTCCAAATTTTCAACATGGCCTTTTTGTGACCCCCACCTTATGAAAGCATTTGGGACCTGTGCTAATGAACAGTGGCACTGTGATTTTGTTACTCTGTCCCAAATGTTTATTTCCCACAGCAACCACACCATTCTGTGCCAGATGTGCGAAAAAACAGTTTGGGGTGGATGTGAAAAATGCCGCTGCACCATTCATAAGGAGGTGTGAAGAGAGGGCAATGTTGAAAATCTGGAGTGAAAATATAAAAAGTCTCAAAGTTATGAGCATGCATGAAAACTGTGCAATGCACTCTCATAACACAGTCATTTTTTGGAATTCTTTCACCAAATTTTTAACATACTGTAGGCATTTTAGGACCTCTGCTCATGAACAGTGGCACTATGATTTTCTTAATCTGTCCCAAACATTAATTTCCCACAGTGACCACTCCATTGTGCGCCAGATGTGTGAAACCACATTTTAGGTAGGATGTGAACAATGACGGCTGTACCACTCATAAGGGGTGTGTGCAAAAATGGCAATGTTGAAAATCTGGAGTGGAAATATTAAACATTCTCAAAGTTATGAGGGTGCGTGGAAACTGCACGATGCACGCTCGTAACATAGTCATTTTGTGGAATTTTGTCACCAAATTTTCAAACATAGGCATTTTGGGACCTCTGCTCATGAACAGTTTCATTGTTTTTTTCTTACTCTGTCCTGAACTTTGTTATCCTACAGCGACTGCACCATTGTGCGCTGGATGAACAAAAACACATTCGGGGCGGATGTGGAAAATGACAGCTGTGTTGTTAATAAGGAGGCATGGAAAAATGGCAACATTGAAAACCTGGTGTAAAAATATAAATAATTCTCAAAGTTATGAGCGTTCGTAGAAACTGTGCAATGCACGGTCATGTCAAAGTCATTTTTTGGAATTTATTCTCCAAATTTACAAAATAGGCTTTTTGGGAGCCCACCTCATGAACAGTGACGCTGTCGTTTAGTTAACTGGTCCTGAAAGGTGATTCCACATGGTGACCGTGAAATCATCTTTTCGGACCAAATAATGAGATGGCAATGACTGAATTCATAAGGTGGGGTCCCAAGAACCCCATGTTAAAAATTTGGTGCTAAAAGTAAAAAATATGGCTGAGATATCCACCTAAGTTGAGAAAAAAACATTTATGCCATTATACAGCTTACCAGCATTTATTCAGTTTGTGGTCAGTTTTGAAGAGTGTAGACATGTTCCTGGTCCACCGAAGATTGTCACGCCATGCTCTGGAGGTAAGTATGGGGTGAGGAAGGGTTGGGGGAGATGGGGTGCACAAAGGGTGGGTGCGGGTTGGGCAAGGGGCACAAGACACATCAAGGGACCATTTTCTCATTTTTAATGGGAAAAAACATAAAGACAACATAGGTCAGTCTTCTTTTTTCACAGGTGTGTTTTGGCACACTGGGGTAGGCTCACAGTGTGTCATCTGCATTTTTGGGGAGGGGAACTGAAGCTGGCAGGGATTGGGCCTTCCATCGGCACAGAGCCATGTGTCTGTTTGGGGGGCATGATGTCGAGGGGGATAGGCACCCCCTCAGTATACAAATTACATTAATATGGGGCCATTATGCAGATGGGGATTGGGCTCCCTCATCTGCAGATTTAACTGGGGAGGGGGCATGCTGACAGGGGGATTGGGAACTTCCAATGTCAGCTTTTTGGTGGCTGCGAGAGGCAGACAGCACCAGCTGCCACCATGTTTTACTGAAATGTTACACCCAGGAAGGCTTGCCCTGCAATGAAGGGTCACTCCCTCACTGCAGCGGCAAAATTGTTTCAAGTTGGTGGCAGGCTTTGCAACTGCTGTCATAGACAGCATGCAGTCTAATTTGTGCCACACAGCCCAGTCCAAAAAAGCAGTGGCACCACTGGCCACAACACGACCGCACCTCCAAAACTTGCTATTCCAAGCTACCCCAATATGTTGCTTGCGCATGTGCAAGACAACATAATGAGTCCTGAAATGCAATGGAAAAGATTGGTGTTAAGAGCCCTTTTAAAATCTTCAGCAAAGGAAATGTGACAATGCTGATTTGGTAAGACATTCCACATGATAGGGGTGACCCCAGAAAAGGTCTTTTCTCTGATGAGTTCTAAAGGACACAGGAAACCACCAATAGATTCTTCCCCTGTTGAGTAGAGCAGCCAAACTGGAGTACATGGAAGCAGGAGTTTTTAGAATCCAATTGCTGCAACAGTCATGCATGATGCATATGCACATCTGAAATGGAATAGTGAAATCACTTCTGAGAGCCATATTCTGTGGCTGGCATGCTAAAGACCACATACAATACACATGGAATGCATAGTGCTAAGGGAGGCATTTGTATGTCATTATGTGGCTAATAGCAGCTTGGCAAAATGCATCCATGCACAAATGAGTGATGCATTGTATAGAGCCACAGCCACCCCCACATGGGAGCCCTACCCACCTATGGTATCCCTGGCATTTTAGCAGAACACCCTCCCTCACCCAATTTCTGTTGGCATTTTGAAAAATACTAAAGCCTGTCCCTGGTCATCTAGTTGGCCCTCTTTCTTCCCCCAGTCTGGTGTTGTGAAAAAATACTGATGCCCATCCCTGGCATTTTAGTGTTACCTCCGCAAAATTAAAATCACTGTCATAGCCTCCCTGTCCAACCCACCCTCTGAGCAACCACCATTTCAGCCCTCTTTAAGTCCCTAATTCACCCATTCATCCACAGGTGAGCTGCCATCATCTCATACAATGACTGGCTATGAACCTCCCTCACTACTTCTGCCACCTGACATCTGATTAATAGGTAGAGAGCATGCACATACTGTAGAAACAGTTCTTTCTACAGAATGCATGCATTCTTATTCCTTATTAGTCACACAGCAGCCTTCCAAGGTGATGAGAGGATGGTCCATGTCAGTTGTTATCTGAGGACCAGATGGTGGCTGACCTCTGGACAAGTAGGTAAGTAGGGAACCAACAGTGGGTGTGGGAAGTGATTGTTCAGTCGGTGAGTGGGTGGAAAAGTTTAAGAATGATCCATAAGGGATACAGATTGCTAAGGATGGACTTGTGCACAATTCCATACCTGGGTGGTGGGTGGGGGGGCACTAGACTGCCAGTGAAAGACTTCTGTAAAGTTCCAAAATACCAACAAGATCAGGTGAGGAAAGGGGGTTCACCAGGTTGCAAGATAAGTGGTTTTATACAGTTCCACAGTGTTCAATTAAGAGAGAGAGAGGCCCACTAGACTGCCAGGCAAGGGCTTTAGTAGAGTTCCACAATACTGTCATTAGACTGCCAGGTTTTGGATCTTTAATATTGTATAGTACTGACAGCAGTTGGGGTAAGGGAACACTGAACTGCCATGGTTGGGATCTTATATAGCTCTGTATTAATGGATATGGTGAGTGGAAACTGGGGTCACCAGCATCGGTGCTGGGGGGAGGGGAGTTACACATCACTGTGCACATTGATAAAGCAGGGTTTCATTAACATTAATTAATGATGCCCTGACTGTCTGTTACACTTACTAAAGCCTTTCAATATACTATTGTAGCCTGTATGCAAGAGGGCACTCTCATTTGCAAGGTCATAGTCTAGGCTGTGTATCAGTGCCATCCACTGTGAGCAGTGTGGGGTGCCCTTTGAAGGTACCAGGTTAATATAGCACTACAATAACAGCATGCCTATACCTGCACTGTGTAAAGCACAGAAACATTCAGATCAATAGGGGTTTAACAGTGGCAGGGAATTACCGCTACCCCTGTTGCTCTGCACTGACATATGGAAGTGATCCAGTTGCCATGTGTGTGGTGGCTGGCTGAGCTTCTCCCATGGTGGAATGGCTAAGGCACCAGCACATGGCAGGGATGGAGACCTGGGACCATGGTTCCATTCCTCCCAGGTCTCCTGGTGTAGCAACTTTTTTTTTTTATTTAATTTTTCCCCTCCTCAAGTTTCTCCTTATCCCCTGAGTGCACACCCCTTTGGACTTTGTTATTAATATTCTGGGGTGTATGGGGGTGAAGCCCCTCCCATGTCGGGGGGTGGAGGGTGGATCCCCCCTGCACAGAACAAGAAAGTCCCATTGTTCTAAGTAGTGTGCACTGTTTCTGTTGGGGTCAGTGTTTTGACCCACATTATTTCAGTGGACACTGTTTTCCTTGCAGCATTGATTGCCACACTGTTTTTGCGAGCGACATTATGACCCCGTGCCCCCTTTGGGTATGGTCCCCCACCCTACCCAGATGCACTGAGTCTGGTTGTCTTGGTAGTATGCTTGTTAATGCTGTGTTAACCTTCATAATGGGATCCACCACGTAAACACATAGTCAAAAACTGCATGGTCAAAAAGCATGCTGCGTGGACATCCTGAAAGCACATTGTC
Source organism: Neoceratodus forsteri (assembly GCA_016271365.2). NCBI lineage: Eukaryota > Metazoa > Chordata > Ceratodontiformes > Ceratodontidae > Neoceratodus > Neoceratodus forsteri. The sequence continues at coordinate 105,400,020 of CM057458.1, forward strand.
AAAAACTGTGTTGATATGAATAAATAAACTACAGATTGTGCATGCTGTTTTGGGCACACATTTTTTTTCAAGGTATTGACAGTATCCATTTATAATATGTGGGTCATTGTGTGTCTTATTTTATCCCACTCTCACAAACACTAAAATATTACCCTTCGGACTTATACATTAACTAAAATCCTTGTAGATTTTGAAAATCATTTGCAGCATGCAGATTTTCTTTTTTAAAAAAAGGAAACACAGCCAGTATGTGTTCAAAACCTTCATGTGGGTTTCTGTTTTGTGAAAACTACTGTGCAGTAGGTAGATTTTGAAAGTGATAATGCAGCACAGTCTGGAAACTGTTGTGCACCACATAGATTTGAAAATCTTCATCCTGCATGTAGATTTTGAAAACAATACTGCAGTATGAATATTTTGAAAACCATTGTGTAGATGTTCAAACTATCTGTGCAGCAATTAGAGTTTCAAAAACATTTTTGAGAGATTCATGTGCAAACATTTTGTTAATTAAAGATATCTAAATACCAGCCATCCTGGTGGTTTGGCAGTAGAGTTACTGCCCACCACGCCAGTGACACTAGATCAGAAGCTGTCTCAGATCGCTGGGGGTTGGCTGGGAGGAGAGCATTGAGTGTCCATTGGACTGCTTTCCTCTCGCAGGAAGGAAGGGCTTGATGGCACTGTTGCAAGACTGCCACTAGGAGGACTGGTGGTAGTGTGGGTCTGCAGTGGCATGAAGGGATGGAGCTGAGGTACTCTGAGGCATCTGAGTGCCTCCACACACACACATGTGCCAACATGCATGCTCCAGCTATGTGATCTGTTCTCTTTAGGCAGGGCCCACAGCTTGTTGGCAACATGTGGGGGAGATACAGTTCTGTATGTTTGAAGACTATGTCAGAATGGGGTGTTCATTAGGGTGATAACCTCAAGGAACACCCCACCTCTGAATCACCAGGACTCAGGACAGCCAAAACTTTTTTACAGGTGTGACCAAGGAGCACAGGGACATTAAGTGACTTGCTCAGGGTCACACAATATGCAAGTGGAAGCTGTGAGATTCAAACCCAGGTCTGGTCTGCTTGATGTCACCAGATTTGCAGCTCAGAGCCTTAAACCACTGTGCTATACTACTGTTTTTCACTTTTTTAGCCATGTCAATAAATGTTTATTGGTCTGGTCTGAAAGTTGTTATGCTTATAGTTCATGATGAGATGCCTCTTTAGTACATTTTTGATGATCGTAAGACTTTAAATTATGCATTTGGCACCATGGTGATGTTTGGAAGACATTTCATGGTGCAGTGCATATCCCATGACTGTTTTTGATGGGGGTATCATGTGTTAGCCCTGTAGTACTCACTGAGACTTTTTTTAAAAAATTTAGATTGTCCCTTACCTCCAAATATTGATAGAGTTATGGCTTGTTAAAGCTGCAGTGTTATCCTAAAGGAATTTTCATTTTTTCTTTTTTTGTATGTCAATTTTTAGTTGGTAGTTCATAGGGTCTTAGTCTTGTAGTACTCATTGAGACCTTTCTTTTGTTATAGACTGTAGATTGTCTCTTAACTCCAAAGACTGACGGGCATGCAGCTTTTTCGAACTGCATTATAATCCTATGGAATGCAATCCCATCAGAATTTTCCTTTCTCATTTTATTGTTTTTATATGGTCCCTGAATTTTTGGGAGGTATTATGGGTACTATGTTTTGGTCTTGAAGTACTCATTGAGACCTTTTTTTATATACAGAGATTGCCCCTTAACTCCAAATATTGACAGAGCTATGAATTGTTAAAGTTGCAGTGTTATCCCATGGGAATTTTCATTTTTACATTTTTATGTTTTTTATGCGACTATTTTCAGCTGCTGTTTCTTAGGGACTTAAGTCTTGTAGTATTCTTTGAAACCTTTATTTTATAAATATTGAGCTTGTCCCTTTTATTCAGTTAGTTAGTTATCTGTTATAATTATAGATGGAATATCATTATTGCTCTGCATATATGACAAAAACTGTATATATGTATGTATGTATGTATGTACTCTGTAACCTTCTTACTGCCTGCATTTTTCCATGTAGTGTCTCTCTGGGTCAGCCCTGAAAAAGGGATCTTGAGGGCTCAGTGGGCCTACCCGGTCATCAAAATTTAATAAATAAAATTTACTGTGTTAATTTCAAAAGTTCCACTAGAAAAGACATACTGAACTGCTAACAGATTGTTTCTAGATTTGCCCTGGGGGTAGGGAATGTGGAATAATCATAAATAGCAAATGCAGTATATTAAGGAGTATAATCAAAAATTGATCACAAATCTGTGTAACAGATATGTGCAGTGCACAAACAAATTGAGATGATTTAGGTAATGGAACTACTCTTACAGAACAATGAATAAATAATAAAGGAAACTGATTGCAGAACTAGTGTGTATGTGTGGGGGATCATGGACAGTTGCAGGAGGGAGAAGAATAGTCATGAAGGAGATTCATCTCATTAAAGACAGCAAGCAGCTTTAAGAGAGGCTGGGATAGACATGGGGAAGATAAGAATTATGTGTAGGGAGGATGGGAGGAGTGGGGAGAGAGGGAGGGCAGGGATTAGCTCAAGCTGTGGACCCTGCAAAACAAGCAGACTTGATAGGCCAAATTGCCTTCTTCTGCTGGCTTGTTTGAATGTTCATATGTTCGTAAATTCATATGACTGATGGAGTAACAGCTTATGAAAGCTGCAATGTTATCTTATCAGAATTTCCATTTTTTTTATGTTTTCAATATAACTCCTGGGTTTTTGGGGGGGTTAAAATAAAAATGAAGTACAAACTCTTCTTTCCTTTGAACTGACTCTCTTTCATGAGATTTTTCATGAGTTCATGAAAGAGGACTGGTTAATTCGTAAGAAGAATGTAAAAAAAAACTAAGTCTAAATTCCTCTTCCATATAAACTCATCTTCTTTTGTGAGATTTTCTTCAGCTTAGAAAAGAAGATACCTTCATACAAAAAAAGAAAGTGAAAAAAAAACTAAGCTCAAATTCTTCTTTTGTATGAACTTATGTGAGATTTGTGTGAGCTCATGAGAGGAGATGCCTCCATTCAAAAGCAGAATGTGAAAAAAACTAAGTCCAAATTCCTCTTTCATATGAACTTGTCTTCTTTCAAGAGATTTTCTTGAGCTCACGAAAGATGCATTCATACGAAAAAAGAAAGTGTAAAAAAATTAAACTCAAATTCTTCTTTCGTATGAACTCACCTTATGTGAGATTTGTGTGAGGTCATGAGAGGAGCTGCCTTCATTCATAAGCAGAATGTGAAAAAACTAAGTCCAAATTCTTCTTCTGTATAGCCCTAATGGTCTTTCATATGGTCATATTCTTCTTTTGTGAGCTATACAAAAGAAAAAAATTGTCTCACGAAAGAAGTTTTTTTAAATGCTTCAAAAACATACTTATTGGTAGTTTTTCAAACTACTAAGTGCAGAATCTAGCTAAACAGGTCTGATTTTGCTAGATTCCTCTCTTGATGTTTCTGCAGGGCATCAGTTTCAAGAGTTTTCAAAAAAACAATGTTTTGGAAAAAAAAACCAGAAACAAGATAACTGCCATAGAAAATACATTTTTCTCACAAAAAGGATCACCCCTTCATGAAAGAGAAATCATCTTTTGCATGGCCAAATTCTTCTTTTATATCAAACATCTATCCAACACTCTACTTAGCACGCTTGGAACCACAATTTAAAATCCTTACAACTTAGGAATGGATCAATATGTTTTCACCATGCCAATGAAAGTCACAATTCTGGGCAAGCCCTTTATACCCTGAATATTTCAGACTAAAATTCCAAACCATCTCCGTGCTAGGCAATGACAAAAAAAGAGAAACATAACAAAAACGTTTTTTTCCTAAAAATGCACTATCTGGATCTCAGAATCCACATATCTGACCAGAATGAAGCTTGACAATTAAAGAGACCTTGTCCCCCAGAGCACACAACAACAATTTATTCAATTTCATTGAACAGGGGAAAAACTATTAAGGTGCAAAGTTATGGGTTTAACATTAAACAACCTACTCAACCCTAACTATAGTGATGTTACAGCACCAATATAATGCATACTCTGTCTATACATATTCTTGGCAAAAAATGTTGTTAATGCACCAGTTAGGGTAGCTTAATGCCATAAAAGTAGGGAAATGTGGCATTATGGTTTCAAACTATAACTCCCACTTCCTCTCCAAAGCAGCAAAAAGCAAAATAATAAAAGAGTTTTGGGTCTCCTGTGTCTTGTTGAATCAAAGGTGGGAATTTCCTTGGGATTGTTAACACATAGGCTGCAGTCCAAAGCACAAGGTGGAGCTCCAAGACAGTGTCTCACTGTGATACATGGTGTTGAATCACAATAGCGAGAGCAAAATAGTGAAAGCAAAAATAGCAAGATTAAAATAGCAAGAGCAAGAAAAGCACCATGGAATTACAACAGATGGCATTTCAGTGAGTAGGTTGGACAGCAAAGAACATGGTGGAAGCATGTAGGCACAAATATGTATGCAGCAGTCATCCTGGCTCTGTAGCCTAGTGGACTGAGTTAATGTATTTGTTGCCATAGAATGGGGCTTGATACTTGTGGAATGCTTTTTTCTTCTTTAAAGAGCAGCTGACACCTTCAGAAGAACTTTAACAAAACATAACATTTGAACACAGTTCAGCTTGTATTTCACATTAGTTTTGTATTCTTCCTCCCCATTATTTACTACTGAGGTCATTTGCATGAAAATAAGATCTTTGCTCCTGAAAAGTTCATTAATTCCTGCTGATTTCTCCTATCTGAGTTCATAATATTCTGCTTGTGACATCACAGTTACTCCCATGGCAACAGATTGTGATGCCACAACAGATCATTATAACTTGAAGTAGGAAGTAAGCTAGAGAGGCAGATAAAATCTAAGGGAAGCCTAAGGGATAAAAATCATGAACTCATGACTGGAGACTGGAAAGGGCACCACAATCCGCACAGGGGTTGTGTACAGACCCCCATGTCAGGGGGAAGGAATGGACAAGAATATGATAGAAGGCATTCTTAGAATGGCAGAGAAAGGGGAGATACTGTTGATGGGAGACCTGAATATGCCAGATGTTAACTGGAGCACATTTGCTGCAGCCACATCCAAGAGCAGGGCCATTCTTGGTGCCCTACAGGTGGCAGGCATTAGACAGTTAGTTTCGAACCCACTCGTGAGGGAGCAATCTTAGACCTCATACTCTAAACGGGGCAGTGAGAGGATCTCAGATCTAGAAGTGGGTTGCCATCTGGGAACAAGTGACCATTAAACAGTGTGGTTCACGTTAAACTCAGCTACAAGAGTCAAGCCATACAAAAAGTGAGGGTACTGGACTTTAGGAGGGCTGACTTTGGCAAGATGGGAGAGTGCCTCAGAAAAGCACTAGCAAACAGGCTAGAAGGAGGTGTGGAGCAACAATGGGAATTATCAAAACTGCCATCACAGAGGCAACAAGCCTTTGTGTGAAGCAAATGAACAAATCAAAATGAAAGAAAAAGCCACTATGGTTCTCAAAAGAGGTGGCTGTGAAAGTCAGGAAGAAAAAGATAGCGTTTCGGAAATATAAGGAAACACAAAAGGAGCAGGACAGAGAGCTGTACCAGTTAAGGCAGAAGGAAGCAGGGAGGGAAGTCAGAATAGCAAAGGCCCAAACTGAAGAAAAGATAGCCAACTCAGTTAAAAGGGGATAAAACCTTTTATAGGTACATCAGTGAGCGTAGAAAGACAAAGGGAGGGATAGTGAGGCTGAATAGAATGAACAGTGGGTGGGCAGAGGGGGACAGTGAAAAGCAGGAATACTGAACGAATATTTCTGCTCAGTATTCACAAAAGAGGAGGGAAGTGCCTAATCCAATTAACAGAAGCACTCTTGATAGGGGTCGATCCCAGTCCTTTCACAGAAGAAAGGGTTCTGCAAGAACTCCTAAAATTGAAGGTGGACAAAGCAATGGGTCCTGATGGAATTCACCCAGAATTCTAAAAGAATTAAAGGAGGAACTAGTGAAACCACTGGCTACTCTTTTAATAAATCATGGGAGGATGGTGTGGTACCGAGGACTGGAGGAAGGCGGATGTGATTCCCTTCACAAAGTGGGACCAAGACAGAGGCAGGAAACTACAGACCTGTCAGTCTGACCTCTGTGGTAGGAAAGTGATGGAGTCACTTCTGAAGGAAAGAATAGTCAGTACTTAGAGGCCAGTGGAGCACAGGACCCAAGGCAGCATGGGTTCACAGCGGAAGGTCATGTCAGACTAATCTAATAGATTTCTTTGACTGGGTGACCAAAGTAGTAGACCAGGGAGGGGCTGTGGACATGGCCTACCTAGACTTTAGCAAGGCATTTGACACAGTCCCACACAAAAGATTAATAGTCAAATTAACCAGCCTGGGAGTGGGACCCAGGGTGGTAGCCTGGGTAAAACATTGGCTGGACAACAGGACACAGAAGGTAATTGTAAATGGAGTCCATTCTGAAGAAAGGGGGGTTACTAGTGGGGTACCGCAGGGTTCAGTATTGGGTCCAGTCCTTTTTAATGTCTTCATCAGTGACGTTGCAGAGGGACTGGAAGGAAAAGTATGCCTTTTTGCAGATAACACAAAAATCTGCAACAGGGTTGATACACAAGGAGGCGTGGAAAGGATGAAAAGGGACTTGGCAAGGTTGGAGGAATGGTCAGAAGTATGGCACTAGGATTCAATGCAAAGAAGTGCAAAATAATGCACCTGGGAAACAAGAACCCAGAGGAAGAATACACAATGGGTGGGGAGGTAGTAACAACAACAAAAAAGGAAAGGGACCTGGGGGTAATCATATCAGATGACCTTAAGGTTAGCAAGCAATGTGAGAAGGCAGTAGGGAGGGCTGGGGGTATAATAGGATGTATAGGGAGAGGCATCAGCAGCAGAAAACAGGAAGTTGTTATCCTCTGTACAGACAGTTGGTGAGACCCCATCTGGAGTACTGTGTCCAGTTCTGGAGACCCCATCTCCGCAAGGACATAGACAGGATAGAGGCAGTCCAGAGGAGGGCAACTAAAATGGTGCAGGGTCTGCAAGAGAAGCCGTATGAGGAGAGACTAAAGGAGCTTAATATGTATACCCTTGAGGAAAGAAGGGAGAGGGGGGACATGATAGAAACTTTTAAGTACCTCAGTGAAATCAACAAAGTCCAAGAGGGTAGCATTTTTCAGAAAAAGAGACTTGCAAGAACAAGGGGACACAATTTAAAGATAGAAGGAGGGCGGTTCAGGGGCAATGTGAGGAAGTATTATTTCACAGAGAGGGTAGTGGATGCATGGAACAGCCTTCCTGAGGAGGTTGTGGGGTCTAAAACTGTGGGAGAATTCAAAAATGCATGGAACAGACATAAGGCAATTCTTGTGGGAGGTAGGAAGAAATAGGCTGTTGGTTAACTAGGATCTGCAGCCTATCCTGTAGGTAGGGAAATGGGCAGACTAGATGGGCCTAGCGGTCCTTATCTGCCGTCAAAGTCTATGTTTCTATGTTTCATACAAATTTACTCAGTAATAAATAACAAGGAAGAGAAATAGATGGAATAAATATGGAATGCAAGCTGAATTATACCTAATTATTACGCTTTTCAAAGTTTTCTTTTTGGTGTCAGTAGCTCTTTAATCAATTGTCTCCAGAGCACTTTGTCCCCCCTCCCCAACTTGCATACCCCCACAGAGACAAAATATATTGTATATTACCTCCTTCCCGACTATTGCTTTCGGGTGGTGACTGTGTCGTACTGGATGGTGTTTATATTTATTTTGGGGATAGCAGGAGGTGAAGCCCCCCCCATATTGCATTTCTTAATATGTGGGATATTTGTTGTTTCTGGGCCCTTTCCAGAGGGTTTCCACACTGTTACCTTTTGAGGTGGTAACCTGTTTTTCTCGCTGACATTGTCAGAGCTGTTTTTACTCTCGGGCCCAGATATTCAAAAGGGTTGTGCCATGCGCAACAGGGTTGCGCATGCACAAGTCCTACATTGCGCCATTCTGCGATATTCAGCAGGAGGCAGTTGCGCCACTGAAAACAGGTTGAGCAACAGAGCAATGCAAATGAATGCATGCTCAACATGAGGGGGAGGAACCATGCATAAATTGCAGAACCCGATATTCAGTAGGGTTGTGCAGAGTTGGTGCAGGCGCAACCCTTAACCTGCGCCTGCACAACTTTGAGCCAAAATAAAAAGGATCAAGTTGAGGGCCACCCACAGGTGAGCTGCTGTATTGCAGGGCGCAACACAGCAGCTGCCACCCGTGTCTGGCCCCCAACTTAGTCCTGTGCCCCCACCAGCCGATCGCGGGCAGTATGTATCAAGACAACCCCCTGCGCTGATCCGGGCAAAACGTGGAACAACCTTCAGTGCTCGATCGCGGGCAGAATGTAAAAGACCCCCCAACCCGAATATCTCCCTGGTGGTCCAGTGATCAGACGTCGATCGCTGGCAGACATCCACGATACTTCAAACATTTCGGTGCTCAGTGTCTCTATTATCGACCTTAGTCGGTTCCACCCCGCCTCCGCAGTCGGCGAGAAGATCTCACTTTCCGCTCTTCGTCATTGCCGACGACTGTCCGTGCAGACGCTTATTGGTGAGATCTAGAGCTACGGGCGCAGCATCTATTGCGAGATGATGCTGGTTCAGACGGTATGAACATCATTCATAAATCTGGACTGTCATGTATCAGGCTGGCTGCATGCCAATTGGCTCTAGCTCTGCACCAATGGGCGGCAGTCCTACCGGCAGTCAGTCAGTGGGCGGCGGGCGGCAGGCAGGTGGGATGCTGCCAGCCGCCGGGGGGAGCGGGTGGAGGGGCTTCATGGGTGGGTGGGGGGACATCAGACACCAGGAGATGTTTGGGGTTGTCACTGACATTCTGCCCGCGATCGGGCACTGGAGTGGTTAGTTATTAACTGCCCGCAATCGGCACTGGGGGTGTCTTGATACATACTGTCCGCGATCGGGCATTGGGAGATGTTTGGGGGTTGTCTTGATATACTGCCCGCGATCGGGCATTGGAGATGTTTGGGGGTTGTTGATACATACTGCCCATGATCAGGCATTGGGAGATGTTTGGGGGGGTTGCCTTGATACATACTGCCTGCGATCTGGCTGCAGGGTGCGTCGGTCCCCGACGGCTGCTGCCTGGCAGGGCGGCCAGGCGCAAGTCCTCAGGGATCGGCGCACCTACAGGCGGCAATGGCATGCAAATGGGGTTATAATCATACAAGCCCCCCTGCGCCTTGCATGAATTATGGCCCCATTTGCATGTCACCTTTTGAATATCGGAAATTTGCGCATGGCGCAATGGTACTTGCGCCACCGCAAGTTTAATGCTCAACTCTGACAACTTGCGGTGGTGCAAGTTCCACTGCGCCATGCACAGTGGCTGTGGCTGGGGGGTGATATTCAAGGAGTTGCTCAATAGCGCAACCCCTTTGAATATCGTCCCGGCCACACCCCTGTGCAACTATTTTGAGCAGTGCAAGGGCTTGCGCCTCAGAATGGCGCAGTTTGAATATCCGGGCCTCAGTATTTTGCCCTTGCTATTATGACCTCATACTGTGATTCACTCTTCAAAGGTAGAGAAGAATGTGTCACCATTTGTTACCAAGACAATTTGTTGTAGCTTTCTTCATACTGTGCCCTGTGATCCCTGTGTGAAGAAAGGAGATCATGGGTGACAATATTTGCTCAGGTAATGGGGTGGGCATTAGGGATGACAAGCCCAAGGAAGAACCCACCACTATTTTGCCAAGACTCTGGAGACCCCAACCCTATTTTTTTTTTTTTTTATTTGCTGGTTGAGGGGTGGGGTTAGGGTTAGCACTGGAAACCCTAACACCACATTTCCTTACCTTTGTGATGATTAGTTACCCTAATTGGTGTATTAATTTTTTTTGCAAAGAATTTACCTTCTTTTTGAGTTAGTGGAACTGTATCCTCATTCACATAGGTCCCTTCAAGACCTGCATGAACAGATGCATATGTGCCATACGCCATGGGAAGACTCTGTCCCCCTGCAGAAGTGCAATATCTGGCCCATTCACTCTTCACACATTCACTCATCACACATTCACTCTTCGCACATTTACTCATCACACATTCACTCTTCACACATTCACTCATCACACATTCACTCTTTACACATTCACTCTTCACACATTTACTCATCACACATTCACTCTTCACACATTCACTCATCACACATTCACTCTTTACACATTCATGCCTTACAGATTCACTCTTTTTATTTAATTTTTGTCCCCAAGTTTCCAAGATAGTCATTTTATAACTGCCCTTATAAACATGACATGTAGCATTTGTAGCATATTGTATGAAATGTCATTTCAAACCAGAAATGTGACAAAACATCTTGTTCAGAATTTAAAAAATGACATCTGTCAAATTTATGAGGTGGTGTGGAAAAATGGCTATGTTGAATGTTGGGAGTAAAATATTGAAAAGTAACAAATGTATGAGTGAACATTGAAATACAGCAACATTCAGTCATAACCAGGGCATTTTACCATATTTGTACACCAAATATTCATCATACCCTTCTTGTTACCACACCTTACGAACCTGATATGTGAAGATTTTTAAATTCCCATTGAAATGTCATTGAGTGCTACTAGAGATGTTGTGAAATAAAATTTTGCCAGCAAAAGTGCCATGAAAGCAGCAATTTTGCCGCAAGAAACATTTTGTGAAATTCTGCCGTTCTGCGAAAGTTTTCCCTGGGTGCAAAGTTGTTAAATTTCCCCCGTAGAATGTGACATTTTACCATGAAATGCACAGTTTCACCTAAAACAGCAATATTTTTCCTGCAGCAATTTGTTATAATAAAACAAAACCCTCAGTGGAGACTGGTACAACCTGCCCGCCTCCACGGCCAGCTGCCTTCTTGTCTGGTTAATCTCATGTGTAATATACCCCTGCCCACCCCCCACCTTGGCAGCACCCTACATACACCCTCCTCCCCCAACACTAGCACATTTTATTATAAAAATAAGTACAGTTTCTGATGGATGACTGGCACAACCCACCCACCTCCATGGTCAACCATGCTTTTGTCTGTTTAACCTCATGCATAATATTGCCTCTCTGCCCCCCACCCTGGCAGCACCCTAGTCAAATCCTTCTCCCTCCCAGCGCACAATTACCCTTCCAAAAATAGTGGGAGCCCAGCGCCAGCACAGCCCTCCCTCCACCATGGCCGAGTACCTTGTAATGAATGAAACTGCTGTAGGCTAGCTTACTAAAACCAGGAGATCACATGATCTGCTGGTTTTACTATGCTAGCCCATAGCAGTTTCATTCATTACAAGGTGCTCAGTTGTGGAGGAGGGTGGGTTGTGCCAGGTGGGCTCCCATTATTTTTGGAAGGGTAACTGGGTGCTGGGGGGGAGGATGGCAGGGAGAGGGTGCTGCCAGGGTGGGGGAGAAGGAGTATATTACACATGAGATTAACCAGACAAGAGGGCTGCTGGCTGTGGAGATGGGCGGGTTGTGCCAGTCACCCATTGAAAATTGTATTTATTTTTTATAGCAAAATTGCTGGGGCTGGGGAGAAGGAGGGTGGGAGTAGGTTGTTGCCAGAGTGGAGGGGAGAGGGAGTTTATTACACATGAGATTAACCAGACAAGAGGGAGGCTGGCTGTGGAGGTGGGTGGGTTATGCTAGTCACCAATCAGGGATTTCTTTTTTATTATAATAAATTGCTGCAGGTTCTGGGAAGGGGGTTGCTGCTAGGAGGTGGGGTGGATGGGGGTTACATGTTTGAACTTGTTTTCTGGGGAGGGTTGCAGAGGAGGGTGGGGGGCTGTTTTTGATTTATTAGGGCTGTGCTGACTATAATATTTGGCAGTCAAATACTGAATATTTTGTGGCCAAATATCAAATACACTGCTGAATATTCCCATGGGTGAAATTTCACATTTCACACATGCAAAATATTTTGTGGAATGCGTAAACTTCGTGATATATTTCACGTAATGAAATTTTGCAATTTCGCACATCTCTATGTGCCACCAAAAAATCATTCCACATCACAGATGTGAAAGCATATTTTGGCCAGTATTCCAAAAATGACAGCTGTTACATTCATGAGGTGGTGTGAAAAAATGGCAATGTTTAAATCTGGGTAGAAAGTATTTAAAATTCCTTAAGTTGCCAGCCCATCGGTGCAGTGATTGGATTCCCGCTTGCGATGCCAGTGATCCGGGTTTGGGAACGGACCCGATCACTGGAGGGCCGGCTGGGGGAGGGAAGGATCAAGCATCCCACGACAGTTCTTCTTCTCTGGGGGAGGGCAGGGGACAGGTCTGGTGTCTTGCTGGCTCCTAGAGAGCAGGGCAGGCAAATACGGCTCAGTTTCTTGGGGGGAGGAGCAGACGCCAGCGTACGCCTTGTCATCACCATGCTGCCTCCCCCACAGAAAATCAGAAAATCGCCCACTGGCCGCCTAGATGACGGCTCTCCACTCTCTCGGGTACCTCCAGTGCCTGTCCAGGGCCTCCTGTTCCTCAGCGGAATCTCCCGGGCCCTAGTATAAGTGTGTGCTGGGGGTCTTCCCTCCCTCCCGGTGCCCTTCCCCCTTGGAGGAGGGGGACCCGCCCGGTGATAGGGATACACCGGGATGTCCCGGGGGATCCGCCGTAATATGAGGACCTGAGGGGGGCTGGATAAAGGCCAGTGGGGTCGAGGAGCTTGTGGAGCCCAAAGGAGTGGGGGCCAGTGTGGCACGGGAGAGGCAACAAACATAGTATGCAAAAAAAAAAATTCCTTAAGTTATGAGCGAACATAGAAAAATGTCAATATACTGTACACTCATAAATTTATCATTGTTACGTATTTTGATCCTGAATTTTCAATGCAGCCTTCTTACGGATCCATCTCATGAACGATAAATGGAGAAAATGTTCAAATCTGGCTCCAAAGATTATTTTTTTCAAGTAACTGTGAAATTGACTTTTGGGCCTTATTTGCCTAATTCCAATACCAGAGATCATGAGGTATGATCACAAAAAGGCCATGTTGAAACTGCATGTGAAAATGTGCAAAAATGACAAAGGTATGAATCAAAAATTCAACCCCCCATTAAAATACATTGAACCATACTTACCTTTGTTTTGCACGTTGCAGCTGCCAGTTCCAGCAGCAAGATGTGTCTTCAATCAATAATGTATCTATGCTGTGGGAAATGTTCACTGAAGTGAGGGTGTGTGAGAGGTGTGGTGGGGTGAGGGATGGTGAGTGCTGAGTGGTAAGTTGGGGTGGTGGTGTCAGATTGATAAGGGACTGATTTCTTTTTACAGGTTTAAAAGAAAAAAAAAACACAAGAGGGATGGTTTTCTTTATAACAGATGAGATTTTGACATAGGAATTGGGAACCATATAATATTTTTTTACAAGACTTTCAAAAGGCTCACCCTTTGCATAGACTTTCAATCCTGAAAATGACATCAAAAAATTCCACACTGTACAATTCAGAGTAGGGGGATGGGTGACCTGGATGGTGGAGGATGCAGAGAAGTGGTACTGGGGGTAGGCACCCTGGTCTGCTTATGTATTAGTTTATGTATTACCAAAATAAAGATTCAGAATGGCAGATGGGTGACCTGGAGGGGAGGAGAGAGAAAGAAGTGGTACCAGGGTGGGCACCCTGGTCCACATAAAAAATAGATAGATAGATAGATAGATAGATAGATAGATAGATAGATAGATAGATAGATAGATAGACAGACAGGCAGAGAAAGTGAGAGATGGAGACTTGACAGATAGAACAGGAGCTCAGCGGCTCATTGCTCTCACTGCAGCCTGCAGCAGAACTTCCAGCTGCAGCTGCAGAACTCAGGAAAGTCCCACTGTCCTCAAACAGAGAACACAGGTGAATGGTTCCTCTTGTTAAGCTGGGCCTCTGGATTTTGGGGTGCCCAGAAAAGGTATTTCTGGAAAGTTTAAAAAGCAAACATCACAATCTAGTAAACAGGCCCCATTTAGCTAGGTCAAGGTGTTTGCTTTAAAAAAACAAAAACATTTTAGTGCCTTTTTAGGAAATTTGATTTGTGCTGTTGTCATCACATGCAGCCCAGATGGTTTGGAATTTTGGTCTGAAATTTTCAGAGTAGAAAGGGTTTACCCCAGATTGATGTCTTTCATCAGTTTGGTGAAAAATATTAATATGTTCCCATTCCCAAGTGATAATGAATTGAAGTTTAGATTCTGAGCGTTTTCAGTAGGGTATCGAACTTCTATCCAAAAGTTCCTACCATGCATGCTCAGAACAGAAATTTCAAATCCTTATAACTTCAAAATGGATTCATATTTTTTTCACCAAATTAACAATAGGCACTATTCTGGGGCAAATACTTTCTACTCTGAAAATTTCAGACCAAAATTCCAAACCGTCTGGGTATTTCCTTAGAGAAATAATTATATGAAATGTTTTCGTGCTGCGGAGATATAATCCATTTATGATAGCGTACACAAGCATGATTTATAAATGTTAAATTGAACCAATTGCATGTATGCCACGTGCTGCAAGTAAGTGTGGAAAACATGCCTTTTATGTTAAATTGGGACAGACTCATGCATGTGGCATGCATGTAAAAAGGAAGTATTCTCTGGTAACTGCATACATAGAAGTTAAGTGGTTTGCTCAGGATCACACCATATACAAGTGGTCAGGACTTCCTCCAACCTATGATCTCATTGGGCCTTACACATATAATTACCTCTTCTACCCACATCATGGTCACTCTTTGGACCTGGTATACCTTCTGGGGATGGAGATCTCTGATCTGGTGGTGGATCTGGTTGGATGATGTGACCAGTATACCACAGGGTTCAGTTTCATGGCTCCCCCTAACAGACTTGCCCCTATGGAGATGGTCCAGGAGCACCCTTTAAGGGGTGTGACCCCAGATGGTCTGATGGTGCTGGACCTATTGGGTTTGCCGAGTGTAAGCTTGGACTCAGGAGATCTTTTACTTATCTATAACAAGGCAGTGACAGTGACCCTGAACTTCATAGCTCCTGTCCATGTTCACCCCTCACTCTTCGCCCAAAGTCACCTTGGTTTGATGAGACTCTGATGGAGTTGAGATGAGAGGGTCGAAGGTTAGAGAGGCGCTGGCAGAAATCAGGCCTTTCTGGTGACAGACTTAGATTGATGGATCATTATAAGGATTATCAATCAGCAGTCTCCCATAAAAAGGCAGAGTTCCTGTACAGTGAGATTGCCACTGCGCAGAATCGACTGGCTTGGCTCTTCTGGACTGTTGACAGATTTTGCAATCCAACCTGTCTTCAGACCCGAGGAGTGTTTTCACAGAGTAAGTGTGATGTGTTTACACTCTTCTTCGCAGATAAGGTTGTCAACATCAGGTCCAGGACCCATCCTGCACCCCCTAGTGGGTGTTGTGGAGGCTGACAGGAGGTTCCTAGCACTCAGTTTGCCTGTTCTGACTTCGGTTGGTTGGTGATCACTGACATTGCAAGGATCATCCAGAATATGCAGCCATCCTACTGTAGTCTGGACCCAGGCTCAATGCGTCTCCTTGAGGGATGCATTGAGGTGATTAGCTGGGTCCTGGTGGAAATAGTCTGGAGTTAATTGGAGACAGGGGTGTTTCCTGACCCCCAGAAGGATGCAGTGGTGACACCTCTCCTAAGGAAACCCTCACTTGACCCTGACTGCTTAGCCACCTACAGACCCATCTCTAATCTACCCTTTGTGGATATGGTTATTAAGAAGGTGGTTGTGTAGCAGGTGGAGGATCATCTTATTACCCATGATGTCTATAATCCTCTCCAGTCTGGATTTAGGGAGAGGCATAGTACCGAGACTGCACTGGTTCAGGTACTTAATGATCTCCTAATACCAAGGGATCGAAAGGCCCGTTCAGTCATGGTTCTATTGGATCTCTCTTCAGCATTTGACACTGTGAACCATGGAGTGTTGTTGGAGTGCCTTTGCTTGATCTGTGGGCTGTTGGGTACAGTCCTCAGGTGGTTTTGATCTTTCCTCATTGGCAGGAATCAGATAGTGGTGTTGGGGATTTATTCCTCTGCCCCTCTCCCCCTGACCTGTGGGGTTCTGCATGGCTTCATACTGTCACCCATGTTGTTCATGGTGTATATGCTGCCATGGGGAGATAAGGTGGTATGGGCTGAGTTTGTGCTGCTATGCAGATGATACTCAGCTATACATGTCCTTTGTGCTTGAGCAGGGTGGAGCTGTATTGGTCTTTAATAGCTGCCTCACTGAGATCCAGGAATGGGTGAGTGCCAACTGGCTGCAGTTGATCCTGGATGAAACTAAGGTGTTGGTGGTGGACCCAGGTCATCAGGGTATGGGGTTTCCAGTCAGGCAGCCCTCTGGGCTTTGGCTCAGGGGTAGCCAGCTGTTGACCTCAGACAGTGTGCAGAATCTGGGCATTGTTTTTAATAATAATAATTATAGTTTATTTATATTGTGCCTTTCTAAAACCAAGGCGCATTAACAATATACTTGTTGAAACAACAGATAAAACACAAATACATAATATAATACATTAAATATTAAAACATCATCATTAAAACATCAATCAACAAAATGCTGATGACCACAAATGGATTTTAAATGATGGTTTGACACTTAAGTCTCAGGTGTTGGCCGTTGTCAAGCCCTCTTTTTAGCATCTGAGGAGCATCACCAGGATTAAACACCTGGTCCTGCCAGAAGACCTTCCAACTTTGGTTCATGCCTTGGTGACCTCCTGCCTTGACTACTGCAGTTCCCTGTACCTAGGGCTACTGAGGGTTGATATATTCTGCTTGCAGCTGGTGCAGAATGTGGCAGCCAAGCTGTTTACTGGATAACCAAGGTCTTGCCATGTCATGCCTGTGCTCCATGGCCTGCACTGGCTGCCAGAACAGTGGCAGATCACCTTCAGGGTCAAGTTATTGACTTATAATGCCCTACACAGACAGGGACTGCAGTACTTACAAGATCTCCTTTGTCCCTACCACTCCCTCTGCCCACTCTGCTCCTCTGATGAGGGACTGCTAAAGGTTCCCAGGATCCAACTTAAGACCTAGGTGGCCTGTTCTTTTCTCTTAATGGCCCCTACCCTGTGGAATTATCCACCTCGTCAGGTTAGAGAGTGCCTAACTGTCGAGAGCTTTAAGTCCACTCTTAAGACTTATTTATTTGGAATTGCTTTTCCTGACCCTGTTTAAATTTTGCTGATTCGGTTTTAACAATTGTTGAATTTTAATTGTTTTCTGTCTGTATTTATATTGCTGTTTTTATTCATTGGTTTGTAGAAGCACTTTGATCAGTGGAATTGCACTTTCTATGAATAAAAAAAATTGATTGCGGTTAATGAGATTCAATCCCAGGTCTTCAGGTTAGCAGTTCAGTGCCTTTAACCACTAAGCTATAATGCCTGCACACATATGGATTGCTTGTACTTCAATACAAATCTACAGACATCTGCGTACATGCAGCATGCTTATAGCCACTGCTATACTTTTTAATTTTGTGTTCCCCTTCATCTCAGCTGCACAGCTGAACTGTAGCCTAGATACCAATAGAAACACTTGTGGTTCTTCCAACCCCCAATACACACACTTACCCACAAAACTACTTAATTACTTCTGTCTGACCTTTACTTTTACTATTTTCTCACCATAGTTTTGAATGCTTCCACACAAACAGACTTTAAGGGTCCAATACAAAAGTAAAAATAACTCAACACCCAGCCACATGGCCAGTCCCCTTCCCATGCACACACACTGTAGCAGGTGTAGCCATTCTGCTACCAAGTATAGATGTAAGTCGAGAGTATCTTACCTGAGTACTAGGGAGCCAGAGGCAGGAGTCTTTTAAGAGACGATGTCCATGGGTCAGAGTGCTGGGGTGTACCCCCTTGAAATGAATGGAGTTATTTTTTTATTACTATTTTATACATTATGATGGGGAGTTGGAGAAAAATGAAGGCCACTGTTCTACTAAAAAGGCCCTTGTTGGTTGAGCAGTGGCCTTCATTAATCTCCAACTCTCCATCATTATTGTATAAAATAGTAATTAAAAAAATACTCTCATTCATTTCAATGGTGCACACCCCTCCAGTCTCCCTTGCCCTATGTCATAATGTGGCTGAGCATGGGGATATGGAGGTCAGCTTCACCAGAGGGGGGCATAGGCTTGCCTACAGTGGAGCTCCAATAGTCTGTGCATACCATACTGCTCAACTGTCCCTGAATGCAAGGGATAGCCCTCATTTTATCCATAAGAACTGCTCTGCTCCTCATCTATCCCACATGGAAAACATGCTGCTCACACTGAGGATGTCCTGTAAATTTAGACTTTATGGCAGGGGTGCCATTTCAGATTTCAGCATGGGGGAGCAAACAACCAGTGGAGACCAGGGGCTAGTTAACCCCTAGGTGGCAAGCTCTAGAATGTCTGGAACATCTCTAAAAGGTAAAACGTATTTGTTGTGATTGAAAAGCGGTATGCAAATAAGAAAAAATTGAAATGTATAAGATTCATCTGTCTATACCCCCAGAGCAGTGCATCAGATCTGGGCTTAAACCCACACAGTTACTAACAAGTTTTTTTCCTGGCTGAAGTTCTGAACCCCCCAAAGTAAAACGCTGTCCCTATTTCTCTTCATGACTCCTTTCCATTCAATATCCATCTCATATGGGTCATGAAGCCACCCAAAGGTGCAGAAACATAAAAAACACATCAATATTTCAGTCCTTCCACCTACCTCTGTTCCCCTATAAAAAAATATTTATTTTTGCGTACCTGGTCATCTGGCCAGAACCTGCGGCCTGGCCCAGTGTGCCACCAGCTCCTGTGTCCTGCTTCCAGAAGCTGGATGCTCGAACTGACCATCCCAGTCCCCAACATGGTCCGTGACCAAGTCACCTTATCAACCGAACCCACCCAACCTGTGCTGCTTGCTTCTTGCTTGGCAGCTGTTGTGGCTACTGCCACACTGAACTGATCAAGGCCTATGAAGACCATCCACACCACAGTCACCACTGCTGCTAGGCCTAGCTTGCTGCTGTGGAGGGTCTGTGCTAGTAAAGTAAGTAGGTAGCCTAGTCTCAAGACAGCTTCTAGCTCACCCTCTGCCCCTTCAGCCACCAGGGGAGATGGAGACTCACTGAGAGTAGAGCAACAAAAATATGCTGCCACAACATTACTATTGAGAGTTTAGTGCTCACTGATGCCTATAAGCTGTAGTGTGCAGCCTGTCTACTCTGTGGTGGGAAAGACAGTGTTGCATTCACCTGACTCAGGTGCTGTTGCTTGGCTGGAGCTCCTCCACATCACATATAATGTGACACTGCTAATAGGTGGAGAGAGTGGACAACACAATACAGACACAGTTGAGTCAGGAATGCACCTGCAACATAAGTGCACATAGGCCGGGGGGGGGGGGCAGCATTTATTGTGTAAAAGATTAAATACAAATTCAATGCCATTATTGCCTCACCATAAGAACAACCTAAGCATAAATGGGGCCGGAACATGCCCTCCTCTGCCGTACCTAAATGGCACCCTTGCTTTATGTTAGAAATTAATTCTCAGGTGATAATATTGGTGCAAGTAAATACAATGGTTTCCATTGTGTTCTGAGGTACTGTATTTCCATGTCTCAGGAAGTGTCCTGATCATTGTGAGGGTTAGTGTCCCTCATTGTCCCTCATTTTGAGTGTGCATGTCCCTCATTTCAGTGACAAAATGTGAGGTATGATGCATACTTCCAAGACCCTTATTCAGCAAAAAGAGTGCTGAGCATGGCCATAGTATACTGTATATGCACATAGCTTTGGAGACAATATGACCTGCTCACCGGATAAGTTTTAATAACTTGCATTTATTAGACCATCATTAGTTTTGATCAGTGTTTTGTAGTTTTTCTCACTACTTCATCAGCATCTATTTATACATAAAATAATTTTTGTTTTAAACAAATTTATCTGCTTCACATTCATTTTTATATTGCTTTCTTAACATAGAGCAATCTCTAAATCGGTTTGCCTTAATGCAAATAAAACAGTTAAGTAATGTCTTAGTACGTAAGTGTATCTTTTTTCTTTAGAGCAGAAAATACATAATCAGACTTCAGATAGCACTAGCTACATACATATATACATCTAAAGAAAACATTGAGGGTGGGATATTCAGAAATACAACAGATGCCAGCGCAAGGCCAGTGCAGTGCAGTTCTGTTGCACCATGGCCCAATGAGTGCGATATTCAAAGGTTACACATGGTGACATGCGCCAGTGCAACATGACTGAATACTGCAAGGATGCACCAGAGTGCAGTCAGAGGTGCACCAGGGAGCAACCCAACATGTGCAATGGCACAACTATGGATGCGCAAGGGGCCGAGGAAGATTCGCCAAGGCACAAAAGGACCAGTCACAGGTACAGCAGGGAGCAAGGCACCAGGGAACGGGGGTGGCCACTGGGCAGGCGGTGGAGCCAGGCCAGGAGGCACAGCTGGCCCACAAAAGAACACTGCTCAAGGAGCATGGGCATGTAGCCATCCCCCGTCCACTAGCACCAGAGCAGTGGACATATGAAACAGGTGGCACCAATGGCCAAGGGTGGCCTGCCATCCCCCCACTGGATGGCATGCCCCCACCCAGCTGGTCCACAGCCAGCCACACCCTGGCACACAGCACCCAACACACATGCCACACAGCCAGAACTTCCAGCCCTAGACCACCCCAAGGTACATCCACTGACCAATGAGCAAACACCACCATGCATAGCCTACAGAACAACACAGGTGCACCACACAGCCACTCACCACACCACTGCAGCTTGGCTCCACTCACCAGCCACAAAGCAGACATGGACACAGATGGGTAAGCAGAGCAAACTGTATAAATGAACTATGTACAATACAAAACAGGGAACAAGGCAGGGAACTATATACAAAGCAGGGATAGGGTAGGTGAGGGATGGATGGGGACAGGGGACAAGGCTATACAATGGGACATTGGAAGGCAAGGAAAGGGTAGTCAGGGGCAGGATAGGTTACATAGGCCCCTATGGGTGGCCATGTCCCACCGCCACCTGGTGCTGTCCTCTGCGCTGCCCCCACAGCAGGAGTCTTCTCGTCTGCCTCACAATCTCCAGGATGGCAGTGGTGATCGATATAATACGCCACAGGAGGTGGCCATAGAGTGGCAGGTGACCACCCTGTTGGACACCTATGGCAAAGGAAGGAACAGGAGATCAGTGTGTGTCCAGGGCACCCTAGCCCTCCCACTGTGCGCAGCGGACAGTGGGGACACATGCCCCTTGGGTGGCACCCTGACCACCCGCAGTGGGTGGGCCTATGACTGCCGCTGACCCGGCATGCCACGGCTGTGCAAAGTGCTGGATGCCACCACCCAAGAGACATCCACCAGCACAGTGGCAGGCGAGTGGCATGGTGCAGCAGGAGAACCACAGCGGCACCGGTGGCAGCCAGACACACCCACAGCCCACTAACAGCTGCCACTCATATGCAATGGCCACCCCACAGTGCCACGCACACCACGGGCTGAACACAGCTGCCACGGCTCGGCATACAGTGGGCCGAGCCCATACCCCCAACCCTGCCAACCACCCTGCACAACAATGTTGGAATGCACAGTGCCTACCTGCCCACCGTGGTGCTGTGCACGCCGGTCCTGCTGCTCCTGCCTTTGGTCCTGCAGCACCTGCAGAAGAGCCCACAGTGGCCTGCCGTGGCCTGCCAGGTGCCCCAGCCACCCTGGCTCTCCTCCAGTCTTCAGGGCCTAAGACGGGAACACAAACAGGTGCACATCAGAACACAGCTGCACCATGAACCCACTGCCCTCACCCCCAAGCACAGAGTGCACCACGGCCTGGCAATTCCACAGGGCAGTGGTGCAGTGCACCCGGTGACTGGCAATGCCAAGCCACAGGGCACATGGTGAAAACAACCCCCCCAGCATGGTACGCAGCCCTGCCTGCCCCATGGAACACTGGACATGCACAGATGCAGGTGGAGCACACTTACCTGGCTGTGGCATGGCCCCCCTCCGGACAAGTGCCTGCAGTGACCTGAGCCTATCTGGGTTCCTCCTTAACTGGTTCCCATATAGGTGGTGACACTGCTCCCTTGTGCACTGCACACCGGTTTCCTGGACAAGCCAATCTGCCACTTCTTGCCACACCTCAGTCCTTGGCCTGTCGAGGTGCTGCTGGCCGAACAGGCTGGTAGCATGGGGCTCCACCTGGGACACCAGATTCACGAGCTTGACCTGGCTCCAGTTTTGGGAATGGGGCACTGTGTACTATGGCATGCTTCCTCTGAAATGAAGCAGTCTAAAATGGCACCTTGTAGTGCATGAGCTCAATGTGCTCGGGATGCACGACTCGCACGGAGATGCGCTGCCTGTGGCAATTGCACATCTCTGGAGCTGTGCAGCCTGGGCATAGCCACATTTGCACATCGGGGCAGAGGTCCCTGGGGGCATAGGGCAGGGTGGGGGTCAGGGGTCAGCATGCACAATGTGTGCGTGAGCACTATTGGGGCCATGACGCATGTTGTGACACAGGGCCCTGAGGGCACCATGCCCCATAGGCCCTATAGCGCCCGAGTACCATAGGTCCTATAGCGTCCCAGTGCCATAGGCCCTACAACACCCCAGCACCATAGTTCCAGTGGCGCACAAGCACCATAAGCCCGACAGCACCCCAGCACCATAGTCCCAATGGTGCCTGAGTGCCATAGGCCCTATAGTGCCCCAGCACCCTTGGCCCTACAGCACTCATGCACCATAGGGCCCTTGGCACATAGAGCACAGTGGCTGCCAATAGTGCTCCTAGCACATGCTGCACAATAGGCAGTAGTACATGCCGTGTTGCATGTGCATTGATGGGTGCACTGCGCACATCACAGCATTGCGTCATAAGTTGTGCCAGCTCAAGTCCATTGTGCAATGAGTAACAACGTGATATTTAGCTGGCATATGCAGATTAGCTCATCAGCCTATCCATGGCACACTGGGGGAATTAGTATCTCATTACTGTTGCGCAACAGTCCATTTGCATGCGATGTGCTATAAAGGCACCACACGACAGCACAGGCCATGGACCAGTATTGCAACCATCTGGGCTAAGTTGCACCTGCTGTGGGGACAGACAGCAGGATGGATGACTGTCGTGGGCTGCTGCAGCCACTAACAACATATCCCTGCCCACAGGTAGCAGCATGTCAGAACGTGAGGAGGATGAGTAGCATGGCACTGCCTGCAAGTGCAGGAACAACTTTACGAAGGTGGAGATGATGCCCTGTTCAAGATGTATCTTAACAGGGAGCCTTTGCTGAGTTGCGCCACTGGCACACCCCAGGCCTGGGCCACAGCCTGGGAGGAGGTGGCGGAGGCTGTGAACCAGAAGGGCAGCCATCAGTGATCTGAACAGGAGTGCAAGAAGGAGGTGGGCACCAACACCCATCAGATCAAGGAGAAGGTGGCAGCCATATGGGCCACCAGGTCAGCCACAGGTTGGGGCCAGGCCGACATGCCACAGCTCACACCACAGGAGGAGCTGGTGGTGGCCACCATGCGGTGCAGTGCTATCAACGGTGTGCTGGGCAGTGGCTTCCTGACTGGAGGAAGCCCATTACTGCATGGTAGATGCAGTGGTGTTGGAGGTTGGTGTCCATTGCATCGGTAGCACTAACACATTTGTGTTCCCTTTCAGCACTAACATGCCAGCATGCAGTGTCAGGGGTGCCTACATCTGCTGTGGGGGCATGCCCAGTCCTGGAGGACCAGCCATCCACCTCCACTGGCATCAAGAGGCCCGAATGGCTGCAGCACACCACCACCATCTGCCCAGATGACCTGGGTGTGGTGGTGGACAAGGCCCTGGTTGTGTTCCAGTGGGACGCCAGCCATGGCGTGCTGTGTGTGGAGACACAGATTGGGGCAGGGTCCAACACTGATGATGATGTGCCCATTGTCCTGGACAGCAGGGGACTTGTCTTGGGGGAGACACCCATACCATCCACCATCCCTAGCAGCATGGCCAGAGGCCTGTTGATGGTGGGACAGCTGCCCGCCACCACACTTAGTACCACAGTGTGTGGCCATGACATGCACTGGGGGACAGTGATGGTGGTGGTGCAGCCACACAGGCACTGGCCAATGCACAGGGGCCAGAAGGGCAGCAGCGGCAGATGGCTGGAGACGTTGGGAGGCTGAGTGCAGCATACGTTGCAGGTGTGCCTGTCACTGAGAAACCCCATGGGGGCCGTGCTGTGCAGCATCAACCTGAACGGGGACAGTGCAGTGTGGTCGTACGCCTCAGGTTGGTTGGCGCCATACCCATGCACCCCCGGGCGCTGACCCGTTGTCTGAGCACACCTGATTGCTTTGGGCATCTGTGGACAAACAGGTGCTGCTCATGGCCGGGGTGCATGCACTCCATGCGGAGGTGCACCAGGCAGCTGAGCAGTGCAACAGGGGCAACGCGCAGGTCCAGGAGTTTATATATCACCTGCGGGAGGACACAACCATGGCCCTGGACCACTTAGCCACTGAGGTCATGGTCAGCCTTGCCCCACTGGCTGCCACGGGGTGAGGCAGACTGCCACAGACCCCGTAGAGAGCATTGTCCACCCCACGGACCCAGCATCAGGTAACCCCCTAAGTGTCGACTCCGGGCTCCACTGTAGGCATCCCAGACAGGCCCAGTGCAGGCCTGTTTGAGAGCCTACAGACCCCTGTGAGAACACGGTCATGTTCCCACAGTGCCAAATCTGGGGGATGGTGGCAGACCCCCTCCCGTGGCCATTGCGCAGAGAGGGTCTGCTGAGCAGCCACGGTGCTGCCATCCTCATGTCCGTGGTGGCCATGTGACTGTGCGGCAGAGCTGATGTGCCCACCTCCCTGTCCGCTGTAAGCTGCCACCGCCCTGTGTGCACATGGGCATTGTGTGTGTGTGTGTATATATGTGTGTGTGTGTGTGTGTGTGTGTGTGTGCACGCGCGCCATGGGCATGGCATTTGTGGGCTGCACTACACACTGGCTGTGTGAGCACCTGCCCGGCCCCTGGCCCATGTGACATGTTCAGTGATGATGCCACCACGCACTGAGCTCACATGTGCACCGGTGCCCTGCGTCTGATGCATGCCAGGTGCTTGCGCCCAGGTGCATGCCTGCGGGTGCCAGTGTGTGTGTGTGTGTGTGTGTGGTGTGCTGTGCTGTGCTGTGTGTTGTTGTGTGTGGAAGTGTGACATGGCTCCACGACCACCCCTACCCCCTGCCTGTCTGTGCAAGCCATAGGACATGCCCACACATGCCTGTGTGCCTTGCCAATGTATCAATCCTATGCATGGGTGTTTGCCCACCTACCTGCATGCACTGTAGTGCTCCTCTGCTATGGTGTCTTAGTGTTAGTGTGCCATCCTCATCAGCCAGGGATCCTTCTACTGGGGGGGAGCTTTCCACCACCACCCAGACCGTCGGCTGGGTCATCCCCACTGCTGTTCCCCTCTTTGACCTCAAGAGCTATCCTACGGTCAGTGGCCATGTTGTGCAGCAAGAAGCAGGCCAGGAATAGGCCAAAGGCCTTCAAGGAGCTATACTGTAGGGCACTGCCAGACCCATGCAGGCAATGGAACCATGCCTTCAGCAGACCAAAGACACTTAATGATGTTCCGCATGCGGGGCATGTGCTCATTGTACTGCTCTTCCCCTTGGGATGATGAGCACCGGTAGGGGGTAAGCAGCCAGGGCCGGATTGGGTAGCCACTATCACCTATGTGGATGGAGATATGGTAAGCCAATGTCTGCTGTCACTGTGCCCCTTGTCCTTTGCAGCCACACTCTGTGGCGCCCCTACCCTGGCCGCACCCCTCCCATGCTCTGGTGTGCCCAGCTGCCTGTGGTCTCGGCATACTCACCCACTAGATGACCAGTGGGGATGTCCCTACTCTTGAACCTGTGGCACAGAGCTGAGCTGTGCCAGATGAAAGCATCATGAGCTCCCCCAGGGTGAGTGGCACAGACATTGGTTATGTGCCCCCTTGCATTGCACACCACCTGGCAATTGATACTGGGGTAGCCCCTTCTGTTGATGTAAGCTACACCCTCCAGATCAGGTGGCATGCAGATGCCCACATGAGTACAATTGAGGGCCCCTAGCACACCAGGCATACGTGCTGCCCAGTGGAACTCCTGCATGTGTGCTGTACACTCTGCCTGTGTGCTGGGGAATTGGATGTATACCACAGCATGTGGCAGCAGGGCATTGAGGAATTGTGTGAGAAGCTGTGACGCGGCCGACTGGATTATGTCTGTGGTGTCCCCTGTTGGTCTCTGGCAGGTGCCGTGGTGAGCAGGCACATGACAGCTGTTACCTTTGTCTCCACTGTCAGGGCGTGGCTCCATCTAGTGGGTGCCTGCATCTCTTCACTGTACAGCTCACAGAGCTGCCTCAGAATTGCCTGATTCAGTCAGTATCAGCTCACGATCTCTGTGTCAGACTAAGTCTCATAGCTGAAGCTGAAGCACTGTTCCAGGTGTACTGCCGACAGGCCCTTCCACAGCCATGGTGCTCTGCCTCCCCACTCCCCTCATTATGGACTCCATCTGGAATATCACACTGGCCATGGTCCCTGTTGTCCTGTCACCCCTTGGGCATCCGGCTCCACTGGCCCACCTGGCTGTGTGTGGCTGTGCATGCCACTCAGCAGGGCCCCCTTCTGCGTACCCTGCCCCGGCTGGCTGTTGCCTGTGGCCTCTGTCTCCCACCCCTGTGGGTGCCTGTGTTGCTCCACTTGGTTCTGGTGGTTCTGTGTCATGCCCGCACTCTCTCACACCCACCGTCGCCTCTCTGTCAGTCACAGTCTCACTCACTCTCTCTCACACTGTCTCACCCTCTCTGTCCCTGTCTTTGTCTCTTTCTCTCTCCCTGACTCCTTTTTCATTGGCAGACATCCTGTCTGTCTCCCTCTGTCCTGCTCCCCCTGACACATGTGCCCTCCTCCTACTTGCTCCCTGTTTTTATAGGCTCAGGTCTGCTCCGTGCAACTGACAGTTGCTCCTCACTTGCACCATTGATCGGGGGTTGAATATCACACTGTGCCACATATTCATGGGCATGCCCCCTGCCCTTGAGCATGCATACATTCCCATTGTACATTGGCACACTGCTACTTGCACTGCGCAGTTGCTGCCACTGAATATCGCTCTTTCGCGCATTTCCACAGTTGTGCCATGTGCAACTGCTTTGAATTTCCCACCCTAAAACTCATCATAGCCCACTTAAATATGTTGATTCGTGTTTGTTTTTGGTTTATCCACCACTAAAGCACAAAAGAAAATTTATGTTGTACTATTTTGCTGTCTTTGCCTCATATATAGACTTAAAAATAAATGTCACAATTACCTCTTTTTCTTAAGCTTTATTTTTCAGTGTTTTTGAATGTATTATTTTGAAGCTCTCTTGCTTCTTGTGTGGACTAAACCTGATAATTAAATTGTTTTTGTATATATTTATTCATTTGTGAATTGTTTACCATGTTTTATATTTTAAATACATCTTATAGTGGGTATCTCTTTTCTTGTTTTTGTGTAGATAGTTGAGATTTTGTTAAATAACAAATAATTAGCCTATAGGTTTGTATAACCCACTTTAGGTATTAATTGTAGTATATAAATATGTTGTTCTCCTTTAAACCTTTTATAGCTGTTGATAGCATGTGTATAACTTTCATATACAACATTCATATATTTAACACTTCTTTAGTGCTTCTCAACTTCACATGTATGTTTAAATTTCTACTTCTGTTCGGTCATCATAGAATCATAGATATCACATGAATTAAGAGATCCATGGACCTTTTAATAACTCGCCACTTCTTCAGTGGATGAACTCATATATCGTATTACCCATTATTGGTCAAGAGACTTTTTAAATTATTCCATATTTCTACTTGTTACTATGTTTTCTGGAAGTGTATTCCAGATAGACACCACCCTTTATGTAAACCATCTTTTTCTGTTTACTGTTTAATTAACTTCGCCCTTCATCTTGTACTTATGGCCACGTGTGTTTCTAATAGATCCCTGGATTGTCAATCCAATAGTCTCCCATGTATAGCTGTCATTTGCTGCAGTATACAGCAAGTATAGTTCCCCTCTTAATGCTTTGTATTCCACTGAGAACATGTTCAAATCCCTCAGCCTCTCCCCATATCCTTTGTATTGTATTTTATAGATACTTTTGATAGTTCTGCTTTGGACTCTCTCCACAAGCTTCTTTCCCCCTATATTTTGTGGTGAACAGACTGGTGAGCAGTACTCCAAATGGGGCCTAACCAATGCCGTGTACAATGGAATAATCACTGAGGGTTCTCTGCTCTTAATATTCTTGAAGATGTGTCCCAATATTTTATTACACTGTTTAACATTAATTTTGGTATGTGATTCAAAGGATAAATCATTGGTAATTCCTATTCTGAGGTTCCTTTCACTGGTTGTTTCTTTTATTATGATATTATCCAAAGTATATTTATATTTTCTGTTTTTGTGCCCAAAGTGCATTACTAGGCATTTATCTAAGACTACTTATTTAATTTCTCTTAGCAGGTGACACAGCTTGATTTAAACAGAATCAGTTCATTTTATACAGAGTCAAAACTGCATTGCTATTACTATTTGATCACCACATACATTTACTTTGTATATTGTTTAACAAGAAACATAACTCAGTTTAGACAGTGGTAGGCAACATTCTATAGCTGTGGTGCACTTACTTTTCACTTTTAAAATATTTGTACTTGTGTCACAGCTTTAAAAAGCATTCAATTGCCTTGCAGTGTTAATCTTAAATTCTCCACTTGTTAAATGATATACAGTTTTTGTCTGACTGAAGTAATTTCTTTCTGTTGGATTTAAACATTTTGTTAACAGCTGCACTTTCTTGCAATGCTGTGTTGCATTTGGTAATACTTAAAGTTTGCTGAGTAGTTAGTTAAACATTGCTTAACTGTCTGTGTTTTATCTCTAATCACATGTTAAACCTTTCTTTGTAAACAAGTACTGAATAAGCTATCATAGCTGTTTCACTTTTGAGAAATAAATATAGTGAAAGCAAACTGCTTCTTACCCTGTGTTTTAGGTTTTCACTTCCTGGTCTGGCTGGCATGTTCATTACATCTTGGTCTTTTTACAGTGTCACCATTACCATGGTAAATCGTGAGCATGTGCAATGTTACTAAATACACTCTGAAAACAAACAGGTTTTCTTTTTTCAACATCAAATATAAGGGTGTGACTTTTTATATTACATCTCTTTTAATTTACCATGTGGTTATCTCTAACATATGGCCACATTATTTTGTTAGAGGCTGAGTATCCAGTTGTGTTTGCTCATATTTTCTTGCTTTTTTGAAATTATTGCTACTAATATTCCTTCATATTTTAGCCTGGCTACCTAAACTGAGTCAAACTGAATTGGGACAAGAAGGGGCTTCACAGTTGTGAAGCATTTCATCCTGACCCACCCAGCTAGAGGCTGTTTGGGGGCCATCATCCTCAAATACTGCCAATGGCAGCCACTTGATGGTGATCAGTCTCTCACAGACAAGTTAGGAGACAGGACATGGCCGTTGATACTTTAAAAAGAAATACATAGATACAAAACTTGAAAACTGAGAAAGACAAATGCATTAATATTAATAACTTAAATCTATTAACCAGACTTAACTATGGATGCTTTTGAGTCATTAAAAGGGAATACAGATGAGAGATATGTCCCTAGAACACTCACTAAACAGATGAGGAAAGAATCTTACAGGAATTGGTTAAGAAAAAGAAGCTTAGAGGAGATCTGAACACTAAACATTTAATTAGTAAACATGGAAACTTAAAACAAAGAGAACTAAGACTTGAGTGGCACAGCATCACCCTCATGGAAAAATATTAGCAAAATGAATCCCCGGAGGACTTCGAGTCCCAACAGAATCTAATTTGGGTATTACCACTGATGATTTAGAAAAGAAATGGGATGGAGAGAAGAATTAAGCTCACTAGATTTTATATTACTTCTAGTGAAAACATTGAATATAGAACGTAAAAATACTGAAGGTGAAATTAAATCAGTTTATGACCAATACAACCAAAAACCTGATTTAAAAGATGTTTCAGACATTTTAGACAAAATACAAAAAGCATTGGATGAAAATGAAAACAACCTAATGGACCAAAATCTCAAAATAATTCAGAAAAGCCCTCAATGACTATAAGGAAGGAAAAGTATATACAGTACATACGGTATAACAAGTTTACACCATGCAAACAACAGTACAGTTGTAACCCAGACTCAGAGGGGAATATATACAGTTTAGACAGTAGCCTAGACAGTAGCAATAAACAACAAACATACAGATCTTTTCTTTGGGCAGAGGCTGCTTCAGGGGAAGGAACAACAGATGGAACAGGAGCCAAGGCAGAGGGAGGGACAGAGGGGTGGATACATGACAAGAGGCTACCAAGAGCAAACAGACCAAATAGGAGGGAGGAGGTTCAGGTACTGAAAATGAATAAGAAACCAGAAGAGACTCAATAGTGGAACAAGTAGCCCTAAGGAACCAGAAAAAAGAGCAAACATAGTCTTTAACCTCTCAAAAAGACCCATTAGTGGCATAGAGGAAAAGGTTCTAAACCTAGGTCTTACCTTCTGCCCACATGAAAAACTAATTTTTTTCTATTTGTAAATGGACCTCCAGAAATCGTATAGAAAATTGAGGTTAAAATATTTTTTAAACAGAATGAAGAACAGGGGGCCCAAAAGAAAAAGAAAAACAGAGAATACAATCACAGAAATTTAGATTATAAATCCAACCCCCGACCCTATTCCATCTACTATCAATACCTACTTAGAATTAGTAGAAAAAGACATAAACAGACTTGAAAAAAAATCAAGAAGGATGGAAAAAAAACTTTAATCTTTCAGCACAGGAATATGGAGCATTAGCATATCTAGAGAATGACAATAGTAATCAAGCAAGCCAATAAGGGTGGAGGCATTGTAATCATGGACAATGATAAATATAAAAATGAATGCCTAAAACAACTTAAAAACATAAAATATAAAAAAAAAATCAGAAACAGTGAGATCAATGGAAAATGAACTATTAAAGAGAGGAAGTGATTTCAGATTGGGAGCACAGAGCTCTGTTGAGACCACATCCAATCATGTCTGTGTTCTATGTACTCCCAAAAATACATAAAAATCAAACTGATCCCTCTGGACTACCAATAATTGCAAGTATTGGTTCCACCCTGGAAGCCTTCTCTATTTTTGTTGATTATCACCTTCAACCTTTAGTGAACAACACAGTGGCATATCTAAAGGACAGTAGCGATACCTTACGATTGTTAAACTAAATGAAGACAACATGATAACTGAAACTTTGTATCCTTGTTACACTTAATGTCAAGGATTTATATAAAAGTATCCACCACAAGGAAGATCTAGATGCCCTAGAAGACAAACTTCAAGAAAGAGATGCAACTGAAAAACTACCAAATGACTATTTATTAAAAATGGCAGAATTCATTTTGACCAAAAACCACTTTAGATTTGAAAACACTTTCTATTGTCAATATACAGGCATAGCAATAGGGTCTTCAATGGCCCCATGCTATGCCAATATATATATATATATATACAGTACAGTCCCCACCGCTTATAACGGGCACATTTGTGTAGATGTGAACTGCCCGTTGTAAGAAGTGGTCGGTGTAACGTTAAAACCGAAAAAAGACGGGGGAAAAAAAATCAAGCATCACCCCCAGCCCACAGTGTAATACCCAACTCCTGCTTCAGGTAATCTGCCATGTGGCTTGCAGGGCTGGTAAAATTCTTGCTATTTGTAGCTCAGAAAGGCAGTGAACCCGTGTGCTAAAAAGCTAAAAAGCATCTCACAGTATCGTAGCGGTTCTGATGAATCCCCTATGAGCATTTAATCACCCCCAGCCCACCGTGTAATACCCAAACCCTGCTTCAGGTAATCCACCACTGTATTTCCCCCAAAATGCTGTTTGGAACCCTGTAAGAAATCGGAGCTGCATTAGGTCACGGTTTAAGTGTGGGGGAAGGGGTATGCAGTCTGTGATGTAAAAGTTAAGGGTATGTACTGTACCGAGCTAGCTGCAAAGCTCCATTGACATCCGGATGCATCAAACATGGCAGGCAGTGGAGGAGATGAAGAAAATGTCCAACAATGGGTACCCTTTGAAGACAGAAGACAACACTCCAGTGCTAATGCACCCCAAAGGAACATTGCTTCTTGGCAAGTAAAGAAGCAGAGAAAAGGAAACGTCAGTAGCAGTTGTTGTTGCAAAGGAAATGGCCAAGTCTTTTGTGTGGCCAGTGGGATGATCAAGTCAGCAGTCGGGTCATGAAACTGGGGACTATAAAAACAGCCCAAACAGACTGCCAGGGTATATTGGGATGGCTGAATTGCCCAAAGTACACGGCAGGCAGTAATCGCTATATGCGGTGGGGATAACATTAACGCTATAGGAAATGATAAATGGCAGGAGCATTTTGCCCAATGTATGCAACTGCCCGCATTAACCGTGGGCGATATAAGTGGAGTCGACTGTATATATATATATATATATATATGGACAAGTTTGAAATTAAATATATATTTAATGAGACTAGTGTACACAGGAACAACATAGTTTGCTGGAAACAATACATAGATAATTGCCTATGTATCTGGAAAGGCTCAGAAGAAGAGTTAAAAGGGTTTTTTGAATATTTAAATGGACAAACTGAATTTTTAAAGTTTGTTATGGTGCATGACAACACCACAATACATTTCCTAGACGTACAGATATTAAAAAAGGAAAACAAACTAATAACAAAAGCTTATAGGAAAGAAACAGACAGAAATGTACTTCTCCATGATAAAAGCTTTCATAAACAACATGTTATCGATAATATAATGTATGGACAACTAATACAAGTCAAACAAAATTGTACTACACAAGAGGACTACTGTAAAACTGCTAAGGACCTGAGGGCTCGCTTTAGAGACAGATGTTATAACCACACAGTATTAGAAAATGCCAGACAGAGATCAGACATGGTCAATAGAAAAAATCTACTTAAAGCAAAAGCAAAAAGTTAGCCAAAAAAAGATAAACTGATCCTATCAATAGACTTCTCTGATTATTTTGGAACAATAAAAGTTTGCATAAATAATAATTGGAATGTTTTACAATCTAACCCTACTGGAGAACAAATATTTGCAGAAAGACATCTAATCACTGCCAAAAAAAGTAAAATCATTAGGTAACCGGCTATACCATGCTCTGTATCAAAGTCCTGAAAAGAAACAGGAAATATTTGAAGGAAGAAATAACTAAAGTAATAGGTAATTATCCATGTGGCACATGCCAGAACTGCAAAGGTACTAGAAAGACCAAAACTGTATATAATGCATACAGAGATGAACATATTGCAATATATGGATAAGCCTCAATAATACTATGCTAAGTTATACAAACATTTCCCAGTAATATATCACTACTCTCAATAATACTATCTTGAAAAGTAATAATACTATCATTTCTGCTGATAATACTACAGTTCAAAGATCATCTCCGACTGTAGTATTATCAGTGGCTCCATATATTACAAAAATAACAGAAAGATAAGTGTTTTACAAGGCAATAATACCATCTCGAGGTTTTGGGGACTT
Source organism: Neoceratodus forsteri (assembly GCA_016271365.2). Classification (NCBI taxonomy): domain Eukaryota; kingdom Metazoa; phylum Chordata; order Ceratodontiformes; family Ceratodontidae; genus Neoceratodus; species Neoceratodus forsteri. The sequence goes on from CM057458.1 coordinate 105,433,861, forward strand.
TAGGACCTCTCGAGTTTCACTCTCAAGGTTCCATGTCCCCAAAATCTCTTGGTGGTATTATTGCCTTGTAATACACACTTAATGTATGTATGTATTATTCTATTTGTTATAAATCAATTTATCACATTAAAAAGAACAAGTAATATGCCTCCATAAATGCCCATGTGATTTGCAATACATTGGACAAACATCAAGAAGCTTGAAATTACATTTGAATGAACACAGAAGTGACATCAGATGGGGAGATATAGAATCAGTGGTGGTTAGACACTTTTTAGAAAGTAGACATTATAGGACCTGCAGGCTGTGTGATGCAAGTGCCAATCTGCATTAAACTTGGTATTCCAGAAGCCAATGCCTCAGGTCCCTGATGCCACAAAGTTAGACCATCTCCCTGATGGTCTAACTTTGTGTCCATGCGGGTACCATTACTATGGGTCTTGTGCCAAAACATTTGGCGCAAGCTGCCATAAAGGGGGAAAACTGTCACAACTGCATCATTTCTTTATGCAACTGCATCAAACATTGCAGTGGATGCAGGGCTTGGCTCAAGCTCTATGCTCACCTTCTGGAATCGGCCACGTTGTCCCTGCATTGTGCTTTGTAGGTCTAGAAGAAAACAAAACCCCTTTAAGGGAGGTAAAATACAAAACCTTTTATTTAAAAGAGAGACTTATTGGATAGATAGATTTGGAACATTAGATTGAAGATATGGATTAAAGGGGGACATTGAACAGAATTTATTGAATAATTATAAAATTCATTATTTGTCTTTGTTACTTATTAGGTTTTGCATCTATGTATTTCTTTTTCCCTCTGGTCACAGCCTGCGGAGCATCTCTCAGGTATCCTGGCCTGATCCTGCCTGCCTGAGGTCCCCCCTACCCAAGCCTCCTCTGTTTTCCCCTCCTCCTGCAGCCTTGCACCCCTGGCTTAACCCCTCCAAGGTGTGGCCAACCCCCCTTCATTGGGCACACTTAGATATTGGACATGCTGCAGGTGAAAGCCCAGACAGAGAAACCGGAAGGCTGAGAGGATGGGATCTGGCAGTGGGCATGGGGGTCAGGTGCCATTTTCTGGTGCATTACCCCACCAGCACTGTAGGTGTGCAATGACATCCAGTACTGGAGCACATGCTCCCATGCAAATCAGCAAGGACATCTGATCACAGCACTTCCCCTGCCTACACGATCACTTCTGAATGCAGTGACCCCTGCATCTGCAGGGTGTCACTAGTGCAGGGAGATGCATCTCTCCTGTATCCCAGGAGAGGAGAGCTGTCATCAGATGCTCAATCCTCTCCTCCCGGTCCAGCATCTGGAGACCCAAGCTCACTCCTGAGCCCAGGTCACCAGCATGGTGCGACGTGTGGCATCCAGCGCCTCAACCCTCAGTGCCACCAGGCCAGCTATGTATTTCTTTTTAAAGTATCAACAGCTGTGTCCTGTCCCCTGACCCATCTATGAGAGACTGACCATCGTCCAGTGACTGCCATTGGCAGTATTTGGGGATGGTGGCCACCAAACAGCCTCTAGCTGGGCGGGTCGGGATGAAGGGCTCCACAACTGGGAAGCCCCTTCTGGTACCAACTCAGTCTGCTTCAGTTTAGGTAGCCAGGCTAAAATATGAAGGAATATCAGTATGAATAATTTCAAAAAAGGCAGAAAATATGAGCAAACACAACTGGATACTCAACCTCTAACAAAATCATTTGGCCCTATGCTACAGATAACCAAGTGGTAAATGAAAGGAGATGAAACATAAAAGGTCACACCCTTATATTTGATGCTGAAAAAAGAAAACCTGTTTGTTTTCAGAGTGTATTTAGTAACATTGAACATGCTAATGAGTCACCATGGTAACGGTGACACTATAAAAAGACCAAGATGTAATGAACATGCCGGCCAGACCAGGAAGTAAAAACCTAAAACACAGGGTAAAAAGCAGTTTGTTTTCACTATATTTATTTCTCAAAAGTGAAACAGCTACAATAGCTTATTCAGTACTTTTTACAAAGACAGGTTTAACATGTGATTAGAGATGAAACACAGATGGATTAGCAATGTTTAAGTAACTGTGCAGCAAACTCTGAGTATTACCAAAGGCGACACAGCATTGCACGAATGTGCAGCTGTTAACAAAATGTTTCAATCCTACAGAAAGAAAGGATTTCATTCAGACACAAACTGTATATCATTTAGCAAGTGGAGAACTTGAGATTAAAACTGGAAGGCAACTAAATGCTATTTAAAGCGGTGACACACGTATAAATACCTTAGAAATGAGAAGCAAGTGCACCACAGCTATAGAATGTGGCCTACCACTGTCTAAAGCAAGCTGCATTTCTTGTTAAACAACATACAAAGTAAAGGTATGTGGTGATCAAATAGTAATAGCAATGTCGTTTTGACTCTGTATAATGTGAACTGATTCTGTTTGAAGCAAGCTGTATCTCCTGCTAAAATAAATTAAATAAGTTGTCTTAGTTGAATGCCGAGTAATGCACATTGGACACAAAAACAGAAAATATAAATATACTTTGGATAATATCATAATAAGAGAAACAACCAGTGAAAGGAACCTCGGGTTGTCTGATGACAGCATAAAAGTAGACATTTGAACATATGTGTAAAATTGAGAAGCACTAAAGAAGTGCTAGAGCTAAGGCAGCTTAGATTTAATGCTAAGAAGTGCAAGGTAATGCACCTGGGAAACAAAAACCCAAGGGAAGAGTACACAATGGGGGGTGAGATACTAACAACAACAAAAATGGAAAGGGACCTGGGGGTAGTCATATCAGATGACCTAAAGATGGGCAAGCAATGTGAGAGGGCAGCAAGGAGGGCTGGGGGGATACTGGGATGCATAGGGAGAGGCATCCATAGTAGAAAACAGGAAGTTGTTATCCCTCTGTACAGACAGCTGGTCAGACCCCATCTGGAGTATTTCGTGCAGTTCTGGAGACCCAATCTCCGCAAGGACATAGACAAGATGGAAGCTGTCCAGAGGAGGGCAACTAAAATGGTGCAGGGTCTGCACCGGAAGACATATGAAGAGAGACTAAAGGAGCTTAATATGTATAGCCTCGAGGAAAGGAGGGAGAGGAGGGACATGATAGAAACTTTCAAGTACCTCAAGGGAATCAACAAAGTCCAAGAGGGTAGCATCTTTCAAAAAAAGAGGTGTGCAAGAACAAGGGGGCACAATTTGAAGATAGAGGGGGTGGCTCAGAGGTAATGTAAGGAAGTATTTTTTCAGAGAGAGAGTTGTGGATGCATGGAACGGCCTTCCAGAGGAGGTTGTGGAGTCAAAAACAGTGACTGAATTCAAGCATGCATGGGACAGCCATAAGGCAATTCTAGGGGGTTGGGGTAGAAAGAGGTAGGCTGCTGGCTAACTAGGATCTGCAGCTTATCCATTAGGTAGGGAAATGGGCAGACTGGGTGGGCCAAGCGGTACTTATCTGCCGTCAAATTCTATGTTTCTATGTTTCTATGAATGTTATAAACATGCAGCCATAAAAGGTTTAATGGAGAACAACATATTTATATACTACAACTCATACCTAACGTGGATTACAATAACCTATAGGCTAATTATTTGTTATTTAACAAAATCTCAACTATCTACACAAATATATATAGACACAGGAAGCACTATACTGCGGTAGTTTAAGGCTCTGAGCTGCAAAAACAACAAAAAAGATACCCACTATAAGATGTATTTAAAATACAAAACATGGTAAACAATTCACAAATGAATAAATATAAACAAAAACAATTTAATTATCAGCTTTGGGCCACACAAGAAGCAAGAGAGCTTCAAGATAATACATGCAAACACACTGAAAGATAAACCTCAAGAAAAAAAGGTAACTATGAAATTTATTTTTAAGTATATATGTAATAAAATATATGCGGCAAAGACAGCAAAACAGTAAAACATAAATTTTCTTTCATGCTCTAGTGGTGGACAAAACTACAAACAAACAAGGGCCAACATATTTAGGTGAGCTATGATGAGTTTTACTGCTTACTTTAAATGCATATATGTATATAGCTGGTGCTATATGAAGTTGGATTATGCATTTTCTGCTCTAAAGAAAAAATATACACATATGCTTTTTTATGTTGTCTTGCACTTGCACAAGCAACATGTTATGGTAGTAGGAAAAATGCAGAGGTGTGTCAGTGTTGGCGAATGCAGGGCACGCTTTAGTAGGTGCGACCATCATTCCCCAATTAGCCAGCATGCTAGCACTGACACAAAAATTATGTAAAGTGGACACAACTTATAAGAAATGTGCCACTGCAAATGGAGTCAAGCTCATCATGCAGTGGCACAGATGACACACCTACTGTACATGTCCTTCCGGGTGAAACATTTCAATAAATGTCGTAGTGGCTCACCGCCACACAATCCCCAAAGGACAACATCAGGGCTGCAATCCCCATGCTGGTATGTCCGCAACCCCCCAACCCCATTGTGTGACACACTGGGAGCCCACACCAGTATGGCCAACATCCCCCCCGAATGTCATGGGGCACACTGGGGGCCCACCCTAGTGTGACCAACATTTGTTTTATTTCACCTATAAAGAAAGAAAGAAAATCATCCCACGGCACAGTGTTATTTGTTTTTGTTTTTTTTGTACCTGAAAAAAGAAAATGGTCCGTTGTCCACCAAACCCCCCCTCCTCCAACCTGCTCCCACCCTCTGCGCACTCCACTTACCCACACACCCCTGCCCCACACACACCATACTTACCTCTGGAGGTCTGGCACTGTGGAATTTGGTGGAGCAGGAACACGTCTGGACTCTTCAAAGCCGAACTGCAAAATGAAGAAATGCCGGTAAGCTATATAAAGGCATCAATAGGGAGGTTTCAACTCAGGTAGCTATCTCAGCCATTTCTTTTGAATTTTGGCTCCAAATTTTCCACATCAGATTCTTGAGACCCCACCTCAGGAACACGTGCACTGTCATCTCGTTATTCAGTCCTGAAAGGTGATTTCACGGTCACTGCATGGAATCACCTTTCTGGATTGAGTAACAAAATGACAGTACCACTGTTCTTGAGTAGGGGCCCCAAAAAGGCCATGTTGAAAATTTGGAGTAAAAATACTAACAAATGCCGAGGTTGTTAGGGTTTCTAACCATAATGCCCTACCATGTAGAGACTGACAGGCATCAGGGGTGTGACTTGTGATTGTTGGCTGTAATGCTCATGCCATTCCACCCCAAACCCCACCCTGCAGCCAGTGATAAGCATCAAGGTGTGCCTTGGACTCTTTGGCCCCAAAGTTCACCCCATTCTCCTATACTGCACCCATCTCAGCATAATTCCTTATGGAATGGAGTGAGCGTAAGGCCTGAAGACCCAAAGGCACACCGTGACACTTGTCAGTATCTGCAGTGTAGGGTGAGGTGAACTGGCATGAAAGTTATGGCCGATGACCCAAAGGCACATCCCAATAGCTTTCAGTCTCTTCAGGGTGGGGCTGGAGTAGGCATCAGTTCAATACTTCACTGCCATTCCTTTTATGTATCTCTCTAACTCCTGCACTACCAATGCTAATGCCAGCAAGACAACATTCAGCATTGACAAATGCTTGTTTTAAATCCTTTAACTTGTATAACAGTTTTATTTACATTAAGGCAAACAGATTAAGAGATTGCGCTATGTTAAGATAGCAATATAAATGTGAATGTGAAGCAGATAAATTTGTTTAAAACAATAATTTTTTTGTGTAAATAGATCCTTATGAAGTAGTGAGAAAAACTACAAAACACTGATCAAAACTAATGATGGTCTAAAAAAATAAAAGTTATTGAAACTTATCTGGTGAGTGGGTCATATTGTTTCCAAAGGTGTGCTCAGATTTCATAGAGGTTTTTGGAGCGTTGATCCCTCCTGGAATTTCTTTTTTATACCTGTAGGTACTGGGAGGGCCACACTGCCATTTTGTGGTGTCTCGTAGTATATATGCTCCATACAGAATGACAAAGAGAAAGTAAGTGCACCAAAACAGTCAAGAAAAAACTTAATTGTACCACTAAATACTTGTGACTGGTCCCCCATTTTCTGTGCTACAGATGTGGATACCGCCCTTACCCACTTTATCAACACTTTCAACTGTGCCTATGACATTTTTGCCACTCTAAAAATGCAATACATCAAAAACAGAAGCAACCCCTGTATCTCCCCCTGATCTACTTGAAATGCTGCACCATCATGATAACCTCTGGCAGAGAGATCTTGACTTCAGGCACCCTGGGATATGCAACTCTATTGAGAAGCCAGGAACAAATGTACCAGGGCTACTTACCAAGCTAAAGCTAACCACTATTGCCAGGCCCTCTCGGCTACCTGGAGCTCTAGTCATGATTTCTGGCATAACATCAAGAAAATCACTGGAAAAGTAGTCCACCTACCACCCTTCCAGCTCAATATCAATAGCAGACTAGTCCAGGACCCACCAAACATCGTGAACACACTTAATCATGCATTCTTGGAGCTTAGCAGAGTGTTGCCCTCGAACTTCTTTGACACTACCCAACCACCATTCCACTTCCAGCCTCTCCAGTTGCCCTCACCCCTTTCTGACTCAAAACCATTACCCCTAACTCTGCTGAAAGATATATCTAAAACTTCATATCCAAATCTAGGCATAGTGATGATACCCTCCACCTAAAACTACTAAGACTCACCCTGTAAGAAGTTCTCTCCCCTCTTACTAAAATCTTTAATTTATCCCACTGTCTAAGGCAGTTCCCATCTGCATGGAAATGTGCTGTCATCACACCCTTGCACAATGGTGGAGACTGTACTGCCCCAAATAACTATCGCCCCATCTTCATATTGCCATCCCTCTCCAAGGCTCCAGACAAAGTTATCTCCAACCAGCTTACTGACTATCTCTCCAACAATAGCCAACTCTCTCTCATCCAACACAGTATCTGTAGGGGACACAGCACCTCAATGGCACTACTTGAACACATATCCTTTATTCATCAGGCCCTAGATAGTGGATAACTGGTAGGTTCTGTCTATATAGACCTTACCAAAGCTTTCTACACTGTCAATCATGTCCTACTACTCCACTCTCTCCCATCACTGGGTCCTACCCCGGAAGTAGTGTCCTGGTTTACCAGCTATCTCACCAACCATACCCAACAAGTCAGAATTGGCCCCACCCTCTTGTCTTACAGTCCCGTCCTCTCTGGGGTGACCCAAGGATCTATACTTGGCCCCCTCTTCTTTAGCTTGTTCCTTAAATCCTTCCCCTGTCCTGCCTTGGTAAAATGCTCCTCTTCATGGATGACGCCGTTATCTTCAATTGTCATCCCAACTCCATTACACTCCAAAATATGCTACAAGTGCACTTCCAAACCATTGGATCCTAGTTCACTGACCACAAATTAATTCTTAATTGTAGCAAAACCAAATCCATGGTCTTTACCCACCACCAAAACCAACATCATGATCTAGCCCTACACATCTGTAACTCTGGGAACATCCCTATTGAGCAGGTCCACTCTTCAAGTATCTGGGTTTAGCCCCTGATACCCACCTGTCCTACCATGACCACATTCAAGGTTTTTTATCATCACTCAATGCCAGGATAGGCCTGCTTTATTGACATAAACACTTCCTTACACCTGAGGCTCTTCACATGCTCCCCCCTGCACTGGGCTGCCTCTTTACGCCAGCAGTTCCCACCAAATCAACAAGAAGCACGGCTACAGACAGGTTGGTGATTCCTTTCAAAAGGATGAAACTCGCCCAGAACTCCATCCTGTACCAAGGACCAAAATGGTATAATGAGTTACCTGCTAACTTCTCAGAATCACGCAAGATTAGTACCTTCAAATCTGGGCTCAGATCCCTTCTTGACACAAAAAAGAATTGTGCTTGCCTGCACTAATATGGCAGAATTTCAGCCACCCAACCCAACCCTCTCCCTTTCACCCACCCTTTTTATCTCATCAACTCCCCCATCCCAGAACGAGGCCCACTCATCTGACAAACCACTTCCACCACCACCACCACGCCATCCCTGGCTGACCCTCTACCCCCCTTAGGCTAGACTGACCAACTAAATAGTTAACTACAAGGCTGAACCCTATTTACCCTATCCTCTTCAACCTTTAGTTGGATATATAAGATATATTTGGTATTTGAATGTCTGTGTAACTGTTTTCTTTTCTCTGTAAATGCTGTTATATTTGTAATGTGTGTACAACAATGACCTGGAACCTTTGAAAATGAGTCCTGGACTCAAAGGTATTAATCCTAAACAGAAATAAATAAACATGGCTGTATCCTCATTTGTTCTCGCTCTAGTCGACTATGGCCTGGTGATTTATGGCTCAGCTGACCCAACCTCCCTCTTGTGGGTTAAAACCACCCTGAATAAGGCCTGCAGATTTGTCACAGGCCATGACAGGCTGACCCACACCTGTAACTTATTCAAGTCCGCAGGATGGTTGAACCTAGATGATAGACTCAAATATTATACATGAATCCTGGCTAAGAAAATATCCCTCAAATCCGCCCCTCCAGGGCTCGACTCCCTGGTCACCATTGCTACCCTGGTCTGAACTTCCAGAAGCACTACTAGGTCTTCCCACTCTGTCCCTTACTGCAGAACCTCACTTTGTCAAAGAGCATTTACTTATAGGGCTCCCTTATGGCTCAACGAGCTCCCAACATCTATCACCCATCTTCCCACCATTGGCCCTTTCAAATCAGCCTTAAAGAGCTACCTACTCGAACACCCAGCTTGTGAATGCTATTGAACAATGGGGTGTGTCCTGATATCTCTATTATATAGTTTGTACCTGCGCTGTATCTTAATGTTGAGTCACCAAACCCATTTTGTTTTTCTTTTTTTTTCTATCTGTCATTATTGTTTGCTTGGATAACTAGGGTTGATTTGGCCTACTGTACCACTCTGTATAACTTTGTATATGCCTGTGCAAACTGTGAATACACTGCTTAACTATGGCCTGTTTCTGGTTGGCTTGTAGATATATATTACCTTGATGTACAACTGTGTCTAATCTTCTACACCCCTTCTTCCTTGTGTAACTTACTCAATTCTGCACTTTGTAAACTGTTGTCCTTATGTATTACTGATAAGGAGCCTTTGCAAAAGAGTCCTTGGGTCTCATTCCAGAAAGCATGTTGCAGACGCAAGTGAGATGCGCCATGCAAGCCAGATGCAAGTAATGAGATGCGTCAACAAATGCACTGTGTGGCATTACAGAAGGTTACCTGCGTCAATGCATCCTGCAACTGTGCCAAAGATCCTTGTGGTACTAGTTGTGCCATGACACAGCTGCGGGAAGATGCAAACCTCCATTTGAGATTTGCAAGGTGGCCAATCCTCCACAAATGGTATTCCAGAAGGCCAAGTGAACAGACATGCATCACACATTGGACGCACCTGCTAGACCAATGAAAAGGTGGTCTAAACCCATACTATTTAGAGACACAGACAGAGCAAGCCACAGATGTCTGTGAAAACTGTCATGAGGCAGAAGCACCACATTGCTGAAGATGCCTGGACTACCGCTATTTATTGCCCTCAGAGTGGCACTACAGAGACTACACTGGCAAGCACAACAACAGTCCTTGAGTGAAGCCCAGCCACCCCAAGGAGGGAGGCCAGGTACATGGGAGACAGCACCATGGAAGGATGCACAGGCAGCAGTGCCTAGCACGATAACTGCCTGCCACACAATGCCATACAGGAGTTCTGCAATGAGCTCAGGCAAGAACTTCAGGCAAGAACTCATAGAGGGCAGCCAATACCAGTGGAAGTAAAGGTGACAGCAGCACTATGCTTCCTGGTAATGGGAACATTCCAGACCCCCACTGGGGACACTGCCGGCATCTCCCAGCCTGCAGTGTCAAAGCACCTGAAGCATGTCCTGCTCAATAAGACACACCAGAACATCCAGTTCCCAATGGATGCACATGGGCAGAATGCAGTGTTGCAGGGATTCTATGGCATGGTGCAGTTCCCTCATGTCCTGGGGGCCATGGACTGCATGTATGTTTCAATATGTGCACCATCCACCAATGCTGAGGTGTATGTGAACAGCAGGGGTTATCATTCCCTGAACGTCCAGGTCATCTGTGACAGCCAGTGCACAGTTCTGTACGTAGTGGCAAGATATCCTGGGTCAACACATGACTCCTTCATATTCTGGCAGAGTGGGATCCATGAGGCATTTGCCAGCAGACATCTGCAGAGCGGCTGGCTGATAGGTAGGTAAACAGGAATGCAAGGCTGACATGGCACAACAGCATAAATGAGTTGCCCCTTCCCCCCTGGAAACATGTACACCACAGAGGGTCATGTGAGTACATGCCAACATGATCATGTCTGAGATGGTACAGGCCACACATGCTCAAGTATCACTGTGGTACCTGTACACTTGCACATGTGGGACATGGGCAGGCATGCCACAGCAGAGCCAGAAACTGGAGGGGTGTGGGGCAACATAGCAAACATGCACATGTATCAGGTGATGGCAGGGGCAATGGACTAACCATGTAACTTCCCCCCAGGTGATAATTGGTATCCACAACTGCCATGGTTAATGATACCACTGTGCAACCCACGCCCAGCTGTGGAGCACAGATATAATGAGGCACATGCCTCAACCCGGTCCAACATAGAGAGAACATTCTGACTCCTGAAGGCCAGATTCAGATGCCTAGACAGATCAGGGGGGTCCCTGCAGTATAGCCAAGAGATAGCATTCAAGATCATCATAGCATGCTGCATACTGTACAACTTGGCACAAACACATGGCAACCAGGATGCCCAACCACCAGACGATGCACCAGGGGAGGAACAAGATGAGGAACCTGAGGAGGAGGAGGAAGATGGGGAACAGACCATGATATCACCAGACCCTGCTGCAACTGTACAATGCATAAGGCAGCAACTTATTGAAGCACACTTCAGCTGAAGACACACACCTCACACTGAGAGGAAGGCATAACATCAACAGGTGTGTGCCCAGGTGGCAATGAGAACATCGACTTGCCACCTGGGGTGGGCATGCAGGAGCTGCCGCATGTCAGACTCAGAGGTGTGCACACCCATGTAGCCGCCCCAGACCAGGGCCAACTATGCAGAATAATAGGTGGATGTCACACCAACCTACTGGACATGGTGGCGTGGTGCATGACATGGCGAGGGAAAAAAGAATGGTGCCAACGGTCACAGACATAAGAGAGAGGGGACTGTAGTATGACACATGTGCATGGACAATGCTGGTGACCATATCAACATGTGCAGGCATGCCAATGGAGGCATAGGGCAAGTGAAGCCTGGCCATGTGTGGAGACAGAACTGTGTGGTGCACTGCCATGGACTGCAATGTGGCCACTATGGCATGATGCAGAGAGCAAGTGGAGAGATGTGGCAATATCCCCTGAACCACAGGCACACCGTAGCATGGCCTAAGCCCCATGGGGACAATGCACAGCACAGATGTTGCACACACAGAGGTGGCCCAATCAGTCACTACACATCTCAGGGATTTGTCCTGCACCCAAAAAAAGTGGTCATCTGTGCACAGGGCCTCTCCATGTGCACACCATGTGCATTGCAATGGTAAGGGCAACATGCACAGCTGACAGCAAGACGCACCATGGTATAGGACACGTCAGGGTTAGCCAACTGTGTACACCATGCAGTGCCCCCAAAACAGTCACATGTCACAACTGTTGCACGGTGCAATGGTGCAAAAATGTAGTGCACCCCTGCTGCACAATGGCCCACCACCACCCTCAAGACTGTCACAGTCCGCACAGGACACAAAAGACCATGAACCGGCTGGCCCACCGGTGCAGCGGTTGGATTTCTGCTTGCGACGCCAGCGACCCGGGTTCAGAAACGGACTGGGGTAGCTGGAGGGCCGGCTGGGGAGAGGAGGATCGAGCGCCCAACGGCTGCTCTCCTCCCCTAGGGAGGGAGGGAATGCCTGTCCCACAGCTTGACCGCCACCCGGTGGACACAGGTGGTGTTGCAGGGGGGGACCACATAAAGGGGTGGGAGGACGTGGGCCAGAAACCAGAAGCGAGCGTATGTTAGTGCGCCATTCCTTGGTCTCCCCAGAGCGCTCATGTCCTGTGGGGGGACAAGAAAATTGGGAAAAAGGACACCTGGCATGAAGGAAAGTAGACGGGTCCCGACTGCCCCAGATAACCCGTAACTGGGCTACTAGTGGCCTCCGCAGCTGGACCGCATGACGAAAGACTAATGGACTGGAGGGGGTGTAAAAAGGGGGTACCCCCCTCCTCCCTGCCTGGGGGGGTAGGCCGAGGCTATATGGAGGTAAGTCCAAGAGCGGCACCATAGTAGTTACCCGGGGAGGGATTAGGGGAGTCCCAGTCTAGGGATACCTGGAAGAAAGATCCACCACGCTAGGAGAGTAGGAGGGGAAAAAAAAAAAAGACCATGAACCATCAAGGAACGTGACAGGAACAACTAGCAACTACATACATATGTGCCCAATGTATATACATGTGAGGAGTATGAACATACAGTGACACACAGGCATTCCCCATACCCCCCATCCCCAACAGACAGGAAGTGGCGCCCCAGAGAGAGGCACACATGTATCCTACTGACACCCACAACAGATATGTTGCACAGTAGCAGGACAGTGTAGAATACTGGCACAATACACTGCACACTGCATGGGAACAGATGTGTACCTGAACAGACCTATGCAACAGAAGGGCACACAAGGTGTCACACCTGCTGTCTGAATGTGTGCTACCAGATGTGTCCCTGAGTTTGGGCAGTGTCCCCTCGGTCCTGTAGGACGTGTTCCTGGCCCATGTGGCAGGATGTGAAAGGTATGTCGCACAGAAACAGGAGAGTAGGCCATACCAGGACAGAAGTCAGTGTATGTGAACATTGCTCTAGTTCAGTTAAACATCTGCCACTACCATACACAGCAGGTACATAACAGCACAGGCACACCTGTGACACATTTGCGGCACGTCAGGAACTGTCATCCATGCATATGCGTTCTACCAGTGACATCTGACATAAGTGGCGTATTGCGTCTTACAAAATACTTGCGTACATCGAAAGTGCAGACCGTCGGAAGTGCGAGGTAGCATTATCCAGCCCAGCAGGCTGTTGAGAAACCAGTGGACTACAGCCAGAGGGAACAGCATGCTCACACAGCCCATTATGCCAAACTGCTACATAGCAGCATTCCTGGCAAACAGCCTAGAGGTAAGTGGCATGCCCCAAACTTCTCAGCAGAGGAAACAGCTGTGCTAATCAGATGTGCCAGCCAGTGGGGCTGCATCATCATGCCCCCTGAGTGAAAGAGGCACACACAGGAGAAGAGGGACAAAATCTGGAAGACAATAGCCGAGAAACTGCGCCAGGTGTCGGGGTGCAGAGGACGCCGTGCCAGATCAAACACAGGCTGAATAACCTGGCACTGAGGGAACCTGACACACTAGAGCTCCTGCAGAACATGGCCACAGAGGCAGACATTGAGATGCGGAATGGTCATTGGCATGCACGAGGTAGGTGTCAGAACACTGGGACACACATCAACATCACAGTGTCCCTGCCATACATGCATGCTGGTACACATTTGAACTCTGTTTCATACCCCTGTCTAGATGCACCACAGAACCAGGCTGTGGACCGGACAGGACACAATGTATTGGAGGGAGGACAAGTTTCATCTGGTGGCGCTCCCCTTGATGGACATCATGGAGCTAGGTGTGAACCACCGTACAGACACACAGGGCATGCATGTGGAAGTGTGGGCATGTTATACATGTGTCACATGGGAAAAATCATGCAGGACAGGGCACAGTGACATGTGTCCGAGGGGTGGCATATGGGCATCCAAGGAGGACCTCTGGGGACACATGTTGGCACATACATGCACACATGTACAGCTGGGGCCATGGCCAGCACATGGTGACATGCCCATGAACGTGTCATGGCATGTACTGTGTGGACACACACACAATGATACATGGTGTCGCACGGTCCATCAGATGGTGTGTGACATGCCGTTGCTGTCACATGTGTGTCAATGTGTGCACAGTGACATGCAGTACATATGGGCACGCAGCACATGACTACAGCTGTAGCCATACCATGAATGTGTGCAGAACATGTGTAATGGCACATCACAGTGTTCACCGGATGGGTGGCCCCATTGCAGGGTCATGGGGTAGTGGCACCTGTGTGTCAGTGATGCAACAACAGGAACTGTGGCACAGAATTGTACACAGTGGCTGTGTCATCCGTGCCAGTGGGTGACAAGCACACACACATAGACACACAGATGACACATGTGTAGCATGCACAGGGGGTGTCTCAGACTGCATTAGGCCAAGTGACGTTCCGAGGTCTGCAACAGTGTGGCAAGGCGTGAGCCACACACAGATGCAACATGACACAAGGCAGTGGTGAGTGTATGTTGGAGTAACATCGTGGGGTGGTGGGACACAAACTGCGTAGGCTGGTCCTGCTAGTAGGTCCAGTCACACATGGTCCTGTAGGGGGGATGACACTAGTGTGTTGCGGGATGGGTTGTGGGGTGCTTGCATGACTAGGACATGCCGTAGACATGTGTGGTGGGATATGGCACCCAAACGAACATCAGCACACATATAGGCATGGGGGTGGCCTATGCACTGCACACGTTATGATGTTCAAGGTGCACCCAGACATGCCCAGCAGTGCCCATGTAATCATACATTTACATGACCCCACACACGTGGGATGTGTCGACTTGTACACCCTAGAACATACATACTACACACAGGATGCAGCTATCGGTCCATCACAATGACCGTCCACAACAGGGGCAGGGAGGGACAGTGTCCAGTGTTCTGTGGGGAGCCACATGTCCAATGCCACAGGTGTGCTGTGACATAGCGCTGTTTGGACGGTATGTTAACTGTACAGTGTGCATGCCACATGATGTCTGGCCACAGGAATATGTGCACATGGGCTGCCATAGGCTGCCCAACACATGGCGACAGGATGTGCGGCTGTGGCAAACACATGACACACACAGCATACATGGGTCACATACACAGAGTATAGCAGTGTACCAGCATGATACACAGATATGTTGTGTCAGGTGACGTGATGGTGGCTGAAGGTGTGTGAAGTACAAAGGCCCACCCAACATCTTGGTCAGGCCTGTGTCGGTATGCAACGCTGCAAGCTGGGTACTGTGCATATGCTGTGTAGGCCACTGGATGGCATATCTCAACACCAAGTATGGTACAGACACACACAGTCAGCAGTGTTATACAGCCATGCCTGTACACAATGTGCATGTCCTATGGCCCACTGCCACTATGTGTGAGTGACACTGTGCAACAGCCTGCTGAGACACGCATGACATGCCCAGTACACAAATACATACACAGTCTGGCCAACCAGCATCTGAAATGTGCCAGTGTGTGGCAACTACATGGCCAGACATGAACTTGTGCCATGGGGAGTGTCTGTCAGCATGGCTGTAATAATCCATGTGTGCAGACCCATGTGCCATGCAGATACAGTGATGATGGCAGGGTTGTCCAATGCATCTGTCACCTGATGTGCCTCTTTCAACAGGTCACGAAGGATCCAACAGGAGAACCACACCAGTACGCACACCAAAACAATGTGCACTGTCACTCTCACTGTGACACGTGAAGCAGAGGGAGGCCTGTCATTTCAGGGAAAGGGCACAGAAGGTACATGCACAGGCCTCAGCACGGGGGCAGGGTGTGCAGCAACACATGGGCCAGGACAGCACAGAGGCAGTAGTGCATGATAATGGACATGGACAGCAGCACACCTGCATTGGCAGCAATGGTGACACACAACTTGCTGCTGGACTGCGGGAGGGGGAACATGGCTCTGGCGGGGGGGTGGGACTGACAGTGGGGTGATAACTGAGGAACATGACAGTACCATGCAAGTGGTGGAGGACATGGACCATGGCCTGGTCAATGGTGGGGGGAAGAGATGGTGTGGGTATGGTTGCAGCCATGTGTGCCACAGAAGGTGATGGTCATGTGGAGGTACTCACCGACATCATTCATGCCAGCCTCAGGAGCCTCCGCCATGACCTGCAGAGGATGCAGGCCACCATCACAACTATGATGGAAGCAATTGTGGAATGGCATCACTAATGTGTGTCCCTGATGTTGGTATGTCATGGACCTACTGTCCACAGGTGTGTCTACCACCAACATGCATAGTTCAGGTGTCCAAATATGTTTCCCTGACATGTATCTGTCAGGTCAAAGTGATCTCCCTCCTTTATCACACACTCTGCAGTGGTGCAGGTTTCCAGTGTTGAGTGTATGTGAGCCATGTTGTAGTGCTGTTATCCGATGTCGTACCTGCTACTGCAGGAGTGCACCCTAACATGATGTCTGTTTTCTGTTGCTGATGACTGTTTTGTGTTACCATTAGTTGTGTTAATAAATATACCAGTCTGTGCTACATAACCTGTCTCCTGTGTCATGTATGTGTCCCCTGTGTGTGCTTGGTAGGGATGGTGTGGCCCTCTACACATATGCCTCTGGTTCACATGGCATGCTGCCAGTGTCACTTGTCACCCTGTACACACACCGACATGGTTGGTGTGATGTGTCCATGTCCTGGCATATGACACGCCCCCATGAACAAATTAATGGGGGGGGGTAGAATTATACGTGCATGCAGGCATGTTGGGCCACTGCCCTTGACATGTGGTCTGGGTAATGGTGTCTCCAGGTGTTGTGGGCCATATGCTGTGTGTACATGTCACTGCTCGTGATGCCAGCAGGTTGTTGTGGTGGTGGGGCATCTGTGACATGAGACTGTACACATGCTCAGTGAGTCAGTGAACAGGTTACCTATGTTATGGTCATATCCTATGCAGCACTGTTGACAATACCATTTTGGGTGGTGGAGTTTAGGGATACACAGCATGTAATGCAGGTGGCCATGTCAGCGCATGGGCCAGTCATGTATGATGTATGCTGTCCTGTCCATGCTGCATGTACACCCCAGCAGGTTGGGCATGTTGACAACCCTGTGTCATGTACATCCTGGGCAGTCCTGCTGCAGTTGTGTTGTTACTGCCATGACGGGCCAGGTGTGTGGCTGTTCCATCCCTGTGGCCACCCAGCATGTGGGGCATACATGCATGTGTCAGCACATCACAACGGTGTATGTGGACACACAACACTGGTGCAGCATTGCAGACACCATATACATGGCTCAGCACAGCCGGGCCTACCACCTGTGTGGGTGTCAGGTGATATGTCTAGTCAGAGGACAGTCCTCCATGGTTGGCAGGACAGTAATGCAGCATATGTCTCCATGTGTGTTCACCATTCTGTGTCATGGCTATGTAGTCATGCATTCATTGTTATTGCGGACCATGTGCTCTGGTGGGTTGCGGCACAGGACAAATGCCAGCAGGACACTATCATGATGACTGTCCTGCCATGCCACAGTCAGACACTGCCACAGGGCTGCCCTGCACACATGTGCACAGTACCAGGCATGTGTACCTTAGAGGCTCTGTTGCATGTACAGGCACATTGCATGGTGGTGTCCGCTGTCCATGAATCCAACATTGTTGGACTCTGGGCTGTGTGACAGTTGACTGCACTCTGTGTGTCTGTCAGCTGACAATGTCGGGTACAGGCCAGGTCGACATGCACAATGCCATGGATACAGCTGTCGGCATTGTCAAGCCACAACTGCCATTGCACATCACAGTGTCCAAAAGGTGTACAGTGCATGCAGAGTGGCTGGCTGTCAATAGGACAGAGGTCATATATGTGTGATACTAGGACTGCAGTAGGACAGGTGTGTCCAACATGTTGTTGTGTGGTTCATGTCCTGTTATGGCATGCTGCACACACATGTGGACATGTGTTCCCCATGCATCCTTCATGTACAGCATCTCTTGCAACTGCATGGGCCTGCTGTGTGGCCACCCCACATGTGTGTTCCCACACACACACCACCAACTTGGTACCTACTGTTGCCATGGTTGACTGTACAGAGCACTCCCTGATGCATACTCAGTACCCCTGCCCCATGGGCTCACGACACCACACACTATGGGCCAGCAGTGGGTGGACTGAGTTCCCTGTGGTGTGCTCTGGCCATTCACACTCATGTGTCCTGGTGATGTCACTGACCCATCTGTGTACATCTGCCTGAACCCTGTGCTATATGTGTGTGGGGGCCTGTGGCAACATACATGTTTGCATACCACTGTTCCAACATACACCTTTTCGAATACATGCATGTACAGGCCATGTTGCTTTGCATTATTTGTGTATGTGTGCTGTCATACCCTATGTGTATACCCAGCAGGCCATGGTCACAGACAAAACACACCTTGCATCGTTCTGCTTTTTTTTTTGGATGTGTGCACCTTCCACTTGTGTACCACACACAGTTGCACCACACACACACACACACACACACCTCATACCCATGTGCATTCCCACCCCTCAGTATTGCCCCACAATGATGGCCATGCATCCCTCACACACACACAAATGTGCTCCATTGTCCTGACATCCACTGTCGTACGTGGCTGCATCTGCAGTGCTGTGTAGCACATTGCCCTGTGATGTTGCCCCTAGCCTGTGTGTCCCAGTGTGCACCCTCTATATGTTCCCTCCTGATTCACCCTATTATCATTCATGTGTCAGCATTTGTGACCTGTCTCGTATCATCACTATCCTGTTCCATTGTCCTACTGTTACCATTCCCAGTCAGCTGTCCCTGGTCTACCCCTGCTTGCAGTGTGGCCTGCCATTGGGACCTGCATGTTCCCACCCCCCCAGTGGTCCCCCCTTTTGCACCAATGTTGTGTGTACCACGTGCACCCCTGCGACCTCTGGGCCATCCAGCTGCATGTGGTCCAGTGGGCATCACTGTCACCATGGCAGTTCCACCACCAACTGACATGATCATTCCTCCTGTTGCATTCTGGGTGGCTGTGTTGACATGCACAGATATTGTAGACATGCTGGCCACTGTTTCCTGGACCTCTACTGGCTGGCTGTCTGTGGATGGTGCTATGCACTACCCCCATGGCAGCTGCATTTGTGTGGGCCCTGTGGCTGCCATGGTCCATCCCATGGTGCAGCTGCATGTCCCCTGCATGTTGTCCTGCATTGCTGCACCCTGCACTGTCTGGTATGGTGACCCACTTTGTTGCCTAAACACTCTCAGTGTGTAGGGTAAATAATAATAATGATACTAATAATACAGATTTTTATGTCTTCGGAGTCTGCCAAGAAACATTCATAAACAAGCAAGAGTACTAATAAGTGTTTATTATACTACTTACACCAAGCATGTGACAAAGAAAATCACAAGGGAGATGGGTTTCTCACCACTCTCCTGTAGAATGTACATAATCTCCAGGATTGTAGGATCTCAGGTTCTCCAATATCTCATTCTGTCTCCCCGCTCTCCAGCTCTTGAGGAGCTACAGTAGTTTGCAGATGGCTACATACTACAGATAAGAGCATAGCAACAGAGATTACATCTTAGTTATGGATATGAGAAACATTATGTATTGGATAATGACTTAGGAGACAGAATTATTAATGAGTATCACATGAGACAGAATATGCTTCCATTAGCAATATAGCTTGGACAAAAGAAATATTGACTGGGCTCTATTACATGTGGCATTTCTTGCTTATGTATAATATAAGACATAGCAAAGGATTTCTCTCTAAAGAGACAAAGAGAAGTGATGACAGGGCTCTATTACATGTGACATATCTGCCTGAGTGTAAAACACACACTACATATAATTATATGAGAATATACGTATACAATAATCACTGATGATCCCTCAGAGTCATCTTATCAGTGATTAGGTAGATTATATATGGAATATATGTAAAAGACAAGCGGGGGTGCATTAGATTGCACATTGAGCTTTACAATGGAGTAACAACAGTGTTCAGTGGAAGATGCTCACACGGCTGCACAAAGTATAAAAGTTTATAGCAGTACTCAGTTTGTATGAGCTGCCAGCCAGGCCTGGTAAACAAGCAGTGAAAAAAATGGATTTCTTGATTGTAGATCAAATGGAGAAGAGTCTTCTTGCTGAAGTTAGGGGGTTGGCCCCACCCCAGACTTGCTTCATAGTATGCATAACAATGAGCTTGATTGTAGAATCTTAATTGGCTGGACTGAATACAATTTATTTGAAAGTTCACAAGTGGAAGCCTAGTTTTTATGTTGGCACGCTTGCGCAACCAACATCTTCAGATGAGTGCAGATTTGGGCGTTGTCACTGTTGGACAAATGCAGGGCACGCATCAGTAGTTGCGTCCCTCATTCTCCAATCAGCCAGCATGCTGGTGCCACACCACTCAGGTGAGCACATCTAAGGAAAGGTCCACTGCAATGCGAGCAAAGCTCGTCACACTCAGTGGACCTCCTGACGTGCTTACCTGACACAAACTTGGCGGCACACTGCCCACCAAACTGCCAACTTCAGGGGTGCCCAATCCCCCTGTTGGCTTACCCTGCCCCCCAATGTATGTACCGACAGGGGATCCCACTCCCCATCATCATAAAGAACATCCCTGATTTGTTATATGCTGAGGGGGGTGCCCAATCCCCCTTGGCTCTTGCCCCCTCCCCTGGTTTCCTTGTGTGCCGACAGGGGTACCCAGTCCCCATCAGCATAAACTAAGCCCCCCTTTTGTTGTGTGCTGATGGGGGGCAATCCCCCGTCAGCTACAGCTGCCCCCCCAAAAAGCACAGGGTTCCATTGGCATGCTGGGAGCCCACTCCAGCGTGCCACATGCCCCTGTAAACATAAAAACGGTCCCACAATGTTTTTTATTTTTCATTTGTACCTGTGGGAAAAGGAAATGGTCTCTTGGTGGTCTCCCTGCCCCCCTCCCACAACCCGCGCCCACCCACTGTGCACCCTGCCTCCCCACACCCCCCCTCACCCCATACTTACCTGTGGAGTCTGGTGCAACGATCTTCGGTGGACCGGGAACACGTCTGCACTTTTCAAAGCTGACCGTGAACTGAGGAAATGCCGGTAAGCTGTATAATGGAATAAATAGGGTCTTTGCAACTTTGATGCATATCTTAGGCATTTTTTGAAATTTTGACACCAAATTTTTAACATGGGGTTTTTGGGACCCCTCCTCATGAATTCTTGCACTGTCATGATGTTATTCGGTCCCGAAAGGTGATTTCGCAGTCACTGTGTAGAATCACCATTCAGGACTGAGTAATACAACAACAGTGTCAGTGTTCATGAGGGGAGCTCTCAAAAAGCCTATGTTGCACATTTGGTGACAAAATTCCCAAAAATGGCTGTTTTATGAGTGTGCGTTGCACTGTTTCTATGCACGCTCATAACGTCATGAATTTGTAATACGTTCGCTTCATATTTTCAAACTTGCCATTTTTCCACACCTCCTGATGAACAGTACAGCTATCATTTTACATATCCTGCCCGAAATGTGTTTTCGCACGTCCAGCACAGAATAGCGCTGTCGCTTTGCAAAATCACTTCTCAGGACAGTTTGAGGAAATGATGGTGACATTGTTCATGAGCAGAGGTTCTAAAATGCCTTTTGTTGAAAATTTGGTGCTGAAAGTCCATAAAATGACTGAGTTGCAAGCATGCATTGCACAGTTTCCATGCACCCTTGTAACTTCGCATATTTGCAATATTTCCATGCCAGATTTTCAACACTTGCATTTTTTCACACCACCTTATGAACAGTACAGCTGTAATTTTTCACATCCTGCCCCAAATGTGTTTCCACACCTGTGGTGCACAATGGCGTGGTCGCTGTAGGAAATCAACTTTTGGGACAGATTAACAAAATCGTAGCGCCACTGTTCATTAGGGGAGGTCCCAAAATGCCTATGTTACAAATGTGGCTACCAAACTCCCAAAAATAATTGGGTTACGGATGTGTGTTGCGCAGTTTGTATGCATGCTCATTGCTTCACCAATATTTCATGTTGTCACTCCAGATTTTCAACGTTGCCATTTTTGTACGCCTCCTCATGAACAATGCAGTTGTCATTCTCCACATCCTGCCTAAAAATGTATTTTAGTCCCTCTGTTGCCAAATGGCACAGCCGCTGTGCAAAACCACCTTTCAGCTAACAAAGTGATTGTGCTGCTTTTCATGAGGTGGCCTGACAAGCAGCCCATGTTGAAAATGTGGAGTGAAACTACCAACACACACCTACGGTGTTAGGGTTTCCAACTGTAGCACCTCACCCGGTACAGACTGACAGGCATCCAGGGTGTGACTTGGGATTATTGGATGTAATGCTCATGCCATTTCACCCCCCAACCCCACCCTGTAGCCACTGGCAGGCATCATGGTGTGTCTTGCACTGTTCGACCACAAAGTTCACCCCACGCTCCTATACTGCACCCACGTCAGCATATTTCCTTATGGAATTGGGTAAGTATAATGCCCAAAGACCCCAAAGCACACCCCGACACTTGTCAGTTTCTACTGGCTAGGGTAAGGTACAATGGCATGAGCATTATAGCTGACAACCCAAAGGCACACCTCAATGCCTGTTGCTCTCTACGGGGGTGGGGTTGGCATCACTTCAACACTTCACTGCCATTCCTATTATGCATCTCTAGCTCTGGCACTGCCAATGCCAATGCCAGCGCGACAACATTCGGCATTGACAAATGCTTGTTTTAGTTATTAGGTCAATATTCACAAGTTGGTAAGACAAGTTGGAAGATGTCACATCTCCATAAAAGGTGGTGTCTCTTTCAGATACGGCATTCAATGTTCAAAGTCAGTCACAATTCCAAGAACTCATGGTATACAAGGAAAGGAGGTAGTTTAAACCTTTTCATGATAAAAGTTCCCATCAAGAATATCAATAGAATGGACGGTTGCTAGATGATCAGAGAAGGATGTTGCAAAATGAAAATGAGGCAATGACACTGTGAGAGTCACAAACATGGCTTCCTGGAATGTGCAGGAATACGTTTCTAAACATGGAGCAATACTGGTGTGTGTGTGTGGTGACATATCCAAGGTTCCTTGCCATTGACAAAGGAACAGTGCTAGATTCAAATAAACATTTGTTAACACATGCAATAGAAGTGCAAAATGTGGCAATGCCACTGACTCATACGTCTGTCATGCATGAGATCAAGGATATATCCTAATTCCAGATCCCAGAAGATATAACCAAAGGGTTGTAAAAATATAATAGCTATAAGTTGTGCAAAGGACTTTCCTAGCTATGTGATGCGATCTGCTTCCTTAATGTGAGCAGAAATTAATTCATTAACATGAACAATTGTCAGGTCAAACCCCTTCCCAATATCCTTAATATTGTAAATGTATATCCCTCTTAATGAGCAAAATTATGTATACCATGCAATGGGGGTGGGGATATGATATTGTATTTCATTCTATCATGAACTGTTAACATATGTACTTGAATAATGGCTATATCAGCCTTATTTCAAATAGATGTGTCAGAGCCTAATAGGTCTGAGTCTAAACCTGTTTTTTTTTTTGTTGTGATGCGGCTGAGAGGGCCTCTATGGCTGCTGTGCACCTGGCATCATGGGCAGCCATGAGCTGCAGGGCCGTACTGATGGCCTTAGACAACTGTGACACCTCTCCCTCCAGTCGGGTCTGGTAATGGACTGCTGCCTTATGTATGCCTTGTAATACTGTTCTTATGGCTGTCAGTTCCCTGCCCACCTCAACCTCTGCTGCAAGCATACTGTGGCATGGGTTGTCAACATCGTCCATCTGCATTGTGGTTTCAGTGTCAGCCGGGGACTCCCTGTGTGGCCCTTCCTCCGCATCTGG
This sequence comes from Neoceratodus forsteri, assembly GCA_016271365.2. Classification (NCBI taxonomy): domain Eukaryota; kingdom Metazoa; phylum Chordata; order Ceratodontiformes; family Ceratodontidae; genus Neoceratodus; species Neoceratodus forsteri. Next base: position 105,457,766 of record CM057458.1, read on the forward strand.
GTCTGTCTCAGGGGACAATTCATCCACGACATTGTCCTGAACACTGTCAACATCAGTTGTACCATTGGCATCCTCCTGTGTTTCCCGGCCAACATGCACCGTGTCAACAGTGTTCCATGGTACTGTGGTTGCTGGATCTGTGCTGGCATCCCCTGCTTCTTCTGCCACTTCCACCTCCTCCTCCTCCACTGCCTCCCTTGGACTGTCATTATCCATTGTCTGGGAATCTGGCTGTGGTGAGTCATTGTCTGTGGAGCTGCTGGTGGTGTCATCTGACCCAGTGTCACTGTCCTGATCCATGTCACATCGCCTATGCTGTTCTCTGGATGGGTTTGGCTCCTGGCTGTGGCCTGTACCTGGAAACCAAAGGCTGTGTCATCGGTTGCATGCATCACCTTTGGCAGCATATCTGCATTGTTACAGTACTGTCTACAGGGACACATGGCACATCCATGGCCTTGCTGCTGCATATCACGGCACCTGTATCCATTGCACATGGGTCACGTCAGCGCCATGCCGCATTGGACCTTATGCCCTGCTGCTGGTGTTGTCAGGCATTGTATCTCTGTTGCCAGCTGTTGTGTCTAGGTGGTGCTCATGTGGTGCACACATGCAGTCCCACAGCATGTATCTGGCATGGCAGGTGTGTTATGTAGAGGCAGTCCACCTGCAGTCACCCTGCAAGTGATGTGTGCACATGGTAAGCCCCACTGGGTTGTGTGTTGTTACAGTGCACATGTGCCATGCAGGAGGACAGTTTTGTCATTTGGCAGTGTGCATCAGGATTGGCGTGTGCCTGGTGCCATCTCAGGAGTCATAACACATCATATCTCCCCTCCAGTCACCGGTCCCTGCCTCTGCTGCGTGTCCCTCACACCCCTTGCATACCACCATCATGCTGTCCCATTGCCGATCTCCATGTCCCCATGCAGTGCTGGTATGGTTGTTTCCAGTCTGTGTGCTAGTGGTCACTGGTCCACACCACCAAACCATCACATGGTACTCATGCACTGTCAGGGTTGTTTGATATGCTTTGGCCTTGTGTTGCGCGACTGATAACCACACACCCTGTGCTAAAACCATGTGCCTCACATGCGATATACATGTCCATGGTACCACTGTCCACATCTCCATGCATGTCACATGTGTTCTGTGTATCACTGTGTGATGGTACTACACATTCAGGCCACACTATTCAGCTGGAATAACATGCTGATCTGTGTGCCACAGGCTGTTGGTCTGTGGCAGCCACCTACGCATCCTGTATTGTTCCCTTTTCAGTTCAGTTGTCTTGTCCACCCACACAATGTTTATTGGCCTGCCTTGCAGTGGCATGCAGGTGCTGTATCTATGTGCTACCCACCACACCGTAGGTGTTTGTGGTTGGGATGTGGTACTTCGCATGATGCATTCTGCACAGCAGCACAATGACACTGTTGTGCAACAGTCATACTGTGCCACTGTGGCAGTGGCACAGCACACCTGTGCCATTGCCTGCATCACGTTCACAGCCACCATGGGTGTACACACCCTGGCCTGCATGGGTGCATAGGACCTGCACCCACTTTGCTTCCTTTACAGCTTCTGAAACTTTCATGTGTCCCACCCCTCACATGCCCTTTCCTATCCCAAGTGCAACAGGCACTGTGGGGCATCATTACCCTGTATAGCCCATGTGTTGCCCACACCATTGTGTCATTGCACACCTGCCTATTCCAGCTATGCATTCATTGCCAGGGTTGACATGTGCAGTTTGGACCCTCCATGGCCCACTGTGCATGCTGGTGTGGACAGTGGCTCACGGACTCTGTAGTGTGTGCTGACCGTTGTCTGTTGGGCCATTGTGTAGGGCACTGTGGTCGGTTGTGGCTGGGCTCTGTGCATGCTCCAGTGTCCATGGCCCACACCACCTGACTTAACTGTGGTGCCATCTGTGTCATGTACCCTTTACAGTTGTCCTTGTCTACTCCCATGCCAGTCATGCCAGGATGTGCACATGGAGGTGTTTCATGAATTGTTCCCCTGGGTGCTGCTGCTGGCTTCAGGGCAACACTGTTCTGTGAGTGTGACACTGCAGTGGGGGGTGGTGTGGGGTGGATGTGCATGAGGGGGGTTACCCTGTGCCCTTTCTACTGTCCACCTGCAGTCTGTGTATGCTATCCACAGCATGTTACCACCTATCCCTTGCGTGTGGCCAACCCACACAGTCTACATACACATGGCACGCATTTGCCACCATCATGGTATGTCTACCTCCTGTGTGTCTCAGCTGGAATACATTGAGGTTGCTGTCACCTTCCACACTCTTGCCACTTAGGCCGCAGACTACCCTCTCCTCATGGCTGGTGAGTGGCTATGTGTCCTCTGGGCCGCCTCCTGTTGCCAGGCTGCTCCTTCTATTGTGGGCCAGCTTGTCCATTCCACGGCATTTGAGATCGTTCCAATGCTTTTGGATCTCCTAGACAGTCCTCTTGCTGTGGCTTACAGCATTCACATGCCTGGCCACCTCCTTCCAGGCAGCCTTACTCCCTCCCCTGTTAAACAGTAGGGCATGCCTGGCACTGGTCTCCTCCACCAGAACATCTGTCTCATTGCTGATGAAGTTCTTCTTTCTGGGTGTTTTTCTTTTCTTCTATTTCTTCTTCTTCTTCTGTTTTGTGCAGCCTTTTGGATCTGCACCCTGCAGCATGGTTCCTGTTTACGTCACAGCTCTGTGTCGTCTCATGCAATTGCGTCATTGCATGGGATGCACCTGCCATTTCTGTGGCTATTCCTGGACACCGGGTGCATGTTGTTGGCCTTCTGGAATGGCGTGCATCACATCTGATGCAGTTGCATCTACCACAGGTGGGCGCCAAGTCGCATCGTGTGCCAGACACACTCCTGTTCTAGAATCTGGCCCCTTGACTCAAAGGTTGTATTCCAATTCATCAAAATAAATAAATAAAATAATGGGATTTGCATGGCCCAAAACAAAAAGATCAGGCTTCACAACATAGAAACATAGAAACATAGACTTTGACGGCAGATACGGACCACTTGGCCCACCCAGTCTGCCCATTTCCCTACCTACTGGATAAGCTGCAGATTCTAGTTAACCAACAGCCAACTTCCTGCCACCCCACCACTACAATTGCCTTATGTCTGTCCCATGCATGTTTGAATTCCCACATTGTTTTAGACCCAACAACCTCCCAGGAAGGTGGTTCCATGCATCCACCACTCTCTCCATGAAAAAAAATTTCCTCACATTACCCCTGAGCCGTCCCCCTCTATCTTTAAATTGTGCCCCCTTGTTCTTACACATCACTTTTTCTGAAAGATGCTACCCTCCTGGACTTTGTTGATTCCCTTGAGGTACTTGAATGTTTCTATCATGTCCCCCCCGTCCCTCCTTTCATCAAGGGTATACATATTAAGCTCTCTCAGTCTCTCTTCATATAGTTTCTGATGCAGACCTTGCACCATTTTAGTTGGCCTCCTCTGGACTGCTTCCATCCTGTCTATGCCCTTGCATAGATGAGGTCTCCAAAACTACACACAGAACTCCAGATGGGGTCTCATCAACTGTCTGTACAGAGGGATAACCACTTCCCTTTTTCTACTTGTGATGCTCCTTTCTATGCATTCCGGTATCCCCCGGCTCTCCTTACTGACTTCTCACATTGCTTACCCACCCTTAGATCATCTGATATGACTACCCCCAGGTCCCTTTCCATTTTTGTTGTTGTTAGTACCTCCCTTGCTATTGTGTACTCTTCTCCTGGGTTTTTGTTTCCCAGGTGCATTACTTTGCACTTCTTTGCATTGAATCTAAGTTGCCATATGTCTGACCATTCCTCCAACCTTGCCAAATCCCTTCTCATCCTTTCTACCCCCCTTGTGTATCAACTCTGTTACAGATCTGTGTGTCATCTGCAGAGGCATACCTTTCCCTCCAGACCCTCTGCAATGTCACCTATAAAGATGTTAAAGAGGACTGGACCCAGTACTGAGCCCTGAGGTACTCCACTAGTGATCCCCCTTTCTTCGGAATGCGTTCCATTCACTATTATCTTCTGTGTCCTGTTGTGCAGCCATTTTTCTACCCAGGCTACCACCCTGGGACCCACTCCCAGGCTGGCTAACTTGATTATTAATCTTTTGTGCGGGACTGTGTCAAATGCCTTGCTAAAGTCTAGGTAGACCATATCCACAGCCCTTCCCTGGTCTATTACTTTGGTCACCCAGTCAAAGGAATCTATTAGATTCATCTGATATGACCTTCCTGCTGTAAATCCATGCTGCTTAGGGTCCTGTGCCCCGCTGGCCTTAGGTACTCAACAATTCTTTCTTTCAGAAGTGATTTTTTCCCCTACCACTGAGGTCAAACTTACAGGTCTGTAGTTTCCTGCTTCTGCCTTGCTCCCACTTTTGTGAAGGGGAATCACATCTGCCCTCCTCCAGTCCTCAGGTACCACCCCATCCTCCCATGATTTGTTATAAAGTGTGGTCAGTGGTGTCACTAGGTCCTCCCTTAGTTCTTTTAGGATTCTGGGGTGAATCCCATCAGGCCTCATTGCTTTGTCCACCTTGTGTTTTAGGAGTTCTTTCAGGACTCTTTATTCTGTAAATGGACTGGTGTCAACTCCCCTACCCAGGGTGCTTCTATTGTCTGGTTTAGGTAACTCCTCCTCATCTTCTTTTGTGAATACTGAGCAAAAGTATTCATTCGGTATCTCTGCCTTTTCACTGTCTCCCTCTACCCACCTCCCCTCTCCTTTATTAATCTTCACTATTCCTCCCTTAACCTTTCTATGCTCCCTAATGTACCTATAAAAGGTTTTATCCCCCTGCTTAACTGAATTGGCTATTTTTTCCTCGGTTTGGGCTTTTGCTATTCTGACTGCCTTCCCCACTTCTTTCTGCTTTAATTGATACAGTTCCCTGTCGTGCTCCTTCTGTGATCCCTTATACTTTTTTGAATGTAGCCTTTTTCTCCTTAACCTTCCCTGCCACCTCTTTTGAGAACCATAGTGGTTTTTTACTCCGCTTTGTTTTCTTTATCTGTTTCACACAAAGGCTTGTTGCCTCTATGATGGCAGTTTTGATTTTTCTCCATTGTTCTTCCACCCCTCCTTTTTGGCCATTTGCTAGTGTATTCCTCAGGTATTCACCCATTTTGCCAAAGTCAACCCTTCTAAAGTCCAGTGTGCTTGTTTTTGTATGGCTCGTCTCCATGGTTGTGCTTATTGTGAAGCACACTGTGCAGTGGTCGCTTGTTCCCAGATGTCTACTGACTTCTGAATTTGTGATCCTCTCTCCATTTGAGAGTACCAGGTCTAGTATTGCTCCCCTCCAGAGTGGATTCCAACACTAGCTGTCTAAGGTCTGCCCCCTGCAGGGCATCTAGAATGACCCTGGTCTTGGATGTTGCTGCAGTACATGTCATCCAGTTAACATCTGGCATATTCAGGTCCCCCATCAACAGTATCTCCCCTTTTTCAGCCATTTTGAGAATGTCCTCTATCATTTTCTTGTCCATTTCCTCCCCTTGAGATGGGGGTCTGTATATAACCCCTGTTCGGATTGTGATGCCATTCCCTGTCTCCAAGGTGACCCAGAGTGCCTCTTGTCCTCCCCCTTTACTTTTTAGTTCTGTAGCTTTGATCCCTTCCCTTATGTATAGAGCTACTCCACCTCCTCTTTTCCTTTCCCTGTCCCTTCTGTAGACTGTGTACCCCGGTATGTTGACATCCCAGCCATGGTTCTCCTTGTACCATGTTTCCGTGACTGCCACAATATCCAATTGTTCATCTTCCATCAAGGCTGCTAGCTCAGGAAGCTTGTTTTCCAGACTATGGGTATTGGTACTTATTGCCCTTCATTTAATGTTGGCTTTATCTTTTTTTCCCCCATGTCTGCTCTTTTTGCCCTTGTCTATTTTTCCATTTACCCCTGTCCTGCCCTCTGTTGAGCACTGTACCTCATTGTTTACCTTACTACCTGTCTTGTTTTGTGGGGGGAGGCTTGAAATTTCCTGCCTCTTATTAGCACCTCCCCCCATGGCTAGTTTAAAAGCAGAGGCCCTTCATCGCACAACTGGAATGGGGGATGTTCACTGAGTATATCCTAGGCATTAAATGCAGTTAGCAAGTAACACTTTACAAATTGATGGTAATTTAATTACAAACATCAAAAGCCATTAAACAACTTTCAAAAGGATCAGAATTAATGAGTTTATTTAATTTTAATGGGAAATCAATAAAAAATGTATTTTAATAGCTCTAATTGCAAGCAGTAGTATGATAAATAGAAACTGATGTGTTTTTTTAGGTGAGATTTGCACCAATTTATTTGCTGCATGCATGGCAGGCAGGGGTGTAGCCAGGCATTTCAGATTTGTACACCAAGCTGCCACACTGCTAACCCCCAAATCCCATGACTTCAGTCCAAGGTTCCTGGCTCCAATCAGATGATTCCCACACTAGACTTGCTGTCTGTCTGCACTGCTAGTGTGGTGTTCAGATTCTGCTGCCAGCTAGTAAATGCCACTGACTGCACCACAAGTTCACGGCCACAATAGAAATTTCTTCTCTCTCTCTCTCTCCCCCACAGGTAGGCAGACTTGCTCCACTTGCCACTTCACATGAAGTCTTCATTCTTTTAATTGGCTCTGAGTCTGTTTTTCCATCTGCTGCTCCTCAGTTCTTCTACTGCTTCTCTTGCTCCCAGACCAGTTGAACTAATAGTATGGCTTCCAACTTTGCTGGGGCATTTAAACTTGCCACCCCAGATTTGCCACACCTCCTACCGGAAGCTGCAGCCAATCACTATGCAAGTGGACCATGCAGATCTAATTGAGACCTTCAGCTACTCTCCAGTCTTTTGGAACTACCCCTGTCTCAGCTGATCTTTTGAAAAGCCCTACCGGGGATTCATTTGTTCTGTTGCCAGTTCCTTGAACACCCTTGGATGCATCCCATCTGGCCCTGGGGTCTTATCTATCTTTAGGGCTGCTAGCCCTTTTCAAACCCTTTTACTTGTAAATACTTGCTGCTTCATCTCAGGGATTCCCCTTATAGTCACCTTAATGCCATGCTCTGGCAGAGGCCCTCTGTCTTCTCTTAGGAATATAAAACAGAAGTAGTCCTTAATGATGGCTACATTCTGCCCTTCCTTCTCAATTAATATGGAACTCAATAAGGTAGAGAGAATGCAGCAACATGCCACCAAAATCATAAAAGAATATAAAGAACGTTCATATACTGAGAGATTAATTGACTTAAGACTCTACTCCTTAGAAGATCGTAGGAAGAGAGGAGATCTGCTCATGTTTTTTCACATTATGAAAGATCAGTACTTGATGGAACAGTGAAATATAATTAAAAGGCAAAATATTTATCATTATCATCAATAATTTATTGATCGGCCATGGACTTTTACAAAAATCGCATAGCACACATATGCATATGCATATACATATTACACATATGATTAAAAACAATATACTGTATAAGAATAGGGACATCAGTGTTCCCCTCTACAGAAATCTTTAACTTAGATAATTATTGTACAACATTCATACAGTATATATCACTTTATCCTTATGCAGCAAACTATTATATCAATTAGGGAGTATGACATTCATTGAGCGGCTATTACATCTCCTGACTACCACTGACAAGGGTAACCAGTAAATCATTAATTTATTAGATTTTAATGAGTAACAAATCCATTTGTACAGGTAAAATATTCATAACACGGGTGGTCATCCTCTGCAAGTGCAGATTACAAAATTCAAAACTGACAAAAGAAAATGTTTTTATACGCAGGGGGTAGTTAACTTGTGGAACACAACCTCCCAGAAAATACTGTTGTTAATGAATTTAAAGGTGTCTTTAAAAACAGGCTGGACAGATACATGTCCAATGGTGGCAATGTCATATTATCATTAATTCAGAGGAGCTAGTCAATGGGCTAATGCCTTATCATCTCCTTACCATCATTAGTGTTTTTAGTTTTGGCTTTCACTGCTTCCCTGACCTTTTCAGAGAACCATATTGGTGTGTTGTACTTTTTTTTCTATTAGCGTTCTCATGCAAGGCATTGTTGCCTCAGGAATGGCCTCCTTGATTTCCCTCTTTTCTCCACTTCCCTGATGCTGTCCACACTGACTAATTTGCCCTGGACCAGCTCCCTCATCCAACTGAAGTCTGCCCTTCTGAAATCTATGGGCCAGATTCTAGAAAAGTTACGCTTGGTGTAACAGCACTTGCGCCAAGTAGAATGGCGCAAGTAGCAACTTACGCCAGCAGTTGTGACTTGTGCTATTCTACAAAGTGGCCTGCAACATGTCACAGGCCACTTGTGCCGAACAGCTGTTATGCCAGCAGCTGTGCCATAAACCCCCTGCAACATGGCACTAGGGGGTTTACGGGCTGCTGTTGCACCCCATTCCAGAAGGGCAGCAACAAAGACCCCAATGTCGGGATTCCTGGTCCATGTGCCTGCCCCATGCCCAGACTGCCCCTGTTGTTGCCCCAATGGGTACCGCATAAACAGTCCTGGACCTGGGGCCATGATCATGCCCCATCCCCCTACTGTACAGCCCCTGTACAGTAAGTGTCCCGCAGGGCTGCCCACACCAACTGCTCCCCAATCCCTGCACATGTAATGCCCCACAGGTCTGCCCACAGCCTCAGCCCTGGAAGTGCTCAAACAGAGCTCACTGGGCTTCCCATACCCCCAGCCCCTGAATCCCTGTTGGTACATACCCGCGGAGTTGGCTTTTGTCATCTCCCACCTGTGCCTCGACCCCGAGTCACCAGTCACAAATGCCAGGCAAACTCGTTCCCTGGTAGTTTAGTGGCCCCCACCCAGTTTCTGCCTGACGTTCATTCAGCACTTCACTTCATTCAGTGCTAGTGACTTGCACAGCCTACTTGCTCATCATGCATTGTCGGAGTTCAGTATGAACATGTGACTGCAAAAGACGCACTGGAGAATGTATGGCGAGTGCTTTTCAGTACGCTGCCATACTGAACTCGTCAGCGGCTGGCCGTGGTGGTGAAAGGTGGGCTGTGCCAGTCACTGGCTGGGGATGGTGGGGGTGCTTGAGGGCTGGCATGGCTGGGTGGGGGGGCACTAGACCACCAGGGCAGGGTTTTGCTGCATCTGCGGCTGGCGACTTGGGGGGTCGTGGCACGGGTGGGGGGATGACAGACCACTCTCTGCAGGGCATGTACCAACTAGGGATTTGGGGGACTGGGGTATGGGAAGCCCTGTGGGGCCTGTCTAGGCACTTTGGGTGGGGTGCAGGTCCCTGTAGGGTCTCCCATACACTTTGGGAAGGGGTATGGGAAGCTCTAAGGGGCCTATTAGGCAATTTTGGGGAGTTGGGTATGGAAGTCCTGTGGGGCTCTGTTTGGCAAATCAGGGGCTGGGGGTGGGGCAGTTTCGTGTGCAGTTATTGTATGTTTCAGGAGCAGGGTGGGCAGCCCTGCTGCGCACCTTTGTGGCTAGCAGGGCGGGGGGCACTTGTGAACTGTGATGCAGCTTGAGACATGCTTACCAGGTGCACCCACAGTTCAGCGTACCTGGCTGCATGTCGCAAGTTGCAGGACTTACCTATGGAGACCCTGCCCCTTCTAGAATAGGAGCGTAGGGTCAGTGTCGCAGTTGCGGGTGGCGCAAGTTGCATTTGGCAGTGATTTGCACCACCCTTCTAGAATCAGGCCCTATGAGTTCAGCCATTGATGAGGGCTTAGTTGTCCCAAGGGCCAGGTTGAACCATATAGAGTTAGGGTTGCTGGATCCTAGTGGCTCCCATATCCCTACTTCTCATACCACTTCTCAGTTGGTGAGCAACACATTGAGAATGTCAGCATGACTAGTTTACTAGGGTTCAGACTGGCATCTGCACTTGCAAAAACTCATAAACATATACAGCAAAGAACTATCATAAATAACGGCACAGACAAAGTAAACTGTTATTTAAGAAACACAAGAAGTCTTCATAACAAAAAAAGGGGAACTGGAAGCAATTCTTGAGCCACAAAATAAGACTGAAATGGCATTTATAAATGAGACCTGGTGGATGGGAGATGATGACTGGGTAAGAGAAATACCAGGGTACACCTTATACCATCTAAATGGAGAGGAGAGGAGAGGACGGGGAGTAGCAGCATATAGATATATATATAGATATAGATATTGTGAGAGGCCTTTCAGCACCATGCAATTCTGCTTAAAGTTGAACCAGCATAACATTCTGTGGTGATTTGCATATGCAGCCCATGATGCTTTGCATTGTGTGGGCATGTGTGATTTTGTATTTTCTTGAAACTTGGCTTCCCAGTCAAATGCCCTTTGGGGTAACCCTTGCCTCAGTGTTTGTGCACAGAGGTTCTTTGTCTTTTAAATAGTTTTTTTATTTTAATGGGTTCACCACAACATAACCCAGATAGACCGTCTTAGGGTAGCTGGTTCATTCCACTGGGGTGTCAAACAGACGAGGCATACTGATGAGTCCTGGTAGGATGAAACACATGTCTATGTCATCTGTTAGCACCCTTTGCAAACTGTGTGAGAGGCCTTTCGGCAACATGCAATTCTGCTTAAAGTTGATGCCCTTTGGGGTAACCCTTGCCTCAGTGTTTGCACACAGAGGTTCTTTGTCTTTTATATATATATAAAATAAAATCCACAAATATTTCTGAGAAAACAAAATAAGAAAGTAGTAAACTAGAATCAATGTGAATAAGAATTGATACATGGAACAATAGCAATATTTTAATTGGTTTGTGCTACAGACCCCCTAGCATATGCAGTGAGGTAACTGAACAAATAAACATTGAACTTGAAAAATCATATGAACTAACTAGATGATCTTTATGGGAGACTTAAATTTTAGTGATATTGTCTGGGACAAACTAGAAGCAACCAAAAAACATAGTGTAGCCTTCCTAAGGACAGTTAAACAGTTAGGACTTATACAACATGTAAAGGCACCAACAAAAGGAGAAAATATACTAGACTTGGTCCTAACCACAAATTAGATTATCACAAGAATTGGTAGGGGAAGTGGGCAGAATTCGATTCCTTGAGAAATCTGCAATATTCCCCCCATTTCGAGTACTGGAATGCGAAATTTCGCCTGGCGGAACGGTGAAATTTCACCTTACACAGCGAAATTTCGCCTTCCTTGGTAAAATTTCACTTCTGTCCATGGGTGAAATTTCTCCTTAGCAGGTATAAGTTAAAAGTAGTAGATCCCTGGTGGGTAGCAGTCCCTCCCCCCATCTGTCCCACATGTAGAGAGACAAATCCCTGGTGGCTAGCGGTCCCTCCCCCCATCTGTCCCACATGTAGAGAGACAAATCCATGATGGCTAGTGGTCCCTTCCCTCCACCCAATAATAACCCACCCTGCTGCCCGCCACAGAAATGTACAGTAACCCCCCCACCCATATCTCTCCATATCTCCTCCTTTAGTCTTTAATATTATCCTGTTAAAAAAAAAAAAATCTCTGGTGGTATAGTGGTGATTTTGTAAATTGTAAACCCCCTTCCGAATCCGATCCCCTCCCCAGTTCCCATAAATCCAGTTCCCATGTGAGTGCCCCCCACCCAGGCTCCCCAGCAGCCAGATGTCCCCACCACAACCCTGCTCCCACCCCCATCCTAAATCCTGGCAGGGGTGCCAGCAGATCAGCACAGCCTTCCTCTCTCCTCCATGGCCGGCCTGCCGACTGAGTGATCAATGAATGAGCTTCAATTTGACAGCTCAGTCAGCGGGCTAGCCATGGAGGAGAGAGGAGGGCTGTGCTGGTCTACCAGTACTGCTGCCAGGATTTAGGATGGGGGGGAGCGGATTGTGGTGGGGACAACTGGCTTCTGGAGAGGCTGGGTGGGGGGGGCACTGGATCATGAGGGAATTGGATTTATGGGAACTGGGGAGGGGAACAGATTCAAGAGGGGGTTTAAAGGTTACAGAAACACCACTAGACCACCAGAGATTTTTTTCTTTTAACAGGATAATATTAAGGACTAAAGGAGGAGATACAGAGCGATGCGGGGGGAGGGGTTACTGACTGTACATTTCCATGGTGGGTGGGTTATTACAGGATGGAAGAGAGGGACCACAAACTACCATGGATAATTTAATTATTTACAATTAATTACATATGGGACAGGTGGGGGGAGGGACCTCTGGCCACCAGGAATCTACTTATTTATTACTTATTACTAAGTTATACGCACTCTAAGGTGAAATTTCGCCCATGGAGGGAAGGTGAAATTTCATTGCAGAAGGTGAAATTTTGCCCTCGGAAAGTGAAATTTCACTTAGTCAAAATTCCACCTTCTGCTGGAAAATTTTGCAAAGTGCTCCGTGATGCAAATTTTCCCACTTCGCCAGCACTCTGCGGGCAAAATTTAAATTTGCTGCATCTCTAATCACAAGCTGTAAAGTTAAATAACCACTAGGAAACAGCACCCATAATATTGTCCAATTTTCATGCCAAGAATACATCCTGGTAACAAGAGGATGTAGTGAGATTTATAACTTTAAAACTGCTAGCAAACCCCTCATTAATGAGGACCTGGAAAAAATCAACTGGGAGGATATATTAAAAAATAAAACTGCTTCTGAAATGTGGGACACCATCAAAAGTCAAATATTCACAGTGTGTATGATAGACATTTAAGGAAATTCAAGAAATAAAATAGCAGAGGCATCAAACCTAAATGGCTAACTAAATTTATAACAAAATTAATTTAAAAAAAAGCATCAGGTTTATGTCACTTTCAGAAAAACAGGATCTGAAGATATATGGAAACAATTCAAAAGCCTCCAAAAAAATGGAAAAACATGATTAAGAAAAATAAACAGAGGATGGAAAGAAGAATTGCTAGTACTGCTAGTAAAGACGACATGAAACAAGCATTTGTCAATGACGAATGTTTGCTTGCTGATATTAGCATTGGATGTGCAGGAGTTAGACAGATGTCGAATAGAAATGGCAGAGAAGTATTGAACTCACACCAACCCCACCTCCACCCTGCAGAGATAGACAGGCATTGGGGTGTGCCTTTGGGTCATCGCCCATAATGCTCACCGCATTTCACCTTACCCTATTCTGTAGAGACAAACAAGTGTTGAAGTGTGCCTTGGGGTGTTCAGCTTCAAAGTCACCCCATTTCATAAGGACTTATGCTAAAATGTGTGCAGTATAGGAGAATGGGTTGAAGTCTGGGGCCGAAGAGTCCAAGGAACACCTCGATGCCAGTCACTGGCTTCAGGGTGGGGGCTGGGGTGGAATGACATGAGCATTACAGTCGTCAATCCAAAGGCACACCCCTGATGCCTGTCAGTCTGTACAGGGTGAGACGTTATTGTTAGAAACCCTAATGCCCTGAATGTCTGTTGGTATTTGCACTGCAAATTTTCAACATGGCCTTTTTGTGACCCCCACCTCATGAAAGCATTTGGGTCCTCTGCTCAAGAACAGCAGCAGTGTGATTTTGTTCATGTGTCCTGAACTTTGATTTCCCACAGCGACCGTGCCATTCTGTGCCAGATGTGCGAAAACACAAATTTGGCAGGATGTGAAGAATGACAGCTGTACCATTCATAGGGAGGTGTGAAGATATTGCAATGTTGAAAATCTGGAGTGAAAATATTTAAAATGCAAAAATGTCTTAGCCTACGTGGAAACTGCGCAACGCATGCTTGTAACACAATCATTTAGTGGAATTATTTCACCAAATTTTCAACACAGGCATTTTGTGACCTCTGTTCATGAACACTGCACCTATGATTTTCTTAATCTGTCCCAAACATTGATTACCCACAGCACCCGTGCCATAGTACACCAGATTTGCAAACACACATTCCAGGCAAGATGTGAAAAATGACAGCTACTCTGTTCATAAGGAGCTGTGCAAAATGGGCAATGTTAAACATTTTGAGTGGAACTATTACACATTTGTAGTTACGAATGTGCATGGAAACTGTGCAATGCATGTTCATAACCTAGTCATTGTATGGCCTTTAGTCATCAAAGTTTCAACATAGGCATTTTAGGACCTCTGCTCATGCAGTGTCACTGTGATTTTCTTAATCTGCCCAAACACTGATTTCCCACAGCAACCATGCTAATCTGAGCTGGAAGTGCGAAAACACATTTCGGCCAGGTTGTGAAAAATAACAGCTGTACTGTTCATAAGAATATGTGAAAAAATGACAATGTTGAAATGGAAACTGCGCAATGCTGCTAGTAACACAGCCATTTTTTGGGAATATTTTCACCAAATTTGCAACACAGGCTTTTTGAGAGCCCACCTCATGAACAGTGACACTGTCATTTTGTTAATCAGTCCCAAAAGGTAATTCCATGCAGTGACCACAAAATCACATTTTGGGACCAAAAAATGCCATGACAGTGACTGAATTCATGACGAGGGGTCCAAAGAACCCTATGTTAAAAATTTGGTCCCAAAAGTTGAAAAAATGGCCGACATATCCACATAACTTGAAAAAAATCCCGTTTAGGCCATTATACAGCTTTCTTCAGTTCGCAGTCAGCTTTGAAGAGTGCAGACATGTTCCTGGTCCACATAAGATCATCGAGCCAGGTTCCGGAGGTAAGTATTGGATAAGAGGTGTGTGGGGAGGTGGGGTGCAAAGAGAATGGGTGCAGGTTGGGGGAGAGGCCACGAGAAACAGCCATGGACCAATTTTTTTTTTACAGGGTTAAAAAAAAAAGACGATGCAGGACTCTTTTGGCACACCGGAGTTGGTGCCCTGTGTACCATGGTTGTCACATGGGTGTTTGTTAGGGGGGGGACTGGAGCTGACAGGGATTGGACAACCCCATTGGCCATACAGTCTGCTTGGAGGGCCAGGGACTGCATGAGCTGAGGAGGATTGGGCACCCCCTTGGCATACAACAAACTGGGGGGGGCATCATGCCGATGGGGATTGGGCTACCCCATTGGCAAATGACCTGGGGAGCGGGCATGCTGACAGGGGGATTGGGCACCTCAGTCAGCTTTAACAGGGACTGTGAGAGGTGAAAGCTGTCCATTGGCTTCATGGGGACTGTGATAGGCTGATGGAGTAGCTGTTGCTATGTTTATTGAAAGGGGACACCAGACAATGCAGCTGTAATTAGCTGCTGCAGTCAGGGACCGCCCCGAAAAAATAGTTGAATGCTGATGACAGGGTGCTCCCTGGTTGCAGTAACAAGTTTATTTCAAGTTGGTGGCAAGCTATACTACTGCTGTCATGGACAGCATGATTTTCTATTGGTGCCACACAGACCAGCCCCAAAATGAGCTGCTGGCATTGGCAACAACATTGCCATGCCTCCACAACTCGCTATTGCAGCAAGCTGCCCCAATATGTTTCTTGCATAAGAGTGCAAGCAAACATAAAAATTAGATGGATATGTGACCTCACTATGTAACTCAAACTCCAGCTAATGTTCTATTATGGTAGACAACTAACTTATTGTAGAGCCTGAAGCAAAGGCAAACAAATTCACTTCCTATTTCGGATCTGTTTTCTCAAAAAGTACACTATATTCTGGGGATAGCCCAGTAAATACAGAAACTGATATAGTAATAACAGCAGAATGTATTACTGAAAATAGAAATAAAATGTACATACTCAGCTGGACCTGATGATATCTCCCCTCCAACTACTATCGCCTCTTGTTGCAACCCCATTGAAAACACTAGTCTTAAAAACATTAACTATAATGAAATATCACCAGACTGGTTAACCACAAATGTGGTGCCTCTACACAAAAAGGGGAATAAAGCAGATCACACAAACTCTAGGCCTGTTAGTCTGACATCTGTCCCTGGGAAGTTGATGGAGTCAATACTTAAAGATATAATAAATTCACACATAGAAAACAGAGGCCAAAGAGAAAGAGAACAGCATGGATTTGTGTCCGGTGGATCGTATGTAATGAATTTGCCATGTTTCTATGAAAAAATATCAGTGGCTGTGGATGAAAGTGTGCCAGTGGACTGCATTTACTTATATTTCATTAAGGCTTTTGATAAGGTCCCACATTGTAATATTATTCAAAGCCTAATAGCTACACAGATAGATCACAGAATTGTAAACTGGACTGCTGGTTGGCTGGGGGGAAGAACATAGAGAATGTGTATAAACAGCTATTACTCTTCCCCTTGTGCCTGTGATGAATGGGGTGCCGCAGGAGTTGGTGTTGGGTCAGGTGGTGTTTCAAATATTCATGTCCAGCATGGATCAGCAAGCAACAAATTGGCTTTAAATGCTCAAATGATACTATACTTGCAGGTATTGCTAGTAATAGTGACTACATAACTATCCTCCAAGAGGATTTAGAGAACGTCCAGAAATGGGACACCCTTAGAGGGATGAGTTTTAATGCGGATAAATGTTATGTTATACAATTGGGGAGACAAAACCTGAAAGGAATTTATTTTCTAAATGGACTGCCTCTCATGGAATTCAGTGAAGAAAAGGATCCAGGTATAATAATAACTGAAAATCTAACTTATGATTCGCTCTGTAACAACCAAATAGCAAAGGTGAAAGAAATATTATGGGCAATAAAACAAAATTTCAGAGTAGAAGTGAACGGGTTATAATGCCACTGTATAACTCATATGTTAGGCCATTACTGGACTATGGAAATCCTGCTCGGGCCCCATCACAATGGGTAGTACCAATAGAATTGAAAAAATCAAAGGCAGACTACAAAAAATATACATAATCGAAAGACTATATACTATGTAACGAGCACCTCCATGCATTAAATCTTATGACTCTTGAAACTAGAGGACTACAGGGAGACTTACTTATATGTTATGACATAATGCAAGACAACTGCCTGCTAAATGAACTGGATCTAGAATTCAAAAATGACAGAACGAGCACCGGAGGTATCCTCTGCAATTAAGAGCTAAAAAATGTTACACAAATAAAAGAAAGGCATTTTACAAACAGAGGGTGGTGAAACTTTGGAATTGACTGCCATTGGCAGTCATAATTAGCAGAAATAAGCATCAATTTAAGATTAGACTAGATTCTTATACACTGGAGGGAAACCGCTTGACTTATTATGGGTGAGATAATAGGAGCTAACTTGGGCTCACCACCTCTTCTGCTCCTCATACATTAGTATGAACCTTAATATGAACTAGTGGGTTTCTTAACCAGCTGCACTAGCAAGCAGTCCTGTAATGTGTCCAGCTAGGCCTGACATCTGGAGCTCCTGGCTACTGGAGTTATCCAGTCAACATCTGGTAGATTTAGATGTCACACCACCACCACCACCACCACCACCACCTTTTCCCCTTTTGCCACCCCCCTTTCTAGTTCTGCTCCCAGTTCTTACCTCTCTCTCTCTCTTTCTTCCTTCCTCCTGTCCTAGAGGTCTATAGATCACCCGAATCTGTAGCTTCTTGCTTGAGGATGCCGTGAACTGAACCCACAATGATTCTTTTTCCCCATTACCGCTCCTGATGTTTTCATCCTCCACTGCCTTCTTCACTAACATAAAGGGGTACACTTCCTCCTTTAACTTTTTCTCTCTCACATCTTAACATGGTGTGTCCTGGGAGTGTCAGGTCCCAGTCATTATTCTCTGTGGCCCAGGTTTCTGTGATGGCTACTAGGTCAATCACAATGTCTGCCACTATTGCCTGGAGCTCATTAATTTTATTTCCCAGAATTAAGGCAGACCCCTTTCTCCTGATCCTCTCCTACTTGTTCCTATTCCTTATGAATATATGAACATACAAAAACTCCAGCAGAAACAGGTCTAATGGTCTATCAGTTCTGCTCGATTGTGCAGCTAGCCCCTCAACTTGCATTGCCCCACTCCTCCTAATTACCCCTCCACTCACTCTGTCCCACCCTTCTTAAAACCCCCCACTGTGCTACAGACTACCATCTCCTCAGGCAGGACATTCCACTTATCCACCACCCATTCAGTGAAAAAGTGAGAAACATGTATATTTTTTTAATTTAAAGAGGTTGTTGTACTGTTGTGTTCCCCTGCCCCCTCAACCAGCCAAATGGTGCCAGGGAGTGAGTGACATTAATTGGCACCACCACATGTTTTTCTGACTGGGATTTGCAGGCAGGGCTGGGGAACACTATAAAAAGTCTAGTCAGAGCTGCTTTACTGACCCACAAACTCCCGGGTGAACAGTGAAGAGCAAGAATTGCTGTGGCAATTCTTGCTCTCACTCCACTGTTTTGAAAACCTGAAACTGTCAACTCTCACCCAGCACCAAGTTGCCATGAACTACTCTACTTCCCCACAAAACATGTATGAGGGTTGGGCACAGAAGAGAAATCAATGTGATTAAGGTCCTCTGATTCTATGGGCAGCAGACAAAAAAGAAACCACTCACCTGGTGAACACTGAAGTGCGAGCAGTGCTATAGCCACTTTCACTCTGGCTCCACTGTTCTGAAAAACCTGAAGCTGCCAAACCTCTCACCCCTCAACACCAAGTTAGAGTTGGTGGCAGTTTTTTGTAGATGAATTAAAATATACAGATCTTTGTTTGTAAGAAGTGTATGGGGGAGATGTGAGTAATGGTACATTTGCAGACTACAGACACTAAGCAATGGGGTAGTGTGAGGTAAAAGGTAACTGACTGAAAGATTGATTTCTATAAAAAAAAAAAACTGTTGCCCAGTCTACTGAACTATCGACCAGTTTCAAACTGAACTATTGAGCAGTTTCAGTTTGAAACTGGTGAATAGATAAAAAAACTTTCAATGTCATGTGATGGATTCAGGTCCAATCAGAGATCAGAATTTGTCCCAAGTTTTTTTTTGTTTGTATGTTTATATTACAGTGGCGTGGTAGCACCACTATAGCTAGAACTGATTAGGCTGTTTAATGTTAAACCCCTAACTTTGCTACTTAATAGCCTTGCCCCAGTTCAACAGAACTGCACAAAAGTTTGCATGCACAGTTTGGGGAGCAAGGTCTCTTAATTTGATAAGTTTTGTTCTTGTCAGATGTGCAAATTCTAAGAACTAGACAGTGGAAAAAGTGGAAAAATCAGGAATTATTTACTTTTTGTTATCACCTAGTGCCCAGACAGTTTGGAATTAGGGTCTGAAATTTTCAGGGCAGAAAGGGATTGCACCAGAATGGTACCTTTCATTTGTTTGGTGAAAAAGTGTTAATCTGTTCCTAAGTTATAAGTAGAGATGGGCAAAGTCAGCAAAATTTGCTCCATGAATTAATTCACAAATTTTAGGTGAATCCTTGAAATTAGTGAAATTCATGGATCACGAAGTGCAGAAATTCACTGTGAAGTGTAGAATTTCACCCATGAAATATGCACTTTGTGGCAAAATTCTGTACTTCACTGCAGAAACTTTGCAAATAGGGCGACATCAAAGTTTTCCAGGTCTAGGGAAGCTTTACAAAGTTTTATTTCTCCACATCTCTAGTTATAAGGATTTTAAGTTTTGTTTCTGAGCATGCCCAGCAGTGTCTTTTGGATAGCTATTTTATTCAATAGAAGAATTTGACCATATGAAAGAGGATTTCTCTTTGAAGGGGTAATCTTCTTTTATGAGAGAAAATTCTTCTTCATATGGCAGCTATCTTGTCTCCCTTTTTCAAAAACTTGTCTGTACTTGTCTATAACACGTCCCTGCCACACTTTGAACCGATGTGGAGCCTTTTGTAATAGCTCTTATTGTATATTTTTTTCTCTCTTTGTATAATTTACATAGATACATAGATACATAGATACATAGACAGTGGCGGCAGATAAGGGCCTATGGCCCACCCAGTCTGCCCATTTGAGCTTGTAAGTTCAGTTTGTTTTCCTAGAAGTCTATTTCCCCTTATCCCTGACCTCTAGAATTCCTTTATGTCTATCCCATGCATTCTTAAATCCCGTGATTGTTTCAGCCCCCACCACTTCCTCTGGCAGGGTGTTCCACTTGTCCACCACCCGTTCTGTAAAGAAATTCTTTCTCATGTTTCCTCTGAATCGTCCTCCCTCCAACTTCATCCCATGCCCTCTAGTCCTGAAACATCTTTTTCGCTTAAAAATAGTGTTTTCCTGCAGCCTGTTCCTCCCTGTAAGATACTTGTATGTCTCTATCATATCCCCTCTCTCCCTCCTCTCCTCCAGGGAGTACATGTTCAGTTCCTTCAACCTGTCTTCATAGGACTTGTGATGCAATCCATGCACCATCTTTGTTGCCCTTCTCTGAACCTTCTCTACCCTGTCTATGTCCTTACGTAGGTATGGTCTCCAGAACTGTACACTGTACTCCAGGTGGGGCCTCACTAGTGTCTTGTATAGCGGAATTATGACCTCCCTTTTCCTACTGGTGATGCCCCTGCCTATACATCCCAGCATCCTATTTGCTTTACCTGATGCCTTGTCACACTGTTTCCCTACCTTGAGGTCATCAGAGATGACAACCCCAAGATCCCTTTCCTGCTTGGTGCATGCCATATCCTCACCCCCCAACTGATATATTGTGCCAGGGTTTTGTGCCCCATATGCATTATCTTGCACTTCTTTGCATTGAATTTCAACTGCCAAACCCTTGACCATTCTTCAAGTTTCTGCAGGTCCCTTCCCATTCTGTCTACACCCTCTGGTGTGTCTACTCTGTTACAGAGCTTTGTGTCATCAGCGAACAGTGAAATTCTGCCTGCTAGATCCTGTGCAATGTCACTGATGAAGATGTTGAATAGGACAGGTCCCAGCACTGATCCCTGTGGTACCCCACTGGTCACTCTTCCCTCTGTGGAGTGACAGCCATTTACCACCACCCTCTGTGTCCTGCCACCCAGCCAGTTACCTACCCACCACACTACTGTCCTGCCCACACCCATATTCCCCAGTTGGTGTAATAGTCTTCTATGTGGCACAGTGTCAAAGGCCTTGCTGAAGTCCAGATAGGCCATGTCTACTGCCCTCCTCTGATCCACCTCCATAGTCACCCAGTCAAAAAATTCAATGAGGTTGGTCTGACACGACCTCCCCCTGGTGAAACCATGCTGCCTTGGGTCCTGTAGTCCATTGACAACCAGATGTTCCACCAATCTCTCCTTTAGTAGTGCTTCCATGATCTTTCTCACTACTGAGGTGAGGCTGACTGGTCTGTAGTTCCATGCTTCCTCTTTGTTCCCACTTTTGTATAAGGGGACTACATCTGCTGTCCTCCAGTCTTTGGGTACCTCCCCTGTTTCCAGTGATTGGCTAAACAGGATAGCCAGAGGTTCAGCCACCACCTCTCTTAGTTCTTTAAGGACCCTGGGGTGCACCCCATCTGGCCCCATTGCTTTATCAACTCTTATTATTTCCAGTTCCTTCAGGACCCTTTCGTGTAAGGGACTTGGGTCCATTTCTGCACCATTCTCACCCTTGTACTCCTTCAGACTCATTACCCCCTCTTCCTTAGTAAAGACTGAGCAGAAATACCTGTTCAATATGTCAGCTTTACTGTTGTCATCCTCCACGGGCTCCCATCCTCCCCTTCAGTCTCACTATCCCTCCCTTTGTCTTTCTTTTTTCATTTATGTAAAGGTTTTGTCCCTTTACCCACTGATTTTGCAATGTGTTCTGTCTGAGCTTTGGCTTCCCTTACTGACTTCCTGCCTCCCTTGTTTCTCCTGGTACTTCTCCTATCCCTTCTGCCTGTGTCTTTTTGTATTGCCTGAATGCAATCTTTTTGGCTTTCACTTTCTTTGCTACCTCTTTGGAAAACCATATGGTCTCCTCTTCCTTTTCCTCTTGCCAACCTGCTTAATGCATAATTCTGTTGTTCTTATAATCCCCATTTTAAATACTGCCCTCTGTTCCTCAACCCCTGATTCCTGTCCCATTCCCCTTAATGCCTCTTTCAAGTATCTCCCCATTTTCCCAAAGTCTGCCCCCCTAAAATCCAGGATACGTGTTTTTGTGTGGTTTGGTTCTACTCTTTCTGTGATTTCAAACCACAATGACTGGTGGTCACTGTTACCCAGGTGCTCCCCACTGTTACCCCCATCACACTGTCCCTGTTTGTGAGCACAAGGTCCAGTATTGCCTTCTGCCGAGTTGGTTCCATGACCAGTTGCTTGAGGAAGGCACCCTGAAGGGAGTCCAGGATAAATCTGCTCCTAGTTGATGCTGCTGGGATGCTCCAGTCCACGTCTGGAATATTGAAGTCTCCAGCCAGTACTACCTCACCCTTGTCTGCCATCCTTTGGATGGCTAGCATCAACTCTATCTGTTTCTTCCTCCTGGGCTGGTGGTCTATAGACCACACCTGTGCAGATGGCTGGCCCCATTTTCCTTTCCAGCTAACCCACAGTATCTCTCCCCATTTTGTTCCTCCTGGATCTGTGTGGCCCTTATGTCATTTTTCACATACAGTGCCACTCCTCCTCCCTTCCTGCCTGCTCTGTCTCTTCTGAATATGTTGTAGCCAGGTATGGCCATCTCCCAGTCATGGTTATCATTACACCAGGTTTCAGTGATGGCCACAATGTCCAGGTCTGACTATACCATGACAGCCTCCAGATCTTCCATCTTGTTGCTAAGGCTCCTGGCATTTGCACACATGGCTTTCCATGATTTGACCTCCCTAGACTGCTTCACTGTTCTACTCCATCCCCTTCCTTGGTTGTCATTTATCCCTGGTTCTCCTTGCTATCTGCCCTTCTGCTGAATTTTGCCCCTTTTCTGCTTATCCACCTTTTGGACACTAATCTCCATCTTTTGCACACTGCTTTGCAGAGATAGCCACTCCTCTGGTTCACTGGTTCCACTGCTAGCTGTGGGGGGTGAGCAAGTAGGTACCCTCCTTGCTGGCCTGCCACCCCCCTTTGCTAGTTTAAATGCTTGTCAATGTAGCATTTAAACTTGTCATTGAGTGCTTGGATTCCCCTCCAGGATGGATGGATGCAGGCCGTCAGGCTTGAACAAACCTCCATCCCTCCAGGTTGGTCCCCAGTCACCAATGAATCCAAACCCTTCCTCACAGCACCAGTTCTTCAACCATGAGTTAAAGTTCCTGGTGCATGCACTTATGCTCTCCATTGCCTCTCACAGGTAGTACTTGAGAAAGTGACAGAAGTAGCTACTTGCTTGAGACCCTCCCAGTTTCCTAAACTCTTCCTGAACTTCCTTTGGCTCCCCATTTGCCAAGTCATTAGTACCTAGGTGGATAATGACATCCAGCTCACCTCCGTCTTGCCTTCCCAGTGATCCCCAGTATCTTCCTTCCATCCCTCCATGCCGTGGCACCTGTAGGACACCTCCCTCTGTCCTCCCTCCTGTGTTCCTAGCTGGATCCCTCTTATGATGGAGTCCCCACCAGGATTCGCTTCCTCCTCCTCTGGGGTCCACTGCTTTCCCACTGAGGTCACCTCCTTGGCTAACCTCCACATCCTTTCCTTCCACTCTCTGGGTACCTCTATTTGGTTGTCCTCATTTGCCAGTGTGGCATATGAGTTCTTGAGAGGAATAGGATCTGGGATGTGCCTCTGCCTGACTGCTCTAACCCTCCCTTAGCCCACTGTCATCCAAGTGCTCCTCGTTCTCGGCATCCTTTGAGGCAGCTGCATTGGACTGGGTGGTCCCTGGATAGGGGTGATGGTACTCCTGACCCAGTTTACTTCCGCTCTGAGTCTGGCTACCTCATCCCACAGTCCAGAGAGATGCATGCAGATAGAGCAGCACCTCAGTGTCCAGAAGGTCTGCCTGAATATGGCTGCCCCACAGCCACTGCATTGCACCACTCCCCACATTATACTGCAATTCCACTACTTGTCTGCTACTGAAGCTCTCTTAGTTCTCTTTTTATTAATTTACAGTACTAAAAATCCTGTAACTGATCCTCAGATATGTATTTTTTTTTTAAGGAAAAGAAACCAATAAATAAATAAATGAGTCAAAACACTTGTCGTGCAGAGGTGGTCTTCTTCCCTTATGCCCTCCTACTACACCTCTTACTATACCCTGTGTTTAGCTCCTGTCAATCAGATTTATCAGGGCATATAATTAAGAGTTGGGGGAAGGGGAGGGGGTGGTGTGTCTGGCAATTAAAGACAGCACAGAATTACACCACCACTATGTTTTAAATTTTCAACAGCCCAAAAACAATTATAAGTAAAGACAACAAAGAAAGAAAGTATAGTGTCACTACAAGCCTACAATCTAAGTTTAAAAGAAAAATACCAATTACCAGTTACTCTAAAGCACTGAATTGAATATGTTTCCTTCCTTCTCCTTCTTCTGAGAAAATAAACCTCTGTTTGCTACTTTAACTGTGACTAAGCCCCACCTCCAGTTATCACGTAGCTGAGGTCAGAGGTCAGACAATTAACACCGTTCACCCAGCTACAGGACAGTCAGACAAGCCAAGATAAAATTTGCAGCAATTAAAGACAGCACAGAATTACACCACCACTATGTTTTAAATTTTCAACAGCCCAAAAACAATTATAAGTAAAGACAACAAAGAAAGAAAGTATAGTGTCACTACAAGCCTACAATCTAAGTTTAAAAGAAAAATACCAATTACCAGTTACTCTAAATCACTGAATTGAATATGTTTCCTTCCTTCTCCTTCTGGCTTCTTTACTGTCATTGTTTTACGATGCCTGTAACACTTGCCTGTCACACTTTGTACTGACGTGGAGCCTTTGAAAAAGAGTTCCTGCCTCAAAGGGTTGTAATTCCTAGACCTCAATAAAGAAAACTTTTTTTTTGAAAACCCATAAAAATGATGTCCCGTAGAGACACCAAGACATGAATCTAGCTACAGTGAAGCCCACCAGGATGAAACACAGTGCTGCAGAATTCTGCAGTAGAGTTACAGCAGCAAACAATGCAATTTCAATGGGAGTTTATTCCATTTGTCATGCAGTAAACCTCTGACATTGCACTACATCCCAATGGGCTTTACTGTAAATGGGACCCATTTAGCCACATTCTGCATTTAATATTTGGAAAAACATTACCCCAAATGTATTTTTTGAGAATTTAAAAAATCTTCTTTTGTGAGATGAATTTCTTCCTTTGTATGGCCAATAAAAGAAGAATAGAAGAAGAAGAAGAATCAGCATTTATATAGTGCTTTTCATATGCAGTGTATCCCAAAGCACTTTTACAAGCAATGCTAGACTGGTAGTGAAGTGACTGAATGTGTAGTGGCAGCCACATCACACATCAACACCCACACACAGCCTGGATGATTGCATGAACCAGTTTAAGGGAAGGGGAATGTTGGCCAGGACACTGTGAATGTCCCCTACTCTTTGTGAAGAGTGCCTTGGGTTCTTTTACTTCCACCGGGACACCCACCAGGATGGGTAGAAGGAACCTCAGTTTAACATCTCATCCCAGCAGTACAGCACCCCCTAATACCGCACTTGGATGCCAGCATTTTAGATGCAAGTTCAATCCTGGTATGGGACAAGAACCCATGACCTTCTGGTCCAGAGGCGGGTGTGCAACGAACTGAGCCACGCTGACACCTAAAGGAAGATATGAAAGAAGAAAACAGCCACACTTTCTTCTTTCATGAAAATCAATCTTCTTTCGTGAGCTCATGAAAATCTCACAAAAACAAGATGAGTTCATATGAAAGAAGACTTTAGACTTATTTTTTTTACACATTCTTTTTCTTATGAAGGCACCTTTGGTGAGCTCATGAAGCTCTCACAAAAGAAGATGAGTTCATATGAAAAAAGAATTTGGACTTTTTTTCACAAGCTTCCTTTGTATGAACCAATACTTTTTCATCAGCTCACAAAAATCTCATGAAAGAAGATCAGTTCAAATAAAAGAAGAATTTTAACTTTCTTTTTACACATTTTAACTTTAAAAAGCAATAACGCCATCAATATTAGGAGTTAAAGGGACACTGCAAACCCTTTCTGCATCTCAGTATTTCTAGTTAAAAGCCCACATTTTATGATTGAGTAACTTCTCTAAAATTCATTGGTGTTGCCAGTTGTTTACTCTGCCTCCTTTCACAGCAGAAGTGAAATATATGTTAATAGTACTAAAACTTGTTTTGTTACAAATCCTTATTCTACTTTATTGCATATTTCCTGAACATTAGGAACATCCCCAAAAAGAGCAGTCACCCATGATGCAATAGCATCCTTTCATACCTCTGTTTCTTGAGTGGCTGCACTGTGATGGGGTGTTCCCAAGCCCAGAAAAGATGCAGTGGGTGTTGATTAAGGACTGTAAACACATTTTGGTGTGGTAATGCCAATATGGTGGGCAGTCTATTTTTCACTTTTAAAATGAAAATAAAGGATCAGAATCAAACTAACAGCTATGGCAGCACAGTCTACAGAATGTAAACAATAATAACATGTATATTTTAACCTAGGGACAGTTTGAGGCCTAAGAGGGGTTGACAGTGTCCCTTTAAGGGGCAAACTATATCTCAAGAAAGGGGCTCAATGAGTACTACAAGACTAACGCATAACACTCCCCACACAAAAAACTAAAATCTGGGTATAAATAAAAACATAAAAATTAAAAAATTAGAATGCCTGTAGGATAACATTGCACATTTAACTAGCTGTAACTCTGTCCATCTTTAGAGTTGAGGGACAAGCCATATATCTAAAGAAAGGCCTCAATAAATACTACAAGCCTAAGTCCCTAAAAAATACCAACTAAAAATAGACATATAAAAATCCTTAAAAATTTAAAATGTAAATTTCTGTCAGATAACTTTTCAACTTTAACAAGACATAACTCAATATTTGGAGTTAAGGGACAATCTATGTATCAAAAAAGGCCTCAATGATTACAACCATAAAACATAATTACACCCCCTCAAAAAAAAAATTCAGGGGCCATGTAAAAACATAAAAATTAAAAATAAAAATTCCCATAGGTTAATATTGCAACTTCAGCAAGCTTTAAGTCTGTCAGTCTTTGGAGTTAAGAGAATCTATATGTCAAAAGGAAGGGTTCAATGAATACTACAGGAGTAAGTCCCTATGAAATAAAAACTGAAAATACACATATACAAATATAAAAATTTAAATTCCTAAAAGATAGCAATGTAATTTTAACAAGCCATAACTCCATCAATATTTGGAGCTAAGGGACAATCTGTATATCAAAAAAGGTCTCAATGAGTGCTACAATACTAACACAATGCTCCCCAAAATTCATGCAGTATACACCGCTCTGCAAAATTTTCTCCAAAGTTCACCATGGTGCTAAATCCCAATTAAATTCTGATCATTATCACATATACACCAGTGATGTATCTTGTCTTGGCTGCAAGCATGGCAACTTTTACACCAAATCAACAAAAATGGACTGACTTTTTTTTGCAGTTCATTTTTTTATTGAGTATGAAGATAACCAGAGATGAAAAAACAAAAACAAGCTTGCCTGGTGGCACTGAGGGTTGAAGCCCTGGATGCCACACCTCACACCATGCCGGCAACCCGGGTTCAGATACGGACTCAGGTTGCCGGGGGTCGGCAGGGGAGGGAGAGGATGAAGCATCCATAGACAGCTCTCCTCTGCCAGGGGGGAGGGCTATGGAGATGTCTGGTATCCTGGCTGCCCCTGATGGAGATCAGGGGTATTGCAGGACAGCCAACTAATGTGAGGGGCAAGTGCAGCAGACACTGGCAGGGTTGCTGTGCAACATGGCGTCATTGCACGTCTCGCTTGAGGGAGGGGGGAAGCACTCACAGGGATAAAAGTCTTAGTCTTGCTCTGTGGTCTTGCAGAGATGATGGGGACTCCAGTGGCAAGGCCCACATCCCAAGGCTGGCTCAGCATACAAGAGATCTCCCCAGGCGCCAATCTGATGTCCAGGTTGGGCCTTGAGTCTGCAAGGTTGCCATGGGTGGGTGGGTGAGCCCTCCCCTGGGGGTAAATTGGTTGCTGGAGGAGTGACCTGGCTGGTCTCAGGTGGGGATAATACCAGCAGTGAGTGTTCAGGCAGGGAGTGAAGAGGCATTAACAGAGTGAGTATCCTGGAAGGATGCCCAGGACCACAAAGTAAGAAATAGAAATGAAAAACAAGACAAAAAACCAAAAAACAGTATTGTACAAACATATGTTGAGTCATATACAGTAACAGCTTATCATTTTCAAGTACTTTACAGTGACATTATATGAGACTGTAGCTTCTTATTCAGTGCTGTAACTGACTTCCTTTACTCTTACACATTACTAAGCTGGTGCTATATTTATGAACTTTTATTTCTTATCCATATCCAAGTATATCCAAACATATTATCTCTGTTTAGCATACCTACAGTATGTCTATTTCAAGCCAGGGCATGTTTAGCAAAGGGTGGAGGATAGTATATGGTGGGTGGTGAAGGGACTTACCTTTGCCTCAATGTACCTGGGTCCATATTGTTGTACGGTGGGGGTGGAGGGGATAGCTCTTGAGTGAAGGGGAATTCTTAGGCTAGGATCTAGCCATAATGCTTCCCCTTCTCCTTCAGCGAATGAGGGTGGCTTGTACAGATCATGGAGGTATTAGCAGGTCCTTTATCAAGTCCGGAAATGGGTTCTGACTTTATAAGATATACAAATGTAACCCCCCTGTCAGGGTCTTACCTGTTGGCCCTGAGATTGCTCCCAGTTTTGACCCCATTTGCCCCCTTTTTCCTCATTTCCCCTGGGTTCCAGGCTGTCTCCCCTGGTGGTCCTGTTGGTGCTGGCATCCTCTGGCTGTCACCCACATAATTTTTTTTTTCCTGGAGGTTGGGTCTGAAGGAGCTAATTCGCAGAGGTGCCACCCAGTTTTGCACTTTGGTGCAGGGTCGGCAATCCACGCATGGTCAAAAAGCAGTTTAATTTAGCCTTTCTGTGGCCATTTTGGCTATCTCTCCAGTAGTTCTGGTCCCTCTTCAAATCCAAATGGGGGACTGGAGATCTTAGCTAAGCTGGAGAAGCAGCAGGAGGAGGGAAAGAAGAGTTTTCATGAGCGCCAATTGCTCTCGAGATACAGGAAGCTGCTTCATTATTATTCATGAGGTGGCATGGATGTTGTGAATGAGAACCTGTCTAGCACTGCGGTAAGTGCAAAGCAGTGTTAGTGACAGGGGCATTAACAAACATAAAGTGTTTAAATGGTGAAAGAGCTTATCCAGGGAAAGAGGTGGCTACTTCTTGGGGGGATAATAAAAGTGAAATGTTGGGCTGTACCAAAGTGGGGAAGTTGCTACCTACATACTCTGTAATGGAGCTATGTGTGTGCTGCCTGGGGGTTAAGTGAAACAGCAACAGTGACAGTAAGAGGGCTGGAAAGAAATCTTAAACTGCACAGTCATTTAGAAGGTTACAGGATAGACTATTAAATGGTGGGGTTGTTATAAATGTTAAGTGTTTGTTGTGGCTGCACAAGGACACTGAAGTTTGGACTGCTGAGATCCTAAAGGGACATTATTTTGCCAGCAGCCATCATTGCAGCCAGGTGACTCCAGCCAACCAATGGAAGGGTCCAGAATTTCTCAAGAGAATTCTGGGGCTTCTGTAAAGACTCTTGGCGGGGTGACACTGGGGAATATTCTGGTGCCATTTTGAGCTGCTAAGGAGGCATTGAGGGAGCCTCATACATACTAATTTTCCCTAAGGACAGTGGCTCCAGCCAGTTGGGAGCTGCCAAGGTCTCCCAAAATTATCATAACTTTAGATTCTGGATCAGTTTGGCAGGAGTGAGTTTTGAAGAGAATGGGTCTGCAAGGCTGGGAAGGGCCTTCCTGGGGGCTGCCAGCCATCTTTCCCCTAGGGTTGGGTGTTTGCCTTTCCCTTTCTGGAGGAGAAAATAGAAAGATTGTGAAGGCAGCTCTGCATAGAAAGTGAACTGCAGGATTCTGATCTGATGCTGTAGTGGGAAGCTGCACTACAGCGGTGAAGATATTCAGAAAAGGATATTTGAAAATGGAAAAAAGGATTAGGAAAATGGACTGAGAGAGCCTCCTGGTATTCATCTGTACCCCCACAGTGAGACATGAGTGATCTGAGAAGTGGATGGAAAAAGTTGTTTGAAAGCATGGAAAAGGGAAAAAGTTCTGTCTGACCCTGGCATTGACAAAGCATCTAAGGAGATGAGGAGAACACACAAGTTTGAGGTCTGGTTGTAGCACTGAGCAATGGCTACTGGAAATTGGATGGGAAGCCAGATTCTGAGAAGTTGAAGAGAGAAATTCTTCTGGAGTCACGTTGCACCTGCATGGTGAGAAAAGAGACTTTTCTTGATGCATTGCTGAGAAAGAGTTCCTGGAATTGTGTATGACCCAGAGCAAGAGTGCAGTTGTGGTAAAGGTGAGATACTGTGAATGCAGAAGGATGGACAAGTGCTTTCTGGGTGGGTAGCTGCTGTCTGCTCCTAGACACAGCTAAGAAAAGAGATTTTATGATGAACCTGTAGTGTAGCCTCTGCACCCCCTAGAGTCTGGGAGACAGGAAAGAAACAGAGACTGCTTTGGCTACACACCATAGCTGGTAATTGACAGAAAAAAAAAGAGAGCTTAAAGGATCTGTCCTGAATCCAGGGCTAGGTGGGGAACTCGCTAACCCCCATCAAGTGGAGTCTGTTGGCTACATGGGATCACGGATTTCTTCCCAAGGGCTAGGGTGCTCTGACCTGTGAGGGAGCCAGGCCTTGGGACCACTTCTAGGTCTGGGTCACACACTGCTGTTTGGAGGGAGGACGATTCAGAGGAAACATGAGAAAGAATTTCTTCACAGAACGGGTGGTGGACAAGTGGAACACCCTGCCAGAGGAAGTGGTGGGGGCTGAAACAATCACGGGATTTAAGAATGCATGGGATAGACATAAAGGAATTCTAGAGGTCAGGGGTAAGGGGAAATAGACTTCTAGGAAAACAAACTGAACTTACAAGCTCAAATGGGCAGACTAGGTGGGCCATAGGCCCTTATCTGCCGACACTGTCTATGTATCTATGTATCTATGTATCTATGCTCTGTAGCGGGCCTCAATAGGCCAAAGGGGACAAGCTACATGACCTTCAATCAAGCTGAAGATCTGAGCTGCAATGTTTTGTTCCCCTTCAAATTGTTTAAACATTGAGCCCGGTTCTGTATTTGCTGTTTCCACCAACCCCAGGGCGTCAGTCACCT
Organism: Neoceratodus forsteri; assembly: GCA_016271365.2. Lineage (NCBI taxonomy): Eukaryota > Metazoa > Chordata > Ceratodontiformes > Ceratodontidae > Neoceratodus > Neoceratodus forsteri. The sequence continues at coordinate 105,488,886 of CM057458.1, forward strand.
GCGCCACCAAAGGACTGAGATTCTGCAGAACTGTGAGTACAAGCAAGAATTGCCCTGCAACTGGGGTATGTATATAGTTACTTTAATTGGTGCCCAAGGGCACGGGGAAAGTTAAAAAGATCAAGATGAAGCATGTAAAAAGTTAATTCAATTCCAACAAGGGTGCCAATGCCTGCTAACCAGCTGCACCTCAGGCCTGAAACTTAACACCTGGGTATCCAAGGACAGAATTTGGGGTGTCACTCTGGAACTGGTACCTGTGGGACTGGGTTTGGTAATACCTGCAGCAGTTACATAGCTAGGTAGTTTGGTGACTGCATTGACAAATATGTGGGCTTGAATATTAAAAGAGAAATGACTGTTTGGGAATATGCACATCTCTAAATGACAATTAAAATGTTCTACTTGATCTCTGTTCCACTTACCCCAGCCCAGCCCTCCCTACGTAAATAAATTATGATGTTACTGTTTCAAAAAAGTGCTGACACAAGAGCCTGATTTTGGTGAGCATAATGTTACCTGAAGTTAATGATGCCAGCTGTTTGAATGTGGGGATTTTGGTATTGTAAATCCATGGCTGGGATAACTGTCTGGGGATGTGGGTTGGTATGACATCCCAGGGGGTTGTACAGGTAGAGATCAGACCCACTAATTGTGTTCTGGGTGGAGGCACTGCCAATTTATTTTTCATCTTGAAAAAGTACCTCCATGTAACAGTTTATGGGAACCTAGGCCCCTCAACCATAGTCAGACCTGAATGGCAGGGGTAGTGGCCCTCTCTAGGATGGTGCCATGAAGGGGCTACATAGATATGGTGCCCAAAACTTCTGGTAGTTATGGCTACATTGTAGTGAGTAGTATAGCAATTTAGAGTTGGATGCCAGTATCTCCAGGGCCCTATACCATTTCCGAAGGTTGGGGGTATGACAGATCTCCATTTAACCAGAATGACTCTTTTGGCTTACACCAAGGCCTGCATAAGCCACTGCTGTTGTGCCATGGACATATGCTTACCTTCACTGGGTATACCTGACAGGATTAATGAAACATCTAAGCCCAGCTTGATCTGGAGGATCTCTGAATATGTTTGTACAACCTGTGCCCAGAAGAGTGTCATGGATGAACACTCCCAGATTCTGTGTAACAGGTTTGCCCATGCAGCTCCACACCTCCAACTCTCATCGGTGGGGGTTAGCCCCATCTTTTTTAAAACACATGGGGTGCAGTACCATAAGTGTAGAATTTTATTCTGAATCAGGAGGTTTTACTGGTCCCTGCCAGTCTTGGTTGCCAGCCTCCAACAACCCCTCCATTCGTCCTCACTAATTTCTATCCCTAGCATCACTTGCCGTCTGCTTCTGGCAGTTTGGGTTGGGTCAGGTTCAGCCTGTTTAATCATCATCTGAATCCAGCCAGCTAGGCCCTTAGGTTTTTGGGCCCATAATTTTATGGGCAGCCTAGTACACTCCCTTTTTGGGAACTTCTTGCATGTAATACAACCACATTTCTTTTTCTGCCATGCCTGGATTAGGCTTCTCAGACAGAGGTACCTCCAAAACTCACTTTTAATACACCATGCTGTTTTTGTAAAGTCTAGAAAGTGACCAACCCTGTTCCATCTTCAGTCAAAAGATCCTTTGAATAGCTGGCCCGGTGGCATTGAGGGCTGAGGCACTGGACACCTTACCTCAAGCCACGCCAGTGACCCATGTTCGGGAACGAGCACGAGCTGTTGGGGGTCGGCAGGGAGGAGAAGAATTGAGTGTCCACAGGACTGCTCTCCTTTTCCAGAGTGGGGGGATTTCAGATGTCAGCACTCCACTGGGGCAGCACACCGATGCTGCAGCTAAGGGTAGGAGATTAGGCTGACGCTTGGAGAGAGCACATGCAGAAGAGTGCACACTCTCACCGCAGGCATCATTGCATGCTCCACCTCCACACACAAGGGAGTAAAGCAGAAAATAGCCCAGAAGAATGAAGTTGTCCCTACAGCGCTGACCCCGAGAAGGCACCTCCCTGGCATCGATCCGTTGGGGTGGGTTGAGTGGCTTCCCACCACCCTACCATTAAGGGTAAGTCGTGGGTGCACAAAGGAGGGGGTCTGACCTTTGGGGGTTGGTGCTGGGATGATAATTGATGGCAGGCTTGCAGCCAGGAGCTCCGGAAGAAATACCACAAAAAAAAAAAAAGATCCTTTGAATATGTTTATTTCTCAATTTTTCCATCCCTCCTATTCTATTGATTTGTTACCTATCAAGAGATTGTGGTTGTTCCATATGGGGAATACTCTCCTGTGTGTAGACAGCCAAAGGTTTGTTTCCCAACCTTCTGCCAGGCATTGTGGGCTGTGAGTAAGGTGTTCCATGTGTGGAATTGCTTGAGAAGCGTGGAGCAGAAGTAAACCACTGGGTGAGTCCTCTTTAATACTGCTGACTCAATTTGCACCCAAGCTGGGGGCTGTGAGTTCAGCATTTGGAACATCCGGCATGACATTGCTGTCAGACTGGTGTAAGTGTATCTTAGTAAAGTTCTACTCTCCCCTCTGTTTATGTGCCCTTAGTTTTGCCCAAATTAATCCAGGCCTGGCCTCCCCCCAAAGGAACTTTTGAATTATACCATTCAGTTTCTGAAACCAACTGCCCTTGATTACCATTGGTAAGTGTGAAAGAATATAAAAGATCCTTGGTGATACCATCATTTTCACCACCACAGTCTCTCTTGCCAGGTTAGGTTCAGATGTGTCCACCTGTCCATTTCAGTATGTAACTTCTGTATGAGGGGTGTGAGATTGGCGGACACCAATCTATGCATTTGGTTGGGAATTTGTATTCTTAAATATTTTATTCCTTTGTCGGTACAGGCCAGGCCAGGGGAGCTTGCATGCTAAGGCATTTGTACCCTATTAAGTGGTAAGATTTTGGATTTATTAATGTTTATTCTAAGGCCAGATAGTTTCACAAAGGTCTGCAAGAGATCCAGGTGCCTTACCTATATCCTATATGAGAATGAGATAGCCATCGCATATAGTTTAGCACTGTAGGCCTCTTCCCCCATTTTGCTACCCTGAATCAACGGGTGGGCTCTGATTGCAGCAGCCAGGGGTTCCATGGCAATAACAAACAATGGTGTGGGGAGCAGAGGGTACCCCTGCCTTGTCCCTCTGTGGAGAGAAAAGGGGTGTGACAATACACTGTTTATCAGTAATCTGGCAGCTGGGGCCTGGTATAGCGTGTGTATCCGCATGCAAACGTTGACTTCAAAATTACAATGATCCAGGACTACATGAAGATATTCCCATTTCACAGAATCAAATGCTTTTTCAAAACCTACTGCAATGGCCAGCACTGGAGTGGAGAGATCCACCTGGATCAATGCTAAAAGTGCCCTTATGTGGTCTGAGCTCACCCTGCCCTTCACAAAACCCAGCTGTGCAGGATAAATCAGATATGGAAAAATATGGTCTAGGTGAGAGGCTAGAATGTTTGCCAGCACCTTGGTATCCACATTGATCAATGACATAGGGTGATAGCTTGCTGGCCTTGAGGGGGTCTTTCTCCTCTTTCGAGAATACCATTATTATGGCCTCTCGGAGTGTGGGTGGAAGCCTCTTTTGTGCTTGGGCACTTTTTAGCATCTCAAGTATCAGCTGTGCTATCTCCTCTAGGATTATCTTGTAGACAACCACTGGAAAGCCATCACTTCTGGCTGATTTGTAAGGTGCCATAGCTCAAACTGCTTTGTACAGCTCCTCCTTCCTGAGAGGGGCATCTAACACCTCTTTTTGGGTGGCTGTCAATTTAAGGATGGATAGGTCTTTCATAAATTTTACAAAGGCCTGTTCCTCCCACCTAATGTGTGACTTGTACAACTCCTTGTAAAAGGCTACCATTATATTGTTTACAACCTTTGGTGCAGTGCTGAGCTTTTCCTTTTGATCTGCCAGCTGTGTTATATGCCTCTCCCCTTGCTGCTTCCTTAATCTAAATGCCAGGAGTTTGCTAATATTTTCCCCCGCGTGCCCAGTACTAAAATTTTGTTCTATGCAGATGCAGCTCTGCCTTTCTAGTGGCTAGAGAATTCAGTTTGATTCTTAGTGATGTGTTCTCATAGATAAGGTTTTGATTTTGAAGCTGCTTTGTCTTTTTTAATACAGGACCTCTTTTTCCCGGAATTGTCTTTCTAGGATCATGGACTCTTTTTCTCTCCTCTTCTTTCTGTGTGCTGCATAGCTAATTATCTTGCTCCTTAACGTTGCCTTGTAAGCTTCCCATATGCTATTGGGGATGCTGAACCCTGGGGGCTATCCTGAAAATAGTTCTGATTTTCTTTGTTCAGCCAGCTGCAGAAGTCTGGCTCCTGGAGTAAAATGGGATCCAGTCGCCACTGCATAGCTGGGGGGGGGGCCCTGTATGGAGACCCCTCTTTTGGCCAAACCAGTTACACTGTACACCTCCCATCCACTTTCTCTTGAGCTTCAGGGCCTCTCTTTCAACTAGCTTGGTCTCTGATAAATGCAATTTGAGTTTTCAGTTTTTTCAAGTGGGACAGCACTTTCTTTTGCTTGATCAGGGAATTAAGGCCACTCACATTCCAAGAGGAGGCAATCACCGATGCTTTGTTATCCATCATTCTGATGTTTTAGCTGGGAGTTATCCATCGAAAGTGCTGTCTCATCCAAGAAACCACCTTGTAAGAGATACCCATTGGCCCTTTCCCCCACCCCGTTGTGCCCCCTTGTAACTCTACTGCCATTGTTTTTGTTCAGTGCCCTGCTTTTTATATCCCTGGTATTGTCGCATCTCTTCCATACTCTATTTTTCCATACATGTAATACAACATATTTTTATGTTTCTGCTCCCTAATTGATAGTGCACTGTAAGAAGGCTGCACGCTTATAACACTTAATACTAAGGTAGTGAACCATGTCAACAATCTAAACATAACTGAAACTACAAAGACTGTGAAAACAACCTTGTTCATGTATTTTCCCATCCTTCTCCCAGGCCCCTTAGCCTCTGTTTGGTGGCCAGTGCCATGGCCACCAATTGAACCTGGGAACCCTTTGGGGGTGCTTCGGTTCTGTGCCTATTTTTGCAGGATTTGCTCCTCAAAGTGGTGGCTAACCAGTGATTGCCCAATCCTTCTGTACTCATGCACAAGTAACTACTGTTCAGAGTCTCCCTTGGAGCCCTTAAGATTGAGCAGCCTTCTGTGGATCTGCCTTCAAGTTTAGCACTCCCCCCCACCGTCCTCCCATTCTAGTGCAAGGTCAAAGTTGGGGTAGGTTTGCTGCAAGGAATTCTATCATCCAAAAGGTTGGTCACCTCTACTTGGTATCTGTGCCTGTTGTCTTCTGCTGAGTCCACCCCTCCATCCCTCCCAAGACCCCTGCCTGCACCCCTGTCTTTTGCAACTTGACAGAGAACGGGGCATGTATCTAGAAGCTGAGGATTGAAATGCACTGGGGCTTCCTTCAGTCCCTGTATAGGGTGCCGCTTATTTCTTGTTGCATGTGGGGATGGGGGGTGACATATGAGCTGGTGCCCCCTCAAAGAGTTAACTACCCTCATGCCTGAACCTAGATGGGGGAAAAGGCTTGTGTTCCTCTCTACCAGTCTTCCCCCTCCACCCCAACCAAAACTCCTACCAGACATCCCTGTTCTCCTGATCCCTAATCTGTATGGCAGAGGGTAAGCTTCTGATCCTTGCTGCAACAGAATATTTTTAGAAAGCATCCCCCCCCCCCACACACGAACACATTCCTCCCTTTCCCCTTGCTTCCTACTGGAACTTGACCCCTGCAACAATGCTCCATGTCCTGTTTCGTTACCCCTTTTAACTGGAGATGCTACTGAGAACAAATCAACAACAACTGCCAAATCATAGCAAACATTTGTGAGATCAGAGCTAGATCTTTTTAACTTGAAATAAGGCACAGTGTTGCTTGGTGGGCCTACCCCCCCCCCTTTACCCTGAGTGCTTGTCAGCACCTCACTCGCCTAGGTGTAAGATAGCATTCCATTTCATACTGCACCCTTAAGAGGCACTATCCTTTGGAGCTGGAGTCTCACATCTGCCCAAGACAGCAGCCACTTTTGAGGAAGGAGTTGGTGATACTCCTGCTGTCCATGCAATGTAAGGAAGTGGCTGCTGAGTATTCCTAGATGCCCCTTACCAAGAGTGGAGTTGCAGGTGCTGTTCAGTAAGTCATAGCCAGAGCCAGAAAAAATCAGACTTTACGGTGGTGAGCGTAAGGAAAAAATGAAAACTAGAAAACAGCCATTCTGCTGCTCTTGGGGCCAGCTCACTCTTTCAGATTTCTGATTAGTCAGATGTTAGTCCTGGGCAATAGGGGATAATGTTCAGAGTCAGGGTAGCAATGTAAAAATGTCATTTACCCGCTGAAATCTCGCCCACTCAAGTTCTTTTCTTGGATTAGAGAGCAATTCAAGGAATTCCTTGTACCTCAGATCGCTATTCTTTTGGATCTTCCCCTCCTACATAGTCCACCCAAGCCTGGTCAAGGGGGGACTAGTTCTTGTCAGTTTCTCCTTCTGTCAAATCCTCTGTCACTTCTGCTTCATTCACCATGGAAAGGTAAAGAGCTGCTGGCATTAACTCCTGCAGGGGGTCATACTGATTGGAGGTCTTGATCGGGGTAACGTTAGTAGGTTCCCCACTTGGATCAGACAGGAGGTGATGGCTTTGTTGGCTATGGGATTGAGCTCATCTGCTGGGCATCTGTGGCTTAGGGATCATAGGGGTTTCTGGCTAACTATATATTTGTTTCAGTTCCTTTGTCAACCTCTCTGCACCTCTTGCCAAGCCTCCAGTGTATTTGGATCCCTTGGTTGAAATTCTTTTGCAGGCTGAGTATCCATTGGGGTGGTTGGTGGTGGGTACCATCTTGCTGTACGTGGCACCAGAGGTTTGAATGGAATTTGCTCACATTATGATGGATATGAGCCAGGAAATATTCCACTTCAGCAGTGATATTAAAGGTAAGGATTTCTTCTTTATTCTGAACCCTGAGCATCGAGGGATATCTAAGAGAAGCCAGGATATTTAGCCTGTACAGCTCTTGTTTGACTCCCAGAGTAGGCTCCTCTTCTCCAAGACAGTTCTTGTAAGTAGTCCTAAAACAGCTGAATTCGGTGGCCGTCTCACATTAGATCTCTTTTTTTCCCCAGCCATCCTGAGGTAGAGGTCTTTGACAGTATTTTAGAAATCTGCAGAGAATCACTCTGGGTCTCTCCCCTTCTCTAGGTTTAGGGACAAGAGAGCTATGAGCCCTCTCCAGCTCAAGAGGCGGAGTATTATTTATTTTTAGTACCACTGGCAGGAAAGTTTGTAAGAATGGTACCATAGCCTTGCCCTACATCCCCCTCTGGCACTCCAATGATTCTTATATTATTCCTTCTTGACCTGTTCTCCAGGTAATCCACTTTCTGCAGGAGGTACTGGATCTGTCCATGGTATTCATGGATGTGGCCTTGGTGAGTGTGTAAAATCTCTTCGTGCACATTCACTGTGCATTCTGTGCCAGCTGCTCATTCCATTAGCCCTTGTACTTCCAGATTTGCCTTTGCTGTGGTATATTTTAGTGCTACTGTATCTATCAATTCTGTATTCAGCAGTGCCGTTATTTTTGCCAGCTCATTTCCATTGTAGATGTTCATGAAGGGAAAGGGAACGGGAACATTGTTTAACCAGGAGTAGCACACTAAGCAGAAGCTTGTTTCCAGATGCGACCTGGGAGCACAAGGAAGTTAAGTAACTTGCTCAGAATCACACGGTATGCACCTAGGCAGCTGTGGGATTCAAACCCAGGTCTCCAGATCTGCAGCTCAGAGCCTTAACCCACTGCGCTATACTGCCTCCGAAGAATCCATCGTTGATGCCAGGTGTGCCTCGTAGCTCTGATGTTCACCCGGTTCGCCTCCCAGCAGTATTCCTTGGGTATCCTGGGGATAATGGCCCTTATGTGGTAGTCCAACCATGAGAAGGGGTACAGATTTTAAAATACAGCTATTCCTGAGTGCCAAGTGTTATCAAGTTAGGAAATGTGCTGGAGAGAAGCTCTTGCTGTGCAGTAAATTCAGGTGTCATTTTTATTTTGATTGTCCCAGGCAGGTTGTCAAATGCAGCAGATCAGCGTTCAGGTACTTCCCTCCTAAAGATTTATGCTGCCACCATTTTGAATGGCAAGATCTGCCCCTGACTACTGACTTATTTCTAAAAAAAAAAAAGGAAAAACATTTTTACCCCATACAGTCAACCACTGGGAGTTAAGAGGCTTAGCTAATATATTTCTTGCCTTGAAGCAACCTTCACAAAAAAAAACAATTACAACAATGCAGATGAAATGCTTTCCTGGAGGTATGGAAGTACAAGGCCCTGTGTTTCCACTCCCAGATGTATGCATACATCTATAAAGATATAGAAGTGCCGGGTGAGAGGGCCCTGCATTTCCACAGCCGGATGGACATATTCACACAGGGACCTCTGTGAATGAGGATAAATCATATTATCTGAAAATATAAGGAAATTCTTAGCAAAAAATGCTGTTAATGCACCAGTTATGGTTCAGATTAAAGTAGCTAAAGTAAGGAAATGTGGTGTGAAGGTTTCTAACCCTAACATCCCCCACCCAAGTAGCAAAAGGAAAAATCATTGCATTTTTTTTGCTAATCTGAGTCTTGGTGAATCAGGGTGGGTCTTCCTTGGGGTTCTCAACCCTAATGCTCACCCCATTCTGATATAGTCTTCAAACATACAGAATATATAGGACCCATTATGTACAGAGCCTATTTAGCTAGATTTTGCTTTTTGTTTTTCTAATTGCCAGAAATGTATTTTGTGAGCACCCCAAAATCCAGGGTGCACAGCTTAACTGGAGGAGCCATTCACCCATGTTCACTGTATGAGAACAGTGGGAATTTCTTGAATGCCAAAGCCGTAGCTGGAGTTGAGCTGCCGACTTCAGTTCAAGCAGTGAGCTGCCATCCCCTAGTTCTCTCTCTCTCTCGCTCTGTCTCTCTCTCTCTCTCTCTCTGTCTGTCTGTCTGTCTGTCTACCTACCTAGCTATCTACCTCTCTATTCATCTATTTATCAATTATTTTTTAAGTGGATTGGGATGCCCACTTGTGGTAACTGCTTCTTTCTCCCCTTCCCACCAGGTCACCCGCCTGTTCTTCACAATCATTTTGTGGATTAAATATGTGGAGCTAATATTTTTCAAATCAAACTACCTCTTGCTGGGAGCTGCAATACTGAACATAGGATTTGCAAGAAAGCGAGTTGTGTATTTGACCAAGACAGTAAACTGTTTTTTCTGTTTATCTTTGTGTGCCTTAAAAGGAAATTCCAGACTTTCTCAGGAAGTGATTACATCATAGATACTTATCAGCCAATAGCTTTGGTAACAGACCTGAGAACAATAGTATTATAAGCAAGTGTTTTATAGCAAACTCATCAGAACAGCTAATATTTTTAAAATCAAACTACCTCTTGCTGGGAGCTGCAATACTGAACATAGGATTTGCAAGAAAGCGAGTTGTGCTCACAACAGAGGGAGGTGAACCTTACAATTGTCTTTGGTTTGTAGCAGATATTCTGCAGGTGGAGGCTACTTCTAACTGAAAGGTGAAATAAGGAACTTAGAATTATCAGGAAAAGACAGTCTAGTTATAATTCTTAAGATTTCTGTGCAGGAAGAGTTTAAAGCACAGCTGACTTATTTTGGGGCTGACTACTTTCAGAGCACAAACCACCAGGCTGTTTTGGGGCTGGGGAGGTTTACCTGTGTCTGACTTGGATGTCTGGATTTTTCTCTGTTTGATTAGCAGGGGATTTTCTCTGTCAAATTATTGTGTATGGTATCTTGCTGACAGGAAGGCATTCATCGCAGCGGTGGGTCAGAGCTCTTTGCTGATTGTTTTGTGAGGGCACAGTTTAGGCCCAACCCCTTACCACCCCTCACCCCACTCTCCCCTGGAAATAGTTCCTTTATACCTGGGGTTCTGACATCATTTCCTCAAGAGTGCAAGGTGCATATCAATGTCATATCCTCTCTAGCACACAGCACTGAAAATATAAGCATACACATTGTATAATATATATATATTTCTATATAACAAACCAATCACACACAAACACACACACACACACAAAAGTACATAATCATGTGGGGTGTAGTGCAATGTAATGGCTGTGGGGCAGCAGTCCTCCGGGAGTCTTTCTGGAGGCTGAGATGCTGCCCTATTTGCAGACAACTCTCTGCCCTGAGGGAGTAAGTTGCCTATCTTCAGGCCACACTGGACAGCAGTAAGGGAACCTTCCCCCAGGCCAGACTGGATGGTAGGAAGGGAACCTCCCCCATCCAGGGAGCACCAGAGCCACCACCACTACCTCAGAGGTTGCAAAGAAAACACAGCAGTTGGACCACAGTGGGCTCAGGGAGGGTGAGGAGGGTGGAACAGAGGCACACCCAGTCAGTTGTTCCACTCTACAATCCATACACCATTCTGGGGGAGCATAGCTCCTCTATGGATGCACCCAGAGAGGAGATTAAGGAGGCTGAGGACACATGTCACAAGGGAGGCCCACAGGAGGGAGGCAGAGGACACCACAAGGAAAGGAAGCAGCTCCTGGTGAGGGACTCAATTATTAGGGGGATAGAACTGGGGGGAGCAGGGAAAACTGAAGTAAGGTGCCTGCCTGGTGCCATGGCTTGGAGGGACAGGAAGCGCATCCTCAGGATCATGAGAACAGCTGCACAGGAGTCTGAGCTGGACGTCATTGTCCACCTAGGGACAAATGACTTGGCTCAACATGAGATTAGAGCAGTGCAGAAGGACTTTGTAGAATTGGGGAGGGGCCTAAGACAAGTAGCACACACAGTATCCTTCTCAGAGGTGCTGCCTATAAATGGCATGAGTGAGGCAAGGGTACTTTGCACCATGCAGTTTAATGAGTGGTTGAAAAAATGGTGTGGAGCACAGGGGTTTGGCTTCATTGGGGACTAGGGTTCCACCTGGAGGGACACCAGCCTATACTGGCAGGATGGTCTGCATCTGTCCAGGAAGGAAACAAGTCTTTAGAGCAATCGGTTTAAATGCTTCATTGGCAAGCTTTTAAACTAGTCAAGGGGGGAGGCACTGATAAGCAGCAGGAAAATCCCAGCCTCTCCCTACAAAACAGGGTACTAAATGAGAAAAAGACCGAGGTAGAAAGGTCAATGCAGCATGCTGCAACAGAAGGTAAAGCCATCAGAAAATGGAAAGCAATGAGCACCAATGCCCATAGTCTGAGTAAGAAGCTTCCTGAATTAGTGGCCTTGATGGAGGAGGAACATCTGGATATCATGGCTGTCACAGAAACATGGTTCACACAAAAACATGACTGGGACGTAAACATACCAGGATACACTAGCTACAGGAGGGACAGAGAGGGTAAAAGAGGAGGATGAGTAGCTCTTTACATAAGGGAAGGAATCAAAGCAACAGAGAAAGGGAAAACAGGAGGAGAAGAAGCAGTGTGGGTAAATTTGGAGACTGGCAATGGCTCCACAATCCACACAGTGGTTGTATACAGACCCCCTTCTCATGGGGAGGAACTGGACAAGGAAATGATAGAAAGTATACTTAGTATGGCAGAAAAAGGGGAGATATTGCTGATGGGCAATCTGAATATGCCAGATGTTAACTGGAGTGCAGTTGCAGCAGCCACTTCAAAGAGTGGGGTTATTCTAGATGCCCTACAGGTGACATGCCTTAGACAACTAGTATTGAAGCCCACTCGAGAGGGAGCGATCTTAGACCTGGTTCTCTCAAATGGAGATGAAGAGAGGATCACAAATGTAGAAGTGGGTAGCCATCTGGGAAGTAGCGACCATCAAACAGTATGGTTCACAATAAACACAGCAATAGAGTCAAGCCATACAAAGGCAAAGGTACTGAACTTTAGGAGGGCTGACTTTGCCAAAATGGGTGAGTGCCTAAGGAATGCACTAGCAAATGGGCAGGAAGGAGGGGTGGAAGAACAATGGGGAATAATAAAAAACTGCCATCACAGAGGTAACAAGCCTTTGTGTGAAGCAAATAAACAAAATTAAATGATGTAAGAAACCACTATGGTTCTCAAAGGAAGTGGCAGTGAAGGTTCAGGAGAAAAAGAAAGCATTCAGGAAGTACAAGGAATCACAGAAGGAGCAGGACAGAGAATTGTATCAGTTAAACCAAAAGGAAGCTGGGAAGGCAGTCAGAACAGCAAAGGCCCAAACCGAGGAAAAGATAGCCAACTCAGTTAAGAAGGGGGATAAAACCTTTTATAGGTACATCAGCGAGCATAGAAAGACAAAGGGAGGGATAGTGAGGCTTAATAAAGGGGGGGGCAGAGGGTAACTGTGAAAAGGCAGAGATACTAAACAAATATTTTTGCTCAGTATTTACAAAGGAAGACGGGAGGTACCTAAAACAAACAGTAGAAACACTCGGGATACAGAAGTTGATACCAGCCCATTTACAGAAGAAAGGGTTCTGAAAGAACTCTTAAAACTGAAGGTGGACAAAGCAATGGGGCCTGATGGGATTCATCACAGAATTCTAAAAGAATTAAGGGTAGAATTAGTGACACCACTAACTACCCTGTTTAACAAATCATGGGAGGATGGGGTGGTACCCGAGGACTGGAGGAGGGCAGATGTGATTCCCCTTCACAAAAGTGGGAGCAAGGCAGAAGCAGGAAACTACAGACCTGTTAGTTTAACCTCAGTGGTAGGGAAAATGATGGAATCACTTCTGAAGGAAAGAATTGTTGAGTATCTAGAGGCCAGAGGGGCACAGGACCCAAGGCAGCATTAATTCACAGCAGGAAGGTCATGCCAGACAAATCTGATAGATTTCTTTGACTGGGTGACTAAAGTAGTAGATCAGGGAGGGGCTGTGGACATGGCCTACCTAGACTTTAGCAAGGCATTTGACACAGTCCCACACAAAAGATTAATATACAGGTTAGCTAGTCTGGGAGTGGGTCCCAAGATGACAGCCTGGGTAAAAAATTGGCTGGAGAATAGGACACAGAGAGTAATAGTAAATGGAGTCCACTCTGAAGAAAGGGGGGTTACTAGTGGGGTACCGCAGGGTTCAGTATTAGGACCGGTCCTCTTCAATGTCTTTATAAGCGACATTGCAGAGGGACTGGAAGGAAAAGTATGTCTCTTTGCAGATGACACAAAGATCTGCAACAGAGTTGATGCACAAGGTGGGGTGGAAAGGATGAAAAGGGACTTGGCAAGGTTAGAGGAATGGTCAAATGTATGGCAGCTTAGATTCAATGCTAAGAAGTGCAGGTAATGCACCTGGGAAACAAAAACCCAGGGAAAGAGTACACAATGGGGGTGAGATACTAACAACAACAAAATGGAAAGGGACCTGGGGTAGTCATATCAGATGACTTAAAGGTGGGCAAGCAATGTGAGAGGGCAGCAAGGAGGGCTGGGGGATACTGGGATGCATAGGGAGGAGGCATCACCAGTAGAAAACAGGAAGTTATTATCCTCTGTACAGACAGCTGGTGAGACCCCATCTGGAGTACTGCGTGCAGTTCTGGAGACCAGTCTTCGCAAAGACATAGACAGGATGGAAGCTGTCCAGAGGAGGGCAACTAAAATGGTGCAGGGTCTGCACCGGAAGACATATGAAAAGAGACTTAAGGAGCTTAATATGTATAGCCTCGAGGAAAGGAGGGAGAGGGGGGACATTATAGAAACTTTCAAGTACCTCAAGGGAATCAACAAAGTCCAAGAGGGTAGCATCTTTCAAAAAAAGAGGTGTGCAAGAACAAGGGGGCACAATCTGAAGATGGTGGGGAGGTGGCTCAGAGGTAATTTAAGGAAGTATTTTTTCACAGAGAGGGTTGTGGATGCATGGAACGGCCTTCTGGAGGAGGTTGTGGAGTCAAAAACAGTGGTGGAACTCAAGCATGCATGGGACAGTCATAAGGCAATTCTAGGGGGTGGGGGTAAGAAGAAGTAGGCTGCTGGTTAACTAGGATCTGCAGCTTATCCAGTAGGCAGGGAAATGGGCAGACTGGGTGGGCCAAGCAGTCCTTATCTGCTGTCAAATTCTGTTTCTACGTTTCTATGTTTCTATATTATTTGAGTGGACCACGGTGCCCACCCCTGGTGATGCTTCTTGTTCTCCCTTCCCTCCAGGTCACCCCCCTTCACACTAAGTGGTGGCACCAGTGTGCTCACCTCCAGTGCCACTGAACACTAGCCCGACACTGAAGTGCCCAGTCTCCAGTGTTGAAATATCCCCCGAAATAAAAAATAAAACTTCCCTCAATTTCATTATCCCTGTAAAAAAAGAAAATGGTCCCTAGTCAATTTGATCCCTCCCCCCACACACACACCACCCACCCAGCCACAAAATCCTGCTCAGCACCTACCATCCCACACCCCCACACCCATACTCACCTGAACATATCCCATGGCATAGATCCACTCTCCAAAGACATGTCTTGCTGCTGGAACCGGCAACTTTAAAATGAGAAAATGAGGTTAGTGTAGTTCAATGCATTTCAAAGGGGGTTTGAACTTTGATTCATAACTTTGTAATTTTTACATATTTTAACCCTGAAATTTCAGCATGGCCTTTTTGGTACTCCACCTCATGACTAATGGTGGTGGAAGTATGCAAATTTGGCCCAAATGGTGATTTTGCAGTTGCTTTATGAAATGGTGGGGTTGTAAGAATGCTACATTTTAAAATTTAGATTCCTAATATATAAAAATGAAAAAGGTATAATTGTGTATTTTGAAAATGTTATATGCTCACTTATAATTTTGGTAATTTTAAATATTTTGACCCGGTTTTTCAACATAGCCATTTCTTCACACCACCGCATGAGTGGGACAGCTGTCATTTTTCAAATCCTAGTAAAATGTGGTTTGCACCTGTGGTGCAGAATAACATTGCAGTGACATAGAATGATGATTTGGTAGGGGTTTGAAAATGTTCACCAACTGGGTTTATGAGGAGGGGTAATAAGAAGGCTATGCTGAAAATCTGTCATGCAAATATGATAAATGCCCAGGTTATGAGTGAACATTGCAGTAGTTCAATGATCACTCATAACTTTGATAATCTTCAATATTTTGACTCCAAACTTTCAACATTTTTACACATCACCTCATACATGTGGGAGGTGTCCTTTTTTAAATCCTGGACAAGATACATTTTTGCACTTGCTGTGCAAAATGACATTTTGGGCAATATACTGAAAATGCTATATGTCATGATTACAAAGGGAATCATAAAATGACTATCTTGAAAATTTCAGGCCAAAATAAATCAGAATTAAAATATAATTGTTGAGAAACATTGTAATGCCAGTCTTGGCCCCAGTGGGTATTCTTTGTAATCCCGTATGGTAAGCTGAGCTCAAGGGAGAGCTCAGTGACCCAGGTGGACAGGGAGAGGTTGGGGGGATGGTGCCTTTATACAACAACCCCAAAGCCAGGGAATGAAAGCTGCAAGATGAGTTGCCCACATGGACTCAGGTACCATACAGTCAAGGCATCTGTCCTCTTGGCAAAGGGCCCAGCATCTCTCCACCCTTGGGTGGCAGAGGGCACTGTACATTTGCTGACAGATGGACTTTTTGCCCTGTGTGTCTGTATCTATGGCCACATGGAAGTGCAGGAATCAGATGGCCCTCTGCTTCTACAGCCCCATGAATTCTTGACATCCATCATTGCAATTCTGAAGGTTGATAGTGTCTTCCTTTGGTGCAGGGCCCAAACTGCCCTGCACATCTTCATTTGTTAACACAGTTCCTGAAAGCACCTGCATTAATGAGAATGAAATTCCGCTAGCTCAAAAAGAAACATAATTCTTTGCAAAAAACATTGTTAATGCACCATTTAGGGTTCAACTTAATGCAGCAAAAGTAGGGAAATGTGGCATTATGGGTTTCCAACCCTAACTCCTCCCATCATCACCACCCTAGGAGTAAGAGGAAAACACGTGAGGGTTTTGGGTCTCTGGAGTCTTGGTGAACCAGTGGTGGGGTCTTCCTTGGGGTTGTCATCTGTAATACCCACTCTGTTCCCAGATTAAACAACATCAAATGCGATTGGGTCCTGTGTAAAGAAAGGTATAGCAGACTTTGTAGGCAACATGTGGTGAGACCTACTTCTCTACCTTTGAAGAATGCATCACAGAGGCACAGGCTTGTAGCTGTACCTTGTGCTTCAGACAGGGGGCTACAGGATGGGGGGGAAGAGGTGAGCATTATGGTTGACAACTCCGTGGAAGACCCCACCACTGATTAGAGAAGTCTCTGGAAACCGAAAACCTTTATGTTTTTCATTTTGCTGCTTGGTGGTATGTGGTAGGGCTAGTCATCCTACTTTGGAATTAGAGGGACTCTATTCTAATTTATTTTTCTAAACTAAAGTCTGTTGCAACAACATTCTAGTCATTCTATACTGTACTATCCTCTTACTGTTCTGTTAGGATCGCTACCTAAAGTTCCCCTTTTTTTTTTCTTTACTCTGT
Organism: Neoceratodus forsteri; assembly: GCA_016271365.2. Lineage (NCBI taxonomy): Eukaryota > Metazoa > Chordata > Ceratodontiformes > Ceratodontidae > Neoceratodus > Neoceratodus forsteri. The sequence goes on from CM057458.1 coordinate 105,505,452, forward strand.
GTTTCCTTTTCAAGTTCCTCAAAAATGCATTCCCCTTTTTTTATGTTGGCCCACTTGCGCAGCCAACATTTTGTTGTAGTGTAGCTCTGGAGGCACGGTCAGTGTTGGGTGAATGCAGGGCACACACCAGTAGGTGCGTCCCTCATTCCGCAGTCAGCCTGCATGCCGACGCCACACCATGCATACATAATGTGATGAGCACATCTAAGAAAAGGTCCACTACAATGAGAGCAAAGTTCATCAGACGCAGCGGACCTTCCATGGGCTTGCTCACCGACATTATGAGCACGGTGGCACAGTGGCCGCCAAGTTGCCGACTTTGGGGGTGCCCAATCCCCCTGTTGGTTAACCCTGCCCCTCTGTATGTGCCGAAGGGGGAGCTCACTCCCTGTCGGCATAAATCACCCTCCCATTGTTAAATGCCGAGGGGGGTGGCCAATCCTTAGCTCGCCCGCCACTTTCTTTGTGTGCGATGTGGGGCACACTCCTCAGTGGCATAAAGAACACCCCCATTGTTAAATGCCAAGGAGGTGCCCAATCCCCTGCCTCTGCCCCTCCACTTTCTTTGTGTGCCGACAGTGGTGCCCAATCCCCATCAGCATAAATCCCCGTTGTCTGCCGATGAGGTGCCCAATCCCCATCAACTACAGACCCCCAAATGTTAGGTGGCATGCTGGGAGCCCACCTAGCATGCCAAATCCCCTAAAACAAAAAAACTGTCTCACAATGTTTTTTTGGTCACCTGTAAAGTCAAAAAGGTCCCTCGTAGTCTCCCTGCCCCCACCTGCATCCACCCTCTGTGCACCCTGCCTTCCCACACACCCCAACCCGTACTTACCTGCAGAGTCTGACGCAATGATCTTCAGTGAACCGGGAACACGTCTGTACTCTTCAAAGCCGACCGTGAACTGAGGAAATGCTGATAAGCTGTATTATGGAATAAATAGGGCTTTTTCAACTTTGATGCATATCGCAGGCATTTTAGGGAATTTTGGCCCCAGATTTTCAACATGGGATTTCTGGGACTCCTCCTCATGAATTATTGCACTGCCATGGCGTTATTCAGTCCCAAAAGTTGATTTCACAGTAACTGCATGGAATCACCTTTCAGGACTGAGTAACAAAATGACAGTGCCACTCTTCATGAGGGTGTCTCTCAAAAAGCCTATGTTGCAAATTTGGTGGGAAAAATTCAAAAAATGACTGTTTTACGAGCTTGCATTGCGCTGTTGCTACGCACGCTCATAAGTTAGCGAATTCACAATATTTTCATGCCAGATTCTCAATATTGGCATTTTACCACATCTTCTTGTGAACCATGCAGCTGTCGTTTTTCACACCCTAGCTGAAATGTGTTTTTGCACTTCCGGCGAAGAATAGCGTGGTCACTGTGCGAAATCAGTGTTCGGGACACATTACGAAAATGACAGTGAACTGTTCATGAGCAGAGGTTCTAAAATGCCTGTGTTGAAAATTTGGTGACAATACTCCATAAAATGACTGTGTTGCGAGCCTGCGTTACTCAGTTTGCACACACGCTCGTAAGTTCGCAAACGTATAATATTTTCACTCAAGATTTTCAACAGTGCCATTGTTCTGCACCTCCTAATGAACAGTACAGCTGTCATTTTTCACATCCTTACCTAAATCTGTTTTTGCAGTTCCAGCGCAAAATAGCACGGTCGCTGCAGAAAGTCCATGTTTGAGACACATTATAAAAATGGCAGTGACACTGTTCATTAGCAGATGTCCTAAAATGTCTATGTTGAAAATTTGGGGACGAAAGTCAATAAAATCAGTATTTTAAGAGTGTGCGTTGTGCAGTTTGCATGCACGCTCGGGACTTTGTGAATTTGTAATAGTTTCACCCCAGCTGTTCATCACTGGCATTTTTCCATACCTCCTTATGAACAGTTCAGCTGGCTGAAATGTGTTTTCGCACGTCCAGCACAGAATTGCACAGTCGCTGTGTGAAATCAGTTTTTGGGACAGTTTCAGGAAATGGTGGTGACACTATTCATGAGCAGAGGTCCTAAAATGCCTATGTTGAAAATTTGGTGCCGAAAGTCCATACAATGACTGTGTTGCAAGCGTGCATTGTGCAGTTTTCAAGCACCCCCGTAACTTTGTCAATCTGCAATATTTTCATGCCACATTTTCACCACTGGCATTTGTGCACACCTCCTTGCCAACAGTCCAGATGACATTTTTCACAGCCTGCCCAAAATGTGTTTCTGCAGCTGTGGTGCACAATGACGTGCTCACTGTGCAAAATTACCTTTTGGGACACATTAACAAAATCACAGCGCTATGCGTATCTAGCTCCGCCACTGCCAATGCCAGCATGACAACATTCGGCATTGACAAATGCTTGCCTTTACTCTGTGTTTCCTTTTCATGTCCCTCTAAAATGCATCCTGCATGGCTCAAAGTGACCAAACAATGTAATACTGTAGATAGCTGGCTAGCTAGCACAGATCCATTTGCCTAAATAGAAACAGATACCCATTGTTAAATATGTACACATTTAAAATATAAGCCACCTTTTTGCTGCACTGTTGTTATGCAGTACGTATAGAAACACTGAAACATACTTTGATGGCAGATAAGGACCGCTTGGCCCACTTAGCCTGCCCATTTTCTTACCTACAGGATAAGCTGCATAGAAACATAGAAACATAGACTTTGATGGCAGATAAGGACCGCTAGGCCCATCTAGTCTGCCCATTTCCCTACCTACAGGATAGGCCACAGATCCTAGTTAACCAACAGCCTATATCTTCCTGCCCCCCACAAGAATTGCCTTATGTTTGTTCCATGCATTCTTGAATTCTCCCACAGTTTTAGACCCCACAACTTCCTCAGGAAGGCTGTTCCATGCATCCACTACCCTCTCTGTGAAATAATACTTCCTCACATTGCCCCTGAACTGCCCTCCTTCTATCTTTAAATTGTGTCCCCTTGTTCTTGCAAGTCTCTTTTTATGAAAGATGCTACCCTCTTGGACTTTGTTGATTCCCTTGAGGTACTTGAAAGTTTCTATCATGTCCCCCCTCTCCCTTCGTTCCTCAAGGGTATACATATTAAGCTCCTTTAGTCTCTCCTCATACAGCTTCTCTTGCAGACCCTGCACCATTTTAGTTGCCCTCCTCTGGACTGCCTCTATCCTGTCTATGTTCTTGCGGAGATGGGGTCTCCAGAACTGGACACAGTATTCCAGATGGGGTCTCACCAACTGTCTGTACAGAGGGATAACAATTTCTTGTTTTCTGCTGCTGATGCCTCTCCCTATACATCCCAGTATACCCCCGGGCCTCCCTACTGCCTTCTCACATTGCTTGCTAACCTTAAGGTCATCTGATATGATTACCCCCAGGTCCCTTTCCTGTTTTGTTGTTGTTACTACCTCCCCACCCATTGTGTATTCTTCCCTGGGTTCTTGTTTCCCAGGTGCATTATTTTGCACTTTTTTGCATTGAATCCTAGCTGCCATACGTCTGACCATTCCTCCAAACTTGCCAAGTCCCTTTTCATCCTTTCCACGCCTCCTTGTGTATCAACCCTGTTGCAGATCTTTGTGTCATCTGCAAAAAGGCATGCTTTTCCTTCTAGTCCCTCTGCAATGCCACTGATGAAGACATTAAAAAGGACTGGACCCAATACTGAACCCTGCAGTACCCCACTAGTAACCGCCCTTTCTTCAGAGTGGACTCCTTACAATTACCTTCTGTGTCCTGTTGTCCAGCCAATGTTTTACCCAGGCTACCACCCTGGGACCCACTCCCAGGCTGGTTAATTTGATTAATAATCTTTTGTGTGGGACTGTGTCAAATGCCTTGCTAAAGTCTAGGTAGGCCATGTCCACAGCCCCTCCCTGGTCTACTACTTTGGTCACCCAGTCAAAGAAATCTATTAGATTCATCTGACATGACTTTCCCGCTGTGAACCCATGCTGTCTTGGATCCTGTGCTCCACTGACCTCTAGGTACTCAACTATTCTTTCCTTCAGAAGTGACTCCATCACTTTCACTACCACAGAGGTCAGACTGACAGGTCTGTAGTTTCCTGCCTCTGTCTTGGTCCCACTTTTGTGAAGGGGAATCACATCCGCCTTCCTCCAGTCCTTGGGTACCACACCATCCTCCATGATTTATTAAAAGCGTAGCCAGTGGTTTCACTAGTTCCTTCCTTAATTCTTTTAGAATTCTGGGGTGAATTCCATCAGGACCCATTGCTTTGTCCACCTTCAGTTTTAGGAGTTCTTGCAGAATCCTTTCTTCTGTGAAAGGACTGGGATCGACCCCCCTATCAAGAGTGCTTCTGTTAATTGGATTAGGCACATCCCCCTCCTCTTTTGTGAATAGTGAGCAGAAATATTCGTTCAGTATTCCTGCTTTTTCACTGTCCCCTTCTGCCCACCCACCATTCATTCTATTCAGCCTCACTATCCCTCCCTTTGTCTTTCTACGCTCGCTGATGTACCTATCAAGGTTTTATCGCCCTTCTTAACTGAGTTGGCTATCTTTTCCTCAGTTTGGGCCTTTGCTATTCTGACTTCCCTCCCGCTTCTTTCTGCCTTAACTGGTACAGCTCTCTGTCCTGCTCCTTCTGTGTTTCCTTATACTTCTGGAGATACTACTTTTTTCTTCTGACTTTTAGCAGCCACCTCTCTTGAGAACCATAGTGGCTTTTTCTTTCGTTTTGATTTGTTTATTTGCTTCACACAAAGGCTTGTTGCCTCTGTGATGGCAGTTTTGATAATTCCCCATTGTTGCTCCACACCTCCTTCTAGCCTGTTTGCTAGTGCTTTTCTGAGGCACTCTCCCATCTTGCCAAAGCCAGCCCTCCTAAAGTCCAGTACCCTCACTTTTGTATGGCTTGACTCTGTAGCTGAGTTTAACGTGAACCACACTGTTTGATGATCACTTTTCCCCAGATGGCAACCCACTTCTAGATCTGAGATTCTCTCACTGCCCCCGTTTGAGAGTATGAGGTCTAAGATTGCTCCCTCACGAGTGGGTTCTGAAACTAGCTGTCTAATGCCTGCCACCTGTAGGGCATCAAGAATGGCTCTGCTCTTGGATGTGGCTGCAGCAAATGTGCTCCAGTTAACATCTGGCATATTCAGGTCTCCCATCAACAGTATCTCCCCTTTCTCTGCCATTCTAAGAATGCCTTCCATCATATCCTTGTCCATTCCTTCCCCCTGACATGGGGGTCTGTACACAACCCCTGTGCGGATTGTGGTGCCCTTTCCAGTCTCCAAGGTGACACACAGTGCCTCCTCTCCTCCCTGTTTAATCTTTTGTTCAGTTGCTTTTATCCCTTTCTTTATGTAGAGAGCTAGTCCTCCCCCTCTTCTCCCCTGCCTGTCTCTCCTGTAGTTTATGTTCCCTGGTATGTTAACATCCCAGTCATGGTTCTCTGTGTACCATGTTTCTGTGACTCTTCGGATATCCAGGCATCCTCTTCCATTAAGGCCACCAGCTCAGGGAGCTTGTTGCCCAGACTACGGGCATTGGTAGTCATTACCCTCCATTTCCTGATGGCCTTACCCCCTTTTGCCCCATCCCTGTCCTTCTTGCCTTTGTCACTTTCTCCATTTACCCCTGCCCTTCTCCCTATGGACACCTCCATGTTGGTGTTTGCCACACTTACTACCGTGATTGTTTGGGGGGGGCTAGGATTTTCCTGCTCCTTTCCAGTCCTAGTCCTGCAGGTCCTAGTTAACCAACAGCCTATTTCTTCCTACCCCCCACAAAAATTGCCTTATGTCTGTCCCATGCATTCTTGAATTCTTCCACAGTTTTAGACCCCACAACATCCTCATGAAGGCTGTTCCATGCATCCACCACCCTGCCTGTGAAAAAATACTTCCTGACATTGCCCCGAGCCGTCCACCCTCTATCTTGAAATTGTGTCCCCTTGTTCTAGCACATCTCTTTTTCTGAAAGATGCTACCCTCTTGGACTTTGTTGATTTCACTGAGGTACTTAAAAGTTTCTATCATGTCCCCCCTCTCCCTCCTTTCCTCAAGGGTATACATATTAAGCTACTTTAGTCTCTCCTCGTATAGCTTCTCTTGCAGACTCTGCACCATTTTAGTTGCCCTACTCTGGACTGCCTCCATCCTGTCTTTGTCCTTGTGGAGATGGGGTCTCCAGAACTGGACACAGTACTCCAGATGGGGTCTCACCAACTGTCTGTACAGAGGGATAGCAACTTCCTGTTCTCTGCTGGTGATGCATCTCCCTGTATATCCCAATATCCTCCCAACCCTCCCTATTGCCTTCTCACATTGCTTGCCAACGTTAAGGTCATCTGATATGATTACCCCAGGTCCATTTCCATTTTTATGTTGGCGCACTTGTGCAGCCCACATCTTGCGGTAGTGCAGATTTGGAGGTGCAGTCGCTGTTGTGTGAATGCAGGACACACACCAGTAGGTGTGTCCCTCATTCCCCAATCAGCCTGCATGCTGGTGCCACACCATGCATACTAATGTGGTGATCACATCAAAGGAAAGGTCCAATGCAATGCGAGCAAAGCTCATCACACGCAGTGGACCTTCTTAAGTGCTTCGCTAGCTACAAACATGGCGGCACAGTGGCCGCTAAACTGCTGACTTCAGGGGTGCCCAATCCCCCGGTCAGCTTACCATCTCCCTCAAGTGTGTGCTGACGGGGGAGCCACTCCCTAGCGGCAGAATGTGTCCCCCCTCCTTTTTTGCTTGCCGAGGGGGTGCCCAATGCCCCTCAGCTTATGTGCCCCCCGCTTTTGTTGTTTGCCGATAGGGTGCCAAATCCCTATCGGCATCCGTCCCCCCTTCCTGACTTTAATGTGCTGACACAGGAGCCCACTCCCCATCAGCATGATGTCTCCCCCTTCTTCTGTGCTGACGGGGGTGCCCAATCCCCAATCGGCTACTGTGCTCCCCCCAAAAAAGAAGCCACCTGTAAGAAAGAAAACCATCTGCAATGTTTTTTTTTTACTACCTGTAAACAGAAAAGGGTCCCTTGTAGTCTCCCTACCCACCACCCGCACCCACCCACTCTGCACCTTACCTCCCCACAGACCCCCACCCCATACTTACCTCCATAGCTTGGCGCGATGATCTTCGGTGGACCAGGAACACGTTTTCACTCTTCAAAACCAACTACGAACTAAGGAAATGCCGGTAAGCTGTATAATGGAATAAATAGAGTTTTTTCAACTTTGATGCATATCTCGGGCATGTTGTGGAATTTTTGCACCAAACTTTCAACATGGGGTTTTTTGGACCCCTCCTCATGAATTCTGTCACTGTTATGAGGTTAATCGGTCCCGAAAGGTGATTTCACAGTCACTGAATGGAATCACCTTTTGAGACTGATTAATGCAAGGACAGTGACAGTGTTCATGAGGTGGGTTCTCAAAAAGCCTATGCTGCAAATTTGTTGGGAAAAATCCAAAAAATGGCTGTTTTATGAGCGTGCATTGTGAGCTGCTACGCACACTCATAACTTCATGAATTCGCAATATTTTCATGCCAGATTTTTGACATTGTCATTTTTCTACACCTCCTTGTGAACAGCACAGCTGTTATTTTTCACATCCTGGCTGAAATGTGTTTCTGCACTTCTGGCTCACAATACCACGGTCGCTGTGGAAAATCAGTGTTTGGGGCAGATTATGAAAATGTCCATGACACTGTTTATGAGCAGAGGTCCTAAAATGCCTATGTTGAAATTAGGTGATCATACTCCATGAAATGACTGTGTTACGAGCGGCGTTGAGCAGTTTGCACACACTGTACTCTTCCCCTGGGTTTCTTCCCAGGTGAATCAAATATGTTTGATTACCTAAGTACATTTGAAAATGTTATATACTAAGCAGTGGTGTGGTGTCTAAGAAAGACAGATTTTGTATAAATGAAAAGTTTTCCTCAAAGGGGAAAATGCTGGAGGATGATATAAAAAGTCTTTATTTCTGGTTGCTGAATAAGAAAATAGATGTTGTCCTTCTCCTTTTATGTAGAATGTATTTATTTTATTTTAAATTCATAATGGTATCTGATATAAACAGCTTAGGTTTTTCAGTCTGCTCAGAGCCAGTTGCAAACAGCTTTGTTTTTTTCAGTCTGCCTACAACCTTAAAAACAGTTGCAAGTAGTTTTGGTTTCCCAGTCTACCTGGAGCCTGGGAGTAGTGAGGATACGCAGTCTTTATGTCCTCAAAGAAATCTGAAGCACAGATGAGAAAAAGAGTCCCATGAATGTTATATAAGCTTGACTGTTGCACTCTGCCAAATGCTATATAACAATTTACTTTCTTTTATTTATATTTCATTGTGTTTTTTTTGTTTGTTTTTGGAACCTTGTTTAAATAAAATCATGCAGCAAGTGTGTTGTACCTTATGCAAACTGAATCAGTGTCTACCTTTTACACCCATACCCTGGGACATGATGGGGGTGGGGAGTTAGGGTTGGCAAACCCTAATGCTACATTTCTTTGCTTTCGTGGCATTAAGTTGAACCCTAGCTGGTACATTAACAAATATTTTTGTAAAGAATATATAAAATGCATGCAGATGCAGTATATGTATTATAGTGATGTGGTCATGCCACTATAGTTAAGGTGGAGTAGGCTGTTTAATGTTAAACTGTAGTTCTTGCACTATAACAACTTAGCAGCCATTCAAGGGATTTGCATGAAATTTTGTATTTTCTGTCAGAAACCCAAGGACTCTTGATATTCTAAGTTTCATTCCAAACAGGTTTGCGGAGTCTGAGATATGGACAGTACAAAATATGTGAAAATCACAGGTTGTTTGCAGTTTGTCTGCTTCTAGCACCAAGGTTGTTTGGAATTTTTGTCAGCAATTTTCTGGGTAGAAAGGGCTTGGACCAGAGTAGTTCCTTTCATGGGTGTGGTGAAAATACTGTATAGTAATCCATTCAGCGTTTAAAGGGTTTTAAATTTTTTGGTTTAAGCATGCTCAGTATGCACTTTAGGATAGATGTTTGAAATGAAAAAGAATTTGGCCATACTAAAAAGGGTTCTTTTTCATATGGGGCCAATCCTTTCTCATGAGGAAAAAATCATTTTTTGTGTGCATCCATTTTCCTTTTACTATTTAAACTTACAAACATTTAAAGTACATAAACATAATTCCTTTAAAAAACAAACATCTGAACCCAGATAAATGGAACTGTTTAGCTAGGCATAGGCAGAAATACGTTTTTCTGGCACCAACATCCAGGGTGCCCAAATTAATAAGAGGAGCCATTCACCCAGGTTTTTTGTTTGAGAATAATGGGATTTTCTTAATTTCTGCAACCACAGCTGGAACTCATGCTGTGGGTTACAGTGAGAGCAGTGAGCCTCTATTTCCCTGGGGTCTATTGGCACCCCTCATTGCCATCCCTTTAATTATATAATGTTGCCCTGGTGTCTAGTGGTACCCCCCCACCCTCTGATCACCATCCCCATATTTATTTACTGCGTCACCAGTGTATAGTGGCATCCCCCCACCCTCTGATTACTGTTCCTGTAATACATTTATCTTTCCCTGGTCTCTAGTGGTACCCTCACCCTCCAGTCACTCTCCCCAAAATGTATTTTTTCTTTCTCTGGTATCTAGTGGCACCTGCCACCTTCTGATCACCATCCTGATCTGCAATAAAGAAAACCATCCCTTGATTTTTTTTAAACTTGCAAAAACAAAAATAATCCCTTGCCAATTTGACCCCCCCACCTCCCACTCAGCATTCACCGCTCTACACTCCCAGTACACCCCCACACACCCTCACTTACTTAAACAGATCACAGGGCAAAGATCCACCCTCTGATCAAAGACAGGTCTTGCTGCTGGAACCCCCATCTGCGATATGAGAAACTAAGGTATGTGTGGTTCAATGTATTTCAATGAGGTCTTGAACTTTGATGCATAATTTTGTCATTTTTGCATATGTTGACCCCAGATGTTCAACATGGCCTTTTTGGGACCCCACCTCATGACCAGTGATGCTGGAATTATCAAAGCAGGCTGGAAAGGTGATTTAATGGTCACTTGATTAAATCACCTTTCAGATGGGATCTGAATATTTACACTGCCCTTATTTATGAGGTGGGGTCATAAGAATGCTATGTTGAAAATCCTGGGTCAAAATAGGTAAAAATTTAAAATTTATGTGAATACATTGAAATGTTACTATGCTCCCTCATAACTTTAGTAATTTTAAATATTTTGACCCCAAACTTTCAACATATGCTTTGTTTTTATGATAATGTTAGTCAGAATTTGGATAATGGAGTTTTTTGCGATGTCATTTTTTTGGACTTTAAAAAGGTGTTCGATTCCGTTCCATATTGGGCATTGATAAAAAAAGCTGCAGATGTTTAATATCAATCCTATCTATGTTAGATGGATTTCAAATTGGTTGTTAGACAGAAAACAGAAGGTTATGATAGATGGTCACTTTAGTGATTGGATGGAGGTAAAAAGTGGTATTCCCCAGGGATCCGTCTTGGCTCCTTTAATTTTTCAAGTTTTCATATAGGATTTATCTACTAATATTAACAGTACTATTATTAAGTATGCAGATTATTGTAAAATCTATAATGTTTGTGAAAATGAAGATGATAGGGCAGTCATCCAGAAGTACTTAAAAACACTTGAAATTTGGTCAAGGAAATGGAACCTTATCTTTAATATATCAAAGTGCAGTGCTTTACACTTTGGTAATAAAAATCTGAGATATCAGTACCATTTATATGACAAGTTACTAACTAGTAAAGATAGTGAAAGGGATCTTGGAATAATTGTTGATGTCAAACTGACCTTTGACTCTCATATCACCTACATGATTAATAAAGCAAATAAGATTTGGTGGGCCATACATAATATGTACCTAAAAATCCAGGAGTACTTTTACCTATATATTGCTTACGTAAGACCTCATTTGGATTTTGGTTCCCGTTATGGAATCCATATAAAAAGAAGGATATATCCAGACTGGAGAAAGTTCAAAGAAGAATCACTAAACATCTAGTGTCATGTAAAGAAATTTCATATGAGGATAGATTGACAAAATTTGATTTAATGTCTCTTGAGGAAAGAAGAGTGAGAGGGGATTTATTACTTGTATGGGATTTACATAATGATGAACATCTTTTTGTGCATAGTAGTCTTGATCATAAACAAATCAAGATAGAAACTAGAGGTCATCCGCTTCAACTTTCCAGTAATTAATGTTTTACTAATAAAAGAGCAAATTTTTTTTCTCAAAGGGTAGTATCATCTTGGAATAAACTTCCCACTAAAATTGTAATTAGTGATAATAAATTAACTTTTAAAAATAGACTTGATGCTTTGAGAAATGAGAACAAGAATTCAAAAAGTCATTTGTAATGGAGAGGCCTATATTGGCAGTTCTTCACTTTTGTGCCTCTGATATTGTCTTAGTATAGCCATTTTTTACACTACATCATGAATTTGGCAGCTTTCATTTTTCAAATCCAGGCCAAAATGCGTTTTTGCACCTGTGGTGTGGAAAGACATATTAATGCCATGGAATAATGTTTTTGGTGGGGATTTGAATATTGTCACTACCAGGTTCATGAGGCTGGGTAATAAGAATGATATGCTGATAATGTGGTGTACAAATACAATAAAATGGACAGGTTATGAATGAACATTGCAGTATTTCAACATTCACTCAGAACTTCACTAATTTTTACTGTTTTAAGTCAAAACTTTCAACATAGCCATTTTTTCCCCACCACCTCATAAACGTGACATGTGTAATTTTTAAAATCCTGGATGAGATGAGTTTTTACACTTCTGATCAACCCTAATGCTATGCTCACCCCATTCTCATAAACTATACAAATCTCAGCATCTTTTAATGATCGAATGGGGTGAGCATTATGGTTGGCAACCCTAAGGCTTACCCCATGCCTGATTTGTGAAAACACAAGAAAGGCGACATTGTAATGTTTTTTCCTGTTTCTGCATGGAGGATGTGGTGGGGTGTTAGAATTAGAAACCCTAACACCATAGTTCCCTACTTTTGTTGGTGTAACCCTAACTAGTGCATTAATAATGTGGGTTTTTTTTTTTTTGCAAATAATCTATCTATCCTGCAATCCAGGAAACTGACAACACCCAATGCAGGGCACACTGGTACAACCAGAGAATAGTTTTAATATGGAACAGTATTCCTCCTGATGTGGTGGGCAATAAAGATATGGAGTCCTTTAAGGAAATGCAACCCACTTTTAAAGCACTCTGTAGTATGCTGCTGCAGCAGGCCTACCGAATAAAGCAATGTAATTTCAATGGCAATTAGTTCCCTTTGACATGCAGGAAACTGTTGCATTCACTTCATCCTGGCAGTGCCACATTTTCCTGAATGACAAAAGGGACTAAATGCCATTGACATTACAGTGCTTTATTCAGTAGGTCTGCTGCAGCATTTTTCAGAGTACCGCAAAATACAACAGTATTGGGTTTCATCCTGGGGGGTGCCACTGTATACACACACCTATACATACATTATAGAGATGTGGTAGCACCCCTCTAGTTGGGTCACCCATTCAGTGGATGTGCACAAAAGTTTGCATGCATGGTCTAAGGAGTAAGGTCTCTTAATTTGGCAAGTTTGTGACACTCCAACATCCAGATTCTGAGATCTGGATAGTGCAAAAAGTGGGAAAATGTGTTTGTTGTTGGGGTTTTTTGGCTGTTTTTTTCTCTCACCTACAGCCCATAAGGTTTGAAATTTTGTTTTGGCATTTTCAGGGTAGACGGGGCTTGCCCTAGATAGGTGCTTTTTTTCTGTTCGGTGAAAAAATATTAATCCATTCCCAAGTTATAAGAATTTGATATTGTGGTTCTGAGCATGCTCAGTAGGGTCCTTCATTTATATGTTTGATAGAAAAAAATAATTGCTGGCTCAACAAAGAAGATTCATCTTTTGTGAATTGAACATTCTTCTTTCATGAGAAAAAAATCTTTTATATTGCAACCATTTTGTTATTTATTTAAAAAAAGAAAAATAAATGTTGGAATCCATGAACATTATGCCCTGGACAAAAGTAAACACATGAATCTAGCTAAACGGGACATATTTAGTTAGATTCTGGTGTTTGTTTTTTTGGAAAAAGACTACAAAATATGAGGTTGGAATATCACTAAAATTAAAGCTCAGAGGCTAAATAAGGGGTTCAAATAATTTTTTCATGAGTAGACCCTTTTATCTTGTGAGTCTCATGAAAGAAGATGGTGGGACTTCAGGTTTTTTCATAGTTTTTTTTTTTTCATAATCTGACCTTCTTTTGTGAGTCACAAAAGAACTCACAAAAGAAAAATTTCAGCTCAGGAAAGAACATGGTAATACTTAGATTTGTTTTTCCATAGTTCATCATGAGACAGCCTTCTCTTGTGAGTCATGAAAGAAGGTCAGCTTCTGAAAGAACTATGACATAAAGTAAGTCCTACTATTTTCTTTTGTGAGCTAAGATTCTTTTTTTGTGAGTTCTTTCATGACTCATGAAGAGTAGGTTTGCTGGCAAAGGCACCTAGCTTCACCTGTGCTCTTTTCTTCTAGGTTACTTGTAAAGACAGAGCAAAGAACCTTGGTGGAGCAAGGAAAAGGACTAAGGCTTCTTTTGGCTAGGCGAATTTACTGTATGTTATTATTTTCTTTTGTACTCAAAGGGATTGTTATTGTTTGTTGCTAACATTTTATTGTTTTTTTTTCTCTGATTCAAATTGTTGTTGCTGGGTATACCTTCTGCTGCATTATTGCAGGGTGTGCCTACAGGTGTGTGCTTTCAGATTACTGCTGTAATCTTTTAATTCAAATTGTCTTTTGCAAGGTATATCTTCTGTTACTGCTTAATTTTTCTCTGTAGCAAAGTGTTTCTTACAGGGTATATCTTCTGTGAAATTATTACAGGTGGTGCTTTACAGGTTTTACAGTTTTATCTATCATTAGGATAAGCTTTCAGGGCTACTGCATTTGTTGCAGGCTGATTGTTTCTGCTCTTACCTCCATGTTTATTTTATCCGTGGTTCTTCTTTTTTGGCCGGGGAAGAGCTCAGCCACCCACTTCCATCCCCATCCAGCCCACACTACACTCCTTTTATAGGGTAGCACAGTCATGACATTTCCTGTAGCAAAGCAGGAAGGGGAGGATCTGGGGGGTATCCACACAGTGAATTCATTTACAGGGGCACAAGTAATTTAACTTGTTATAACAAGTTATGCAAAGACAAACAGCCAAAACACAAAATCAAACTTTTTCTTCCATTTTCCTCCTTCTACTTATTTTGACCAGGTTATAAACCCTGCAGCTTACCTGGAATTGATATTATTAACTGCAGGTACTGTGGGACACTGTTCAAAAGGGCAGTTATACAGGATTTAGGACACTGTCCTACATGCTGGGCTGTTGGACATTTAAGGGATCAGGTTCAGGCAGCATGGGCAGAGATTGCACACCTCAAATTGCATATTCAAGAGGAAATATATTATAAGAACCACCCACCATTTCCCCAACATCCAACAGAAGCACCTCAACCACAGAGGGTAGTTGGTTCTGGAGGTTGGCAGGTGGTTTGGAGGGGCAATCGGGTGCCCCACCACTTGGCACTCTCCAACATATCACCTCCACAAACCATATAAAAACTACTAACAGGTATCTGCCTCTAGCTCCAAAATTAAACAAAGGGGCAGAGGACACTGCAAAGCAGGACACTGCATCAAAGGAGTTAGCACAACAAAACTCACCCAAAACAGGAACCAAAACAAAAAAAGCAAAAAGGAAATCCAAAGTACTTCTGATCATAGGAAACTCCATGATTTTGGGAGTTGATATCTATCTCTAGTCAGGGGTAATAGTCAGACATCTCCTAGGTATATCAGTGTGGAGAGACACTGACCGCATTAACAAACTTGTAGAGGAAGCAGGAGAAAACATTGACATCCTGGTACACATAGGGACTAACAATCTCACCAGCCAGTCAGTTGTGGAGGCGAAGGAACACCTGGCCAGACTGGGTGACAAATTATCATCCATTTTATCTGGCATCTACTTCTCTGAAATCCTGCCAGTCTTGAGAGAGGGGAGCAGAAGGACGGAAGGTCAGAGAAGGGGATATAAGGGAGCTACACATGTAGCTCAAAGGCTGGTGCCAGGATAAAGGACACAAATCTGTAGATAACTAGCAACAGTTTTGGGAGCGAAAGTTCTTTAAATTTGATGGACTGCATCTGACTAAGGAGGGAGTCAGTGCATTTGGGAAGAAGTTTGATGTCTTTGCAGAATATTTAAAATAGCAGATGGGGATAGGGGTGCAACACCCGATACATCGAATGGGAAGAACGCCCCTCTCCTTCAGCTCGTGATCAAACCGGAGTTCAGCATGTTTGTAGTTCATTTGCATCACCATGTAAGAAAAAAGGTCCAGCACCCCATACAATGTGCAGGGGAAACACCAGACCTAGCCCAACAATTAACACACTGAAATCTGTCCAATTGAAAAATCATATACGCAGATGCTCGCCATCTGGGAAACAAGATCCCAGAACTGCAGGCAATAATGACAAAGGCTAAACTGGATATAGTAGCCATTAGCAATACATGGTTTACCAATAACCACACTTGGGAGACTTCAGTACCTGGCTATGTACTGTTCAGAAGAGACTGAAGTGCAAAAAGGGGAGGTCGATTGGCCCTTTATTTCAATGAAAATATCAAAGCTACATAATTCAGAATACACGTAAGGA
Organism: Neoceratodus forsteri; assembly: GCA_016271365.2. Taxonomy (NCBI): domain Eukaryota; kingdom Metazoa; phylum Chordata; order Ceratodontiformes; family Ceratodontidae; genus Neoceratodus; species Neoceratodus forsteri. Next base: position 105,521,227 of record CM057458.1, read on the forward strand.
GCCAGAAGAACTGTGGGTCACCCTGGAAACAGGAAATGGGACAGCCATACAAACTGGGGTTGTCTAAAGGCCTCTAGACAAGGGGGAGGACATAGACACATTACTGTTAGAAGATATACAAAACATGACAGCTAAAGGGGAGGTTCTGATAATGGGAGACTTCAACAAGCCAGATACAGATTGGTCAATACCGGCAAGAATATCTGCCAGAACTAGACACATAGTGGATTCCCTGCAGGGGGAGGCCTTCAAACAACTGATACAACAAACCACAAGTGACAGGGCTATCCTAGATCTAGTACTGACTAACAGGGAAAGGATCACAGATCTCCAGGTAGATGGTCACCTGGAGCCAGTGACCATCACATGGTATGGTTCACTTTGGCCACTAGAACTAAATCATCCCATTCCAAGGCAAAAATATGGGACTTCAGAGGAGCTTACTTTGATAAGATGGCCAACAGAGTTAAGCTAGCCCAGGCAAAAAGAAATACCGGTGAGGGGGTACAGGCAAAGTGGGCAAGCATTAAGGATGCAATACTTGAAGCAACATCCCATTGTGTAAGAGAGAAAATGAAGTGCAAAAGAAGAAGGAAACCATTTTGGTTCTCAAAAACAGTAGCAGGAAAGGTCAGAGCCAAAAGGCTGGCTTTCAAGAAATATAAGGGAATGCAGTGGGATGAAGATAGGGCGTCATACAAAACTTCCCTAAGGGAACCAGGGAAGACAGTAAGACAGGCAAAGGCCCAAACTGAGGAAATACTAGCATGAACAGTAAAAGAAGGTGAGAAGACTTTCCATAGATATATTAGTGAAAGGAGAAAGACCAGAGGGGGTATTGCTAAGATCAAAGGGGATAAGGGGGCATAAGAGGAGGAGGACCATGTAAAAGCATCTATCCAAATTAGATACTTCTACTCAGTATTTACTGAAGAGAAGGTAGGCAGGGCCCACAGCTCAGCACCATGGACACAGGGGGGAAGGAGGTGTACACTAGTCCTTTCACGAAAGAAAAGGTCCTACAAGGTCTTGATAAGCTCAGGGTGGACAAGGCAATGGGACCTGATGGCATACATCCCAGGGTACTAAAGAAGTTAAGGGTGGAACTAGCAGAACCATTATCAGAACTGTTTAGTGAGCCTATGAGCACAGGAGATGTCCCAGAAGACTGGAGAAGAGCCCATGTGATCCCGCTCCACAACAGTTATAGCAGTGAGGAGGCAGGGACTATAGACCAGTCAGTCTTACCTAAGTAGTAGACACGATTATGGAGGCACTCCTTAAGGAAAGGATACTGCAACCCCTGGAATCCATAGGAGCACAGGCTCCAAGACAGCATGAGTTTACAACAGGGAGGTCTTGTCAAACTAGTCTCATAGATTTCTTTGACTAGGTAATCAGAATGGTGGAGTAAGGGGGAGCAGTTGATGTCACCTACCTTGACTTCAGCAAAGCTTTCAATACTGTTCCACATAGAAGATTATTAAGCTGGGTAGGCTCGGGATTGGTCAGAAGTTGGTCAACTGGGTGGGAAACTGGTTGACAGGCAGAAAACAGAGAGTGGTGGTAAATGGTATACAGTCAGAAGAAATACAAGTCACAAGTGGGGTACCTCAGGGATCAGTCCTGGGGCCAGTCCTCTTCAATTTCTTCATCAGTGACGTTGCAGATGGACTGAAGGGTAAGGTTTGTCTGTTTGCAGATTTCACCAAGATCTGCAATGGAGTAGATGATCCAGACAGTGTGGGCAAAATGAGAAGATATTTGGATAAACTGGAAAAATGATCAGAAAAGTGGCAACTGGGGTTTAACGCAAAGAAGTGCAAGATCATGCACATAGGGGAGAGAAACCCTGAAGCTATCTGTAGGCTGGGAGGAGAGTTGCTGGCAGTCACAAGAGCAGAAAGAGACTTGAGCATCATCATCACTGATGACCTGAAATCATCCAAGCAGACCACTAAAGCAGTAGGTAAAGCTAGGAGGAGGTTGGGGTGTATTAGTAGGGGTATCACAAGTTGTAAGAGGGAGGTTATCATCCCTCTTTACAAGACATTGGTTAGGCCCCAACTGGAGTACTGCATGAGGTACTGGAAGCCACACCTTCACAAGGACATTAACCAAATTGAGGGAATCCAGAGAAGGGCAACCAAAATGGTGCAGGGACTGCATCAGAAAACGTATGAAGAGAGATTAATGGAGCTCAATATGTATACCCTAGAGCAAATGAGGGAGAGAGGTGATATGATCAAAACATTCAAACACCTTAATGGCATTGACAAGGTGAAAGAGTCTAACATGTTTCAATATAAGAAAAATAGCAGGACAAGAGACGCAGCATGAGATTAGAGGGAGGCTGATTAAGGCGTAATGTGAGGAAGTTCTTTTTCACATAAAGGGTGGTGGATGTATGGAACGGTTTATCTCAGGAAGTGGTGGATATGAATACAGTGCAGGGCTTCAAACAGGCATGGGATAGGCATAAGGGAGCAATATAGATGAGAATGAAGAGATAGGCCATTGACAGAGCAAAGGCCTATGGCACATTCATAAGATAGAAAAAGAAATGGGCAGACTAGATGGGCCTTGTGGTCCTTATCTGCCATCAACTTCTATGTTTCTATGTTTCTATGAAAGAAGAAAGTTGGCTCATAAAAGAGGGTGGGATTTTTTTCACGGTTCTTTTGTGAGGTCATATAAAAGAACCGTTATTCTTTTGCGAGATCTCATGAAAGAATTGTCCATTACTGGGACTTTCTTGATTTGTAAAGCTACAGCAAATGTTGTGCTGCCAGCTTCAGTTAGAGCAGTCTAGCTCCAACTATCTACAGCTACAGTATCTTATCTATCTATCTATCTATCTATCTATCTATCTATCTATCTATCTATCTATCTATCTGTCTGCTTATCAATCTATTCAATCTATTGTAGATATCTATCTTTTTTTTAATTTTCGCAAGTAACCTTGGTGCCCACCAACAGTACTGCTTCTCTTGTCCCCCCTCCCTTCCCCTCCAGGTCATCTGCCGCCTGTTCATTAAATATTTGTAGCAGCACCAGGATGCCCACCCCCGGTGCCACCAAAGATCTTATAAACACTAGTATGCCCAATCCCCAGTGTCGGCTACTGTTTCCCTAGAATAAAGAAAACCATCCCTTTTTGAACTTTTTCTTTTTTTTTAGCTGAAAAAAAAATAAAGTAGTCCTTTGGTGATCTGACTCCTCCACACCCCACCAATCCCACCATGACCCCCCACTCAGCACCACCACCCTGTACACACCGACTAACTCACCTGAATATGTGTCATGATCCGGTCACCCACGTTCTCACTTTAAGAATGAAACATTCATGAAATGTGAAGCCAGAGCTGGAGTTGTGCTGCTAGCTTCAGTTAGAGCAATGAGATGCCAATCATCTTATCTGTCTTTCCCACTCTATCTATCTATCAATCTGTCTGTCTGTCTGTCTATCTATCTAGCTATCAGTTATGACAGTATAAAAAGCAATAGAGGAACAGATAGTGTAAATGTAGATAACCAACCCCCCTTCAGATTTAGAACATTGAGAATATCTGAGTTATGTAAGGGCCTAAAGAATATTAATGTTGACAAGTCTGCAGGGCTGAGTGGTTTGGAGATTAGATTTTCGAGGATTGCTGCAAATCAAATCACCCCTACCTTTACCTACTCTTTAATTGGAGCCTAACAATGGGTAATTTCCCTCAAACATGGAAAGAAAGCAAAATAATCACAATATTTGAAGGGGGTGATGCCTTGGATGTGAATAATAATGTACCAATTGCATTATTATCCTTTCTGTCAAAATGGTTAGGAAAACATATTCACACTCAATTGATGGAGTATGTGGATAAATATAATATAATTACGCCATTTCAATCAGGATTCAGAAAGGGGCACTCAACCATTTCAGCTTTGTTAGAATTTAATAACGTGATCAGTACATCATTACATTCTGGTTTAGAAACTGCTGTTGAACCACTCCCTCCTTTTACATCACGTAAAGTCCATGAGAATGATACCTGGACCTTGGAACTAGCTGCAGTCTTACCTCAACGGCCACACTCAAAGAGTCTTCACCTCTGGGTGATTGTCAACTAGTAGGGACACAAACTGAGGCATGCCCCATAGGTCCATACTGGGACCCCTGTTGTTTCTTTTGTTTAACAACAGCATACCACAGTCAGTGTAGTACTCTCAAGTGAGACTATATGTGGATGATACCACCTTGATTGCTTCAGGGGAGAGTATTCAAGATCTTCAAATAAACATTCAAGCAGACTTTGATGGTCTGAGGGAGTGGTTCACCAGGTCAAGTCTCATAATGAACGTAAAAAAGACTAAGTTGATGCATTTTGTCCTCAAAAAGAACACTGCTCAGATTAAAATATTAATAGACAAAGATGAGTATCTGAAGCAGGTCAACAAATACAGCTATCTTGGCACTATTTTTGATGCCCACATGTCTTTTGGTGAACATATAAATACTACAATAGGATGAATAAATAAAAGAACAGGTACTTTACCCTGTACAACTAAATGCCTAAACAGAAAAGATTGGAAAAAAGTGCCAGAACAATTAATTATACCAACACTGACATATGGAGAGCTTGTATATCGCACAGTGACCTTATCCAACGGTAAACTGACTGAGTAGAGTCTATTTTGTGGTTCGCTCATGTTTACTGTATACTGAATGTACCCTGAATACTGACTATGAATTTTGTATGTATATCAACACATGCACTGTGAGGACAATTTATCTATGTATTGATTCTGTAAACTGTTGCTTATCCTTCTCTGTGATGGATCATGTCTATTATGTATGTATCATCCTGTTGTTATTTATCATGTATACTTTGGAAGTCCTATTTCCTTGTACCAATATGTTTTGTGCCCAGGTCCATCTTGAAAATAAGCTTTTGCTTAGCGTTGAATGCCTGGCTAAATAAAGAATTGATTGATTGATTGGTTGGTTGATTAAAGCAAATGTATATGCAATGTTTGTGTTATTAGGAGTTTATGTTATGTTTGTTTTTATTAAGTGTTTACTGTAACTTAGGTACAAACAGGACTGTCTTGAAAACAGGGTTGCATTACCTTAATGACATGTTTTCATGTCTGAAATTAAAGACTTTCTACTATGACTACTAGATCTGTTTGTCTGTCTGTCCATCTTTCTATCTTTTTAATAGTTCTTAAGTGGATGGGGGTGTCCACCTCCAGTACTACTTTTTGCCCCCCCTCGAGGTTGTTGCTCACCCACCTTTCAGTGTTTTTTTTAACTAATAAGGGGACAGTGGTGCACTCTAAAACCACTTTTCTTGCCCCCTTCAGGTTCCCCACCCCTTCCTTTAATATAAGTGGTGGTTCCAGAGTGCCACTGAACAGCATCCCGATACAATGGTACTAAGTCCCCAGTGCTGGCTTCTGTCCCTGTACTATCTGTCTGTCTGTCTTTTTTGGGGAAGGGCCCGGTACCCCCACCTCCGTCCTTCCAGGCGGATGCTAATCAGCCCCTTCCTCCTCTTACCACCCCCCATCCAGGCTTACCCCCCTGGGTGGGTATCCCTCCACAGAACATTAGTCACAAACCCTGGCTTATCCCAAGGATGGGGCCATGGGAGCAAGATCCCACCCCCGGCAGACCTTAGACAAAGCAGGAGTGGTGGAGGAGGTGGGAGCATCACCAGTGGGGCCAGAATTTTGTGAAGGCTGAAGTTCCCCAGTGGTGGGGCATACAATGATGTCAACAGGCATGCCTGATGTCTGTCCCTCCTCTCATGATGTGTGTCCTTGGTACTTGTGGCTCCCCAGCCTCTGCCAGGGGTTGCTATGGTACTGAATGCTCACCCCCTCCCCTCCCAGAAAAGAAGAGTTGCCAGAAGGCACTCAATCCTTCTCCACCCCGGCTGGCCCTCTGACTCCTGGGTCTGTTCCCAAACCTGGGTCATCAGCGTTGTGAGCAGACACCCTGCTGCTGCACCAGTGGACAGCTAACTATCTGTCTGTCCATCTGCCTGCCTGTCTGTCTATCTGTATCTGTAGCTATGTCTATATATCTGTCTGTCTGTCTGTCTGTCTGTCTGTCTATCTATCTATCTATCTATCTATCTATCTATCTATCTATCTATCTATCTATCTGTCTTCTTAAGCAGTCTGGGGTGCTCACTGCTGGTACCACTTATTTCTCACCCTTCCCTCCAAGTTGTCTGCTTCAGATGTGTTTTTTTTTTGTTTAGTAAGTGGTCATGGGTGCCCACTGTTGTTACTGTCTTCCCTTGCCCACCCTTCCATCCAGGTCACTCACCCCCCTTCATTTAATACACATTGTGACAGCGGGGTACCCACCCCTGGTGCTGATGAGCATCCCGACACTGAGATGCCCAATCCCCAGTGTCGGCTTCTGTCCCCCTACAATAAAGAAAATCATCCCTCATTGATCTTTTTATTTTTAGCTGAATAAGAAAATGGTCCATTGGCAATCTGACCCTCCAGCACCCCACCTATCCTACCCCATCCACACTCGGCAAACCACGACCAGGTAAAAGCAGTTTAATGAATTTTGAGTTTGAACTTTTATTCATAACTTTACATTTTCATATATTTTTGCAACAGATTTTCAACATAGCCTCATTGGGGCTGCACCTCATGAACAAGAGTGGTGAAATTATGGAAATCTGCCTCAAATGGTGATTTCGCAGTCACCGTGGAAAATCACATTTTCTGTGGTATTGAAAAACTTTCACTGCCCCTTGTTCATGAAGGGGAGTCATATGAAGGCTATGTTGAAAATTTGAGGTAAAAATATTAAAACACAGCAAAGTTATGTGCATACATTGAAATTTTCCATGCATGCTCATAACTTTGGTAATTTTCAGTATTTGGGCACAGATTTTCAATATAGCCTTTTTCCACAGCACAGCATGAACATGACAGCTGTCATTTATTAAATCCTGGTCAAAAAATGTTTTCATACTTGTGCCTTAAAATGACATGTTACTAGGGATTTGAGAATTTCACCTACCAAGTTCATGAGGTGAGGTCATAACATGGCTTTTCTGATCATTTTAGTAAAACTATTCAAAAACAACAAAGTTATAAACATACATTGAAATGTTTCTGCTTGATCATAAGTTCAGTAATTTTCAATATTTTAACCCCAAATTTTCAACACAGTCATTTTTTTTCACTCCACTTCATGAACATGCTAGTTGTCATTTTTCAAATCTGGACCAAAGTGTGTGTTCGCACCTGTTGCGTAAAATAACTTTTCAGCGGGGTTTTGAACATTTTCACCTACTGAGTTCATGAGGAGGGGGCATAAGAAGGCTATGTTGAAATTTGATGTAAAATATCATAAAATGACAATGCTATGAAAGAAAAACATTTAAATATTTCTTGTGCTTTCACAGTCTGATGGACTCCACATTTGATGCAGGGCCTGGAACCTGTATGTCTACAGCTGTGTAGCCATGTGGAAGTGCAGGGCCCAGCTAAATAGATTCTTCACTTGGCCTGGAAGTTAAGGGCCCACACCCAGGCAGACTAATCACTTGGTGCAGGGCCCAAAGAGCCTTGAGTGCCCACACCAGAGTGCCGTGCGCTTCATAGCCTGATGTTTCTGCTGGAACCTGTGTGAATGAGGATACAGTTCCACTATGTCAGAAAGAAAGGGAATCTATTGCAAAAAAAATGGCATTAATGCACCATTTAGGGTTCAACTTAAAGCAACAAAAGTAGGGAAATGAAATGTGGGATTAGAGTTTCCAGCCTAACTCTTCACTCACCAACCAGCAAAAAGGACAAGCCCGAACAAACAACCACAGATAGCCATCATCTAGTAAGACAAACAACATACAACTGTTTCCAGATGATACAAATGCAGTAGCACTGATGTGCTATCTCCATGGATTTTCATCTGCAGCTGGATAAGAACAGGTCCTACAGGTACTTATGCAGCCACCACACCTATGTGTGTGTGTCATACAGTGTGTTTAGCAGACAGAAAGCCGGATGGGACCTGTGCTTTTGAAGACAGAGGTACTCGTGCATACTGAAAGAGGTAGCTAGATGAAACTGTGTAACTGAAAACCTGATACCCCCTTGAACAATTTCTAGTTTTACTGCTGAAAACATGATACCCATATTGCAACAGTACTTCCAACAGTATAACAGCAGGCCTCATAGGGGCCTGCCCTTCTGGAGCCAGATGTCAGTGTGTATGTCTTTCACATGTGGGTGAAGAGGTGCAGGCTTCTCAGGGGCACTTCTGCAGACAGAAGATATGTTGCAATTTTGGTATCATGGATTTTGTGGTTCCTGTGATTCTACAGCCAGATGTTGGTGTGTATATCTTATATCTGTGACTGCAGAAGTGCAGGCCCATCAAGTGCGTGTATGTCTTACATTGTGCATGAGTACCTGAAGCAACAGAAGTGCTGGCCCTTTATGGGCCTGCTCTTCCAGAGACAAAAACTCATGTAATTTGAGTATCATGGATGTACTATATATCTGTGGCTGCAGGGGACTGTGCTTCTGAGCACAGAAGCAGTGTTGTAACTTGGGTAAAGAAAAAGCAAGGTTCACTCATTCCATAATGTAACCCAGTCAGCCACAGCAAGGCAAAGATGCAAAGTACAACAAAAAGCAGCAACACACAGACTTGCGGTTGGGGCAAAATTAGAACATTTATTATGCCCTTTTGGACTTCCCTGGCTGTTTGAGGGTACAATCCCTCTTCATCAGGTGGGGTATGTCTTGTGGTGTGTATGTCTTGTGGTGTGCATGCCACAGATACAAATCCATGAAGGTAGTACATCAGTGCTACTGCATTTGTGTCAACTGGAAAATGGTGTTTGTTGTTTGTCTGACCTAATGATGGCTGTCTGTGGTTGCTTGTGGGGGCTTGTCCTTTTGCTGCTGGGGGTGTGTGTGACACTTGGCCAACTGGTTATGATTATTGTATCATATTTGTAACATAAAAATTTAGTATGTGATTGTCTCACATAAGACAGCCTGTGCTTTTATGGGTGCACCTGCTCCCCAGGTTTCAGTGAAGCTACAGGATATGCAAACTGACCAGAAGATCTCTGTAATGTAATTAACTTCCTTGAGAAATTGCATTTTATGGCTTTTTTATGACCTCATGTTTTTGAAGTGGAAATCAAATGTGACTTTATGACTTCAGAAACAGGACACCATTAGGCTGATTTCTGTTTTTTTTGTAACATATCGATGCCGGTGTGGGAGTGCTAAGTTCAAAGGAAACGTGTAATTAAGGAGTTATATACAGGAAATGTCTTTTTTCTTCTGACGGCACCTTATTTAAAATACCTCCTGAGAGGAAATCATGTTTGTACATTTCTGATTCGAAAAGAAGGAACTAGATGACACACAGAATGGGTGTGGAGACTCAGAGTTTAAACTGATACTTGTGTCTGAAATATTTGTCATATTATTTTGGGACTCCAAGAGAAAAACAGTTCTCTAATCTAACTTAAGCACTTCCAGAAGCAATACCTTAGACAGCAAGGCCCAGATATTCAAACTGCTCCCAAAATGTGCGCAACAGCAGGAACAAGCACAATCAATTGCGCATATGCGCAACAGGTGCGATATTCAAACATGGAGCAGAGCAAATTGCGCAAGCAACCAACGTCTCAATATCGCACATACTGCGCCATCGCGCAACCAGGAAGGAGAAGCTGAGCCAAAATGCTGCGCTATGGCGCAACCATGGAAGCTCAGCTGAGCATTTCAGAGCTGCCATAGCAAGCACAGCCCCCAGAGCAATGGAACTGCACATCCAGGGAGGCAGGCTGGGGCCCACCGCCAGCCATGCCACACATGGGCACAGGAACTCACTGCAGAACCCACACCACACCGGCACACCCCAAGCACAGCATCACTGGGGGTGGGACGGATGATCCACGTGCCCATGGGGACAAGCCAACTAAAGCATAGCAGAGCCATGACACCCCAGCACAACCACTGGCAGGCAGAGAGTGCCACACACAGGGGGTTGACAACCACAGTGCACATCAGTCCCCCCCGTACGCACAGCACAGCCTGCACCGTGCCCCCAAGACACCGCTCATGTGCAGTGACAGGCACTGCAGGAAACACCATGCACCCTCCATGCCACACGTCAACCCCATGCTGCAGAGAAGCATACCAGCCAGACCCACCCTGTGCACCCAGCAGTGGGTGGCAGCAGATGGCAAGAGCAACAGAAAGGCAATGCTATGCTGGTGATACCTCCCCATGGATACACACACACACACACACACACACACACACACAATATATACCCAGGACCATAGCAGCCCAGATGGCATGTACACCCCTGCAACGGAGCACCCATAGCCAGTTGCAAAGCAGACACCAACACAGCAGTTGTATCAAAATAGAAATGTATATTTCCAAAACAACAGATAAACAATAACAGGTGAAACTATGTACAAGTTGGGGGGGGGCAGGTAAAAGGCAGGGGTGTTCAAGGGGGAAGGAATAAAAACTTGGAGAGGGAAGGCAGGGTGAAAGGGATGGGAGAAGTGGGAACGGAATGTGGGCTACGACCCAGCTGGCTAGTGGTCCTCCCCCTGCTGGCGTCCCCTCCTGTGCTGCCACCGCCGTTCACCCTGGCGCTGTATGGCCTGCAGGAGCTCCCGGTTTTCAAGTCCGACCTGGGTCAGGCGCCGCAGATCCTGCGACATGCGTCTCAGCACCCCGAGGCCTAGGAAAATGGGAACACAGTCAATGGCTGAGACTGACCACAACCCTGAACACCACCCAACCTGCAACCCATATAACCAATGTCCTGCACCTGTGATGGCATGCACCCACCCACAGTGAACATGCACATGGCCATCACAAACAGGCGGCACCAGCTATCGCACCACCACCCACACACACTGCCCACGTCAATCACAGTACAAACTAGGCTGTCAAGTGATGTGGCAACGTGGTAGCGATGCCAGTTACAGCTATGTGCCCAGTGCATGCCTGGACCACCTGTGATGCATACACAGATGTGTCGTGATGCTGCACTGTGATGCAGGTCACCTGTGTCATGCCTACATACATGGATACATAAACAGTGTCGGCAGATAAGGGCCTATGGGACACCCAGTCTGGCCATTTAGCCTTGTACGTTCACTCTGTTGTCCTATAAGTCCGTTCCCCCTCACACCTGACCTCCAGAATTCCTTCATGGCTAACCCACGCATACATAAATCCCGTAACCAAGTCAGCCCCACCACATCCTCTGGCAGGGTGTTCCACTTGTCCACCACCCATTCTGTGAAGAAATACTTTCTCATGTTTCCTCTTAATCGAGCCCCTCCAACTGCATCCCATGCCCTCTAGTCCTGGAACATCCTTTACGCTACAAATATTGTTTTCCTGCACTCTGTTCCCCTGTACAATACTTGTATGTCCCCATCATATCCCACACCTCCTCCCCTCCCGGAGTACATGTTCAGTTCCGTCAACCTGTCTGCATAGGACTTGTGATGCAATCCATGCACCATCCATGTCACCCTCCTGTGAACCCTCTCCACCCAGTCCATGTCCATACGCAGGTATGGTCTCCGGAACTGTACACTGTACTCCAGTGTGGGGACTCACAAGTGTTTTGTATAGTGGAACTATGACCTCCCCTTTGGTTGTGTCCAGCATGGTTGGTGGTCTTGCCCCCCCAGCATGCAATAGCACCCATGACGTAATGATACTCACACTCCTCCAGCAGCTCGGTCTGACGCTGCTGATGCTGCTGCTGCTGTGGCACAACATCCCGTGGCACCGGGGCCCTGGCATGGCCCACATCCCCGTGGTCCGGTGTCCTCACAATCCGGCCTGTGGGAGACATATGGTGAGACAAACATCAGTGTGACTCAAAAGCAGAGTGCCCCTGCCCCAGTGAGGTGCCTGCCCACACAGCCATAACCATCCATCGCTACAGCTGCACACACTGACACACCTATGCACGCCCAAGCACACACACACCCCTACAGAGAATATAGGTGCATAGATGGTACACTCCGTGGCCTAGGCACAAGGCCCCGCCTGTGCGTGAGAACGCAGCCGCCAACAGGTCCGGCTCCCTCCGGCGGAGGTCACTGTACCGGTGCTGGCACTGCTCAGCAGACCGGCCCCGGCCAGTGACCCCCACCAGGTCAGTGGCCACTTGCTGCCACACATGGGTCCTAGGCATGGTGAGGGGGGCCTCACCATACAGTGCCTCACAGTGGGGCTCCACTAGGGCCACCAGGTTGGCCACTTCCAGCGGGCTCCAGGACACCGCCCTCCTCCTAGCCATGGCACCAACTTTACAGCAGGCAATATGGCACCCCGCTGCGCTGTAACCCCATGTGGAGTTGTTGCGCAATAGACCAGCACAGGCTCCAATCGCGCTCTTCGAACAGCGCCGTCACTTTGCATAGCGCTGTCACCAGACAGTGCAATAGGGACGTACACATGGCATGCCAACAGTGCCAGGGGTCAGAGGGCATACACAAGGTCACGGCAATGACGCAAGGCTACGCACAGCGCCATAGGATGTATAGGCATCCTGCGTGACTGCTAAGCAGAGCACCAGTGCCACAGTGGACTATCGCGCCAGAAGTGCCACAGCGCCATATAGTGCCCAGTGCTGTGCGCCACTGGCACAATGGTGGCCATGGCCTGAATCGCCTATCGCGCTCAGCAGGTCTGCACCGCGATCGATGCATGCGTAACCTGTCTGGGCATGTGCAATGCAGTGTAGCACACAGCCACAAACATGCGCCATCGGCTCAGCCGGACCTTCTGTATTGCGCTAAGCGCAAATACGCGATATTCAGCCGACATATGCAAATCAGTCGATCAGCCATTCAAAGGCGCAGTGGCACGATTAGCATGTCATTAAAGTTGCGCCACACCTCATTTGCATGTGTTGCACTATAAAACTGCGACACTGGGTTGTGGTGGCCAGATTTGGTTGTTGCAGGTGAGAGGTGAGTTACATGCTGTGTGATGCTCAGGACAATGCTCATGGGCAGGGGTGCTGGAGGATGATATAGGTTGGGGGCTGAGCATGATGAGGCACTTAGAAAGGGCAGAGGCACCCTTCCATCAGTATCTGCCATGCGGAGAGGAAGAGGGGGGGCTTCTGCCCCTCCCGGCTGGCAGCTATGCTCATGGGGAAATGCTGTGGACTGCACAGTGACTGGTGTCCACTTCCACCCATACAGATCACCATGACTGACGAGAACCAGGCTGAGGCTGTGGACGGCGGGCGTAGGAGGAGGCCAAACTTCACCACGGCAGAGACTGAGGCCCTCTTCCAGGCCTACCTGGTGGATGAGCCACTTTTGAGTGGGCGGAGGGGCACCCCTCAGCAGCGTGCAGCTGCATGGGAGGGGGTAGCTCTGGCCGTCAACCTGCATGGAAGCCACCAGCGCTCCGTGCAGGAATGCCGGAAAAAGATGGGGACTGACCGCAGGAGGCTGAAGGAGAAGGTGGCAGCCTTCAGGGTGGCATGTGCTGTCACAGGTGGGGGACCACCAGTGGTGTTGCAGCTGACCCCGACTGAGGAGACACTGGTCGCGGCCATGCAGCCGAGTGCCATTGCGGATGTTCCAGGCGGAGGATTCCAGACAGGTGGAAGCCCATCACTGCATGGTATGACATGGTGATGTTGTGGGGGGGGCTGTTGTTCACATGCACTCACATGTACTCTCTTTCTGTTACAGATCCTGTTCGTCTGCAGGAGACGGTGGTGGTGGTGGGTGCTGACAGTGAGGCAGACCTGCTGGACCTGGAGGAGGGACCATCCACTTCCGCCAGCAGCCTGCAGGCACTGCAGCAGCATGCAGACTGGCCCAACAACTCCGGTGGCAGTGATACGGGTGCAGGGGGTGCACAGCCTGTGTCACAGCAGTCTGGCATGCAGGTATGCCAGCATGCTGTGCCTATGGCAGTGGCACGCACCGGCACTATTGATGATAGCAGGCCTGCAATGGCCAGTGAGAGGTGTGTGTCCCACGACGGACACATGGCAGGCCAGCACGTGCCCCTGGGCCATCCTGCTCCACACCTGTGTACCAGCATGCTGGCACAGTCACAGGCTGTGCCTGTCAGCACCGGTGGGGCAGCATCGGTGGCTGAGCAGGTGTCTGGCACTGTTGACAGCACAGGGGTGGAACAGGTGGACCTGGGGGCTCAGCAGTTGGAGGGGCGGCAGCAGCAGTTGCACACCAGGCCTGGGGGGACAGCGTCAAGCAGTGGCACTTGTCCACTGCCCTTAGATCCGCCCATACCTGGTCCTGGCGAACAGCGGCCACCCTCAAGGGGTGCTGTGCACCAGGACCATCCACACCCTGGGGGTCACGATGCCATTGGGGCACAGTACCCATTGGACGCGCACACCCGCCTGCTGCAGGAGTCGGTACAGCTGCAGGGGCGGGTTGCAAGGTCCGTGGAGGCACTGTCTGTGTCCGTGGAGCGGCATAGCAGGGAGTGTGCTCATGACCGAGCTGAGATGGTCCTTATGCGGACGGATGTGACCGCTGCCATTGACAGGCTGACCCAGGCAGTGGTCTCTGTGGCGACCGCATTGACCACACTGTCTGGTGCCCCTGTACCACGCACTCCACTCCCTGTTCCCGGCGTCGTGCGACACCAGGCCTGTCGATGCCGGGTTCTGCTGTGGGCATCCCGAGCACCCCTGGTGCAAGTTTGTTTGGCGGGATGCAGAACCCTGTGCGGGCAAGGTCGCGGTCGTGCACTGGGACCCCTGGTGGTGCACTAGCGCCACCCGATGTGGCCCCTGCTCAGCCTGCCAGTGCTGCTAGGCCACGGTGGGGCCGCCCACGCATCCGTGGTGGCCGTGGGACAGTGCTCCCTGACTGAGCTGTCTCCCAATGCAGGCCCTGTCTGGTGCTGCCCTGTGTGCAATGTGTGTCATGGTGGGCAGTGCACTGCTGGGTGCTCTGCTCACCAAGCTGACACACGGACCACCTGCACACTCTCCCAACTGCTGTCCACAGGTGCGTGTGGATGATGATGCCTGCATTGCACTGTACACCAAGGTGCAAGGTTGCCCAGGTCCTGACACACGTACGTGGACAGTCCAGGTGGTGGGGGTGGTTGGTGGTGCTGTGTGTTGGCGATGTCATTTCCGCAGTGCTGTGCTGCTGCCCCTGTATGCTGCCTGTGTGTGTGTGTGTCCATATGAGTGCTCACCCCTCTCTGATGGTGTGTTGGTATGCCTGGACCCTTCAACTCCCCTGACCTTCATGCACGGTGTGTTCCCCTGTGTGCCTGTGGTTTGCGCATGGACAGTGTTGCCTGCACATGTCCCCTTGACTTACCTGTGTTGTGCGTAGTGCTCTTCTGCAATGGTGTCCCGGTGCAGCTGGGCCTGCCGTGTCAGTCGGGGGTCCCTCCATCCTAGGGGGGGCTGCTCATCACCCACATCACCGGCGCCACTGGCGTCCCCATCGCTGTCCCCCTCTTGGACCTGTACGGCTATCCCATGGTCTTTGGCCATGTTGTGCAGGATGCAACAGGCCAGGAATATCCCACAGGCCTTTTGGGGGCTGTACTGTAGGGCTCCGCCAGAGGTGTCCAGGCATCGGAAGCATGCCTTGAGTATCCCAAACACCCGTTCTATGATGTTCCGTGTTGCGGCATGTGCCTCATTGAAACCGTGCTGCTCTGGGGTCGTGGGGTGCCGGTATGGTGTGAGCAGCCAGGGATGGAGTGGGTATCCACAGTCACCTGTGTGGAGATAGTGGAGATCAGTGTCATGTCAGGTCCATATTGCCCATATCCTTGTGTGCCACTACCATGGCACCTGTGTCATTCCCACCCTTGCACAGAGTTTGCATTCCATACATGTGTACTCACCCACTAGATGACCCGTGGGGATGTTCCCACTCTCGAATCGATGGCACAGTGCAGATTGGTGCCATATGAAGGCATCATGTGCTCCGCCAGGGTGTGTGGCACAGACATTGATGATGCGCCCAGTGGCATCACACACCACCTGGCAGTTGACACTGGAAAAGCCCTTTCGGTTCCGATATGCATGGCCGTCGGGGCCAGGTGGCGTGCGAATGGCCACATGGGTGCAGTCTATGGCCCCTAGCACACCAGGCATATGTGCTACCCTGTGGAACTCCTGCATGTTTGCTGTACGCTCTGCCGCGGTGCTGGGGAAATGGATGTACTCTACAGCATGAGGCAGCAGTGCGCTGAGGAATTGGGTGAGGATGCGTGGCGTGGCCGACTGTGTAATGCCTGTGGTGTCCCCTGTATCGGCCTCTGGAAGGTGCCCGTGGTGAGCAGGCACATGCAGGCTGTCACCTTGGTCTCCAGGACAGAGCATGACTCCGTCGTGAGGGTGCCTGCATCACATCACTGCACAGCTCGCTGAGCCATCTCAGTATTGCCCTGTTCGGGCGGTGCAGACCACAATCTCGACATCTGTTTACAGCTCGTAGCTGATGCGGGCACGATACCGCCTGTCGGATCTCGACGGGCCTCCGCGGCACGTCCCCTGCAATGCTGTCTCACCCCTCATTACAGCTTCATGTGGAAGCTGACACTGTCCATCTCCCTGGCTTCTGCCCCCAGCTGCTGTTCCTGTGTTACCCCCACTGCCCCCACTGCTGCTTCCACTGCACCGGGCACCCCCCACTGGCCTCTCTGTCCTCCAGGACCCACTGTCCCTCTCTGCCCTTCCTGCTCCTGTCTCTCTCTCTTCTCTCTCTCTCTGTCTCTCTGTCTCTCTCCCCCAGTTTGCGGCCTGCTGGGGTTCTTGCGCCGCTCCCTTGAGCCTTTTTATTTTGGCTCACATCCAGTACTGTGCATCCTCCGGCTGAGCCACTCTTGCGCATTGCGCAAGTGTTCAGATCTCGCAGTGCGCACTTTATGCATGGACCCGCCCCCTTTGGTTGCGCATGCCTTCATTTCCATTGCGCTGTTGCTCAGTATGTTTTCGGTGGCGCAACTGGCCCCTTCTCAATATCGCAGAATGGCTACATTTTTGAGTTGCGACGTTAAGAACCCTTGTTGCGCATGGCGCAACCCTTTTGAATATCCAGGCCCAAAGGTCTAAATGTATTGTTGTAGGAGTTTTTGTTTTGTACTTTTCCCTTGTTCTTTTATGTGATTGTTAGCTCTTTGACATATTGTTCTGTGTTTACATTTTTTATATTTTTATCATTTTTTAGTAAAGTACCTTTTCTTTGAAAGACCGTCTGGGTGTCTGCCAGTTTTTTTGCATGTGACGTATAGATAGTTCAGTCTGACAATTGTTCAACAGCTTGATGGTGTTACTGAGTTTGAGTAAAAAGGTAAGAATATACCTAAGGTCTCTTATAGAGTTAAAAGGGTTTATTTTGGATACTTGGTTAGGTGCCCTTAGGCAAAACATGTATTGCATCCCCCTGAAGAGAATATTATCTGAGCCTGTACATTTGGGTACACTAGCATAAGGTGCACAGTTTGAATCCCCAGAACTTGAGACTAAAGGTGATTCAGACCCAAAAGCAGAAAGGAGGGTTATCCTGCCTGTTACCTGTTCACACTGTTGCACTCTGAGGTTGGCACTGTGGGAGCAGAGGGCCTGACCTGTGGAGTGCGTTTGTGACAAGAGGTAGTTAGGATTGGAAACCCTAATTCTAGATTTCCCTACTTTTGATGCTTTAATCTGAACCCTTACTGGTACATCAACAACATTTTTACATAGATAGACATAGACATATATTCTTTGCAAAAACTTTGTTAATGGACCTGTTAGGGCAACTCACTGCCACTCAAGTGGGAAAATGTGGCATTAGAGTATCCAGTACTAACTCCCACTCCTACCCACCAAACAGTAAAAGGAGCAAGCATTAGGGTCTGGGGTCTCCTAAGTCTCTGCGTCACTATAGTTTTGGGTCTCCTAAGTCTCAGCTTTACTATAAGATGGTGGCTTGGATGTGTACCTTGTGCTTCAGACAGGAGGCTATGGGATGGGGAGGGGTGGGCATTAGGGATGACAATCCCAAGGAAGACCCCACCACTGATTTGCCAAGACTCTGGAGACCCAAATACCTAATATTTGTTTCTTTTGCTGCTTGGCGAGTGGGGGTGGGAAGTTAGGGCTGGAAATGCTAACACCACATTTACCTGCTTTTGCAGCATTACATTACCCTAACTGGTGCATTAACAGTGTTTTCTGCAAATAATTTCCTTTCTTTGGAACCTGCATTAATGGATGCAGGTGCCTTGTGCTAAGGGAAGACTCTGCCTACAGAAGTACAGGGCAATTGCTGGCCCTACAATTCTGTGTAGTGATGGATGTGAAGAGTTCATTGGGCTATGTGTTGGGTTACGGAATCACAGAGCCCTACGGTCCCTGTGCTTCCATGAGGCTGCAGAGACAGATGCGCATGGCAAATAGTGCATCTGTCAGCCAATGCAAATGGCCCTCTGCCTCTCACTGGGGGAGAGGTACAAGGCCCCATTCCAAGGGGACAGTTGGGTTCACTGTATGGTACCTGGGCCCATGCGACAAACACTGCACTTTTCATTCCTTGGCTGGGGGGGTCAGTTGCATAACAGTGCCATCCCCCCACTCTCAGCTCACCAACACAGGATCGCAAACCATGTCTGCTAGGATGAAAACTGGCACTGCACAGAGTTTTTTTAACAATTATAATTTTTTTTTGTTTTGTTTTTAAATTTTGATGCTAAAATTTAAAAATACTCATAATATGATTTGCCTTATAAATGAGATATGTATCATTTATAGTATATTGGCCAAAATATCACTTCACACCAGAAGTGAGAAAACATGTCTCATCCAGGCTTTAAGTAAGCAATAAGACATCATTGAGTGTTGGTAGTACTGAGATATGCACACAGCCAGGAGTGTAATAAGTCACAAGACCACAGGCCAAGTGCCTTCAACCCCTGAGTGTGCGCGTATTACTAACACCCAGCCATGTCTTATTGCACTGATAAAATGGGCAGACTGGATGGGCCTGGCAGTCCTTAGATGCTGACAATTTCTATGTTTCTATGTTTCTGCCTGCTTCCATCTATCTGTCTGTCTGTCTATCTCTCTCTCTCTCTCTCTCTCTCTCTCTCTCTATCTATCTCTCTATCATATTCCTTAAGTGGAGCAGGGAACCCACCCCTAATACCTTTTTTTCCCTGCTCCCTTCCCTCTAGGTTGTCCCCCTACACTTCCCAGTATTTATTTTGCTTTTGTAATATTAAATATAAGTGGACTGTGGTGCCCACCCCAATACCACTTCTCATGAACTCTTCCTCCACTCCAGGTCACTCGCCCCATTACCAGAAAAGTATGCCCGACACTGGGGTGCCCATTAACCAGTGTTGAATGTAATCTGAAATTAAGAAAACCATCCCTCTATGAATATATTTTGTTAAACCTGTAAATAAGAAAAAGGTCCCTTGCTAATCTGACCTCCCATCTCAACCTCCCACTCAGCCTCTGCATCACTGCAGTGGGTGGTGCAGGGTACGCTAGGGTACACCATGCCATAGCCCCTCTGTGCACCCCCACAAATGCCTCCCTCTGGTTGCAAGGGGAATGGGTGATGACCCACAGTGCCGCCCCAGCCCACGAGGTAGACTGGAAGGGCTGGGGCAGCTATACCACGGCAATATGTTCAGTGTCCTGTGTCAGTGCCACAGGTGTGGGGGGGTCCACTGATGGCCTCCAGGGCACAGGTTGCACCTTGCTGGGAGTGTGGAGGGTCGAGTTCTCAGGTCGACCTCTCCCTGGTGTGTGTGGTAGCGTGGGTCCAGGTGCCCACAGGGGTATGCATGACTCAGACTCACGCCTGCCAGTGCAAGTGATCCACTCCTGGACCTGGGATGGGCATCCAATCGGATGCCCTCCCGGGTCTGCGACTCCACCCCAGGCAGCCCTGCAGAGTCCTGTGCACCGGGAGGAGGATCTGTGGACAGGTGTTCAGCATTGGTGAATTGCACCATGGCCACACCTGTCCACAGGGCACAGGGCCATGGGCAGGGTATGTGACATTTCCGCATAACCCCATCCCCTTCATGCATAACACCCAATGTGAACAGCAAGGTAGTTGCAGCTACTAATCAACCAATACTGAGCCAATCCGCAGTGACACTCCATATTCTTCTTAAGATGCTGCTCTGTTACTTAACCACCTTGTGTGGCCCATAGCCCACTGAGTCAGCTCTGAACAGGCCAATCCCTAACTGCACCCTCCACCCAAGGAGGGGCACTGCTGACTTCTGACCTACATCAGAGTATTATCCTTTTCCTGTGGCTGGTGCCCCTCAGTCCTCAAACTCTTTTCAGCCATTAGAGCACCGGCATTAGTGCGCTGGCACATCAAGGTGCCAATTTTGGGATTTATGCCCCCTTCCTGAGGTCCGCCCCCCTCAAAGTTACAATAATATTGAAGGGGGGATGGGCATGGGAGGTGCAGCCCCCTGCAAAAACAGGGGTTGATGAAATCATGACCTGGGGCCATGATGACCAGGCACACTAACACTGGTGCTCTGAATGGGTGGAACTACCCCAGACCACCAAGGTTTCACCTGTCCCCAGCCTAAGGGCCCTCATGAAAGGAGCAACGCCTGTCACCCCACCCCCATGTATGCTGGCACCACAATACAATGCCACAATACCAATAAATTTATTTATTTGTTTATTAATTTATTTATTTAAAAGTTTAACCAGGCTATACATACTGAGCTGAAAACAACTCATTTCCCATTGTGCCCCATGACTGTGATGACCTGCCTAACTGCTTATACCTAAATTCTAACACCCCAAAGCAGAAGGTGAAAAACCTGAGAAACCCTATTAGGGTAAAAGACTCCTAAAGGGATCCCCCATAGTAAGACAACGGGTTCCCTAACCTCAGTTCCATACCCCTACTTTTTTGAGGGAAGGATTGGGAGGGTATCTGCTGCAGCTGGGGTGAAAATATGCAGAACCCCCTGATGCATAGGTACAGTGCATAGAGATATAGAATTTGACAGCAGATAAGAACTGCCTGGCCCATCTAGTCTGCCCATTTTTTCTAACTTTTAACTTATGCTACAGACTGTAGCTGATCTGCGGGCTTTACAACTCTTCCCTTTTTCTAGAGCTCCCCTTGTGTGTATCCCACACATTTCTGAATTACTCCACCATTTTTGCCCCTACCACCCATGCATGGAGGCTGTCCCAAGCATCCACCATCTTTTCTATAAAAAAATACTTACTCACATTACTCCTGATTCTTCCTCCCTCCAACTTCATCTCATGTCCCTTAGTTCTTGTCCAGCTTCTTTCTGAAAGATGCTACCCTCCTGTACCTTATTGATCACTATAAGGTATTTATATGTCTCTAACATGGTCCCCCCTCTCTCTCCACATCTCTAAAGAATACATATTGAGGTCTTTCAGCTTCTCCACATATGACTTCTGGTGCAGCCCCTGTATCATTTTTGGAGCCCTACTTTGGATTGCCTGCACAATGTTTGTTTCCTTCTTAAGATGAGGCCTCCAAAACTGGACAATGTACTCCAGATGGGGTCTCCATAATGATCTGTATAGAGGCATCATCACCTCCTTTTTTCTGCTTGTAATGCCTCTCCCTATGCACCCCAACATCCCACTGGCCCTTCTAACAGCCTTCTCAAACTGTCCAGCCACCTTTAGGTCCTCACATATAATTATTCCTTGATCCTTCTCTGTTTGGTGGCCTACATTAGCCTCCCTCCACCCCCACTGAGTACTCCTCTTTTGGGTTCTTGTGACCTAAGTGCATAATATAGCACTTCTTTGCACTGAATCTCAACTGCCATACATTTGACCAATTCTCCAGCTTGCCCAGGTCCCTTCTCATTCTTCCACCCACCTGGTAGGTCTTCCATATTGCAGATCTTAGTGTCATCTGCAAAGAGGCACACATTCCCCTACAGCTCCTCTGCAATGTTGCTTATGAAGATATTAAAGAGGACCGGGCCTAGCACTGATCCCTGAGGCACCCCGCTGATTGCCTCCCATTCTATGGACTGAACTCCATTCACTACCACCCTGTGTGTCCTACCACTCAGCCAATTTCAAACCAAGTTAACCACTCTGGATTTGACTCCCAGGCTACTCAATTTGTTCATTAGGCTTTTATGCAGGACGGTATCAAAGACCTTGCTAAAATTCAGGAAGGCCACATCTACCACCCCTCCCTGATCAATCTCCCTTGCTACCCAGTCGAATAAATCTATCAGGTTTATTTGGCAAGACCTGCCTGCTGTGAAAGCACGCTGTCTCAGATCCTGCTGTCCGCTGGATTCAAGGTATGTCATGGTCCTTTTCCTGAGAAATGATTCTATCAATTTTCCTACCACTGAAGTTAGTCTGACTGGCATATAGTTACCTGCCTCCAGCTTGCTCCCACTCTTATGGAGACAGACAATGTTCACCCTCTTCCAGTCTGCCAGAACCACACTCGTATCTAATGATTTGTTGAACAAGGCTGTCACTGGTCCTGCTAGCTCCTTTCTTAGTTCTTTTAGAATTCTGGGATGTATTCCATCTGGCCCCATTGCATTATCTATTTTCAGTTATTTTTTTTAATTTCTTTAGGACTCCCTCTACTGTGAATGGACTAGTATCTACCTTCACCCCCTTGGTACTTCTTACACCTAGTTGTGGTCCCTCCCCATCCCCTTCTACTGTGAACACTGAACAAAAATATTTGTTCAGGATTTCTGCTTTTTCCTGGACCCCTTCTGCTGACTCCTCCCTTCCCTTTTTAGTCTCACAATCCCAACCTTAGTTTTTCTCTTTTCTTCTCTCTAATGCATCTAAAACAAGTCTTGTCTCCTTTTTTAATTGCCTTGGATATTCTTTCCTGTTTCTATGTCTTGGCCTTTCTGACTGCTTTCCTTGCATCCTTTAGCTTTTCCAGATGCATTCCTCTGTCTTCCTCTCTCTGTTTCTTTGTATTTTCTGAATGCTATCTTTTATTTCTCTCACCCTCCTTGCCACCTCCTGTGAGAACCAGAGTGACTTTTTTTTTAAATTAAATGTACTTTATTAATTTGTATCCATACATACAGGTAGTACAAGGAGTTACACAGGTACAGCTTGATACAGGTAAGACGAACAGGAGCCTTAGGGTTACATTGGCTCAACCAGAGTGACTTTTTCTTCCTCTTTGTTTTACCTATTTGCCTAATGCAAAGGCTCATGGATTCTGTTATGGCTCCATTAATGTGTGCCCTTGTTCCTCTACATACCATTTTCCTACTCTACCCCCTAGGGCTTTCTTTAGACACATCTCTATCTTTGCAAAATCGATGCTTCTGAAATATATGACCCAAGCCTTTGTGTGGCTGGATTCCTCTACTATCCTCACATTAAACCATACTGTACTGTACTGTGGCTGATGGACCTCAGGTGACTCCCTACTTCTTCATCCATCTCCCTTTCTCCATTGGTGAGCACCAGGTCCAATACTGACCCTTCATGGGTGTGTTCTATCACTAGCTGTCTGAGTCCCTTCCCCTGAAGAGCTTCCAGGATGTTTCTGCTCCTTGCTGTGGCTGCAGTATGGATGCTCCAATTGACATCTGTCAAATTGAAGTCTCCCATCACCAATATTGTATCTCTCCCTTTGTTGCCATTTCATGGATTGCTTCCACTAGCGCATTGTCTAACTCCTTCTTCAGTATTGGAGGCCTGTAGACTACACCTACTCAAATGGCAGTACCATTCCCTGTTTCCTGCATGACCCACAGTTCCTCCCCTACCTCCCTTATGCCCTTTAAATAACCCAGGCCCCTCCTATAGCAGATACCATTCCCACCTCCTGGGAAGCTTAACCCCCATTTCCTCTCTGCCCTAGTTGGGTGGCCTCCCCATCACACTTGCCAGTCCTGGTGTCATTAAGGGTGTGTCTCCAGACAAAGCTCCCCCTGCTACTAGTCCCTTGCAGGCTCTGTCATTTTCTTACAGGTCACAACCCTTTCTTCCCCCCCAACAAACAAGATGAACACTGAACTTGGAAGAAATGGCCACAGTCATACATTTATTAATATAGGCCAATTGGCATCAGCTCACAGTGCAACTCATAAATAGGCATGACATGCACAGCAAGGTAGTCACAGATACTAATCAACCAATACTGAGCCAATATGCAGTGGCCCTTCCTTTCCTTCTGAGGGAGCTGTTCTATTACTTAATCATCTCATCTGGCCCATAGCCCACTGAGGTGTTCGGGGTGACTCTGAATGGGCCACTCCTAGCCGCACCCTCCCCCCACAGTGGAGCATTGTTAACTTGTGATCTGCTTCAGAGAGTTATCCTTTGTCTATGGCTGGCGCTCCCCTGGCCCTAGACCACCAAGGTCTCACCTCTCACTCAGCCTCAGGGACTGCATTAAAGGAGTGATGCCCTGTTCCCCTCACCTTGTATGCTAGTGCTGATTACCATGCTGCCATACGATGAGTGCCCTACTGCCTGGCTGTCATCCTCCATCAAGCACTTTACTCCAGGATTTCCTCCAAACCTTGCTATAGATTCTCTAACCTATCATACCCCAGTCTAGCTAACTGAACACCATCCTTGTACATCACTGAAACATAGAAACTGACAGCAGATAATGACCACTTGGCCCACCTAGTCTGTCCATTTTCCCAACCTACTTCAGTACTAGAGATCCTACTTGAGCTATGGTTTTACCTTCTCTTTCCTATTGCTAGGCTTCCCTTGTGCCTATCCCATGTATTCTTGAATTCCCCTACTGCTTTTGCCCTCATCACCTGAGCTGAGAGGTTGTTCCATGCATCCACCACCCATTCTGTGAAAAAATACTTTCTCACATCATCCCTGAGTCTAACCCCTTCAGCCTCATAGCATGACCCCTGTTCTTGAACATTTTTTCTGAAAGATGTTACCTTCTTGTACCTTATTTATGCCCTTGAGGTATTTGAAGGTCTCTATCATATCCTCACTCTCTCTCTCTCCTCTCTTCCAGGGTATATGTATTGAAGTCCTCCAGCCTCTCTTTATATGACTTTTGATGCAGACCCTACACCATTTTTGTCACCCTTCTCTGAACTGTATCTACTCTGTCTATGTCCTTCCCAAGATGCAGCCTCCAGAACCAAACACAGTACTCCAGATGGGGTTTCACCAATGATTTGTACAGTGGTATTACCACCTCCTTTTTTCTGCGGGTGATACCTTTCCCTATGCACCCCAGCATTCCACTAGCTCTTCTCACAGCCATTTCACAATGCTTGACCCCAGGTCCCTTTCCTATTTGGTGGTCATCAGTACCTCCCCTCATCACATACTCCTCCCCTTAGTTTCTGTGCCACAAATGCATAATTTCACACTTCTTTGCTTTGAATCTTAACTGCCACACTCTTGACCACTCCTCAAGCCTGCTTAGGTCCCTCCTCATTTTTTCCACCACCACCCCAGAGTGTCAACCCTGCTACAGATCTTAGTGTCATCTGCAAAGAGGCATACCTTCCTTTCCAGACCCTCTGCTATGTCGCTTATGAAGACATTAAAGAGGATTTGCCCCAGAACTGATCCTTGTGGCACCCCGCTGGTAACCCTCATCTCCTTGGAATGAACTCAGTTTACCACCACCCTCTGTGTTCTACCCCTTAACCAATTTCTGACCCAGTTTACCAACGTGAGACTCACTCTGGGCTGCCCAATTTGTTTACAAGCCTCCTATGTGGAATAGTGTTGGAGGTCTTCCAGAAATCCAGGAAGGCCACATCCACTGCCCCGATCTAATTCAGTAGTCACTTAGTCAAAGAAATCTATCAGATTTGTTTGACATTACCTTCCCATTGCGAATTCATGCTGCCTAGGATCCAGTGATCAGCTGGATTCAAGATATACCACAATCCTTTCCTTTAGCAGTGATTCCATTAATATCCCCACCACTGAGGTCAGGCTGACTGGCCTGTAATTGCCAGCCTCCTCCTACTTTTGTGGAGAGGGACTACATCTGCCCTCCTCCAGTCCTCCAAAACTGTATGATATTCCCCCTATATTCCTCCCTGGGTACTGCCAATATGATGTTGTTCCTCTTATGTGCTTTCTCTAAGGCACTGGTGTTCCAGGCCTGGTACCAACTCAGCCCCAGAGACCACCAACCTTGTCTGAGGCCCCCTAGGTGCACTGCTTCTGAGTCTTTCAGCATCTTGGTCAACCTCTACAGGCTCATGGTGACCCACTCACCCAAACGGTTGGAGTCTTGACACGCAAACAAATATAAAACAGTTTAAAGCAGCTGAGGGTAAGCATAACATTCGAATGCTTGTGACTTCCATCTCCCCAATGTCTGAAACTGATCACCCAGCCATCCTTCCACTCTGGAATGGGACACTGCCCCCCTGTCCTAAAGGAGGTGCATTGTAGCTTTGGACCTCCATCCCCAGCTCCCTCAGTGACTTGCTCAGCATATGCAGAAACTGAAAAAAGGCAACCAGAGATCTGTCCTCATGATGGAAAAAGGCTTGGTCCCTGTGCTTCAGCTGCTGGAAGTATGCTACTACTCATCATCTTACATACCACTGAACCCCAGAGGGAGAAGTAAGACTGTGCCAGTGCCCCGGTTCCTCTCAGTCTTGCTCCTCCTTAGGCATATGAATACCCTCTCTGAGGTCACTGCCACATCATCATTGCAAACACCTCCTGCACCACCTCCACTTTGCTTGGCTGTATAATCTTTAACACCCTGAGGGCCCCACAAAGTGCCACTAGGTACACCATTTGAAAAAGCAGGGTCTCTGATGCCAAGGAGCACACCATAGGCATTGCCACCATGATCTTAGCCAGCAAAGCTGGGTCTATAGGGCACTGCATATCCTCCTTTGAGGATCTTCCCACACCTACCCATCGAGCATTCTATGTACATGAAAAGCATGGCTTATGTCCTGCATCCCCATTACTTTTTCAAACCATACTATCACAGCCAGATGCCACCCCACCATTCCCCATGTAATGCCTTGCTGCTTCATGTGCAGGAGGCATGAGCACAACTGATCCTCTTGTACTGGCCATGTTACCTCCCACCCCAGCCGCTCCCTTAACCATGAAGAAGGTGTCCACTCCCCCACCTGTATGCTGCCCTTATGCTAGGTGCTAAGGAGCACTGAAGCAACTCTCATTTTTCCAGGTCACCACATCCCAAAGGTAGGATGGAACTTCCCTGGGGTCTGTCTCTGCTTCTGGTGCCAGCTGCTGAAATCTCTCCCACTGAACATGAGAAAGAGCATCAGCCATTTCATTATCTACACCTGGGACATGCATTGCCCTAAACTATGTATTCAGAGTCAAACATTTGAGTTAAAATACCCTTGCAGGGTTTCCCATTGAACCCTTACCTCCTAGTGGCCAATTGATGTTAAACACCACCACAGTGTTGTCTGTTCTCAGTATCATCTGCTTGTCTTGCAGCTGGTGTCCCAAATGGATAGAGCTACAGTGATGAGGAAAAATTTGAGGAGCATGACTTTACACAGAAATTTCGTCTCTACCTACTCCTGGAGCCAAGGAGCTGTGCACCATGCAACTGCAAAGTATGTTCCAAAGCCCAGGCCTCCAGACATGTCCATGTAAAGTTCCAACTCCTAGCTCATGACCTCTGCCAGCCCCATTAAAGGTTGAAAGAAAAGTGATCCATACCAGGAGATCCTCCTGCATGGCTTCTTTAACCCTAAGTCAGTGGTGTGGCATGCTACTCCCCGCTCCACAACTGGTCAGCCACCAGAGAAAAGTTCTCCCCTTCAGGAAGACTCTGCATGCAAAGTTCAAGTGTCCAATCAACTGCTTGAGTTCTTTCAATTAAATATTGCATGCCTGCACTGCTTTGTGCAACAGCCCCTCAATAACTCACCTATAATACTGTGCCCATTTCTGGAGAGCTTATAGCAGGAAGGACATAGATAGAATAGAGGCAGTCCAGAGGAAGACAATTAAAATGATGCAGGATCTTCATCAAAAGTCCTATGATGAGAGGCTGAAGGACTTCAATATGTACACTCTGGAGCAAAGGAGTTAGAGCGGTGCTATGACAGAGACTTTCAAATACCTCAAGGGTATAAATGAGGTTCAAGAGGGAAGCCTTTTTCAGGGAAATGATGTTTAAGAAGAAAGGGTCATGCTATGAAGATTGAGGGGGGTAGACTTAGGGGAGATGTAAGGAAGCACTTCTTCACAGAAAGAGTGGTGGATGCTTGGAACAGCCTCATAGACGAGGAATGGGGGCAAAAACTGTAACAGGTTTTAAGAAGGCATGGGAGAGGCATTAGGGAACCTTAGTGGTAAGGAAGGGGGGTTAAGCTGGAGGTCAAGTAGGGTCTGTGGTGTTACAGTAAGTAGCAAAAATGGGCAGAGGGAGAGTGCTAGGCAGTCCTATCCATCATCAGACTCTATATTTCTATGTAATATTGTATACTAATTTTTTCCACTTGGCGGCAAAACGTTATAGCCATCATATTAATTTCAGTCCTCAAAAATGTCAAGCAGGTTCCCGGTCACTTCTGTTTTATGATGTGCTATTGGCACTACCACATCTTCACACACTGAGTGGAATGCATGCATCAGCTGCTTGCAATGACCCATCCCTGCCTGACCCACAAATTGAAAGTAATCCATGTAGTGTATTATATCCAGTCTTGCTGACATCTGAACAGTTGCCACTGCAAAAATGTGCTAAACTGCTTGAACACTGCACATGCCACTGCACAACCCATTGATACGCTGTTGTCGACATAGTACTTGCCTTTAAACTGCATCCAAAGGAGGTCCCTGTCCTGTAACTGTACCATCAACAGCAAAAAAGCTGATTCAATAAGTGACTTACCCAGCAATGATCCCTTCCCTAACTCTTGAACCACTTTCACCACAGTGTCAAATGAAGCAAATTACACTGTTGTATTCTCTGGGTCGATAAACTGATTGACTGAATCTCCCTCTGGGTAAGAGAGGTGCAGGATCAAAGGAAATTCCCTCAGGACCTTCTTCGGTACCAAACCTATTGGAGAAACCCAGAGGTGAGGGCATGGCAGCTGATCAAAGGGGCCACTGACTGCCCAGTGCCACCTCTTTCTCCAATTTCCTACGAACCACTTCCAGATGAGCCCTAGCAGTTTTAATGTTATCTGTCACAGAAGCCTGTAAATGCCATGGTAGAGAATTCTTAATGTGCAAACCCATGTGCCAAGAACTGGATGCCTATCAGGGTAGTTGCACAGCCAGTGCTCAATGCATTCCTTCCTTACTGGGGTTGGCAGGCTTGCCTTGCCCGGTCCAAAAGGGCTCTGAGTTCATCACTTTCAAGCACTGCACAAAGGGATGATTCTTCCAGCAAGCAGAACAGTTATGTCTGAATTTGCAAGCCTCCACCTCGAATGCTCCATGAGTGAAGTGATAGCACTGGCTTCCTTTCCCTCTCCCTTTTCCTGCAGTACCTGCTGCCATGCCACTACTCCCTGCTGAGCTGCCCTGCCTTTCCTGCTGTACATACCAGACTAGAAACCCACTGTCCAAGTGCTTTACCCCATCTTCAGCCTCTATAGTGAACAGCAATGGCAGATCTAGTGTCCCCCAGCTTTTATCTGCATCATGCTGCTTCCTTTTCCTTCTGAACAAGTCGCCATACAGTATTACTCCACACAACCCAACCCCCTTTTGAAGCATGCATTGTCATTATATGATTAAAATATATCCACAACCCTTGAGCCTTCTGCAGACAAAGTTCGGTCAACAACCCAGCATAAATCACATACATGGCCTGCCAGTTGTTTGAGGTTTGCCTAACGACCACCTTCTATTTTTGTTCCACCACATCTCCTTTTTTCCTTTTCTTTCTCCTATTCCTTGTTGGACTCTGACTCTTTGGGCCTATTTAGTAGGGTGAACACATCCACAAACTCACCTGCTGCAATCTGCTGACACTCCTTCTCCCGAAATTTGCAGCCCCATTAGTTCAGGGACAGAAATGTAGGAACCCTGAGTCATCTTACTGGATTACTGAGGCCCCAGATTCCCTACCCTCCCCGAGTCCTGATCCCTGACCCTCTATACCCTCTGGACATGTTCAACTTGTCCACTTTCTCCTCCAAAGTCTGTGGTTCGTTGGGCAGGTCCTCAGAGCGAGGCTGCAGACTCAGAGTCTCCATTTGCAGAGAGGTTCACAGCTTCAGGGGGTGAAAAGTCTGGTAACTGGGGTGAGGGCAAAACTGGTTGGAGATCCAGCACTGGTGCCACTGGTGCAGCAGTGGTGTTGGCCATGGACCCATGGGCAAAATTGGTTGGGGAGCCATCATGTGGGTCACTGGTGCTGGGAGAGGCAGCTTGGTGTTAGTCATGGACTCATGGGGACTGACTGAAAAAGCCACACCAGAACCGACCAAGTTGGTACAAATGAGCTGGGGTGTAGCCTTGGCCCTTAAGGTGCCTGCAGAGGCACTGGATATAGACCCATGGGGAAAGGAGCCCACCAGAGAGGTGCCAGGTTTGGCATCAGTGGAACTGGAACCTCTGTAAATATAATTGCCATGCTGGGGTGTGTTGCCAACTGCCGAGCTCAATGGACGCCTGAGCTAGGAGCGTTTGCAAATTCCCAACGCATACCCTAGTTAAACCCATCTCTTACCTGCGTTTTGCTATCCCTTTGCTCTGTGTGGCTAAAGTGAGTGTTTCTCCCTCCAGTAGCTCTGTTTTGGATCCCCTTCCTGCTCGGGAAGTACCTGAAATATCCGTCACCTATCTACCGGCCTGGCGGCCTGGCCTACCGTTGAAATGGAGTCTACCCCTTTCTTATCACATTCAGAGGGTGGCCTGGCAGAAATACGGCAGATGTTCATGGAAATTTTGCATCGCATGGATAATTTGGACATTGCTACATGGAAAAACACCACAGATATAGTGGATTTATCTCAACAGGCTTGTATTACAGAGCACTGACTTTCAGAGGCAGAAGACGGCTGCCAGCAAACCGGGGCACGAGTGCTGGACCAAGACAGGTTTATTCATCAGCTATGGGCTCAGGTGGAGGATTTAGAAAACCATAGTAGCTGGAACAACTTGAGATTTGTAGGATTTCCTGAGGGCTGTGAAGGACCTGATGTTATCCATTTGTTACAGAAGGAGTTCCCCCCCCTTGTTGAGCTGGCACTCTGAAATCCCACCAGAGATTGACAGGCTTACAGAACTCTGACACCCCGCCCAGCTCCTGGAGATCGTCCTCGCACTATACTGGCCCACTTTCTAAGGTTCCAGGACCGGGAATCCATCACTAGGCTGACACGCCAAAAAAAAAGAACTTATGTGGAAAGGCCACAGGATTCAGATCTTTGCGGATTACTCCCAAAAGCTAACTGCATGCCGTAAGGCCTTTACTGCAGCACGTCAGGCCTGTGTTGACTTGGGGTTAGAATATTCCTTGAGATACCCAGTGTGTCTCCACATTATCTTGAATGGATCGCCGCGACTATTTGACAGTCCGTCAGCCGCTGAGAAATTCTTGGTATCCCAGGCTCCTAAGCCAAATCGGGGTATACCCAGGGAATCTCATGACTTGGGGGCCACTGCTATGGAGACTTCTATGCAAACATCTACAACCCCCTGGGTCCACTCAACATGTAGCTCCACAGCCCAGGACCCCATCTCACTCTGCCCCTCAGAAATACCCAGGGAGCAAAAAGAAAAATAGAAGGAGGGCTCATCTCAATGGGGCCCATATTGATAAGAACCCCCAGCTCCACTCTCAGAGTCGCAGTGCCAGTCCTGATTCCTTGGCCTCATGCTTCTCCATACAGCCAGACATGAGCAACAATCAGTTTCGAGCCTTAATGGACCTTCCGACAGATGGATCTCAGCTGGACCCACCTTTGCCTCTTAGACTGTCTACTAAGGGTAATAAATCCCATGCTGCACGCTCTCCCTCCTGGGCAGACACTGCGGAGTCACTCGTTCCTGAGGCTTTCACCGTTATGGATGCTGCTTCCAGCTACCCAACAGCCTTTTGCTCTGCAGCAGCCCCCGCTGAATCTGTGGGCTGAATGTGACTTGGATAGTCTCTTGTTGTTCCATGTTTTTTTTTTTGTTTGTTTTATTAGTACTGGCGGCCAGCCGTGCTCTCTGTTCTCTGGTATGTGCCCATTATATCTGGGCATTCCTGGTACTATTGGCAGAGGGGAGGCAAGGATTCAGAGATATGGTTCCCTCTCTGTTCGTTTATCTATTTTATCCCTCTTTTGAGTGGGCACGACTAGGAGACAGCTAGTCATGCACAGCACGTTGCAGTCCCTCCCTGTTGACCCTCTAGATCTTTACAGCCCTGCAGCTTATAACTACTGTATAGTGCGATCAGTGGGGGTGGGGGGGCTAGTCCCTCAAAAGGCTGGGAATTTAATTTAATGAGGAGGTTTGCCACTTTAGTCTAATTGACTGTGCAGGTACTGTGTACTGGTGGGATACTGCGTAGAGAGTCTTCTGGGCTGTGGGTTTTCCTATTTCTCTCTTGCTGTAGTTAGATAACTACCTACCTCCCAGCGATCCCTGCTGGTATCTGGGCCGTAAATCGGTCAATGCGTGCAGCAGGAGCTGATCTGTTAGGGGGGAGGGTTTTTGGGGAGGAAGGGGGGAGGGGGAGAGGGACTCTTACATTTGTGGTTACTCAAAGTTATGGTTGCTGTTTGTAGTTAATGTTCAGGGCCTATTGAACCCTTTTCAGTAATGTGCAGTTTTATAAGCTGTTAGTAGTTTTGGCATTCTGAATTCTGAGATTTTGACCTACTTCCGTCAAGGTTTTTTTAGGAGAAAGGATTCCCATTTTGGGGGATTTTGTCTCTGGCCTTGGTGCTTTTGGATACATATTGGTTCTGCCATGATCCTACCCAGGTGAAATGGAGACTAACCTTATCTCCTGGAATGTCCGGGGACTTAATTCTCCCATTAAACGGAAGAAGGTCTTGCTCCATTTGAAAAAGCTCAGACCTTCGGTAGTCCTCATTCAGGAGACGAAACTCTCCTGCCGAAGCTAGGAAGCTAGACAGGGCTGGGTAGGGGAAGAGCTACACAGTGTGGCAGACTCTCACAAGCGTGGGGTCTCTATACTTTTACATAAAACCCTGGGTGGAAATTTAAAAGACATACCCATGATGCAGAGGGGAGATGGATCATGGCTAAAATGGAGATGCCAGAAGGCCCGTTAGTCCTAGTTAATTTATACGCTCCCAACCAGGATTGTCCCCTTTTTTTCCATACAGTTAACCAGGACCTCACAGATTTTAACACTCACAAAGTCCCAATTTTATTGAGTGGTGATTTTATCTTGGTGCTCGACCATTCCTTTGACAGAAGCAATAAGGCCCCCGAACCACATAGGCAGGCAAAAAAAGCCATGCTTATGCTAATGGATGAACATGGACTGCTGGATGTGTGGAGAGCCTTACACCCTGGGGTGCGGGGTTATACATGCTTCTCACAGACACATGGTTCATCCAGTAGACTTGACCTATGGCTACTCTCTACTGGACTCTTTGACAAGGTGTCTACCTCTCGTATGCACCCCATTTATGTTTCAGACCATGCCCCTCTGGAAATTCAGGTTAAACTGGGACAGGACCACCCCTTTTCCTCCTCCTGGTGTTTGGACCCCCCTCTCCTGGAGGACCAGGACTTTCAGAAGTGGTTGGGCCCTGCAATTGCCAAATACTGGACTAACAATGATAATGGGGAGGTCTTGGATACTACCCTATGGGAAGCCTTCACGGCGACAATAAGGGGTGGAATAATGGCCTTTGCTTCGGCTAGGAGACACCTCCAGGAAGCAGATCAGAGGGCTTTAGAAAAACAACTTTGTCTCCTGGAAACTCAGTATAAATCTCTCCGAGACAATCCTCCACCTCAGTCTCTACTCACACAACTGTCGAGTACCAGAATCTCCCTGAATGCTCACCTAACCCGCCAGGCTGAACTTAATCTTAGGCGGGTTCGTCACACCTACTGGGAGGGTGGGGAAAAGGCTAGCAAACTCCTGGCATATCGCCTTAAACAGCAGCAAATGTCCAAGAGGATACATGCCTTAAGGGATCATACCAGGGTCCCATGTTATTCCACCACAGGGGTCAATGACATTATGGCCCAGTTTTATAGACAGTTATATGCTTCCCCTAGTCCCCCTAGTCTGCCCTCTATTTAAAAATTCCTGGATTCATTACCCATCCCTAAGCTCCCTCCATCTGATGTTAAAGTGTTGGAAGCCCCGATCACTGTGGAAGAAGTGGATAGGGCTATTCAATCCATGAATCTTCGTAAAGCCCCTAGGATCGATGGACTCCCCATTTATTTCTACAGGGTCCAGGGTATTATCCTTGCTCTGTATTTAGTCTGGATGTTTAGGCATTCCTTACTCACAGGACTTCTACCCCCCTCCCTAAGGGAAGCCACTATTACTGTACTCCCCAAGAAGGGGAAGGACCCTCTTTGTCCGGGTAGTTACCGTCCCATTTCCCTCATCAATGCGGATGCCAAAATCCTGGCCAAAGTTCTTGCCAGTAGACTAGAGCATCTCTTATCAGGGCTGGTTCATCCCTCCCAAGCTGGCTTTGTAAAGGGGCATCTGGGGTCTGATCATCACAGAACACTCCTTTCGATAATGCACTATTCCAAACTGTCAAAGAAAACCCTTGTTGCTCTAGCTGTTGACTTTGAAAAGGTGTTTGATTTGGTAGAGTGGTCATACCTGTTTCATACCCTTTCCTCAATGGGGGCAGGACCCGATTTTCTGTCCTGGATTAAACTATTATATGCCTCTCCCTTAGCTAGAGTTTTGTCTAATGGCAATCTATCTACGCCTTTCCAATTGCAGAAAGGTACAAGACAAGGTTGCCCTCTTTCTCCCCTGCTGTTCATTTTAGCCATTGAGCCCCTGGCCATTGCGCTTCGGGATGCACCCTCTATCCCTGAAATACTGATGGGAGGCACCACCTTCAAGACATTTTTGTATGCTGATGATCTTTTGGTCACTACAGAATGCATCCCACAGGTGATTCAATCTATTTTACATACATTGACTGTATTTTCTGGAATATCAGGCTTTAGGATTAACCATACAAAAACTGAGGTCCTCCCTCTAAATTCGGTACCCTCTAGTATAGACGTCGTGGCTTTGGGTCTCAAATGGTCCCCTAATGGTATAAAATATTTGGGTATCATCCTACACCCTAATCTGTCCAAAATGCTCACAGCCAACTTTTCTCCAATGGTGGAGTCGATTAAACAGGACATGGCTCGTTTGAAAGCCTTAAGGCTCTCATTAGCCGGGAAAATAGACTCCATCAAGATGATGGTGGCCCTTAAGTTATTATTTCTGTTGTCCCATCTCCCTATACCTATTCCTTCAAAATGGTTTCAAAAAATGGATGCCGTCATTGGTAATTTCCTTTGGCAGGGCTCTCGACAATGGTTTAGTAAGCTTAAACTTTGTCAGCATTGGAGCAGGGGGGGTTGGGGACTTCCATGGTTCCAGGGGTACCACATGGCCTTTGTCTCGGCCCAGACCACTTTATGGTTCTCTAACATTGGTCTCACTTCACCTACTTGGCTCCCTTTGGAGGCATCATTATTACAGGCCCCCTCTCCTGCGGTGGCGCTGTACAGTAAGAAAAATTTCCCCTTAAATCTCCCTCCTCCCATTCTAGTGTCCATTCAATACTGGAAAAGAGTTCTAACTCTTCTAGGCCAGGATTTAACTCCATGGAGGTTTATGCCACTAGGGAACAACCATGCCTTGGTAGTGGGTGGTAGTACGATCCGCTGGAAAGCTTGGGAATCCCAGGGTATCTCTTTAGTACAAGATCTATTGCTCCCAGATTTTAGTTCAATGGATACTGTTGAGGCATTAAAATCCAGATACCACCTCCCGACTTCACATTTTTGGAGATATCTCCAAATTAGAGATGCCATCACCCACCTTCCTAACTTACCTAAAAATAAAGGGTCGTAATCAAGGCCACATCCTATTACATTCTGGTTACATCACCCTAGGAACAGAGCTAGTGTGATTTATAATGCACTTAAGGGTGCCACTGCAAACCCTACCTTGTCAGTTAGAGCCCAATGGGAAAAGGATTTTCGTTCTCCTATCTCTGAGCTCCAATGGGACCACGCTTGGGTGAGATTACATATGTCGTGTAGGGATGGGCGCACCCGTCTCATGAACAAAACCCTCCACAGGTGGTACAGGGATCCGGTTAAACTCAAAAAGATGGGGCTCCTCCAGCATGATACCTGCTGGAAATGTGGCAGTCAAGGGGCTCATCTTTTTCATATACTTTGGGAGTGTCCCAATCTCCAACACTTCTGGACAACAATTCAAGATATGTGTGCTTTCCTGTTTCCTCAAGTAGTCCTGGATCCCCCTCTCCTCCTTTTAGGTTGTGCCCATTCTCATACACCCAAGCATTGTTCAGGGGCCAAATGGGTGACAGCTGTGGGGGTGATAGCCAAAACGCTTATTTTAATGAGGTGGCGGTCCCCAGAGGTACCATCCTTCCGAGAGTTCCTTCAGGCACTAGCCCAAGGAGCTATATACTGTATGAGGGGCTCTCTAGCTTTGCGGGGGGCTCATTGGTCCAATTTGACACATGTTGGCAGCCATATCTCTGTTCCAAGTACTGTCATGATGTCCAATCTTAGGTGGTCTATAATTCCCGGGAGGCCCCTGTCTTGTCTGGAGTTTATAGGCTTTTCCGTTTTGTTTTCATTACTTGTCAAGGTATTTTTTTTTTATCTCAGAATCAGTTTGCCTTCTGGTTTCTCTCTTTTTGTGGTGTATATAGTTCCAATTAGTGTTAGGCCCGATCCAGGACTCAACTCCATTTACCATACACTGTCCTGGGCCCTACATGCTACTGTTATTTTTTGGTTGCGTCAGTCAATAACCCATGGCTTCCACTCTTTCGGGTGGGAGGTCCTAGGTAGGTTCTGACAATCCTTGGATACTGAGGGTTTTTTTTTCCTTTCTTCTTTCTCCACTCAGGCATGTCCATGTTATACTGTGTGTATGGGAGTATTCTCATTGCTTATGACAGTGCTTCCCTTTTTTTTTACTCCTTATTCTTGGTATCCATTATGTTTGCATCTCTGAAGTCCATACCAATGTTGCAGTATGGTTGCATATAACACCTCAGTATCATATATTTGTTTTGTGTGTCCTGTGTGAAATAACAATAAAAATCTTTAATCGCCATGCCAGAGGCCACCATTTGTGGCCCAACCAGAAGGGACTGCAAAGCGGAGACAGGAACTAGGATAGGGACCAGATCCGGCAAAGGTTCCATGGGAGGGAACCTTGGCTATGTAAGCCACCACCAGTCTCCCTGCCAGCCCTTTGTTCTGCAGTGTCCCCTTTTGTTGCTTGTGTGCCTTTTTGGATGGTGGTGCCCCCAGTCATGGCCTGAGTCATGTAAAAGTCTGGACAAATAATGATTTCAGCTCCTTATTGCTCATTTGATCAAATTCCTGCCTACCAAGCTGTGTTTGTGATGGAGCTGGCTGTGCTGCTGTTTCTCATCATCAAATGGCCTTCATCTAAGTTCTTGATGGGGGAGGCTGGACTGCTGGGGATGGTCCAGACAGTTCTTGCCCCACTGATCTCACTGTGCTGGCACAGTTGGGGTTGCTGAACACCACCTCCCACCACTCCCTTCTTTAATTTCTCACCCAAGTTATGAGCTGCTGTTAAATTATGTATTCACTCCTAGCCTTGCCTCTGTGATGGCCAATCCCAAGCTGAAAAGATGAAAAGAAAAGCACACCTACACCTCATTTGCTGCTCAGGACTCCACCTCAACTGCAATACCAGGTTTACTTTTATGTGGTAGTGCTGCAAGTTAAGTCACCTAGGACACTGCTGACTTCTCATAAAATCTACACCTACCTATTATGCCATAATTTTCCCTTTTCCTCTCCCTATCCCCTCCCTCAGTTTTTGCCTCAATCTGCCAAACCCCCTGCCATCGAAACTGAAGCCCTCTCCCCCTGAGTTGGAGCCTATGGCAAACCCTGCTTAAAACTCTTAAGAAAGCTTGACTGCCTGTGGTATTAATGGGAGAGCCCAGGCCTAAATTTCTGCAAGCCAGCCACCAGTACCACTCAGCTACACTGGGCTCAGTCATATCCCACACTACATCATGTACCCCCACATGAATGCCTAGGGGTACTGCATGAATCTGATGAGTCAGACAGATAGTCCAGCCCATGCCTTAATAAAACATACTGTAACTTAACTTCTTGCATGGAAAAATATATATGGAGCCAATATAACGTGCAGATGCCCCTTGCTTAACCCACTGGAGTTCCTTATACTAGCAGTATACCTCTAAATTGTCACTTTTGCTAATTTTTAGACAGCATGCTTCCCTCCCCCTGATGGTGTACCTCCTCTGGTGAACACTGTTGTCTTTTTTTTTTGGCCAAACTAAACCCTTGCTTGGCCAACAATGTTATTTCAAAGCCAAATGGTGAACTGATACGGCCTTAATCATCATCAAGACGAGATTGCTAATTACATTGCCCTCATGGAAAACCTGCAAGCATGTAACAGTTATGGCTAAGCTGCATAATTTGACTGATTAATTAAGCCTGAAGCTGAATGATGGCTATTTAACCTACTGTTTTACCGTCATTGATGAGTAACCATAAAACATTCTTCCAACTATGAGTAACAACAAATTATGAACTGGGGATCATAAATATGGGAAGGTGATTGGTCGAGAGGTTTTTGAAGCTGTGATGATATTGGGCTACATCATCATGACTTCAGAAAACCTCTGGCTACCAGTCTCCTCACTGGCAACAGAATCCTTCAACCCGAATGCTGCCTAGGACCTGTGGCACAAAGCGAAGGAAACCTGCAAGTAGCTGTTAAAAAATAAAAGCAGCAAAGCACTAACAGTCAACAGTACAACAACGAAAGTGCTGTTGAATGGCCACAATAAGGAAAACTCCGAAATTTGTCATATCGGGAGGGATGTCACGAGTCGCGGGCGTGGCTCAAATGACTCCTTAAAATGAACGAATTAACTCCCAAACTGACCACACTACCAGTGCCTTTTTTGTGTCTGGCTTCAACTTTTAGTAACCACTCTGGGTGACTTACCAGAAAACCACCATTGTTCCCTTTCACATCGTTCTTATTCATTTTCACAGTTGAAAAATAATTTAAAAAAAAAATAATTTGCACACATCTTCATGGGGTAGCCAGACAACTCAAACGCAACAACACAGTTAATTTCCTGGTAGTACAGAGACACAGAGCAGCTACTACATAGACTCTACTTACAACAGTGCCACCTGCTGTCCAGAGCCCTCCAGGAACTTTCTTATTAAAATGTACTCCTCCAACACCCCAAAAAATGCATTTCAAATGTTTTTTTTTTTTTTACTGATTAAACTTTTGAGACCATTCATAATAGCAATAATGCACTCCAGAGAGTGGTATATCATGGGATATCATCACTTCTTGGGTCATTGGATGCACTCAGCCTGCGGCCTCATGCCCAACCACCCTAGGCATGATGATATCCCATTATATACCACACCTGTTGTGCATTATTGTTTAATTATACAATGGCAACAACATTTCCAATATTCTGATTGGTCAGTGTGCCTCTTGAACAGTGATGTTATCTGACAATAACAATACTGTATGAAGTCCAGGCACAGACATGACTGGAAAACACACACAGAAATCATGCCACTGCTCCACAACTTACCACTGCTGTAAACCGCTTCAGCTCCACAACCCCCCCATGATTTTACTATCCCCCGGTCCAAACAGCAATCTTATATGTAACTCTGTCACTCAGGGCAAATACAATACTGCAGGACATGAAATAAATTTAATTTTCATGCCTGGTTTGTTTCCACGAAGCTAGCAGTTTCAGTGAATTGTGTTAACCATAACTGCAGCGCATGTAGTACAATGAAGCCACTTGGTTCAGGGAACAAAATGGCATGAAAATTGGAGTGATTTTCTATAGTGAAATTAACCAGCTGACAACATCCTCCATCCCCCAGCTCCTCCTCTACTCACAGTCAAACTCCAAGAAGACAAAAGCCTGACACCAAAAGCTCCTCAGCTCCAAAACTTATGTCAATGCATGCTGTAGGGTTGCCAAGTGCTCGGCGACCTCAAACAGAAATGATAAGAATTAAAAAAAAAAAGAAATGAACAAATTGAAAATAATACAGCCTAATTTAATGGGCAGGCAAATGGCCATTGAGGGGAGGGAGAAATTCACCTGAAGGATCAGTGAAGCTGCACAGAGTAGTGAAACAATGAAAAAACCTTGGTTCCTGGGCAGATAACATCAGTCAGATGGCAGCTCCTTCTACTGGTGGAAAAATATTATGGACTTTTTTTTAACCACATACCTTCACACACCAAAATGAAATTAAAAAATGCAAAAACAAAAGTTTATTTTCTTTTATTAACAAATGAGCCATTGTATAATAGCAATAAGGCAATCCAGGGTGTGCTTTATTGTGAATTACATCAATTCTTGGGTATTGAATGTACTTGTCCTGTGGACTCTTGCTTCAAACACTCAAGACCTGACATTATTCATGGCATGGATTCACAGCAGGAAAGTCATGTCAGACAAATCTAATCGATTTCTTTGACTGGGTGACCAAAGTAATAGACCAGGGAGGGGCTGTGGATATGGCCTACCTAGACTTTAGCAAGGCATTTGACACAGTCTCGCACAAAGGATTAGTAATCAAGTTAGCCAGCCTGGGAGTGGGTCCCAGGTGGGTAGCCTGGGTAGAAAAATGGCTGCACAACAGGACACAGAAGGTAATAGTGAATGGAACACATTCTGAAGAAAGGCGGGTTACTAGTGGAGTACCTCAGGGCTCAGTACTGGGTCCAGTCCTCTTTAACGTCTTTATAGGTGACATTGCAGAGGGTCTGGAAGGAAAGGTATGCCTCTTTGCAGATGACACAAAGATCTGTAACAGAGTTGATACACAAGGGGTAGAAAGGATGAGAAGGGACTTGGCAAGGTTGGAGGAATGGTCAGACATATGGCAACTTAGATTCAATGCAAAGAAGTGCAAAGTAATGCACCTGGGAAATAAAAATCCAGGAGAAGAGTACACAATAGCAGGGGAGGTACTAACAACAACAATAATGGAAAGGGATCTGGGTATAGTCATATCAGATGACCTAAAGGTGGGTATGCAATGTGAGAAGTCAGTAGGGAAAGCCAGGGGGATACTGGGATGCATAGGGAGGGGCATCACAAGTAGAAAAAGGGAAGTGGTTATCCCTCTATACAGACAGTTGGTGAGACCCCATCTGGAGTACTGCGTCCAGTTTGGAGACCTCATCTATGCAAGGACATAGACAGGATGGAAGCAGTCCAGAGGAGGGCAACTAAAATGGTGCAGGGTCTACATCAGAAACCATATGAAGAGAGACTGAGAGAGCTTAATATGTATACCCTTGATGAAAGGAGGGACAGGGGACATGATAGAAACTTTTAAGTACCTCAAGGGAATCAACAAAGTCCAGAAGGTAGCATCTTTCAGAAAAGAGATGTGAAGAACAAGGGGCACAATTTAAAGTTAGAGGGGGCGGCTCAGGGGTAATGTGAGGAAATTCTTTTCACGGAGGGAGTGGTGGGCGCATGGAACCGCCTTCCTGGAGAGGTTGTGGGGTCTAAAACAGTGGAGGAATTCAAACATGCATGGGACTGACATAAGGCAATTATAGTGGGGGGTTGCAGGAAATAGGCTGTTGGTTAACTAGAATCTGCAGCTTATCCAGTAGGTAGGGAAATGGGCAGACTGGGTGGGCCAAGTGGTCCTTATCTGCCGTCAAAGTCTATGTTTCTATTATTAAATATTGTCCTTAATGTATTTGAAAGTTAATACTGGGATTAGGCTAAGCATTCCCTACACTTGATCCTCATCTTGTGACCCCTCCCTTTTCCTGTGTGGGTGTCATAATTGACACCTTGCTCCCATGGCTCCCAACACGCTGACCCTTGCACCTTGTCTTGGCACAGTTAGATATGTCGGGCACTGGACAGTGGATCTTCAGTTTCTTTTTTTTTTTCTTTTTTTTTGGGGGGGTGAATGCATGGAAGCAATACTAGGAAAGTAGTATCTGGTCACAGGATTAGCACTATGCCTCCGCCCTTCTGACCAGAGTGGAGGACTGCCTGGTGTGCCACTGAACGCAGTCATGGAAAGAAGCCCCCTGGGTGCCCTACATTATATGTTTGGACAGTGAACCATACTGCACCATCTGCCACTTCAGACCCCCAGCTATGTCTGCTCCTGCTCTAACTCACATTGAGTGCTATGGACCATACCCCCATACAAGCTGTAAGCTCA
This sequence comes from Neoceratodus forsteri, assembly GCA_016271365.2. NCBI lineage: Eukaryota > Metazoa > Chordata > Ceratodontiformes > Ceratodontidae > Neoceratodus > Neoceratodus forsteri. The sequence continues at coordinate 105,563,675 of CM057458.1, forward strand.
CTCATAGCAACACTTAACTTCTGATTGCTGCTGACCTGCTTAAAGTACCAACCACAGGTTATACTGATGCTGTCCTTGTATTTATGCTATTGTTTTTTTTAAGGTTAACCATGACTGTACTACTGAGTTTGTGACCGCTGCCCACCCGTACTTGACCCACCGCTTATCAATCCCACTCTGACTGCCCCACTGCTTGCATCAGAGAGGCACCATGTCCCAGGCTGACCCTTATGTCTTCTTTATTTATTTTTATATATATATATTCACACCATGAACTGCTGTAATCTTGAACCGTTTGCCTGGAGTGAAATCCCACTCACAGCTGAGGGGATTGGGGGGGGGGGTTGACACACATAGTGACCGGTGGCCCAGACCCTCTAAAGCCAAGTTCAGCTAGTGAGAGTAGTTACAATCCTTACTTGCCACACACGGGCATGTTCTGGTATCTCAAATCTTGTTTCTGTTTCTTCTCTTTTTTTCACAACTAACAAAAGTTGAAGGGGGAATGTGTGGGATGAGCTCAACAAAGAAGCTACCAGCTGGCACTCATTCAGTAGCAAGCATTAACCTCACCTGGATACCCTGTACTATTTTTGCCTGCCCTACTGTTATTTCTTTTCTTTTCTTTGATTTTATGAAATAGGAGCCTCATCTATGTTGGGCAGCTAGCCTACTGAATCCCACCACCCTGACGAAGTCTGCACCATCCTGCCCTACTCTTGCCCCTCCCAACTGCATCTTTTAAAGCCACTTTTTTCTTCTAGACCGCCTTTAATTAAAACTACAGCCTATTAACCTTCTCCCCGCTGACCCCCGCATACCTAAATTCCTTCCAAGTGCTCTAGTAAACCAGCTCAGTTCCCTAGCTTACCTAGACCTCTATTATTCTCTGTCTGGTTCTCACACTGTAACTGCTGGGCTCAGGTCTGAACTGGTATCTGCTGCAGGTAGGGTTGAAAAGAGGCAGGGCCCTCTGTTGCAGCCCTTTAAATAACTCTGGCCCCTCCTATGGCACCATACCAGTCTTGCCTCCTGTGAACCTTAACCCCCTGCCCTCTCTGCCATACTTGGCTGGCCGTACGCCCTCACCTGTCCATCCCTGTTTCATCCCAAGGTGTGTCCCCAGACAAAGCTTTGCCTGCTTCCAGTCTCTTGCAGGCTTTGTCATACTGTACACCTATTACATGGGTATCTTGGGACTGGAAGAACAGCATACAGTTTAGAATAACGGTGTGTGAATGATCTTGGTTCATCCAGCAGACTCGGGTTTCATTCCCACAACCTCCACTTTCATACTGTGTGACTCTGAGTAAGTCACTTCACATCCTCAGTGCTCCCATGTCACCCCTAAAAACAGGTACATTACTTGTGCCTAGTGGGCCTTACCTGGTTATCAAAGAAATAAAAAAGTAGCACACTGTTTACATAGAACATGGTTCAGTGTTCTGTATGAAAGGTGCTGTTGTGCCACAGTAGTGATGTCAGAATGCTGTTGTACCACAATAACTACGTCACTAAGGTGATACAGCAGCAAATAATCTCATGTCTATTAAGCTTCATCATGCTTACCAACACTGCAGATTCCTGATATCAAAGATATCGTCAAGACTGAAAACTCACCAAGTGAACTGTTTGTTAAAAGGTAAACTACTAAAAATGCTGCCAGCTCATGCAACTATTGCTTTATTCTAGGGTTGTCAGACCCACTGAAATTCTAGGTTCTGGTTCTAGTCTTGATCTTTTGAAAATGTTCTAGCATTTTAATTTGTTTTAGAACTTGATCCCTGTTTTTATGGCTGCGGGCGGAGCCTACAGCCATTTTGGGATCGATCATAGCTATCAAAAACAAATGATCATGGAACCTTCCATTGGACTTTTGGAAGAATCGTCCAAAAGTCCAATGAAGCTTAAAACACTCCACCATGATTGCCTGCTACAGAATGGCAACATGTCATTCACCACAACTGAGCATGTGAGAGGGCTGCGCATGTGCAGATGTGTCATCACTGTCATCTTTTGGATGGCACTCTTCCAGCACCCTTCCACTGCTGCTGTCCTCCCTGCCTCCTCCCAGCACCAGCAGCAAAGAACACCCTCCCACACTCTCCCACTGCTGCTGTCCTCCCTGCTGTCTCTGTTCCCTGTTCCTGCCCTGGCATCGGGGTGCCATATCCTCGTGTCAGCATTATGTGCACTCTCCACCTCAGTGTGCCCAAATGTATGTTGTCCCTGCAGTGACATCGGATGTCCAATCCCTGTGTCTGCATTATGTGCCCCCATAACTAATTTTTTTTCCTTTTCCCCTGCTGATATCGGGCTGCTGAACACCCCCCAACTCATGTGGCACACTGGGAGCCCACCCCAGTGTGCCCAAATGTATGCCTTTTTTTCTTGTAATTAAAGAAAACCATTCCCCAACATGTGTTGTTTTGTTTTTTTCCGTAAAAAATAAAACAGTCCCTCATCGTTGCTTCAGTTCCTCCCTCCCCCATCTCCACCCTCCTGCCGAGCACCCACCTCCCTGCACCACTCCTTACCCCATACTTACCTCCAGAGGTCAATGTTGTCATCTTCTCTGGATTGGGACATGTCTGCACTCTTCAAAGATGAACCAGAAACTGAAGAATCAAAGGTAAGTACTGTATAGTGACAATCAATGGGGGGGTTAAACTTTGGTTAATAAATCGGCCATTGTTTGGAATTTTGACCCCAAATTTTCAATATGGGGTTCTTGGGACCCCATCTCATGAACACTGTTACTGTCATTTCATTACTCAGTCCTGAAAGGTGATTTTGCAGTCACAGCATGAATCACCTTTTGGGACTGAGTAACAAAACAACAGTGCCACTGTTCATGAGGAGGGGGTCACAAAAAGCCCATGTTGTAAATTTGGTGAAAATATTCCAGAAAATGACTGCATTATGAGCATGCATTGCACAGTTTCTATGCACGCACCTAACTTCTCTAATTTGTAATATTTTCACTCCAGATTTACAACATTGCCATTTTTGCACACCTCCTTATGAAGAGTACAGCTGTCATTTTGCATATCCTGCCCAAAATGTGTTTTTGCACCTGTGGCACATAATGGCGCAGTCGCTCTGTGAAATCACCTTTCAGGACAAGTGAACAAAATGACACTGGCACTTTTCATGAGGTACAGTCCCAAAATGGCCATGTTGAAAATTTAGTGCAACACCTCCAAACAATGGCCGAGTTACACCGGGGCGTTCAATATTTTCTATACACACGTGTACCTTTGGTCATTTGGCAGCTCATCACAGCCATATCAGCTCTGGCTAGAGGTTGTTTAAATGGGTTGTGAATGGTTCTATATGATAATGTTGTGGAGACAACTGCACTGAACAAAACCAGTGAGTCCTCAACAGCTGCAAGCAAAACAGTGCAGAGCACTACAAACATAGAAAGTGATGGCAGATAAGGACCATGTGACTCACCTAGACTGCCACTTTTCCTTACCTAATGCAATGCCCTGGACCCTAGTTAATCTGCAGGTTACCCTCTTTCTTACCTACTGCAAAAGTACTCTTATGTCTATCCCATGCATTCTTGAATTCCCCTACCATTTTTGCCCCCATTGTCTCCACAGGGAGGCTGTTCCAAGCATCCACTACTCTTTCTGTGAAAAAGTACTTCCTTACATTGCCTCTGATCCTACCCCCCTCTAGCCTCCTTGCATGAACCCTTGTTCTTGTAGCACCACTACAGCATGCTCCAAACTCAGTATTGCTACTTTTGCTTTTTCTGCAGGGGGGACTCCACCCGCTGCACCTCCCATCTTTACAATAACTGTCACCTGGGGATATGACATTGGGGGACAGGGAAACTCGGGAGGGGCTACTACACAGGGGGACAGAGGTTGGCAGAGGGAGAACGTTGGGGGGGGCAACTCCTGGGTGGGGGTGAACCAAGTCGGGAGGGTGGGTGGAATGGGAGGTAAACAAGGCAAAAAAAATATTAAAGAACTAAAACAAAAAAATATATATGTGTATATACTGTATATATATATATATGCTATTGCACAAGGTTTCCTCCTTTCTTCCCTTACATACTGCTCACAGGTATACCTTAATGCTAACAAACGATCCCTCCATAAATGGAGCACGTGTTATAACAGCATATGCCGATTTGCCCTCTCTGAACGCAGACTAACTCATCACTGTGAACTCTACTCCAAACTAAATTGGCTCTCCCTGACTTCACACAGACTCAGCTCTACTGGATGCTTGATTGACAATATCATCAGAATGGGGACACCAGAGTATCTCTCAAGGCTGCTATCTCATCCCTCCCAAGCATATCTCTTTTGGTCATCTGTACAAACCAAACTTGAAATTCCCAGATACCTCACTAAAAAGGGGGAACTATCCTTCGCTATATCGGCTCCCAGCATCTGGAACTCGCCCCTCCACATTAAACTCTCTAAATCCCACCTAGCTTTTAAACTGGGTCTCTGCACCCACCTGACTGGCTCTGGTGGCTGCTCCTGTGCTGTAACTTGCGAAATGACTCCCAGTAGCATTCCTTACCTACATGGCACTTACTATTTTCCTCCATTGTATAAAATCTGCATGTTCCCACTCCCTCCACAAAATCATTAGTTAAAACTGTTATTTATTCTTTAGCGGTTGTCGTATGTCCTTAATCATTATTGTTGTATCATCCAGTGCAAGTAGCTAATGTAAGGGTATTCGTTTACTCTCAGTTTCCACAGAAATATGTCTTGCTTTTGTCAGCAATCTGCAAATTTGTTTTGTTCCCACTTGTTGCTATGCCATGAACAATTGTCACTGATGTTTGTACCTTCTTTGTACCTTGCTGTCTCCTGATTGTACTCTCCCGGGCCATGCCTGAATATTGACAATACTCTTGTCTAGTGTACCTACCCAGAAAACAAAAACCAAATAAATAAATAAATATATATATATATGTGTGTGTGTCCCACAGCCAGTCCCAAACCTAGGCCCGCCAGCCACACAGGCAGTGACTGTAACCATTACTCCAGATGGCCAGCTTGGAACTGGCCTGATGAGCAACTCCCTATATACTTTATAAAATAACTACTCCCTATTAAAATGTAAATGTTGAACTTACTGTACAATGTGATATTAAAAGCACATAGTCCATTTCACAGTCGCTGCTTTCACTTCTCCCAGATTGAGTCTCAGTAATTGAGTCACTCTATTCATGGGATACCATTGCAAATAGTGAAGATACTAGTGAAATACATATTCTGAAATTGTGGACAAAAACAAATAAAACAAATAAAATCTGTTCCTTATAAAGAGAAACAATAGAAAGAGAGAGCTGATCATATGTGACTTTAACATGACTATTGCTAGGTTTATCTGAGGTTTCTCATGTTTGTTAAAATCAGACACTTAGAAGTGCTTACAGGGCCACCCACCCACATTAATATTAAAAGTGTTCCTGCTGCAGCTGCGCAAGATTTCCTGAGTGCAAAAAAAAAAAAAATAATAATTACATTTTTTTATTCACCTGAAGATTATATCAGCACTAGGGGAGGGTGAAAAAAAATCTTCTGAGGGAGGAATTCAAGCTAAAGTCTGACTTTAAGCTTCTGCGAAAGTTAGATGATTTCAAACTTCTGCGGAAATTTTACTTATGATCACTGCTCTTTTAATTGTTAAATTGCCCCCCCATAAAAGCCCTGGTGGCTAGTGTAGTGGTCCCTCCCTCACCCGCCCCACATGTAAAAAATTATCCCTGGTGGCTAGTGGCCCCTCCACTTCACCCGATAACTAATTCAAGGAACTAAGTAGTGCTGAAATCATAATTTTGTTCAATATGTCATCAAAGTTAAGGAAGTCCCAGTTCATACATTATATACTGTGTCATGTGTAGAGTAGCTCCTATGTGCATTAGCTATCACCAACAAATTAAATAGTTTCCTTACTGCTTCCTGAACATTTTTCATTGAAGTATCAATGAAAATATTAATTTACATTAGCCAGCCTCAGCTACTTGCTGCTGTAGCTTTTAAATAACTAACTCTAAAGTTGCCATGTTTCAAACTTCAAACTTTCTATAATTAGCAAAGTTAAGTTACTACAGCCACAGTGCTTTGAAGTAGTGCACATATTATTTTCATAAGGGCAGTCAGTCATTAGACTGTTAAATAAAACAACACACCAGTCATTCTTCTGAGGTTGTCATACTGTATATTTATCATTACATCTCGTACTGTTAAAAGAAAGGCATTGTACTTGTTAATATTTATTCTGCAGGTAAATGTATTTTCCTACTTACATAAAATGTAAGTTTCAACTACAGAAATCTAAAGTGCAGTAAAAGAACTGCGTCATAGATATTAAAATATGGTGTGGCACCATGTATTAGCATCCAGCAACCTGCTATACTTTTTTGGGGGGATCTCAAAAATGTATGTACTCTGATTTCATCTCTTTTGCAGATTAATAGCAGTGCAATATGCTGTGATCACAGAATTTTTCATCAGCATTGGGGGACTCCATCTTGGGTGTCCTCCTCAGCCTTATCCAGTTTGTCCACTACTGTGTGTGGCCTTACTAAAGTTAACACATCCTCTATATCAGCAGTGAATAATAATTATCCACCTGATTATGCTGCCTGATTCTTAATCACATAGCTGAATATTACATGAAATGAGAGAAACAGGAACATAAAACAGAGTCTGAGTTCCAATTCACTTTTCAGAATAAAAAAAAAATAAATCAAAACAAAAAAAAATCCTTACCTTCCCTGGTAGATAGGAAAGACTGTTACATTAAAGAACTAGATCTAGGCTGGACCCATGCAGTAACAGGATTTCGTCACTCGCATGATACTGTAAATACTTGAAAAGAGAGAAACAGGAACCAAATGTGTCCTAAAAGACACTCCTCTCCCCCCCCCTCCAAAACAGGCAGAAAGGGAAAAAACTTAAAATAGATTCTTAACTTTGCTGGGTTGAATACCAAGTAATATTCAAAGAATGTCATTCAGGTCAGTGCCACAAAGAGGCATTGTCATTTCATACAAAAACCTGCAGAATTCCTGGTCACTATAATTTCCATAATTTCCATGACAGATGCTGGTGTGGGGAATGACACATACAGCACAGTTCTTTTCAGCAGCACCCAGCAGCCTGAATTATTTATTCTGGTAGTTGAGGACAATTCTGGGAACACAGATCTGATTCATGTAGTGCTTATCTCACATCTCCCCCCGAATGCACTTTTCTCCTAAAGTGCGCTACAAAGAACGTTGATGTGGGGAGGAAGGAATGAGACAGGCCTCTGTACCATGATTGTTGCAGTAACAGCAGTACTACAATGTCACCATTTCATAATTTCTTGTTCAGGAAAAAATGTGAAAAAGTGAGAAATGTATGCAGCGTATTGTGCTTGAGCACTTTTGTCAACTCACTGTGATAGATAAATACTGTTAAAAAGGGAGATTGAACAGCACAGCAGTAACTACAGTACCACCATTTAATCATTTCTTGTTTGGGAGAAAATTGCTTTACAAGTACATAAATTTGTAGGTAACTGGCAACAGTTTTGGGAGCGAAAGTTCTTTAAATCCGATGGACTGCATCTGATTAAGAAGGGAGTCAGTGCATTGTGGCAGAAGTTTGATATATTTGCAAAATATTTAAACTAGCAAATGGGGAGGGGGTGCAGTACCTGATACATTGAATAGAAAGAACACCCCTCCCCCCTCAGCTAGTGATCAAATAGGAGTTCAGCATGTTTGAAGTTCATTTGCATCACCAGGTAAGCAGAAACATCCAGCTCCCCATATGATGCACAGAGGAAATGTCAGACCTCACCCAACAACTTATGCACCAGAATCTAGCCATTAGAAAATCATGTACACAAGTGCCTGCAGTCTGGGAAACAACATCCCAGATCTGGAGGTAACAATGACAGAGGCTAAACTGTACATAGTAGCCATTAATGAGACATGGCTCACCAGTAACCACACTTGGGAGACTTCAGAACCTGGATATGTACTGTTCAGAAGAGGCTAAAGACTGGGGTGCAAAAGAGGGAGAGTGGCCCTTTATGTCAAAGAAAATATCAAAGCTACAGAAATTCAGAATACACAAAAGGAGAAAGAAGAACTGTGAGTCACCCTGGAAACAGAAATGGGACAACCATATGAACTGAGGTTGTCTACAGGCCTCCAGACCATGGGGAGGACATAGACACATTACTGTTAGAAGGTATACAAAACATGACAGCTAAAGGGGAGGATCTGATAATAGGAGACTTCAACATGCCAGATACAGATTGGTCAATACCAACAGGAACATCCACCTGAACTAGACACATAGTGGATTCCCTGCAGGGGGAGGGCATCAAACAATTGGTACAACAACCCACAAGAGACAGGGCTATCCTAGATCTAGTACTGACTAACAGAGAAAGGATCACAGATGTCCAGGTAGAGGGTCACCTGGGTGCCTGTGACCATCACATGGTATGTTTCAATTTGGCCACTAGGACTAAATCATCCCATTCCAAAGCAAAAATATGGGACTTAAGAGGAGCTGTCTTTGATAAGATGGCCAACAGAGTTAAGCCTGCCCAGGCAAGATGAAAAACAGGTGAGGGGGTACAGGCAAAGTGGGCAAGCATTTAGGATGCAATACTTGAAGCAACATTCCATTGTGTTAGGGAGAAAAGCAAGAGGAAAAAAAGGAGGAAACCACTTTGGTTCTCAAAAACAGTAGCAGAAAAGATCAGAGCCAAAAGGTCTGCCTTCAGGAAATATAAGGGAATGCAGGGGGGGAAGATAGGGAGGCATACCAAACTTACCTAAGGAAAGCAGGGAAGGCAGTAAAGCAGGCAGGCAAAGGCCCAAAATGATGAAACACTAGTATGAACAGTAAAAGAAGGGGACAAGACTTTCTAGAGATACATTAGTAAAAGGAGAAAGTCCAGAGGGTGTATTGCTAAGATCAAAGGGATAAGGGGGAGTGTGTGGGGGAGGACAAAGGAAAAGCATCTATCCTAAATAGATACTTATACTCAGTATTTACTGAAAAGAAGGTAGGGCAGGGCCCACAGCTCAGCACCATGGACACAAGGGAGGGAAGGAAGTGTGCACAAGTCCCTTCATAAAAGAAAGGGTCCTACAAGAGCTCACTAAGCTCAAGGTGGACAAGGCAATGGGACCTGATGGCATACATCCCAGGGTACTAAAGGAGTTAAGGGTGGAACTAGTACAGCCATTAGCAGAACTGTTTAGTGAGTCTCTGAACACAGGAGAGATTCCCAGAAGACTGGAGAAGAGCTCATGTGAGCCCGCTCCACAAGAGTGGTAACAGGGAGGAGGCAAGAAACTACAGACTAGTCAGTCTTATCTCAGTAGTGGGCAAGATTATGGAGGCACTCCTTAAGGAAAGCATGGTGCAACATCTGGAATCCATAAGAGCACAGGATCCAAGATAGCATGGGTTTACAACAGGAAGGCCCTGTCAAACTAATCTCATAGATTTCTTTGACTTGGTAACCAGAGTGGTGGACCAAGGGGGTACAGTTGATGTCACCGACCTTGACTTCGGAAAAGCTTTCAGTACTGTTCCACATAGAAGACTGATAAATAAGCTGGGTATGTTCTGGGTGGGTCAGAGGTTGGTCAACTGAGTGGCAAACTGGTTAGCTGGCAGAAAACAGAGAGTGGTGGTAAATGGTATACAGACAGAAGAGCTGTAAGTCAAAAGTGGGGTACCTCAGGGATCAGTCCTGGGGCCAGTCGTCTTCAATATCTTCATCAGTGACATTTCAGATGGACTGGAGGGTAAGGTTTGTCTGTTTGCAGAAGACACCAAGATTTGCAACTGAGTAAATTATCCTGATGGGGTGGGCAGAATGGGAAGAGATCTGGAAAATATGGAAAAATGGTCAGAAGAGTGGCAACTGGGGTTTAACGCAAAGAAGTGCAAATTCATGCATATAAGGAAGAGAAACCCTGAAACTACCTATAGGTTGGGAGGGGAGTTGCTGGCAATCACAAGGGAAGAAGGAAACTTGGGCATTATCATCATAGATGACCTGAAATCATCAAAACAGATCACTAAATCAGTAGGTAAGGCTAGAGGGATGTTGGGATATATTAGTAAGGGTATCACAAGTCATAAGAGGGAGGTAATAATCCCTCTTTACAAGACACTGGTTAGGCCCCATCTGGATTACTGCGTGCAGTACTGGAGGCCACACCTGCACAAGGACATTAAAAAAATGGAGGCAGTCCAGAGAAGGGCAACCAAAATGGTGCAGGGACTGCATCAGAAAACATATAAGGACAGATTAACGGAGCCCAATATGTATACCCTAGACTGGGCTGTCCAGATACAATGAAATCAACAGCACCAATTTAGCACTAAGTGGTTTGCTGTTAATTTCATTGAATAGACACAATGAGTAGAACTCCATGGCAAAATGACCCACAAAGAAAGCATTCAACAATCTTTTTTTTTAATTTTCAGTGGGCACAATTAATTGGGCGGCATTTGAAGAGCTGCATATATAAGGCAGTATTAGAGAATTAAAGGAGCTGCATGAGAAGTGCAAAAAGAGCTGCTTGTGGCTTGCGAGCCGGGGTGTGAGTATCACTGCCCTAGAGCAAAGGGAGGGAGAGAGGTGATATGATAGAAACATTCAAACATCTTAAAGGCATTAACAAGGTAAAAGAGCCTATCATGTTTCAATACAAGAAAAATAGCAGGACAAGAGGACACAGCATGAGATTAGAGGGAGGCTGATTAAGGGGTAATGTGAGGAAGTTCTTTTTCACAGAAAGGGTGGTGGATGCATGGAACAGCCTACCTCAGGAAGTGATGGATATGAATGTAGTGCAGAGCTTCAAGCAGACATGGGATAGGCATAATGGAGCAATACAGATGAGTATGAATAGATGGGCCATTGACAGAGTAAAGGCCTATGGCATACTCATAAGGTAGAACAAATGGGCAGACTGGATGGGCCTTGCGGTCCTTATCTACTGTCAATTTCTATGTTTCTATGTTTCTACATCAAAAAAGGGTAGAGAGAAAGCAGAGAATAATATGTCTCATAAACATCACCATTAAAGAAAACATTGATAGATAATAGATTTTTCTGTGCTTTTCTAATACAAGAGAGAGAGCTCGGAGACAAATAATGATGAAAAAGCATGGAAGGAAACAGTAAAAGTGAAAGACAGGACAGCAGCTTAATTTTTTTGTTATTTTACTTTTTTGTTTGTTTCTTGGGGGATTAAACAATGATGGAGAAGAAAGAGTAAAGGAAGACAGATATATAAGAGATATGCAATGGGAAGGAGTGGCATACAGGATTTATCTGCAGAAGTGCAGTTTGACCTCAGGTTACCTCACGAGTGGCATTAGCCACAAGTGACGTGTCCAAACTGTTTGAGTGCAGATAAATCATGTATGCCACTCCTTTCCATTGTATACTTCATTTGTGCAATAGGGATTGGATGCTTTAGGTGCTTTTTTATTTGTTTTCATTACAATTTGAGTTTTATTTTTTATAAAATGTCTGGAATTATTTTGTGTGTTCCTGCTCCAGATTGGGGTGGTTGCCATGGTCTCTACTATAGTTGCTGCAGAGGTGTCATCCCCAACATAAAGGCAAGATTTTGGCTGGTTGTTTACACTATGCGGGCAGGCTGGAGAGTTTTTCGAAACATGGTTGCTCTGGTTCTCATCTAGCGAGAGTTGTAGAGACTAGTCACTGTGGTGATTTTTTTTAAAAATTGTTGCTATTTTTTTTCCTATTCGTTTCTTTGTGTGTTTGTGTTTTGTTTATTGTAGTTATTTATCTGGTTGATACTGCCTTATTGAGATGTTCCTGCCTTCACTGTTGAGGGAGCAGAGAAGCAAGGTGATGCGTGTGGTTGAAGAGAGGAGCAGACTGCAGCAGTGAGCAAAGCAAGACGTGGACAGCATTTTTTCTAGAGGTCAGTTGCTGCCTGTGGGTTTTTTGTGTTCCTGCTTGTTGCGTTTGTGCTTATGGAGTAGACAACCTATTTTTTTGTCCTCTGGTCAGTGGCTGGATATGGGTTTGTTTAGTTTTTGGGGAGTAATTTGTGCTTGAAAAGCTCCTTTTGTGAACTGTAGACAGTAGTGATACAGATGTCATGGACTTGTAATCAAGTGAGTGGTGGAGCAGGAAATGATTGCAGCACAGTGTTTCAGTTTGTATATAAAGATGAAGCAGTGTGGGGAAAAATTATTTGTATACTTTCTCTTGTGTGTGTTTTTTCCCCACTGCGATATGGTGAGGAAAAGTAGGCAGTTGGAGCTTGAGGGAATGCTACTAAAAGTTTATGGAAGAAGTGCTGGGGTGGGGGGGCAAAATGATTGATGGAAGACTGTTGGATAAACAGTGATTGATTGACATTAGTGTGTTGGATAAATCTTAGAAGCACCATTTATTCAACACCAGTGAGAACAAACTCTGTTCAGAGTCAACGAGGCTGCATAATGTTATTTTATGAGGATTAGGACCAATCTACAGGGAAATTACTTTTATATGAAACCTCAAGCAGATCAATATTTCTTTCAAACTGCCTGCCAGTAGCAATAGTCCTCTTTGATTGCTGGCCCTGTTAAAGTTAACACATTCTCTGGTGTCCATAGGTACATCCCAGCCTCTGACTCACTAGCCCATTAATAAAAATCATTCCCTGGTGTGCAGTGGCTCCATCATTCTCTGATCACCTGCTGTGTTAATAAATAATTCCCTTGCTGCAGTATAAGGTCAATCTGGTCCAGTGGTATGGAGGGATGAGGTACTGTGTGCCCTGACTCCTGCTACATCCGTGACCCGAGCTCAGGGACATGCTCAGGTTGCTATGGGTCAGAGAGAAGACTGAGTGTTAAATCAGATAGCTGTCCTGTCCCTGGGTGGGAAGGCATGTTGACTCGACCTTTGCTTCTCCCAGGTGAAGGCAATAATCCAATGGGAGTGGGAATGCAAAAATGGCTAGCACAGGCTACCCACCTACCCCAGTCACATACTGCCACCTGGATGGCTGGCTCAGTACTAGATGTGAAAGATTGGCTGGGGGGAGGATGGCTCTCCCCTTCCTGGCCCCATCATGTGGGGCAATCCATGGGGAACTTTAGACTCAGTGGTCTGGGACAGGGAAGTAGCAGAGAGGGGAGCTGGGGACAGGGCTGACAGCCTGCATGGGTCAACTAGCAAGGCAAAAATGTTTATGGGGAGGGGAATGCTGCAGTATGTATGATCTGAACACATATACACAACCCTCCCATAATGGGTGTTACAGTAAACCTACCAAGTATAGGTAATATTTATAGGATTTCATACCAGGGTGCTATGGAGCCAGAAGGAGGAGTCTTAAAGAGATGACGTTTCGTAGACCTGTAGAATAAGGATCCACAGTTCTTAGATAGTTACTAGGCAGGATAAGAAAAGTTAGATATATTGTTATACTTATCTAACGGGGAAGGAGTTCACATCCTATGAGGCTGTGGAGTAAAGAGAAAAAGGTTAATATGGAGTAAATTCAGCAGTGGGAACAATAGAGAGGATAGAGATACAAAAGGGGGTATAATACAGTGTAAAAGGTAAAAAAAAATGCTTTAGATAGAAAATTACAGAATTAAATGAAGTAACAGATATAGAGGCATGTTTAATTTTAGTATAGTAATATCATTAACCATTAACCATAAGCATCAAAAACAAAACACAAAAAGCAGAATAGAAGAAGAATAATCAGCATTTATATAGCACTTTTCATACACAGTATCCCAAAGTGCAGTACAAGCAATGCTAGACTGGTAGTGAAGTGACTGAATGTGTGGCGGCAGCCATATCACACATCATCACCCACACACAGCCTGGATAATTGCATGAACCAGTGGGGAATGTTGGCCAGGACACCAGGAATGTTCACTGCTCTTTATGAAGAGTACCCTGGGTTCTTTTACTTCCACCTGGACACCCACCAGGACAACACCAGGATGGGCAGAAGGGACCTTGGTTTAACATCTCATCCAAAGGATGGCACACCCCAGCAGTACAGCACCCCCCAATACTGCACTCAGATGCCAGCAATTTTTAGGTGCAAGTCCATCCTGGTGTGGGATGAGAACCCATGACCTTCTGGTCCAGAGGCAGATGTGCTACCAACTGAGCCATGCTGACACCTGAATAGTGGCATGTTCGTAACCAAGTTATTCGTGTTTTCAGCTTGACTTGCACATTGTTTTTAGTGTGTAGTGTATGACACTTTAAGAGATCTGTATAAATGAGATGCACTTTTGTATTTCTCAGACCCACCCCCTGAAGAAGGCCCACTGATGGGTTGAAGCACTGGGGCTTGTGGGTGCACACTAGCATATTGCCAGAAACTAAATCTTGCACTGACTCTGAGAACTGATGTTTCTTTTCTTTTCTTATTACAAGCTGACTGCTTTGCTAATGCATCACCTTTTCTAGTAAACACCACTCTACGCTACTTACATTATAGCCACAGCTCTGACCACTGACCATCACAGGACTGACCCTTCCACCCCCTACAGTTACAGTACTGTTTCCCCCTCTGAGAGTCACATGACTTAAACCTTCCACCGTACATCATAGCACAGGGTACTCACCCCTGACATTCACAGAACAGATCCCTATTCCCAAAGTTCACAGCACTACACCCCACCACTATGACAGCACTGCCACCATACCCCCAAAGTCACATGGATGACACTCTCCACAGGCAGTTACAGCCATAATCCCCACCCCTAAAAGTCACAATATTGTACCTCAGTCACTTCACTGAAGACCACTCCACACAGTTGGGACTGCCCCCCCCCGAACAGTCACTTAGGTTGGCGCCGTATAATGTCTTTTAAATACAGTACATTGGTGCAAAACCCAGTTTGCTCATGTAAACTAGGATCTGCACTTGAGCAAACATTTCAATATCAGGCCCCAACTGTTATACTCCCTTTCGCCCTCAACAGAACTCAATACCAAACTGGTGGAGAGTCTTGGGGAGGTACCATGACTGACGAGTGTCTTTGGAAGGGTGATGAAGATGATGAACCTTCCCCTCCTGCCTCCCCCCATGGAGGGACTCAGTGGCTGTTATGAAGATCCAAATTTAGTCCCTGAAATGGTGGAAGCTGTCGCTAGGTGACTGGTGATAATATGGTGGTACTTGGTGACGCAGGGCTTAAAGAAATTGGGGTGCCATTCTGGCCTATCAGTTGCTATTTTCCCCTCATTTTCATGCCTATCCATTTCTTCTAAAACAGAGTGTAGTCTAATCAGACATCAGCATACATATCATCCCAAGTATCTCTGCCCTCTACTCCACTGAATGGTGGCATTAAACCTGCTAACAAGTTTATAAATAGTTTAACTGACCTGAATGGGCCAAGTTGACCTTCAGGCCACTGGCATTGTTTTCACAAAGGGACGCACTGGCTGAAGTTAATATTTTCAGTGAGCATTTAATGACACATTCCCAAGATGCAGGTGATGTAAACCCAGCAAGGTATACAACTATATCTATATATATGTATATGTATATGTGTATATATATATCTATATTCAGCTATCAATATATGATATATATTGTATATATATATATATAATAACTGGAAATTTTTTTTTCCATTTGTTTAACCACGTAAGACACATTAAGCTGAAAGTTATTTACAGGTGCAACCTGGGAGCACAGGGAAGTTAAGTGACTTGCTCAGGGTCACACAGTATGCAAGTGGGGGCTGTGGGATTCAAACCTAGATCTCCAGATTTGCAGCTCAATGCCTTAAACCACTGTGCTATGCTGCCTCCCAATTTGTTGTATCAAAGCCTGTTAAACAGATACACTTCAATAAATAAATTAAAAAAAACAACAACTGGGAAGACACTTTAGGTGCTTTACTGATATAACACATTTTCTTGAGATTAAATGGAGCTTTGTGTGCCCCCAATCTGTATAGTTAACTATCCTACAGCTCAGACACTAACCACACCTCTTTCCTCTAACCAAGACACTAGCCTCCCCTCCCTCCACAGACCCCTCTGACACTAGCCCCTTCCTTCCTCAGCACCTGGCACTAGCATGTTTCCCTTACAGCTTCCTTGACAGTAGCCCTCTTGAATGTACACCATGCACAGTCCCCAGAGATTATATGGCCCCCCATCACCCCAGACAATAACCCCTCCCTCCACTTCCTGACACAACCCAGCCACATCAATCCTCGCCACTTTCATCACAGTCCATCTGAACACCCATCCCTCTCTAGGTACCCCACTTTTTAATCTCTGTGGATATCACCTCCCTCCTGTCCCTTGACTACCAGAAGCCACACTCCTTCCTCCTTAGCCATTCGAGAATCACTCATACCCTTGTTGCACACCTCCTCTGCAAGGTACTCCTGGATACCTCCTACTTAGACCCCAGGGGCATGCATACACCCTTCCTTCTACACTTTCCCTTCATGTACCACAACACAAGCCCCCCTCCCTCCCTCCAAAACCACTGACTGAAGAACACCCACCATCCAAAGTCCCAAACACTAGCACCTCCCTTCCCCAGACACTAGTCCCCCAGCCCCTGACACTAACCCCACCTCCTTTGCGGAGGTAAAAACTGTCACCATCCTGCTAGCAAATGTCAGTAGATTTTGTATACAGCTATTAAGAGTTTCCTGTAGGTAGCCCTGCAGGCATGTGCTGGAGAGGGTAACCCTTTGGTAAGTACATCAACTGAGACAGTGGAAAATTCTGTGGAGATTTTCCCCAGCTACTAGCCCTGCTGGCTAGAGGATGCAAAACTCAGTTTTGACCCCTAAATTTAATATAACTTACCTTCTCTGTACAAGTCACAGTGCACAGAGCTGGGTTCTTTTGGGTTTGGGATACTGTGGTAGAACCTAAAAGGAAAGCATAGAGAAGGTTCCAGAGATGCAAAGGGTCTATGATCCTAGAGGAGAGATTATAGTAGTCAGAATAAAACAAGATACTTATCTGAAAGGTAGACAGCCAACACCTGGCCAGACCTATGGAAATAAAGGTAAAACTAGCTAAGTATGAGATACTTATAGTAGCATGAGTAGAGATAGGGAGCAGAGAGATACAATGGTATTATACAGCATAGGAGTAAGTTGAAAAGATAGTAAAAGAGCATGGGCAGGATTTTCAAATGATGGCGCAGGGCATGCGACAAATCCTGCACCAGGGGACTCTGAAATCAGCGATGCACTGAACCCCTTTGCCACAACTGCACCAGAGTTTTGCAATAGCAGCAGCAGTTGCAACAGTTTCCCTGATTTATGCGGTTTGCGCCAAATGTCTGGTGCAAGCCCTGTATATCTGGCTATGGGATGTGGCACAGGCTAGACCACAAATATGTGGTCCATGGACCTGCGGTCAGCACAAAGCATAGAAAATCCTGACTGCCAACTGGAAACTGCTGCAAGCTCAGTGCACCCTATGTTTGGCGCAGCAGGGGGCTTGCGGCATCTTGGCAGGTTTTAAAATCCTGTCTAATCTCTCAAGTATAAAAAAAAATGAGAAAAACACTAGATTTATACCATTTGTTTTACAACTTTGTTTACTAGTTTTTTTCCCCTATGCCATTGGACTACTAAATATTACAGGTAATGCAGCACTTTTTTCACTTAGTCTTTCAAAATGTGTCTTACTCTCCCCTGCTAACCACACTGTCGCTGTTTGCGATATCACAGTCTGCCATGGTGAGCACTAAAAACTGAAGGCACTGTGAGGTTAACAGGGGCGAGGCAAATGTTTTTTATACAGACTTTTCAGACGGACTGTCAAGATGTACTGAAAAGTTTGGAAAGGAGCATTGACAATTAAAAAAATATATATTTTCTAGTGAACTGTAAACAGCCAGATTTTATTTTTGATAAATCATGTACTGAAGTGCAGAGTTGCTCTTTAACTCAAGGTAAGAGCAACAGAGATATGGTGATAGAGGATAAAATCAAACAAAACAAACAAAAAGCAGCAACTTCCTGCAGTAATCTTTGTTACCCCGCCCTATAACCCCCAGTCATCTTTTCTGACCCAGTCAGCTGATCAAACCATCCCATCCCAAAAACTTAATATCCTTACTGGCCCACACTCCATTCATGACATAGAGACTGACTGAAAGCTGCCTTGCAGGAGCACTGGCCTATGTGTCTCAGTGCAAAGCAGACCTCAACCAGATGATCAAGCACCCCCCATTTTCAAAACTGACAACACAAAATCCTCTACCTCATAGCCCTAGCTACAGCAGCTGCTCATCCAGCACTCACTGCAGCCACCCCTTCACCTACCTCCCTGCAACCTTCAAATCTCCCATGCATCTGATGACCTCTTTAGGTAACTATTGGGGTTGCTATGGGAGATGGAAGTCAAATCCTCCCTCTCCATGCTGCCAACAATTGGAGTCTTAGGCTTACTCTCAAAAATTAGGTTGCCCTCATGGTGCAGTGCCTCTGGGCTATCGAGGCAGCCTGTAACTAAACTATTTAAACATTTTCAATTTAGCTTTAAAAGAACTAAAGTAATGAGCAGTAATAGACAAATCTACATACCTGTAAGTATAGATCTACTGTTGTCAATTCTTTCAAATTCACACTGTGGCAAAGGGAGGTTTAGCCTTTGAGTGTGCCACCCACTGGTGCAGCAGGTGAAATGGGAAAGGAAAGAAACCTGAAATGATAAAACAAAAGCTTTTTAAGGGTAGATATGAAAGGATCAAGATCCTGCATGGAAGACATATACCATCAGGTGGATACAGGACTTAGGGCGAAGGAATGTAGGTGAGGCACTATGGGAGACTGTGATCTGGGTGGCTGGGATTTCAACACAGAGGCAATTGTAGGTGGATAGGAAAGTGGGGCCCCAACTGAGGTCCATCCCCTTAAGTGTAGGCTGTGGATGTTTATATTTATTTAAGGGGAGTGCGGGCATGAAGCCCTCCTGCAATGGGACCAACATGCAATTTGACCAGCCAGGTGCAGAATGCAATTGCTGGGCACGCATCTTGCTGTTGCCTATTTTCCTGTGCACTGCTCACCTTCATCCAATATGTTTCACCCTATTGTGGGTATCCGTATGTGAGGGGCAACAACTCAGCATTATGGCATGCAACACTTCACTCCCCCAACCCTGCTCTAAGCAGAGACCGTGTGATAGACTGAGGTCATGGTAGTCATTGCTTCCCAGCTGATAGCAGTTCAGTGCTGGTTCCTGGTACCCCACCTACCCCCAAACACATGGCTGTGATTTGACCAGATGCTTAGATCTCAACACCTCTGATGCTGTGGTGTCACTTAGATGTGATGGAGAGGCCCCAGTATAATGTTTTATTGTCCTGATCAATCACCACCACCACCACCCAGAAAAATACAGACACTTGATCAGCTAGTCACTACATCAATGCATGAATGCATCATGAAATATCAGTATCTCTGATGGTGACTACAACTGCCAGGAGAGGGGAAGGCTGAAAATGCAGAGACATTAGACATTCCCAGCAGCACAACACTACAAGGCAACTGGGAGGGTTGGTAAGTCCCTGTAGATTCTCAGGACTCTGTGTTTGGACCTAAAAAAAAAAAAAGTAAAAGCCCGAAAAGTTCCCCAGGTAGCCTAAGGTAAGTTCTTAAGTCATTCACTCTCTTCCCAATGCAATAATTTCTCACCCTCCACCACAATCTTTTTTTGTTGTTGTTATTGTTAAATAGGTTTGGTTCTCTGGCATTGCATGCCAAAAGTCAAGGATACCTCTAAACCCACCTAAGCCCCATAGTTTTGTGACTGATATGTCAATGGTGGGTCCCCTCCCGTCTTGGCTTCTTATCTATAATTTTAGGGCGGGAGCAATAGTATGTAAATCCTGGCTACATTAAGCCTTCACCCTCCCACAGTGCACCTGCTCCATTAAAGTTCAAAGACCCCATGCACAGCCGTGTGTGCCTGTGGTGTAATCTGCCTTGAATTAAAGCATTTGGATTTTTGCAACTTGGCATTTTCTTTAGGTTACTACATCATGCTGTTCTGTACCTCTATGCTTCCTTCCTTTCTTTTATGTACAGTTATCTCTCCTGTGGTCACCTGCTCCATTAAGGCATAGTAGTAGCAACATGGAGCACCTGACAGGGGAGGGCAGAGCAGTTTGCACACTGATGACACTGTGAGGAAGACCACACCCCCTTCCAGACTCTGCACATGCTTCTGCCACACTATAGCTTCTAGTACCTTAAAGAAGTTAGCAAGCTGTGAGGCACAGCACTGAAGTTAGCCAGAAGGTGATTTCCCTCAGTCTGGACCAGGGGAGCATGACTGAAATATAACTGGGGTACGGAAGCGCCAGGGTTACTTGGAGACAGTTTATTTTTTAAGAACATCTTTTTTCCCCATCTGGAAGTTGCATGCCCAGTCTTCTGGCATCAGGACTAACTCCAGTGGTGAAACTGACCCTGTCTGCTATTAGCCCCACCTGTCGCTTCACAGTGGCTGGCATAAATCCTCCTGTGGGTGCCATGGTGGGGGGCACTCTGAATGTGCATTCTAAAACTCAGCTACTGTAGCTTACCTAATTGAGTTTCTAAGTGCTAGGCTACATTTATGCATTCAAAGGGACAGCAATCTCAGTGTCACCATGCAGGTCTGCCCAATGTAAAATATTAAGTCTTAGGCATCACAATTCTGTGTGCAACATCAACTTTATTAGAAGCGAAACAATTTATAACCACCCACAGCTATGAATCTAGTAAGACACCTCAACCAGGTTTACAGGATGACTGCATCATTGGGAAGGTGATGAGGCAGAAAAAATCGTATAAATTATTCATGCAACGCTATTATTCCGCACAACATTCTGCCATGCGCGGTATTGACCCCATGCCTTTTCTGCACTGCTGATGGCCAGGGGTGCATCTAGAATTTTTTCAAGGGGGCAACTGTTCCCCAGGGGAAGTATCTTACCTGAGTTGTGGGCAGTTGTGTATTGTTCTGCACCACACATAGCAGATCTTGTGCACAGAATTATGGTACTTTTCTGCACTGCTGATCACCAGGGTACATCTAGAATTTTTTCAAGGTGGCAACTCTTCCCCAAAATGTAAAATATTACCATTTAAAGCTAACATTAGGTTTAAACAGATTTTTACTGGACTAATGAGCTTGAGGGTGCTACCTGGTTACATAGCTGGATCCACCGGTACTGACCACCCTTATGTATTTACTTTTCCGTACCCACACCTAATTTTTCAGCCTGTTCCCTCAATGTCTGTCCCAGCCTCCAGATCACTGCTGGAACCCTCAGTCTTTTTTCCTTCTAATCCCACCAACACATCATCTTTCCTCTGTATTCCCTGAAAAGTATATCATCCCTGAATCACCTTCACTACCCTCAGCACTGTCCTGCTACAAAAGGAATAATGCCCGACCGGGTGGGTGTTATGCTGGGATAACATCCCACCTTGGGTGGTTGGGCCCGAGGCCACGCGAGGCGTCCAACACCAAGGCGGGATGTTATCCCAGCATAACACCCACCCTGGAGGGCATTATTCCATTATACAATGGCTCGCTTACATTTACATTAGAAAATGGTTAAAAATAGTGTTTTAATTGTATTTTTTAGGTTTTTTATTGTGGAAGGATGCAGATTTGAAAAATAGTGCCTTATACTGTTTGTACAGCAGGTGGAGCTGTTTTTCTGTGTGTCTGTTGCAGGTCTCTAATAGGTGTGCCCCCCCACAACCCGCTCCTCTAGGTGTTCTCCTACTGGGTTCCTTTCTTTACTGTTTTTCTCCTGCTATTGGTTCATGTATTTAAAGAAAAAAAAGACGTAGAAGAAACATGAGTTGAGCGAGCGTTAGAGCAATGGGCGAATGAGGCGGCACCTGAGAAAGAGCGGGAGACTGCTGTGACGGCTTTGATTTCAGGTTTTTCTTTCTTTTTTTAGAAATAAATAAAGCTTGTTTGGGGAGTGTGTGAGAGCTGTGCCTACTGTTTTTGCCAATCTATAATGCTGCTTTCACTTTCAGTGCGAGCAGATGATGGTGTTGGTGCCGGGGGGCACCGGAGAAAGAGCGGCAGACTTTTGTCACGCTAAACGCTCGGTAATCGTGAAGACAGCTTTGATTTTAGTTTTTTTTTCCTGTTACGAAATAAACGAGGCTTGTTTGGGGAACGTGTGAGAGCTGTGCCTGCTGTGAAGCCGATCGGAAATGCGGCTTTCACTTCTAGTGCGAGCAGGAAGCAACGGACAGCTGTGGATGGATTTTTTTTAAACTTTTGATGCGGCCGTTACTGTACTGGGACTAGAGCCGGGATGTTATGCTGGGATAACATCCCGGGTCCAGTCCCAGTCTGACCAATCAAGGACCAGGATTTTTCTCTTGCCATTGTATAATATTTGAACAATTATTACTGCAAACTGTATTGAAAGATATTTGTTTCATGCAGTTCTTTACTGTAAAAGGTTTTGAGAAAATGGGATTACATTACTAAACATTTGAAAGACAAACTTGTTTTGAATCATGAAAGGAAAATATGCACTACTCTGCTGTGAAAAGTTTTGAGAAAGTAGGGGATTACATTACTAAACATCTGAAAGACAAACATGTTTGGAAACATAAAAGGAAACCAATTCAGTATGTATAAACAGTAATCTGTGAATGTACTTTGAGTTGTGTAAACAAACTACAAGCAGTTTAGCAGTTTATTCCTCAGTCTGCAGCATTTCACTGTACTCTAATACTTCATGACCGGAAACATATCAACATCTGCCTTTGACTTAGAATTCCCTGGGGTCCTAGTGCCCCTCAAATAATTAGGCTGACAGCAGAATAAACTTTGACACTAGTGATCATGCCCTGTGTTTTTAAAAACACTACAGAACTATTTCTTCAGTGACCCTGCAAGGGTGGGGGTGGGGTTGTGAGGCCTGGAAAAGGGAAGGCAGTGGAAAACTAATGCTGTGGCATTGGTTAATCACTGAGTAACTACACACAATAACTGTCCTGCAAGCCCCTCTTCTAATCTACTCCATAGCAAAAAGACAGCATGGCTTTGCCATGCAGCCTTAATAAATGAATTTATTTCACTGTTTCTCTGCCCACACCTATTGCATAAAATGATACTTAGAGAAAAGGATGGGATACAAAACAGGGAGGAATAAGTAAGTACTGAAAAAGGAAAGATGGAGTCAAAATTTCAAATCAAGTGAATCTCATGTTGTCCTATTGCCAGATGGAGCAGCACCCACACTACTATGGCGGAGCTTGCAAAATGATCTGGAGGAGAAATTGCTGCTTCTCCAGTACTTTGACCATATGTTGATCAATAGAACAAACATGCTGGTGGAGCTACCCCATCTCCTCCCACAGATGGTAAATGGCTTCCACGGTGTTTGCAGCATTGTGATTGGTGATGCTGGTGCTGCTGGTCCAGTCCCAGGGCCATTGCCTTGATGAGAATGGCAGTGACAAATTGTGCACTCCCCTGTGTGCTGGCACTCCTCACTGGATGGAACAGGTGGTCCACTATCACCACTGCTAGCCATCTCACACTGTCTCATCTTCAGATCCACTGGTTGGCAGATCTTTAAATATGTCCACTGGCTGCAGGTGCATACAGGTAGGTAGGTTCTCTTTTTTGTCCCAACTAACACTTGTGTTACAGATGGTATACTGGGCAACTCTGCTGTTCTGGGGATCTGCATAAAAAAGAATTCCCCTATTAGGAAGACCAAGGCTGTTTGGCTGTGGATGCGAATGGCACTGTGGAGCATCATGAGGAGGCTGTGAGTGGCAGCTTAGGGGGTACAACTGGAGATGGTGTTGGTGGAAGTGGTGGTATCATGGGGGGGAGAAGGTACTGCTGCAAAGCTGAAGCCAGGTGGTTATGGCCTCTGCTACAAAGCTGGAGTCAGTGTTTATGGCCACTGCTACAAAGCTGGAGCCAGCAGTTGTGGCCACTGCTACAAAACTGGAGCTAGTGGTTATGGCCACTGCTACAAAGCTGGAGCCAGTGGTTATGGACACTGCTGCAATGCTAGGGGAACTTTGAGCTGCTTCAGTGCTGGGGTAGGGGTGGGACTTGCTGCTGCTGGACTTGGGGAGGTTGCAGTGGTGATGGGGGGGGCTGCTAGTTGACAACACAGGCCTTGGACAGCACACATGTATAGCACCACCATGACTCCACACACCACCATTAGACTTCATCCTTAAAAGAGAAATAGACACAGAAAGAGAGGGAGAAAAAGAGAGTCAGATAGAAATAAATGGAAAAAAACAGAGCTCTCTAAATAAAGCTAAGAACTGAAAATACAGGCAAAATATAGAAGAAGCAAGAACTAAACTACTACTAAGAACAGTTTGTATTCATTAAGAATGAAAAAAAGAATACAAAAAACTGTTAAACTAATGTAATATTTCGTTGAATCCAACAATTTTCTTTACAGAAAGCAGCTCAGACTCCAGTCTCCTATACTGACTAACTCACAGTGCAAAATGGAGATGCATCATATGACCTGCAGAAACTCTTCCATGTGACCTTGCAACACTTGTTTATCATTAACCTCATTTGGACCAAAATTTCTCTTGGTGTACCTCAAGAGTGAAGTTACATGTGAAGTTGTTAGGTGACTTTTCCAAAGACAATTTGCTATTAAATGGTAAATATTCATGGATTTACCTGCAGAGGCAAATTCACCTCAACTCCACTGGTGGATTTAACAGGTAACATTTAACGTAGCTGTAACAGTTGGCAGGTGTTGCCGTTAGCCCTGCTCCCACTGATGTTATCTTCACCTGCAAAACAGCTGACTTTGGGCCTCATCTACAAAACAGTTTGCCATAGACATAAATGGCCAAAGTGTCTTGTGGAGATGGCCCATAATAGAACTACACAAAGATAAACACCACCCTTTAAATTCATTTTTTTTAAATTATTTATTTATTTAGTTAGTTTTTGTTGACCAGGTAAGTGCACTAGACAAATCCTGCCTATTTTCAGGCACGACCCGGGGGAGAGGGATACAGATGAATGCCAACCGGCGTTGAACCAGATTAAGCTGTTGGTGGTATTTTTAGTGAATGAGGAAAATTTGGACAGGACACCGAGGAAATTCCCTTACTCTTTTCAATAAACGACACGGGATCTTTAACATCCACCTGAACTACTACTACCAATCCAGGCAGATGGGACCTTGGTTTAACATCTCATCTGAAAGATAGCACCTCAGAAGTGCAGAACCCCTCTCATGCTGCACTATAGTGTCAGTACTGGGATATTAACCCAAGTGCCAGATGTGGGAACTGAACCCACAACCCTCTGATCTCCCAGCCTCAGAGACAAGTGTACTACCTACTGACACTGACGCCGACACTGATTTTTTAGTTGCTTGTTCATCCACTCAGCATTTACTGACCACCATCTGAGCTGTCATCATCATCCACATCAATCATTATACCAGAACCAACAGCTGGTATACTTTTGAAGGTAAATAAAAATCTTGCCTTAGTAACTTTAATAAATGTTAAAGTCTGCACATTTTTGGGCTGCTATGTATTTCTGGTGTCTGTCACAATATTGCCCACTGAAATAAACATTCATTCTGAAGAGACATTTGTTGAAGAATAACCAGTATATTTAAAGGGTTCATTGTACAGCTCAGACCGTATTAACTTTTTCAATCTCCAGTATTCAAAAGGACATGCATCAGTAAGAATGAGTGGTTCCTGTAGGTAACTCTCTACAAGGATGGACAGAGAATGCTCAGAAGAAGAACCGATGTAACTTGGTATGGCAGCAATCTGAAAGGTTTGCCACAGATTTAGCTTGCTGCTAAGAGGGAAACAGAGAGCTGTGTAAGAACTAAAGCTCACATTTGGCAACTTCTGCTATCCTGTTTTGTGGAGATGAGTAGCGTGTGTTTGTGTGTGTGTGTGTGTGTGTGTGTGTGTGTGTGTGTGTGTGTGCATTCTGTATTTCAAGCTCAAGTTTGAGTTTATAAAATTCATAAAATCATGAGAGTTAAAACAGAAATACTGTAAAAAATCAATAAAATTTCAATTAAGTTACAGGCATACATGATTTCCTTCTTTTTGTAAAATGTGCATATTATTTAGTTAATCTGTTCATAACATTTAATGCAAACTTTCAACAACATAAATTATTCCTTTCTGTGACTGATAAATATCCCATTTTTTGTTTGGCAAAAAAACAACTCTTGTTCTATAAAGGGAGTATAATCTATTGTGTTCATTCCTGTCTAAAAGCTGCACATTCTAAAATTATATGCTGGACGGTAATACAGGACTCAGATCATTGATCTAATGAGAGCTAGAGACAACAAATGGAGAGTACAGGAAAATTTCCAGCACAACAATGTTGCAACAATACAAACAATTATGTAACCAATGTAAATCTATGAGTAGAAGGCTGAAACAGGGCCTCTCATTTCAAAAGCAAAGAGAGTTCTCTGGCAGCAGTGCCATAGCCACATGAAGAACAATCAATGGTATGCTGGGTAGAAACATCAAGGCCTGCCCCAACCTTCTAGTCACTGAATCTAGCACCCACACCGACCCCCTTAAAACTGCAGAAGAATTGAATGCATACTTCACCAACCTAGAAAAATACATTCCCCCTACCATTAGCTGTGCCCAGTCCCCCAGCTCAAGGCCACAGGATAGTGAGCCCCCCAGTCACCTAAATGCTACTTCAATGCCTTTATTTATTTATTTATTTATTTATTTATTTGTTGACCAGGTAGGTGCAATGATCCAATTGACCATTTTCATGTATAACCTGGGCCATGAAGACGGCACATGTGATAGACAAGTACAAATTACATACATAAAAAAATGGTGCATGTGAATGCACAACCAAGAAAATATGTAGACAATGCTCAGAACACAAAGCATAAGAAAAGGTACATATGACAATGGAAAATGCAGGGTATATAAAATGTAATAGAAATACCATACTGTACATGAATGCAGTAACACAATACCAGTATAACTACCTAGTAAGTAAGGAACAAGTGCATGTCGAACAAGGTGCTTCTGGAACATTCTATGGTGGCCCTTAATCAGAGGAAAGATGAGTAGGGCCCTGGAGTGGGGGGAGAGGACTCTCATCCAAAAAGTTACCTGGGTAAGCAGGAATATTTGGTTTCAGATGGCAGCCAGGCTATGAGATGAGTTTTAAAAGTGGCGTGAGAGTCAAGTGAGTGAAAAGAAGCTGAGAGTATGTTCCACAGAGAGGGGGCCATGACAGACAGGGTTTTGCTTCCCAGTACAGTGGAAATCCTGGGAACTTCCAGCAGAGGATTCCCGAAGGCACCTTGGAGTGGCTGTGTGTTTAAACAGGGATGAGTAAGTAGACTGCTGGCCCCCCTCTAATGGCGTTATCAATGATGCAGCCAAAAGCATAGTCATGACATCCTTGAAGTGGAAGCCACCCTAAGGACTGGTATAAGGTGCAGTGATAAGTGGAGTATGGTGACAAGACCTCAGACCTACAAATACTGTACTGTTGTAGATGGTGGTAAGGTTGGTAGTGCAGCGAGGAGGAGACATGGGAGTAAATTGGGGCACAGTAATCCAACAGGAGGAATGGCAAGGCATGCCTCCAGGATCAGCTAGTGTTTGAGTCTAAAACCAGCCCCTAGTTTCTGGTTTACCCAACACACTATATTGTTGACATGCTCTGAGAAAGAAATGGATGGGTCTAGAGTGATGCCTAGATATTTAAAACAGGGAACATTTTGCAGGGGCAGGAGTTCTGGTGTAAGTATGGAGAGGGAAGAGTTAGACTTTGTGAGATTTGAGAGGTGAGGTTTGGCCCTGAGGAGCATGGCTTTTGTTTTTTCTCATTGACAAGAAGCGTGTTGGACAAAAATCAATGATGGACTGCCCTGTAGTTCTTGGTAAGGGTGGTGGATATATTAACTAGGGATTAGGGATCTCCTAAAGAAGTCCTGAAATACCTGACCAAAACAAACCCTCGACCACAAGTTAGTCTAGATAACCTTGACTACAGACTGATCAAGGCCATGGCTGATCTAATTTGTTACCCTCTGGACAACATTTTCAATCACTCCATGTGCACAAGTCAATTTTCAACACTTTGGAAAACTGCCACAGTTGTCCCTGTGCACAAGTTAGGTAAGACAACCTGCATATAGAACTACAGGACCATCACTTTACTTTCCCTTCTTGCCAAGGTGCTTGAACACATAGTCTTTGACCAGTTCCTTGACTTCCTGAACAAAACAGGGACTCTAACCTCCACCCAGTATGGTTTCCATCCTGACCACAGCACTGAATCAGCTTTGGCCCAAATTTTCAGCCACTTCATATACGCAGGTCAGTTTCTTCCAACACTCTGGAAAACTGCCATAGTTGTCCCTGTGCACAAGTCAGGTAACACAGCCTGCATACAGAACTACAGGACCATCGTTTTATCTGCCCCTCTTGCAAGGTGTTTGAACACATTGTCTTTTACCAGTTCCTTAACTTCCTGAACAAAATGGGGACTCTTTCCCTTGCCCAGCACTGTTTCCATCCTGGCCACAGCACTGAATCGGCAAGCCATTCACCAGTACCTGGACCAGTGTCAGCTGGCAATTACAGTTTTCATAGATTTCCCCAAGGCCATCAACCTGGTGAACCACCAGCTCCATATCGGGGCATTGGCAGCCTAGGCTACTCAATGCAAGTGCTAGCCTGGTGCCAAAATTACTTGTCAGGTCGCATACAAAAAACAAAACAAAATTGCTAGTTGTCTGTCCCCAGTCCTACCCATCTCCTCTGGTGTCCAAAAGGCTCCATTCCGGGCCCACTGCTTTTTAGGCAGTTACTGAACATGGTCCCACTGGTGTGCAATTGGACAGATATCCTGCTCTATGAAGATGATGCAGTGATTTTCACAGGTGGTGATAATATTCCGGACCTACAGAGTGCCATCCAGGTGGATTTTAACTCTGTACAAAAATGGTTCTTAGATCATAAGCTTGTGCTGAATGCTGCTAAAACCAAATACATGACTTTTCGCAACTCCTGGAAAAAACTGCCTGTCAGTGACAGCACTACAATCAAAACTGTAAATGTGACTATCATCAAAAAAGTCCCAGTCTTTACATTCCTGATCATTACATTGACTCTAACCTAGCGTTCAGCAGCCCCATTACTCACATGATAAAAAACTCACACCAGAGACTGGGTACTCTGTACTGGAGGATCCACTTTCTGCTCCCCTGAACATATCAGTTCAATTCAAGTTTATTGGAGGAAAGATTCACTGAGCAGGCTCATTCACAAGGTGGTCCTGGTTACATAAAAGCAGTAAATAGTAAGTATGTGATTACATAGAAGGTCACATACATAGTATAAAACATTGAATTACAGTCATTAACAGAATCTGGCAGTAAGTGAACACATAACAGGAGGTTACATACATAGTATAAGACATTGGGATTTATCCAAGGTGATACATATAGTCACTGTCAGATCCTGACATAAGTGAAAGCCCAGTCTTTCCTGCTCCTGCTCACTGACTATGGAAAAGCCCTCTACTCTGTGACCTCTGACTCTGAGCTTCACTGATTAAAAACCTGTATAACAGTATTGCCAGATTTACCATGCAACTACCTAGCCAGACACACCACTGTGATCTGATTATATGGCCAACCTGCCTCTCCAGTCTGCCAGAATCAAGTTTCATCAAGTTATCATGGCAAGGAAAATTGTCTTGGAAAAAAGCTCCACCAAAACAGAACACCTTCTTCCAACACAAAGCTCCCCTGACTCAAACCAGAGCATCAGTCTCTGCCCATTACATAATCCCAACACTTAGAACATGCACTGATCAAAGGACTTTACTATATCAGCTACCCTGTCTATATAACTCTTTACCTTTGCATGTGACTGATCATGCATGGTCTTTCTCTGCTTTCAGATCTAAACTGTGGGACTGGCTATGTAGTGCAGTCACATGTACATGCCTGTAGCATGCTACTTTTAAACATTGCAATCGCTAGTAACATGCAAACAATTTACTTTGTTATGTCACTTCTATTATCTACCTCTGGGACTGTATGCCTCATTGCATGTCTGGTCAACTACAAAAACAGGCAGTTTTGCTCATAGCCTCACCAGATGTTAATAAACCAAATAAATAAATGAACAAATAAATGGATTTGCAGGCACATTCACTAATAGTACACCTGTTTCTAAATGTTACAATATCTGGCAAGTATCCTCCAAGCATAGTTAACCTTAAATTACAAAACGTATTGTGTAGTACTGTACTTTGTTGTCACAAAGTTTTAAATAAGCTTCTGTTTCAAACCCATACTTGAAACTACTATGTATAAGGGCCCAGATATTCAAACTGCGCCCAAAAAGTGCACAACAGCAGGAGCAAGTGCAAGTCTATTATGCCCATGTGCAAGAGATGCGATATTCAAAAACTGCACAGGCCAAGATGCGCCTAGAGCTGACGACTGAATATCACACAACCTGTGCCATAGCACAACTAGGGAGGTGAAGCTGAGCATATCTGATGCGCCATAGCGCAACAAGGGATGTTCAGCTGAGCAGTCCAGATGTGCCATAGTGCAACCAAGGATGCCCCCAGCAGCAGGGCAGCAATGCAATAGCACAACCAGGGATCCAGGGGCCCACCACCCATGCCACAGATGGGCAGAGGAACACACAGCAGAACAGATATCATCCCCACACCCCATGCACTGCACAACTGGTGAAGGGCTAGAATAACCATTGGCCCATGGAGACCAGCAACCAACCCACAGCTGGGCCATGGTGCCCCATCACACCCCCTGGCAAGCTGTGACCGGCACACAAGGAGGGCCGACCACCCCATGCCACACCATCCCACCAATGCAGAGCACACCCTGCCTATGACCCCCAGACACCCTGCCCAGGAGCAGCGTCCACCAGTGCAGGATACCCCATGCATGCCACCACCCCCACTGTGACAATGCAACCCTGTGCACCACAGAACTATGCAAGGCAGCCCCACCACGAGCACCCATCAGCAGGTGGCAGCACACAATGATGCAACAACTGCATGCACAGTGCCACCATACACATCCCCCCGAGGTACAGCTGAGAGACCGACCATGTGTCGGCACACGAGGTACCCCACACATGACAGGGCATGCCCTGGACCCCACCACCAGTGATACAGCACCCTGCACACCCTCCCAAGGACACACCCTGACCCAGCACTGGCCACAACAGCCAGCACAGACACCGACAGTGGTGCATGGAAGCATGCACCACACAGGATGCAGCACAGTGCATGGACAAACACCCACCCATACCCAAGGGCACACCAACACAGGGACACAGTAGCGGGGCAACCAAGCCCCCAGTGTGTGGCCATGGAAACTGTGTACACATGGCCAGCACTCCTCCATGGCACAGGAGTGCCAGCCACCCTGTGCAGGCACTGTGGACCTGTATGCCACCAGCATTTGCCCAGAGCACAAGTCACAGACAGTGGTGCACATCCCCTGCAACACACACAAGCCACAGCATGGAGGTGGGACAACAACAGTGGAGGCCACTGTGTCACCCAAGGCAGACATGCACCATACCAGTGACAGGAGGCAACCTGGCATTGTGATGGGTACAGTGGCTGTCCTGCATGGATAGCCACCACTGACATGCCAGCGGACCATGCAGGTCACAGACATGCAAGGGTGTCAGCTGCACAGGCCATGGACGGGGTGACAGGTGCACCATGGACTCAGAGCATGCACCATGGACCACTGCATACAGTCATCCAGTGCACAGGGAACAACACACACACACCACAGACAGTGACTGATAGCTACTCCCACACCATAGTCACTTCCCCATGGACATACACACAGGCACATGACTGCACCACCCCTGATGCCATGCACACCACTGCAGTTGAGCACCTATAGCCCAATGCAAAACAGAGGCCACCACATTAGGTATATCAAAGCAAATGTATTGTAAAAAACACACAAAACTATTTACAGATATATACAAAAGGTTGGGGGGAGAGCCATAAAAAGGTGGGGGTGGGTAGGGGCAGGGGTGAACAAATGGTAGAGGGAAGGAGGGGTGTGAGGGTGGGTCCAGAGGGGTAGGGAAAATCAGGGTCATTAGGATGCTCATCAGGAGCCCCACTCCCCGCTCTGGCTGCTCCTCCCGCCATGCCGCCGTCAGACTCCCACACGGTCAATCCTCTCCAATACTTCCAGGGAGGCCCTGGCCACCTGCAGTATCTCCTGTAGCATCCGTCTGATGGATTGCAACTGCCATCCACCTAGGACAAGGGAGCAGAGTCAATAGGTGTGAATGCACAGCCCCATGCAGCCCACCCACTGTGCATGGCATACGGCTATGGGACATGCCTATGTGATGGTGTGTGACCACCTACAGTGATCGCGTCCACAAAGCCTGCCCACCCAGGTGCACACAGTCATGCAGACCGCTGCACACACCCACCAGCCAAGTCCTGCATAGCACCACCGTGGCTCTTCAGTGACATGGCTATGTGGTGTGAAGGCAGTGGCACAGCCAGGTACTCGGTGCACGCATGGACCACCATTGATGCACTCCCAGACATGCAGTGCCACTGGACAGTGCTGACTGTAACAAGTTGCATGCATGGCAGTGGTGTCAATGGATGGTGGCCATGCCCCACTGCCCGCCCTGTTACACAGCATGCAATAGTAATCATGGATATAAGGCACTCATCATCATCAGGCTGGTCCCTCTGCCTCTGTGGACCTTCGCCGCTCCCGGACTGACAGTCCTGCTGGTGCATCCTCTCTCTCACCAGCTGTTGCTCATCTGGGCCTAGGGTGCAAACATGGAGAGAGGAACATCAGTACAATCCATAGCAAAGTCCCCCTTCCCCCATATGTGTGCTGTCCCACACAGCCAGGCACACCCACCCCACACCCTGATAACATCACCACGGCCAACACCGGATGGTCCCCCCCATGTTACAGACACATGCAACCGTGATACCCATATGGAAGATAAAAGTGTATGGATGTTGCACCTACCTGGCCATGGCACTTTGCCCCTTCTGGCATGTGCCCGCAGGTGGGCAAGCAGGTCCGGGTCCCTCCGCCTCAGGTCCCCATATCTGTGGCGGCACTGCTCCACCATCCGCCTCATACCAGTGGCCTTCTCCAGGGCATCGGCCACCTCCTGCAACACATGACTCCTGGACCTGTCCAGGGGTGCCTCACCAAATAGTGGGCCAACAAGTGGCTCCACAATGGCAACCAAGTTTGCCATCTCTACCTGGCTCCACTGTGCTGCTCTCCTCCATGCCATCTGTATTGCTTGGTTGAGTCAAAATGGCACTCTGCAGCGCTGTTCCACCACATGCAGATGCTGCACGGTACAGCGCTGCCATTCTCTATCATGCTGTCACCGAACAGCGCGATAGTGGTGCACCCATGCCTGATGCATGGCGCCTAGTGGGCAAAGGTCAGGCACAGGGTCAAGGGTCTCTGGCGCATGGACAGCCACAGCGTGAGTGGAACCCAATGCGTCTAGCGCGATTGGGTGCCTGTGTGCCACCTTCTGTAGCAGCCTACCACAATGTTGCCCGAGTGCGCCTATGACGCCCCAGTTCCACAGCGCCATATAGATGAACAGCGCTGTAGTGCCACTGGCACAATGGTGGCCGTGCCCTGCATTTCCTCCTGCACACAGCGCGTCAGCAGCATGGCAGGTGCCTGTGTCATCAACCCGGGCATGCGCAGTTAGATGTGTAATGCACATGTCAGAAAACTGCGCCCTTGGCTCAGCACGTTCAACACAATTGCAAAAAGTGCAAAAGCGTGATATTCAGCCGTCATATGCAAATCACCTAATCAGCCATTCAATGGCGCAGTCACTGCATTTGCATCCACTTAAAGATGTGCCTCGCCTCATTTGCATGGGTTGCGCTATAAAAGTGCGACATTGGGCTGCACTGGCCATAGTCGGTTACTGCAGTCTACTGGTGAGTTGCATGCTGTTTGGGAGTGTGGAATGTGGATTTTGGGACATGCATGGGACTGCACAGTCACAGGTAACACCTGTCATTCTCACAGGCTGAATCATGACCAAGCGAGTTGTGGAGGAAGAGGAACAGAGTTGTGGGAGGAAGAGGAGGCCAAATTTCATGAAGGCCGACAGGGATGCCCTGTTCGAGGCCTACCTAGACCAGGAGCCACTTCTCAGCAGATGCCAGGGAACACCACAGGCCCATGCTGCTGCATTGGAGGAGGTGGCGCGTGCTGTAAACCTGCATGGCAGCCACCAGCACTCCATGCAGGAGTGCAAGAAGAAAATGGGCACAGACAGGAGGAGTATTAAGGAGAAGGTGGCTGCCATCAGGGCAGCATGATCTGCTACAGGTGGGGGGGAGCCGGAGGTGCTGCACCTGACCCCACAGGAGGAGAGGGTTGCTGGAAGCATGCAGCGTTGCGCCATTGAGGGTGTTCCGGGTGGTGGATTCCAGATGGGTGGTAGCCCGTCACTGCATGGTAGGTCATGGTCTGACTATTGGGGGGGGGACAGGGTAGGTCACATGCAGTAATGCGACTTTGTTTTCCCTTACAGCTCCTGAGCATCTGCATGGGTCAGCGGTGGTGGGCATCTCCACTGAGGCTGGTCAGATGGAGATGGAGGAGGGCCCATCCACCTCCACAGGAATACACAACTCAGTGCGACAGTGGGCCTGCCTGGATGTCCAGACTGATGTTGTTGGAGCAGGTGCGGAGGAGGCCCTGCCCGTGTCCCAGTGTGCCAGCGTCCACAGATGCCAGCATGCTGGGACTCGGGCTGGTGCCAGGTCCGTCACCGATGATGATGTCGCTAACATCATGGGCAGTGACATGTGTGTGCCACAGGATGGCCACACAGCAGGTAACATCGCGGCCATGGATGTGGGTGGTGCAGCTGTGGAGGCCTGCATGTCATCACAGTCCCAGCCTGTGCCTGTCAGCACCGGTGGGGCAGCACTGGTGTGTGTACAGGACAGTGGGACTGTTGTGGCCACTGCGGTGGCACCAGTGAGCCCTGGGAAGCGGCAGCTGGAGGGGCAGCATCAGCAGTCATCCAATAGGCTTGGGGGTACAGTGTCAGGGGCAGCATCAGTGCACTGCCTGTGGACATGCCCAGGCCTGGCCCTGGTGTGCAGCGCCCACCCTCAAGGTGTGCTGAGCATCAGGGCCACGCACACCCTGAGGGACAGCATGCCGATCAGGCAGATGACTTCTTGGATGAGCATGGCCGCATACTGCAAGCATCAGTCACTCAGCAGATGCGGCTTGTGATGGCGGTGGATGCACTGAGTGCGGCTCTGGAGTGGGCAGAGGAGCGTTGCAGAAGAGAAACTGCTCTGCTCCTGGCAGGGAAGGACCGTATGCGGGAGGATGTGACTGCTGCCATTGACAGGCTGACACCTACAATCACAGCTGCCACGGCCACAGGGGGCACACAGTTATTTGCCCATGTGGTGTAGACACCACACAGTGCAATGTCCACCCCCCGTTCCTGGCATCGTGCGACACCATCCTTGTCGACACCTGCTTCAGCTGTGGGCATCCCACGCACGCGTAGTGCAGGCATGTTCGGTGTGCTGCAGACCCCTGCACGAGCACGGTCATGTTCATGCAGTGGAACCCCTTGGGGACCATCGGTGCCACCCCATGAGGCCAGTGGTCAGCCTGTCAGTGCTGGCAGATCTCGGTGGGGCCGCCCATGCATCCATGGTGGCCGGGCGCTGTGGCACGTGACTGACCTGTCTCCTAACATGGCTACTGTCTGATGCTGCCCTGTGTGCATTGTGTCAGTCAGCGGGCAATGCATGGGTGGCTACCCGGCCCTGTACGTAGACACACAGTCCATCTGCACACCCTCCCGGCTGCTGTCCACAGTTGCATGTGCATGATGATGCCTGCATTGTGCTGTACGCCAATGTGCAATGGTGCCCAGCATCTGACACATGCACAATGACAGGTAGTGGGCATGGTGGTCTGTGGACATGTGTGTGGCTAGGGGTGGCATTCTGGGTCGGTGTGCCTCCTACCCTTTGTGCATGTCTGGTGAGTTGTGTGTGTGTGTCCATGTGCCATGTTAGACCTCACCCATCCCTGGTGGTGCGTGTGGTTCTATGCCCAGCCACTTCCCTTGATGGCATGCACCCCTGGTGTGTGTCCATGCATGTTTGTGGGTTGTGCCTTTGCCACTGGTGGTTGCACATGGCCCCATGACTTACCTGGGTTGGCTGAAGTGCTCCTCCGTGATGGTGTCCCAGTGCAGCTGTGCCAGCCGGAGCAGTTGGGGGTCCCATCACCCAAGGGGGGCTGCCCATCACCATTGTCACTGGCGTACTCATCATCCCCATTGCTGTCCCCCTCTTTGACCTGTATGGCTATCCCACATTCATTGGCCATGTTGTGCAGGATGCAACAGGCCAGGAATAGCTCACAGGCCTTTGAGGGGCTGTACTGTAGGGCACCGCCGGAGGTGTCCAGGCAATGGAAATGTGCCTTCAGCATCCCGAACACCTGCTCGATGACATTACTTGTGGTGGCGTGTGCCTCATTGTAGCATTGCTGGGATGGGGTCGCGGGCCGCCGGTATGGTGTGAGCAGCCAGGGACAGAGTGGGTATCCACTGTCACCTGTGTGTAGAGGGTGGACGTTAGTTTGGTGATCAGCATCGCCCTGCCCCGGTGTGGGCACTACCATGTCACCTCTGACCATGCCTCTCCCAAGCCCCTATGTTTGTCCGTGTGGTTTGCATACTCACCCACTCATGGCTAGCAGGGATGTCCCCACTCTGAAATCTGTGGCACAGTGCCGACTGGTGCCAGATGAAGGCATCGTGCACTCCCCCAGGGTGCATGGCACAGACATTGATTATGTGCCCCCTGGCATTGCACACCACCTGGCAGTTGATGCTAGCATAGCCCTTGCGATTCATGTATATGGCCCCCTTGGGGCCAGGTGGTGTGCGGATGGCCACATGGGTGCAGTCTATTGCCCCTAGCATGCCAGGCATATGTGCTACCCTGTGGAACTCCTGTATGATTGCATCACATCACTGCACAGCTCACAGAGTCACCTCAGAATTGCCTGATTCAGGCGGTACCAGCCCACGATCTCAGTATCACTGTACAGCTCAAAGCTCATACGGTCTTGGTACTGCCTGTTGGGGGCATACCGCTGATGGGCCCTTCCATGGCCATGCCTCCCTGCTGCCTGCCTTGTCACCCCCCTCATTACTGCCTCCATCTGGATGGTGGCACTGGCCACATCCCTGGCTTGTGTTTGCCGCCCCTGGCAGCTGTTTCTGTGTTCTCCCTGCTGTCCTGGCTGCTACTTCCCCTGCACCGGGAACACCTGACTGTGCTGGCCTCAGTGCTGTGTGGTACTTCCCTCTTCTGCACTGTGGCTCCCCACACCTTCCCTGAGCCTGTGGGTTCCAGGTGCCCTTTCACTGTCCTGCCCTGTGTGTGTGTGTGTGTGTGTTGCCTGTGTGGCTGGCTATAGTTCAGCAACTTGTTGCTTCCCTGTAGCGTTATTGTGCCTCTCCCTTGTTCCTTTTTATTTTGGATCATTTCCGCTATGGCGCAACTTCCACTTGCTCCCCTATTGCACATGGCGCATGTTGTTGAATATCGCACTGCGCCATTTATGCATGGTTCCTCCCCCTTCAGTTGCGCATACATTCATGATCATTGCGCTATTGCTCAGCGTGACTTGGGGGGTGCAACTGCCTCCCGCTGAATATCACAGAATGGCGCATTTTCGGACTTGCCCTGGCGCAACCCTATTGCGCATGGTGCAACTCTTTTGAATATCTGGGCCAATGTTTTTATCCATGTCATGGAATTTGCATGTGTTTGCCCGTACTGCTTTATTATGTAATCAGGTTACTCCCTTCACTGCAAATGTTTTTGCATCTCTAAGCTTAATTAAATTCTAAAATTCTATTAGGACTTTAGTATTATTTTTCAAAGTTGCAATCAAAGTAGTAAACCAATTTTTAAGGTTTATATTTGGCTTTGAATTGTATCTAGCATTGTTTTGGTAACCTTGGTTCTTTCACCAGCATGATTTTTTGCCAGTATTTCAGAGCACATACTTTAACTGTAGTTTCTAGTGGAATACATCCACATTCAGATCTTATAAAAGTTGTTGGTATATGTAGTGACTTGATGAAATTCTGCATTGACTCTATATCAGCAGTTTTAATTATTTTTGTGACATTAAAATGCCAGATCTCTGTCCTGTATAGCAATTGACCCTTAAGCTTGGCTTTATATGCATTACATTTTGCATTACAAGTGTTACTTGCAAGTGAATTTTCAAACAGTTGCATGCTTAGAAAGGCCTTTTTTGCCATTGATTTAAAATCTGTTACTTTACCTGTTGATACCAATTAACTTGCAAGTCAAAATTTACTCCAAGATAACAGAACTTGTCTCCTTCTTCAAACATCACCCCATCTGTTATCCATGCCATTCTTTTTTCCTTCCCTTATTAAATACCATTACCTTTGCTTTTGCAGTATTTAAGTCCAGTATTAGTTTTTCAGATAGTTCATTACCTTGGAGAGGCCTTGTCTCAGCCCAAAAGTTGTTCTCACTATTAGTATTGCATAATACACATACAAAGGTATCTTAATTGGGTTATTATTAATACTGGGAGGAAAGGTGAATATATTGAATGTTCCCATATCAGTGATTCTATATACAGGTTAAAAAGAATAGGAGGAAGAAGACAGCCCTGCATAACTCCATTTTTAATTTCCATAGTCTCAGAGAGCCTCCTGTGCCTTGAATATGTTACTCTGGTTAAAGCATTAGAATGTAACATTTGTAGTATGGCTAATAGATATGAATCTATTCCATGATCTGAAAGTAATTTCCACAATACACTGCTGTCAGCTAAGACCATTGCTGCCCTTATATCTAAATACGCAACATAGAGATTTACCTGTTTTTATAACACAACATATTTATCTAAAACATCATTTGGGGGAATATCAAGCCTAAAGTAGAGTACTCCAAGCAGAAGACATTTTTGTAATCTGAAAGTAATTGATTCTCTTCAACATATTGCTCTAATTCTTTAAGTATTAATCACACATATATTTTTGAAATTACAAGTATCAGTGTAACAGGGTGATAACCTGAGGGGATCACATTTATTTCCTTTCTTAAATAATGGGGCAATTATGCCTTTGTTCTAGTCATAGGGTGGGATATTCAGACTGTGCCAGGCTGTGGCGCAAGCCTGTGCGCAGCACAACTGGGATGTGCCAGGGCGCTCACAGGGTGATATTCAACGGTGCTGCGCCATGGCTCAGCACCGTTGAATATCGCTCTGTGGCCATCCGCATTGTGCATGGTGCAGTGGCACTGCACCAGCACAAGTGGCCAAAGAGGGGCAGGGAGATGCGCTAGCACAAGTGCCGTTGTGCTAGGGTGCATCAACTGTGATATTCAAAGGTGCACATGCAAATGGGGCCATAATTCATGTAAGGCACAAATGGAGCCATTTGCATGTCATTATGGCCCCATTTGCATGCAGGTGCACCCATCCCCAGTGACTTGTGCCTGGCATCCTGCCAGTCTGCAGCTGTCGGGGACTGACGCCCCCTGCACAAGCGGCAAAGTGCCCCACTACCCGATTGAGGGCATATGTATGAATATATAATGTCCTACATCCCTGGTGGTCCAGTGGACTGCTTGCAGCCCAATCATGGGCATATGTATAATAAAAGAAGGTCCTATATCCTTGGTGGTCCAGTGGACCACTGGCAGCCCAATCGCGGGCATATGTATGTATAATAAAAGAAGGTCCTATATCCTTGGTGGTCCAGTGGACCGCTGGCAGCCCGATTGCAGGCATATGTATAATAAAAGAAGGTCCTATATCCCTGGTGGTCTAGTGGACCGCTTGCAGCCCGATCGTGGGCAGAAGTGTAAAGAAAGATTACATCCATCCCTGGTGGTCCAGCCAGCCCCTCCCACCCTCCCACTGAGCCCTGCCACTCTGCTCCCCGGTCAGTGGCGGGGGACTCCCTCACCATAAAGCCGCCCTGCCACCTGCCAACTGACTGCGTACAGTACAGCTGTACTCCCATTGGTCCACAGCGTACTGTACTACACAGACCAGATATTTGAATAGGACATTTAATTGTTATGCGTATGCCCACTAATCGGGCATGGGAAGTGGTACCACGGAGGTGCCGCGGGCTGAGCAGCCACCCACAGCTGGTAGTTGCCATGTTGCACCCTGCAATACAGCAGCTCCCCTGTGGGTGGCCAGCTGTTGTTCCTTTTAATTTTTGCTCAACTGTGTGCGGCGCAGGTACAGGTTGCGCCTGCATCTGCTCAGCACATCCCAGGCTGAATATCGGGATGTGCAGAATATGCATGAGCACGCTCCCCCTACTTGCACTGCATTCATTACTGATGTGCTCCAGTGCATCGGGATTTGTGCCACACACATTCCACTTTTGAATATCGCGCCAGGGCGCATCAGTGGGTTGCACATGGTGTAACTGTGTTGCGTCATACACAACCCTTCTGAATATCCCACCCATAGTGTAAAGCTTTTTCATTTTTATTTTATTGAAAACTTTAGAGATTACCTTTGAGCACAAATTCCCACTTTGAAAGGTTCCATGATATATACATAATCTAATCATACTACTACTACTAATAATAATAATCAAAATAGGGAAAAACATTACAAGTACTGTACATTAAATCATTCCTGAGGAAGTGCTATTGTGTCTGGCACAGGACACTTAAGACAGAAACATTACATACAATTCTGAAAAAAAAATCCGTAAGGATTGTTGTATAAAAAAATCACAGGATATGTACAGAGAAAAGTAAATAAAACAGTTTAATGTTTCAATTGCATTGGACTGCAAGGGCAGGCAGCAAAGTTCTTGTAAACTGATTTATCTTGGGGAGATTCAGGAGTGTAACAGGCAATTCCTTTAACCACTTAGCAACCCTGAAAGCAAAT
The DNA here is from genome assembly GCA_016271365.2 of Neoceratodus forsteri. Classification (NCBI taxonomy): domain Eukaryota; kingdom Metazoa; phylum Chordata; order Ceratodontiformes; family Ceratodontidae; genus Neoceratodus; species Neoceratodus forsteri. The sequence goes on from CM057458.1 coordinate 105,604,767, forward strand.
GACCACTTGCCCAGCTGAATATGCCGGAAAGGAGGTATAAGGGCATGCCTGGCCATTTTCCTGGTGTTGTAGTGGTTGGAGCCCTTGTGGAATCAATTCATTAAAGAATTTTTAATTTTATTTTTTATTTATGTCATTGATTACTTGTTAAGTGCACTGATCCAATGCTTTCAGGCACAGCCTGGGCCATTACAATGGCACATTGAGAACATACAAAACAATTTACAATGCATTAGAAGGGCAGGTGTTAACACACAGTAGACATACAGAATGTTAAGCTTTATACATAATGTTTACAAGAAGGGACATATTACAATTTGGTAGGTCAAAAGTTACAAAATGAGATAAATTCAATGGGCAGAAACAATATAATAAGTACTATACTGAGATAAATATGGAGGTAAAGCAGAGGTGAGTAGAGTGTAGGTGCACGCAGATTGGTGGGACATTCCACCTGAGGAGAGGATGGAAGGGGATTTGGAAACAAGGGTGGGGAAGCAATGCATAGAGAAAGATTACGCTGGTGAGCATGAGCATTTGGCTACAGTCAACAATCCGGCTCTGAGATGGGATCTGAAGGTGAGGTGAGAGTCAGTTGAACAGACTGATGTAGGGATTTTGCTCCACAATGTAGGGTCAGCGATAGAGAAGGCTTTACTGCCTATAATGGTGGAGACTCTAGGGACTTCCAGCAGGGGAATCAAGGACTCGTGGAGACACCTGGATGCAGCTCTGGTCTTGAGGAGGGATGAATACAATGACAGTTCACTGCCTCTAAGGGTGCTGTCAATGATGCAGCCAAGAGCATAGTCATAATAACCTTGGAGTGGGAGCCACCCTAGTGACTGGTATAAGTCACAGTGATGTGTTGAGTAGGATGACAGGACCAGAAACCAACAGATGCTGTTATAGACTGAGTTAAGTCTTAAGTGCAGCTAGGTCAGAGGACATGTGGGAATAAATGGGGAAGAAGAAGTAGTTTGTTATGGGGAAAAGGTTGCTTTGGGCAATGGCTAAGTGTCCTCAGTGGTCAGGTAATGTTTTAGTCAATAGGCAGCCCCAAGTTTCTGGCTTACCCTATGCACAATGATGTTGATGTGTTCCATGAATGAGAGGGAAGGGTCAAGAGTTACTTCCAAGTATTTAAAGCAGGGAACATTCTACAGGGCGGGGCCGTCAGGTGTGAGCACAGAGAAGGAGGAATTAGATTTGGAGATAATCAAAAGGAAAAGTTTGGACTTAAGTAGCATTGCTTTAGTTTTCTTTTCATTTATCAGAAGCCAATTGGACTGAAACCAATTGGCAAAGAAATAGGTGTTAGGCCCAGGAGTACCTTTTTGGCTAGCAAATGGGTCTGGAGCTTTATTCTCCCAGGTAAAGGTAAACTAGACTCATTTTCACCAAGGACAGTAATATGGCTAATATATCTGCCCACCATTCAATGTTATGTTGGGATATCTCAGCCAAAGCACCATCTATTCCTGCTTTTTATGTTTGCTTGTGCACATGCGCAAGAAACATTATGTGGCAGCTTAGGAGAGAGCTGGGTTGTGGAGGTGCAGCACTATGGCAGGCAATGCCAGCACTTCATTTGTGGGCTTAGCACTGTTCACCTAATGGAAGCCCAGTCTCCTGATGACACTGGTTCTGCAGAAGTGCCACCAACTTGAAACAATTTGGCCGCTGCAATGAGGGGCCACCTCATCATTGCAGCTTCAACCATTCTGCTGCAATGAGAGAGCAACCTGTCATTGCAGGGCAGTATCTTGCCTGGTTTAACATTTTGCTAAACATGGTGGTGGCCACCACCTCAGACCCCCATGAAAGCCGACTGATGGGGGTGCCCAATCCCCCTGTCGGCATGCCCCTGACCCAGTTCATTTGCAGAAGGGGAGTCCACTCCTCATTAGCATAATGACCCCCCCATTTGTTGTGTGCCAAGGGGGGGTGCCTAATCCCCATTGGCTGCAGACCCCCCAAAAAAAGCACTCAGGTGGCATGCTGGGAGCCCACCCAAGCATGCCAAAATTCCCCATAAATAAGAAAACCTTCCCACAATGTTATAAAATGTTTTTAAACCTGCAAAGTAGAAAACGGTCCCTCATTGATTCTCTGCCAACCCACGCCCACCCACTGCACACCCTACCTCCCCACACCCCCTTCTCTCCATACTTACCTCTGGAGACCAGCACAATGATCTTCAGTGGACCAGGAACACATCTGCACTCTTCAAAGCTGACTGCGAACTGAAGAAATACTGGTAAGTTGCATAATGGAATAAATGGGGGATTTTAAACTTATGTTGATATCTCAGGCATTTTTTGGGACTTCTGGCACCAAATTTTCAACATGGGGTTATTGTGGCCTCTCCTCATGAATTCAGTCACTCTCATGGTGTTATTCAGACCCGGAAGATGATTTTTGCGGTCACTGCAGGGAATCATCTTTCAGGACTGATTAATGAAACAACAGTGCCACTGTTCATGAGGTGGGCTCTCAAAAAGCCTATGTTGCAAATTTGGTGAAAAAATTTTAAAAAATGACTGTTGTACCAGAGTGCATTGTGCAGTTTCCACGCACACTCATAACTTCATGAATTTTGTAATATTTTCACTTCAGATTTTCAACATTGGCATTTTCCCTCACCTCCTTACAAACAGTGCCGAAATCCTGGCCGAAATGTGTTTTCACACTTCCAGCACAGAATAGTGCAGTCACTGTGGGAAATCAGTGTTTGGGACAGCTTAAGAAAATCACAGTGGCAATGTTCATGAGCAGAGGTCCTAAAATGCCTATGTTGGAAATTTAGTGATGAAAGTCCATAAAATAATTGCGCTAGGAGCATGCATTGCGCAGTTTCTATGTACCCTCTTAACTTTGAAAATTTGTAATATTTTCATGCCAGATTTTGTACATTGGCATTTTTTCACACCTCCTTATGAACAGTACAGCTGTAATTTTTCACATCCTGGCCAAAATGTGTTTTTGCACTTCCGGTGCAGAATAGCACGGTCGCTGTGGGAAATCAGTGTTTAGGGCAGATTAAGAAATCACAGTGACACTGTTCATGAGCAGAGGTCCTAAAATGCCTGTGTTGAAAATTTGGTAACAAATGTCCATAAAATGACTATGTTATGAGCGTGCATTGTTCAGTTTCCATGTACCCTCATAACTTTGCAAATTTGTAGTATTTTCACTCCAGATTTTCAACAGTGCCATTTTTTCACACCTCCTTATGAACAGTACAGCTGTCATTTTTTACATCCTGGCCAAAATGTGTTTTCACACATCCGGCACACAATAGCACAGTCTTTGTCGGAAGTCACTGTTTGGGACAGATTAAGAAAATCGCAGTGACACAGTTCATGAGGAGAGGTGCTAAAATGCCTGTGTTGAAATTTAGTGACAAAAGTCCATAAATGACTGTGGTACAAGTGTACATTGCGCACTTTCCACTCACCCTCATAATTTTGCACATTAGTGATATTTTCACTCCAGGTTTTCAACACTGGCATTTTTTCACACCTCCTTATGAACAGTACAGTTGTCATTTTATATATCCTGCCCCAAATATGCATTTACACATCTGGGCCCAGATATTCAAAAGGGTTGCTCATGGCGCAACAGTGTTGCACCATGCACAGCCCACTGATGAGCCCCGGTGTAATATTTAAAAGGAAAAAGTGCCCCTGCACAAATCCCGATGCACCGGGGTGCATCTGTAATATATGCAGGCACAGGTGGGGGGCATGCAGAGTTATGCAGGCACAACCTCTACCTGCACCTGCACAAAGAAGCTTAGAAAAACCAGAAACAAGTCGAGGGCCACCCACAGGTGAGCTACCGCATTGCAGGGCACAACACAGCAGCTGCCACCTGTGGGTGGCCCTCGACTTGTTCCCACTGCACCTGGCGGCACCCCCTCATGCCCCGATCTGGGGCTGAAGTGTCCCCCCCACAGCCCGATCGCAGGCATAATGTTATGTTCCCCCCCATTAGCCCAATCACGGGCATAACATTATGTCCCCATTAGCCTGATCATGGGAATAAAGGTTATGCTCCTCCCGAGCAGTGATCGTGGGCATAACTGGAAAGTCTCCCCAGTAGCCTGATGCCAGGCATCAGACCTCCCCGAAGTCCAATATCCCTGGTGGTCCAGTGGACCACGAGTAGCCCGATCACGGGTGGCATCCTCACCCCTCACATCAGAAATACCTGGTGATCTAGTGGCCCCCCCTCATCCACCATGGAGCCCACCACCCGCTCCTCCCAGTCAGCCAGCAGGCGGCAGCACCCACCCGCCTGCCGCCCCTGCCACCGCCCTCTGACTGCTTGGTGGGCTGCGCATGCCCATTGGTTCAGAGCATGAACCAATGGGCATCTGCTCTGGCTGTCAGTTGGCGGGCAGCAGGCGGCAGGAGGGTAGGGTGCTGCTACCCCCGCTGATGGGAGTGGGGTGGTGGGGCTCCATGGGTGGGGGGCCACTAGATCACCAGGTATTTCTGACATGGGGAGGGTGAGGATGCCACCAGTGATCGGCTACCATGGTCCACTGACCACCAGGGATACTGGACTCTCGGGAGTCCTGATGCCCGCAATCGGGCTACTCGGGGACATAATCATTATGCCCGTGATCGGCTGCTGGGGAACATAACATTATGCCCATGATCGGGCTAATGGGGGACATAACATTATGCCCAGTATCGGGCTAATGGGGAATATAATGTTATGCCCACAATCAGACTAATGGGGACTTTCCGTTATGCCCGTGATCAAGCTGCTCGGGGGGGGACTGTTCAGTTATGCCCCTTGATTGGGCTAATGGGGGGGATACTATTATGCCTGCAATCAGGCTAATGGGGGAGAGTTTACTATTATTCCCGCGATCGGGCTGCAGGGGGTGTCGTTCCCTGATGGCTGCTGCCTGGCAGGGCACCAGGCGCAAGTTGTTGGGGATAGGTGCACCTGCATGCTAATGGCATGCAAATTGAACTGTAATTAGATGCAAATAGCCCCTCCGCACCTTGCATACATTATGGCTCCATTTGCATGTCGCCCTTTGAATATCGCAGGTGCTGTGCATGGCAAAATGGAACTTGCGCCACCGCATCTCAATGCTCCACTCTGAACACTTGCGCTGGTGCAGTTCCACTGCACCATGCACAGTGGGCATGGCCAGGGGGCATTATTCAAAGAAGTTGAGCCATAGCGCAACTCCATTGAATATCACCCTGGCCACACCCCTGCACAACTATTTTGAGCGGCGCAGGGACATGCGCCACAAAATGGTGCAGTTTGAATATCTAGGCCCTGGTGAAGAATAGCATGGTTGCAGTGGGAAATCAATGTTCAGGACAGATTAAGAAAATCATAGTGACTGTGCTCATGAGCAGAGGTCAAAAAATGCCTTTGTTGAAAATTTGGTGAAATCATTCCGCTAAATGACTGTGTTATGTACATGTTGAGCGGTTTCCATGTACACTCAGAAGTTCAAGCATTTTTAATATTTTCACTATAGATTTTCAACATTACTATCTCTTCACAGCTCCCTATGAATGGTACAGCTGTCATTCTTCACATCCTGCCCAATCAGTGTTTTTGTACATCTGGGGTAGAATGTCACGGTCACAGTTGGAACTTGAAGTTCGGCACACATTAACAAAATCACAGTGCCACTGTTCATGAGAAAAGGTCCCAAATGCTTTCATGAGGTGGGGGTCACAAAAAGGCCATGTTGAAAATTTGTAGTGAAAATACCAACAAATGCCTGGGGCATTAGGGTTTGGGTGTGCCTTTGGATTGCTGACTGTAATGCTTATGCCATTCCACCCCTACCCCCCCCCACAGGCAGTGACAGGCATCAAGGTGCACTTTGGACTCTTCAGACCCAGAGTTCACCCCATTCTCCTATACTGCACCCATTTCAGTTTATGTCCTTATGGAATGGGGTGACTATAAAGCCGAACACCCCTAGGCACACCTCAACATTTGTCAGTGTCTGCAGGATAGGGTTAGGTGAAATGGCATGAACGTTATGGGTGATGACCCAAACACATACTCCAATGTCTGTCCATCTTTTCAGGGTGGAGGTATGGTTGGCGTTAAGTTCAGTACTTTACTGCCATTCCTATTCTGTATCTGTCTAACTCCTGCATTTCCAATACTAATACCAGCAAGCAAACATGCGGCATTGACAAAATGCTTGTTTGTTGTTGTTTTTGATCTGTAATGGCAAGTCTGACCTCATTGACATGGACATCATCCCATGCAGTTAGTGAGTAAGCAGATATGGTAATTGAATTCACACTCACAGATATTTTACAGTTATTTATTAAAGGTGGACTTAACTCATTATACAAGCCATTGAAGAGAGTTACCCAAACATTTGAGGGAATCATTACTTTGATATTGCATATCACATAGTTCTTATCTATGCTAAACATGAGCATGGCCAAGAATGTCTTTGAATCTTTCTCTTTAATGGCAGTACATACATTTGTTCCATAATTTGTTTTTATAGCTCAGTTTCTTTTGTTTTAACAAATTTGTGCATTCTTTCTTAATATTTGTGAAGGCCATCATGTGTACAATATCTGAATGTTTGTTTGTTTTCCAATTGTTGAACCAAGAGTAGCACACTAAGCTGAAAGCTTGTTTACAGGTGTGACCTGAGAGCACAGGAAAGTTAAGTGACTTGATCAGGGTCACACTGTATGCAAGTGGGATTTGTTCTTCTATCATTTCATTTTTTTTAAATCATAAATGTTGTCCAAGTTTTTCCAATAAACATACATATACATTACAACCCAGCCTCATAGTGCCAAATAAAAAAAATGAGATATTCCATTATACCAAGAGAATGATTATTTTTTATGAATATTATTAGTAAGATTTAAACCCAGCTACCCCTCCATTTAATAACTACCAGAGTGTTCTCTGCAGCCAGACCATATCTACCCTTTTACTGTTGTTGCATTCTACCCATGAGGCGGGTATTAACTTAAATAATAGTACAAAAACATATATCAAATCATAATTAACCAAAGACAGACAACAGATATGACATAGAAAACATCTAAAACATCTAGTACATCCCAGAGTGTAAGTGAGAAGGTGCCAGAAGTAGAATAAATACATTTAACACATTCCATAAGTTGGTTAAGGGAAGCAAAATCCCCTGGGGGGAGGGGAAGTGGGGAAAGCAAAAGCTATTCAGTACTAAGCCCACGGATCTGTCTTAACAATTTTACCAAAGAAACCAGGCAAATTAATATATGGGTAAGCCAAATCCAGGTGAATACTCCTGGTACCTGAACCTGACTGTTCTCTGCCAGAAATTCAAAAATGTCTCTGTTTTCTTTCTCAGCTTGGAAATGAAAAAACAGTAGCAATTGGGTTGCAAATTTATCTTTACTAAGTCTCAGTCTGGCCGCAAGCTTCTCCATCTCCAATACACAGAAAAACAGTGCATACCCAGACTCTGGAGTGGGTGGGTCTGGTGATAGCCATTTTTGGGTGATGGTTTTAAGGGCTGTTGCTACCAAAATATTATATAGGTATCATTTGGGCTTTGACTTAATGCCTGGGACAGTAAACCTTGCAGCCAATATCGTAGATCAGTTTGGGTAGAATTTCAAAAATGTTTGCAACTGTTGAGCTAACCAAATCCCAATATCCCTATAGTTTGGGATAAGCCCAGAAAATGTGAATATGCGTACCCTTCTCTGTGCACCCTCTCCTGCACAACTCAGAGGAGTATTGTCCAAAGTGTTTAGTGATCACTGTGGTGTGAAAATAATGTAACACCACATGCCATCTAAATTCCCTTCAAAAACCTGATGCCAAGGAGGAGTGGATGCTTCTCCAGACCTAATGCCACTCCCCATCATCAAGTTGCAGTCAGGCTTCTGTATGCCAAATCTGTCGAAGGTTGTCTAAAGGATCTGGGTCCAGATCCAAGATGAAAGCCATAATTTTCAAGATTATTCCCCTGTGACCACACTGAGTTACTAAGGGTAGAAGTAAGTAACTCAAGAAATGGATTGTTTCCCTTCATCAGGTGAAATTCCCTATCCCTTTCAGGTAAGAAATTTCTAATTTGAAGGAATCAGAATAGATCTTGTTGGGGTAGCCTGAATTCCCAGGCTAGCTGTTGAAATTATTTGAATGTATCCCCAATGAAAAATTGCCCCACCAAGCAAAGGCCTGGTGTGGCCCATCTCCTAAACTCTGTGTCTGTCTTAAAGGGAGTGAAATCTAAGCATGCCCGTATTGGTGAGGAGGGTCTTAGTTTCATTTCCAATCTGTATTTCTGGCATAATTCCTGCCAAGTATCTTTCAAGGCAGCCAACTATGGGCTGCCTAAAACTAATTGCTGAAGTCCAGCTTTATCCATAAAAACGAAGTCCCTTATTGTGGCAATAGATGAGGAGGGCTTCTCAATTTCAACCCATAAAGGAACCTCTTCCTCCACCATTAATGGCAACAGGGCCTGTAATTGCACTGCCCAAAAGTATTTACATAGGTCATATAACCCAAGCACCCCCCAAGGGTTTAGCCCTTAATAATGTTTGCCAATGAAACCTGCGTGGCTTGCCAGCCCAAATAAATTTAGATAATGGGGTTTTAAGGGATCTCCAGAAAGAGCCAGGGGGTTTAAAGGCAGGGAGGGAAACAGGAAAAGGAAGTGTGGCAGCACATTCATTCTAATGCATTCTATCTGTCCTGATAAGGACAGAGGGAGCTCATTCCAATGAGTATAGTCTGCCTGAACATCTTGTAACAATTTAAAGTGATTAGTATCATATAATTTGCCTAGGTCTTGGGGAATCCAAATACTTAAATATTTAAACCCCTCCCTCACCCATCTGAACTGGTTCACCATTGGAAGGGTCTCAACAGGGACTGGTCCCACTGGGAGCTTTTCCGTTTTTGTTTCATTGATCTTGAATCCTGACACCAGTCCAAAATCATGTAGCATGGACTCAAAATAAGGAGCCGAATACATAGGGTCTGCAAGATGTAATATGGTGTCATTCACATATAATGATACATGAAGTTCTGCTCCTCCAACTCTAATACCCCAATAAGTGTCTGATTGTCGAATGTGGGCAGGTAAGGATTCCATACTAAGAGCAAATAAGAGGGGGAAGAGAGAGAGAGAGAGAGAGAGAGAGAGAGAGAGAGAGGGGAGCCCTGCCTAGTCCCCTTTCTATTTTAAATCTAGCTGAAAGGACCCTGTCAACTTTCACCTGTGCCCAAGGTTCTTTGTATAGGTTCCCAATCCTATTTCTGAATTTATCTCCAAAACTGAATTTTTTAAGAGTTTGATAAATGAAAACCCAGTCCAGGTGGTCAAATGCCTTTTCAGCATCCAGGGAAATTACTGCATGCAAGGGTGTGTGTGTGTGTGGGGGGGGTGGGATTTCAAGGCAGACAAAGTATTAAAAAAGATGAATATTTTGTCTTGAATATTGCACCCAGGAACAAATCCCATCTGATCAGAATGCACCAGAGAAGCGATTAACTGCTGGAAGCTCAAATCAATAATTTTATCTTGATTTAAGAGGGAAATAGGATGGTAGCTAAAACATTCCAGGGGGCCCTTGCCTGGCTTAGATAGTACCGTTATCATGGCAACACCCCAAGTGATAGGATGACACCTTCCTTATGGGCCTAATTACATACTTTAGTCAGTAGAGGGACCAGATCTGCTATAAAATGTTTGAAAACTTAGCTGTGAACCCATCAGGGCCTGGAGTGTTACCCGTGTTGAGAGCTTTAATGACCACCCTGACCTCCCCCACTGTAATCGATGCCTCCAACAAGTCCCTTTGTTCTGGTGATAAAGTGGGCAATTCCACTCTCTCCAGGAAGTCAGTGACCCTTTCGGAATGGTCCAAACCCCTTTCTTTACTGCAAAGCTGGGCATAAAACTCCAGAAACTCATTTGCAATTTGAGAGGTATGTATAGCCAACTTCCCAGGGTCAGCCCTTCTACAGATTTTAGGAATATATCTGTCTGTTTCCTGATTCTGCAAAGCAGAAGGCAAGCAGTCTGTCTGCCCTTCACTCATAGCACTTTTGTTTAGTGAACCTGAAAGCATTATCTGTTCAGTGCAGCATCAGAGTATTATACACTGCCCTTGCTTTCTGGAGTTGGGGGAACAGAACCCTGTCCCTTGTCTGCTTATGCTGCATCTCGAAATCCCCAGTGTCTTCTAAAATTTTGCAGATTCTAAGTTGGTGTTATTTGCTTTGATATGAAGTGTAGGCAATGATATGGCCATGCAAAACTGCTTTTTGGCTGTCCCAAATGAACTCGATAGAAGAGTCAGGTACATGGTTCTCCGTTAAATAGTGATTAATCACATCTTTAAGCAAATCTACAAAATCTTTATTATGTTGGAGACCAGAATCAAATCACCAGCACCCCCTCCCACCCAAGGATTCCCATCTGACCACAGCAAGAGATCATAGCATGGTCGGAGAATGTCACTGGGTGGATAAGCCCCTCTTGGAAGAAGTGGGCCCACACCTTCTGTGTGTAAAGTCTGTCAATTCTAGAATATGAATTAGTTGCTGTAGAGTAAAACGTAAAGTCCCGCCCCTCCAGATTTTGTAAACGCCAAGGGTCTACTAGGTCAGGCTCTGAGAAAAGTGTCCTTAACAATTTGGAACTGGCCATCTCCCCTTTATGTTGAGCTGGGTTCTTATCCAGAACATGGTTCTCCACACATTTCCAATCCCCTGCAACAATAATCTGGCCTTCAGGAATGGATGAAGTAGTATGAAATAAATATCTAAAAAATTCCCCCTTTGGGTGGTGGGTACATAAACTGAGGTTATGTATAGGGGCGCCCTCTAAATTCCCCAGATAATAGGAAGGGGCATCCTGAACCCTCTACTTGTACCTTTTGAACAGTGAAAGGAAGTCCCTTTTTTGTCAGTATTGCCACTCCTTATTTTGTGGATTGTGGGTGCGACTTGCGAGTATGAAAAAAACAGTCCCAACCCAAGACCTCCTTAGCTTATTGTGCTCTAGAGTTGAGAGTCTCATTTCTTGCACACATGCTATATCACAGTTTACCCACATGAATTCTTGCAAAATTTTGGCTTTTTTAACTACATTATTAATGGCCTTGGCATTGATAGAGAAGATTTTAAGTGTAGTCATATTAAAAAATAATTGATGTTATCCTCCCCACCCCCACCCTCCCAACCCCCAAATCACCTCCCACCATACTGGCACCCCAGGATGTAAATAACAAATAAAACAGAGAAATGAACGTGTATCAAACAGTGAACCATAACTAGCAATAATAGGACATTAGCAGGGATCCTGCTAATCCCACAGTACAGCATCAGTCAGGGTAAACCCTCCACTGCCAGAGAAGCCAAAACTGTGCAATCCGGATTCAGAGGATGGTGTCTCACTACCAGTGTAGTGTGGAGTATGTATATATGAGGGAAAAAAACACACCACCATGTGTAAGGTTGAAGATCTCAGCCTACGCCAGAAATATCAGAATTTCTCCCTCGCAGAGACACTCTGGGAGTCCTTGGTGCCTAAACAGAGAGCCCCAGGTGCAACAACTATTAAACAGGTGGTCCATGTAAAAAAACAAAAAAAATTACAGTGTTATTTATATCCCAAGATTTCTACTTGGGTCAATGTGGAGCCCTAGTAACTAGGGACTCACACGGATCACCCTAAAACTTTTTTACTGATCTCAGTAGCCATTTCATTGAATCAACAAGGAAGGGGATAAAAAGAAAACCCCCCAAGTGTGACTTAATCCCAGCCACCTCAGAAAAGAATGATACAGCATTCCCTTAATAACCTGTCTCAGTGTATTTATTTATTTAACCAGCTATAGCACACTAAGCTGGAAACTTTTTTACAGGAGCGACCTGGGAGCACAAGGAGGTTAAGTGACTTGCTCAGGGCCACACAGTATGCAAGTGGAAGCTGTGGGATTCAAACTCAGGTCTGGTCTGCTGGATGTCACCAGATTTGCAGCTCAGAGCCTTAGACCACTGCACCATACTGCCTCCTATAAAAATAATGAACTGGGAAGAATGAAGGCTGTCAATTCCTAGACCCCCATCTCATCTTTACTTATAGCTTGACACCAATAGATTTTATTAACTTAACTTTGTCTAGTACTAGTGGAGAGCTGTACACCAAGATATTTTATTATTTTAGATGCCCAAATTAATCCGGATTCAAGGACTTCATGTTTGTGGACTTTAGGATTGAGAGGGAAAATTAGTGATTTATCGGCATTTAACTTGTAGTCTGGAAAGAGAACTATATTCTTCTATTATTTCTAAGAGTCTTCGAATAGAAGGTTTTATTTGAGTAAGATGGAGCAAAATATCATCTGCATAAACCATAATTTTGGAATTAATAGGGCCTATTTGTATCCCATGTATTTCTGGTGCATTTTGAAAGAAACTATTAGTGGTTCTAAGTATATTGTAAGTTGAACAATAAAGGAGATAAGGAGATAAGGGACAACCTTGTCTGGTGCTGGACTCCAGGGGAAAACTAGAAGAAAGAACCCCATGCTAAAAACTCAAGCAGTGATGGCAGAATATAGTATTTGAACCCATGAGATGACTTTTTCTGGGAAGTGGAATCTATGAAGTGTTCTGAATAAAAATTTCCAATCTACCTTATCAAACTTCTTCTTCGCATCCAGAGAGATCAATGCCATGCCTTGGGAAGAATTCCAAGAAACAGAGAAAACATGGGATAGACAACAAAGGTGGTCTGTAGATGACCTCCCCAACATAAAACCCATTTGGTCTACACTGATTAGTGCAGGGAGCACTTGTTCTACCTGAATAGCTAATAACTTAGCAAGGATCTTTACATCAATGTTGAGAAGAGATATTGGATGCTAACTGGAGGTCTGCGTCAAACCTTTGGGAATTTGAGGATAAGTACTACAGTGGCTTCTAACATTGACTGATCAACTTCAGGATCATTAAGCATTTTGGTAGAAAACATTTTAAGTAGTGGGACTAATTGGGGGCACGTCTTTTATAAAAAAAATTAGAGGTGTATCCATCCAGACCCGGTGTTTTGTCCAGAGGGAGGTTATTAATTACCTGAATTATATCAGCTTCCGTGAATGGTACAATTAACTTTTCCCATTGAGTGGGTGATACAGAAGGAAGAGGGATACCCTCCAGGTAAGTGTCTATTTCATATTGTGGATGTTGAGGAGTAATTCTTGAGTAAAGAAATTTGTAGTACTGTTTGAACTCCTTATTAATATCCTCCGCCTTCGTTGGGGAGGGGTTGTGGGTCTTTCTGTATTGCTGTGATGCATTTACTCATTTTGATCATTTTAAGTTGAAGAGCTAGTAGTTTCCCTGCTTTCTCCCCCTGCTCAGTATATTTAGCCTTAGTTTTTAGGAGTGTCCACTCCACCTTTTCCCTAAGGAGCTCTGAGTAGGAGTTCTGGAGTTTTGTCAGTATTTCCCTCTCACAGTCCATGGTATGATTTCATAGATGTTTTTCCCTTACTCTAATTTGTTGAAATACATTTTTTGCCTCCTGGGTTTCTTTCTTTTTCTTACGTGAGGCCCATTTTATGAATTCACTTCTGAGAAAGCATTTCAAAGACCCCCATTCATTAGCCACTGACTGAGTGGAACCCCAGTTAGTCTCTTTAAACATTTCTACAGCAGCTATAATATTATCTGTTATCTGCTTGTCTTTTAATAGCTGGTTATTAAGCTACCAGAGATAATTAGTCCCCCAGTTTAGAGACAAGGAGAGAAGGCAGGTCACTACTGAGTGATCTGAACCCATACCTTTTTCCATTCTACTACCCACCAAACCCTGAGTTAATGACTTACTAATCCAGAAATAGTCAATATGAGAATCGGAGCCATGAACTGGAGAATGGAAGGTATACTCTCATGTCACCGGGTAGAGAGTTCACCAGGGATCACATAAGCCAGGATTATCAATTAGGTCCCTACAGGCTCTTTGAGCTGGTGTAAGGACCCATGATCTCGCCCCTAATTATTTCTCCAATATAGGATCAAAGGGTAAGTTTCAGCCTCCCCCAATTACCATTGGTATATGTAGGTAGGGTGATAAGATATTAATAAGATCCATAAAAAAGGATGGGGAGTTAACATTCAGTCCATAAACACTGCCCAAAAGTATTGTGTATGAATAGATTTCACCTACTAGGAAGACATATCTTCCCTTCTTGTCTCATACACATTTTTCTCAAATAAATGAGAGATGTCTGTTGATAAGAATAGCTACTCCCCATTGGTACGGGAATTTCCCAAAGTGAAAACCAGACCCATTTGTTTCCTTCTCAAAAGCAGTTCCTCTGCTTGGTAAAGGTGAGTTTCCTGGAGAAATGTGACCTTACTTCATAAAACCTTAAGATGTTTTAGGATTGTTATACGCTTATAAGGGTGCCTTGTGCCTCTGATATTTTAGGAGCCAAATCTGATTAAATACATCATAATACTAATTTCACTCTCCTGTAAATCTCCATTAGTAGAGCAATTTTAAAATTAATTAACCAGTAATACTTCTCCCTATGAAATTCTGGTGGCTCTAATCCCAACTTCCCCTGTAAACTAGCAGACTGCAATTCCCTTCTCATGATCCATACCCTTCCCTTACCCTTCTCCCTACTATACCCATAACAACATTCCCTTTCCCCCCATATACCAGGATCGCAAGAAATATCCAAGATAAAAAAGTGAAAAGATTCTACTCTGTACTGAAATACACAGAACCAATTGTTGAACTACCCTGTCCCCGACCATTTTGGTCCATGATGATCAGCATTCTGGTGACACACCCCCCACCCCCACCCCTGGCTGTTACAACCTATTATAAGCCTAATTTAAGATCTTCCCTATAATCTATGTAAGTGTTTAACAAGCTCATAAATTAGCCCTCAACTCTGCTTACTTGGGATATATGTTGTACTGCAATACAATTCCACTTTCCGGGATTGCTGTGAAATTATAACCAGTCAGGTGTAGCTTAACTCAGCTACTCCAACAAAACCAAGTCAATTTAACAGAGAAGGTAAAAGATGTTACACATCTTACGATTTTCAGTAAGACCTGAATTAAATCACTATAGGAAATAACTAAAGCAGACTGGATCTTTGGAACAAAAGGATACACAGCTGCTCCTATTAAATTAGTACTACCGTTGGAAAAAATCAAAAGTTTAATTTAAGGCTGTTCCAGTATCTAACTAATGTGCCAGAACAGAGTCAAAGTCACAGTGAGCTGCGGTATCTTGGTAGGCTGCTTCAGACTGAATTTATGTGAATTCTTAGCCTGAGGGGATCCTTACGATTGAAAAGCAGCCTTAAAATACTGGAGTTTGCAGTGAGACAGTCAGTAGCCCCAGGCTGGTTTAAAACCTGCTAAAACTGCATTACAGATTGGTCTCTTGCACAACCTACTTTAAATAGGGTGCAGGCACTATTTACTCAGATTCCGATAGATGATCCGCATTACTGTACTGAACTTTCACCAAATTAGCTGTTTTGGTTTAAAATGTAGAAAGTAACACCATATATACCTTCAGGAGCGAGTCAGCGGTCCTTAAATAATGCCAGTCTCTTTTGCTTCAGATGGGAGAGAGCAGGGTCTGGCTCTTCAAATGAATACTAAGAACTGCCAAGGAAAACTTGTAACTTAGTGGGATAAATGACTCAAAACTTAATTCCAGTGGTGATACGCTTGGTTACTATGGGGTGGAAAGGGGGGCGGCGTTGGCGTACTGTTGCCGGAGGTCCTGGTTTATTCATACACTCTTCCCTTCCCATAGAATCTCTTGAAGCTCCTTTGTTTTCTGGACTATGTACTGCTTCTCCTGGAAATTAAGTAGGTGACATATCAGAGGTCTAGGATTTGCTATGGCAGGGGGCATAGGCCTGAGCACCTGATGTGCTCTTTCTAGCATATATGTAGGCCCAAAAGGAGACATGCCAGCTGTTTTTGGAGAAATGTCTGCATAAATAATATCACATCCAAGCCTTCTTCTTTTTCTGGGATGCCAATGATCACAATATTATTGTATCACTTCTCCCTTCCAGATCCTTGATCTTGTTTTTGAATTTTCTGATGGTTTGCCGGGTTGTGGTAGCTGATTCCTCCATCTTGTCCATTTACTTCTCTATGGAGCACATGCAGGGCTGCGTTATCGCTGACCCCCCATTCATGTCCTCCAAAACTTCCTATATGGATTTTATCATAGAAATGATGGATCTAACCTCATCACAGAAAGGCTGAAACTCTGAAAGGAATTCTCCAGACTTAGAGGAGTTACTTCCGCTGATTGGCTGGTCAAGGCCACTGGTTGTTGAGAGCGGAGTGAAGTAGCAGTGCTCACCCAGGGCTTTTTGGGCTTTTTTTCAGGAGTGACTGGCAGCATGTGTCTAGGAGCCACCAGTCACATCTCAGCTTCCATCTCAGCTTGAAATCCAAACTTAGAGCTGTTCTGAGACTAGTAGCGAAGGGGTAGCACCATTTGAAACTCCAAATTTAGCTAAATTGCCAAATTTTAAATGTATTTAGAAGTTGGGTGAGTGTAGTGCTAGCGAGATGCGTCTTATCCATTCAGCTGCATCATGTGATTCTTCCTACAGTGGACAATCCAAAGGCACACCCCTGATACCTGTCAGTCAGTACAATGTGGGACGTTATAGTTAGAAACCCTAATGCCACAGGTGTTTGTTGGTATTTGCACCACAAATTTTCAACATGGCCTTTTTGTGACCCCACCTCATGGAAGCATTTGGGACCTCTGTTCATGGACAGTGGCACTGTGATCTTGTTAAAGGAAATTTCCAATATACGATATTGGGCTTAATAGCCCAATACCTTAAATCATCCTGAGCTGACTGGTGGTAACATTTTAATTTTAAAGTTATTACTTTTTGTTTTGTAGGGTCCTTACTAGTTAAGCGACTGCTTTAATTTTCCCCTAAGGCTGTTTAAAATGGTTAAAAACCTACTTTAAAAATACCCCCAACTGACTTGTATGGGGCTCACCCCACTCTCTCCCTGGCCACACGTCACAATTTCTGAGAGTGCGGGGAGGAATTTGGAGAAGCGTCAAGACCAGGAAGCTGAAAGGGAACAGCTGGCCCAGGCTTCGGCGCCAGTTACGATCCCTTCCAAAACAAAAGACAATAACTTTAAAATTTAAATTTTTGCTCCTGTCTGCTCACACAGCTAAAATGCATTGGGCTATGAAGCTCAATACCTTATATCACTAAGTCAGAACATCACTTTAATCTGTCCCAAATGTTTTTTGATATCCATTTTTATTGAGTTTCCAATGCGATTACAAACATGACAAACAAGACAGATAGCCCTGGAGTCCCAGGGTACACAATCCAAAAACTGACTTTGTAAACTATTTACAGTAAAACTATTTAAAGATACCAGGAGGCATCCACCCCCCCCCAATCATACCAACCCCAAACTTAACAATGTTCTCATAATCAAGCCACCTATTGCTCAATATATCTAGCTTCCCCAAATCTATCTCACTGGGGTCCCATGCAGTTTGGCCACAACACTCCTACCCAGGTTGGAACTAAGCTGCGGCCTGTACAAGGGTAGAGCCTCCCATTGCCCCCCCGGAAAGATAGAGAATCCCCAACCCACCTGCGCTAAGGCAGACCTCCCTAATATCACTCAAACAAGTCCTCAAGCTTTATTGGACCTCTTATTAATTAAATCTGTCCCTAACAACACCCTGACCTATCCATATGCCATATTTTCTATAATTTCAAGTTTGTTAGCTAAACACAGCCCCACAGACAGACCTGTGTGATTCAGATATCTCTTTATTGGGAGTAAATTGCCTCTATCGGCACCCAGCTTTTAAAATACAACTCTTTCTTCCCCTCTAAATAAACATACCTTTTAATTTTGTTAAGGGCCCCCACAAGATCTTCCAACCATTGCTCGTACTCATAAAGCTGATCGTCCTTCCAATGTTGAACCACAAATGATTTGACTAGGAAGGCAATTACGGATATATGATATTTTGACATTGTGCCCCTCAATTGCGACAAATCCCCTAGAATGCAGATCTCCGGTCTAAGATACTCTGAGTAATTGAGGGACGGGTTCATCCGCCTCTTGATTTCTCCCCACAGGGGCAAAATTTTACTGCAGCTCCATAACACATGTAGTAAGTCCCCTTTCTCTTGACCACACCTAAAACACAGGTCTGTCTGCCTAAGGCCTCTTTCAAAAAGCCTCACAGGGGTAAAGTATAAATTGGAAGCAATGAAAAAATGCAGACTTCTATATTTGGGTATTGATATATAATTGCTATTATAATAACTGGGTTTCCCTTTTTTCCATAGGGAAACCGTGGCATAATTTGCCGTTATAAAGGAGTGTTTATAACGGGCAAACACAAGACGATTTCCTGTTTGCAGCGCAGTATGCTCAGGCAGCAGCGCCGAGACCAGTCCCCGACCAGTCAATGCTTCAATCTCGTGATCAAACAGAACCGCCAGAAGAATGTGGTGGTAAGTTCTTTTCTTTTTCTTCCCCCCCATACAAACACCTGCTCAAAGGAAGACCTGCTGAAAAATTTGTTTAAAATACGGCAAATCTCGGCACAAGTTTAAAATACGGCAAATCTCGGCACCGCTAGAACTAAACCGAACTGAGGACACACCTCAAGCTCTCTATTTTATATAATTGCTGAGGCAAAAAAGGGAAACCCAGAAATTATATAAAATAAAAATGGTCGAAATTGTAAACTCGATTTTACACCACCCTCGTTGTGGGATGCCACTACAAACCCCTCGGGCTTCCCACAACTCGGGTGTGTGTAAAATCTCGTTACACACCCCGACCCATACTTTATTCTATATTTTCCACATGCTGGCCCAATCGATGTTTTGGGGGGCCAACCTGTTGACCCAGTACGACACCGGGATGGGGGAGCCAAGACCAAAAAACTCAATTAGGACTCTATATATCTGTGATAAGGGTCTGGATTTGGGATCAACCTCCCTTAGCCTGTCCCAGTTAAATGGACCATCTGAGAAACCCCCCGTTCTCTTTAAAAACCCCTCCAGCAGATGTATAATTTGCATTCTTTGGAAAAGGGGCATTCTATCACATTGCATTGGGAGGACTGCTCTGTTATCTTGAATGACTTCCTTTAGGTGAAGACCCGAGGCCCATACAGCCCATCTCCCTTTTAGTACCTTGCTCCTTATAAGTAGATTGGGATTACCCACCAGTGGTTGATCTTGAGCCTTCATTTAAGCTTCTTTCTGTGCTCGAGTTAGATATGACCACCAGGCATCTGCTCCCTTCTTAACTGGGCCTCCCACTCCAGCCATAAAACACTGAGCAATGTTAGCATATAATGGGGCTTCTGGGGAGAGCCCAACCTCTCTCAAAGTATGAGATTCTAAATACAGCCACTCTGGAACATAATCCTCTCCCTCTAGACCACGGCCCCAGCGGTTCATCAAACCTAGCTGCCCCGCTACATAGTACAGATGGAGGTCTGGAAGTTTAAGCCCACCTAAGTGGGAGGGGAGGCGTAGATCCTTATATTTTTTCCTAGGGGGTTTACTCCCCCATAAAAAGTCAGATAGTACTTTCTTGATTGCTATAAACCATTTTTTAGGTATACTATATGGCACTAAATATACTGGGTATAGTAACCTCGGTAGCAAATTCATTTTAATAAGCCCAAGCCGGGCCGTAAAATTTAGGGGTAGCTTATTCCATCTAATTAAATCACCCTTAATAGCTGACAGTGTCCCTTCCATATTGACTTCTGCCCCTAACTCGGAATTCCTTGTAATCCAAATACCTAAATACTTTAGTTTATTCGACACCCATTGAACTCCTAGTTGAGCTAAGTCCGCCCAAAACACATGTGGCGTCAGTGGGAGAATCTGTGTTTTGGTCACATTGAGCTTATAATTAGACACTTTGGCAAAGCTGTTGACTAGCTCTCTAGTTTTCTCAAACCCCTCCACCGGGTCCCTGAGATGTAGCAGAATGTCATCCGTGAAAACTGAGAGCTTCAGTTCTTTTCCCAGGATCACCACCCATTTTATCTGTCTATCTATCCATATTTATGGCCCTCAACAAGGGTTCCAAATACATATTGAATAATATTGGGGAAAGAGGGCAACCTTGTCAGGTTCCATTTTTCAATTGAATCTCCCAAGAGACATAACTGTTACATAAAACTCTAGCCGATGGGGCAGCGTATAGATTTTTAATACCTTTAAGTAAGCCTTCAGGAAAACCCATCCTCTCCATTACGGTGAATAAGAAGGGGTGCGAGACCCTATCAAATGCCTTCTCTGCATCTAAAGATATCAACGCTAGAGGTAAATGGGAGTCTACTGCATAACTCAGGATGTGATGGAGTTTCCTCAACGAGTCAAGAACCCCCCTCCCTGGCATAAACCCCACCTGTTCCTGACTAATTATAGCTGGTGCTATCCGCCATATTCTATTAGCCAGTATTTTTGTCAGAATTTTGACATCCTGATTCATTAATGCAATAGGTCTATAGCTAGATGGTTCGTCTCTGGGTTTACCCAGTTTTGGGATTAGGGTAATATAAGCCTGATATAGAGGGGAGTGGGGAACCCCTTCTTGCATTACCGTATTGAAGAACTCCTGGAGAAGGGGCATTATAGTGTGTATATGAGTCTGGTAGAACTTCGCTGTAAGACCATCTGGTCCTGGTGTCTTACCTAGAGGCAGTGATTTAATTACCTCTGTAATCTCTGCTACACTTATAGGCGCTGCTAAATCCCTGGCCTGCCCCGGATCTAGAACCAGTAAGGGGACTCCATCTAGAAATGTCTCTATATCTTTCTCTCCCACCTTGTGTCCAATTTGGTATAGTTTTTTAAAATAAAGTGCAAATGTATCTACTAGGCCCTGGGGGTCAACTACCACCTTCCCCTCATGTTGAATAGATGTCACTGTTCTACTTGCCTCCCACTCCCTGACTCTGGCCGCCAGCAGGTGTCCCGGAACATCTCCCTCCAATAAGTACTTAGCTTTAATCTTCTCTAGCCAATAACCTATCTTACCATAGGTAATGTCCCCCAGTTCCTGCCTTAAGCTTTTAAGCTCCCCATCTATTTCCTCTGAAGTCCCCTCTAAGGGGTTAAAGAACTTATAGCTCTTACTAAGAAATCCTCTTTAGCTCTCCTCTGCATATTTCTCTGAGCCATCAGCTCCCGTGCTGTTCCCGCATAGAGAACCTTACAAGTTGGCCACACCAATTTCCTATTTGACAGGGTAGGTAATTGTTGCTGTATAATACATATCAGGGCTCCCTCAAGTTCATCCTTAGCTAACGGGTCCGCCAATACCGCATCGCTCAACTGCCATCAAAATGGTCTAGGTGCACCACTCTTCGGTTCCCACATCAACTTAATTGAGGAATGGTCCGTGAAAATTCTGGCTTCCATCTCCACTCCTTTGATGCCCACTAATACCTCCCTGTCAACTAAAAAGAAGTCAATACGAGATTGAGTCTTGTGTGCTGCCAAGTAAAATGTCATATTGTTACCGCCCATAGCATGGGTGCGTATTGGATCCACAAACGCCATAGAGTCTAACATTTTATTCAAGGCCACTTGGGCCCTTGTTAATGGCCCTCTCACCGGTGGGATTCTATCCACCCAGTTATCCCCATAGACATTCTAGTCCCCTGCTATGATAAGCGCAAGTCCCGAAAAACCAACTATATCCCTCTCAATCGAAGCAAAAAATTACAGGTTGGAAGGCGTCAGGCCATATATAGAGGCTACTGGAATAGCCCTACCATATAGTAAACCGGATATATAGACCCCTCTACCATCGTTTCTTATCATCACCTGGTCTATACTATACGGGCATGACTTCCTAATTAAGATTGCTACTCCCGCTGACGCCCTCTCCGTACTCGCTCCATAAACCTGACCCATCCATACTCGCTTGAGAGTACCCAATTCCTCTGTCAATAAGTGAGTCTCCTGTAGGGCAACAATATGGGCCCCCAACTGATCCAAGTGTCTCATAATAATGAGCCGCTTACATCTGCCCCTGAGTCCTTTAACATTCCATGAGATTAATCTAATATTCGCTATTCCCTTAACTAAATGTTGCAGTACAATTACTGGTCCCCAGAACCTTGCCTGAGCCTGCCCTTTTTGTCTCTATCTGGTTGGACTCTATCTCTTTCCCCAATCCCCCCTCCCCCCAACCCCTCACCCAAGATCCCCGGATCGTACATCTATGAATCCTCGGATCATCGATGAGCTCCTGCCCAGACCACTCCCCAGCCCCTCTATGACCTCTAACTCTCCGAGATCAAACTATAATCCTCTCATAACCAAATATTACTTTTTCCTTACACCTAAATTTTCTAAATATAAAATTGGTTCCATCTGAATACCATTTTAAAACCATCGAGGTTTAAAGTCCTAGTCCTAACCCAACCTTGTTGTACCCCTTTCGACCCTCATCAAAGCTGCCAAACTGAGAGTAGGCAGAAGATCTATAGCAAAAACAAATACCAGGAGTCCAATGATTGAGAACTCCTTTTAAGGACCCTTCTAGCAGCTCAAAATTAAAGCCCTTATTTATCAGATATCCAGATCCCTCTGTCCCTCCTTACCCAGCCTATCCCATCTGCTTCTGACACCTAAATTAGCATCTCCCCCTGAATATTCTTATATTGAACCCAGCAAAATATGCAATAGTATTAGCGAGTTGGCCCCTTTCAGTTCTCCACCCCTTCCTCCTGCATTCTAAATAAGGTTTCAACCTCAACCTATTCCTTTTTGAAGTTGAGAGAAAATAAAATAAAAAACAAATTAGCCAGTTCACAGTCTCAGCCTTGGAGAACAATCAGGCCTCATCCAAGAGACCGGAGTAGCTCATGTCGGAGCTCTAAATAACTCTGGCAGCTCTATTCGCAGCCCTTCCAGTGCTTCCTTAGCCATGAGATAACTTTTCTCTCCTGCCTGCAACCGAACCACCAAAGTCGCCGGGTACTGGAGCCAAAACTTGATCCCCGCCATATATAGCTTTTTTTTAATGTCCACATATTCTTTCTGTTTTCCTGTCACAGTGGGTGTTTGATCCTGAAACATCCACAGGGTGGCACCATTCCATTGCAGAGACTTCTTTTGCCTTGCTGCCGCAAGTACAAACACTTTTTCTTTATAATTAAGAAAGCACATAATGATGACTTGGGGCCTGCCCCCCAGTGGCGGTACCTCCATCAGAGCCCTATGAGCTCTCTCCAAGTTGTATGCTTCTCCATAAGGTGATGGACCAAATTGCTTAAGTAACAAGTCCTGAATGAACAACACACAGTCAGCTCCTTCTGCCCTCTCTGGCAACCCTGCTAAAATTAAATTGTTCCTCCTACTCCTCGACTCTTGGTCTTCCTGCCTCTCCTCCAGCTTTTTAATCTGCCTCTTGACAAGAACCATCTCCTATTCCGAGGTGGAGATTCTTCTCTCCGGGGACGCAATCCTGGCTTCCGCATCTCCCATTCTCTGGGCTAACGATTGCAGCGCTGGCTTAACTGCTGCAAAATCCAGCACCAGCCCCTGAAGCAGCTGTTTAATCTCCTGCAGGTCTCCGTTGCCTGCCTGAGGCTTTTCCTCCTCTCCTGCCACTGCCTCCTGCTCTTCAGGGGTGGGGGACAGGGGCTTAGGCCTTTTAGAAGCTGGGGACCTCCCTGCCAGAGGCTCAGTACTCTCGGCGTCCATCTTTAATGTGAGCTCGCGGCTCAACGCCTCTCAGAAACGGCCGCCGCCTGATGCACTGCAGACCCGAGCGTTTTACAACTGCCGGTTGATTTTAGATCCCAATCGAGTCTGCAGATCTTCCGACTGCACAGTCAGCCGAGATAGCGCAACTCGGGTCAGCCTGTAGGAGAATTAACTTGATTAATTAGCTGTGGGCCTCGGAGCGGTCTGTAGAGCGTCTCGCTTGTTCAGCTCATCACGTGATCTCTTCTGCACCTCTAATCTGTCCCAAATGTTGATTTCCCACAGCAACCGTGCCATTCTGTGCCAGATGTGCGAAAATGTAGTTTAGGTAGGATGTCAAAAATGACAGTGGTACCATTCATAGAGAGGTGTGAAGAGATGGAAATGTTGAAAATCTGGTGAGAAAATATTAAACATTCTCGAACCTATGAGTGTGCATGGACACTACGCAGTGCACGCACATAGCACAGTCATTTTGTGGAATTCCTTCACCAAATTCTCAACATAGGCATTTTGTGACCTCTGCTCATGAACAGTATGATTTTCTTAATCTGTCCCGAAAATTGATTCCCCACAGCTACCACGTCATTGTGCACCAGATGTGTGAAAGCACATTTTGGGCAAGATGTGAAAAATGACAGCTGTACTGTTCATAAGAAGGTGTGCAAAAATGGCAATGCTGAAAATCTGGAATGAAAATATTACAAATTCTCAAAGTTACAAGTGTGCATGGAAACTCCACAATGCACGCTCATAAAATAGTCATTTTGTGGAATTTTGTCACCAAATTTTCAACATAGACATTTTGCAACCTACGCCCATGAACAGTGTCACTCTGATTTTCTTAATCTTTCCCAAACATTGATTTCCCACAGTGACTGCACCATTGTGCGCCAGATGTGTGAAAACACATTTTGGTCAGGATGTGAAAAATGACAGCTGTACTGTTCATAAGGAGGTGTGAAAACATACCAATGTTGAAAACCTGGAAGTGAAAATATCACAAATTCTCAAAGTTATGAGTGTGAGTGGAAACTGTGCAATGCAAGCTCCTAACACAGTTATTATTTGGAATTTTTTCACCAAATTTGCAACATCGGCTTTTTGGGAGCCCACCTCATGAACAGTAACACTGTTGTTTTGTTAATCAGTCCTGAAAGGTGATTCTGCGCAGTTACCACAAAATCACCTTTCAGGACTGAATAACCACATGACAGTGACTGAATTCATGAGGTTAGTTCCAAGAACCCCATGTGGAAAATTTGGTGCCAAAATTCACAAAAAATGGCTGAGATATCTATCAAAGTTGAAAAAAAAATGTATGCCATTATACAGCTTACTGAAATTTCTTCAGTTCACGGTCAGCTTTGAAGTGTGCAGACATGTTCCTGCTCCACTGAAGATCATCCCACTGGGCTCCAGAGGTAAGTATGGTGTAAGGGGGGTGTGGGGTGGTAGGGTGCACAGAGTGTGGGTGCGGGCTTTCTGTTTTCATAGGGAAGAAAAAAATTTGAACTTTTTTCTTTTACAGGGATAATTGGCATGCTGGGGCGGGCTTCCAGTGTGCTGTCTTGGTGTTTGTTGAGGGGGGCCTGGAGCAAATGGGGACTGGGCACCCCATCGGCACATAAAATGTGTTTGTGTTTGGGGTGGAGTGCATGAGCCGAGGAGGATTGGGCACCCCCCTCAGCACACTACTAAAGGGGGGCATTATGCTGATGGGGATTGGACTCCCCATTGGCAAATGAACTGGGGAAGGGGCATGCTGACAGAGGAATTGGGCACCCCCAATGCAGCTTTTATGGGGACTGTGAGAGGCGGACGGACAGTGACAGCCACCATGTTAATTGAAATGTTACACCACACAAGGCACTTCCCTGCAATGATGGATCACTCCCTCATTACAGCGGCCAATTCATTTCAAGTTGGTGGCATGCTTGTGGGACTAATGTCAGAAGGAACATGCCATTGCATTGGGAACACAAAACCAAGCCAACAAATGCAGCCATAGTACCACACCTCCACAATCCACTTCTCTGCTAAGCTGCCACATAATGTTTCTTGCACATGCGTGCAAGCAAACATAAAATGGTAGCTGCAAGAAGTGATTTAAAATTTCTGACCCCCTCCTTATCTTGGACCCAAAGCCTTGCAGAGTATCATAGGTAAGCCTTAAGACCCTTTTCTTGGAATGATTTAACCACAAGGAGAATTTTCTTCCTCATGGCTAGCATGTGGGGAGGGGGAAATTTTGATCTACGTAGACCCTCTGCCCATTCAAGTTAAGGTCTTTCTTTCTTTCCCCATGTGAGCTGCAGAATTTTCTCTTTTGTTGGGTAGCGTACAAACTTAATAAGGATAGATCTGGAGGCCACCTTGCTTCAGTTTGTGGGCAACTGCCCGATGTGCCTTTTCAATGTCAAGGGCAAAATCCTCTTCCAGAGCCAGATCCTAATGGACCCAATAGTCCATATAGTCCTCCATGATGTCTTGCCCCACTCCGTCTGGTATGCCAAACATTTTGATATTGTTCCTACAAGCCCAGGCTTTGACATCCTCAGCCTGAATTGTCAAGTCTCTCTCTCTCTCTCTTATGTAGGTAGGCCAGGGACCGACCGAATACCATGTGTTCATTATGCACACCTCCAGCTGGGATTCTACTGTAGTAGTGCAAGCCTCCACATTTTTAAAATCTTTCTGCAGCTCAGTAATTTTAGAGTCAATCCTATGCAGAATGTTTAGCATGTGGTACCCATCTGCTTTGGTAAAGGTGGTAGTGGTGTCCAATCCAGAATCATACTCTTCACCAGCCAATGCAGTAAGTGTCGAGGGCCCGGACAGAGTAGGTCTGATAGGCCACTGATCCATCGAAACAGTAGAGCACCGCCAGGTACCAAAATACATTGACTTTTTTGTTTTGCCCATATCCATGATAGCAGCAGCGAGTCAATATTGCTGATTAGTGTGATAAAAAATACACTGATTGCAACTGATTCCACTGAAATTGCATCTGAGATCATGGAGCGCTGCTCTTGGCAGCCATCTAGGTGTGTGAGGTCACCAGAAGTCCAATTCAGTTTCTTTTTTATGTAGCTGTTTGCTTCATATGGCCTCTTACTCATGTCAGAGGACTCCTTCTGCCCCCAACCACATCAGTTTCTCCCCCCCCCCACCATCTTGGCTGATGGGGATCTGTAAGGAGTGGGGTCTGAGAGTAGAGGTGCAATTACATATGGCCATGGGTAGACACAGATTTTTTTGTTGTATTTTCTCCCTTCCTTCCTAGAGCAGTGGCAACACAGGTGAGCATGTGTACATGGAAGAGTGCACGTGCACTCCTGGAAGCCACATGCTCCTTCCACCCACCTGACATTCATCAGTCCCCTGGACCTCCCTTGATCTGGCATCCAGCCTCCACTGTGTGTTAGTCAAGAGCGAGGTGACTGACCTCCCCAATCCAGGAAAGGAAAGCAGCCCAGCAGCCACTACAATCCTCTCCCAGCCCACGGCAGCCGACCCGTGGGCCCCACTTGCCTCCCAACATGGGTCACCAGCATGGCATGAGGTGCGACATTTAGTGCGTCAACCCTCAGCATCACTGGACCAGCCTTCTTACCAATTCTATTGACTGCTTTTCTAAGTGCATAACACTCTGCACCAAACCATTCCCTATTTTTCTCTAATTTGTAAGAAGTCTCACTTCTATCCTTTTGTGCAAACTCAGTAACTATAGTAGAAAGCAATTTACTGAAATCATCCACCACCACATGTGCCATATCTTTGTCACCCATCTGACAAACCAGAGCCCTATTACTAAGATCTATAATAGCTGAGTCTTCTAATACTTTATCTGGTTTAGCATTATTATATGGTGCCCAATGTATTGTTTTTGTCTATGCCTGCTATGCACATACTCATCTTCTTCCTCACATCATGTTATAGCTATCTTTTGTACTCTAGTATTTGTCTTAGGGCTTGTTACTGAAGGACAGTGATCACTGTCATACCTTTTTTGCTCACCAAAATTAGCCAATCTATTGAACACATATATGTCTATAAACACTAAATCTATAGTGGAATCACCTTTTAATGTTGAGTAAGTTATGCTTCCATTTCTGTCATCTGCTAGTTGACCACTAATTAGTCTTACATTCATATCTCCTGCCAATTTCATCAACTTTAATCCTTTTCCATTCCTTATTAATTCTGTAGCATTTCTTATTGGAATTTCCAACATATCAACTAAATTCCAGCAACGTTCAACAGTCTCTGGTAGATGGCCCATTTTATCATTCAAGTATTCCATAAGCATAATTAATCCATTGGGTAACTCACCTCTCAGAGATTCAATTATTGACTGCATTTTAGTCATAATGGATTCTATGCACCAATGAGGTGTAGGTATGCGTAAAATGCACATACCCTGCCCTTGAAGCTGTGCACCAGCAGACAGGTACGCCAGTACCAGCATTCACTAATGCCAGCCACCTGCCTGTGGTCCCACCCCCCTGGCATGCAGAGGGATGCTACGTGGACTGGACTTGCATCCAAAGGGATGTTCGGACCCAGTCTACCAGTGGATCCCTTGCACCCCTGAGGCATGAATGCTGGCTGCCAGCACACAGTGTGCTGGCCACACTTGGATGTGGATGCCCAATCGGACACCCCGGCCCTTCTCATGGCCCCGATGGGCAGGGGTGGCATGTGCAGGGATCTGCAGCACCCTGACATCTTGGCTGCTGCCAGTGGCAGCATCCTGTGGGGAGCACGTAACCCTTACTGTCTTTCAAACAACCACCTAACCTATCCAACCTGATTGCCAGAAGCAAACCTAACATGACCAAAACAACAGAACACTAGGAGACACAAAACCTTGCCATATTCCTAAATGTAAACACGTGAGCACAATTCCACTTCAGACCTTCAGGAATATTGCAGGGTTTTGTGCTTCCTAGTATTCTGTTGTCTTGGTCTGGTATAAATCTGTTGCTGACAGTCGGATTAGATAAGTTAGGTTGTTGTTTGAAGAACAGTAAGGGTGATGCCTGAAAAATACATTTCAAGGTGTCATGCTCACTGAATATTGGTTGTGGGTCCTTAATACATTTGTTGTTGGGGCTCCAGATCAGGGTGGTTCGTAACAACCAAGGATGTCCAGTTGGTGGGTGTAAAACATGTAAGCACATTTCCACTTCAGACTTTATCAACACCCCCCACAACAAGTAATTGATAGGTTAGTCATACTGTACATGCAGATCCCAGAATGTTGTCTATTGCATACAGGTCAAGATGTGTCCAGATACAGGATATGTCGCAGAAACCTCTTCAAACCTGAATGAACTCACACAGGCACAACATAAAGGAGAAACAAACTGAAAAAGTAGTGGGACAACATTTCTCTCAATCTGATCACTCCATCTCATCTCTCTGTGCCCTGGTTCTCAAAGGCCACTTCAAGAATGTACAAGAAAGGCAGGCTTATGAGTGCTAACTTATTTATCTTCTTGTCTCTATGAATAATGGACTTAATGTGGACATTAGTTTCATGACCCATCACAAATTTAATCTGACAACTGCCATTCTCTTGATTCAGGTGCATACACATTTCCTGTGCATGCCTTTACGGTATATACATTATCTGTTATTATCTACTATATTTGACTCAAACATGAACATGGTTTTGCTCATATGTCTGATCATACTATTTGCCTGCTGTGTTCTTGTTGATATGGGTGTTTATAAAACATAGATACTAACATACTAACATACTAATTACCAGCATATTAGGCCTTACGGTCTATCGAGTCTGCTCGAACCTCAGATCCCTAGTTGGGTGCAAAGGCCCTCCCCCCCCTTGTGTTCCAGAAACCCCTATCATCCATCCCCACCCCCCCTGGCCAGGTCATCATCTGATATATCCACTTTCTTTTTTTGCAATTCACTTTTTATTAACTTTTATATACACAAAAAAACACAAGGAGTGCAGAGGCGCACAACATCAGAAAGTACAAATTTTGATACACCATTAACTATTATTACAAATCAAGCTGATATACATGAAACAGAGTCCTCTCCCCCCAACCCACCCCCTATAAAATAAAAGAAAAAAAGAAAAACAATCCCCACTCCACCCACCACCTCAATGATTGACAGTAGAATTTAGGCCCGCGCACAGTTATTGTCCAACAGTTTGTTTTTCCAATCAGAACCCATATAATAACCAATCAGAAATATTTGAGAAAAGTGTGAACTGGCCCTGTCTATAGTATAATCACCCACCCTCCTACCTTGCCTAACCTACAACCCACTACCCCCCTTCCCCTATCCCTACAAGACTTTTCTATCGCAATCCTATACCAGAATATTCTTTTAAACTTATTCAGGAAAAGGCAATCTCTAATGGGGCCCAAACCCTGTCGTAAAGAGGCGCTCTGTTATTCAACACCGCAATCATTCTCTCAGTCCTAAGGGTTGCTAATAGTTCCCTTATCCACTCCGTATAGGTAATTACTTTCACTCCCTTCCAATAATTAAGAGCTAACCTTTTCACAGTCATGGATATTAATGTGATATGGAACCTCCTCACTTTAACCGGTACCTCCGTCAAATCACCTAATACACAGATCTCTGGGGTGAAAGTATCAGCTAACCCTAGCAAGGGGTCCACTCTCCTTTTAATTTCATTCCACAACGGTGCCACTCATGGGCAATACCACAATAAGTGCAGCAAGTCGGCCTTAACAGCATTGCATCGGTAACACCTGGCTTCCCTTAACACCTTCAGGTCTACCAGCTTCTGAGGTGTATAATATATATTATGTAGGGTTTTAAATTGAATTATTCTGAGGCAGTCTTGCCTCACATATTTATGACAGTTTCTCCATATACCTCCCCAATCCAAATTAATATTGGGAAAAGTTCTAATCCAATACAAATTTGGAGTTAACTTGTCTTTGAAGGCCCACTTGAACAAGTTTTTGTAAATATCTGAAATGGCATGCGGAGAACCGATTATCAGTTCGAGCTCCGCCCATATATCCGTATGGAATACCACAGGCCCACTTTTATCCATTTTTTGAATTAGTAAGTGCCTTACTTGGTATATTCTAAAGGCATCTTTACATGACAACTGGAATTTCTGCATAATTTGCTTTAGAGAGATATATATCCACTTTCTGTGTTTGTCCCACCCTCTCTTGAAACCCTCCATTGTGGATCTCTGAACCAGCTTGACAGGCAGTGCATTCCAAGGGTCCACCACCCTCTCAGTGAAAAACCTTCTCCTCTTTTCCCCCCTCACCCTTCCACCTTTCAACTTCAAACCATGCCCTCTGGTGATACCTCCCTGCTTTAGTCTAAAGATCCCCTCCATGTTTACCCTATTTATTCCCTTGAGGTACTTGAAGACCTCAATCATGTCCCCCCTGTCTCTCCTCTCCTCTCCTCCAGAGGAAACAGGCAGAGCTCCTCAAGTCTGTCCTCATATGTCAAATCCCCTAGTCCTCGTATCATTTTAGTTGCCCTCCTCTGTACCCTCTCCAGGAGCTGTATGTCCCTCTTCAAGTGCGGTCTCCAGCACTGTACACAGTACTCAAGGTGTGGTCTAACCCGTCCATTGTACAGTGGCAGAATCACTTCCCTGCTCCTAGAGGTGATCCCCCTTACGATGCATCCCAGCATCCTGTTTGCCTTGCTAGCCACTCTCCTGCACTGCTCAGAGTTATTCATACATGCATCCACCATGATCCCTAGGTCTTTTTCCCCTATTGAGACCTCCAGCGCCTCCTCTCCCAGGGTGTACCTGTGTTTAGGGTTTCCCCTCCTAAGACGTAACACCTTGCACTTGGTGATATTGAAATTTAATTTCCATGTGTGAGCCCAGCTTTCCAGGGTGTCCAGGTCCCTTTGCAGGGCCAATCTCCCCTCTTCCCCCTCAACTACTGCTCCCATCTTGGAGTCATCAGTGAAGAGACTCATTTCACATCCTATACCCTCCCTGATGTCCAATATGTATGCATTAAACAGGATCGGACCCAGGACGAGCCCTGCGGTACCCCACTACCTACCTCTCTAGGGTTCAAGAGCTCCCCACCGACCACTACTCTCTGGGTGCATCCAGCTAGCCAGTTTTCAATCCATCTGACCATCAAAGGGCCTACTCCCAACCCCATCAGTTTCTCCACCAGACCATTGTGGGTCTGTATAAGTGTTTTCAATATTTCTGTCACAGACACACACACACACATACATGCACACACATTGTTTTAAGGGATGTTCTTAGGTCATTATCATTTAACAATTTATGGGCTTCTTGCTATCACATTCCATGGAGAGGAGCCTACATCTCAGATATGTTTTGTCTCTGCACATATCCAGTTACTTACTTCCTATCAATTGAACTGTCAGACTCAACTGTAAAATTTAATTTATCAGTTCTACATGTTCAAGTTTGTATTTTGAAAAACTGCCATGCCTGAAGAAGAGTACTGGATAGCTTGAAAGCTTGTATTTTGTTTATATGTTGTACATCTCTCTTGTTGATTCAATAAAGGGTATTAAATCACCCACTGTGTCCATCCTTTTGTACAAGGACCAATATGGCTACAAATAATTCACTCAATTATGGAAGTTACTGGAATCTGTCATTTCAAATGGAAACTTCATAACAACAG
The DNA here is from genome assembly GCA_016271365.2 of Neoceratodus forsteri. NCBI lineage: Eukaryota > Metazoa > Chordata > Ceratodontiformes > Ceratodontidae > Neoceratodus > Neoceratodus forsteri. Next base: position 105,637,240 of record CM057458.1, read on the forward strand.
GAAGAAAGAAGCTCAGTCAGATAGTGACATCTATTTCCTTGACCCAATGCAAAAAAAAATCTGTCCCTAAGGGTCTTACTATCTACAGTCCATTAAGAACAACTTACAATTCACAATATGCTGAGAAATCACCTCATTCACAGGATCTACTAGGGTCTTTCATTCTGCCGAGCAAAGGACCTTGACAAAATAATGTTCTGTGGTGAACTAGAGAAATATTGGCTGTGACTAAAGGAAATTTTCTCACAACAAAGAAGAAACCCCAGACATCATCACTCCATCAGAAAAGAAAATAAATCATTGATTTCACCCCCCCACCCCGTGAGTCACAAAGCCAAACTAGACACTTGTATTCAATGTTTTAATCACAGCCCATATGGAAAAGAAATATAGTTTAGATATATTTATAAAAGTATATTTCAAATACATGTTTGATCATATGTCTAAAGTATATGCAACATATCTCAAACTGGATGATTTTGAAATATCTGATTTATTTGTAGAATATATGTGACAGGAATATGAAATGGGCAGACTGGACAGGCCTTGTAGTCCTTATCTGCTGTCAGCATCTATGTTTCTATATATTTAAGATGTGTAAATGCAAGGTCAGGACCCTGCATCAAATCGGTTAGACACGATGGACCAAGAGGTCTTCTTCTACTGGCTATTTTTGTATGTTTGTATATATTTCCATTATATATGTATAATAGGTGCATTATATAAATTGTATATAGCTGCTTACATATCTTGAATATTTAATATATATGCTTTTTTGTAGTTGATATAGATCTAAAATAGTTTTTAAATACATTCATGGTAAAAATATCTTAACATATCCAGACAAAAAGACAATAGATTAATCTTGATGTAACATATCTTTAACTGTACATTTGGAATTCTACTTATTAGCATCCATTTCTATATATGTAATAGAATTATCATTTAATGATGCACTGTTACCAGAGACTTACAGGGTATACATTTATACTGACACATAGGATTTACCCCTTGCTCTCACAATTTATAAAGGCTAAAATCGGTATTTATACCACCCTTGTTTATTTCCCTTTTATGTCAAGTTGAGTTTGTACATGTACATGTATATTTACTTGTTTTTTTCCCTCTTTACCTTTCTCTCTGGCCTGTAAGCTAATCCTGTCAGATCAAAACTGTTTTAAAAACAGAAACAACTATGATTTGGGTTGATACACTGTACTTTTGAAATATGCAAATTAGTTATGTAAATGCATACACAGTACCACAGCAGGCATTTGCAAAAAAAAATTTCACATATATAAAAATACATATTCTGCACTTATGGTACACATACTATGTCTTGCAAGCAAACAAGATGCAGATTTTACTCATAGCAGAAGTTAGGCATAGAAGCACACTGGACCAGGAGCTCCAGAAGGCGCTTTTGGATTTTACATCACAAAGTTTATTTGTACAGCAAAGGAAAAATTGTAAAACTAAAACCAAAAGTAGCAATAGTAAAACACAGACCTCCCCAAAAGACTGTCATTTTGCACTGTGCTTGAAAAGCACAAGAACATCATGAAATGTCAATTTGGTGGGGAGGTCTGTTTTTTACTGTTGCTAATTTTGGCTTTGGTTTTGCAGCATTTTAATTTTTGTATGAATAAACTTTTTGGTGGAAGATCTAAGATTTCTCTTCTGTAGTTCCCAATCTGGTGTGTGTGTGTGTGTGCATATACCTAACTTTTACTGTGAGTGTTGTTTACATTACATTGTGAGCACCACTACATTTTGGAGCTGCCGTCTTTCCTTACATACATATTTTACTATAAGAAGATATGTAGAAATATTGCATTCAATATAAATTTACAGAATGTAGTCTATATATCTTATAAAGCTACAATATATGTAATATATATTCAAGTCTTGCCCAAATTTAAATCACTTTGCACTTTTCAGATTTGTCTCAGGCAGATCCTGCCAGACAAATCTAATTGAGTACTACAACTGGGTGACCAGGGAGCTGGATGAGGGACATGCGGTGCATGTCCTGTATTTAGACTTCAGTAACGCATTTGATTCTCTGCCACATGGGAGGTGGGGGGAGCTGGAATACATAGGGATGGGAACAAAGATGATTAAATGGACTGTCAACTGGCTTGATGGTAGGCAGCAGAGTTTGGTGTTGGTGGGGGAACTCTCAACACTGAGGGAGGTGACAAGTAGGGTGCCACAGGGATCGGTACTGGGTCCAGTACTGTTTGGGATATTTACAGTGAATATCTCATATGGGATGCAGAGCAGAATCAGTCTGTTCGCAGATGATATGAAGATAGAAGCTGTGGTGGATGACATTGAAGGGTGGAAGGGGTTACAGGAGGACCTGGCAAAACTGCAGGAATGGTTGGAAACATGGCAGCTTGGGTTCAATGCCAAGATGTGCAAGGTACTGCACTTTGGAGCTAGGAACCAGGGGACAAGCTATCAACTGGGAGGGGTGCAGCTCGAAAGCATCAATGAGGAAAAGGATCTGGGGGTGCTCATAACGGGCAGCATGAACAACTCGGCTCAGTGCAGGAAGGTGGCAGCGAAAACTAACAGGATGCTGGTGTGTATAGTGAGAGGAATCTCATCCAGAAATAGGGAGGTGATCTTTCCTCTATAGAGGACCCTGGTTAGGCCACACCTGGAATACTGAGTGCAGTACTGGTGCCCATTCTTGAAGAAGGATATAAAATTATTGGAGGGGGTGCAACAGAGAGTAACAAAAATGATACAGGGATTGGAGGGGAAGTCCTACGAGAAGAGATTGGGAGAATTGAACATGTACTCCCTGGAGGAAAGGAGGGATAGAGGGGATATGATTGAAACCTTTAAATATCTCAAGGGGATAAATAAGATTAACATAGAAGGAATTTTCCAGATTAGAAGGGGAGGGATATTAGAGGGCATCAGCTAAGATGGGAGGAGGGAAGATTCAGGAGGGAAATCAGGAGGCATCATTTCATGGAATGGGTGGTGGATAGGTGAAATACTCTGCCCGAGGTGGTGGTGGCCTGTTCTTCTGTGGGTAGCTTTAAGTGGGGGTGGGATAGGGTAAGGGGGTTCTGATGATGGAGGGTGGGGGTGGGGCAGCTGTGAGATGAGGGGCCAACTGTACAATTGAGCATACTCGACAGACTGCAAGGCTTGCTTCTGCTGGCATGTTTGTATGTTCGTATTGTCTGTATGTCATGTACTACTGTGTGGTTGTGGGTCTTTGCTACTGAGGTCTTGCACAATTGGGATACCTAAGATGAAAGGACAGATTATTTGGCCTTGGTCCACAGAGGATTATACCACTAACAGTGTTTGTCTTTTCTGTGCCAAAGTCCATAACATTTACTGGACATACTTTCCACTCAACAAAGGGAGCAGGTATTTCACTAGATATTGAATGCTGCCATTACTGCCTGTATGACAAGAGTTGATCACAATAGATCCTTGGTATTTTCTGACTAGAGTTTTCTACAGTATGTTCCTATGAACACATATGTTATGTGAACACTTGTTACATTTTATATGCTGTGCACTGATTATGCCATGTGCTATCTTATTTTTGTAACAATGTGTTTATCCTAAAAATCTCATTAGAGTAGCAGTGTCTCATTTGAAGTGGGGTCCGTCTCCTACCTAATTTTTATTGCTCCATGGACTGGAGCACTTTGCCAGAGGTAAGGTGATATGCTCAAAGACAGTAGCTGTGGTGCAATTTAAGGCTTGCACAAGATAGTCCACCATTAACACTGAATCACACATTGGACTGCTGGCAGTTGGATGCTCTTTCTCAAGTGAGTGGGAGATGGGTGTTAATAACATGGAAGTAAACACATTCAGATAAATTAGTTTTGAGAATTGAAGTACATGGCTCCTTGATATCTGAAAATTGTGGCTCTGTCAAGCTCTGAGTATAGCACAGTGACTGCAGAATCTCTGGGAAACAGCATTAAGACTGTCTACAGTACATCTGTCTATCAAGGCCATTGTATACTGTAGTGCAGGAAGGGCAAGCTGGTTAATAGTCTAGGCAGCAAAAGGCATAGATCTGAGCGACAAAATCCATCATCTGTGTACAGTCCTGGCTTCACCAGTGATTATTACTGTCTTTTTTTTTTAAGTTGTAATTGTTATCAGTTATGGACTATCTGCTCTGCCCCCTCCCTTAAGAGGTTGGCTGCACCACTGCAGCTAATCATGTGATCCAGTTCTTGCTGCTATACAATTCCTCTCATTTTAGCTGCATGTGAGGATAACTGACTGGTTAACCAGCTTTCTCACCACCTCTCTCCATCTCTGTCACTGTATGTGAAGCTCAATAATAAACACATCTATTGCACCCTTTCTCTTTCTCAGCCATCTGTCTGGTGGCACATCTCACAGGATGTCTAAAGGAGAAGAAATGAAAGCATCTGTCATAGAACAGAATCTTACTTTGAATCCCACAACCAATCTTCATCCGATTAATTTATTTATTTAATTAATTATATATTCTGAGCATTTAGATAAGGTAACTTCTTGGACAGACAGCAAAGTATACGTAACACATTTTCAAAGAGTTTCTCAGGTTGTAATCCTATCCAACACATTCAGAATCAAGCTTGCCTATAAAGGGCAAGTCATTTTGTCCCAGGGAAGGGATCAGATCAGTTTCGGTACAGTAGCTTCTTCTTGCTGCTTTTATATTGTTTCTTGCGGATTTTACTTGGTAGAAGGTTATTTCTTTTCTTTCTTACTACTTCTAAGAGGCTAGCAGGGTATTATTTTGGGGCTGTTGGAATTTTGAAACCTATTTTGGTGGCTATAAGTGGACTCATTTGTTTGATGTTTCACTATGTAGCAGGCTGCATTTGTGGATGCCTATTTCTTCTGATTTAAAACCTATTGGTGTGATTTTTTTGGGGCTATTTCTTTGAATTGGAGACCTATATCTTCTAATTTCAAGCCTATTTTGATGTGTTGTTGGTGAGACTGTTTGAATTGGAGACCTGTTTCTTTTGGTAGCAAACCTATTTTTTGTGCTTTGAGTGTAATTGTGATTGCTTTTTGCTGGCTTCTCTAGCTGCAAAGTTTTGTGCATAGTGGGGGAAGGGTGCTAATGGTCTGACCAGGGACCTCAGCTACCTGATTGTTTCTGATAGACACAGGCTGGTCTCACCTGCCTCATTGTCCATGATTTCCTTTATACCATGGGTTCTGACATCACTTCCCCAAATGGGCAAAGGACATAAACCTGTCACAGCAGAAGCAGACATCCAGGAAAGGAACAGCAGCAAGTGAGCAAGTGAAGAGGTGACTGCTATCTCAGTGGAAGGGAAGTAACTGCAAATCAAGAAGTTTTCATTGTTACTTCTTTGCATTGCTATTTGCATTATGGAGAGTAGGAGTTTGAAGAAGGTTGTGCAATAGTTACTTAAAGTCTCTTTTTGGGTATGGACAGGAAGGATAGGGATGTAAAAAGCAGTTACTCAATCTATTTAGACATGTACGACAAAGGAGGTAAGGGACATTAAGAAAAGGAGAAGAATGTTTTGCACTGATACAGGGAGGAGAGGGGAGACTTGGAGGAGTGTTTGGTATCCATCATCTGGAAGGGTTGGGGATCACTGGTGGACAACTAGAGGAATGGGTAGAGTGGTGGGCTGCAACAACTGCTGTACACCAATCTTTCTAAAAAATGCCTGGAGGGTGGGGAGATGTTTAGTGTGCAACCACATAGAGAAACTTAGAAAGGAGATTGAGAGTCTGCAAGAGGAACTAAGACAGGCAAGGCAGACTGGAGGTGGGTTTATCCCAATACTGGAAGGAGGGAGGAGGGGAGATGAGGGAGGGCATTTTGAGCCAACCGTGGTGAGGAGAGGGTCGGAAGAAGGGAAGCTGAGACAAAGGGGTCCAGGTCAGGGAGAATGATTGCCAGAGAAACCAAGTCAGAAGACAAAAGACAAATGGAAGAAAGGAGACAGGGACTTGTGAAGCGAGGAGAAGAAGTGGCAACAGTCATGGAGTGAAAAGGAGGGAACAGGTTACTATGAAGGGAGAGGAAGTGGGCATTTGTGAAGGGTCTTCAGAAAATAGTTTTACCCTGCTAAAAGGGAAGAAGAAGGAGGGAGGTGATGCAATTGGAGGAGTAATTGATAAATGCCTGGACCAAACTGAAGCGGGGGGAAGTTCTGCTGGGAGAATTGCAACAGGGGCAAAAGGGGAAAATAATGTTCAGAAGGAAGAAGAGGAACTGGGAATGAGAGATGGAAATGAATAGAAGCAAGCAGGGAGTAAGAGGGGTGGAATCTTAATGCTGGGGGACTCAATACTAAGAGGAGTCAGGTGGGGTAGCAAGGGGGAGAGGCATACTCGCATTTGGATGGAGGCCATGCCAAGAATGACAGCGAAAAGGGTGGCACAATCTGTTCTGAAATATACTAGAAGGGGTAGGGACAATCCTTATTTAATGATACATCTTGAGATGAATGACCTGGCGGACAAGACAGTAGATATAGTCCGGAGGAGGTTTGAGGAACTAGGACAATTATGTGAGAGGGCAGGAAGATCAGTAACTTTTTCAGAGATACTTCCAGTGCCCAAAGCAAGCACAACAAGAAAGCTGAGAATACAGGAATTTAATGGATGGCTAAGAACCTGGTGTCATGCTAAAGGGTATGGTCAGTTGGGGGTTGGGGGTGGTAAGGGACCTAGGAGGACAGTAGTCTCTATGCCAAGGACAGACTACACTTGAGTGAGGAGGGAAAGAAAGTGTTGAAACAGAGGATGGAGGAATACATAGAAGAAGTTGGGAATTTAAACTAGGAGCGGGGGGTGGCAAGTGGGCAAGAGACATGCAGAGACCACAAGTTGGGAAACCATATGAGCTTAACTCCCATAACAGTGACAAAGGACAAATGGCAAGTACTATTGGTGATGCTAGTAAAGGAGGGAAGTATGGAGGGTGGAAGGAGGTTACCCTTAATGCTAGGAGGCTTGGGAGGAAAACCGCAGAGTTACAGGTGCTCATGGCAGAGGGAGAGGTGTACATTGCAGCCATCACAGAAACATGAGCCACCCAATACAATGACTGGGACCTGTCTGTACCAGGGTACAGTTTATTTCGTAGGGACAGGGTGATTGGGAAAGGGGGGTGGCACTATATGTGAAGGAAGAACTGAAATGTGTAAGGGAGGAAGGGGAGGAGGGTAGTACAGAGTCACTTTGGATGCAAATCCAGGATTCCAAGAATAGGATTCTCAGAATGGGAATGGTGTACAGGCCACCCTCTCAGACAGAGGAGTTAGACAGGGAACTAGCGGGACAGATCAGGAGGACCTGCGAGAAGGGTAGTGTGGTGCTTGTGGGGGACTTCAACATACCTGAACTGGACCTGGACCCCAGCAACCTGGAATAGAAGGGAGCAGGTACTGCTGGATGCCTTCCAGGACATCTTCCTGCTGCAAATGGTCAGTGAACCAACCAGGTTAGGGAATACCCTTGACCTTGTGCTGGCAAATGGGGACTTTGTGAAAGAACTTACGGAGGAAGAACCACTGTCAGGGAGTGACCACCACTCAGTATGGCTCACATTGGATATGGGCAGATAAGGAGTGGAATCAGGGCACAAGAGTGCTGGACCTCAGGAGGTTCGACTTTGGAAGGATGGTGGAAGTGTTTAAAGGGTACCTGGCCAGAATTCAACCTAGTATGGGCGCTAACCAGAGGTGGGAGCTCATAAAGCTGGGGGTAGTGGAGGCAACCAAAACCTGCTGCAAGGCCCAGAGCAAGAAGACTAACATAGAAACATAGAAACATAGAAGTTGACGGCAGATAAGGACCGCAAGGCCCATCCAGTCTGCCCATTTCTTTTTCTACCTTATAAATGTGCCATCGGCCTTTGCTCTGTCAGTGACCTATCTATTCATAGTCATTTGTATTGCTCCCTTATGCCTATCCCATGCCTGTTTGAAGCCCTGCACTGTATTCATAGCCACCACTTCTTGTGGTAAGCTATTCCATGCATCTACCACCTTTCTGTGAAAAGAATTTCTCACATTCCCCTTAATTGGCCTCCCTCTAATCTCATGCTGTGTCCTCTTGTCCTGCTATTTTTCTTATATTTAAATATGTTGACTCTTTCACCTTGTTTATGCCCTTAAGGTGTTTAAATGTCTCGATCATATCACCTCTCCTCCTTTGCTCAAGGGTATACATATTGAGCTCTGCTAATCTGTCCTCATATGTCTTCTGATGCAGTCCCTGCACCATTTTGTTGCCCTTCTCTGGACTGCCTCAATTTGGTTAATGTCCTTCTGAAGTGTGGCCTCCAATACTGCAGCAGTACTCCAGATGGGGCCTAACCAATGTCTTGTACAGAGGGATTATTACCTCCCTCTCACGACTTGATACCCCTACTAATACACCCTAACACCCCCAGCCTTACCTACTGCTTTAGAGGTCTGCTTTGATGATTTTAGGTCATCAGTGATGATGATGCCCAAGTCTCTTTCTTCCTTTGTGATGCTAGCAACTCCCTCCCAGCCTATAAGTGGCTTCAGGGTTTCTCTTCCCTATGTGCATGATTTTGCACTTTTTGCATTAAACCCAGTTGCCACTCTTCTAACCATTTTGCTAGTTTATCCAGATCTCTTCTCATTCTGCCCACCCCATCTGGATCATCTACTCTGTTGCAGATCTTGGTGTCATCTGCAAACAGACAAGCCTTACCCTCTAGTCCATCTGCGAGGTCACTAATGAAGATGTTGAATAGGACTGGCCCCAGGACTGATCCCTGAGGTACCCCACTTGTGACTTGCATCTCTTCTGATGTATACCATTTACCACCACTCTCTGTTTTCTGCCAGTCAACCAGTTTGCCACCCAGTTGACCAACTTCTGACCCACCCCGAGCCTACCTAGCTTATTTATCAATCTTCTATGTGGAACAGTGTCAAAAGCTTTGCTGAAGTCAAGGTAGGCGACATCAACTGCTCCCCCTTGGTCCACCACTCTGGTTACCCAGTCAAAGAAATCTATGAGATTAGTTTGACAGGACCTTCCTTTTGTAAACCCATGCTGTCTTGGATCCTTTGCCCCTATGGATTCCAGGTGTTGCACTATCCTTTCCTTAAGGAGTGCCTCCATAATCTTGCCCACTACTGAGGTAAGACTGACTGGTCTGTAGTTCCCTGCCTCCTCCCTGCTACCACTCTTGTGGAGCGGGATCACATGATCCCTTCTTCAGTCTTCTGGGACCTCTCCTGTGCTCAGAGACTCACTAAACAATTCTGCTAATGGCTCTGCTAGTTCCTCCTTTAGCTCCTTAAGTACCCTGGGATGTATGCCATCAGGTCCCATTGCCTTATCTACCCTGAGCTTAGCAAGCTCTTGGAGGACCCTTTCTTTGTGAAGGGAGTAGTGCTCACCTCCTCCCCTGTGTCCATGATGCTGAGCTGTGGGCCCTGCCCTACCTTCTCTTCAGTAAATACTGAGCAAAAGTATCTATTTAGGATAGATGCCTTTACAGGTCCTCCTCCTCACATGCTCCTTTCTCCATTGCTTAGCACACTCTCTGGACTTTCTCCTTTCACTAATGTATCTATAGAAAGTCTTGTCACCTTCTTTACTGTTCGTGCTAGTGTTTCCTCAGTTTGGGACTTTGTCTGCCTTACTGCCTTACCTGCTTCCCTTAGGGCAGTTTGGTATGCCTCCCTATCTTCATCCCGCTGTGTTCCTTATATTTCCTGAAGGCCAGCCTTTTGGCTCTGACCTTTTCTGCTACTGTATTTGAGAACCAAGTGGTTTCCTTCTTCTTTGCACTTCCTTTCTGTCTAACACAATGGGATGTTGCTTCAAGTATTGTATCCTTAATGCTTGCCCACTTTGCCTGTACCTCCTCACCTGTGTTTCTTTTGCCAGGGCTAGCTTAACTCTGTTGGCCATCTTATCAAAGTCAGCCCTCTGAAGTCCCATATTTTGCCTTGGAATGGGATGATTTAGATGTAGTAGCCAAATTGAACCATACCATGTGATGGTCACTGGCCCACAGGTGACCTTCTACCTGGAGATCTGTGATCCCTTCTTTGTTAGTCAGTACTAGATCTAGGATAGCCCTGTCTCTTGTGGGTTGCTGTACCAGTTGTTTGAGGCCCTTCCCTGCAGGAATCCACTATGAGTCTAGTTCTGGCAGATGTTCCTGCTGGTATTGACCAATCTGTATCTGGCATGTTGAAGTCTCCATTATCAGAACCTCCCTTTAGCTGTCATGTTTTGTATATCTTCTAACAGTAATGTGTCTATGTCCTCCCTCTGGTCTGGGGCCTGTAGACAACCCCAGTTCTTATGGCTGTCCCATTTCCTGTTTCAGGGTGACCCACAGTTCTTCTGGCCTTATGTGTATTCTGAATTTCTGTAGCTTTGATATTTTCATTAACATAGGGCCACCTCCCCCTTTTGCACCTCGGTCTCTTCTGAACAATACATAGCCAGGTACTGAAGTCTCCTAAGTGTGGTTACTGGTAAACCACGTCTCACTAATTGCTACTGTGTCCAGTTTAGCCTCTGACATTATTGCCTGCAGGTCTGGGATCTTATTTCCCAGGCTGTGAGCATTTGTGTACATGATTTTCCATTGGCCAGATTTTGGTGTGTTAGTTGTTGGGTGAAGTTCGGCATTACCCCTGTGCATCGTATGGGGAGACAAACCTTTTTTCTTACCTGGTGATGCAAATGAACGGCAAACACGCTGAATTCCTGTTTGACCACTAGCTGAGGTGGGAGGGGTGTTCTTCCCATTCGACGTATGGGGTGCTGCACCCCTCTCCCCATTTGCTAGTTTAAATATTCTGCAAAGACATCAAACTTCTGCCCCAATGCACTGACTCCCTCTTTAGTCAGATGCAGTCCATCAAATTTAAAGAACTTTCGCTCCCAGAACTGTTGCCAGTTCCCTACAAATCTGTATCCTTTTTCCTGGCACCAGTCCTTGAGCCACATGTTTAGCTCTATCCCCTTCTCTGACTTCCGTCATCTGCTCCCTTCTCCCAGACTGGCAGAATCTCAGAGAAGGAGATGCCGGACGAAATAGATGATAGTTTGTCACCCAGCTTAGTCAGGTGTTCCTTGGTCTCCACAACTGACCGGCTGGCGAGATCATTAGTCCCTATGTGTACTAGGACATCAATGTTTTCTCCTGCTTTGTGAACAATTTTAGCAATGCGGTCAGTGTCTAAGGCTAAGAAACTGAGCTGGTTGAGCAAGGAGGTCATGGAAAAGGTAAGGAGGAAAAGAGCTGCCTATAGGAGGTACAAGAAAACAGGGAGGGGGGAGGACAGGGAGAAGTACCTGACAGAATCAAAGGAGGTGACACGGGCAGTAAGGGGAGCCAAGGCACCTACAGAGCTCAGGCTGGCACAATGCATTAAGAAGGGGGTGAAAGACTTCTTTAGGTACATCAGGGAGAAAAGAAGCTGTAAGGACCACATAATAAGAATTAGGAAGGAAGAGGGTTGAGTGGAAGCAGGGTGTGATAAGGCAGAAGTGCCAAATGATTACCTCTGCTCGATTTTTGCTAAGGAGAAGAGGGGGGTGATACCCAAGGGGAGGAAAGGCAGAAATGGAGGGAAGGTTGACAGATGGGGAAATTATGGAGGGCAGAGTTTTGGAGGGTTTGAAGTCACTGAGGGTAGACAAGGCCCCAGGCCCAGATGGCATCCACCCAGGGTATTGAAGGAGCTGGCAGAGGTCCTTGCATCACTACACTCAGGGTGTGTACAGAACAAGGGGTGCTAACTGCACATTCGAGTAGACTTAATAGACCTCTAGGCCTTTATCTGCTGGCAAATTTCATGTGTTCGTATGACCCAGCCAGAAATCATAAGATGGAGGTAAGAGGGATGGGGGATGGGCGGTGCTGGGGTTGTGACACTACAAAGGGGAGGGGCCAAGGAGGGTTGTATGACGTGAGCTCGCTGGCCATTGGCTGGGTGGAGGGGCTTGTAGGGGTACTGAGCTGGGGTCCTTTACTCCTTAGGGGCTTCATAAGGTCAGGCAGCCGCTGGAGAGCCCTCTTTTTTTGCTGATTTGAAATGAATTCCTAACAGCACATCGCTGGCAATTCTGTGAGGTAAGGCACTGTATGGGAAAACTAGGCCTCTAGGCCTCAGGTGTTCCAGCGTTGGTGGGCTGTTTTTTTTAAAGAGTAGTTGCATTCTGTTGTTTTAAAGTGCTGAAAACATTTGTTTAAGTTTATTTCTGTGGATTGGTAAAATGCTGGCAGCGTTTTCATGTTTAATTCTGCAATGCTTATTTCACAGTGTTTGCTTGGTGGGCTGTTTTAGAGTGGTTGCATTCTGTGGTTTAAAAATGCTGAAAACATTTGTTTAAGTTTACTTCTGTGGATTGGTAAAATACTGACAGTGTTTTTATGTTTAATTCCACAATGTTTATTTTACAATGTTTGTTCGGTGGGCTGTTTTAAAGAGTGGTTGCATTCTATGGTTTCAAAATGCTGAAATGATTATTTAAGTTTATTTCTATGGATGAGTAAAACACTGGCAACAGTTTCATGTTTAATGCTACAAGGTTTATTTCACAGTGTGTTTTGCTACAGTGTGTATTTTGCTCTGCTGAGGAAGCTGTGGCCTTTTGGTGTGGGTGGTTATATGTGGCAAGCAGTGGAGTGGGTTGCTGAGCAATCTGGTTTAGAAGCAATGAACTGCATGCTTGGCTCTCACTGGCCCAAGGACCCCAAAATAGAAGGAAGTTGGCTTCTAGCTTATGGTGCAGAATGTGGCTAAAGGGACACTGGGCGGCAGGCCCAGGCAGTGATAGGCAGCGTGTTCCTGGCCATGCGCTGTTGGTGTGTTTTGCAGCAAGGCGAGGCAGAAGATAACAAGGCTCAAACAACAAAAGTAAAGGAAATAATGGAGGAGCTGGTCGTGGTTTGTGGTCTCAGATGCTGGGGTGCCTGTTATGATGGTGTGAGCTTGGGGAGGCAGCAGGACCATAGAGCGAGTGGGTGTTGGCAAAGCTGTGCATTGTGGGGGTTTGTTCAGGCCGTGGAGTGACCTGGAGAAGGCAGGGAGGAATCAAGGCTGCAGGAAGGCCATGGACGAGGGAGAACATGCGGCACAGCCAAAGGGACTGCTGTGGATGTCTATTCCGCAGGCATCATGGACCATGTGGCATGGGCCGGCTGGAAGCTGGCAGAGTAAGGGGAAAGGCCTGTATAGGCAGGGTGCCACAAAGGAAGGAGGCACACACGGCATGGGCTAAGGGGCCTGTGTTTCACTGCAAGCGGCAGAGGTGATGATGAGTTGCATGGGGAGTGGCAACCTAAGGACACGAGGAGGAAAAGGCCTCAAGGGGATCTGACACTGGTGCGGGGGGAAGAAGGTGGCACTTCACTGCACATGTTGTCAGGCCTGTGCAGAGTTGGTGGCTCGGGGAGACAGAAATTGAGTGGAGTGGAGTGGTGTGTGGATGGATGCAGGCCACTGGGGAAGCATGGCCCTTGTGACAGGAGCTTTGGGTGGGACAAAGCAGGCCCAGATGCCGGATGTGTGCCCAGGTGGGGCAGTAAGGGTCAGCCCTCAATGGGGTGGTGCTGGGTGTGATGACTATGGGTTAGCCCACAGCATGATGGGCCTGCTGATGAAGGAGGGCATCCAGGAACAAGGGAGGCTGCCAGGCAGAGGGGGAACCCACAGTACATAGGTGGCAAGTAAAGCAGGGGCAAATTTCCATGGACGGGGCCTGCGCAGCTAGTCCAGGAGGGCCAACAGACATGCCTCATGGCAGAGGTGGGGCAGCTTGGAGTTCGCTGGGAAGGAATAAGTGGAGGAGACAGTGGGGTGGTAATAATCACTGTTGTTTGGTACATATTTTAGTAGGAAAAGATGGCTCCCAAGAAAACACTGGCCTGCAGTGCCAAGATGATGGAGCAGGCAGCGAAGCTGATGAGCCAAATGACCGAATTGATGGAGGTGGCCAAGAGAAAGGAGTTGGAGGAGGAGGGCCAGAAAAAAAGGAAAGAGAGAGATGGGGGAATTGGGAAATGGAGGCTGAACAAAAGGCCCAGGGGAGCAGAAACCAGCCCAGCCCTAGCTCCCATTCCAGATGTGACACCAATGCTATCTGCACCACAGCAGGCTGGAAGTAAGACTGGAGTGGACATCAACAATGAGGAGAATTTTGAAGGAGTATTTGGAGGGCCTCCTGGGGGACATGAGGGGGATGAGGGGGTGAAAATGATGGAGTGAGTGCTGCAAGCCATCAAAGAGGGGGGACAGAATAGGGACAGTGGGGCAAGCAAGCCCGATGGGAGCCAGAAGTTGCACGATGGACCACTGGGTTTCACCCTGAGGGACCACATACCAATTTCCCTGAAGGAAAAATTTGGAAGGGCGAATACGTGGATATTTTTGGCCTAGTGGATGAAGAAACGGCAAAAATGTAGGAACAGAAGGAATTGGTGGGCAGGTCGGAAATGGTGGTCACTCTGGCAGTAGTGGGACATAAGGCCAAGGAGGTGAAGTACAAAGGGAAGAGCACTGACGCTTGGCAAGCTTGTTATCTGATCTACAGTGCATTGGTGTTGGAGAAACAGCAGGAGTTGGCCATACCACTCTTGACTTATACGAAGATCATTAGGGATGCATGTAAGGCAAAAATTGGTTTTGGATGGTTTAAGTACTATGACGCCTTTTAGAAATGGATGGTGGCAAAGGAGACCTGAGGTGGGACTGCACCCAGTCAGAGTTATGGGTGCGGACCCTATCCGGACCGACGGTAGGTCCAGGGGTTGACCAGGTGAGGAGAACCACACAGGCCCTGGGGGTGAAAACCTGCTGAGCTTACAACAGGGCATTGTGTACCTGGCCCAGCTGCAAGTTCCAGCACATTTGCTCCTGATGTGGGGGGGTGCACCCGGCAACAGCCTGCAAGGTATGGGGTGACAGGACCTTCCAGCAAGGAGGTCAGCAGAGCCAGGAGCAGCCCTTTTGGGGGGTTGGGCAGAGGAAAAAGCAGGGTGGCCAAGGGGTTTTAACCCCAACTCTGGATGGTGGATGATGGCAGTCAGGTGGTGGGGCTACATGCTTGCCTGCATGCACAAATACTTGGGGTGATGGATGCATGGACAGCCAGATACTGCAAGGCAGATGAGGCCGAGCTGCTGAGGGAGGGGCTCGGGGGGGTCCCGTTAGGTTTTAAGGTAGGGCCGGTGGCTATGAGGGCTTGGAACTTAAGCTCTGTAAAGGGAAAAGAAGACATGGTCTGGGCCAAAATCCTGAAGGAGGTCCTGGGAAGGTAGGGTGGAGGAGCCCTTGCGGGACCCACCTACCACCTTACAATAATTTTCAGGTATCCCCATAGGGGATGGTGCCTAAGAAACAGGTGGGTGAGTTCAGGCTCATCCATCACCTCTCTTACCCAAATGGAGAGTCGGTCAATGAGGGTATCCTGGACCACCTGAGCGCAGGTTCCTACACATCTCTGGACCAGGCGGTCATGCTGATCAGGGCAGTGATAGGAGCATGGCTGGCCAAGACAGACATCAAGTCTGCTTTCTGCCTCTTGCCAGTGTGGCCTGAGGACTGGGACCTACTCGGATTCCAGTTTGATGGTGGTTGGTACTTCAATAAGGCCATGCCCATGGGATGCTCTGTAGCGTGCTCAACATTTGAGACATTCAGCTCTTGGGTGGAATGGGTGTTTGGGTTCCCTTATGGGCATAAGAGGGTGGTTCATTATTTGGATGACTTCCTTTTGATTGGTGTCACCCTGGCTGGAACCCGTGGTATGCTCCGGGACTTCCAGGACATGTGCAAGGTCATAGGGATCCCCCTGGTGGAGGGGAAGACAGAAGGACTGGCTCGCATGTTAGATTTCCTAGCGGTTGGGGTGTATACAGAGCAGAAGTATTTTCGGTTGCCAGGGGACAAGGTAACATGGTTGTGGGGCCTGCTGGCACAAGTTGGGGGGAGGAAGAGGGTGGTGCTGGTACACGTGCAGCAACTACTGGGGCACCTTAATTTTGCCTGCAAGGCCATCAGCCTGGGTTGAGCTTTTACTAGGCAGTTGGGGAGGGCCACAGGGAATGCAAAACAGCCCCACCACTTGGTAGACATCTGCAAAGGAGTCACGAAGTACCTGAAAGTGTGGGAGGAATTTTGGGGGGGCATATAATGGGGTGATGTTCTGGCAGGAAGACTGGGTACACAACGCAGACCTCAAGCTGTATATGGATGCCTCAGGGTGCTAGGAATGGGGGCATATTTTAAGGGTGATTGGATGTCAGAGCCATGGACAACACAGTGGTCAGAATGGGGAATCATCAAGGACATCACCTCTCTGGGGATTTTTCCCATTTGGGTTGCAATGGAGTTATGGGGGACCAGATGAAAGGAAAACGGATCATGTTACGGTGTGACCGGAAGGGAGTGGTGGAGGTCATCAACAGGCAGAGTGGGAAAATGGAATCAGTGGGGTGAGTTCTAAGGCACATGGTGCTGTTGGAGCTGCAGCTGAACCTGACATTCAGGGCACAGCATATTGAGGGGCTCAAACATGTGGTTGCTGACTGTCTTTCCCACTTCCAGATGGAAAGGTTCTGGGAGCTAGCTCCAGGAGCAGAAACATCCCAGACCAGGGTGCCAGACAGTTAAGGAAAATTGGAGGGAGAAGGCCAGGGCCTCTATAGGGGGGTCTGGGTGGACAGTACCCTGAAAGCTTATGAAGGGGCCTGGGCAGGTTTCCAAGAATTCAGGGCCCAGCAAGGTTGGGAGATGGGCGAGCCAGTGCAGGAAGAGCAGGTAATGCAATATATCTTAGAAAGGTGGGAGGCGGGCAGCACCCACGCCACTGTGGTGGTCCAAGTGGTGAGCATTAGTTGGGTGTGCATTGACCGAGGGTGGGCGGATGCAAAAGGAGAGAGAGCAGATCTGAGGATGGTGATGGGCTGGCAAAGAAGGCAGGGTTACAGACAGGACAGGAGATGGCCCATAATGGAACCACTGCACTCGAAGGTGACGAGGGCTGTGGAGCAAGTGTGCTCCTCAACCAAAGAGGCCTGCCTGTTCAAAGCCATTTTCTCCGTCATGGCCAAGGGGGCATTCAGGGTTTGTGAAGTGGTGACGGTAAAACCGGGGAAGTCCCCTCGGGCACTACAGCTTGAGAATGTCATATGGGGAAATGACAAGGTGAGCATTCAACTTCCTAGTTCCAAAACTGACCAGAGGGGCCAGGTCACATCGGTGATGGTCCAGAGGCACCCGGGGATGAGGCGTGTGCAGTCAGGGCCATGGAGGAATACAGGAATGTACGGGGGGCAGGAAAGGGGACATGGTTCCAACATAGAGATTGATCCCCACTGACAAGTTTCCAGGTAGGGGCTGTCCTCAAGAAGGCACTCGCATTCACTGGTGAGGATCCCAAAGCATATGCCCTGCACTTTTAGGATGGGGCAGCATCTAAGATGGCAGTAAGGGGAGAGTCGGCAGAGGGGGTACAGTGGGTGGGGCATTGGAACTCCAACTGTTATGAAAGGTATGTGAGGTGTTGATGGATAACCCTTGTTCCTTTCTTTCCAAAGAGGGCTCCAAGTGACAGGTCTGGATTGTGGGGCACTCATTCATCTATTGGGCGGAGAGGTCTGCGGCTGCCACGAGGAGAGGAATGCAGTTGCACCTGGAAGTGAAGCAAATGAGAGTTTGGTGTAAAGGCATTTGGGGCATGAGGTGGGCCCAGCTCCTGACCCTGCTGGAAAGTTGCAGGTGCGGTGGCCTGGACCAGACTGCATTATTATTCACTTGAGGGGAAATGACCTGGGTGGAGTACCATGGGGTACTGTGGTAAAGAACATGGTGGAGGACCTGGAGAAGGTGAAGAGCTGGTAGCCAGGCATTGTGCTCAGCTAATCAGAGGTCACATCTCAACGGGTGTGGAGGGGGGCAAAAGGGGTCAAAACAGTGGAAGTGGAGCAGAAGCGCCTCAACAGGAACTTAGCCTAGGCAGTGACAGAGATGGGGGAGTACACATCTGGCATAGAGAAATATCATTTGAGCAGGAAGAGGTGTACAGAGCAGATGGGGTGCACCCATCATAATTTGGCAAGTGCCTGTTCCTTAGGCCATTGGGGGACTTGGTGGTGACAATACATAAGAAAAGCCTGAGATACTAGCCTGCAAGGGGGAGCCCATCTTCCATTGCAAGCTGGAGATAGGCCAATGGAAAGGGGGTTGGAGCAGGGGAAAAAAGGGGGGCAGAAATAGGGGGGTGGAGGTAGGAACCACGTGCTGGGGACAAGGGAACCCAGGTGTGGGAGTAAATGGAGGGATGGGATACAGCTAGGGAGTGGACCACCATGGTCACACCTAGTGGGGAGGAGAGTCCAGCTAAGAGTCTGATACCTCGTTCTGGTGATGGAGGGGGAGCTGGATCAGACTGTCCAGCCCCCCAAAGAGCATCCAAAACAGAAGTTGTAAGGTCATTCATTTGTGGTGGGGAATCAGGGGACAACATCCAATTTAAAAGTGGAACTGTCTTGCTCAAACTGTTTAATGACAAAGATAAGTCTATATATGAGTGTTTCTAGAGTTGACAGCAAAATACTGAGTACTAGTTTCCCATGCTTTACATAGAACTGTCCAACTGGGTGATGGCTCTGCTAGGATACAATTGGTTCATAAACGTTGTCACAGTGAGCATCTCACAAGCTGTGTAGTGACCCCTCCGGCTGCAAAAAAATCTTGGGCCTCTCAATATATGTATAAATGCTGATATTTACTTATTTATTGAAAATTGTCAACCAGGAAAGTTACATTGAGCCAGTTCTCATTTCCAGGTACTACCTTGGGAAAGAGGAATGGGAAGACAAAAATACATGGTGTGGCAGAGCAATAAATGCAAACTAGAAACTGTACATGCTATTATAAAGAAAGGTAAGGCTCAGGTACAGTTGCATAGGGCTAACAACATGCAATGAACAAAACTCACAATGCTAAACAGAGAAGAAAGCTACAGCTGCGAGTAGAGGTGCAGTACTGGAATCAGAAACAGATGAAATGTTTTCAAATATATATATATAAACATTGTACAAATCTGTATTAATGCACCAGTAAGGGTTCAACTAAATACCACAAAAGTAGGGAAATATGGCATTAGTCTTTCCAGCCCCACATCCCCACCCCTCTAAGTAGCAAAATAAAAAGACATTAGGGTTTTGGGTGTCCAGATTCTTGGCAAATCAATGGTGGGTTCTTCCTCGGGGTTGTCCATCCTTATGCCCACCCCATTCCAAGAGCAGACAATGTCAGATGTGATCTCTTTTCTTCACAGAGGGCCCAAAGGACATCATATCAGTGCTACTGCATTTGAGTCATCTGGAAACAGAGTATGTTGTTTGTCTTACCTGATGATGGGTGTTTGTGTTTCTTTGTGTAGTCTTGTCAATTTGCTGCTTGGAGGGTGGTGAGTTACAGTTGGAAACCCAAACAACATATTTCCTCACTTTTATGGCATTAAGTTGAACTCTGACTAGTGCATTAACACAGTATTTATGCAATGAATTTCCTTTCTTTTTGAGATAGTGGAATCATATTCTCATTAAAACGTGTCCCTTCATTGACAGATGCAAATGCACAGGGGCCTCTTTGCACTGCACCAAGGGAAGAATCCATGTGCAAGCTGAAGTGTCCATCTGCCTGCCAGCAATGAATTTGCTTGGTTGTTTGGGGGGCTGCAGAACCACAGGGCCCTCTGGCCCCTGTGCTTCCATGGAACTACAGATGCAGATATACAGAGCCAAAACTAATTATGGCCATGGAAGTGCAGGGCTTCCTAGGCCCTGTGCTTCCATGCAGCTATGGGTGCAGAGGTTCAGGGTCTCTGGGCCCTATGCAAAATAGAAAGCTTATCTTTGCTATATGGTTACTTGTGATACATAACTAAAGACTAAGATTTGGAATTGGTGCTACAGAGCAAGAGAACTTTTGTCGGGGGAACAAGAGGACATGCTTGCCTGCTAGCGGTAACTGCACTCAATATTCAGTTAGAACTGAAAAAGTTTGGTTTTCAAGCCCTATTTTTCAGTTCAAATCGAACTTTTCTATTTGCAAACCAATTTTTTTTATTTGAACTGCAAGTTTCAGTTCATGAGTTGAAAGTTTCATTTTGTACAAAACTTTTATTTCATGAACTGAAAATTTTTCATTTTGAATGAAGAAAAGTCTGACAAACCAAAAATCAGACAAGGACAATCTAAAAGTCTGTAAATACTATTTCAGACATGTTTTTAAAAATGAACAAAAATCTGAATCTTCCTCAGGAGGTCTAATTTGACAAGATTCATGTTTTGTTTCTCTCAGTTTCTATTTATGCATGTGTTTCCTATTTTTGTGGTAACCAAAATGAAGAAACAAGATGGCAGCTGTCATTACCCCAAAAAACAAAATTCAGTTAGTAAGGAGTGCTTTCAGTTTGATAACACCTAAGTGGTGCTCAACTAAAGCAGTGTCATTTTGGTTCACACCAGAAAGTTATCCAAAACCAAACTTTAAATTCTTATACTGTCAGTCTGGAACTGTTTAACATTTTAAAATGAAACCGTTGAAAGGCACTACCTTAGCACATGGCAGCTTCTACCCTGAAAGTGTCATGGAGAAATTCAATATCGTCTAGGCAGTATATGAGAGAAAAAACATGTTAAGTATAAGAAAGAAGTGACCCTTTTGCAAAATAAAGGGCATCCAGATCTTGGAAACCACACAAGGTGCCATCAAAAACTTTGAGTCTTGATACTATGGCAGAGTGACTGTGCACACACACATTTTTGTGCTATTCTGTTGAACACCACCAATGTTTTTAAGGTGCCACATTATGGGTTTATCGCTGAGCACCATGCTCAAACCTAACTACAGAGTATGGTAGTGCTCCTATAATATACAGTGCCTTCAGAAAGTATTCACCCCCTCCCCTTGGATTTTGTCACATTTTGTGATGTTGCAAACTCAAATTAAAATACATTCATATGGGATTTTTTTGTCACGTATCTACACAAATTACTCTACAATGTCAAAGTGGAATGAAACTTCTGGAATTTTTTGTACATGTAATTTAAAATAAAAACCTGAAATGTCTTGATTTGATAAGTATTCACCCCCCCCTTGCTTTGACACTCCAAATTGAGCTCAGGTTCATCCAATTTCCTTGTGAGATCACTCTAAAACTTGAATGGAGTCCACCTGTGGTCAGTTCAAATGGTTGACATGATTTCAGAGGAAATACACCTGTCTATATAAGGTCCCACTGTTGACAGTGCATGTCAGAGCAGAAACTCTACCATGAAGACCAAGGAGCTGTCCGTAGAACTCCGTGATAAAATTGTGAGGAGGCATAGATCTGGGGAGGAGTATAAAAACATTTCTAGGGTGTTGAAAGTTCCCAGGAGCCCAGGCAAGAACATCATTAGGAAATGAAAAGATTACGGAACCACCCAGACTCTTCCTAGAGCAGGCCATCCTCCCAAACTGAGCAACCAGGAAAGAAGGACCTTGGTTAGGGAAGTGACCAAGAACCCAATGACCACCCTGACAGAACTACAGAGTTCCATGGCTGAGATGGGAGAACGTGTCCAGAGGACAATAATAATCTCTGCAGCACTTCACAGATGTAGCCTCTGTGGGAGAGAGGCTAGATGGAAGCCACTCCTGAGAAAATGCCACATAATAGCATGCCTGGAGTTTGCAAAAAGGCATCTGGCAGACTCTGAGATCATGCGGCAAAAGATTCTCTGGTCTGATGAAACAAAAATTGAACTCTTTGGCCTGAATGCAAAGCGCTATGCCTGGTGCAAACCAAACACAGCTCATCACCTGTGTAGCACCATCCCTACCATGAAGCATGGTGGTGGCAGCATCATGTTATGGGGATGCTTTTCAGTGGCAGGGACTGGGGCACTTGTCAGGATAGAGGGAACAATGAATGGAGCCAAATACAGGCACATCCTTGAGGAGAACCTGCATCAGTCTGCAATAGACCTTGGACTGGGGCGAAGAGTTACATTCCAACAGGACAACGACCCCAAGCATACAGCTAAAGCAACACTGGAGTGGCTTCAGAACAAGAAGATGAATGTCCTTGAGTGGCCCAGCCAAAGCCCAGACTTGAATCCCATTGAGAATCTGTGGAAAGACTTAAAGATTGCGGTTCACCGACACTCCCCATCCAACTTGACAGAGCTTGAGCAAATCTGCAAGGAAGAATAGGTGAAAATCCCCAAATCCAGATGTGCAAAGCTGATACAGACATACCCAAGAAGACTCAAAGCTGTAATTGCTACCAAAGGCGTTTCTACAAAGTATTGACTCAGGGGGGTGAATACTTAAGTAAACAAGTTATTTCAGTTTTTAATGTTTCATAAAGTTTTGTTACACAATAAAAATATTTTTGCCCCTTTAAATTGTTGAGTATGCTGTGTGAATCAAGGGGAGAAAAATCATTTCAATGCATTAAAAATTCTGGTAGTAACGCAACAAAACGTGAAAAATCCAAGGGGGGTGAATACTTTCTGAAGGCACTGTATATAGCTGTATGCAGTATATATTTCAGATAGAATAATCCAATGAAGTTCTCTTCATTTGTCACACAAGCCAACAGACAATCATGCCAGAATCTCTGCTGGTTACAAAGTCATACATCTCTCCTTAGAAGCCTGGCAGTCACCTGTTAGGCTCTCATTAGATGCCTTGCCTACAACCATGACTGGGGAAGGGGTCAAGGTTGCATGATTCCGTAACATGAATGTTTAGCATATGGCCATTTTACAGGATTCAATCAGTTCAGCAGGCACTGATGGGAAGCACAACAGATTTCAGTGTGTAAGAAGCCACTTGTGCAGCATGAACCAAGCATGAGGTGCTGGGTTATGCCAGGCATGGATTCCTGAGTTAGAAATACAGATATACTCTTACATTCATTTTGCTCATATCCCTTCTCACAAAACATCAGAACTTTAAGTAAATAAAACAGTATATTGTAAGGATTGCTTGAGCATTCAAAGGAAGAGTTGGAGTTCTCCTCTGGGAGGCTGTTATTACAGTTTCATAAACACTGTGTTAGACAGAGGCCTGCTTTAGTATTGTTTTCAGTTACTGACTGAAGTTAGAAGAATACTGGGATGCCACAAAAGATTGGTGACCAGGAGAGCTGGGGAAGGGTATACTATCAAAAGGGCCACTGAGAATGGGGCGAAATGGAACTAAGAACGTGGTTTGCCATGTCTGGTTTCCATACCCATGGGAACTACCAACATTGGTGAGCAGGTGGTTTGGGCAGCTGTGGAGTTTCATCCAGCTCAGCTGGTTTTATGCAATGCCAGGTCCATTAAAAACAAGACTGCAATTATTGCAGATCTTGTAGAAATGGTGGATCTGGCTTGCATCACTGAGACCTTGCTGGATGAGAACCCTGGTCCCATTTTGAAGGCCTTAACTCCCGCTGGGTACTCAGTGATTCACCGCCCGAGATTGGATCACGGGGGTTGCGGTCTGTTTTAAGACTGAACTTAACTTCATGAATGTACCAGTTGAGGAGACTGAGTCATTCAAGTGTACCCTGGTGGCAAGTGAAGGCTGTCGGATTGCTCTCATCTACTGACCACTCAGAGATGAGAAGCGGTTCCTTCAGGACGTGGCGGACTTCGTCATTGATATGGCGTTCAAGTCGCCCAGACTGATGGTTCTGGGCAACTTCAATGCCTGGATCGAGGACGAATTCTCACAGTTTGGACAGCACTTCCTCCAGTTGATATCATCGCTGGGCCTTATACTGATAGTTACCACTGCCACCATAAATACGGCCACTCTCTTGACTTAGCCTTCCTCCTGGGGATAGAGGCTTCTGATCTGGGGGTGGAACCAGTCAGATGGTCTGATCACTACACTGTGGAGTTTAGTTTTAGCACCCCCCCATAGGCCTACCCCTGTGGAGATGGTCAGGTACCGCCCTTTATGAAATGTTAGCTCTGAAGGCCTGGTGGTGGTACTTGACCTATCGACCCTTCGAGTGGCAAGTGGCTACCCAGAGGCCCTTGCATTAGCCTAAAATATGGCTATTTTGGTTTCCCTGGATCTCGTTGCTCCTGACCGTGTTTGTCCTCTCTCCCTTTGCCCTCGGTCCCCATGCTTTGATGGGACCTTGAGGGAGATGCTGCGACAAGGACGAAGGTTAGAGCATTGCTGGCAGAGATCCTTCCTTGATACCGATCACCTTAGATTGATGGAGCATTATCAAGCCTATCAATCTGCAATCACCCGTAAGAAGGCAGAGTTACTTTCTAGGGAGATTGCAGGGGCTCAGAATCAACCAGCTCAGCTTTTTAGCACTGTAGACAGACTGTGCAACCCGGCCTGTCTACAAGTCCGAAAAGCCTTTTTGCAAGTAGAGTGCGATGAACTTGTTTGATTCTTTGCAACTAAGGTGGCTGACATCAGGGCAGTGCTCCATCCAGCACACTATAAGGGTGTTGCTCTGGATCAGTGCCTGGTCGTTGCACCTCAGCTTTCCTGGAGTACCTTCAACTGACTGGAGTTCAGAGATGTCATGCGGATTGTCCAGAGTAAGTACCCTATGTGCTGTAGTTTGGACCCTGGACCAACTTCCCTGATTTTGGGTGGAATTGATTCCATCGGACCCCTCAGAGATATTGTAAGAAGGTATGGGCTGAGGTTTCCCTGCTATGCTGATGATACCCAGCTCCACCTTTCTTTGCACCTGACCAGAATGGATCTCTCTCAGTCTTTAATAACTGCCTCATAGAAATCCAGGAGTGGATGGGTTCGAGTTGGTTGAAGTTGAACTAGAAAAAGACTGGGGTGTTGATTGTGGATCCAGCATGCCGGATAGGGGGGCCTGGGGCTGGTTTACCCTCTGGGCTTTGCCTTGGATGTTTATCACTCCCAACCTCTGAATGAGTGTGTAACCTGGGGTAATTTGGATTGTTCACTTGGGAGCTTAAGCAACAGGTTGGTAGAAAAGAGGCCAGGAGTTATATTTTGTTTTAAACTGATATATTTGAATAGTTTGTTAGTGAAATTAGTTCTATGTGTTAAAAATTATTACCTTGAATTTGAACTGATACTTGGGCTGTGATATTGTAGGTTTGGGGATAGATGTTTGGCAGGGAAAATTAGAAGGTAATTTAAATGTGTTGTTTGCCTGGTGTTTGGAGGAGGGGACATTAGCTGCAATTAACTTGTCTTTAAACAGGAATTACTGTGGCTTTCATTGTTCACTTGGGAGCTTAAGCAACAGGTTGGTAGAAAAGAGGCCAGGAGTTATATTTTGTTTTAAACTGAAATATTTGAATAGTTTGTTAGTGAAATTAGTTCTATGTGTTAAAAATTATTACCTTGAATTTGAACTGATACTTGGGCTGTGATATTGTAGGTTTGGGGATAGATGTTTGGCAGGGAAAATT
The DNA here is from genome assembly GCA_016271365.2 of Neoceratodus forsteri. Taxonomy (NCBI): domain Eukaryota; kingdom Metazoa; phylum Chordata; order Ceratodontiformes; family Ceratodontidae; genus Neoceratodus; species Neoceratodus forsteri. The sequence continues at coordinate 105,662,717 of CM057458.1, forward strand.
AGAAGGTAATTTAAATGTGTTGTTTGCCTGGTGTTTGGAGCAGGAGACATTAGCTGCAATTAACTTGTCTTTAAACAGGAATTACTGTGGCTTTCATTGTTCACTTGGGAGCTTAAGCAACAGGTTGGTAGAAAATAGGCCAGGAGTTATATTTTGTTTTAAACTGATATATTTGAATAGTTTGTTAGTGAAATTAGTTCTATGTGTTAAAAATTATTACCTTGAATTTGAACTGATACTTGGGCTGTGATATTGTAGGTTTGGGATAGATGTTTGGCAGGAAAATTAGAAGGTAATTTAAATGTGTTGTTTGCCTGGTGTTTGGAGGAGGGACATAGCTGCAATTAACTTGTCTTTAAACAGGAATTACTGTGGCTTTCATTGTTCACTTGGGAGCTTAAGCAACAGGTTGGTAGAAAAGAGGCCAGGAGTTATATTTTGTTTTAAACTGAAATATTTGAATAGTTTGTTAGTGAAATTAGTTCTATGTGTTAAAAATTATTACCTTGAATTTGAACTGATACTTGGGCTGTGATATTGTAGGTTTGGGGATAGATGTTTGGCAGGGAAAATTAGAAGGTAATTTAAATGTGTTGTTTGCCTTAAATACTGAAAAGCCACTGGGGGTTGGGATTGAAGGGCTGAGTATTTCTGTTTGGGACTGAAATTTGAAGCAACAGGAGTTGGTGGGCCTGTGACATCATACGGTACCTGGAGTCTGCTTACACACACTGTTAGGGACTGAACACATACTGGACTGTATGTGTTTGTGAGACTTGGGAACTTTGTTGGTGGGGTTGAAATGGGTTTGTAAATAACTACAGTCAGTATAGAGAGAAACTGTACTCAGGGAAAGGGACTGAGAAAAGGTGTGCTATTATAAACAGAGGGGATAATCAGGTGGCCATATTCCACCATGGCAGGCATCTTCGGAAGGGTTGTAGGCTGCACAGGCTGTGGGATGGCAATAATTCTAAATTGGGCATGGGAGAGGAGGCTGCCCACTCTGTAGACAGCTATCTTGTATCAGGAGTGAGGTATATTGGTTAAGGAGTAGCTGTGGGAGCTGGGGGTGTCCAAGGATAAGGGAGTGGATATGGGCAGCAGAAGGGTGGGGCTGAGGGAGGCTGGGCAACGCTCTGAAATTACAGGACATTATGCTACAGCAAGCAGAAGGGGATATTGGGACAGAGGACCCTTAGATAGGAAGTTGATGCTAAGGGGGCACAGGGGTGAAAATTCTGAATTCAAGGAGACTGAGGGCTGTTGTGCGAAGCCTAAAACAGCAGACTGTGGGAAGGGAGCTCCTAAGGTGAACAGTGCAAGAGAGGAAGAAGAGGTCAGTTTAGAGATGCAGTCAGGGAAACTCAAGTTACTTGATGGAGGCTGACATAGAGTGTCACAATAAATTTGAGATACTAAGCATCCTAGAGGGGAGGAAGGGTTGGTGGAAATGAGGAAACTTATACAGAGGCCGGGGAGGAGTCAGATACCCATAGGGCATCACAGAACAGCTATGGAAAGGATAGACATAGTCCCAGGAGAAGGAAACATATATGTTAAGCAAATGGGAGATGCAACATATTCCAGACATGAGGGAGGAGAGCATGATTGGAGAGGAACTGGGAGACAAGGAGGTGGGAGAGGACCCCTTCAGCAGGAAGGTCAGTACCAAGGATGGGGCCCTAGCTAAAGGGGACCACAGAGAGCCTCTGGAGACAGGGGTAATCTATACTAGGAGGGGGGATGAGGGTGTGGGAAGGAAAACCATCAGGGCCAGGGATAAATGTTTCCAGATAAGAGAGGTTAAAGGGGACACACTTATTCAGAGGGGTTTGAGTTAAGTGGGCAAAATAGCAAGGGAGGCAGAAAGGGAGCATGACAAGGGGTCTCTAATAAGGCAGGAAGACTCCCATGAAATTGCGATCATGAATAAAAGGGGAGGGGCTGAGAGGCATAGTGGAGGTAACCATAAGGATGATGGCGGTATAAGGTTCTGTTACTGGGAGACTCGATGATTGGGTATCCATTGGGAGGGACAGGGGGATGGATGCCAAGCCAGGTGAAGGTAGTGAGTATCTCTGGGCTGACAGTGCACAGAGCAAAGTTCATGGTGTATGAAATGGTTAGGGATTGTGGAGGAAACCGGATTTCCTGGTGCATTTGGGAACTAATGATCTAGAGGAAATAGCATTATAAATCCAAGCAAGGTTCCAAGAACTTGCCAAAGTCTGTCGGAATAATGGATGCAACATTTCCTTTTGGAGATATTGCCAGTACCAAAGGCCTCAGTGGAGAAAAATGAACGCACAGAGGTTAATGAATGGCTCAGGAAGTGGGGTGAAGAGAATGGGTTGGGGGTGTTAGGGAACTGGAATGGAGTTTGGGAGGATAAGGGACTATATGCCAAGGACAGGATTCATCTTGCCCCATTAGGGAAGGAAGTCCTTAAACAGGGGATGGCTGACTACATACAAGAAAAGTGGGGTTTAAACTTGTAGGGGAAGGGATAAGGAGGGGCTGCTGAAGCCCTCCTCCAGATGAGGGAGTAGCCTTCAAGCCCAAGGGGAGGGAAACAGACTGGAGGTGGAGGTTTCAGGAGGAGCAGGGGAGGATGGAAGTATAAGGAATCTGGGTGGGGTTCGACAAAAAGGATCAGGGATAAGGGGTGGGGGTTAGTGTTAGTAAATGCCAGGAGCTTGGGAAACAAGTTGCCAGAGTTCCAGGCCATGCTGTTCGGGGGTGGATGTGGGCAGTCCCGGAAACGTGAGCCAACAAAACCATGACTGGGACCTAAATGTGCAGGGGGTACACTATGCTTAGGAAGGATAGAAAGGAGGGCAGAGGGGTGGAGTGGCTATGTTCATTAGAGATGACATAGAAATTGCTATGGTAGAAGAGCAGAGGAAGCGTGGAGCCTTATGGGTCACCTTATGATCCCCAGCAGGAGATAAGGTCAAGCTGGGAGTAGCATATAAGCCCCAGGGATGAGTGATGTTCTAGAGGATGGTTTGCTGGACAACATCATTGCCCAGTGTGGTCAAAAGGGAAGGAGTGGTGTTGATGGGGACCTTAATATGCCAGGTACTAACTGGGGAACCATGTCCTCTAAGGTGGCCAAGGAGCAGAGGCTGCTGGATGGCTTCCAGGATGTGTTCTTAACACAGCATGTGATGGAGCCCACAAGGGAGGGCATGTCCTGGATGTGGTTCTGGCAGATGGGGATCTGGTAAGGGACATGGTTATTGAGACCCCTGACTGGGAGTGACCACAATACTGTCTGGTTTCAAATAAGCATTGGGAGTGGGGGTGAGATCTAGGACACTGGCAGTGGACTCAGGGGGCAGACTTTATGGGCATGGGAAATATTCTCAAGGATCACTTGAAGGGATTACCTCAACAACAAGCGTGGAAAGGAGATGGGAGGTCATAAGCAGGGGACTTCATGAGGCAGTCAGGATCTGCGCTAAGTTGAAACGTGAGGAGCAAGGTCACATAAACCATGCTGGTGGTCCAGTGAGGTCCAGGTAGCAGTCAGAGAAAGAAGGCGGCTTACAAAAATATAAAACAACAAGGGGATAGGGATAAGGAAATGTACCAGCTTGCATCTAGAAAAGTCACCCGTATGGTGAGGGAGGCAAAGTCCAGTAAAGAGCAACGGCTGGCACAGGGGATACATGGAGGGGAAAAGGGGTTCTTCCGGTACATTGGGGAGTGGAGAAAAACTAAGGGCCATCTCAGCAGATTGAGATCAGAAGGAGGGTGGGTGGAAGAGGCGAGGGACCAGGCAGAGGTATTTAACGAGTACTTTGCCTCTGTGTTCACTAGGGAGGGGGATGGGATATCTACAAAGCAAGGCACAAAGGGATAGAAGCGGCAGGGAGTGGGATCAGGGGAGCAACAGAAATGGAGCAAAAGGGAGGGAAAGGTACCCAGGGGTGTCACATCTGGATAGGGATAAAAGACCAGTAAGGTGGAGGGGACGGATGATGCCATCCCCACCAAAGGGTGTGGTTTGCCTCAAGGCCCTAAAGAAAGACAAATCTCCTGGGCCGGATGGCATTCATCCGAAGTACTATGTGGAATTGGCGGACATACTGGCTGCACTCTGGATGAGCTTTTCAACAGGTCACTTGAGACAGGGAGGGTACCTAGGGATTGGCAAGAGGCACATGTGGTACCAATCCACAAAGGGGGTCAAGGAAGCACCAGGAAACTATAGACCCAATAGTTTAACCTCGGTGCTGGAAAATTAATGGAGAGTATACTAAAGGAACGATTGGGTTTACTTGGAGGAGGTGGGAGGTCTGGATAGTCGGCAGCATGGGTTTGTGCCAGGTAGATCATGTCAAACCAACCTTGTGGAGTTCTATGAATGGGTAACATCAGAACTGGACAGGGGTAAGCCTGTGGATGTATTATTCTTGGACTTCAGCAAGGCGTTTGACTCTGTCCCCCACAATGGTCTGGTGGAGAAACTGATGGGGTTAGGAGTAGGCCCTTTGATGGTCAGATGGATTGAAAACTGGATAGCTGGACGCACTCAGAGAGTAGTGGTCTGTAGGGTTCGGGAGCTCCAACCCTACAGAGGTTGGTAGTGGGGTACCACAGGGCTCGGTCCTGGGTCCAATCCTGTTTAATGCATACATATCAGACATCAGGGATGGTATAGGTGTGAAATGAGTCTCTTCAGGATGACTCCAAGATGGGAGCAGTAGTTGAGGGAGAAGAGGGGAGGTTGGCCCTGCAAGGGGACCTGGACACCCTGGAAAGCTGGGCTCACACATGGAAATTAAATTTCAATATCACCAAGTGCAAGGTGTTGCATCTTGGTCGGGGAAACCCTAAACACAGGTACACCCTGGGAGGGGAGGTGCTGGAAGCCTCAACAGGGGAAAAAGACCTAGGGGTCATGGTGGATACATGTATGAATAACACTGAGCAGTGCAGGAGGCAGCTAGCAAGGCAAACAGGGTGTTGGGATGCATCGCAAGGGGGATCACCTCTAGGAGCAAGGAAGTGATTCTGCCACTGTATAATGGACTGGTTAGACCACACCTTGAGTACTGTGTACAGTACTGGAGACCACACTTGAAGAGGGACATACAGCTCCTGGAGAGGGTACAGAGGAGGGCAACAAAGATGATACGAGGGCTAGGGATTTGACTTACGAGAACAGACTTGAGGAGCTCTGCCTGTTTTCATTGGAGGAGAGGAGAGACAGGGGGACATGATTGAGGTCTCAAGCACCTCAAGGAATAAATAGGGTAAACATGGAGGGATCTTTAGACTAAAGCAGGAGGCATCACCAGAGGGCATGGTTTGAAGTTGGAAGGTGGAAGGTGAGGGGAAAGAGAGGAGGTTTTTCACTGAGAGGGTGGTGGACCCTTGGAATGCTCTGCCTGGTGAGCTGGTTCAGAGATCCACAGTGGAGAGCTTTAAGAGAGGGTGGGACAGACACAGAAAGTGGATGTATCAGATGATGGCCTGTCCCGGGGGGGTGGGGATGGATGATAGGGGTTTCTGGAGCACAAGGGATGGGAGTGTCTCGGCACCCAACTAAGGATCTAGGTTTGAGCAGACTTGATAGACCATAAGGCCTAATCTGCTGGCAAATAGTATGTTAGTATGTAATTTGTGATGAAGGGCTGACTCTGCATTAGCAGGTGTCTGCCATCATCAAGGCCTATTTTTATCATCAGAGGAACATCTCCAGGATTAGGCACCTTGTTCCACCCGGCAATCTTCCTAGACTGGTCCATGCCTTTATGTCCTTGTGCTTGGATTATTGCAATTCACTCTACTTAGGGCTACCTGGTGTGGAAATCTGCCACTTGCAGCTGGTGCAGAACACAGCAGCCCAGCTTCTGATGGGAAATTATTCCAGTCATATTTCGCCGGTGCTGCATGGTCTGCACTGACTACCAGTACAGTGGTAGATTACCTTTAAAGTCAGTCTTCTGACTTTTAAAGCTGTACACGGACTCGGCCCAGACTACCTGAAAGTGCTCCTGGTCCCTTACTGCCCTTGGCGATTGCTCCGCTCAGCTGACGAGGAGTTGCTAGAGATTCCAAGGGTGTTTTTGAAATCTTCGGGGGCCTGTGCATTTATGCATGTGGCCCCTACCCTCTGGAATTCTCTACCCCGTCAGTTACGGGAGTGTGCGACCATGGAGTGATTTAAACAGGCCTTGAAAACATATTTGTGGTGTCAGGCATTTGGTGTCTAACCTGCCTGTTTTAGTTGTATTAGTTGTTTTATACATTTTTAAGATTTTGAAATGTTTGATGCTTTTATAATCTGTACGGCGCCTTGGCTTTTGAAAGGCACCACAAAAATAATGAGTATTATTATTAGTATTATTATTATTAAATATGAGTGGCTCAGTCTCAGCTCCTGTATCATGGGCTACTGTGAAAGGGTAGTGACAGGAAAGGTCTGTGGGAGAGAACGGTGACAGGATACTGGATGGTATCCCTAAGGTATGTGAGGGGTGGAGAGAGTGGAAGCCACCAAGCTGGCCTAGTGGTGCGATGGTTAGGCTGGCTGGCTCTGGTAAGGAGGGTGCAGGGTTCACAGAAACATAGAAACACAGAAGTTGACAGCAGATAAGGGCCACAAGGCCCATCCAGGCTGCCCATTTTTTCTACCTTATGAATGTGTCATAGTCCTTTACTCTATCTATGGATTATTTATTCATACTCATCTGTATTGCTCCCTTATGCCTATCCCATGCCTGTTTGAAGCCCTGCACTGTATTCATATCCACCACTTCCTGAGACAGGCTATTCCATGCATCCACCACCCTTTCTATGAAAAAGAACTTCCTCATATTACCCCTTAATCGGCCTCCCTCTATTCTCATGCTGGGTCCTCTCGTCTTGCCATTTTTCTTATATTGAGACATGTTAGACTCTTTCACCTTGTTAATGCTGGCAAAATAGCCTAGTGGTTAGAGTAATGATCTGTGAATGAGCTTGGAACATCCAGCAGGCAGACATGGGTTTATTCCCATAACCTCCCTTTGCATAATGTGTGACTCTGAGCAAGTCACTTAACCTCACCAGTGCTCCAGGGCCACTTCTAAAACAGGAAATTGTGCCTAGAGGGCCTTATCTGGTAATCAAATAATAATAATAAAAAAATGTCCTTAAGATATTTGAATGCTTTGATCGTATCACCTCTTTCCCTCCTTAGCTCTATGGTATACACATTGAACACCATTAATCTGTCCTCATTTGTTTGCTGATGCAGTCCCAGCACTATTTTGCTTGCCCTTCTCTGGACTGCCTCCATTTTGTTAATGTCCTTGTGCAGGTGAGGTCTCCAGTACTGCGCACAGTTCTCCAGATGGGGCCCAAGCAGTGTCTTGTAAAGAGGGATTATTACCTCCCTCTTATGACTTGTGATACCCATACTAATACACCCCAGAATCCCTCTAGCCTCATCTACTGCCTTAGTGGTCTGCTTGGATGATTTCAGGTCATCTGTGATGATGATGATGCCAAAGTCTCTTTCTTCCCTTGTGATTGCAAAGAAGCTCCCCTCCCAACCTATAGGTAGCTTCAGGGTTTCTTTTCCCTATGTACATGATCTTGTACTTCTTTGCATTAAACCCTAGTTGCCACTCTTCAGACCATTTTGCCAGTTTTCCCAGATCTCTTCTCATTCTGCCCACTCCATTTGGATCATCTACTCTGTTGCAGATCTTGGTGTCATCTGCAAACAGGCAAACCTTACCCTCCAGTCCTTCTGCAATGTCACTGATGAAGATATTGAAGAGGACTGGCCCCAGGACTGATCCCTGAAGTGCATCTCTTCCAGTTGTATACTGTTTACCACCATTCTCTGTTTTCTGCCTGCCAACCAGTTTGCCACCCGGTTGACCAACTTCTGACCCACCTCGAGACTACCCAGATTATTAATCAATCTTCTATGTGAAACAGTATCGAAAGCTTTGCTGAAGTCAAGGTAAATGGCATCAATTGTACCCCCTTGGTCCACCACTCTGGTTACCTAGTCAAAGAAATCTATGAGAATAGTCTGACAGGACCTTCCTGTTATAAACCCATGCTGTCTTGGATCCTGTTCTCCTATGGATTCCAGATGTTGCACTATCCTTTCCTTAAGGAGTGCCTCCATAATCTTGCCCACTACTGAGGTAAGACTGACTGGTCTGTAGTTCCCTGCCTCATCCCGGCTGCCACTGTTGTGGAACGGGATCACATGAGCCCTTCACCAGTCTTCTGGGACCTCTCCTGTGATTAGAGACTCACTAAACAGTTCTTCTAGTGGCTCTGCTAGTTTCACCCTTAGCTCCTTTAGTACCCTGGGATGTATGCCATCAGGTCCCATTGCCTTGCCTTGTTTGGGGCAGGGAGTGGAGCACAATGTTTTGGGGCTTTTCTGTGCACGTTTTTTTGTTCCTTGCAGCCTGGTTCTCCCCCCTTCCTGACAAGCACCTCCTCCAGGGTTAGTTATTTTAGTTAGGGGGGTGCAGGGGGCTCTGCCCCCTATATGAAACAATTGTTTGTTTTTCTTGCTGCTAATGTACATTGCCATTTTTGTTTTCGGTGATGTACATTTGCCGTAATGGCAATCGCCCTTTGGCAGTCACTGTCATCACATAGAACCTGGGGAAGTAATCTGGCTACTTTACATTGCCCTTGTCATGCCCCTTCTGGAGCAATGTGTGCAGTTCTAGGTTAGGCAATTCAAATAGGCTACTAAAGTATTTGGGAGGTAGGCAATGCAGGGCCACAAACGGTCAGGGTCCTGGAGGGCAAAAGTTACTGTATGAGGAGACTGGAAACCCTTGTTCATCCCTGAGAAAAATATGAGGGTTCAGAGTGTATGTAGTTGGGATGTTCACAGGTACAGAATCCATTGAGTCATAATGTTGTTGCAGCAATGGAACTGATGCAAAAAGTAAAAGAGATTCACTCAAGAGAATTTGGTGAGTTTCGTCTCCTGTGAGTCAGTAATGATGACAATGAAGAACGGTGCAAGGCCTGATGCTGTGAAGGTAACTCACATAGTTACTCTTCTACCACTCCCCAAAGTTGAAGAGCTAGATAGTGTGCTGAAAATGAAAATAATAGTAGGCATAAATGAAGCAAAAGAATGGTGTGGATATGTATGGATTCAAAACAGGTTAATATAAGTGAATAGAGCCTCAACCAGGATTCTCATATGGTATAAGAGACTCCAAGCTTCAGATCTGAACAAGAGAAGCACCCAGTGAACCTAACTGGTTGTGGATGCCCAACTTCTTGAGAGGAGTCTGATACCATAAGTGACACCCCCCAGAGATCCTAGTAGCATACTAGAAATCACCTGAGTTTGCTAGAGGGACTTATAATTTTTTTTTTTATTCCATAACTTTAATTTTGTTGTCTCCCCCCCCCCCAATTGTTTAACCAGGATTATCACACTAAGCTGAAAGCATGTTTACAGGTGTGACCTGGGAGCACAGTGAAATTAGGTGACTTGCTCACGGTCACACAGTATGCAAGTGGGGGCTGTGGGATTCAAACCCAGGTCTCCAAATATGCAGCTCATAGTCTTAAACCACTGCACTATACTGCCTCCTCCAGACAGTGAAGGGGAATACTCAACTGCTGACGTAAATGCACGACAGACCACTGTATGCAAAATAAGAGGCATAGTGACTCTCTGTGTGTTGCCTGGCTGAAATCATGTAAATGATTTGTGATACACAGTTTGTCTTTTTTCCCCATAGAAACAGCTGTATTAAAAGTTCATAATACTACTGTTCTGAAGATAGGAAGTCATAATTCTATTGATCAGACATCTGATCAATGGTATTATGTCTTTGAGTTTTTGCTTCTGTTGGGCTTATACTTATTCAAATTGGCATGTGCAGATTAAAGTTATGGCACAACATATTAGTTCCATAGAGAGGATTTCTGATGGTAAGGAAGAGTGACTGCACTTCATGGATGTGATTCTATGCCTCAAAAAAAATCACTTAGTTTATCCAGTGCACAGTGCTTTTTTCCCCTCATAACGTGGTACTTGATGAGCTTGCTGTGGCTATGCCAAAAAAAGTGATGACTGTAACACTTCTGCAGTTGGGAGATTGGATGGGTTAGGTGGTAAGTAAGGTGTGTATGTTGTGTGGGGGGCCTCTGCCATGTGTCTGAAAAAGTGGCAGTTTAACAGAGAGGGAGCCATGTATTACAAAAAGAGAAAAAAAACATGTAGTTTCTTTGTGGGTATTTGTTATGTTGCAGGGTGAAAGATGCCTTGATATTTCACCTGCCTCAATGGGCCTGTCATATACCTGAGTAATAATAATAATACTTCAGATAATAATACTTCGGACATAGGACAATAGAAGACCAAGGCCCACGTGGTTGACCCCACTGCTCAGTGGAAATTACATGATTACATAGAAACATAGATTTTGACGGCAGATAAGGACCGCTTGGCCCACCCAGTCTGCCCATTTCTTTTATAAAACCATCCAGCATATGTTTAAAAGTTACCATACTGGTAACATTAGGAACATTCACTGGGCACTGATTCCCTAATCTAATGGTCCTTGGTGAGAATTAATATTTTCTAAGTCCAGTTTTGGAGGATGATTCTGTAAGTTGATGCTTATGTCCTCTGAGATCATATTTCATGTCCTTGAATACTAGTCCCGAGTCTAAACTTAGAATTTTGTTGGCTAAGAGCTTGTATAAGAATAACATATCTCCCCTAGATCTTCTTAGGCCTAGATCCCAAAGTCCCAAATCCCTTAAACGATGCTCATATGGTAAGTCCGTATAGCCTGGAAGAAATTTAGTGAACCTACTCTGAACCTTTTCTAGCACTCATGTCATTGCTGAGATATATACTCCATACTTGGGAACAATAGTCCATATCACGTCGAACATAAGACCTATACAGTGGCAATAATACAGCGCTTGATCTTGAGGAGAAGGACCTCCGTATGCAGCTTAGCAGGTAACTCGTTTTAGATGCTATATGTTTACAGTGGGTGCTGGGCTTGAGGTCATTACTAATAATAACTCCTAGATCTCTCTCTGAGGACACAGATCTGATTTTATTCCCATTTATTTGATATGTTTGCCCACCACTATTTCTTCCAAATTAGAAGATGACACATTTTTCAATATTAAGCTGCATTTTGTTTTCTAGTACCCACCTCTCTATATTTTTGAGAGCCATAACTATCATTTTCCTTTGCTCTTCAGTGTCAACTATTCCCCCCAGCTTGGTGTCATCTGTAAACATCACCAATTTAGTGTTACTTGAGATGTTTAGATCACTTATAAATATATTAAACAGTAGTGGTCCTAGGATAGAGCCCTGCAGCACCCCACTAGTCACACACACCACCCCCAGGTAAACCACACCATTTTATTCTTATCAAGATGGCGGCCACGCTGGGCTAGCCGTTTTGTTTCACCTTTTTGGCGTCTTATATTTTGTTTATCTTTCACTGCTTTTGTTTTATTAACCTTATTTGGGTTTTATGTTTCCTGTTTTTCATTACTGTCGCCACCGTTTACCCGCCTTTGTTTAGTGTTACTGTGTCCCCATTCTCCGTTTCAGCTCGGTTTGAATCGGCTATTAGGGCTGGGACCCAGTGTGCTGTAAGAGACTGGGGAGAGCCATGAAGAACTGTGGTGTTTTTGATGTGGAGACGTTGAGACATTAAGTGAAATCTTGCATACTGACTTTGAATTTTTTCTTACTGATCCTTGTGTTGTATTGAGCTTTCGGGTTCGGACTGAGTTTTTGGAACTGTCATTGCTTTCCGCTTATTTATATTTACGTATGCTCATTAGTTGAACTTAAGCAAGTCTACGGATTGGAAAATGGTATCCTGCGTGTGGATTAGAACTGTTGGCTGCATTTTCGGAGTGCCCCTGGATTAAATTTGTATGTGGCCGTTGGATTACTGGGAGCAGCGACCTAGTGAAATCATCTAGAAGAGCCTCTAAGATAAGTGGGACACAAAGTTTTAGTGACATCTTTTGGTGCATTGTATGGTTTTTCCTGAGACTGGTATTTCGGGCCCTAATAGCTGGGCTTTCAGGGTTCCTGAGGGATCTCAGGGTCAGTGTCATACACAGAGGTGGGGAGTGGGGTAGGCTGGAGGACCTGTCCTTTATTTCCCTTCCTCTAGACTCTTGGGATAGTCAGCTTGGGGGCCAACTCCTCCCGGAGTCAAAGTAGTGGGCCACTGACTTTCTGGGGTAATTTTTTCCCCTCGGAAGGCTGATTGGAACCTGTGGCCAGCTAGTAGGCTTTTTGTGATCTGAATTGAAGATGGAATTTGAAGGCTGAGATTTCGAAGACTGGATTTATGTTGTTTGCTGCTTTTATTGACATTAGGGTGGGTATTTTGACTTTTGTATCCTGTATTTACACAGCAGCTGTGTTTGGAAATATTCACAGCTAGATGGGACCTCTGCTGACTACAATTATTTTTTTTTTCTTCTTTTTTGTTTGTTTAGTGGAAATAATGTGAGCAGTGAGAGTGCCTTATAGCATCTTGATTCCACCTGTTTCCCAAGAATGAGAGAGATTCCTGGAGGGTGGTTTCTAAACTATTTCCTTTGTTTATTATTATTATTGTTATTATGTAATTTTATTATTTTTCATTGTTTATTTATTTCTTAATTTAGTAGTGAGAGTGTTTAATTTGTTTTTGTAGGTACCAGGTAGTGAGAGGACCTGGGAGTAATTTAAAATTGTTTTTGATTAAGTGTTGGTTGACCCCCAGGCTGTGAGAGGACCTGTGGGTCTAATCAATAGATAAGATTATGTGTTATGGAGTTGGTTTAGTTTAATTTTAATTTTTAGTTGTTTTCATAATTTGACATCATTTTGTTGCTGGAAGCTTGAGAGAAGTCTAGGATCGGTGGTGTTTCTGTGATTTTACTATACTTATTGTTTTATAAATCGAGCAGCTAGATGTGCCTGCTTGCCCCTCCTGTCCTGTGCTATTCGGCCCCTGCTCTCCATGCCTTCCACCCCTTCTCTTCACCCCCACCTGTTTATGTTTACCATCGTTGTCGGGGCACTGGGGATTGCTCAAGGGGGTGTCGGGTGGGTGGGGGGTTGCGGACAGCGGAGTGAGCGGAGCCTTCCCATAGGGGTTGTTAGGCCCAGAAGATGCCCAGGGGAAAAATGGTATCTAGAACATGGTGATTCTGTTCTGGTTCTCATATCCAAGGGCACCTCCAGTTTGGGAGGGCAAGTGGTGGGGACAACTCGCCAACCTAGTCCAACTAGGGCGTTGTTATGCAATGCCAGATCTGTCTGCAACAAGACTGGTATTATTTCAGACTTTGTTGCGAGGGCAGATCTGGTTTGCATTACCGAAACCTGGTTAGATGGGAATGTGGCCCCTTTTTTAGGGGCTGCTGTTCCCACCAGGTACTCGGTTATACACCTCCCGGGATTGGATCGCGGGGGGGGGGGTCGCGGTCTGTTTCAAGACCAAATTGGGCCTAACTGGTGTACCAGTTGAAGAGGCCCAGTCATTTGAGTGTACTGTGGTAGCTGGTGAAGGGTGCAGGATTGCCCTCATCTATCGTCCACCAGGTGATGAAAAGCTCTTTCTGCAGGAAATAGCAGATTTCACCACTGACATGGCCTTGGAGTTGCCCAGACTGATGGTTCTGGGTGACTTCAGTGCTTGCGTCAATGACGAATCTTTGCTTTTTGGTCAATATTTCCTCCAGAAGATGACATCTCTGGGCTTTACACAGGTTGTTTCCTCAGCTACACACAAGGGAGGTCACTCTCTTGACCTGGTCTTCCTCCTGGGGATCGAAGCCTCCAATTTGGTGGTGGAACCAGTCAGTTGGTCTGATCACTACTCAGTTGGGTTCAATTTTGAGGCCCCCCTTGGTAGGTCGGCCCCTGTGAAGCTGGTCAGATACTGTCCATTGCGTGATGTGGTCCCTTAAGACCTGATGGTGGTTATTGACCTCTTGTTGTTGGACGAGTTCTGCACTGATCCTGAGCAGCTGGTAGTGGCCTATAATAGGGCCATATCGGTAGCCCTCAATCAGATTGCGCCTGTCCATGTTCGCCCCCTTCCGCATTGTCCGGTGCTCCATGGTTTGATGGAACTCTGAGAGGGTTGCGGAGGACGAGGCATAGGTTAGAGCGTCATTGGAGGAGACGACCACTGATGCTGACCACCTTATTTTATTAGAGCATTATAAACTCTACCAAACAGAAATGTCCCATAAGAAGGCTGAATTCCTGTCCAGGAAAATTTCTGTCACACGGAATCGACCAGCCCAGCTCTTCAGAACTGATGACAGACTGTGCAACCCAGTCTGTCAACAGATCAGTCGAGTTTTTACTCAAACTGACTGTGAGGAGATCGCTCAATTCTGTGTGAATAAGGTTGAAGACATCAGGAGGGAGTGCCTCCAACTTCATTCTAAGGGTGTTGCTTTTGATCGGTGCCCTGTTGCAGAGTCTGGAGTTTCCTGGAGTGCCTTTGACTTGCCGGATCTCGTAGATACTATGAGGATTGTCCAGGAGATGCGTCCCACATGCTGTAGTTTAGACCCTGGCCTTACTTCCCTGATTTTGGGTTGTAGTGTGATCATCAGCCCAGTCTTAGCTCGGATATTTAGATATGGGAGTGTTTCCTAGCTCCCTGAAGGAGGGGGTGGTGATCCCCCTTCTGAAGAAAGCTTCTCTAGACCCAGATAACCTAGCAAACTGCATGCCAATCTCTAACCTCCCTTTCGTGGGGAAGGTTATTGAGGAAGTTGTGGCTGCTCAGCTGGATAACCATTTGACCATCCATAGTTTATATGAACCTCTCCAGTCTGGTTTACGTAAGAGGCATAGTACTGAGATTGCTCTGGTTCGGGTGCTCAATGATCTCCTGATGGCGAGAGATCGGAGACATCATTCTATATTGGTTCTCCTTGATCTATCATCAGCTTTTGATACTGTGGATCACGGGCTTCTGCTAAGGTCCATTTGTGGGCTGTCGGGTAAAGTTCTTAGATGGTTTTCATCTTTCCTTGCAGGGAGAATGCAGAGAGTGGTCTCGGGTGTGTTTTCGTCTGGGGCCTTCTCTCTGCTATGCGGGGTGCCTCAGGGCTCGGTGCTGTCCCCCATGTTATTCGCAGTATATATGCTACCCCTCAGAGACATTGTAAGATGGTATGAGCTGAGGTTTCACTGCTATGCTGATGATACCCAGCTCTACCTGTCTTTCACACCTGACCAGGTTGGTGCTATCTTGGTACTGAACAACTGCCTCGCAGAAATCCAAGATTGGATGAATTCCAGCGGTCTAAGGTCTAAGGTTGAACCCAGGAAAGACTGAGGTTATTTTTATTTTATTTATTTAGCTTTTGTTGACTGGGTAAGTGCACTAGAAAAATCCTGCCTATTTTCAGGCACGACCCGGGGGAGGGGGAAACAGATGAATGGCAACTGACCTTGAACCAGATTAAGCTGTTGGTGGTATTTTGTTAGTGAATGAGGGAAATTTGGCCAGGACACCGGGGAAATTCCCCTACTCTTTTCGATAAGTGCCATGGGATCTTTAACATCCACCTGAACTACCACCAATCCAGGTAGATGGGACCTCGGTTTAACGTCTCATCCGAAAAGCGGCACCTCAGAAATGCAGCACCCTCTCATGCTGCATTACAGTGTCAGTACTGGGATATTAACGCAAGTGCCAGATGTGGGAACTGAACCCACAGCCCTCTGATCTCCCGGCCTCAGAGGCGAGTGTGCTACCTACTGAGCCACTGACACTGTTATGGTTGTAGACCCGGGTCATAGGGTAGAAGGATTGAGGACTGGGCTTCCCTCCAGTTTAATCCTGGGGGAAGACCAGATCCTCACCTCTGAATGGGTCCGTAACCTGGGAGTGGAGCTTGACGTCGGTTTGACCCTTCGACATCAGGTGTCTGCAGTCATCAAGCTGGCCTTCCATCTTAGGAACATTACCAGGATTAGGCACCTTGTTCCACCCAGTGACCTGCCAGTTTTGGTCCATGCCTTTGTGACATCACGCCTTGATTACTGTAACTCCCTTTACTTACGGCTTCCTGGGCTTGATATCTACTGCTTGCAGCTAGTGCAGAATGTGGCAGCACGTTTGTTGACTGGAGCTTCTAGAAGATCTCACATTACCCCTGTGCTGCACGCTCTGCACTGGCTGCTAATACAGTGGCGGATCACCTTTAAACTGGGTCTTTTGACCTACAAAGCCCTACACAGGTTTGGGTCCCAACTACTTGAAAGAGCTCTTGGTGCCCTACACCACTCTGCGACAGCTCCGCTTGGCTGACAAGGGATTGCTGGAGATTCCGAGGGTAAATTTGAAGTCATCTGGTGCCCATGCATTTGGTTTTGCTGCACCCACCCTCTGGAATTATCTCCCCCATCAGCCCCAGGAGTGCAGGACAGTGGGGAGTTTTAAGCAGTCACTAAAGACTTTTTTTACGGGAAAAGGCGTTTCCTCTTTTAATCTGATTTTATATTGAATGTATTTGTTTATGTGTTTGTATTTGATTTTATATCGAATGTATTTGAATATGTTTTTGCTTTTGTATTTGCTGTGCAGTGCCTTGAACTTTTGAAAGGCGCTCAATTAAATAAATGTTATTGTTATTATTAATTCTTTTTTTTTTGTCATTAACTTTTTATTGAACTTTTTATATATCTTCTTGCAGAGACAAGTTGTAAATACCAAATACAGCACATACAAAATTATACATGTATCCAAAAGTTCCATAACAAATACAAGCATAGACAGCCTCCAAGACCCCCACACCCTCCCCTGCATACCCCCCATGTCCCCTCAAACCTCCCCGCCCAAAGCCCTGCTACCAAATACGGTCAATGCAGACTAACCCATTTGATTATATTATGTATAGGCTATCACCAATGGGGTCCAGATTTTCTCGAAAAGGGGCAGCTGATTATTTAAAGTGGTGATCATCCTCTCAGACCTAAGGCTCAAGAGGAATTCCGCCAACCACTCAGAGTAAGTGATCCTACATGAGTTTTTCCAGTATTTTAACACTAATTTTTTCACTGTGCTAGAGATCAGAGCTATATGAAATTTCCTCACTTTAACCAAGAAGCCTGTCATATCTCTAATAAACACACCTCAGAGTGAAACATATCCTCTAGTCCTAGTAGCAGGTTGGCCTTACTCTTTATCTCATTCCACAATGGAGTGATTTTTGGACAATGCCAAAAATGTGAGAAGGTCCCCCTCCATATCACATCTATAACATTCAGAACCCCTACTATATTTAGATCCATCAACTTCTGAGGTGAGTAGTAAATGTTGTGTAATATCTTAAACTGCATAAGTCTAAAATGATCCTGTCAAATAAATTGATGGCAATTCTGCCAAATCCGTACCCAGTCTAATGTTATATTAGGGAATACTTTGTCCCAGTATAAACTTGGAGCTAGATTGTCTTTAAAGGCCCAATGAAACAACACTAAGTAAACTTTAGAAATAGCCTGTGGAAGTCCCACTAATGGACCTAGATCTGCCCAAAATGCGATACGGGATGGGTAAATCGGATGACATCTGATTTTCTGAACTAATGAATGGCACAGTTGAAATACTTTAAAACTATCCCTAGATGACAACTCAAACTTCTTCATGATATCCACAGATGAAATTAAGCCACCGTCTGAGTTGAGGAATTCTTTCAAAGAACAATCAGCCGGGAGGGGTAACCAATTGTGTTTGATGGTCCTATGCCCTATCTGCCACTGGGGGTTTCCAAAATAGGCTGTGCTCCATCTAGAGTTTGCTCATATTTCAAAAAGTTACATAGCTGATTATGTATTCTTAAAGAAACCCCAATAGGGGATTCCTTTAACAGAGACGGAAGTAGGCGGGTGGATACATAGAATAGGGCTTTGGGATTAATATCAAAGCTCTTAATCAGGTTAATTTCCAAGTTGACCCATAATGGAATGTATCCAGAGGTTGAGACATTGTCCTCATAGTGCATCCATCTCCCATACTTATTCAAATGCGCTGCCCAAAAATAAAGCGCAAAGTGAGGCAATCTCAAACCTCCTAAATTCTTGGGCGCAGCTAACTTGGGGTACGACATCCTGGCCTTTTTGTAACCCCAGACAAAATCAGCCAATTCCCCATGGAGCTTCTTAAACCATGACAGGGGATCAAACATTTAAGAAACATATGGGTAGAAGAGCCTAGGAAATATATTCATTTTATAATATTAATTCTACCCCATAATGACAATGGAGTTGTACCCATCTGTTTAAATCTAATTTGATATTGTGAACTAAAGAGTCTAAGTTCAATTGACGAATCGATCTTGACTTTTGTCAGGGTAAGGCCTAAATATTTGAGGATTTAGCATTCCATCCTAATTCTAAATCTTCGATATCCCGTCTAAATAACCTGTTATTCAAAGGATAAACAACTGTCTTATCTTGGTTCAATTTATAATTAGCTAAGACGCTGAAATTCTGTATTACCTTTAATAGACCGGGAATGGATCTATCAGGCTTCGAAACATAAATTAACAAGTCATCGGCATAAGCCATAACTTTGATGGTATGCCCCCTTATATTGATACCCAAAATCTCAGGAGATAGCACTATGCACCTTATAAGAGGCTCCAAATACAAATTAAATAGTAAGGGTGAGAGGGGGCATCCTTGCCTTGTGCCAACATGTAATGTAAAAGGTGTTGATACAACCCCATTGCACACAACTCTAGCCAAGGGATTGGTGTACAGTGTCCTGATCCAAGCCACAAATTTTTCTGGAAAGCTGAATCTATCCATCACCGCAAACAAGAAGGCCCAGTGGACCCTATCAAAGACCTTCTCGGCATCCAAGAGAAGACATACATCGGAAGATTGGCCTCGAGCCGAGAAGACATCTGTGTATAATGTTCTAAATGGTCCGATGGGGATCTACCCTTCATAAAGCCTACCTGCTCTACCCCTATCAACTTTGAGATTATTTGGTTAATTCAATCCGCCAGTATCTTAGCCAGAATCTTAATATCGTAGTTCAACAACGAAATGGGTCTGTAACTGGCGGGGTTTTCAGGTGGTTTATTAGGCTTAGGGATCAAAACAATAAGTGCTTCGACCAGGGAATTATCTATCTCTTTTCCTGATAGAATATATTGAAATAGTCTAAGTAATAATGGAGAGAGTTGAGGAGAAAATGTTTTATAAAAATTAGCTGAGAACCCATCGGGCCCAGGCGTTTTGTCTAGTGTTAAATTTTTAATGGCAGTTTCTATATCCCCCTGTGTTATCTCAGCATTGAGAAGTCCACGATTTGACTCATCTAATCTAGGAAGGGGTAGTTTCTCTAGAAATGACGAGATCTCCATTTCCGCTGGAGGGGACTGCATGCCACTATACAAAGATTCAAAGTATTTTTGAAAAACTTGGACCATATCTTCAGGGGCAGTTTTAATGGTACCATCCTCTTCCGATATAATCCCTTCAATTAAACGGGAGGATTCAAGTTGTGCAATACATCTTGCCAGCAACTTACCCGACTTTTCCCCCTGGTCCACATACTTTGCTTTGGTTTTGATAATAGCTAATTCGGCCTGCTCACCTAAGATTTTAAGATACGCATCCTTTACTTTCACTAAGTTTATTTTATCCTCCTCACAGGGGGTACAGACTAACTTAGCTTCTAAAGACCTAATTTGGTTTAATAACACCGCCATAGTAGCCTCCTTTTCTTTCTTCCTTTGAACTGCCTGGCTAATTAATAAACCTCTCAGGTAAGCCTTAAATGCACCCCAAAAAATATCTGGACGGACCTCGTCTTTCTGGTTAAATGAAATAAACTCCTTCATTTGTGCCGACAAAAACTGAATTGTTTTAGGAATCTTCAAAATTTGGTTGTTTATCTTCCATCTGTTACCTTTGCTGGTAAGAGAAGGGTAGGAAACTGTAAGCTCTACCGCAGAGTGGTCTGAGAGGGTGGCAGCCACAATTGCTGAATTAAGAATTCCCCGGAGCAAGGTGCGAGAAAGGAGAATGTAATCAATCCGAGAACCAGATCCATGAGTATGGGAAATAAAAGTGTATCCCCTCTCCTCCGGATGGAGGACCCTCCAAATATCTGCCAGGCCCAACTGATCTACCAGCTCCCTGAAAGCATGAGAAGCAGGTGTTGGGTATAGTTGAGTCCTGGAAGATCTATCAAGTAAGGGATCCAGTACCGTATTGAAATCCCCACTCAGTATCATGGGACGATGATTAAATGGTTGTAGGGCCTTTAACAAATCAACCAAAAAATCATGGGAGTCCGTATTGGGACCATAAACTGCTCCTATCAAAATAATCATATTC
Organism: Neoceratodus forsteri; assembly: GCA_016271365.2. Lineage (NCBI taxonomy): Eukaryota > Metazoa > Chordata > Ceratodontiformes > Ceratodontidae > Neoceratodus > Neoceratodus forsteri. The sequence goes on from CM057458.1 coordinate 105,683,088, forward strand.
TGTAGCTTACCCTTCACCAGAATATATCTACCATCATTGTCCTGAATTACTTTTAAGGGGGTGAAGTACAATGATCTATGAAGTAATATCATAACCCCTCTGCTTTGTGTATTACCCCGAGACGAAGAAATCTTCCCTATCTGGAGTCTTCGCATAGTATTAACTTCATCTTGCAATAAAAGGGTTTCTTGTAAGAATACTACCTTAGCCTTCATTGTTTCTATATATTTCAGTATCCTAAATTGTTTAGATTTGTTCCTTGCCCCTTTGACATTCAACGTAAAGAACTTAATAGCAATATCCGTTAGGGTTGTCAGAACCCTCTGAAGTTCTGGGTTCTAGTTCTAGTCTAGAACTTTTGAAAAAGTTCTAGGGTTCTAATCTTTTTTAGAACTTTTTAGAACTCGAACCCTATTTTTTTATTGTGCTGCCAGTAACAAAGATAGTAATAAAATACATGTAAAGGAAAAACTGTTCAATATAAGGGGGAGAGAAATTATCACGTGTGACATTGATAGGAATACAACTAGGTTTATTTATGGTTTCTTCTGTTTGCTAAAGCCAGCAACTTAATAGGTAACAGGCCCACCCACCCACCCATATGTTAAAAGTTTTCCTGCTGCAGCTGCATCATAGTTCCTTAGTGAAAGAAAGAGGCATTAGCCATTTATGTACTCGGTTATATATACTCATCGTCATGAATTATGAGAAAAAATAACTGATATTACCTAGTTTCAAATATTTTAATGAGTAAATCAAAAGTTGCTATGTTTAAAAGAAAGCTTTTATAACAAAGTCAAGCCAAGTACTACAGTAGCAGCATGTGGAACTGTTGCAAAACATATTATGTCATAACGTAGTCAGTCAAGACATTTGAATAAAAAAATATGCCAGTCATTGTTGCTGGCAAAAAATGCATGCAATTTTCTAAGGTAATGCATACATATACCAACATTTTTGTTGGCAAATTGAAGTAATACATACAACTTTCTAAGATGATGCATTTTTGCAGCTGATACTTCAATAAAATCTGTATTTCAGTCACATAAATAAAAAAAGTGGTTCCTCACCACATACTAAGGAATATTTAATGTAGCTGCAGCAGTTGGCATGTGATGTTTAAGGGACAGTGTCTGTCAACCCCATTATGTATCAAATTATCACTACTTGTAAAGCAAAAACACTTTATGATACGTCACATTCTGTGAAAACTGCTGATGCAGATTTTCTTTTATTTCTGATTCCTTTATTCTTTTTTTAAAGGGGTCAGGACAATTGTGCTAGGTGGCAGCAGTTTGCAATGTATTTAATACATTGTACATTATGTGTACAGTAGGTTCGGTCTGTCATCATTTTTTTCCTCACCATCCCCAGCTGATCACGAATCTGTAAATGAAAGAACTAAAACAACACCCACCTTTCACCCCATCACCCATTCCACTTAACTTCCATCACCCTCATCTGTGCAGTAGCACCCACGCCACCCTTACACCCATGTTAAAACCAACCCACAACCCTCACCCATGTACTAGCATCCATTTTTCGTTTATGGCTAACATTTCTGTAATTGAAAAAATAATAAACAGCTACCAGTTAGAACTCATTGTTTTGTCCTCTTTAAAATTGAAAAATAGACCATCTCCTGTCCCAGCCCATACTGATGCACCACAAAGTCACAGAAGGTAAATCCAAAATATATGTTTGCACTTTAACTATAAATAATATGATACAGAAAGGATTGACGGACAGTGTCCTTTTATGCCAAATTTGGGCCTGTTCCACTGATGTTAAAATTGCCCTGTATATAAAACTTGTTGACTTTAGTTTAGACCCTAGCTACAAAGCAGTTTGCCATGAAATGGTGAAAGTTTTGGGGGGTATATAGTCCAAGGTAGTAGATCGAGAAAGGAGAGAGACGACAACCAAAGTCATCACAGTCTGTAAAAGTTTCCTTTTTGGTGCAGAGAGACTCCGTCCCACACAGTATTTACCAGCCACCACCATCTGAGTTGTCATCACCATCAACATCCACAACAACAATCACTTCAGGATCATTTTGTATACTCTTGTAGGATACGAAATCTTGACTTATTAACTTTAATAAAAGTTAACGTGTGTACATTTTCTGGCAGCAACCTATTTCTGGTGTCTGTCACAATATTGCCAGCTGTACTAAACATGTTCTGAAGAGACACTTGTTGCAGGACAACCAAGATATTTACAGGCTTCATCATACAGCTCTGTCCAAATTAACTTTTTTGATCTCCAGTATTCAAAAGGGCATGCATCAATAGGAATAGGCAGTTCTTGCAGGTAACTGTCTACCATGTTGGACAGGGACCGCTCAGAAGAGGAATCAGCAGAAGCAGCTGGTATGGCAGCAATTTGGGAAAGGTTTTGCCACAGATTTAGCTTGCTACTAAGGGCTGAAGAAGTGGCAGTTGTGGAACAACTACTGTTAATGTTTGGTGACTTTTCCAGTTCTGTATCCCTTTGTGAAGATGAACCTGCATGTTGTGGTGATGACAACCTGAGGGTACTGTGCGTGTCTGTGTTTGACTCCTGTGAGTGCTGCAGCTCATCTAGCAACATACATTTGTACTGCTCTATATCATCTGTTTTTGGAAGATGTATAGCCTTGAACCTGGGATCTAAGAGGTTGCAAGGATGTAGTGTCTTGATTTCGTCATTGCATCTAATTTGTCATTGGTTTTGAAGCGTCCGCTCATTCTCTTACTGAGATTCTCATGATACAGGCGACATGTTGTCTAAGCTTCAGATCTGTCTTTTTCTATTTGTAGATTTAGAACACTAAGATGATGTGAAATGAGCATTGTGAGTGGGATAACCTGACTCACAGATGCACCTTCAGAAGACATGTCCCTTGTAGCTGTCTCAAAATGAGCTAGGATGCAGCACACTGTCTCCATTAATTTCCACTGCAGCACAGACAGCATAATGCCATCTCCAATAATGTAACTGGAGCAGTACTCATGTACAGCTTGCTTTTTGCTCCAAGAGGCGCTGCAGCATATAAAGCGCTTGAGTTCAAACGAGTGAAACATTTTGAATCAGCTTTTGCTGGGGCAGTTTATGCGTAGTTCGGACAACGTCCGGTATAGCCTTTGGTTGAATGAAAAGTGAGTCACAATTTTTTGCAAACAGCAATCATACCATCCACTTGTGTTTCGTTGCTGAGAAATCCCATGACAATTAAGTGTAAGCAATGTGCAAAGCAAGAAGCATGCAGAAATCCTCCATCCTGTACTGCTTTTTAAGATGTTGGCTCCATTGTCACTTACTATGAAGCCACATTTTAGACCGTGAGAATAAACCCATTCATCAAGGAGGTCATTTAGTTCCTGCAAGATGTTTGCAGCAGTATGACTTTGCCCAAACTTCTTTATATGCAGCAGCGCCATCTTTTGGGGTGTCTTTGTTTTTGAAGAAGCACAAGAAAATGTGACCCATTGAGCGGTAAGGGACATGTAATCTATGTTTTGAGTGCTGGTCCACATATCTGTTGTGACATGAATAACCCCACCCTCTGCAGTTTTAAGTGCAAGCATCACTGTCGCTTTTAAAGCCTGATAAATGTTTGGTATTTCAACATAGGAAAAGTACCTTCATGAGGAACATTGTACGAGGTTCTGCTAATGTCATGAGCTCCCTAAAATCCTCATGATCTACCAAAGAGTATGGGAGAAGGGCTCCGGCTAACAGTTCACCAATTCGGTGATTAAGATGAAGGGTCTTTGGATGATTTCTAGTAAAGGTATTCTTCCTTTCAAATGCCTGAGACAGTGTTAGCTGTTTGCAACATGTCCCTGCTGGTTGATTATACACCATGCTTCGATGGGCAGATGGACACAGAGATGGTGGACTAGGACTTATATATTCAGTGCCATCACTGGATGTGCAACTGGTACTAATGGTGCTGGCATTGGTGGTAACAGTGATCCTAGGGCTGGCAGTGGTTCTGCCCGCATCAAGTTCAGACAATTCAGTATCCATTTCAGATTCCTGACCCTTCTCACGTGCGGTCTGGAAGATGGAGGACATGGGTTTTGGATGATCAAGCAAACCGAATGCTTTTTCAGATGGCGTTAAGAGCCGTGTGCCAAGGCATGACACAACTTTACCACAGCTTACACTCTGTTTACACAGGAACAAATTGCTTTGCATGGATCAGTTTTACTGACAGAGAAATAATTCACACCTCAGATGTGACAGATTTTGTTCGAGTGCTAGAAGATAGCTAAAGACTGTTTGTGTCTTTTCACCTGTCCTAACAGAACCTGGGACATGCTCTTTGGTGCTAGAAGAGGGGCAGAAGACTTGATGGATTTTCATTGCTGGCCAACACAGAAGTGGTGGATTCAATGGATATGTCCTTTTCATTGCCAACAGTGCTGGATGTATTTGCAAGTGCACTACCTGATTCATTGTCAGCAGACTTGCTCATTTCACTTTGTTGAGGAAGTAATGATTTGTCGCAGACACAACAGTGTCGTGACTGAGACAAAGAGCTACTGTCTGAGTCAGAGAGGGCTCTTGTGCTACTTGCATTATTGCTGCTAGTCACAGGGATCTTAACAGCATGAATGGCATACCTTAGTGCCTTTCCATGTGACCCCAGCAGCTGTACAGGTTTTCTTAAAAGGTCCCCCTTACCACAACTTCACTGTTGCTCTTTTGCTGTTTGTTGAATTTTTATCACGTGAAACATTTTGGTTATTTCTGTTAGCACCAGGATTACCACTACCACCAACACTCTGCTCCAACACCAGCACTAGATGCTTCATCTATGTTGCTGTCAGCCATAACATACAGTAAGTACCAGTACTACCAGTATACTGTGGTGAACACACCCACACCCAAACAATTCCTGTGTAACAACAGCAATGTGATCTGTGATCGGCTACAAGCAATGCCAACATTTTATTTTGGTTGTGTGACACTGTGATACCGTGACTGAAAGTAATTGAAGAATATGACAGTTTGCAACTAAAGGATCCCAGGTTCAAGGCTTACAGAATGATTGGGCTGCTGGGCATAGGTATACGATAGCAATCAAGGTGTGCAGCAGCGGGTGATGGGCTGACCACAGGAGATGGAGTCACGACGCAACCCAGGGAATGAGAATTATATTTCTATGTTCCTGTCATGTAAGGTTAATGCCACCACACAACTGGCCACTGGGCTTCTCTCTGTAACACACACTGTAGGGTACAGTGCAGTCAAGGGCACAGCAGCAGGGTGATGGGTTGACCACAGGAGACGGAGTCACATACGCAACCCAGGGAATGAGAATTATATTTCTACGTTTCTGTCATGTAAGGTTAATGCCACCACACAACTGGCCACTGGGCTTCTCTCTGTAACACACACTGGGTAGGGTACAGTGCAGTCAAGGGGCACACAGCAGCAGGGTGATGGGCTGACCACAGGAGACGGAGTCACATACGCAACCCAGGGAATGAGAATTATATTTCTACGTTTCTGTCATAAGGTTAATGCCACCACACAACTGGCCACTGGGCTTCTCTCTGTACACACACTGTAGGTACAGTGCAGTCAAGGGCACACAGCAGCAGGGTGATGGGCTGACCACAGGAGTCGGAGTCACATACGCAACCCAGGGAATGAGAATTATATTTCTACGTTTCTGTCATGTAAGGTTAATGCCACCACACAACTGGCCACTGGGCTTCTCTCTGTAACACACACTGGGTAGGGTACAGTGCAGTCAAGGGGCACACAGCAACAGGGATGGGCTGACAACAGGAGATGGAGTCACATACACAACCCAGGGAATGAGAATTATATTTTACATTTCTGTCATGTAAGTTAATGCCACTGCACAACTGGCACTGGGCTTCTCTCTGTAACACACACTGGGTAGGTACAGTGCAGCAAAGGGCAATACAGCAGCAGGGTGATGGGCTGACCACAGGAGACGGAGTCACATACATAACCAACAACTCAGGGAATGAGAATTATATTTCTACGTTTCTGTCATGTAAGGTTAATGCCACCACACAACTAGCCACTGGGCTTCTCTCTGTAACATACACACTGGGTAGGGTACAGTGCAGTCAAGGGACACACAGCAGCAGGGTGATGGGCTGACCACAGGAGACGGAGTCACATACACATACACAACCCAGGGAATGAGAATTATATTTCTACGTTTCTGTCATGTAAGGTTAATGCCACCACACAACTAGCCACTGGGCTTCTCTCTGTAACACACACTGGGAAGGGTACAGTGCGGTCAAGGGGCACACACTGGGCTGCTCTCTGTGACACACACACTACACTGGGAAGGGTTCAGAATGATTTATTTGCCTTTTTTTTGCCGCCCTTGTATGCTTGTTGTTGGCAGCTGCTGAGTGAGCAGTGTGCACCACTGACTGAGCAGTGCTGCAGTTTCAAATAATCACATTTCTCACAAAGGTTCTTCACTCTTCTTATTTTTTTATTCTCTCTCCAGTCCTCCTGAGTCCTCCTCCAGTCCTGATATTGATTGATCTCGGTCTTGATCCTCCCTATTCCCCAGTCCCTTCCCAATCCTTGATTAATCCCTCCACCTGTCCTGAACCTCCCCAGTCCCACTCCCACCCAATTCTGAGCTTTTTCAGCCTTTATCTTGTTCTCGGTCTCACAGGAAAATGGATGATGGAAGTGGCCACTCGGACAAAAGTAGCGGTATGCAACCGCTAACGCTCACAGTTTAGCTAGGTTGTTGCTGCCACCGCCCGATCTCTGCAAATGGCGCCTCCGCGGCACATCTCCCAATACCTCTGATCCCGTGGCTCGCAGCTGACTGACTCCCCACCTGACCTGTGACATGAGGGTACGTAAGTGCAAACAGACAATGTCCTGGTGATTCGAACCCTTTTGCGAACCGTTTAGTGTTCTAGTTCTAAGTTAGAACTCGAACACCAGGGTTCGAGGAGGGTTCGAATCTTTACCGAACTAGTTCTGACAACCCTAATATCTGTCCCCATTTCTTATCTCAACATTATGCAATCCTGCGACCGTATTATTGACAAATAAGTAGCAATAAACTTACAGGCCTTGTGCCCCTCCCCCCTTAAAACAGAAAGCCCATTATCCCTTCCAAAAATACCCTCCATCTTATTCACCCCCCAAACCTTTTTCCTAGTCCCATTTTTACGAGCCAATCCCGACAACCCCCCCCAACTCTCCCTTCCCCAACTTCCAGCTTCATAACGGCCCATGACACCAGCCCACTTAGCCCACCAACCGAGTCCTTCCCCGCTCCCCCTATAACAGTGAAAAATGAAGCTCCCTCTGACACTAGGAACAACAAATAAGAAAACAATATTTAGATGCCCAATATGTACTTAAGCTGAGGTTGGCATTAAAACCATTTTCTTCCCCCATCGCTTTATGAAGTTAATATAGCCAAAAAGGAAACTAAAATGCACTTTGGTAAACAAAAGTCCCTTCTGGGAATAACATGAACCAAGGAGGTGCAAGCCCTCAAATCTTAAAGGAATATGCCCTTTTACAAGGACCCGATTTCCCTTATTTGTTTTAAATCCGAGTCCAAACTAGGAAGTAGTAATAAACATCAGACAGCCCACCTGTTATCCCTCCACATGGCAGTTCACTGCCAATTTAACAATAACTGGCCAAAGTTTACAACAACACTTTATGGGTGGGGACCCCCTGGCGAATATGCAAGTGCTAATACAAAATCAGCATTATTAACAATACAGGCTCTCATTAATACGTAGAGGTGGTAACTAAACAAGACTAGTATAAAAGAAAGTAAAAGAAAATGTAAAAGGGACCACTATGGGGCCCTCTGAAAAAACATGGGGTCCAGTGATAAGTCCCAAACGTGTAGAGTCTTCTTGGACAAGAACACCTAGTGGTCTTCAGTATCCTGAGAACCAAAACCATAACAGTCCAGATCTTCGTGACCTGATACAATATTGCTGAACATCAAGCTGCTCCTTGGTAATCAAGAGAAAAACTGCTGTAACCTGAACACACACTCAACTTCAAGAGTCCTTAAACAATGCTGGAAAAGCTTCACAGAGGGCAGCAGCGGCCGACTCATGGGATTCAAAAGTCTTCCATTCGATATCGATGTAGACTTAGAATCTTGCCGGGTATCCCATACGGAACTTAATTCCAGCCGCTATTAATTTTTTAACCAATGGATGGAATGCGGCACTCTTCTGCCGAATTGAGAGTGGCAGATCCTGCACCACTCTGATTTTGGAACCTTCCCAAAATATCTCTTTGACCTCTCTCACTTTATCAATGAGAAGCTGACTCTCTTGGTAGTTAAGAAATGTAAAAATAAATACTCTGGGGGGCCGGTCCAAGGGAGGTACTGGGCGTTAAGCTCTGTGGGCCCTTTCAATAACATAGGCTGCACCAAACAGTGAGGGTCCTGTGATTTTTTCTGTTAACTTTTGAGCGAATTTGATGGGATCAGTGCCTTCAGCTTTCTCTGGCAGCCCAATAATAACTACGTTGTTGCGCCGGTTACGGCCCTCCAAATCCTCCACTTTTAACTCCAGCTTCAGTATTCGATGTGCCATCTTGTTCATTGTGGAGTCCATTCTGTTTGTGTGGCCCTCCAGTGATTTAATGCGAGCCTCCCCGTCGGATGTTCTACGAGATAGCTCCTCAATGGCAGACGTGATATTTTTGATGTCTCCAGACATATCTTGGACCGCGGCCCCTAGCGGTCATATTTCTTCCAAAAACCACGTCAGGGAAAGAGGCTCTTCAGCAGTGCATGTCTCCCCCAACCCTTGGGCTGACGACAAGGCCGAGGCTTTGGTTTTTTTAGCGGCCTTCTCTGGGGTTGCGGGGGGGTATGCCGAGGCGGAGGTTTGCGCATTTCAACCTCCATAAACGGTCCTGGTGTTAACTCTCTAGCATATTACAGGCAGCAGTGAACGGGATTTTCGTCAGAACGAGCCGAAAAAGGCTTTAATGTCGGTGGCGGAACGGAGCTCTCAGCAAGAGCAGCTACTCCGGGTTCCACATCACGTGACTCCTGCCCCTGTGATCCTGTTTTTATTAATTCTTACAGCCTGCATTCTGTTTGCTAACCAGCTCTGGATCCACCTGACAAGATAGGGCTCCACCCCCAAGTCAGGCAGTTTCCTTACCAAGATGTAATGTGGCAGCACGTCAAACGTTTTCTGGAAGTCCAGGAACAATACGTCCACCACCTTACCCTAGTCTATTTTAAGGCCTACAAATTTATAAAAGTTAATCAAATTAGTGGCAAATGAACTGTTATTAGAAAAGCCATATTGTGCTTTGCCTAGTAAACCTCTGCTCCTTAGATCATTAACCAACTTATCCCTAATTATGCTTTCTATTGTTTTGTCCACTATAGAAGTTAGGCTAATGGCTCTGTAATTACTGGGATTAGATTTACTGCCCTTCTTGTGAATTGGTATTACTGTGGCTCGGGGCCAATCAGTGGGTACACAGGCATTAGATAGGGATCTTTTCCCTATGTCTGTTATCCAGGGTGCAAGTTCTGGAGCCAGTTCTTTCAAGAGTTTGAAGTGAAGGCTATCTGAGCCAGCTGATTTATTAACATTGAAGCCTAACAGTTTAATTTTAAAGAACATTATCAGCTGTGATTATCTCACTGATGGTGACACTGGGGTTCATGGACTCAGGATGTTTTTCAGGTTGCTCCATGGGATTATACACCACACAAAAGTATTTATTGACTTATGTGGCCATTTCCTGAGGTTTATTGTATGTGATGCTGTTTATTATAAGTGGACCAACTGATCTATTATTTTCTTTTCTTTCATTAATGTAGGAGTAAAATGCCTTATGCTGATGGTGTTAGCTAATCTGAACTCTGTCATGGTTCTGGACTTACTTATTTCATATTTAAGTTGTTTAAGTACCTCTCTATAATTCCTGATGTTAAAGGGAACAGATTTCTTTTTCATTTTGCTATAAGCAGATCTTTTCTTGGCAATAAGTCTTCCTATCTTATTGCTAAACCAGAAGGGTTTCTTTCCTCCACTGTTACAAACCTTAAATGAAGGGACATAAGTAGCCTCCATTGAAGAAATAATACTGATCAACTTTCCCCAGGCCTCTTCAGCATTCGTATTTCCAACTACTGAGTTCCTGTCCAGTTCATGTAAACTATTCCTCATTGCCTTAGCACTGGCTATGGTATAATTTTTGCATATTGTGTTCCCCTTTGTAATATGTTCTAATCTATTAATTACAAAAGTAACAATATTGTGATCACTATTACATAGTGGTGGGATTACCTCAGTAGTGGTTATAGCCTGTTTGACATTAGTAACACATTGAGTACATTCCCTTCCCTAGTAGGTACAGTTATAAGCTGTTGTAAGTCAAGGGCTGCTAGCATTTCTATGCCCTTATATTCCGATCTACCCCGATCTCCTCACCAGTCCAGTCAATCAATAGATTATGATTCCCCCATAACTAGCACATCACTGTCATTGACTACCGCTCCTGTTTGCACATTGTTTTAAGGAATTATGATCTGTATTTTAAGAGGTGTATTGTACTGTTAGTATTTGTATTGTAAAGGCACTTTGAGCAATGGAAGGGTGCCTATTAGAAATAAAATTTTACTTTCTTACTTACTATGTGATCCATTAGTCTTGTAGCATCCTGGGCTGGGCAGTCCAGAAGCCTGTAGAACACAGCAGTCCTTATTTTTCTCCGATTTAGACCAGTTATGTCTACCCATAACACTTTTGTAACATCCCCTGAATCAGGGGCTATTATGCCATTTACACACTCAATGTTGTCCTGAACGTAAATTGCAATTCCACCACCTCTACACCTCTCCACCTCTCTCTGTCCTTATTAAATAACTGGTGTCCTGGTAAGGTCTTGCTCCAATTACAATTACAATTCCGTATTCCACCATGTTTCTGTGATACCTATTATGTCCACATTCCTTTCTTAATAAGACATTGGAGTTCTGCTAGTTTCCCCTGGTTTAGGCTTCTAGCATTTAGATACAGAGCCTTCACTGGCCTGTTAGCTATCTTCTTATTGCCTATGAGATTAGTGTGATCAATGTGGTTGTTCTTATGGTCCTTCGCCCCCTGATGACCCATCACCCCCAGCCTATCTTTAAATATTTTGTAATTTCAGTTTTGATTTTTGTACCCAATAACCTGCTCCCCTTAGCACTTAAATGCAGGCCATCCTTACAGTACATCTCTGACTTATTTACAAAATGGTCCCAGTGTTTAATGAAATGGAGCTTTCTTTCACTTGTCCATTTCCTTAACTAGTGCTTGACTTGAGCTATCCTTCTTTATCTGTATAAGGATGCTCTGGGGACTGGCCAGATTTCTAAGAATGCAATCTTGGAACCCTTACTTGTTAGCTTGTCTGCTAACTGGATGAAATCCTTTTTTTTTTGTAATATATATATATATTTTACCCCTCTTTTTTGTCCCCATCGCCTTCTGTCACAGGTCCACCCTGGTCACGGTGCCCCCGATGCCTCCACCATACTGATGAGCCACTCACCTCCCTCAGTTACTCCTGGCTTTCCCCCCAGGAGAAACAGGCATGGCACCATGGCAGGAATTGGTGCCGTATATTGTAATTGGTTTGGGGAAGATCTCGGCCAAGCAGCTAATTGAGGTTTGGGAGCAGGGTGTCATAGAGACATCCAGCGAGGAGGGATTATTTTTGGCCCCTATTGGCTGGGGCAGAGATGTGCAATGACGCCAGCATCTGTCCCACCCCAGTATCCTCCCTTGACCATGTATCGGTGCTCAGGTTGATACACCCAGCTACCGCTAGGTGTCACACTTGCACCAAACACAGAGACCCCCCCCATCCCCCGGAGAAGAAGAGCAGTCCTTGGGACACTCAATCCTTCTCCACCTGGCCAGGCCTCTGACAACCCAGGCTTGTTCCCGAACCCAGTTCGCCAGCATCGCATGTAGACCCCTAACCTCTGCACCAGCCGACACTAACTTGATGAAATCCTGTTAAAACTCTGCCTGCATTTTTCCCCCAAAATCCTTAGTGCCTACATGTATTATGGTTGATGGTTTCTCCCCTGCTTCCATTAGGACATTACCAGCCATGCTGGTTTAATCATGGGCCTATGTACCAGAAAAGGTGCTAAGTATTATGTTCTCTTTATCTTCCCAGAATATAAATCAGTTTATTTAGTTATTCAGTTACCCATAACTATTACTTGTCTTGGTACCTGTTCATTGACCTGAGGAACAGAGGACCCACCCTTATTTTTTATACCCATAGTCTCCACCCTCTCAGTAAGAACAGAATATCTGTTGGATACTTGCTATTGGATGGATAACATCCCTATTTGGCTCCAGAATCACTAGATCATGGGTACATGTTGGGGCCTGAATAGCATAAGGGGTATTGGTTACAGGTGGGACATATTCCGTGATAATACTTTCCTGGTTTGAATTATCATGATTAGTTTCCATGGTACCCGAAGTTCCCTCAAAGAGAATTTCATTGTATGCTTTTTGGGGTCTCCGTCCCCTTTTTTTCCTAATAACTTTTGTTACCAGTGACCAATCATCCACCTCTAACTCCTGTTCACCCTCAGCAAGTTTCCTTTTAGTACTCTTCTCTGTATGATCCTGACTGTTCCTAGGAGCTGGGGTCTTATTTAAACTAATTAGAACTTTGAGTTTTGCCACCATCTCCTCTTGGCGCTTTTCAAGGGATTCTAACATGGTACAGAATCTGTCTAATTCATTAATGAGTTTGGTATTATGTAGACACTTGTCACAAACAACATGTTCTTGTGTAGCAGCACACGGTACCGCTGGGAGGGGAGTTGCTGGCAGTTATAAGGGAAGAAAAAGACTTGGGCAATATCATCACATATGACCTGAAATCATCCAAGCAGACCAATAAAGCAGTAGGTAAGGCTAGGTGATGTTGGGGTGTATTAGTAGGGGTATCACAAGTCATAAGAGGGAGGTAATAATCACTCTTTACAAGACACTGGTTAGGTCCCATCTGGAGTACTGTGTGCAGTACTGGAGGCCACATCTTCACAAGGAGATTAACCAAATTGAGGCAGTCTGGAGAAGGGCAACCAAAATGGTGCAGGGACTGCATCAGAAAACATATGAGGACAGATTGACAGAGCTCAATATGTATACCCTAGAGCAAAGGAGGTAGAGAGGTGATATGATCAAAACATTCAAACACCTTAAGGGCATTAACAAGCTGAAAGAGTCTAACATGTTTCAATATAAGAAAAATAGCAGGACAAGAGGACACCGCATGAGATTAGAGGGAGGCCAATTAAGGGGTAATGTGAGGAAGTTCTTTTTCACAGAAAGGGTGGTAGATGCATGGAATGGCCTACCTCAGGAAGTAGTGAATAAGAATACAGTGCAGGGTTTCAAACAGGCATGGGTAGGCATAAGGGAGCAATACAGATGAGTATGAATAGATAGGCCATTGACAGAGAGCAAAGGCAGATGGCACATTCATAAGGTAGAAAAAGAAATGGGCCTTGCCTTCCTTATCTGCCTTCAACTTCTATGTTTCTATTTTTCTAGTTTTCCAATCTATAGTTTTATATGCGTTGCTACCACTACATCTGATACCTAGTTCTCCATCCAGCACTAGTATTTTTGGAAGCCATGCTCAACCAAGACTGAGCTGTTCAGTGCACCTTTCCTAGGCAACTATAACTGATTCGCTTGCTGTGATAAGTACTCACCATTAATGTTTGCCTAGAGTTGTCTTTGACTTTGTTTCAAGTGTAATTGCTAACTTCTCTGCCCCAGTTCACAGCTTCCTTAGCAGACTTGGCAAACACATGCAGACACACACGGGTGTCTCTGTGCGCATCTCTGCACACAACACCGTATGCTTGCCCCACCCGAGTTCGCACTGTTCTCTATGTGGGTCGAGTTAAGAAGAATATGACCAGGAAGTAGTGCTGGGAGTCACACACTAGCCTGAACCCAAACAGACCATAGCAATTTTCCTAGCTATGCTATAGCCTAACCCCTGTGCAGTCATTATATGCTGCAGATCTACTGTGCTAGGTAAGGTGTTAGATCTGTTATATACAGTTCCCCCATGCCCTGATTCAACCAGCCACATGCTATGTGGGTCAAGTTAAGCATGCGACCTGGAAGTAGTGCTGTGGGTCACACACTGGTCTGAACCCAAATAGACCATAGCAATTTCCCTGGCTATGCTATAGCCTAAAGCCTGTGCAGTTGGTGCATGTTGCAGATCTACTGCACTAGGTGAGGTGTTAAACCTCTTACATACAGTGCCCCCACACTTCACCAATGTCCACAAAGGGCTCCCAGCTGCCATGGCAGTCCATCACTTCCTGACTGCTGGTTGCTATAGCAGCAGTCAACTCAGCCCCAACTACACGCTTGTTCACTCACTGAATAAAACAGCAACAACCCTACAGCGTTAAGGTAAAAAATAAAACATGCACAGCTTCAGAACAGTCAGGGTTGTGCTGTCTCACAGTATAAGACTGTTTCACAGTACTCTGCCCTGATTCAATGAATTAGGGTGTGTTCCACCATCTTTGTATAATATCTAGTGTTCATGCTCATATAACTGTATAATCATGTAACACATTCGACCCTGCTTCTGTTCACTGTTTGTATTTTGAAAATGCTTAATAAACAGTTTCACTGCAAAAAAGGAAAAATACAGAGCGGGTAACTCCATCTTGGAATTCCAGTGACATCATAAACCTCTTGAGCTTCATTCTCCAGGATTATGATGTCATTGGAATCCCTCGATTGAGTTACAGGTCCATAACAGATAGAGAGCCATCTGTTATTCTAGTTATAATAAAGCAATAAAATGGCAGAGGTGCTGTATTCTCTTCCCATTAGAACATAATTTCAGTGCTAGCAGGTGCACATTTTTTCTCATTACAGAATGCTTCAAGTGGATTTTGACAGATTCTACTTCATCAGCAGGGCACTAAGCTCACAACATTCATTCCATTTGGTCACTTCTGTTTTTAGAGTTTACCCTATGGCATTAACAGTAATACAGAACATTTTCAGCACAAAATAACAGAAGTGCAGCAGGGTCACTCAAGGGCAGCTGAACATACCGATTACATTTTTATTAATGGCAAAACAGAAGAGGAACATGAGTGCCCTAGTCTCACATTGAGCATTAGAGAGTCTGCAGAACTACAGCTTAACAAATGAAAATGTACAGTATGCAGAAAGAGAAACAGCACCCCCCAATATATATACAAATGTACAACCTACCCTTACTTGTTGGACACCCACATAACCTCTCTAATATATACTGTAGACAGATGCCACACATAGACACACACACACACACACACACCCTTGTATTTGGTAAAACCTTTTTTGTTTAGTAAAGAGCTGGGCTTGGGAGATGAGCCGTTACCTCAGGGCTTGGGGAGATGAGCTGTTACCTTGTGTGTGTGTGTGTACACCAGAAGTTCAGTAAGGAGGTACAAGAAGGACAGAATACTGCTGGACAGAATACTGCTAAGTTCTTTTTTTTATCTTCTTTTTATGTGTTAAAATATAGTTACAGTTTGTGGTTTGTATGTCATTTCTTTATTGCACAGTTGATGTGTGCGAGTGGGGATCGGCAGTGGTGCCGAGCGGGACATCAGCAGCAGTGGCACAGGTTGTTTTAGTAGTAATGAATTGTGTTATTTTATTTTACGTTGACAAAGCTGTCTTATGTGGCGAGTAGCAGAACTTTTACTTTGTGGCACATAAAGTCGGGTTGGGGGTGAGAGCTCTCTGACTCGCTAAGAAAGGAAAAAAAATGGTAGCTGGTCAGATCGAAAATTCAGGGTGCCCAAGTAACCCTTAGTAATGCAGCACCCTGAATGGGCACTTGTTTTTCACAGGGCAATATCGAGAAATACCCACATGGTAATGGCAATGGAACTCTGCTAACCAATCAGGATGCTAGCATTCCCATTGTCATTTCCTAATGCAAGGTATTTTCTGAGTCTATTTTGAATAGTTCTAAATTATCTCGACTTACTATTGAGATAGGTAGAGAGTTATATACTCCAACTATTCATTGTGTACAGAACTGCTTTCTTTGTTCATTTTGAAATTATTCATTTTTAGTTCTTCATTATGTTTTGCATTTTCAAAGGTTGATTTTCTGTAAGTTAGTACTATAGTGGTCAACAGATCTGGGTCTTTACGTGATACATCATCCACAGGTCACCCCTCAACCTTCTTTTATCCAAGGTGGCAGTATAGCACAGTGGTTTAAGGCTCTGAACTGCAAACTTGGAGACCTAGGTTTGAATCCCACCGCCCCCACTTGCATACTGTGTGACCCTGAGCAAGTCACTTAACTTCCTTGTGCTCCCAGGTCGCACCTGTAAACAAGCTACAGCTTAGTGTGCCTCTCCTGGTTAAACGAAACAAAAAAACTATGGAGGTTTAGTTCCTCTAGCCTATCCCTATACTCCAGCTCACTTGGTGTGTATGTTGTACTTTCTCTGTTACATTTCTCTCCAATACCTGTGCCTCCACCACCACCCTGAAGAGAGAACCATAATCCAATACTGGTCTGACATAGGTAGCGTATAATGGTAACAAGATACTTCTGGAGCATTCAGTAAAACGGCATCTGACAGAATTTAGAATAAAGTTGGCTTTAATTTCTAATGTCTTACAATGACTCTTCAGTGACTATTATTATTTAAAATCTGAATTGATTATGAGTCCCAGATCTCTTACTGAATTTGTTGTCCTTAGTTGTTCTCCCTTTATCATATAACTGTACTCCAAAAAGACTGGCACTATGTGCTTGAATGCTGTGGTTTGTTTTTTAATTAATAAAAGTTTATGTTTATTTGTAACTAAGCCATGGAGTCACATTTTTCTTTGCTGATGTGTGCCAGTCTTTTTGGAGTATGATTGCTTGGCTGACTAACCATCATCCTTGTGTATACTTTCTAGTGGAGCTGAGCATATAATTGTAATTCATGCTATTTTTACCCAGATTCATTACCTCATATTTTCCCTTCAATAAAAATCATGCACCTGGCCATCTCTTCATCGCAGTGGTAGAGCTACTGGTCATGATGTCGGTGAGCCAAGTTTGGAAGCACACTTGGGGCATTTGAAGGTCAGCCGGGGGAAGAGGATCAATCATCCATAGGACTGATCTCCTTCTCCTCCTGGGGGAGAGTTTGCAGGGCCTGGAGTCTGTCTGGCCACAAGAAGAAGCTAGGGGACATGCCCCCAGGACTGCCTAGAGAGACTGGAGGGGCAAGGCGGTTGTAACAGCTTCGTAGGACTGTTTTAATATGATGATAGTAAAAAATAATTAGCTTCTGCTCATTTTATAAAACCGGTTGTAAGGACCTGGGTTCTGTTCCTGGGGTTGGTAGGTGCTGCCAGATAGATAAAGGGAGCCCCCTGCAGCAGAAATTAAGAGCAGTATCAGTAACCAAAATTTAGAATATGTAAATAATAAGCATTTTAAAATAGATCAGCTGTCAGTGTCAGTGTGAGAATATCATTAATGATCAAAGGAGGATGCAGCATGGGGGAGTATAGAAAGCACTACATATATGAATCCTATGTGCTTCTCTAAATCCTGATATTGTGGAGAAATTTTGAGAACAAATTTTAAAATGATCTCAAAATAACTGAAAATTAAATTTTGATTAAATGTTTGGCAACCCATAATTCTGCCCCCTTTCCATCCACAACTCTGAAATTGGTACACATTTGTAAGCCATGGGGTACTGCATATGTTCCAAATTTGGTGTTATTTTGATGTGTACATTTAAAATTATAGTGAAATAACTGGAATGTAAAATTTTGTGAAATTCTGTTGAATTTTCATGAAATTTTGCAGAATTCCGCAGAATCAGAATGGTCATTCCATGGGCGTTCCGTGGGTGGAATTTTATATTCTGCACAGCTCTGACAGAGAGTGTGCTTATTCTGGGTCTAAAGTCTATGTGCTGGAGGGCTAGTGGGTGTTAAATCAGGATATGTAGTTTTAAAATTAGAGGGAACTAACCAAAATTGCAATTTTGGCAATACGTTTGGCAGGCTATAACGCAGTTCCATTTCAAGCTAGAAACCTGAAATTACGTGCATATAGAAATGCAGTAGTATCCTGTATACCTGGCAATTTTTGTAATATTTCAATGAATAGTGTCAAACTTATACTAAAATTACAGAAAAATTTTGGCAAAATATTTGACTGCCTATAACTCGGCTCCCATTAAAGCTTGAAACTTAAAACATGGTACATATATGAATTCTATGTGCTTCTCTAAATCTTGATATTGTGGAGAAATTTTGAGCCAATATTTTAAAATTATCTCAAAATAACTGAAAATAAAATTTTGATTAAATGCTTGGCCACCCATAACTCTGTCCCCTTTCCATCTACAACTCTGAAATTGGTACAAGTTTGTAAGCCATGGGGTACTGCATATGTTCAAAATTTAGTGTTACATAGATACATAGATACATAGACAGTGTCGGCAGATAAGGGCCTATGGCCCACCCAGTCTGCCCATTTAAGTTTGTAAGTTCAGTTTATGTTTTCCAGGAAGTCTGTTGCCCCTTACCCCTGATCTCCAGAATTCCTTTATGTCTATCCCATGCATTCTTAAATCCCGTGATTGTTTCAGCCCCCACCACTTCCTCTGGCAGGGTGTTCCACTTGTCCACCACCTGCTCTGTGAAGAAATTCTTCCTCACGCTTCTCTGAATCGTCCTCCTCCAACTTCATCCCATGCCCTCTAGTCCTGGAACATCTTTTTCACTTAAAATAGTGCATTCCTGCACCCTGTTCCTCCCTGAAGATACTTGTATGTCTCTATCATATCCCCTCTCTCCCTCCTCTCCTCCAGGGAGTACATGTTCAGTGCCTTCAACCTGTCCTCATAGGACTTGTGATGCAATCCATGCACCATCTTTGTTGCCCTCCTCTGAACCTTCTCTACCCTGTCTATGTCCTTACGTAGGTAAGGTCTCCAGAACTGCACAGTGTACTCCAGGTGCGGCCTCACTAGTGTCTTGTATAGTGGAATTATGACCTCCCTTTTCCTGCTGGTGATGCAGCAACTGGTGTGTTATTTTGATATGTACATTTAAAATTATTCTGAAATAACTGAAATGTAAAATTTTGTGAAATTCTATGGAATTTTAGTGAAACTTCCACAGAATTCCACGGAATCAGAATGGTCATTCCATGGGCAGAATTTAATATTCTGGACAGGTCTGCCAGAGAGGGTGCTTATCCTGGGTCTAAAGTGTGTGTGCTGGAGGGCTGGTAGGCAGTGAGTGCCTGCAGTCTTCAGGGGTAAAATGAATGCGCTGGCAGGATGGTGGGTGGTGTGTGCCTGCAGTCTCCAAGGAAAAAAGTAGTGGAGAAATGTGCCCTGCTGGGAAGGAGAAAAAGAAGGTAGTGGGGTGATGTGTCCTGTTGGGAAAGAGAAAAAGAAATAAGGCAGTGGGGTGGTGTGCTCTTCTGGGAAAGAATAGAAGAAAAGAAAGTCTGTTCAACTGCAAATGTTCATGTTTATTTGTTTTACAGTTTTATGCAAAAGGTGTGTTGTGTCATTGTGGCTGTACAAGCAACTTTTTTACCTTTTCAATAAAATGTACCTTTTCTTTTTTCACTAACCCAAGTGTCAGTGTCCTTGTTTATAGAGCCAGTGTCTCACGTTCCTGCAGGTCTCCAGGTCAGTCCAGTGCAACATCCTCTGCCCTTGGCAGCTCTCAGCTACACCAGTTGGGGAGGCAAGGTATAGTATACAGGTAGTACTCAATTGGTGAGGCATTGTAGAGGGGAAAGGGATAAGAAATTCATGATGACACTCTTTACTGTGTTAAATGGTCTCAGCTGTGGCCAGAGATTAATGCAGTAGGGTCCGCCATGTCGTCACAAAGTGACAACGTGCAGTACATGGAGCATGAGGCAAACATCATTGCGCCATTGCATGCAGTGCTACTCAGATGGGACAACAGAAACTGTGCCGACCAGTAGGATGATGCTAGCCTCCTGCAGGCTATGCACTTGGCTAACAGGCACTGTCTGTGCAAACCAGATCCTGATTCCAGTGTGGATTGGGGACACCACTGACACCAGTGGGGGGGGGGGGCAGGCCCTGGAGCAGAAACCTAGAAGATGATGGCAGATAAGAACCACATGGCCCACCTAATCTGCCCAAACTGCCCAAATTGCCCATCCACCTTACTCTTACTATCTCTACTTGTCCTACAGTTATCCCCCTCTCCTGCCTTCTATCTAAAATTCCCCTGTGCCTATCCTAAATGTGCTTAAACCCTTCCACTGTCTTTGCCCCCACCACCTCCCCTGGAGGCTGTTCCACTCATCCACCACCTACTCAAAAAAAGAACTTCTTCACATTTTCCCTTAGCCTCTCCCTCTCCAGCCTCACTAAATGCCCCCTTGTCCATAAGCATCTCTGATGATGGAAGATGCTTTCCACCTGCCCTTTGTTTATACCTGAGAGGTGTCTGAAAGTCTCTATCAAGTCACCCCTCTCCCTCCTGTCTTCCAGTAACTAAATGTTCAATTCCCTGAGTCTTTTGTCATAGGATCTCTTATGCAGGTCTGTCACCATTTTGGTTGCCCTCATTTGAACCGCCTCCACCCTGACTGTGTCCTTTCTATGATGAGGTCTCCTGAACTGGACACGGTACTCCAGGTGAGTCTCACCAACCTTCCCAGCTGAGGTGCATACAACAGGGGTTCCCAGAGCGCCTTAAGAGGTAAAGCCTTCTTCCTTCCAGCGTACTTGTGGAGAGGTGTTAATGCATTGATGCTGTGCAATGACTGCCCCAGCCACCCTCCCACCCAAGCTTGGCTCTACATTTATTGCTGCAGCCAGGTCATGTGACATGTCACAGGATCTCTCCTTCCAGTTTCTAAGTGTCCACTTTCCCATTTGTAGCTTATACTCTCTCAAAGGAGGTGGCAGGGATGGTTAAGGAGAAAAGGATAGCATTCAGGAAATATAAGGAAACACAGAAGAAGCAGGACAGAGAACTTTATCAGTTAAAGCAGAAGGAGGCAGGGAAGGCAGTCAGAATAGCAAAGGTGCAAACTGAGGAAAAGATAGCCAACTCTGTTAAGAAGGGGGCTAAAACCTTTTATAGGTACATTAGGGAGCGAAGAAAGACCAAGGGAAGGATACAGAGACTTAATAAAGGGGAAGGAATGTGGGCAGAGGGTGACAGTGAAAAAGCAGGGATACTGAACTAATATTTCTGCTCAGTATTCACAACAGATGAGGAGGGTGAGGTGCCTAAATCAAACAAGGGAGAAACTCTGAATAGGGGGGTTGCTACCAGTCCATTCACAGAAGAAAGGGTTTTGAAAGTACTTTTGAAACTGAGGGTGGACAAAGCAATGGGGCCTGATGGGATTCACCCAAGAATATTAAAAGAACTAAGGGTAAAACTAGTAACACCACTGACTACTCTCTAACAAATAATGGGAGGATGGAGTGGTACCTGACGACTGGAGGAGGGCAAATCTGATTCTACTTCACAAAAGTAGGAGCAGGGCAGTGGCAGGAAACTACAGACCAGTTAGTTTGACTTCAGTGGTAGGGAAAATGATGGTATCACTTCTGAAGGAAAGAATTATTGAGTACCCAGAGGCCAGTGGGGCACAGGACCCAAGACAGGATGGTTTCACAGCAGGAAGGTCATGTCAGATGAACCTAATAGATTTCTTTGACTGGGTGACCAAAGCAGTAGACCAGGGAGTGGCTGTGGATATGGCCTACCTAGATTTTAGCAAGGCATTTGACACAGTCTCACACAAAAGATTAATATACAAGTTAGCCAGCCTTGGAGTGGGTTCCAAGGTAGTAGCCTGGATAAAAAACTGGCTGAACAACAGGACGCAAAGGGTAATAGTAAATGGAGTCCACAGTGAAGAAAGGAAGGTAACTAGTGGGGTACCACAGGGTTCGGTACTGGGACCAGTCCTCTTTAATATCTTTATAAGTGACATTGGAGATCACTGGAAGGAAAGATATGCCTCTTTGCAGATGACACAAAGATCTGCAACAGGGTTGATATACAGGGTGGGGTGGAAAGAAAGAAAAGGGGCTTGGCAAGGTTGGAGGAAGGGTCAAATATGTGGCAGCTCAGATTCAATGCAAAAAAGTGCAAGGTAATGCATCTGGGAAACAAAAACCCAGAGGAAAAGTACACAATGGGGGGTGAGTTAATAACAACAACAAAAATTGAAAGAGACCAAGGAGTAATTATACTAGATGACCTAAAGGTGGGCAAGCAATGTGAGAAGGCAGTAAGGAGGGCTGGGGATACTGGGATGCATAGGGAGAGGCATCATCAGTAGAAAACAGGAAGTTGTTATTTCTCTCTCTACAGACAGTTAATGAGACCTCATCTGGAGTACTGCGTGCAGTTCTGGAGACCCCATCTCCGCAAAGACATAGACAGAGTGGAGGCTGTTCAGAGGAGGGCAACCAAAATGGTGCAAGGTCTGCACCAGAAGACATACAAGGCGAGACTAAAGCAGCTTAATATGTATACCCTTGAGAAAAGGAGGGAAAGGGGGGACACAATAGAAACGTTCAAGTATCTTAAGGGAATTAACAAGGTACAAGAGGGTAGTATCTTTCTGAACAAGAGATGTGTAAGAACAAGGGGGCACAATTTAAGATAGAGGGGGGACGGCTCAGAGGTAATGTTAGAAAGTATTTTTTTTACAGAGAGAGTTGTGGATGCATGAAACAGCCTTCCTGAGGAGGTTGTGGAGTCATGAACAATGGGAGAATTCAAGAATGCATTGGACAGGCATACAGCAGGTCTAGAGGGGGGCAGGAGGAAGTAAGCTGTTGATTAACTAGAATCTGCAGCTTATCCATCAGGTAGGGGAAATAGGCAGACTGGGTGGGCCAAGTGGTCCTTATTTGCCGTCAAGTTCTGTTTCTATGTTTCTATGACCACTGCACTGCCCTTGCTGGTACCACTCCATCCACTCCCCTCATCTCCACTTCCTATTTACAGCAAATATCAATTCCTGTCTACCAGCACAAATACCATCTCTGCTGCCTCTTGAAGCCTTGCCTGGTTGGTCGGCTCTAACTAAGCCTCCACCTGCGGTGCTAAGCTGGTCTGCCTGGAAGAAAGCTCCTCTAACCTGCAAAGTTCAGGCCAAATTGGGTGCTGCCTTGAGCACGAATACTATCTCTGCTGCCTCCCGAAGCCTTGCCCAGTTGGTCAGCTCTATCTAAGCCTACACCTGCGCTGCTCAGCTGGTTTGCCTGGAAGAAAGCTCCACTACTCTGCAAAGTGCAGGCCCACATTGGGTGCTGTCTCCAGCACGAATACTATCTCTGCTGCCTCCCGAAGCCTTGCCCAGTCGGTGGGCTCTAACTAAGCCTCTACTTGTGCTGCTCAGCTGGTCTGCCTGGAAGAAAGCTCCTCTACCCGGCAAAGTGCAGGCTCAAACTGGGTGCTGCCTCCAGCACAAATACCATCTCTCTGCTGCCTCTTGAAGCCTTGCCTGGTTGGTCGGCTCTAACTAAGCCTCCACCTGCGCTGCTCAGCTGGTCTGCCTGGAAGAAAGCTCCTCTACCCTGGAAAGTACAGGACCAAATTGGGTGCTGCCTTCAGCATGAATACTATCTCTGCTGCCTCCCGAAGCTTTGCCCAGTTGGTCGGCTCTAACTAAGCCTCCACCAGCGCTGCTACGCTGGTCTGCCTGGAAGAAAGCTCCTCTACCAAGCAAAGGCCCACATTGGGCACTGCCTCGAGCACGAATACTATCTCTGCTGACTCCCGAAGCTTTGCCCGGTTGGTTGGCTCTAACTAAGCCTCCACTAGCGCTGCTACACTGGTCTGCCTGGAAAGAAAGCTCATCCACACTGCAAAGTGAAGGCCCAAATTGGGTGCTGCTTCCAGCATGAATACTGTCTCTGCTGCCTCCCGAAGCCTTGCCCAGTTGGTCGGCTCTAACTAAGCCTCAACCTGCACTGCTCAGCTGGTCTGCCTGGAAGAAAGCTCCTCTTCCTTGGAAAGTGTAGGACCAAATTGGGCACTGCATCCAGCATGAATACTATCTCTGCTGCCTCCCAAAGCCTTGCCCGGTTGGTTGGCTCTAACTAAGCCTCCACCTGCACTGCTCTGCTAGTCTGTCTGGGAGAAAACTCCTCTAACCTGCAAAGTGCAGGCCCAAATTGAGTGCTGTCTCCAGCATTAATACTATCTCTGCTGCCTCCCGAAGTCTTACCAGGTTGGTCGGCTCTAACTAAGCCTCCACCAGCGCTGCTCGGCTGGTCTGCCTGGAAGAAAGCTCCTCCACACTGCAAAGTGCAAGCACAAATTGAGTGCTGCCTCCAGCAAGAATACTGTGTCTGCTGCCTCCCGAAGCCTTGCCCAGTCGGTGGGCTCTAACTAAGCCTCTACTTGTGCTGCTCAGCTGGTCTGCCTGAAAGAAAGCTCCTCTGTCCTGCATAGTGCAGGCCAAAATTGGGTGCTGCCTCCAGCATGAATACTGTGTCTGCTGCCTCCGAAAGCCTTGCCCGGTTGGTCGGCTCTAACTATGCCTCCAACTGCGCTGCTCAGCTGGTCTGCCTGGAAGAAAGCTCCTCTACCCAGCAATGGTATGACAGGACTCAGCAATCAGGTTCAATTTTTGGCATGTTCCACTGCCACATCCTGTCTGGACACTGCCCTCTGTTGCTGCATCTTGAGTTGCTTTTCCCCTGGCTCATTTTTTCTGCTGCCACAACTGCTCCTTATACTTAAAATGACTGTTTTCCATTAGCAGGTTATACAGATCTGCCACTAGAGGGATCTTGCTCTTTCATTTAAAAAAGTCTACCCTCTTAAAGTCACAGTTGTTTTACTTGCTATTTACCCTCTTTGTACTGCCTCCCTACTAAATCCTATTTGCCAAAATTTTCACCCAGGATTATTTCAGCCTTCTGTACTGATTCAAATTGGGAATTTCTATTTTGGGGAAATGCTTATATTATACTGCTTCTAATTTGGAAATTTGGGGATTTTGTCTTTGGGAAATGTTTTACTGTTTAAAGTTGATTGAACTCCTGTGAAGTTTCCTCCCCCCACCCCTCCTCCTACCTTAGTTAAATACCCTCTAGCTCCGCCCCTCTTCCTCACGCTCCACCCTCAATTGCCCGCTGGTCCCTCCTATTGACCTACAACACTTGCTTGCCTTTTCTCTTCCTTTCTGTCCCGCCTAGCTCCAGCCTACACTGCTCTCTCTCTCCCCAGCTGCTCACATACCCCATCCTCACCATTTCCTGCTCACTCTCAGTTCTCTTTTCACTTCCTCTCCCTGCCTGTTTCTTTTCTTTCACCCTACACCAGCTATGAGTTCCATCCCCCACCTGCTCCTTTCCTTTCTCTCCCTCCTTGTCCTTCCTGCCTTGTTCTCTCTCCCAGGCCCCTGCCACCCCCACCCTGTACCCACTATCTACTTAATCAATACCAGCAGCACATTGGGAATGCTCCACTTCTTGACTAATCCTCCCCATGGGCCTCCACTTGGAAATATCTGGCTGCTTCTTAACACCACTAAGATTGGTTTTTATGCCAACCTATTCCTACTGTACCACATTGCATATCATCGAGGCTGTCATATGGACTCTACCTACTGCCCATATGCTACAAGGAAACACAAATTATCACTACTGAACCTGCGTCTCTGTTCAATGAAGCTCCTCCTACTTCTCCTATTGATCTTGGGCAATGTCCATCTGAACCCTGGCCAAGGCTGTTCAAGCCTTCTGAAAAAATCAGGGGCCTTCACCATCACAACCATTAACATCTGCAGCTTGTTACCAAAGCTTGATGCACTCCAAGCCTTTATCAGCTAACATAATTCTGACATCCTTGCTGTAGTTGAAACATGGCTGACACCAAAAGTTCCTGATCTGGCAATTACCTTACAGGGCTACAATGTTTTCAGACTGGACTGTGTCTCTAAAAGGAGAGGGGGCTGTGCCATCAACATTAAGGATAATCTCATGGGGCACCTTGTTCCAACCCCCATCCCTGCCTCCTTGTCCCAGCGTCTACCCATTAAAATTCTTCTAGGTCCCAATCAAAAAGCCCTCATCATCATCTCTGTATATGTTCCACCTCGAGATCAAGATCTTGGCATCAAAGAAGTTCTTAACTTCATCAGCTCCCAACCTCCTGGCTCTGAGCACATTCTGCTTGCTGATTTCAATATAAACTGGCTCGCATCTGATGTCTACACTCATAAGGATGCCCTTGCAGCTGCCAGCCTCTCACAATTGGTCACCACACCAACTCAGATACATTACAAAACTGGCAGCAGTACCCTGCTGGACTGGGTTCTCACCAATCACCCTACCAGGATCTTTCATACCTCTGTTCTCCCAGACTCTCTCAGTGATCACTTCCCGGTTATATGTGAATGGTCTAATACATTTCTAAAGCCACCCCCCTATAACCACTACCAGCAGAGTCCTCCTCCGTGGTCAACTTACCCATCTCAAACAGTACCTATCCTTGCAAGACTGGCTGCCCATCTATAAGGTGACGGATGTTAACCTAGCCCTTGGCTACTTCATCACAGCCTGCAATAAGGCCTGTGACCTCTTCGATCCTTCAATAAAATGGAAAACAAAAGCCCTCTGTAACCCTTGGATAACTGTGGAGTTCCTTTCCCAGCTGAAACCTTGGAACCACCTGTGGGCAGTGGCTAAAGCCACAGGCAAGCAATCTGACATTCAAAAATACAAACATGCCCGTAATGCCTGCACAAAATCCATTTGTCTCATGAAAAGCTCATATTATAAGGACATCCTCACCAACACCTGTGGAAATGGTCGTGCTTTCTGGGACAATATCAAGGACATTACTGGGAAACAATCAAAGTCCCCTTCAGCCATGTTAATTGTTGAAGGGTCCACTACCCTTGATCCCATGGTCATTGCAAATACCTTTAACATGGCTTTCGCTGACCTCAGTACTGTTTTACAACCTGATTTCTTCACAGTCAGTCGAGCCCCCTCTAACATACCCTGCACTCTGTCAAACCACCCTCATTTTTACTTTAGGGAGATTAAAGATGAATGAAGCTCACCGCCACATCGCCTCAGCCATCTCCACTTCCAGAATCAACAGTGACACCCCGGACCTTAAGCTGCTATCTCTTACACTTGATGAGGTCCTCAGTCCCCTAACTAAAATTCTTAACCTCTCTCTCCACACCAGTACATTCCCTGACATATGGAAAACTGCCACTGTGACCCTGGTCCACAAAAGAGGGGATAAGACCTGCCACTCTACAGCCCGATCTCCATATTGCCACCACTGTCCAAGGCCCTAGAGATGATTGTTGTAGACCAGCTCACTGATTATTTGGACAAATATAATATTCTGTGCACAGAACAGCACAGTTTTAGAAATGGGCATAGTACCACCACTGCCCTGCTTGCATTTACTGGTGCAGTGCATTGTTCCCTTGATAAAGGTCTTCTTACCTGGGCTGTCTTCATCGACCCTTCGAAAGCATTTGACACGGGTCCATCATCAGCTGCTGTATGACCAACTACACCTTGCTGGCCTCGCACCGGACTCAGCCCGCTGGTTCAGAAGCTACCTTGATAACCGCTCTCAAAGAATAAAAATTGACAGTGCTACCTCAGACACCTTGCCTGTCTGCTCCAGAGTCCCTCATGGGTCCATACTGGGCCCTCTTCTTTTCAGCCTCTTTTTAAACTCCCTACCACAATCCTGCTTGGAACAAATCATCCTGTATGCTGATGATGCTGTTGTCTTTTCTACACACAAGGACCTTTCACCACTACAACACAGCCTCCAACTCGGATTCAGTGCCATTGAAACATGGTTCTCCAATCATAAACTAGTCCTCAATCACAAGAAAACCAAGTCATTGCTATTCTGCAGTTCACATAACCATTACAAGCAACACCCCCTTGCCATCTCCAAGCCGGGGACTGTCCTCGAACAAGTTTACTCATTCAAATACCTAGGGATTCTGCTTGACCCCAATCTCTCCTATATGGCTCACATTGACATTGTGGCTAAAGCTGCCAACACATGCCTTGGATTACTCTACAAGCACAGGCAGCACCTCACCCCAGAAGCCCAGAAGATTGCTGTCCAGAGCTCTGTAGTGTCAATTATTGATTATGGCCTTATTATCTATGGCTCTGCCACGACGTCTGCCCTCCGACGTATAACAACTGCACTTAGCGAAGCATGCCAACTCACAGCTGGTGCCCACTGCCTCACCCACACCTGTGCCCTTTATGAACAATGCAGATGGCTCCAACTCTCCAACCATATAAAGCATCTCACATGTGCTATGGCAGGAAAAATCAACCTTGGCCTCACACCCGCCTGGTGTTACTGCCTTCTTACATCAAAACACCAACCGACAGAACACCAGGAGCTTGACAACCCAGATTCTACAAGTTCCTCACAGTCGAACTATGCAGGGCCAACACTCCCTCGCCTATAGGGCTCCTCTTTGGATGAATGGTCTCAGCCACACCATCTCCTCTGCCTCAACACTAGGTCTGTTCAAAACCAGGCGCTGGGCCCATCTCATTGCCTCTAGCTTCTGTGACTGCCTCTCCTAGCTGATGACCTACACAGCTTTAATCCTAACTTATACACTGCTTAACTACAGGCCCCCCAGTCCCCCTTCCCTCAGCTCCTGAAACACCACTTCAAATCTCAGGTTTTCATACCACCTCATTAGTCTCTTCTTGCCCCATTATAGCACTTATTTTCCCCCTCACCCCGCCCCCTTTTTCTCTTCTATCACTCCTTCCCATTTATTTTTCGACAAATGCCTCCGGCTGCATCTTCATCCTCCCCATCTTCTCTCATCCCTGTTTCTCTGCCACCCCCGGGCGCCTGACCCTACCCATTCCTTGTGGGCACTTGTGTCCTAGCTGTGTTCACCATTTTACTATAGCTGCCTCTGTTAACTACCTACACCTTTCCTCCTCTACACCTTACTCTTCCTATAATTGACCCCTTTCAATAGCACTGTTGTACATAAATTGTTTACTGTCATTTCACTGTTGCTTCCTTATTGTTTGTTATTTCTGACGTGGAACCTTTGTAAAAGAGTCTTGGCTTAAAGGTACTTGTAATCCTAGAATAAATAAAATAAAAATAAAAATAGTAGGCACCATAGTTCCCTCTTAGTCCTTTTTGCTGCCTCCCTCACCACTCTGTGTTCTCGCCTAATCTCTATTCACTCTCCTTCTACCCATTGTTTCACTACTGTCTTCTGCAGCTTTCAAATGCTGTATCCCAAGTCAGCAGCCCTACCACTAGATCAAAAACCAGGCCAATATTGCTATCTGATTCAAAGCTCTTAAGCCTTTTTGTCTCCATGCTCGGCAAACATACTTATTTTCTGTCCCACTACAGGTCTCAAACCCTGTACTTTTGCCACAAGAGTCAGCAGCTCTACCATTAAACCAACAGATCAGGCTAATTTATTATTAGTTTTTAAGGCTCTCAAAGCTTCTGACTCCATAGTCTGCTAAAATAATTTTCTTCAGTCCCACTGCAGGCCTCAAACCCTATACTTTTACCACTAAAGTCAGCCGCTCTGCCACTGAGTCTACAAGTCAAGCTAATTTCCATTGGTTTGTTTTAAAGCTATTACAGCTTTTTGCGCCCCCAACCACTTTGTTCTGCCTCCAAGGCTACCTAGGCACCATGTCTGTTACCTTCCTCTTTATGTGCCTCATCTTCATAACCACCCTGGGGTTCACCTCCCACCAGCCAGACCTCACCCCATGCCCTTTGTGAACTGCACCTTTGCATCTCTCCAGAATCATCCTTCCCCCCTACCTTGTCATCGCACACTGGACCCCTACGTCCACCTCCTAGCTGCTCTCCCCACCCCTCCAACTACCCTGGCCCCCCACTGGCTCCACCTCATGTGTCTTCCCAACCCTCCAAACTCTGCCCATCCCCTGCTCCACTACATCCTCCCCCTCCTCTCAAAGTACTTCCAAAAAGTTAACCAGCTGCCACACTATGGTCAGAACCTTGGTCTTTCTATTACTCCTTGTGATAGGGTTACTTAGCTTATTTAGAGACCTTTTCTTCTTTTTTCTTTACATTTTAGAAGTCTGTTGCAACAGCAAGGTAACTCTTCTGTTTCTCTCTTATTTTCCCCTGCTCTCTGTTCTTCATTAAACTGGTAGGCCACCGGTTTAGTGTTCTCCCTGTCCCTTCTGCCCAGGTCTCTGAATTTCTAGCTTGTAACTCCCGTTACAGTACTTCTCAATAGTGTACACACTCATCTTCACGAACGTTCACACAAAACCCTTTGTGAATGTGCAAACGTCGCAGTAGCGAGTCCGCATCTGAAAATGTGCATAAAAACATTTTTAAAAGCAAATTAAGAACATAGAGGGGGAAATGCTGAATTCAGGGGTATATGTATCACCCAAAACTTCTCTGCTGTGAGCACCCTTATCTCTGTCTGGGCTATCTGAGACAGTGTTTAAGGACGAGTAGAAAAAGTAAACAGAAAAGTCTCAGCATAAATGAAGTGATATGCTGTTGCTATAAAATGTTAAATGCTACATTACTGAGCAGGTTCCCCTCTGACATTGTCTACCTAAAATGAAAGACGAATAAAAATGAAGTGAATTAGGTACCAGGAAAACATATGTACTGTAGCGAGTGGTTTGTAACAAACGCTGTGTAGTGCTCCAGCTCAACCACTCAATTTTTGAGAAAGAAATATTGTGACTTGTATAAGTTGTTTGACAAACAGAAGGTCTCTAGGAGTTAGACAATCCTTATAACAGTGTAGTCAGGAAGAGTGTTTTACCTTCTGTAGCTTGAACTGTTTGTTTTTGATAAGACAATTATAGCGTTCTGTCCCACGCCTACAGGACTCCCCAGTCTATTTCTTGTTCTTTTTAGAGCCGGCCGGCCAAATCAATGATTGTTTTTTGCAGAGAACCTGAGGGAGGAGCCTGTAGATCGTGGAGACAGCCCACATTTTCTTTAAAAAATTGTTTAGGAATAAAATTAATATGTGTAAGGATACCCAGTCTTTTGAATATGCTTAATCATTGTATCTGATTATGAAAGAGTGCAATAAGGCTCACCTAATAAAGAGTTTTATTCTAATTATGCAAGAAAGGTGCCAGCCTGGTGGCACTGAGGGTTGAGGCGCTGGATGCCACACCTCGCGCTGCGCCGGCAACCCGGGTTCGGGAACGAGCCTGGGACATCGGGTCGGCGAGTGGAGAAGGATTGAGCATCCGTTAGACTGCTCTTCTCCTCCAGGGTGGGAGGGGATGCCTCGATGTCCTAGCGGTGGCTGGGGGCTATGGCAGGACATGGGCAGAACTAGAGGGATGTGCTGTGGCAGATGCTGGGAGGGGGCGCGTGCGGTAGCGTGCGTGCTCCGGTCCCTTGGTGTCATAGCACGCCACAGACGTATGGGAGAAAAGGAGGAAAACCCTTGCGAGCTACATGAGAGCCGACAAGCAGCTCCTGCTGGCTTCCACCTGGATGCTGCCCCGGTACTGATAACCCCCTTGGATCCCGTGTGGTGGTCGCGTGCCTAACCCGGCAAACAGATCGTGGTGCAGGTTGGAGGTAAGGGGTTGAGCTTGGGATGTGGGGCAGACTAGGGGTTGGTTGGTCAGGCCAGATTGGGGGGGAACCATCTGTAACACCCCCCCCCAGCCGCAGAGGAGATAAGAAAATGTATAAAAAAAAAAAAAAAAGAAATTATGCAAGAAAGAGAGGGGCTTCCCTGGTTACATGTTGATATAGCACTATAAATGCAGGGAGTCTACTGTTTATAGGTCAGTTCGCTGTAGAGATCAGCAAGGAGCTTACCCCACTCCCCCCTAGTGTTTTCTAGTGGGTGTAAATTGCTTTGTTTTCTAATTGATGTATTCGATGTTCTTTTTCTTTGGATGAACCTATCCTCTTTTAATTTTATTGTTAAACAGTTCGCTTATAAGTATTTTTATTTTTGCTGAATAAAAGCTGCTTTATTTTGATACGTTACAACTGGTGTCCGAGTCTGAATCCATTGAGCCTACTACACTTCTTTCTGGTAATAGCCACCCTAATCCAGGTCCTGCCTCCACCAGTCCACCTACCAGGTCCTCTGGACTCTGCATTGCCTCTTTGAAGATATGCAGCCTGCCAAAACAATTTGCAGCGCTCCAATGTTGGGCCACCTACACCAACCAGACATCATTGCACTAGCTGAGACCTGGCTCCCAAAATCTATTCTTGACACCTTTGTCTCACTCCCTGGTTACACACTATACCAGGAGGACAGGGTGGGAAAACATGGGGGCGGCAGTGTTATCTATGTCAGAGTTAACATTATTGGCCACATGCTCCCACCCCACAAACTCAAAGACAGAGCACAAGCCCAAGAAAGAGGAGCAGTTGGACCACAGTGGGCTCAGGGAGGGTGAGGGTGGTGGAACAGAGGCACATTCCTCCAGTTGTACCTCTCCACAATTTCTATGCCATTCTGGAAAAGTGTGGTTCCTCTATGGAGGCATCCACAGTAGAGACCAAGGAGGATGCTGGGAACCTCCACAAAGGAGACCCACAAGAGGGTGGCATGGAACCCCACAGGGGAAGGAAACAACTCCTGGTGGGGGGCTCCATTGTTAGGAAGGTAGAACTGGGGGAGGAAGGGGAGAGGGAGGTAAGGTGCCTGCCTGGCACCGTGGCTTAGAGGGACAGGGATGGAATCCTCAGGATCATGGGAGCAGCTGCACAGGGGAGGGAGCTCGATGTCATTGTCCACCTAGGAACAAATGATCTGGCTAAGAAAGGGATCAGAACAGTGCAAGAAGCATTTGTGGAGATGGGAAGGGGTCTTAGACAAATAGAACGCAGAGTAACCTTCGCGGAGGTGCTGCCTGTCTATGGCACAGATGAGGCTAGGGTGCTCCACACCATGCGATTCAATCAGTGGTTGAAAATCTGGTGCAGAGCTCAGGGATTTGGCTTCACTGGGGACTGGGAGTCCACCTGGAGGGATGCAGGCCTGTACTGGTATGATGGTCTGCACCTGTCCAGGAGGGGAACCAGGATTCTAGGTGATAGGTTTAAATGTTTCATTGGCAAACATTAAAACTAGCCAAGGAGGGGAGGCACTGGAGAGGAGCAGAGAAATCCTAGCCCCCCCCAAAACATCAGGATACTAAGTGAGGTAGACACCAACATAGGGATGTCGATAGGGAGAAGTGCTGGGGTAAATGGAGAAAGTGACAAATGCAATAAGGACAAGGATGGGGCAAAAAGGGGTAAGGCCATCAAGAAATGGAGGGTAATGAGTACCAACGGCCCTAGTCTGGGCAACAAGCTCCCTGAACTGGTGGCCTTGATGAAAGAGGGATGTCTGGATATCGTAGCAGTCACAGAAACATGTTATACAGAGAACCATGACTGGGATGTTAATATAACAGGGTACCCAACCTACAGGAGAGACAGGGAGGGGAGAAGAGGGGCCGGAGTAGCTCTCTATGTAAGGGAAAGGATAAAAGCAACTGAACAAAAGAGCAAACAGGGAGGAGATGAGGCACTGTGGGTCACCTTAGTGACGGGAAATGGCACCATAATCCACACAGGGGTTGTATACAGACCCCCATGTCAGGGGGAGGGAATGGACAAGAATATGATAGAAGGCATATTTAGGATGGCAGAGAAAGGGGAAATACTGTTGATGGAGGACCTTAAAATACCATATGTCGCTGACCCACTTGGCTAGCGGTAGGATTTCGCCTCACTGACGCAGGTGACCGGTTCGGGGAGCGGACTCGGGTCGCTGGAAGAGGCTTGACGGGGAGAAGGATAGGCGTCCATCGGACTGCTCTCCCTTCTCCGGGGGAGATGGGAAGTGCTCGGAATTGGCGCAACTCCTGGTGGAGACCAGGTGTAGTGCGACTACCAACCTCAACAGTGTGTGCGTCGGAGGTGGGACAGGACACTCCGCTTCATTGCACGTCCCCGCCTCCCGGAAAAAGGAAAATGGGAGTATGCCACCGGGGCCCTTGATGAAGCCAGTCACAGCTTCAATTAGCCCTCAGGCCAGCCCTCTGACCTAGTTTGGCGCCTGCAGCATGTGTCCCAGTGCAGCCGCCACCGTGGGAATGCCACGGGTATCGGAAGGTGCGAGGCTGATGGGAGGGGGTGGAAGCATGACCGCAGATGGTACCGGGCTACCGGCGGCTGGGGCAGAAAATATAAATAGAAAAAAAAAAAATGCCATATGTCAACTGGAGCACCTTTGCTGCAGCCACATCCAAAAGCAGGGCCATTCTCAATGCCCTTCAGGTGGCATGCCTCAGACAGCTAGTTTTGGAACCTGCTCATGAGGGAGCAATCTTAGACCTCATACTCTCAAATAGGGACAGTGAGAGGATCTCAGATCTAGAAGTGGGTAGCCATTTGGGAACAAGTGACCACCAAACAGTGTGGTTCACGATAAACTCAGCTACAGAGTCAAGCCATACAAAAGTGGACTTCAGGAGGGCTGACTTTGGCAAGATGGGAGAGTGCCTTAGAAAAGCACTAGCAAACAGGCTAGAAGGAGGGGTGGAGCAACAAAGGGGAAATATCAAAACTGCCATCACAGAGGCAACAAGCCTTTGTGTGAAGCAAATAAACAAATCAAAATGAAAGAAAAAACCACTATGGTTCTCAAAAGAGGTGGCGGTGAAGGTTCGGGAGAAAAAGATTTAGGAAGTATAAGGAAACACAGAAGAAGCAGGACAGAGAACTGTACCAGTTAAGGCAGAAGGAAGTAGGGAGGGTGGTCAGAATAGCAAAGGCCCAAACTGAGGAAAAGATAGCCAACTCTGTTAAGAAGGGGGATAAAACCTTTTATAGGTACATCAGGGAGCATAGAAAGACAAAGGGAAGGATAGTGAGGCTGAATAGAATAGATGGTGGGTGGGCAGAGAGGGACAGTGAAAAAGCAGGGATACTGAATGACTACTTCTGTTCAGTATTCACAAAAGAGGAGGTGAGGGAGGTGTCTAAACCAATTAACAGAAGCACTCTGGATAAGGGGGTTGATCCCAGTCCTTTCACAGAAGAAGGGGTTCTGAAAGAACTCCTAAAACTGAAGGTAGACAAAGCAATGGGGCCAGATGGAATTCACCCCAGAATTCTAAAAGAATTAAGCAGAGAACTAGTGACACCACTGACTACCCTTTTTAACAAACCATGGGAGGATGGCAGAGGCGTAGCTACAAGGGTGCAGGAGGTTCAGTCGCACCCAGGCCCATGAGGTTTGAGGGGCCCAAATCATAATTTTGATGTCTATTCAAAACCAGTCAGGCCCTATAACATACCCTTGCACCCAGGCCTTCTGAGAATTTGCTACACTACTAGAGGATGGTGTGGTACATGAGGACTGGAGGAAGGCAGATGCGATTCCCCTTCACAAAAGTGGGAGCAAGACAGAGGCAGAAACTACAGACCTGTCAGTTTGACCTCTGTGGTAGGGAAAGTGATGGAATCACTTCTGAAGGAAAGAATTGTTGAGTACTTAGAGGCCAGTGGGGCACAGCACCCAAGGCAGCATGGATTCACAGTGGGAAGGTCATGTCAGATGAATCTAATTGATTTCTTTGACTGGGTGACCAAAGTAGTAGACCAGGGAGGGGCTGTGGACATGGCCTACCTAGACTTTAGCAAGGCATTTGACACAGTCCCACAAAAAAGACTAATAGACAAATTAACCAGCCTGGGAGTGGGTCCCAGGGTGGTAGCTTGGGAAAAACATTGGCTGGATAACAGGACACAGAAAGTAATTGTAAATGGAGTCCACTCTGAAGAAAGAGGGGTTACTAGTGGGGTACGGCAGGGTTCAGTACTGGGTCCAGTCCTTTTTAATGTCTTTATAAGTGATGTTGCAGAGGGACTGGAAGGAAAAGTATGCCTCTTTGCAGAGGACACAAGGATCTGCAACAGGGCTGATACACAAGGAGGCATGGAAAGCATGAGAAGGGACTTGGCAAGGTTGGTGGAATGGTCAAAAGTATGGCAGCTTGGATTCAATGCAAGGAAGTGCAAAATAATGCACCTGGGAAACCAGGGGAAGATTACACAATGGGGAGGTAGTAACAACAACAAAAATGGAAAGGGACCTGTGGGGTAACCATATCAGATAACCTTAAGGTTGGCAAGCAATGTGAGAAGGCAGTAGGGAGGGCTGGGGGGTTACTGGGATGTATAGGGAGAGGCAACACCAGCAGAAAACAGAAAGTTGTTATCCCCTTGTACAGACAGTTGGTGAGACCTCATCTGGAGTACTGTGTCCAGTTCTGGAGATCCCATCTCCACAAGGAGATAGACAGGATGGAGGCAGTTCAGAGAAGGACAACTAAATTGGTGCAGGGTCTGCAAGAGAAGCCATACGAGAAGAGACTAAAGGAGCTTACTATGTATACCTTTGAGGAAAGGGGGGGGACATGATAGAAATGTTTAAGTACCTCAGTGGAATTAACAAAGTCCAAGAGGGTAGCATCTTTCAGAAAAAGAGATGTGCAAGAACAAGGGGACACAATTTGAAGATAGAAGGGGGATGGCTCAGGGGCAATGTGAGGAAGTATTTTTTCATAGAGAGGGTAGTGGATGCATGGAACAGCCATCTTGAGGAGGTTGTGGGGTCTAAAACTTTGGAAGAATTCAAGAATGCATGGGACAGTCATAAGGCAATGTTTGTGGGGGGTAGGAAGAAATAGCCTGTTGGTTAAATAGGATCTGCAGCTTATCCTCTAGGTAGGGAAATGGGCAGAGTAGGTGGGCCAAGCAGTCCTTACCTGCCATCAAAGTCTATGTTTCTATGTTTCTGTGTTAACCTAAAAATCACCCCAGACCCCTCCAGTAGTCCACTATACCTCACAGTCTCCTACATGCCCCCTAAGAACCAAAAGCCAGCCATCACATCCCTCACTGATTGCCTCTCCAACCTCCTGCACAATGCTGAACAGATACTAGTAGGGGACCTTAAAGCAGCAGTACTATGGAAAAAAAAATGTGCTTTTTTGACAGTTTATTCCCCGTGCCCTGCTAATCATATACCTGGTGATCTTTCTCGCCGGTATTGTACTATCGACGAGTAATTTGCTCAGTTATTCTCTGCTTTTGTTTACATTTCTGCCACTAAGCATGTTGCACTGGAACCACCTCTGCTGCCAACTGCAGATGGGAATGACTTGCAGGGACATCAGGAATGGTCAGCAGAGGATCCCTCTGCTGTTGTCAAAAGACATGATGTGACCTGTAGAAAAAGCACAGCTGAAAATTAGTCAGCCTCCATATTTGTTGTAGCTCTACAACACTTCAAATAAATTGCAAATATCTAAAAAACTAAAGATGACTGGAAAAAAAACATTTACAGGTATGGAAATTGGAACTTTGGCTGCATGCTTAGAGCCAAAAAACAGAATTTTGATAGGTCACTTCCTGATTTCATAGTATTGCTGCTTTAATGTCAACTTCTCTGCCCTTAACATGGTCCAGTTAGTTACCCAGCCTACTAGACTTCATCCTTCTACTGGTACCAGCACCCTCCTGGATATCATTATCTCTAACCACCCCCGCAAAATCCAGGACATAAAAGTACTTCCCGACTCCCTAAGTGATCACTTGCCCATCCTATTCCTATATACCTCCTCCACACCCAAACCCATAGCCCAAACCACCTTCCGAAGGCTTCTCTGCCCAGGGGGGTTAAAAAAACTGAAACAACTACTCGAAAAAATGGACTGGTCCCCCAAAAATATAGCCCCCAGCATTGACATTGCGCTCGATCTGTTCATGCAGGCCTTCACCAAGGCCTGGGACCTCTGTGCTCCACTCATCAAACACTACACCAAAAGACAAAATGCACCATGGATCACCCCCTTCCTACTCCAAAAGCTGAGAGAAAGGGACAATCTCTGGCACAAAGCTACGGAGTTTGGCAGGTTGACTGACAGACAATCCTATAATGCCACATGCAATAGATGCACTCGAGCCATCCGCAAGGCCAAAGCAGACTATTATCAATCGACTCTCACCACCACATGGGGATCTGCACAAAACTTCTGGAGTAATATCAAACAACTTAATTGGAAATCATGCTCCCCACCTCCCTCCCAGCTCTCCATAGACGGCACCATTTCCACTGACCCACTTACCATAGTAAACTGTCTAAACACCACCTTCACAGATCTCAGCACTGTTCTCACCAGTTTTTTCTTTGTCCCTGTGCCCGAATCCCAACCACCAACCCTGCAGTGCCCTCGTTTCCTCCTGTGCAAAATATCCACCCATGAAGCCCGTCCATACCTGCAAAAAGCACTAAACAGCAATAACCCTAGCAATGACCCCATAGATGCCAGGCTCCTTCAACTAGTCCTCGATGAGGTTCTAGTCCCTCTAACAGACCTACTCAACAAATCTCTCTGTCTGGGGCAATTTCCCATTGCCTGGAAGACAGCCATCATTACCCCCATTCATAAATGTGGTGACAAATCCTCACCCAGCAACTATCGAGCCATCTCCATTCCCCCTTCCAAGGCTTTAGAAAAAGTGGTTGCCACTCAGCTCACTGAATACCTAGTCAAGTATAACATACTATGCCCAGAGCAGCATGGCTCCGTTCAGGCCATAGCACTACCACAGCCCCTCCTAGAATTCACCTGCTTTCTACATTCCTCCCTAGACTCCAGTAACATTGCTGGAGCTGTGTTCATAGACCTTTCCAAGGCCTTCTACATGGTTAGCCATCCTCTCCTTCTTGACTTCCTCTTTATTTTTTTATTTTTATTTATTTATCAAGTCTCAGATTACAAATACCTTTGAGCCATGGCTCTTTTACAAAGGTTCCACGTCAGAGAAATACAAATTATGGGGAACATCAAGACAGGCATTACAACAAAGTGGACATTGCAAACAGAGTACAGATTAGTACAGTTAAATACAGTTCAAGGGTAGCATTGTAACAAGGCAGCCAGCGGCATTTGTCAGAGAAAACAGACAACAGATAAGAAGTGCCAGAGTCATAGGGAGAGGGAAAGAGGGTAGGGGGGAGAAGGAATTAAGAACGGTGTCAAGAGGGTGAAAAGTGCAGCATTGGTATACCAAGATGTGAGGGTAGAATCCAGTGAGGAGGGGAGGAGAGGGGTGACAACTAGAGCAGAAAGGGAAGTGGAGAACCAGGTTAAGTTGGGCAGTCACAGGAGCTGTTGGTAGTGAGATAGTCCCGGAGCCTAGTTTTAAACATACCAATAGTTGGGGCAGAGGAGATGGTTGGGCTGAGGCCATTGAACCAGAGTGGTGCTCGATAAGCAAAAGAGCGTTGTCCCTATGAAGTGTGACAGTGGGGGGACTTCAGTAGCTGTAGCGTGGATCTCCTAAGGCACCGTTTGTTAATTCGGTGTTGTAACAGAGTTGAGACCCCAGAAGGTGCAAGGCCAAGGTAGATTTTTTTGACCATGGAGCAGGTGAGAAACTTTATGCGGTTTGATAGTTGGAGCCAGCCGGTCTGAGTGTACAGGTCACAGTGTGGGTGAGACGGTGAGCACCAGTGATGAGCCGACATGCTTTACTTAAGGTAGTTGAGAGGCTAAGGGTTGTGGTTGTGGCGAGCCATAAATGATGAGACCATAGTCTATTACAGAGATCACAGAGCTCAGGACTGCAACCTTCAAAGCTTCTGGCGTGAGGTGTGGTCTGTGTTTGTAGAGGAGACCAAGCCGTGTATTAGCAGCTCTAGCTACATTATCTACATGAAGTCCATAGGAGAGCTTAGGGTCAAGCTGAATCCCTAAGTGTTTGAAGGACACCACCTGATCTAGAGTGTTGCCCTGGGTGGTGGAGATAGCCAAGTGGTGTAGCTTGTGTGGGTTATGAGACTTGCAGAAGAGCATAGATTTGGTTTTCTTGTCATTGAGGACCAGTTTATGATTAAGAAACCCTGACTCTACAGAACTGAAACCAAGTTGAAGGTTGTGTTGAAGAGCTGCAGGATCTTTGTGAGTGGAAAATACAACTCCTCTGCCAACTTGGTTTCTCCTCAGGCCCCCTGGCATGGTGTGCCAGTTACCGCTCCACCCAGTCCCAATGCATCAAAATAAACAGAACACTATCCAACACTCTCCCTGTCTGCTCCAGGGTGCCCCAGGGCTCCATCCTGGGTCCACTTCTTTTCACCCTCTACCTAAACTCCTTGCCAAAGGCCTGCTCCAAAAAAATATTACTGTATGCAGATGATGCAGTGCTCTGTGCCTCGCATCATAAACCCACTCCCCTCCAGGACTCCCTCCAACATGCCTTCTGCCAGGTTGAAACATGGTTCAAGGACCATAGACTAGTCACAAACCTGAAAAAGCCAAAATCAATGATTTTCTCCCACCACCAAAACAAAGCAAAAAGTGCACCTCTCCTCATACTCCCCAGCACCCAGAACCCCCTTGAACAGGTATCCATCTACAAATATCCTGGACTTACCCTTGACTCTGCCTTTACCTTCCATGACCAAATAAACACCCTAGCGGCCTCCACTAACACTCGAATTGGACTCCTTTACCGGCACAGGGACTGCCTCCCTCCTGATGCCCTTAGGCTTGCTATTACTTCCTCAGTATTGTCCCTAGTGAACTATGGGCTGCCTGTGTATGAGGCAGCAGATAATTCCACACTCCAGAAAATTCAGGTCTCCTTCAACAAGGCGTGCAGCCTCCTAACTGGTGCCCCTAGGCTCACCCACAGCTGCTCCCTCTATTCCTCTGTCAGTCTTCTCAACCTCAATGAAATTTCCACTACCAGACCTGCCTACTCACCAAGAAAATCCTGCTCAATCACTCCCCTCCTGGGGTCACCACCTCTCTCCAACTTGCCACCCCCTCTATCTCCACCTGCAACTAGGACAAAGCTATACTGGCAGTACCCAGTGTAAAAATCTTCCTTGCCCTGAGATCCTTCCACTAGAGGGCCCCTGTTTGGTTTAATGTGCTCCCAGCCACCATCACTAGCACACCCAAGATTGCCCATTTCAAAGTTGCTCTCCAAAACCACCTCCTCAATGTCCACTCCTGTAACTGCAACTAGCCTGTGCTCTCATGTCCACAATGGCCCCAACCTCTGACAAAGTTC
Source organism: Neoceratodus forsteri (assembly GCA_016271365.2). Lineage (NCBI taxonomy): Eukaryota > Metazoa > Chordata > Ceratodontiformes > Ceratodontidae > Neoceratodus > Neoceratodus forsteri. The sequence goes on from CM057458.1 coordinate 105,724,313, forward strand.
ATTATGGACTGCAACCTTTTACAACAATGACTGGCCCATAATTGTGTTAGTTGCCATCCATGACACTCCAGACATTACCTCTTGGGTTCCCAACCCACCTGATAGGCTAGTGATGCACATGTGACCCAGATCAAATTTCGCAGTACACCTTGATCCCAGAAGCTCCCCCTGCTTTCCAGTTCAACCTTTGCATCTGAAGAGGCGACAAGCACATCAGGAGTCCCCTGTCAGCAAATTAGCTAAGGTAGGCCAAAAAGCCTGTGGTCTTAATGTGTTTGTTTGGCTAGCTTTAAAAGAATGTGTTTTCATTTGAGAAAAGTCTTTCAAGCCCTTACCATTGAGGGAAGCTTATATTAATCTGTTTTAAAAAAAAACTATTAACTATTCAAATAACAGCAGTGATCTGTCCTATGTTTGTTAGGTCTTTTATACTTGCTATTTTAATTCCAAGTCATTGTTTCTCCTCCATAAGAGCATTAGACATGTTTCTTTGGTGAATCCTGCTCATATTCACATTCAATAAGGGCTTAGCACATTTGTTACCAGTTTATGCAGCTCTGCCTGATTTAAGGAAAAGTTTATTAACAGAGAGAACTTAGGATAAGTTCATTTTCAGAGGGACAATAGTCGAACATTGAGAAATCCAAGGCTCTGATTCCAAATGTGTTAAAAGAAAGATTTAGACTTGCAGTTCGCAAGGTTTTTTACTGTGATCATTGAGGTATGTCCATCCATGCTGCTGCACGTTCTTAGGCCACAATTCTATCCACTGCATGCGTTTCAGTGCGCTCTCCAGCCTTTTGTCTCCCCCTCTCAAGTGGGAGGCTTCTGGCTGCACAATCCATTTATCGTTGGTGTTGCCGCTCCATTACAAGCTTGTTTCCTAACCTCTGGACTCCTCTTCATAAGCGGGACCCAGTCGGATGATTCCCAAGGAAACAAAATGCCTCCTGTGAACTCCCCTCCCTAGCGGATGCCATGTGGGCGCCCCCCCCCACCTATTACCATAGCAGTGGAGTATGGGGATCTCCTGAAAGGCTTCTGATGCAGTCCCTAGCTCAGCGACCACTCGATGAGGCCAATTGTAACATTTCAGGTCCTTTATCTTGTACCCTTGAGCCTTATTGTGGCACACGGCCTACATAGCGGCCTGCTGATGTGCACGCCTCAGCGTTTCACCACGAGACTTCGTGTTTCTCACCAATGCTCTGGACCAGCAACTTCTGGCTCTTCCTTACTTATCTGAATGACATTCTAGTCCACGATGCCTATTCGGGCCTCGTCAATCTTGGCATCCATTTTGGGCAGAATGACTGCCTGTTCCCTAAGCCACCATTTTAGATAGGGACAAGCCATAATATGGGATGGGCTGCATTCTCAGAAGGAAGAAAATAATTCTACCATAGAGAGGCCTTCTCTGCCCCCCCCCACATATAACTATACCTGGGGGACAAGAGCTTAAAAATCTAATTTCCCTATCACTATAGAAAGCCTTTCTATGCTATTTAGGCACACAGTGTTGCCCCACCCTGAAGCTTATAATTTATTACCTATTGTTACGCAATACTTGTTTGAAAATTATCAGATACTGGGCCTACAGATTCACCTCTCGAGCACTATAGCAGCAAGGAGGTCCCTGGCCTTACATACCACAGACCTGAGATATGGGGTTTATTCCCACTGCAATGATCTTAGAGGTATCTTATTATGTATTTTACCTCCCTCCATATATGAATATGTTCTAATGCTCTCCCCACTCATTTTCCCTGTCTTTCTCTCATCCTTTAGATGACGAAGGAAAGAAGTGCACCTCTTGCAGTGCCGCCTTTCTGCCCCACAAACCAGGTCCACATTGCCCCACCTGCGAACACATGGAAAAGGAATTAGAAGCAGAGCAGACCACGAGCATAGACCTGGATACTCAGGGTCCTAGTACATCTGCTTGGATGAACCCGGGGGCAGTACTCATCCAGACCCAGAAAACTACAATTGCTATGATGGAGAGTCAGCAAAACTTCATGTTAAAGGTCATGGAGAAGTTGGAATCTCTGACCAAGTCAAGAACCCCACCAGTGTCAGGGCCAAGCCCTAGCCTTCCCACCCCACCACCGGACAATGATGAAAACAATGCCTCAACCAATCCAGTGGATGAGAACCATGGGGAGGCTCCAGACAAGCTGGAAAACGTAGACTCAGGGGACAACGGCATGAACACAATGCCCAACTGCACCTCCTTGATATCTAAGCTCTGTTCCTTTGACTTGATACCAGGGCTGATGAGGGCCATTAAAACCACCATGGGGTTCGATATGGAGCTGCCAAAACCAGAATTTAAACTTGATCCAATGATCCAACAGAATCAACACGTTAAGGACACCTTCCCAAGCTGTCCAGCCATTGATGACATAATTTCTAAAGAATGGGAATCCAGAGAGCTGGGTCGAATGTCCAACTAAAGGAATATGGACAGGATGTACCCGATACAGCAGGATAAGACAAAACTGTGGTGCACAGCACCGGCAATAGATCCCCAAATTGCAGCACTAAGCAAAAGAACAGTGCCACCGTGTGGCACCATCTCACTTAAAGACCCTACTGACAAGAAAGTGGAAGACATACTAAAGAAGCTGTTTGAGATCGCTGGAATGGCAACAAAAGCAGCAATGTCAGCAATCTACTCAGCCAGAGCTCAAATCCACTGGCTAGAGGAACTAATGGACAAAACTGATCCCAAGTCCAGAGAAGCTGAGCTACTGGAATGCACTCTAGATACAGCAAAGTACCTAGGGGACATGGCCGTGGACAGCCTGAAGTTGGAAGTCAGGGCAGGGGCCCTAACAAACAGGGCTAGGCAGGCCCTATGGTTAAAACTCTGGGAGGTGGATAATGAATCCAAGGCCCTATTGCAAAACCTACCACTGAAGGGGAACAATCTCTTTGGCGAAGACCTAAATGAGTTCCTCAGACTAAAAGAGGAAGGGAAAGATCTTGCCAAGGACAAACAAAGAACCCTGTACTTACCGTCTAACCAGTGCAGGTTTCAAGCACACAACAGATTTCAGCAGAATAAAAAGCAGCTGTACACTAATAATTCCTTTCGAGGGAGAGGCCACAGCAGTGCCTTCAGAGGCACCCTTCAAGGTAACCACTCTTCCTTCAGAGGCCGAAACACCCGATTCAGAGGTAGAGGCAGAGGTGAAAAGCCAAAGCAGTTTTGACTACCACTCTCATGTCGCCATTTCCTACAGCCCTCAACACAATTACCCACCAGTGGGCAGGAGGCTGTCCTTGTTCCTAGAACAATGACAACAGATGACTTCCGACAAGTGGGTCCTAGAGATCATATCTCAAGGATACGCTATAGAGTTTTCAAAGAAATCATGCAGAAACAGAATAGTGCTATCACCCATCTCGAAGAAGAGGGCATCAGCCTACCAGGTACAGGACGTCCTATGGGACCTGCTTGAGAACAGGGCAATCCAACCTGTACCCGACTCCGAGGTAGGCACTGGGATCTACTCCATCTTCTTTCTAGTACGAAAGAAGAATGGAGAATTCAGGCTGATCCTTGATCTAAAATTCTTGAACAAGTTCATCAATATGCCAAAGTTCAAGATGGAAACACACAGAACTACACTGAGGAACATCCAGGAGGGCGTTTACCTCACATCAGTGGACCTGAGGGATGCCTACACCCACATCCCAATCAGGCCCACTCATCAGCAATTTTTTCGATTTCACATACTAGGCCAACACTTCCAGTATCAGGCACTACCCTTCAGTCTGACATTGGCACCAAGGGTGTTCACAAAGGTGTCCATTGTACTGGTGGCCCGACTATGGGAGAAGGAAGTAGCTATTATACCATATCTGGATGATTGGCTAATAAGATCGCACTCCAAACAACAGTTTCAGAGGGACACGGCACAAGTGCTGACTGCTGTCTCACACCACGGCTGCATGGTCAATCAGAGCAAGAGTTTGTTACACCCCTCACAACACATAGAGCACCTCAGTGTGGAAATAAATAAGACAGAGGGAATGGCAAGGTCTTCGTGCAGAAGAATAGACTTGATGATTGCATTAGCCAGAAACCTTCTGGCGACCCTGCAACCAATGTTGGGTCAAGCAGCACAGGTCTTGGGATGCATGGCTTTGTGCATCGACCTAGTTCCATGGGCAAGATGGAACATGCACCCCTTGCAGAACTGTGTCCTATAGCAGGGATCCCCATTGGAGGATGACCTCAACAAGAGGGTAATCCTGCCACAGTCAGTCAGGGAATCATTACGATGGTGGATATATCACCCTCATCTAATGAGAGGCTCCCCACTGGAGTTGACATATCACGTGTCACTGGAAACCAATGCAAGCCTAACTGGTTAGGGAGCATGCTTAGACAGTCGCTCAGCCCAAGGCAGATGGACAAAAGCAGAGGCTAGACTGTCCATCAGCATCCTGGAGATGAAAGCAGTGCTCAATGCCCTGAAAGCATTCAGGTACACTATTCTGGGAAAATCAGTCCAAATAAAGTCCAACAACAAAGTCACGGTGGTGTACATAGCCAAGCGAGGTGGGACACGCAGCAAGGCCATGCTCAGAGAAGCAGCCAAAGTGCTCAGCTGGGCACAGATTCATCTCACCCACATCCATGCCATCCATCTAGCAGGCAAGCTGAATATCAGGGCAGACTGGCTCAGCAGGCAGCAGGTGCACCCAGGGGAATGGCAACTGCACCCAGAATTGTTTAGATTGATTCAGGACAGGTGGGGACACGTCCCAATTGATCTAATGGCATCCAACTCGAACACTCAGGTCACAAATTATTTCTCCTGATTCAGGGAAAAACAGGCAGTAGCAACAGATGCCTTATGCCAGACCTGGGACCAGGATCATTCATATATCTTCCCCCCAATGCCTCTGATCCTGCAGGTGCTGACAAAGATCAGATTATCCTGGAGGCTGATCATCTTGGTCTCACTGTATTGGCCACGGAGGGTGTGGTTTGCATCAGCAATTGCAATAAGCCTGGACAGATGGTCACTCCCCTGCAGAGCGGACATGCTGTTGCAGGGTCCAATGATGCACCCAGCACTGCACACCCCAAAATTATTTGCCTGGCTCCTGAGAGGCAAAGATTGCTAACTGCAGGATATCACGAATCTGTCATCTCCACCATTTAACAGTCCAGAAAGTCATCCACCACAGACACGTATGGTAGGCAATGGGACATTTTTGCTACCTGGTGCAAGACGACGCACGTTGACCCATTGCTGACTGACATGCCCCTGATCCTGCTGTTCTTACAGCAAGGACTAGACAAGGGCCTCTCCCCTTCTTCCCTAAGGGTCCAGTTGTTGGCCATTGGAGTGGCCAGAGGAAATATTGGTGCTACACAGCCTGGAGCTCATCCAGATGCCATCTGATTTCTCAGGGCAGCAGAGGCCATACGGCCCAGCTCACGAACTCCAGTGGTACCATGGGACCTCCCAATAGTGCTAGAGTTCTTAGGGAAAGCACCATTCGAGCCCAGGAAGCAATCAGAACTATACTGACTGGGCCTGAAAACCTTTTTTTTAGTAGCCATTTGCTCCGCTCTTAGAATCAGCGAGTTAGGAGCCCTCTCTTGTAAGGAACCTTACACCATCTTCACAGCCGAAAGGGTGTTCTTGAAAACAGTGCCTCCCTTCCGGCCTAAGGTCACTTCTGCTTTCCATAGGGAGCAACCAGTGGAACTACCGACTTTCTACACTCAGCCTCAACAGGGACAGACTAAGGCTCACCACCCTCTGGATGTAGGTGACGCGTTACAACTATACATCCCAAAGACACAACCAATTCGCCAATCGGAAAGACTCTTTGTAATAGCGAAAGGTAATAGGCAGGGAATGGCAGCCTCCAAGACCACCATCGCCAGCTGGTTAAAGAAGACTGTACAAGAGGCGTACAAATCAAAAAGCCTCACACCACCAAATGGCATTAAGGCTCATTCCACAAAGGCAGTTGCCATGTCTTGGGCAGAAAGAGCCAATGTGTCAAGAGAAGACATTTGCAGAGTGGCAACTTGGACTTCTTTTCACACTTTTTCAAGACATTACAGACTTGAGACACTATATAGACAGAGGACTAATTTTGCCAATCAAGTTCTATTAACAGCATGTCACAACACCGTGCCTTCAGATTGCCCTGCTTTGCCTTGAAGGACTAGAGAACTGCTTCTTATAGTAACCCAAGAGGTAATGTCTGGAGTGTCATGGATGGCAACTAACACAATGGGAGTTATACTCACCTGGTAAAGGTGATTGTGTTAGTTGCATCCATGACACTCCAGGGCCCTCCCTTCAGGATGATCACGGCAGTAATGTCACATGCTGACTACCGAATACACAAGGTTATTGTCACCATCTAAACATGTTGTTTTACTTACTTCCAAGATTGATTACTTGTTCCTGAGACACTGATAACAGTCGGTTCCCTAAGGAGACCGAGTCTAGAACTGTACAGGTAGACAATAAATTCAAGGTGGTGGTATATTATTCAGTCTCACTCGTTTCGTTCCTAACATGGGAGATTAGTGGGGGAGTCACAGGACACAGCATTCTTTTGTTCTTTGGCCTAAGTTATATCTTTCAGCTATGGAAGACTCAAACTGGAGAGCAGGGGACTTCTGGGACCAAGATGTACTGTGAAATTTGATCTGGGTCACATGTGCATCACTAGCCTATCAGGTGGGTTGGGAACCCAAAAGGTAATGTCTGGAGTGTCATGGATGCAACTAACATAATCACCTTTACCAGGTGAGTAAACACCCAATATGATATACTGTAACGCATGCTTGCTCATGTTAACAATGTTTTTCTGCTATACTTATGTAAATATATGTATCCAAAACTGTATATAATGTCTGTGAACAATGTCTGTAACCCATACATGATGGCTATTTCATTTTTAAATCATACCCTGCCATTTTTTATCCTGTCCTCCGTGTGACAAGGTAACTTTGAAAATGAGCCATCTGGCTCAAAGGTTGTAAATCCGATATTTCAAATAAATAAATAAATACAGTGGTATAATAACTTGCCTCTTCCTGCTGGTGATACCTATTTACCTCTGCATCAAAGCATCTGGTTCTCCTTTCCCACTACCTTGTAACACTGTCTAGCCACCTTCAGGTCATCGGATATGATCACCCCTAGGTCCTTTTCCTGTCTAGTTACTGCAAGTACTTCCCCATCCAGTTGATAAGTCCTGCTGGGTTCCTGTGACCCAAGTGCATGTTTTTGTACTTTTTTGCATTGAAACCCAGCTGCCAGATTTGTAACCCGTCCTCTAGCTTCTTCAGGTCATTTCTCATACCTTCCACCCCACCGGGCATGTCAACTCTGTTGCAGATGTTTGTGTTGTCCGCAAACAGGCATACCTTCCCTTTCTGCCCTTTTGCATTGTCACAGATGAAGACATTGAAAAGGACTGGTCCCAGTACTGACCCCTGTGGTACCCCACTGGTCACCTTACCCACCCCTGAGTAAATGCCATTTACCACCACCCTCTGCCATTTGTTCTGGAGCCAGTTTGCTACCAACCAAGCTAATTTAGGACCCACACCCATACTGCTCAGCTTGTTCACCAATCTTCTTTGGGGAATGGTGTTGGAAGCCTTACTGAAATCCAGGTAGGCCACCTCCACTGCACCCCCCCCACCCGATTCACTACCTTAGAAGAACTCAATCAGGTTAGTCTGACAAGACCTCCCACCCATGAAGCCGTGCTGCCTTGTATCCTGCAGTCCATTGGCCCCAAGAAATTCCACTAACCTTTCCTTCAGTAGTGATTTTATAACTTGTACTCACTATTGAAGTTGGACTGACAGGCCTGTAGTTGCCTGGCTCTTCCTTACTACAACTTTTGTGGAGTGGAGCCACATTCATCCTCTTCCAGTCCACTGGGACCACCCCTGGTTCAAGTGATAGGTTAAACGGGGTAGTGAAGCATGTTGTCAACTCCTCCCTGAGATCTTTTACTACCCTAGGAAGCACCCCATCGTGTCCCATTGGTTTATCCACTTTTAACTGGGAAAGTTCCTCTAGCATCCTCTACACTGTGAAAGGGCTTGTGTTGATTCCCATTCCCTTGATAGCCTTTTCCTTTACTACAGGCCCACACTCCCCAGCCCTTCCACCATGAACACCAAACAAAATCTTTTTTTAGTGTATCAGCCTTTTGGTGGTCATTTTCTGTGCACCCCCCCTTCCCCCTTTAGCCCAACTATTCCCTTTTGGATTTCCTTGTGTCACTTATGCATCTGAAGAGTGCCTTATCCTCCTTCTTCAATGATTTAGCAATCTTCTCTTCTACAGATGCTTTGGCCTTCCTGACTTCCTTTCCTGCTTCTTTTTGTATATCCTGGTACTTCCCCCTATCTTCTGCCCTTTGGGTCATCTTGTATCTTCTAAAGGCATGTTTCCTCTCTTTTACCTGCTGTCTCCCTTGAGAAGCATATGGGCTTTTTCTTTCATTTTTTCTCTGACCTGTCTGGAACACAAGTTTGCAGCCTTTATGATACCCTTCTCAATTTTTGCCCACTTCTCCTCCTCCTCCCCTTTCAGTTCCCTTACCCTCACCAGAGTGACCATTAGACATTTGCCCAACTCCTTGAAGCTGGCCTTCCTGAAGTCTAAGGCTCTGGTCCTGGAGTGGCTCTGTACTAGCACAGTCATTATATGGAACCATAAAGAGCAGTGATTGTTGGTTCCCAGGTGGTCCTCCACTGCACTATTCAAATTCATCAAAACCAGATCTAGTATCACCCCCTCCTGAGTGGGCTCCATAACCAACTGCTTGAGGGATGCCCCTTGCAAGAAAGTTTAGGATGTCCCTACTCCTGGTAGATGACGTGGCAGGGAGACATCAGTCCTCATCAGGAAGATTGAAGTCCCCCAGCAGCACCACTTCCCCCTTTTGTACCATCCTTTGAATTTTTTCAATCAATTCCCTGTCTATCTTCTCCACCTGTGAGGGAGGCCTGTAGATCATACCTGTCCAAACAATGACTCCTTTATTTTTTTCCAGGGTGACTCACAGTGCCTCTACCCCCATCTGGGAGCCAGATGAAGGCAAGTCCTGATGATACAAGGGTGAAAGGGCTGTGGAAAGTGGTAGAAAGGGGTCAGTCAGTGCTGGGGAGGAAAAAATAAGTCACTCACCAGGTGCACCATTCTTCCAAACTGTCTCAGTCTTTTTACTGTTAGCTAAATGTTGTTAACTGGTATAGTTATTATAACACCTATTTTTGTATTATGTATACATTGTGCATATAAGGCAGTCATGTCTTTACCCAGATCAGACATAGATAAGATGAACAGAACTGGAATCAGTACAGACTTGTGGTACATAACTGTCTACCCTGCCTTCAGATGACCTGTAACCATTTATTCTTACCTGCTGCTTCCTATTTTTACCCAGTGACTTATCCACTGTATTATGATGGGCTTTATGTGCAGTATGTTCAGTTTCTCAATCAAACAGTGTGCTGCCTAAAAGTAACATTAGTTTTTAAAAGCAGTCAATCATTACCTTTTACACTGTATATGAGGTACCTTTTCTATTCTCTTTGTTTAATTAGAAGATTGTTTACCTGATCTCAGTAGATGTGGTGTGTGAAACAGCACTCTGCTTCATAGCTAACATATCAAGCTCTATTCCTCCCACTACATCATCAGCTTTGTGACCACAGTCTGTGACATCACAGCTTCTTTGGAACAGTCACTCAGCAGCTGCCCGATCAGTCTACTGTGATATCATTGTCCGTGAAATCACAGTGTAACCCCTAGGTGGTGCTATCCCAAGAGCTTCTACCCCTGCCTGTGTAAACAGATCAGTGTCAGTGTCAGTGGCTCAGTAGGTAGCACTCTCGCCTCTGAGGCTGGGAGATCAGAGGGCTGTGGGTTCAGTTCCCACATCTGGCACTTGGGTTAATATCTCAGTACTGACACTGTAGTGCAGCATGAGAGAGGTGCTGCACTTCTGAGGTGCCATCTTTCGGATGAAGCATTAAACTGAGGTCCTCTCTGCCTGGATTGGTGGTAGTTCAGGTGGATGTTAAAGATCCCGTGGCACTTATCGAAAAGAGTAGGGGTGTTTTTATTGACATAAAAAAACATAAACAGCAACACTTTAAAGTAGGATAATCGATAGGAAAACACTTTTCCATAACATATAACATAACAAAATCAAAGAGATGTGCAAGTCTTACATTGTAAACGCTACGAGAACACAAAAAATCATGAGAAGTAAACTATTAACAAATATCCAGTCCACTTTAACTCTTATTATTTGAACTTAATAAAGTGAAGAAAACCTTTCCACCATTTACGTAAAGTTCCTGGGGTCACTCTTGATGCTCCTGTGTATAAATCAGTATAAGTCCTTGATGACTAACCGACTTACACAAGAGTAAGGCATTCTCTTTGATAAAGAACCCATTGAACCCTGGCTTGCCATAAATAATATCTTAGACATCCCAAAATAAGGATAATGTTTCTTCGTGAAATTCAGACAAATTCTTGGGATAACATCCTAGAATCAAAAATTCATAAGACATATTACCTAACCATTTAAATCCCAAAGCTTTTCTAGGTATGACCATAAACCGTCGCATATGAACATCTAAGAAAAAAATGTTCCATCGATTCTTCTACATTAATACAATCCAAGTATGGGCACAATCTTTCCGTAAAACCTTGTACTCGTATTCCTCTGACATTCAGTTTCCCGTAAAAGATCAGCTACTGCGTTTCCATTGTTTTGAGGCATCCTCTTACAGTTTAATTTTGAGCTAATACACTAGAATTTAAAGTCATAGGACAATTTTAAATCCTGGTTCTGAGGAAGAGTCAACGACATTAGAAAATGATAAAGCCCCTTCATGTTGTTATTCAGAATTACCTGTTTCTGTGTTTTCCATTTGAACAATTTCTGCCTTGGCCTAAAATATGATGGAATATATAAGTAGCTATTCAGTTTAGGGGCTATAATGTACCAATTCTAAAGTATTTACCCATTGTTTTCAAGTTCCATGACTCTACTGCCTCTAGTTCTACTTTTAACCCTTCTTTAATTGAGTTTGATAAAACAAAGCATGCACAAAAATCACTGGGTCTACCATTCCAAACCACCTTATTTTCATTAAATACGATAGCTCCTTTTAACAGGATTTAAGTATTTCCCATAACATTTGAAACACACTATATATTCTAGTCTCAAGAAACACAGGAAGCGGAAAAATCATCGCCACATACTGTATCGTTGGAAGAAGAAATTGCTTGATTACCTGAACCCTTTTAAATTTGGTCATTTTCCACTGTTTCCATCTATTAACCTTTCTCTCTATTTTAATAATGACATCTTCCCTAATTTTCAACAGGCATGTTCTGGGAACCGAACAATATCCCTAATATTTTAAGAGGTTTACGGAGATGTTAATACCCTCCTGACACACTTCCTCAGCACCAGTAGCTCCAATAAATAATCCTTTGTTTTATTTAATTTATTTTGCATTTGATACCTTTGCAAGGCCTCAAATGCAGTCACAAATGAATTACTGAGGCCTTATCTTCCAAGTATACTACTAAATCATCAGCATAGGCTTGTATCCTTAAATGCAAATCCCTCTGCCCATTCACTGTAACACCCTTCCAAATTCTGTCTCAAACTATCGCTTGCAAAAAGGGTCTAGAGCTAAAATATAAAGAAGAGGGCTTAGAGGGCAACCCTGTCTAACTCCCTGTAGTTAACTTAAAACCTTCCGCCTTCTGATCTGTTAAATATGGAATTACTGTATAATTATCATATAATTTCTCAATTATTTTCACTAATTGCTTTGGAACCCCATAATGCTTAAGGGTAAGGAAAAGGAACGGCAAATGAACTCTATCGAAGGCTTTTTTAAGTCAGCTGCTATTAAGCATCTAGTTGACCCTAACTCAGTAAAATACTCAGTTACATCTCGAATCAACATCAGAGCAGACTGGACTCTTCTATCTGGTAACCCACAATATTGAAAGGGTGAAATAACTTCTTTAGCTAAATTCTTCAGCCTATTATTTAAAAATACCAGTAAAGATTTTATAATCAGAGTTTAAAAGAGTGATTGGTCTCCAGTTAGTAATGTTTTGCTTATCCCCTGACTTAAATATATAAATCAATAACCCTTCTGTAAAAGAGGGATAGATTGTAGCTTTGTCTAAAAAAAACCTAAATAAGAGACATAGGCACTGACTAAGTTCGTCTGAAAATAATTTATAAAAGTTATTGGAAATCCCATCTATTCCGGGGGAAATATTTAGTTTCAATAACCTAATGGAGCTTGAAATCTCTGTTGGAGTGATAGGTTCCCATACCTCCGATCTCCCAACTAGGTTAACTGGAATTAAAATATCTTTTAAATAGGCGCATAGCTGAATTGGGGATTGTTTCAAGAGGCTTCAAAGAGCTGTAATGTTCTACAATCACTTCTCTTAGTTGGGCCACAGAGGATACCAAATTACCATCTGAATCTTTGAGTTCCTCCATTTTCATAGAATCTCTTACCTGTTTACACATTTCGAATGGATCCCCAATGGGTGATTTTTTAATTCCATTAGTTAAAATGGCCTGCATGGTTTTCCCTCTATCATACTGAAACTCTTTCATTTTTTCTTTAAGATTAGCAATTTGTTCTGAGTAATCCATCCTAGAAGAATAAGCTATAGTCATAAGCCTCTGTAATTGTTGTCTTAAAACCTAAATAGTGCAGGAATTTGTCATTCTTTGCTCTAACTCCTTGCAATTTAAACCATTTCCTTAAGTCCGATTTAGTCTCTAACCACCAATCTCCCAAATCTGAATATAAAAGGCTACTGATAACCTGGCTCTTAATAGGTATCTCACCCCAGCTTGTATATAAGGGAGTTCTAATGAGGAGTTATTGAGTTTCCATCTAACTAGCCTTTTTCTTGCCTGTCTGAAAAGCTAAAAGAACTTAATAGAAAGGAATGGTCCAGAATTCACTAGGAAATATTTTAAAGATTCTATTTGCATATTAGGTGACACTAACATATGATCTATTAGAGAAAATCTCTTCCTTTTAAACGAAAAACCTTCTCCAACCTGTAAAGCATTATGACAGTTCAAGAGTCCAGCACTTTTATAATTTTACATAAAAGCATTAGAGTCACAGTATGTTTTTATTTTTTTACTAGCATGGGTCTAAATGGGACCATTAAAGTCCTCTCCATAATACTCTAACTGTTGTTAATAAAAGGGCTGTACTGATTTAAGACAATTAACTCTACCTGCTTTTGTTTGGGGGTTATAAATGTTGATAAACCTATAGCTTAGCCCTGCCACTTCCCATCGATAATCAGGACCCTTCCTGGTATTAGATCTATCAAATTGTGTAACTGGAAGTCATATGAATTAAACACTATTCCTATACCATCTGCAGAATCTTCCCAAATGACCAAAATGAAGGGCCCCAAAACCAATCTCTTTAAATGCCACCAACTGATCTATGGAATACATCCATGTCTCTTGTAAAAACAAACAGAAACAGGAAATTCATGTATATAATGAAAGAGGGCTTGTCGCTTAACCATATTCAATAAGCTATGAACATTCAAAGAACCCCAAACCAACCTCATTAACCTTTTAAGTATTTAAATCATTGTTTTTTCCTCTTTTTCTTTTTTTTATCCTTGTAATTATCCGTGATTTGTGACCTGGTTGAAAGTGAGGATTTTTGAGAGTCTGAATCTTCAACCTCTATCTCAGTGTTACCCCAAGAGGAAAACAGAGCCGCATATGAGTTACTGGTATCAATCTGTTCCACTGGGGGTGGGGGGATTTTTGATAGTGAATTCAGAAAGATCTTCTTTGGGGCAGTACAGTCACTGGGTTTATCAACGGCGTGCTGCCACCACCACCGCGATCTGTGACCCCTTCCGGATAACACACTGAGGGAAATCTGAGAGGTTAGGGGACCCATGTTGCCCTTAACTATCTTAACCATTTCTGAGGATATCTCACGCTGATCCTCCCACTTGGTGAGTTTAACTTTTTTGTTCAACACCTTCCCTTTTAAACCCCTTCTTTCCAATTTCTCTTACCTAGAGGGAGTTTCATCTGATTTGTTGCAGGGGAGGGGGCATTATCCTGGAGAGTAGCTTTAACCATGGATTCTTGGGCTTTTTTAATAAAACCTCAGAATTAGAACGAAAGGATTTTTTGGGGCAGCCCAAGGACATAGTTTGAACACATGGCCTTTAGTTTCGCACAAATCGCAACTTGATAGATTGCTGCAAAACATGGTTAAATGTCCTACCTCCCTCACAATTATCACAACGGGCTGATCGTGACACTTGAAAGGTGTGTTCTAGCCCCACACTTATAACATGCACGGGCTGCCTGCTAAAAACATACCCTCTATCTTTTCCTAACAAAAGGAGTTAGGTATATGTTCAATTCAGCCTCTGTTTGCCTTAATTTAACTTTATACTTCCATCCTCCAGTCCAGAACCCTCTGTATCTAAAATAGGCTCTGGCTCACTTAGTACTTCACATTTTTTTTAACCAAAAGGTTATGTCTTTCCACCCATACCCCTTCATTTCGAACATAACTGTAACAAACTTAATCAGGGTTTTGAGAGTGGTATAACAATAAAGGGTGTCCACATAGAGAATACTTAACTTGACCATACCTAACCCAGAACAACTCTAAAGCCTGTTGAGAACGAAAACTTATGTCATAATTGTCCTCCCTGAAATATTAATGAAAGCATAAACATCCTGAGGGGTGAAATGCAGTGAGTCTTTCAACAAGGTTTTCCCACATAATGCCTATCTGCCTAGTTTCTAACTCCTCCTTTATACCTCAGCCTCACAGCATTACGTCTAGGGCTGCTTCCCATGGGAATTTGAGAAAAGTTCGACATCAATGGCTTCTGTGAAGAGGGAGGGGGAGGTTGTACAGTGACCTCATCTGTACTAAACCGAATGGGCTCCTGCAAGAGAATTTCCTCCCTTTCTGCTGCTGGCCACCTGAATCCACTCAGGAGAATGCTGAGATAAAGATAAGTTCGAGTCCCAAGCAGGATCAGGCTTCCATACACCAGCTACTGTCTGTTTCCACCCTGCTTCACTTAAAGCTTTATGAGGTGACCAAGAATCTTGTGAGCCTTTTTATGTAAAAAAGGGTCTGCCATCTGTATATCAGCTGTAGACTTTTTGGTTCATTTTGTCAGAAAAAGAAATCTGTAGCCCCACTTTGGGAACCGTCAGTCTTTGATATGTAACAGCTGAGTCAGTTGCTGAAATCTCTTGACTCTGCTGTTTGAACACAAACCCAGCTACCTTGTTCAACTGTGCTGTTTTATTTTCACAAAAAGTAGATGGCAATATATTCTGTGCAGATAAATCATTTATCTTCACTTACATTTCTTTGACATTATCAGAGACCGAAACTGGCAGTAAGCACTCACTTTTAGCAGCAGAGATAATACCAGCCTGTACTGAATTCAGAGAGATTATTTGTTCTTGGGAAATGGAGCTCAAGCCTTGCTGCTCTAAGCTCTCTCCACAGAGCTGTTGACAATCTTGGGATCAGCCTTAACTCTGCCTTTGTGCTCTTCATTACAATCAGGCTGACACCTGCTGTAGTCAGGGAGCTCAACACACTGCAGTGAAGCTTCATTAAACAAGGACAGAGCATTCTTTTTAACACCAGAGGCAAACTCTTTTGCTGGCAACTCTATCCTGCCAGAACTATAACTTAAATAAGACACAGTACCTTTTTTGCTCCATATTTTGCTCACTGTCCTGCAGTCTGTTTGCTGTGTTTTAATATCTTGGCTTTCTCTGTCAGCCTGCAGTTTTAAATTCATCTCGCTTCTTTGAGCTATCTGATGAAATTGGTTCTTCCATTTCTGCAGAAAACATTATCGCAGCATTTTCCTGTTTCAGACCCACATTTAGAGGTTTAATAAGCTACTTTTCTGTAGAGGTTGCAGGTTCAAATACCGACAATACCTTTTCTCTTCCTGTTGTTGCAATTTCCAACTGTCCAGTTTCTTTCTTTGTTTTATCCAAAACCGATTGCTCCCAGCTCACAAAAGCATCCTGAAGTTCAATATCTGATTCAATTTCAGCTAAATCCACGGCTGGAGCCTCCACAACACCTGGAGCAAGAGTCGAGGCTAGCTCTCCTGCTCCACAGACTTCCTTCTCCTTCCCTTGTCCAGTTGGAGTGGCCATCTTGGAAATGGCCTGTCCCCCTACTGGCCACAATGCAGAAACATCAGCACAGCAGCATCAGAGTAGGGGAATTTCCCCGGTGTCCTGGCCAAATTTCCCTCATTCACTAAAAAATACCACCATCAGCTTAATCTGGTTCAAGGTCAGTTGGCATTCATCTGTATCCCCCTCCCCTTGGTCGTGCCTGAAAATAGGCAGGATTTGTCTAGTACACTTACCTGGTCAACAAAAGCTAAATAATTAAAATAAAGATGCAGGTTGAGGGGTCTGGGTACTGAAAACAGGTTCCTCCACACAGAGGACAGGGTTAGTGGTAGTGTTGCAACCTGGGTACAGCCCTCCAGGACACTGTTGAACCCTTCTTTATACTCCAGTGACCTAAACAATGTTCTGAGCACACAAATACCACAACTCCCAAACAGCAGGTGTACCCGTACACTTGTTGCACTTATCACCAGGGCTGGTTCCATCAGTTTGGCCCTGGAGACCCCCGTAAGATAAGGTTAGACACAACAAGCAACAGAAATCCAGTGCTATTAGTACTGAAATGCACCACAAACAGTTTAAGTGCAAAAAGATTCAGATCTTATTTATTCAGGGGGAATGAACAAGGAAGGAGCATAATCAGGCTGATTGGTTTAGGTACTGATTCAATCAAGATATAAGGCATGCAATTTAGAGTCCCTGAACACAGTCACGCACACTCTGGGTACCCAGTTGGTGAAGTAGGCTAGCCTGAAGTATTGCCTGGGGCAGGCTGGCATTGCAGTTGGTCAGGGCCCTATAGGTGGAAAGAAATAGTCATACACAGTAACCCACAATTTGTAATCCAGAGCCAGATGTCTCAGTTCATGATAATCAAGCAAAACAATTAAACCAGATGACACACATTGATTGAGCTGTTGTTGCAGGGAGCTACCCTAGCGTTTATTCATGCTACCCAGTACAGGACACAGGATGGATGAAATGGAGACTTCAGGATGAAATGCTGGTGTAACCCCACTACAAATGGGGGTTCACAAAAAGCCTTCCTTGAGCTTGCCTAAATGCTCACTGCCAGGCTGATGTCCTGCATTTTAGCAGTTTAAATGTGATTACCAGAGCCTGTATAGCCTCTGTGTACTGTCTCTTGAAGAGCTGCCTGATTGCAGCTTAAGTAATCTGGGAGGGAGCTCTGTTGAAAGATGTAACTATTTAGTGAAAATCATTTAGAGTGATAATGATTTTATTTTTTTATTTTTTATTTAGTAAACTCTGGGATTACAAGTACCTTTGAGTAGGGACTAATCATTTACAAAGGTTCCATGTCAAAGGATGTAGGGGAACGACAATACAAAGAAAACAATAGATACATATGTTACATTTCAAGGTTGAATTAAGCATGGTATGTACAGTGGTTTGCAGAGAGAGACAGCAACAGCCAGCATGCATAAGTTTTGATGGTGAACTGCATATGGAGTGGAAAGAGGCAGGGAGGATTGAGCAGGCAACGCCATTGTCAGATAGAAGGGGCGGGTGGCATGAGATCAGTGATGGTGGCTCAGGCCTTGTGTCAGCTGAGATGGGAGGGGTGGGTAAGGGGAGGAGTGCGGGGGAGGTGACAAAACAGGGACATGAGGCAGGAACCCAGAGCACCACTGTCACTGATACAAGGTGAAGACTATTCTTTAGGAGAGGTAGTCACACTGCATGGTTGAGGCAATGGAGCATCAAAGTTCCCTTTTAAAGGGACCAAGAGTTGCAGCTGTAAGTGCTTCTTTGTTAAGGGTATTGTAATACTGAGGTGCCCTGTATGAGAAAGATCTCTGCCCCATAGTGGTACGGCACCTGGGAACCTGAAACATCTGTTGCAGGGCTCTCTGTGTAAATTGGGTGCTGCTGTGGACAGTAAGGAGTTTTGCAACTCCAGGCGGCATGTGCCCAAGGAGAATTTTTTGGGTGAGTAGACAGGTCTGGTACTGTATTCTGCTCTGGAGAGGTAGCCATCAAGCCTGGGCATATAGGTCACAGGTGTGAGTTAGGTGGGGGGCACCTGTAAGGAGCCCACAGGCTTTGTTGAGAGTCACAGATATCCTCCAGAGAGCTGTAGGGGAGGCAGAGCTATAGATGGCAAAACCATAGTCAATGATGGAGGTGACAGAGCTATAGATAGCCAGCCTAAGGGCTTCAGGGGTCAGGCAATGCTTGTGCTTGTGGAGCAGGCCAATTCATATATTGGCAGCTCTTGCTACATTACCTATATGATGTGAGTATGAAAGTGAGCTGTCCAGGGTGATGCCAAGGTATTTAAACTCAGGAACATGCTCAAGTGAGGCCCCTGCATGGTTCTTGATGTTGAGGAGCAGAGATTTGTACTTGCTCCTCCATGATAATGTAGTTTGCCTAACCTGCTTTCTTTGTAGCAAGGACTGTTTAGTTTGTCTCCACTATCTTGGTCCTGGACTGCAAATTGGACCAATCAGTACTGGTCTGACCTAAAATGTAGCTGGACTACAGGAGCTTTCTGAATTCAAAATCTGTAGGAACTGTAGTTTGAACTTTTTGCACCTTTTTTGCAACTGAAGGGGGAGCTCTTGCTTTGACTGACAGCCGAATCAGCCAACCAAATCTTTTGGATGTTGGGGAAGTCCCGGGCTGCTTGCAGTTTTCAGTTAGTTCTGAGCTGGGAAGTGAAATGAGAAGAGCTCAAGTGATTCTGGGCAGCAATCCCGAGTGGATTCGCATGGGAGAACTCTGAAAAGGCTAAATATTTGGCCTGCATGTCGGTGTGCTGCTCCTGAGAGGGAGAGAAGAGAATTATTTTGGACTAAATCTAAGTTTGTGTGACTAAAGTAAGCTACTGAAGTGGGCCAGGCTCAACCTGAAGAAGACCGAAGATTTTGCTGAATGCGATAGGCCTGTCAGGAGTTCCAGCTACCCCTAAGCTCCCTGTGTGTGCAGAGACTTTGCGATTGTGACCAGGGAGCACTTTGCCTGGTACGGTAGAATTCCCTTACATGTAAATGTGCTATGAGTTGCTAGTGAGTCATGAGTTAGTCCCCCACTGTGTAAACTGTGTTCTGCTTGCTGGAAGCTGTATCCAGCCCAAAATGGACTGCATCCGAATTTGTGTCCATGCGGTCTGGGCCTTGCCAGACTGGCCCAGCTAGACTACCCACTGTACAGAAAAAGCCATCGACGAGAGACCTGCCTGGGGATCAGCCCCTTGCTCCACGCTTGAACAGGAATGATGCCTCTGCAACTCATGTGGGCCCTGCTTCTCCTGGCATTCCAGACCAACCACCTGCAGTCTCGATTTTCGTCTAGCCTGTGTCCAGTCTTGGGTATCATAAGTAAACACTAGAGTAGCTCCCTGCAACAACAGCTTAATCTGAGTGTGTCATCTGATTGTCTTGTTGTTTCGTTTCCTTTACGAACTGAGCTCTCTGGCTCCTGATTACAAATATTGTGTACTGTGCATGTTGTGTTTTCCATCACTGGGCCCCAACCAGCTGCAACCCCAGGTATCAGTCCTGGCTAGCCCATCTCTTCTCCACCTGGGTACCCAGAAGTGGACTGTGTGCGGGGATTCAAAACGTATGCATAACTGCTTGCTTGATATAACCTTTAAGCTAATTAACCTGATTTTGTCCCTCCCTTGTTCAAGTCCCCTGAATAAATCAGATCTAACTTTTTCTGCATGTAATCTGACTGTGGTTCCAGTTTGTGCTCAAAGTACTGTACTGTTGCTATCTGCTCTGCATAACCTTGTTTTACAGGGGATCCCCAGGGTCAAGCCAGAGGAACCAGCCCTGGTGCTAAGTGCAAACAGTGTGTGTACTTGCTCGGTGTACCGGGGTATTGTGAAAGTGATTATTGTACAGTGTTCAGGACACTAGAGGGGAAAGAAGGGGGTTACAGTGTCCCAGATGGCTGTGCCCAGGTTGGCTTGACCACTACCAACCCTGATCTCCAGGTGGAGGCACCCGTTTCAGAACTCAGGCCCCTTAACCTGCTACTAGCCAAGCAGGCAAGGGTAGTAGCCCTTGGGATAGTACCACCTAGCGGTTACATCTTGGAGGCTCACTGCTGGGATTTTGTGTCTTCTAGTGGCCAAATTTGCAAATTGCTGTTAAAAATAAATGGCTACCCCAACAGAAGTGGCTGTACGCCAGTTGGTGGGGTGGTGTACTGGGCAGGAGATTGACTCCCAAAATGCTATACTTATCCTGGATATTCCCCTGGGTACCAATAAGGACACTGTACAGGGAGTACTTTCCAAGTCTGAATGTTTACAAAACCCTGGGGTGGTGAGTCGACAGGCTAATCTGCTCACCCAAAGTTTCATGGTGTTAGTAGAGTGTAAGGACCCAATAGACAGTTCCAAAGTGCCACGGACTATCACCCCCGAAGGAGCCCTCACTGCCTGGAGAGTGATAACTAAAGACAGTAAAGACCCCAGGGAGAATGAGTCCCCCCCGACTATCTGATACTTTTGAGGAGAAATTTGCTAAGTTGTTGCTGGAGGATGGGAAAACTGTGGAGGACTTAAAGAAACTATTCCTGCCACCTGGGGGTGTTCCTTCCCTAACACCCCCTCCCGCTCCAGCACCCGTTATTGCCCCTCCTTCTGTGCTCGTGCCAATGCTGGCTCCTATGTCTGTACCTGCCATTAATCATGACTCTTACTGAAGGTTGAAAATCTTCTCTGGCACCCTCCCCACCCCCCAAGGGGAGGATGATTGGGAGATCTGGATAGATTGTGTTGCCACTTTGGTACCTGAATGGCAGTGTGCAGAGGATGAGAAATGGAAAAGGATCAAATAAAGTTTGAGGGGTCCCACCCTAGAGGTCATTAAATTTCTGAGGTCCACAAACCCTGATGCATCTGCCCAGAAGTACTTATCTGTACTGGAAGGCAATTTTGGGAGCACTGAGTCAGGGGAGAACTTGATGTGGAAATTTAAAGGTACAAAACAATGGCCAGGGGAAAGTTTGCCTGCATATTTTACTCATCTGGAAAGAGCACTGCAGAAGACTTACTGAAAAGTGGGGTTGCCACCAGCGACTTAAACCATGTGAGGTTGGGGTACATACTGCAACATGCAAAGCATTCTAAATTGCAGCTTCTTCAATTAAGGCTCCCAGATAGAAGAGGTAACCCACCGGACTATTTTGACTTGATAAAAGAACTCTGGGAGGTGGAAGATGAAGAAGGGGGATTGTAATTCTAGGGTGAGTGCAGCTCAAGTGATCACGGCATCAGAAGGCCATTCCACAGTGGGGACCAATGAGGGTGTGCTGCCATGGGATGAGCTGCTGAGGGAGTTCAGGAAAACAAAAAGTCTCTTTATGAAGGACGCTCCTGCAAGTACAGACACCGACCCTTATCCAACTGCATCTGCTATGGGGGTGTCCACCCAGACATCTCCTGCTGACAGCAGCTAGAAACTTGATGTCTTGATTATGAAATTAAGATAATTGATGAGATGTCTCCAAATGCTCACCATACAACAGACAGAGATGGCACCAAGGTTTTCAGTTGGTAGTACCACTTCCCCAGCTCCCAGTGTGATGCCTCAGCCACCCCAAATCTCAGAAAACATATTTTGCCATAATTGTGGGAAGGATAGGCACATGAAGAGAGAATGCCGGTCCACAAAAGACCTAGATGAAGTTGTATACAGGCTTCAAGGACAGCTTCGGATAATGACTCAGTGGTCAAGGAGTGTCAAAAATGACCACAGAGAGGGTTCAAGAAGTAGTAACTTAAATCCTTATGTGGCTAAATCATCTATCCAGGTCCCTGCTGCTGTCCCTCCAAACTGGTCCAAAATAGTGGGCCCTTCAATGGAGACTACCATAGCTGTGAATGGTATTCCTACTCAGGCTGTGCTGGACAGTGGGTCACAAGTGACCATTGTATTTAAGGACTGGTATGACAAACACTTATCTGCTGTGCCCTTACAATCCCTGGAAGGCCTACATGTGTGGGGGCTGAGCAACAAGTCTCATCCCTACCTAGGATATATCCGCCTCTGGTTGTCCTTTCCTGTAGCTGTAACTGGTGTAGAGGAGCAAGTCAAGACACTGGCCTTGGTGTGTCCCCCTACTGGACTGTATGATGGGGTTCCACTGTTAATTGGGACCAACACCCATATGTTTGGGAGACTGGCACAACTCTGTCGTGAGAAACAAGGGTGATGGACTGGGAGGGCCCTTAGAATTCCCGCTCCGAATAAGAGGGCCTGTGATTTGCAACAGAACCCCAAGGGAGTGGACCAGGATGAAATGGTAGGGATCGTGTCGAAGAAGGACCCCAATTCAATGGTACTGGCCCCTAACACCCAGTGTACCATTCAAGGGGAGGTCTGCATCCGCAAAGATGTCAAGAACAAAATATTGATATTGGATGCGCCAGGCGATGGAAAATTGCCGGAAGGATTATTGGTTAAGCCCAGCATCTTGCCAGCTCATGCTCATGCCTATGCATGACCACTGATGGTCCAGATTCATAATGTGTCAGATCGGGAGATCCGGGTGAGCAGAGGATGCACCCTAGCTACGGTACACTGCCCAGACATTGAAGTGTTGCTGAGCAACAAGCCCCCTGGCAAGACAGATAAAGTGACTCCTGACTTGTTTGATTTTGTTGACTCCCCATTGCCAACTGAATGGAAGACTAGAATTATCCAGAAACTTACCCAGAGAGATCAAGTGTTTTCATTGAAGGAATGCGACATGGGATGTGTCCAGAGTGTGGAGCATCACATACACCTGCACGATGAACAGCCATTTCGAGAGAGGTCTCAATGCCTAGCCCCTGCAGACATAGACGATGTGAGAAGACACTTGCAGCAAATGCTTGTGGCTGGTGTGATACAAGAATCCAGGAGCCCATATGCTTCTCCCATTGTGGTTGTGCGTAAGAAGAATGGAACAGTATGAATGTGTGTGGATTATCAGACCCTTAACAGGCGAACCATCCCTGATCAATACACCATGCCCCATACACAAGATGCTCTGGATTGTTTGAATGGGAGCAAATGGTTCTCAGTGTTGGATCTTTGCAGTGGATATTACCAGATTCCAATGGTTCTGTAGGACCGTGAGAAGACAGCCTTCATCTGTCCTTTTGCGTTTTACGAATTCCTGAGAATGCCACAGGGGATATCGGGTGCCCCAGCCGCCTTCCAGCGACTGATGGAATGAGCTGTGGGAGACATGCATTTGCTGGAATGCCTGGTGTACTTGGGTGATGTCAGTATGTTTGGGAGCTCCCCACAGGAACATGAGAGTCGACTGTTCAAAGTACTAGTTCAACTGGAAGATTTCACCCTCAAACTGTCCATTGACAAGTGCCAGTTTTTCCAAACCTCTGTGAAGTATGCGGGGCACACAGTGTCTACAGAGGGGATAGAGACTGATCCTAGTAAAGTTGAAGCCTTGACTACTTGGCCCCAGCCCCACAATTTGAAAGAACTGCAATGTGTCCTGGGATTCTGTGGCTACTACTGCCAGTTCATAAAGGACTATTCCAAAGTGATTCAGCCACTCTTGAATCTTACCCAGGGTTACCCTCCTACCAATCGGAAATACAAAAAAAGGGTCAATCAAATAACTAGACAAAGCATATTTCCACCCAGATGAACTTTTCAGGTCCCGTTAGATGCCTGACTGTGAAATAGCTTTCCACGAAGTCATATACCAGCTCACCCATGCCCCCATCCTCTTTTATGCTGATCCCACCAAACCCTATGTGCTGCATACTGATGCCAGTCTGCAGGGTCTAGGAGCTGTACTGTATCAAGACCATGAGGATGGTTTGAGACCAGTGGCATTCACCAGTAGGAGCTCGACCCCATCAGAGAGACACTACCCTGTGCACAAGTTGTTGTTCCTTGCATTAAAATGGGCCATTATCGACCAGTTTCATGATTACTTCTATGGGGCGAAAATATTGGTAAGGACTGAAAAAAACCTGTTGACCTATGTAAAGACTTCAGCTAAGTTAGATGCCATGGGGCACCGGTGGCTTTCTGCATTGTCAACATATGATTATGCTGTCGAATACAGACCAGGCCTGAATCATACTGATGCTGACACCCTATCCTGGAGGCCCATTTCCAAGACTGACTGGGTTAGGCTGCCTAAATCTGACATCGAAGCATTGTGCCAAAAGTTTGATATAAATTAACAGATGTCTACAGACACAGCGGACTGCTTAGCAGATTGCTTGGGCCCCTCTGACATCCGCATACTGACTGCGTATTGCCACTTTTCTGCTCTAGATATTAGTGCACTACCTCAGTTTGACAATGACAGCATTCACTGGGCTCAATCCCGAGATCCTAAGATTCAGCCAGCACTTGACACCCTTCGTGCAGGAAAAGATGTGTCCAAGTTGTGTTCCTCTGATCTGCAAACCACTTTATTGTTTAAAGGCCCCAGGTTGAAGCTGCTTAATCAGTTGTTGTATAGAGAGACAGTAGATTGGGGTGGCCAAATAGACAAGCAACAACTGGTCCTGCCCACAGCATTCAAAGATTTGGTACTGCAGTCCCTCCACAATCATATGGGCCACCTCAGTATTGACTGGACCCTTGACCTAGTAGGATCTCAGTTCTACTGGCCCAAGATGGGGGCCAATGTTGAGCACTATATAAGGACTTGTAGTCGCTGCCGGCAGAGAAAAGCCCTGCCTCAGAGGGCTACCCCCCGCCTTGTCAACATTACTACCAGCATCTCAATGGCACTAGTCTGCATAGACTTCTTGAGTTTGGAGCCTGATCAGCAAAACTTTGGCAATGTGTTAGTGGTTACAGACCATTTCACATGGCATGCACAAGCTTTTCCCACTAAAGATCAAAAAGTATTTAACATGGCCAAGGTGCTAGTGGAAAATTTCTTTGTCCACTATGGTGTCCCCCAGCGAATTCACTCTGATCAGGGCCAGGACTTTGAGAGTCAGCTAATCAAAGAAATGCTCTCTATGGGGGGTGCGAAAGTCAAGAACCACCCCTTATCACCCACAGGGGGATCTTCAGCCAGAACGCTTTAACCACACCCTGCTAGACATGCTAGGCACCCTCCACCCAAAAGATAAGCATAAAAGGAGCCTGCAGATTAGCACCTTGGTACATGCATACAATTGCACGAAGAATGATGCTACCTGGTTCTCTTCCTACTGCCTCATCTTCGGGAGAGAGGCCCAGCTGCCTATTGATGCCTGTTTTGGGGTTTCTCCTGATGGAGTCTGAGCAGAAGATTACCTGCAATATGTTCAAAAACCAAAAGCTCAATTGAACCATGCCTATCAACTGGCCCAGACAATGGCCACCAAAAGAAATCTAGCCAACAAAGAGAGACATGATAGAAAAGTAAAGCCTCAAGACCTTAGGCCTGGAGACTGTGTATTGTTGTGAAATTTAGGATTGCATGGTAAACACAAAAATTGCTGATTGACAGCACCATCTTCTCCATGTCATAGTTGGAAAGTTGGATGATTTCCCAGCGTACAAAGTGCGCCCAGAGAATAACTCCAAAGCTGTCAATTCCATGCACCGTAACCACTTGCTACCTATTGGTCAAGTTATAATTGAGGCTGAACCCACCAAGATTGATTCTCCTGGACTAGTGACTCATGCTGCTGCAAGAAAGAAACAGAGTTAGCTTGCCCCCTTGGTTGTGGATTTAGGACTTTCCCCTCAGCAGGCCCAGAATGATAGTGACTGCCAGTCTAACTCGGATGACAGTGAGTGTGATAATGCCTATTACCTCTCATACGAACTGAGTCAGTTGTTTCGTGGAAATCCTATGTTGAATTATGGGGATGAGGCTGGGCCTTCTGGACTGCCTAACGCCCCGGCATCATCCTTGTAGCCAATGCTCCCTGAAGGTGAAGTGCAAAGTATCATGTCTGAGGATGCTGAGTCTTTGTGTATTGTGAAACTGTATGATTTGCCTGAAGGAGAGGCTGATGGTATGAGTCTTTCTGGTGACATGCCAGAACTTGTGTGATGTACCAGGGGTATTGTGAATATGATTATTGTACAGTGTTTAGGCCACTAGAGGGTAAAGAGGGGGGTTACTTTGTCCCGGAGGGCTGTGCCCAGGTTAGCTTGACTACTACCAACCCTAATCTCTGGGTGGAGGCACCCGTTTCATAACTCAGGCCCCTTAACCTGCTACTAGCCAAGCAGGCAGTGGTAGTAGCCCTTGGGATAGTGCCACCTAGGGGTTACATCTGGTTTGCCAGGAGAAGCAGGGCCCACACAATTCACCATGTGTCATTCCTGTTCATGATGTTGAGCAGGGGTCTGATCCTTCGGCTGATCTCTCGTCGATGGCTTGCTCTGCAGCGTGAGTAGCTGGCAGGGCCAGGTTGTGGATGACCAGACCATTTGGAGATGAATGCGGATTCAGTCCAGTAAGTGCTGGATGAGGCTTCCAGCAAGAGTGATACAATTAGGCATTGGGGAACCAAATTGCAACCCACTAACAGCATTCAACACACTTATAGTAAAGGAAAAGCACTACCACAGTTTGGATGACAGTCCAGTTGCAATTACAGTGTATCTGTGCAAAACTGTACATTCTGCAGTTATTTCAGATGTCCTGACAGGCCAATCACGGGGAGCAAATCTTTGGTCTTCTACAGGTAATAGTGCAGTCACAATTCAGTAATTCTAGTCACAACTGGTTCGAATAAGGTCCAGTTAATATTTAATTGAAGGATTCCCTCATGAGGGACAAGTAGGCAGACAGGCCAAACACAGCCTTCCTACCAGTTTCCCACACAACTACGCAGCAGCAGCTGCTCGAATATCTCGAGCTGTTCACTCTCTCAACTCCCAACTCAGACTGATTCACTGCTGCAGGCAGCTTGGGACTTTTCCTCTGATCCAGAAAGATTTGATTCGTTGATTCATCTGTCTTTCACAGCAAGGGCTTCCCCTCCAGGTCCATTTAGGCGCCAAAGTGGAAAAAACTACAATTCCTACAGAAATTTACTCCCACAAGACCCCTAGGGACAGACTCCATTTTAGGGTCCCCAGAGGTACCGATTGGTCCACAATAGCAGTCCAGAACCAAGATGTTGAAGATTTACAGAACTGTCCATCCTGCAAAGAAGGCATGTTAGACAAACTACAATATCATTACTATTATAATAGATCATCAGCAAACAAGTACAGCTTCTAGCAGAGCTCTCTCTGTGCAATTAGTGATGGCAGAATGGAGCAATTGTCTGGCAGCCCATGCAGGACTAGAGCATAGAAACACTCAGCCCCACTCAGATTTATTTAAGCACTGTTATATAGGCAGCTCTTAAAGGGACAGGACACAGAGGCTATAAAGGCACTCACATGCAATAGCTTTTAAACAGTTAGGACACAGGATACCAGCCTGGCAGTAGGCATTTAGGCACAACCAAGGAAGATTTTTGGGAACCCTCATTTATAGGGGGGTTACACCTGTGCTGATGATGTAGTGGGGGGAGAGTAGAGATCAATATGACAGCTGCCAGGCTAAGAGCTGTTCCACACATCCAGCACAATATTGTAGCATAGAAGATTTTCTAACGAGCAAAATGAAAAATAAAAATACCTCTGAAATAAAATGTTACACTTACTGATTCTTAAAATGTGCTTTCATTTCATGTCTGCCTGTTTTGGCTCCATTAGCTATTTAATTTATCATAGAGAACAAGGTCAATCTTTTTTTGAAGTCTAAGTATATGATGTCAGATGGTATACCATTGCCCAGTTCTTTGCTAATTGGCTCATAGAATGTCATTAGATTGGTATGAGTGAAGCAAACTGAGTGACTCAGAATGAGTGACTTAATTTGCACACCTGCAAGTACAGCGACTGAGGAAGAATAGCGAGGGATAGGAATAGCAAGGTATGGAGAACAAATTAGCAAAGGTAAGGTAGTTAGCTAGTGTAGCAGTAGGAGGCTAAGTAGGTAGAGAGCATGGGTGCCATCAAACTGGCTGCATAGTATGGTGGTTAAGGTCATCATCTGTGGCATGCAGGGACCTGGGTTCAAGACCACATGGGGGTATATCAATTTTTAATGCTGGATTACTTTGCTTTTTTATTTTCGATCATCCCATTCCCCTCATGTTGTTTCTTTACCCGTAGGTTGTCACCCCTCCAACGGGAGCCCCCTCCTGTGTCTGCCTCCCTTCCCCAGTGTCTGCCCACCCTGAATTGAGAATCATTATTTTTTTGGGGATCCTGTTATACTTTGCATTGTTGCTGATTTTGTATTTGGCATAGTGCTGATCACCAATTTTGTTTTTAGTGATTAGCACTCACCAGTTTCAGTTGCTGTTTAAACTTCACTCTTAACACATGGAACCATTAGATTAGTGGTACATGACCTCCCCTTCTGGTTGGGAGGGCTAGGACTATGAAAGATTAGTAGCAGTGTTGGGTAAGTTACTTTTTCTATTACTTTCTATTACTTTTGGAAACTTGTTCCAGAAAGCTTTGTACAGTCACTAGTAAGGATGGAGACGTACTGGAAAAAGTAATACATTTTACAGTTACAATTACTTATGTCTTTTTATACAAAAGTACTATGTAACCGTAACTGATTACATTTATTTGAAAGTAACTAGTGACTAATCTATTACTTTAAAATAAATGTCATCTGTTATAGATTTTTATTATTTTTGTATTTTTTTGTATAAAAAGAAATAAGTAACTGTAACTGTTAGGTGTATTACTTTTTCTAGTACTTCTCCATCCTTGCTAGTGACTGCACAAAGCTTCCTGGATTAAGTCTCTAAAAGAAATAGAAAGTAATAGAAAAAGAAACTTACCCAACACTGATCAGTAGGCCCCAGGGCTAAACTGGGAACTCGGCAGACTGGATGGACCTTTGATCCTATTCTGCCATCATTATTTATGTTTCTGTGTTTCTATATTTCTCTGTTTCTGAACTTATTTTTATTATTGTCTATCATGTTTTTATTTGAGCAATCCATTTCTAATAATTGTTTTATTCATTATTTCATTATTTTGTATATTACTGAAGTTATACAGATTGGTCTGTAGTTTGAAATTTCACTGATCCTTCCCTTTCTGTGTATTGGTGCTACATCTGCCAGTCTCCAGTCTACTGGAACTTTGCCCATATTTAGTGATATTTAAAATATTGGTTAGTGGCATTTAAATGTTTGTTGCTATTCCTTTTAATAATTGTGTACTAGATCATCAGGTCCTGTGGATTTGTGTGTGTGTGTGTGTGTGTGTGTGTGTGTGTGTCTGTCTAGTGTTATTGGGTCTGTTGATTCTCCCTCACTACTAATTAATACATTGTTAATTTCTCTAATAGCGGTGATAGTTACAGTATTACATTGGTTTTGTGGAATATTGAACAGAAATACCTGCTGAACACCTCAGCCATTTTGCTTTCCTTTTATTTATCTTCAAATAGAATGAGTAAAATTGTCGAGCGCCTCCAGAATTAACATATGCATAGAACGTTTTAATATTGTGCTTGTTTATTGTAGTTTAATTTCTATGCCTATTGGGAAATTTACTTCTTACAATTTTACAGCTGCATGTTGATGTCACCATGCTGACATACTGCTATGACTTGAAGAGAAAGAGAAGGGTCCCTGGAAGCATGTGACCAGATACCTAGACTGTCTCCATACACTGAGTGCTTTGAAGAAATGAACCACATCTCTCCAATTCTGCCTTGTGCTAATCCTTGCTGTTCCTTTGTCTCCCCACCCCTCCCCCACCACTGCACTAGCCACACTATTTCATTGAGAAGCCGGAGTGCCTGAAGTAGTGTCTCAGCAACAAGAGCAATTGACCGACAGCAGTCTCACTCAGAGTCCTCATTTAAAGTGCTTCTTTAAAACCAGAGTCAAGAACCCAAGGAACACATTGACATTCAGGGTGGGTAGTTCTAGCTGACAGACTGTTTTGTTTAGCGGAGGGCAAAAGTTGTGAATTTTGCTTTCGCAGAACTTCAGCAAAATTTCAGAAATTTGGCGGAAATTGCAGAACTTTCGCCATTGGCAAAACTGGGATTTTTCATGGATTTTCACTGGGTTCCACAGACTTTTTTGTGAACTGCGTAAAAATGCATATAAACTGCAGAATTTATTCTATCCGCATTTTAATGGACTGTGAGTGACGTGTACAACTACCAAGTCATTCAGTGACAGTTCAGTGGGCCACCATTATTGAAGGAGAGAGGAGAGCTGCACTGGTGACCTATTCAGGGGCAGAGTGAGGGAGAGCGGGGTGGTGGCAGATGAACTGTCAGGGTGGGGTGCTGGAGGGATCCACCAGACACCAGGGAATTAGGATTACTTTTTTTTTTTTTACAAGAGATGGGGGATGAGGGTCCACTAGACACCAGGGAATACTGGGAATGGGCCTGGGCTTGGAGAGGGAATGGAAAGGAGAGGGTAGGAAGGAATATTGGGGACAAGGAGATGCTCTGGGGTGAAATGAGTCCAGGAAAGGGGGTTTCCCTGTCTGGTTCCCATACCCAAGGGCTCTGCTTGCAGCAGGCAGGTAACATGGTCTTCCTTGGGTTCTCATCCTACTCGGGTGGTGTTATGCAATGCCAGGTCTATTAAGAACAAGACTATTATAATAGCTGACCTTGTTGGTTCATCTAACCTGACTTGCATCACCGAGACCT
The DNA here is from genome assembly GCA_016271365.2 of Neoceratodus forsteri. Taxonomy (NCBI): domain Eukaryota; kingdom Metazoa; phylum Chordata; order Ceratodontiformes; family Ceratodontidae; genus Neoceratodus; species Neoceratodus forsteri. Next base: position 105,755,258 of record CM057458.1, read on the forward strand.
GGCTGGATGAAAATGCTGGTCCAGTTTTCACATCAGCAATTCCGGCCAGGTACTCTGTGTTACACCGCCCGAAGAAGGATCATGGGGCGGGGGTGTTGCCATCTGTTTTTGATCAGAACTGGGCCTAATGGAGGTACCAGTGGGGACTACCAATTCCTTTGAATGTATCATGGGTGAATGTGTGGGGTGCAGGACACTTCTCGTCCACTGTCCACCAGGAGACGTGAATGTTTTTCTGTGGAAAGTTGCGGACTTCACTGTTGACCTGACATTGGGATCACCCAGATGGTTGGTTCTGGGGGATTTTAATGCCTGGGTCGATGGCGAACACTCACAAGCTGGTCAAGACTTCCTCCAACTAATAATTTTGCTTGGCTTCACACAGGTTATTTCCTCCCTGACCCATATTGGTGATCATTCATTGGACTTGGTGTTTCTCTTGGGGATGGAGATATCCAATTTGGGGGTGGAACCAGTAGGGTGGTCTGACCATCATACCATTGGGTTCAGTTTTGAGGCCATCCCTAGTAGGCCAGCCCCTATGGAGATGGTCCGGTACCGCCCTTTGAGGGGTGTTTCCCCAAAAGGCCTGATGGCAGTACTGGATCTGTCAGGCTTACTGAGTGACTGCATTGATCCAGGGGCCCTGGCACTTGCCTATAATAAGGTGGTGGTAGGGGCCCTGGATTCCATTGATTCTGTTCGTGTTTGTCCCCTCACTCTTTGCCCCAGGTCTCCTTGGTTTGATGAGACTCTGAGGGAGTTGAGAAGAGTGGGGTGAAGGCTAGAGAGGCACTGGCGGAAGTCGGGCCTGGAGTGTGACAGACTTAGTTTGATGGACCATTATGTGGTCTATCAATTAGCAATTACCTATATGAAGGCAGTATTCCTGTCCATGTCCTGTTCAGCTCTTCTGGACTGTGGAAAGGTTAAGCAATCCAATCTGTCTTCAGTCTGAAAGTGCTTTTTCTCAAGAATGGTGTGAGGAGTTTGCTTGATTTTTTTCAGATAAGGTTGCCACAATCAGGTCCGGCATCTGCTTGACCCTCCCTAATGGGAATTGTGATGGTCTGCAGGAGATGTCAGACACCCAGTTTGTGTGGTGTGACTTCAGCCTCCCCATGATCAGTAACACTGTGATGATCATCCAGTCATTGCATCCAACCAACTGTAGTTTGGACCCGGGTCCCACACGTCTCTTAGTGGGCTGTGTGGATAAAATCGGTCCTGTCCTTGCAGAGATAGTCTAGATGTCTTGGGAAAGGGGGATCTTTCCTGATCCTCTGAAGGAGGCAGTGGTTCAGCCCCTTCTTAAAAAGTCCTCCTTGGACCCAGACTGTCTGGCTAACTACAGGCCTGTCTCTAACATGCCCTTTGTGGGTAAGGTTATTGAGAAGGTGGTTGCATTGCAGCTGGATAATCATTTGACCACCCACAATGTCTATGATTCTCTCCAGTCTGGATTTAGGAAGAGACATAGTACCGAGACAGCCCTTGTCCGGGTATTTAATGGCCTCCTAATAGCGAGAGATCAAAGGACCCGTTCCATTTTGGTCCTTCTTGATCTCTCTGTGGCATTTGACACTGTAGACCATGGTGTGTAATTGGAGCACCTGCAGTTTATCTGCAGACTGTCTGGTACAGTCCTTTGATGGTTTTGATCTTTCCTAGAGGGTAGATCTCAGAGGGTGGTGTCTGGGATTTTTTCCTCGGTATCACTCCCCCTATCCTGTGGGGTGCTGCAGGGCTCCATTTTGGCACCCATGTTGTTTGCGGTGTATATGCTAATGTTGGGAGTGATTATTAGGCAGTATGGCTTGAGTTTTCACTGCTATGCAGATGATACTCAGCTATACATGTCCTTTGTGCCTGGCCAGGATGCTGCTGTTTCGGTTCTTAACGACTGTCTCACGGAAATCCAGGATTGGATGAATATGAGTTGGCTGCAGTTAAACCCAGAAAAAATGGAGGTGTTGGTTGTGGACCCAGGTCACCGGGGAGGTGGGTTTGTTGGCTGAATTTCCTTCATATCTTTGGCTTGGGGGTGTCCAGCTAACTACCTCAGACCGGGTGCGGAACCTTGGCATTATGTTTGATGACTACTTGACACTAAAAAGTCAGGTGTCAGCAGTTGTCAAAACTTCCTTTTACCATCTGGGGAATATCGCCCGGGTGAAGTATCTGATTCCTTCCGACGATCTTCCAACTTTAGTCCATGCCTTCATTACCTCCTGACTTGACTACTGCAACTCTCTCTACCTTGGGCTATCGGGGGTTGATATGTGTCGCCTACAGCTCCTGCAGAATGCAGCAGCCAAGCTATTGACTGGTTCATCTAGGACCAGTCATATAACGCCTGTGCTTCGCAGTCTGCACTGGTTGCCAGTACAGTGGCAGATCACCTTCAAGGTCGGTTTGCTGACCTATAAGGCCCTACAAAATCAGGGACCTGGTTACCTGAAAGAGCTCCTTCATCCCTACTGTCCCTCCTGCTTTCTCCAATCCACTGACAAGGGACTGCTAAAGATTCCCAGGGTTTGTTTAAAAACATCTGGGGCCAGGTCTTTCAGGTTTATGGCCCCAACCCTGTGGAATTCTCTACCTTGTCAGGTGCGAGGTTGCCTGACAGTCCAAAGTTTTAAAAATGCACTGAAGACATTTCTTTTTAGTCAGGCATAAGCTGAATTTTAATGCTGCAGCTATGAGTTTTAATTTGTTTATGGTTTTAATTATTTGTTCCTGAAATATTTTAATGAATTATGTACAAACGCCTTGGATCTGGAAAGGTGCTTTTTTATAAATAAAGTTTCTATTTATAGAGAGGGATGAGTCGGTGGACTGCCGTCTGTTTTATTGTGGATTAAGGGAATCAAGGATGGGGGGCTGCTGGACACCAGGGAAATACAATGTTTTGGGGGGCCATGATCAGTGAGTGGGGGTGCCACTAGACATCAGTAAGTGATCTGATTTTTTGTTTCTTCTTTACCAGGACCCACGGGCTGTGATCCCCAGGCAGAGGGGTTGGAACCACTAGACACCAAGGATCTGGGATTTTTTACTTGGGACCCACGATCAGTGGGTGGGGGGCACTAGACACTTGAGTGTCCAAAGGAGGGATTGGAGTTTTTTTTTTATTTGTTTTATTTACTGGGATCCCTGATCAGTGGGAGGTGGATTAATGAATTAAACTGCGGTTACATAGAAACATAGAAACATAGAAGTTGACGGCAGATAAGGACCGCAAGGCCCATCCAGTCTGCCCATTTCTTTTTCTACCTTATAAATGTGCCATCGGCCTTTGCTCTGTCAGTGACCTATCTATTCATAGTCATTTGTATTGCTCCCTTATGCCTATCCCATGCCTGTTTGAAGCCCTGCACTGTATTCATAGCCACCACTTCTTGTGGTAAGCCATTCCATGCATCCAACACCTTTCTGTGAAAAAGAATTTCCTCACATTCCCCTTAATTGGCCCCTCTAATCTCATGCTGTGTCCTCTTGTCCTGCTATTTTTCTCTTATAGTTAAACATGTTAGACTCTTTCACCTTGTTTATGCCCTTAAGGTGTTTGAATGCCTTGATCATATCACCTCTCTCCCTCCTTTGCTCAAGGGTATACATATTGAGCTCCGTTAATCTGTCCTCATATGTCTTCTGATGCAGTCCCTGCACCATTTTGGTTGCCCTTCTCTGGACTGCCTCAATTTGGTTAATGTCCTTGTGAAGGTGTGGCCTCCAATACTGCACGCAGTACTCCAGATGGGGCCTAACCAGTGTCTTGTGAACTGACCACTGGCAGTGACCCATTCTGCGTATTTTTTCACCACAGTTTAATAAATCAACTCACAGTCTGTATATTTATTCCACAGTTTTAAGGCAGAATTTCTGTGAAAGTTGTGAAAATTATTTCTGAACTTTCGCAGAAGTGAAATTCGCTCTTTGGTGGAAATTTCGGTGGTGGAATTTTTTTTCACACATCCCTAGTTTTGTTTACATCTTCCTCATGTAGTTATTTTAGTTATTTTTCAGTAGTTGATTGCTGCCTGAAGCTGCTACTGAAATGTTTCTGTTTCAATTATTCTGCCCCACAGCATGTCTGACAGGGCAATCCATAGTGCTTAATTAACCATTCGGCTCCTGGCAGAATTTGAATGCATTGGAAATCTGGACTGATATATCATACCATGGCACAGCAAGAGTTAACAGTTTTGTGATGTAGTCATGTAATAATGAAATATGATAATTTTCTCAAAGTCTGCCCAATGTGGGGAAGTGGGGTATTTCTTGGAAGAAGCTCACACTCCTTCCTTTAACTATTGACCAGTAAGTATCATTCGGAAATTTCTGCTTCACTGCTGACTGTAGATTTACAATTAGTGACGTGCTAAGTGTGTGGCCGGGGGAGGGGGGGGTGTTGGGGGAAGTTCATCACATTACCTGATGAGGATGACACCTGCAATTGGGAATAACATTCTTTTATTTCTACTGCACTACTAAGTATAAGATTTCTGTTAGTTCCCACTTGTCTTCTTTTCTGAATTATATATTTCATAAGCAATCAGATATTGTAACATAGCTAAAAAGAGGAACAGGTTCATGCCAAGACTGCCTTATTAACATGTATCTGTCTGCAACCTACTCTTAACTGCATAGCTTTTCCTTCCTCTAGTAACATTTTTTTCAAATAAAGATGAATGATTGGACCAGAAATATAATCTAAATATGTATATCTATTTCTATCTTGCCTTTTCTCTGAATATTTTAATGCATAAAATGAATGAAAAGCATGTCGAACATGTCTCTGTTCTAAAATGGTATTTGTGCAACACTTGAATGTGTTAATGTTTAAAGTTTGCAGCATATGCTTCTTATATTTAGCCTTGAGCTCATTACCTTGGAAAACTAATCTGAGAAAGTTGTGCTGCAGTGAACACCAAATTAATTTCTTGAAACTTTATTGTATGCTCTTACCAATCATGATGCCTAGCTAAGAAGAAAAAATTACTCACCTTAGTAATTGTGCTTCTTCTAATGGAATCTTGCTGTATTCTGACATATTGCAGTTAGCCCCAGCACTTGAACTGCCCCGGAGATGAAAGAGTTAACTCTATGCAGAAGCATAGAACGTTGAGCTCGAGCTTGGTTCAAACCACTGTCTGCTGCACTTGAAGTGTAACCTTCAGATTCTTTAGAGCTACTACTAACTAGCTACACCCTAAAAGAGGAAATTGTAAAAACCATTAGCCAAAAGGCAACTTAGTTGTTTTGGATCCCTGTAAGACTCAAGTCGAGACACCCAAGAACAAAACACCAGGTAGTGAACTTAACAATTTTAAGAAAAGTAAAGCCCAAATGGCAGAAGTAGTGCACCTCTGGGGTGCAGCACTGTACCTGCCAACCCACTTCCCAAAAAAGCAGGTTCTGAGAGGGGAGGCAGGGAGAGAGGTCAGAATACAGCAATACTCCATTAGAAGAAACACAATTACTAAGGTGAGCAATTTTTTCTTCAAACAACATGAAGTCTTGCTGTATTCTGAAGTATTGCAGACTACCAAGCAGTACCTCCATGGAGGAGGGAATCAAACCTATTTTAGGAATAGGCTCTGCAGCACTGCTGTACCAAACCTAGCATCACTCCTAGGCTGGATATCCAGAGAGTAGTGCTTGGTGAATGTATGGACTGTTTTCCAGGTAGCTGCTTTGCAAATCTCTAACAAAGGAATATCCCTGGCAGTAGCCAGGGAAGCAGCTGTACCCCTAGTCGAATGAGCCCTCAGGCCTGAGGGTGATATTTTGCCTAGCTTCTCATAGCAGAATTGTATACAAGAGACAATCCACCTGGCAATAGTTCTCTTAGTGTTAGGTTTGCCCTTACCCACTTCCCCATAAGTAAGGAACAACTGAAGATAGTCAAACCTGTGGGCCTTAGCACGCTCAATGTAGTAGCTAAGGGTCCTCTTAAAATCTAGACTGTGTAGCCTTCTTTTCCCCTGAAGAAGAGTGATCAGTAAAGAATACAGGGAGAGACATAGACTGGTTCAAATGAAAATCTGAAACCACTTTAGGCAAGAATCTCCTATTGGTTCTAAGGACCACCTTATCTCTATAGAATGAGATAAAATCAGGCTCCACTGACAGAGCTTGCAACTCACTGATATGTCTGGCAGAGGTAATAGCTACCAGAAGCACAGTCTTCCAAGTCAAGTACTTAAGTTCTGCTGAAGACAAAGGTTCAAAAGGGAGTTGCATAAGCTGGGCAATGCAAACATTAAGGTCCCAGGCAGGGGAAGAGTCTCTAAATGGGGGATTGGTATGAAGCAATCCCTTGAAAATTTTACAGAAAACAGGATGAGATGCCAGCGAAGAAGGTTTCCCTATAGACGAAAAAGCAGAAACAGCTGACAAATGTACTTTGAGGGTAGCTGGCCTGAGGCCTAGGCCATTCAGGTGAACCATGTAGTACAGAACTGTAGACAATTCTGCAGAGTCTGGAGATATATGCTTCTTGGAACACCAAATACTGAATCTCTTCCACTTAGAATTATAAGTTTTTCTGGTGGCAGGTTTTCAAGAGGCTTTGGGAATGTCCAGAACCCCTTGAGGCAGGTGCAAACCTGCATACTCTAACTCTTCAAGAGCCATGCCTTGAGATTGAGAGACTGAAGGTTGGGATACCAAATACTCCCCTGAGAGGAGGTTAATAGATTGTGATTCCTGGGAAGGGATAGGGGAAGATGGACTGTCAGAGACAGCAAGAGAGGATACCAAGGCTGCCTGGCCCAATCTGGAGCAATCAGGATCACTTTGCAAGATTGTGACCTTATCTTGACCAGGACCTTGAATATCAGATGAAACGGAGGGAAAGCATACAGAAGTTTCCCTTTCCAATCCAGAACCAGAGCATCTAGGAGGACTGAGCCCAGGACTTGGGGTCTGCAACAAAATAAAGGAAGTTGGTGATTGTCTGGGGCTGAAAAGAGATCTATCTTTGGAGTACCCCATCTCAAAAAAATCACTTCCAGCACTAGGGGATCCAGGGACCATTTGTGATGACCCTGGAAAGTCCTTCTCAATGCATATGCTAGCACATTGTCCTTTTCTGGGTGATGAACTGCTACCAGAGAGGCCTGAAGGGAGTAAGCCAGGGACCATATTTTCATGGCTTCCATGCACAAGGCTGTAGACCGAGCACCTCCCTGCTTGTTGGTGTACCACATGGTGGTGGTATTATCTGTCCTGACCTGAACCAACTTGTTCTGTATTGATTGTGAGAAGGCTTGTAGGGCCAGGTAAACTGCCCCAAGCTCCAGAAGATTGATGTGGAGAAGAGACTCCTGAGTGGACCACACTCCCTGGGCTGTGAGAGTCCCCAGGTGAGCTCCCCACCCCAGGAGAGAAGCATCTGTGGTTAGAACCACGGTGTGAGACTAAGAGATGAATGGGACCCCTTGCCTGAGATTGTACTGATCCTGCCACCATTGAAAAGCCTGGATCAGAGTCTGAGTCACTGGAATAAGTTTGGTTAGAGGATCTTTTTTTTTCTGAGCCCAAAAGGCCCTCAGGTGAAACTGAATGTCCCTCATCTGAAATCTGGCCCCTTGGACCACTGCAGTGGAAGCTGCCATGTGACCCAGTAACTGAAGAAAGTGTCTTGCTGGTCAAGAAACCAGAGGGCGAAAAGAGGAGGCCAGCTCTAAGATGGCCTTCACCCTTGCCAAAGGAAGAAAAGCCTTTGCCTTGACAGTATCTAGTTCCACCCCTATGAAAGTCAATAGTTGTGCTGGCTCGAGAACTGACTTGGGAAGATTGAGAAGGAAACCTAGATAAGTGAGCACTTGCTGGGTCACTTTCAGATCTGACTTGACTTGGTCTGGAGACTGGCCCACTATGAGCCAATCTTCTAGGTAAGGGAAAATAGAGATATTTTTCCTCCTTAGGAAAGCCACTACTACTGCCAGGCATTTTGTGAACACCCTTGGAGCAGATGTTAGGGTGAAGGGCATTGCTTTGAACTGGTAATGGCCTGAAGGCAGTTCGAACCGGAGGTACTTTCTGTGGGAGCACCTGATGGGAATGTGAAAGTAGGCATCCTTTAGGTCCAGGGAGGCTAGCCAGTCCCCTGGCCTTAGAGAGGGAAGAATTATTCCCAGAGTCACCATTTTGAACTATGGTTTTAATAAATGTTTGTTCAGATATCTTAAGTCTAGAATGGGCCACCACTCCCCTGTTTTCTTCGGGGTAAGAAAGTACCTAGAGTACAGACCTTTGCCCCTGTGTATTGTAGGAACTATCTCTATGGCCCTTAAGGCCAGAAGAGATGAAACCTCTGCCTCTAGGGCAATGGTTTCGAAGATGTTTGCAGTTGTCTCTCAGCTTTGGAAACTTTTTGAAGCTGAGAGCCAGTCCCTGGCTTACTACCTCCAAGACCCAACTGTCTGAGGTAACAGACTTCCAGTTCTGGAAGTAGTAAGCCAGCCTGCCTTCTACAGGAATGGGGGAGTCGACTCAGGCTGACACATCAGGGTGTCTGCTTGTCAGGGGCCCCAGGCTGAGAGAAGGATGCAGCTCTGCTCATCCCCCTTCTACCTTTCCCTCTAAAGAACCCCCTCTGAGCACAAGTAGAGGAGGACTGAGCTTGGAAGAAAGGCCTTTGAAAAGGCCTGCCCCTACCCCTAGACTGCTGCCTCTGAGGAGTGGTTTGCCTTTCTTTGGCTTGAGCACTCCTATAGGTGGTCCTGTATTCATCCATCTTTTTCATGTAATTCTCTGTCTGCTCCCAAAACAGAGAATTACCTACAGCAGGGAAATCCATGGCCTTGGCCTGGGTATCCTGTGATAGGCTAGTACATCTGAGCCAAGCCATTCTCTGCAGAGCAACAGATGTAGCCATGACTCTAGATGACACATCATTGGAGTTGACAGCAGTATGAAATTGGATTTTTGATGTCTCAATCCCATCAGCAGCTACCTCCTCCAGCTCCTTAGCCAGCTGGGGGGAGGCCTGCTTAGCCAGATCCAAAACAGACTCCCTCCTGGACTTTTGGAACCTGGCTGCATAGGGCATGTAGTTAGCCTGTCTGAGTCCCAAGGAAGATGCCAAATACAGTTTCTTGGCCATGGCATCTATCTTCCTGGAGTCCTTATCTGGGGTGTGTGAAGCCAAGGGAATGCCAGCCTTATCACAGGCTGCAGCCTGTACTACCCCAACATGGCTGCAATGCTGATATAGAAACTCCAGACTTGAGCCTGACAGCATATACCTCCTGTCCATACTTTTGTCCACTGGATGCAGAGAATTAGGTGTCTTTAAAAGTTTGTGTGTCTGTTTCCCAAAAGATTTATGCAAGGAAACAGACAGCCTCTTGGACCCTGGGATGTCCATCATCTCAACAAAATCAGGCTCTTCTTCCTCCTCCACAGCTTCATCCACAGGGAGCTAGAGGGTCCCAGCCACTTTTTTGCAAAACATAAAGTGGGAAGGGGACTCAGAAAGCCTAGGAGGGGAAGCTCCAGAAGGTCTGTCTGGGGAGATGTCCAGTTCAATAGGCTCATCCAGACCTTCCCCACTATCATACTCTTCTGCATCCTCTTCAAATTCCCTCTCCCATTCCAGATCATAATATTCCTACACAGAGTAATCTGTAACCGGAGGAACCGACTGAGCTGAATGCCTACCAGCAGGGCCCAGTTCGGTCGGAACTGGATGGAGCGATTCCACAATATTAATTGCCCAGGCAATTTCATTGGCCGTCGGATGAACAGATTCAGGATCCGAACCGGTCAATTTCTCGTTTTTCTTCTTTTTTGAAGGAACCGACCCCTCAGAGTCAGTTTTCCTTTTGCCTGAGGAAGTATGGTTCTGGTCAGAGGGCACTCCCTCAGGTTCGATAGGAATCGAACCGGGCTGGCTATCCAGGTCAGCGGACTTCTCGGCCTCCTTATCCCTAAGCCTACCCAACTGTTTATCTAGGGTGGTCTTTAGGACATTTTTACAAATTTGGCAGTCTGAATCGAGGTGGTCAAACCCCAGACAATATACACAGGTGGTGTGGGGATCAGCCTTAGCAAAGGCCTCCCCACACACACACTACAGTGCTGAAACCCAGTGGACCCGGTTTTCTTTCTGGGTTTTTCAGACATGGCCACAAAAAATAAACTTACCCTTTACATGGCTTCAGGCCAGGTAAGACTAACCTATCGGTTCCTCACCGTGTCACGGGAGTTGGAAAAAAATGAAAATGCATTTTTTTTTTAGAACCGATAGGCACCAGAATCACCAAAAGTAAACAATCAAGAGAAAAATGATCGGTTCAGCCGAACCGACTGCAATAAACAAAGTTTACAGTTTCCTCAGAAAAACTCTCAAAACTCTACAGTCCACTACCTAAACACTTACTGTACCACAGACAGGTATCTGAACCGAGAAAATCTCATGGTTTAAACCGACAATTTACTTCACTGAACCGAAAGCGAGGAACAAACTCCCAAGCGACCGTTCAGTTAGGTGGAGTAAAGAATCTGACGGTTACACTTCAATTGCAGCAGACAGTGGTTTGAACTGAGCTCGAGCTCAACATTCTGTGCTTCTGCATAGAGTTAACTCTTTCATCTCTGGGGCAGTTCAAGTGCTGGGGCTAACTGCAATATGTCAGAATACAGCAAGACTTCATGTTGTTTGAAAACTCTGAACACAGCTGACATGTTTAAAATGAAAATTGCATGCAAGACACTCATCGCAGGTATATGATTTTTATTAGAAATGCATAATACATATATGCTGATAGTGATATTGTTGGTTGCATGTGCCAGTGATTATGAACTACAGTTTACATGGTTGGGAGGTGCTGTGCACCACTCAGTTCTGTACACAGTTTGCTTTCAGGATCAGGGTGGATAGGGAGTGGAAGGCCAAGCATTCTGAGCAGTAAGCAGCCAGCGAGTGCACTTCTCCAATATCATATCACATAAGGGAGGGGATATTTGATTGAGGGAGGGGACAGGAACTGAGTGTAATGGTGCTGGAATAGTAAAGTGACTGTGTGTGGTGGGGGGTGATGTGGGGGCTGTCATTGTGTTGTCCTTGAGAGGAGATGCATATCTGAGACTGAAGTGGAGGGATAAACTAGTGTCAGTATGGTGCAGTTTGCAGCACATCTACCGTACCCAAGGGCCAAAACGTCTTGGGTTCTAGTCCCATACTGTGATTTTGCACACACTATCAATGCTGGTACCTGAGTGCAGTACTAAGAGGATGCTGTACTGTCCTATGGCACTTGTTGAAAAAAGTAGGGAAATTTCCCCAGTGTACTGGGTGAATTTCCCCCATTCACCAAAATACCACCAATCACCTAACCTGGTTTAATTTCAGTTGGTTCTCATAAGTAAATGTGTTTGGTGCTGGGGTTGAACTTGTGGTTCCAGTGCTAGGGAGGGAAAATTGTAAGCATGTCCTGTACAGTCAGTCGTTGTGCATTTGTAATGTTTTCACTCTGGATTTTCACCATTGGTATTTTTCCACACCTCTTGATGAACAGTACAGCTGTTATTTTACATATCCTGCCCAAAGTGTGTTTTCGAATGTCCTGTGCAGAATAGCACAGTCGCTGTGCGAAATCACTTTTTGGTACAGTTTGAGGAAATGACAGTGACACTGTACATGAGCAAAGGTGCTAAAATGACTATATTGAAAATTTGGTGCCGAAAGTCCATAAAATGACTGTGTTACAAGCGTGCATTGTGCATTTCCCACACACCCTTGTAACTTTCGCAAATTTGCAATATTTACACGCCACATTTTCACCACTGCCATATTTGCACCTCCTTTTGAACAGTACAGCTTTCATTTTTCACATCCTGCCCAAAATGTGTTTCTGCACTGCACTACCAAAGCCAGTGCCAGTGCAACAACATTCGGCATTGACAAATGCTTGTTGTCATATGTACAGGTAGTGAAGCTCCTCGTTTTTCCCCAACCCAGTCCTTACTTATTACTCAATACCTCTGTCCAACTCATCTCCTGGACCCATCTTCTGTTTGTTATGGTTATTAGGCCAGGATGATTTGTATTTATTCTTATATTTAAAGCAACAGTGCAAGGAAATTTTTTTTTTTTTTCTAAAAAGATAATTTCAACTACAGTTAATAAAAATATTGACATACTTATCTGATCTCTTTTTCTTGGCATCTTCTATGTGATGTACACCCAGTTTGTTTTATTTTCTTGATCCTGTTATCATGTTTACAATGTTTTTTCTAAGCCAAATATGGTAGCCATTTTTTTCTGAGGGAAAAAAACTACATTAAAACATTTTTAAAGTACTAAAATGTTGGTGGAGCAAGAACATTTTACCACCAAACTTGGAAGATGACTGGACTCTTTTATAGCGATGAAAGGGTGGGGTCACTTTTTTTGCCCACTTGCATTGCACTGCTGCTTTAACTCATCAAATGTATCCATTAGGCCATGTGCATTAAAGCTCACCATTTCATGGTTCTTCAGTTTTTGTCCATTTTGATTAATCAGATGGGTTTTTGGTGTTGATATTTGGCCCCCAACACCCTCTTGTTTTAGTTGAAAGGGTTTCCTTCTATTTTCTAATTATTTTTTTTATTTAGTTGTTTAACCAGGTATAGCACACTAAGCTGAAAGCTTTTTTACAGGAGTGACCTGGGAGCACAAGGAGGTTAAGTGACTTGCTCAGGGTCATACAGTATGCAAGTGGAAGCTGTGGGATTCAAACCCAGGTCTGGTCTGCTGGATGTCACCAGATTTGCAGTTCAGAGCCTTAGACCACTGCACTATACTGCCTCCTAATGGCTGAGTGTAGCCAAGCCGCTAACATATGTGCCCCAGTTCTATTTAGTTATAGGTCACCCCATGCATAATACTTTTTTGGTCAAGGAAAAAAGGCCATATTTAATATGGCTGAAATTATTTCTTTAGGTCCAGTCATCAAGCCACTGGTTAATAAATATATAGTTGGTTTCTTTTGTTGTTCTTGTTGTTGTTGTGAGGCTCTTGGTGCTGGTAAGATTTCAGAAAATATTGCTTTTGTTGCTTTAAGTCCTAATTTCTTAAAGGAGAACTGCACTGAAAGTCATTTTCCCAGTGGAAGCTGTTTTTTAAATACTGGTTCAGGTGTTACGACCACTCTAGCTATTAAGGCTTTTTAATATATAGATCATCAATTTAATAGTGTAGTAAAGCATACAATTTTTTTTCAGTAATACTATCACTCCCAAAGTGATAATGCCACACTTTGAGAGTGATAATACTATCATTCAGGTTTGATAATACTATCGTTCGGGATCTGAACAATAGTATTACCAGCAAAACAGAACAGTGCAAGAGCTAGTTGCCCTCCCAAAGTCTTGACAACGTGCTGTCCAATTGACCACTTTCCCTGTATGGGCAGGCAGAGCAAAACAAAAAACATGGCAGCTCTCTCGCTCGCAAAGCGAGAGAGATTCTCGGCACTCATTGCAGCATTTTTCTTGTCTCTTTACTGCCTAGTGCAGTTTCATTTTCACCATGGAATAGTATCCAACCCATTAATGTGACTATCGGAAATGCTAGGCAGCAACTGCCTTCTCCTAACTCATCGGCCAGGACCATCAGCTGAAACCACCTTGCAAACATCGTGGTCAGTGCTGTGGCCTTTACTCTGCTCTCATAGTCCTACTAAAAACTTTGAAAACCGCATCCATATATTCAAAAAATAACGTTTATGCACCGGTGCATTACCGGCGGGTGATACCATCTCGAGGTTCTGAACACAGACACCTCTCGAGCTTTGCTCTCGAGGTTCCTGCATGTCTAGAACCACTTGATGGTATTACTCACCGGTAATGCACCGGTACATATCCATTATTCTCTTTTTAGTTATCCTAGTGGGTGTTTCTGATATACATGCTGCAGGTAATACTAATAACCATGTATGAACTATATGTGTGTTATGTCTATGTTCTGCTTTTCTGTTGTTGACACGTTTCCATGTTCTGCTATATAACTCTATGTATGAGAGAGACATAAACTTCATCATACAGTTCTACCAACATTTTGTAAAGCAGAAACACCCCTGAGGTCACAAAAAGGCCTGCATAGCAGGAACAATAATAGAAGTTTAACTAGCACTTAAAAAAAAAAACAGCTTCTAAATTACTTACAGATTCATAGAAAAGTAGAAACATAGAATTTGACAGCAGATAAGGACCGCTTGGCCCACCTAGTCTGCCCATTTTCCTACCTAACAGATAAGCTGCAGATCCTAGTTAACCAACAGCTTACTTCCTCCTACCCCCACTAGGACTGCCTTATGTCTGTCCCATGCATTCTTGAATTCCCCCACTGTTCTTGATTCCACGACCTCCTCAGGGAGGCTGTTCCATGCATCCACAACCATCTCTTGGAAAAAATACTTCCTGACATTACCTCTGAGCCATCCCCCCTCTATCTTCAAATTGTGCCCCCTTGTTCTTGCACATCTCTTTTTCTGAAAGATGCTACCCTCTTGGACTTTGTTGATTCCCTTGAGGTACTTGAAAGTTTCTATCATGTCCCCTCTCTTCCTTCTTTCCTCAAGGGTATACATATTAAGCTCCTATAGTCTTTCTATAGTCTATACATATTAAGCTCCTATATTACATATTAATATTACATATTAAGCTCCTATAGTCTTTCGTATGTCTTCTGGTGCAGACCCTGCACCATTTTGGTTGCCCTCCTCTGGACAGCCTCCACTCTGTCTATGTCTTTGCGGAGATGGGGTCTCCAGAACTGCACACAGTACTCCAGATGGGGTCTCACCAACTGTCTGTACAGAGGGATAACAACTTCCTGTTTTCTACTATTGATGCCTCTTCCAATGCATCCCAGTATCCCCCCAGCCTTCCTTACTGCCTTCTCACATTGCTTGCCCACCTTTAGGTCATCTGATATAATTACCCCCAGGTCCCTTTCCATTTTTACTGTTGTCAGTATCTCACCCCCCATTTTGTACGCTTCCCCTGGGTTTTTGTTTCCCATGTGCATTACCTTGCACTTCTTTGCATTGAATCTGAGCTGCCATACATTTGACCGTTCCTCCAACCTTGCCAAGTCCCTTCTCATCCTTTCCACTCCATCTTGTGTATCAACCCTGTTGCAGATCTTTGTGTCATCTGCAAAGATATATACTTTTCCTTCCAGTTCCTCTGCAATGTCACTTATAAAGACATTAAAAAGGACCAGTCCCAGTACTGAACCCTGTGGTACCCCGCTAGTAACCCTCCTCACTTCACTGTGTACTCCATTTACTACTACCCTTTGCGTTCTGTTGTCTAGCCAATTTTTTATCCAGGCTACCACCTTGGGACCCACTCCAAGGCTGGCTAACTTATGTATTAATCTTTTGTGTGGGACTGTATCAAATGCCTTGCTAAAATCTAGGTAGACCATGTCCACAGCCCCTCCCTGGTCTACTACTTTGGTCACCCAGTCAAAGAAATCTATTAGATTCATCTGACATGACCTTCCCATCGTGAATCCATGCTGCATTGGGTCCTGTGCCCCACTGGCCTCTGGGTACTTAACTATTCTTTCCTTCAGAAGTGACTCCATCACTTTCCCTACCACAGAGGTCAGACTGACAGGTCTGTAGTTTCCAGCCTCTGTCATGGTCCCACTTTTGTGAAGGGGAATCACATCCGCCTTCCTCCAGTCCTCGGGTACCACACTATCCTCCCATATTTTATTAAATAGAGTAGTCAGTGGTTTCACTAGTTCCCCCTTAATTCTTTTAGAATTCTGGGGTGAATTCCATCAGGCCCCATTGCTTTGTCCACCTTCAGTTTTAGGAGTTCTTGCAGAACCCTTTCTTCTGTGAAAGGACTGGGATCGAAACTGGGTTCTGAAACTAGCTGTCACAAACAAATGTTAATACCACAAAAACCGTAAGTGCTAGACACAATATATGAGTGACAAAATTGTCCCGCATAAAATTACCTTTCTAATGGTGGTATGCAAGGAATAGCAGGTAATTTAGTTTTATTTCTGTGCTGGTCAAAACAGCAAAACAAAATATTTTTTCCACTAAAAAATGCACCATAAACCTATTTTTGTTCGGGAATATGTAACATTGACACCAAATTAAGCATCCAGACATTAGATGTAATTTTACTAATTTGTTTGTAAAACAAACAGCTATTTATGTAGTATTAAACATAATTTTCCCCCATTTGAGTCAAGATGTGTTGGTGAGGTTTGAGGGACAAATCTGAACCATACACACCATACCATAAACAAATGCATATAACTCCTAAAGTGTACATGATACACACAACACATCAGCGGCAAAGTTGTTGCACACAAAACTGCCTTTCCAACAGTTCTATGCAATCAACTGTACTCAATTCGGTTTTTGTTTTATATTGGCTGAGATACCCATAATGTGTGCTTAGATGGTTCTAGATGGACAAAATGTCATAAACAAATATGAGTAACTCCTAAAGTGAACATGATACACACAAAGTGTCAGTGGCAAAGTTGTTCAGCACAACATTAACTTTCTAATGGTACTGTGCAGTCAATTCTAATCAATTCTGGCTGGCAAGTAATATTAAAACATGTGAGTGACTTCTCCAGACATTTCTAGGGCACACAGGAAGTCTGTAGGTGACTTCTGTAGGAGTTCTGGGACACACTGCAGTTAGATTTTCTGATGCCTACAGGCGTTTCTAGGAGGCATGAGTTAATCTGGGCTGCAATTCAGGGGATGTTCCCGCTTGTCACAAGCATTTGCTATTCATCGGCAACAGAGACGACCAACTGGTGAAGTAATGAAGCTACAAGTCCTCGATCAGGAGGCACCAAAGAAGCCAATTACTGATTCTAACTGATGGTGATGCTGGTTGGAGCATTTGTGATAGTGAAATAGTGTGGCTACATACAGGGTTGGTGTGTGTGTGTAATGGAGGTGTGTAAAGTTTAAGTCATGAGCTTAGGTAGTATTCATCTGTGTGTTTCTGAACATTTGACTGAGACAGCACAACAAATGGGAATGAAAAACACCTCGGTACCAATGTTCCTCAATTACCAAAACAAAAGCTATAGCTGTATGTGTGTGTGTGTGTGTGTGTGTGTATGTGAGCTGAGTGATAACTCCATCACTCCACTGCTCTTAGTTGCATAAGTGAGGCATTGTGGGCTACTGGAGAGGCATAGCTGTGGTGACCTGCTGCAGTAAGGACTACTGCATTTTTTTTTAATTGCACCTGCTTTTCAACACTTTGACAGCCAAACCCTGGTACATGGTAGTGGGGAGTACTCATTTTAAACCTTTTTTTTACCTGGGTTCAGGAGCGGACTGGGCCACTGGTGGGTCAGCCGCAGGGGAGACAGGCTGGAGTGTCCTACAACAGCTTGCCTTCTCCAGGAAAGGGATGTGGCCAATGCCTGACACTTGCATGACTCTGAGCAGAGGCTCGGGGTACTACAGGCTCCACCAGGGGAAGGGATGTGGCCACTGTATGAAGTGGACATCGTCACTTAGCACCATGACATCAGGGGAAGTCACACTCTATACAGGGAGGGAGTAAAATGTGAAGAGAGCCTTGCACTGCCAGGAAGATGGGGAGATCAAGCCATGCCCACGATCTGTCTGCGCCCACCCGACAGACCACAGACCGGCGACATGAGATTCTGGGGCATCTGCGCTTCCTACGTCCCACCTGGAAAGTAATCTGTGTCCATAGGGCTCAGGGGTCCGTTCAGGTGTAGGGTTATGGGCAGTGAGATGGCTAATGTCTCTCCTGAAGGGTCGGAGGTGGCTGGCTGGGAAGGGAATAAAAAAAACAAACTTTTTAAGGTTAATTTTACATTTTCTCAAAACTGAAAGTCCCGCCTTGTGGCACTTCCAGTTTAACATCGTAACAGGCCTGCATCTAGCAAGCTTCAGGAAGTACTTATGCTTAATGCTATTAAGGTATTTACATTTTATTTGCTTCTCCCCCCATTTGTAATAGAATGAAAAACAGCAACAACTTATCCTCAGGGGGAGAAACTGCCTACTTTAAATGCACTAGTTGCAAAGTCTTAGATGTACAAATGAGCACAAGTTCAGAAAGCAGACCAAACTATACCTGTTAACAACTGTCTAATGATAAAGCTACTTAAAGAGGAAATTACTGAATTAAAATCAGAGTTAAGTAGGCTATATGAATGCCACAATTTAGAATGATTTGTGGATAATGTTATCAGGGACAGGGATACAACTCAACCCAACACTAACCAATAAATAATTTCTGCAAAAACTGTAAATGATGAGAACACTAAGAGGGATGGATTTGTAATGATGAGAATGACTAGACTTAAGCAGTAGAAAGCAGATAAACATGACAGGAGTGCAAAAAATGTCATATCAGAAGACCCCCCCACACACACACACATAGTATGAAACAATTATCCCCGTATCCTTGCAGAATCAAAAAGACATGCAGCACTGATCCAACCACAAGCTAATAATTGGAGACTTGAGAGTGAACTTCTCTAATAAAGAATTCTGTAAACCAGATACTGTAGTATTAATAGAATGGTGACCTACCTACAAGCAGTCAGAATTAAAGATGTGAAGAAAAACATGGGGAAACTAACAAAAACAGCTTGAGAAAATCCTACTGTAATAACTCATGTGCCTGTCTGAACTGTACCTAAGACTGGCCTCTACAACACCTGCTTTATGGAATTCCTCCTTGAGGGATGGGCTTGTGACTGTAACTAGTCTCATCAGCCTGCACTATTCTTCCTCTTATCTCTCTCTACTGACCAAGTCTCCCTCTTTGTCCCTCACTAGCCTTTTCTTTCTTTCTTTCTTTTTCTTTCTTTCTTTCTTTCTTTCTTTCTTTCTTTCTTTCTTTCTTTCTTTCTTGTTATGTTAACAAGGTACCTACTTGTACTATTGATATAAGACCAAAGATTATTTTGCTAAATGTTCCTGTATGTTACTTGGCTCTGGGTTTGCTCCACCCACAGAATGTTTCAAGACCCTGGGTTTGTATCACCCTTAGATGCTTAAGTATGCATCGCTTACGTTGACTACTCTGTATATGTTACCCTCTGTATCACCTGGTTGTAGCTGAAATAATAATCTGTATATACTGATGTGGAGCGAGGAGTCTACAACTCAAAGGTTTGTAATTCCAATTCCATTAATAAATAAAAATAAATAAATAAATGTTGGCACAAATGATGTGGGGAGGAAACATAAAAAAGAGATATTCTGTGATTATATGGCACTAGGTGACACCATAACAGGAAAACAGGGTTGCTACCTTAAAATGAACTTCTGAAGACTGTGCATCTAAGACTGATGTCAACTGCCATCATTTGCATCTGTGACCACATTTCAGCATGGCAGCCAGGGTCAGATGAGGTTGAGCAGCGAAAGAAAAGCCAGCTACTTAAACCCCCCACTGGAGCCCTGATGTTAAAAAAAAAACTGTAATTGTGTCAAAGAAAAGTCGAGCATCACAGTATATTGACACATAAAAAACAAGCATTTGTCAATGCTGATGTTGCTTGCTTGTATGTGCTGTTTAGGTATTTGGAAGTCATTGGAGTGCAAATATTGAAAATTCGCGATCTTACGAGCGTGCGTAGGAACTGCGCAACGCATGCTAGTTATACAGTCATTTTTAGGAATTTTTTCACCAAATTTTCAACATAGCCATTTCAAGACCTCTGTTCATGAACAGTGTCACTGTGATTTTCTTAATGTGTCCCATACATTGATTTCGCACACCGACTGCGCCATTGAGAGCTACGTAATGTATAAACATGTTTAGAGGCAGGATGTGAAAAATGACAGCTGTACTGCTCATAAGGTGTGGTAGAATGGCAATGTTGAAAATCTGGAGTGAAAAATTTTGAAAATTCACGAACTTATGAGCGTGCGTAGGAACTGCGCAACGCACGGTCGTAAAACAGTCATTTTTAGGAATTTTTTTCACCAAATTTTCAACATAGGCTTTTTGAAAGCCCACTTTATGAACACTGGCACTGTTGTTTTGTTAATCAGTCCTGAAAGGTGATTTCACGCAGTGACCGCGAAATCACCCTTCGGGCCTGATTAACTCCATAACGGTGCAAGAATTCATGAGGAGTGGTCCCAAAAACCCCATGTTGAAAATTTGGGCCCATAATTCCCCAAAATGCCTGAGATATGCAACAAAGTTGAAAAAACCCTATTTATTCCATTTTACAGCTTACCGGCATTTCCTCAGTTCATGGTCGGCTTTGAAGAGTGCAGACGTGTTTCCGGTCCACCGATGATCGTCGTGCCAAGCTCCGGAGGTAAGTATGGGGTGAGGGGGTGTGTGGGGAGGCAGCGTGTATAGTGAGTGGGTGCAGGTTTTGGGAGGAGCAGGGAGACGGCGAAGGAACGTTTTCTTGGGTACAGGTTTTTTTTTAATTCAGACGACACGGGACGTTTGCCACGCTGGGGTGGGCTCCCAGCGTGGCAGCTGGAAAGGCTGTTTGGGGGGCCTGGAGCAGATGGGGGATTGGCACCCCTATCGGCTATAACAAGATTTGCCATGCTGGGGTGGGCTCCCAGCATGGCACCTGGAAAGGTTTGGGGGGGTGTGCAGCCATGGAGCCAACAGGGGATTGGGCACCCCCATCTGCTATAACATTTTTTGCCACACTGGGGTGGGCTACCAGCATGGCACCTGGACAGCTTTTGTTGAGGGGGGAAGTGTGGAGCCGACAGGGGTTTGGACACCCCCGTTGGCCATATAGTGTGTGCGTGGGGGGGAGGGGTGCATCAGCATGCAATATGCGTGCTTGCATGTGTGTGTGTGGGGGGGAGAGCTCTGCTCACTGAAGCGCAGCTCTCCCTTTCAACTGTATGCCACTGCATTTTCGACTGCTATCATAGACAGCTGCAGCAGTCATTGGAGAACTGTGGCCATGCCTGCAAACTCACTGACTGAGTTGGAAGACAGGGTGCTACACCTTCGAAAACTCGGATGATGGCACTATGTTTCTTACACATGTGTGCAATCAACATAAAAACCTCCTGCCATAGGTTACATTACAAAAAAGCATTAATAAGCTAAAAGTACATAAAATCTCACTGCAGCATCAACTCCGTGCAACCACCAACATTTCATGTCATACTCAATTTTTTTTCAAGGTGTGGCCTCATAGGTGCCTAAGTGTCTCTTATAAGGCACCTGTTTAAAGGTACAGTATTGAATTTAAATAAAAAACAGATCAATGCAGCAATCAAAGCCACAAAATGCATCCCCTTCCCCATTGTTATTACATCACACATTGAATACACCTATACAAATATATAAGTCACCAAGGGCAAAGTGATGAAATTACCATAGAAAAACAGTAAAAACAGGTACATCTTTTTACTTTTTAAAAATTGGACTAAACTAAAAGCCTCATTTAGATCTCCATCTTTACTAACTCTCAAAGCATTTTGCCATTTACTCTTATAATGCAAATGTTTGTTCTCTAGATCTTCCCTTGGGGACCCATTTGTACTTCTTCCAGACCTTGAAGTTTAAATTTGTGCCCAATTCAGTCTGGAACACAAGCATTGCCAGAGCGTTATTTTTATATTGATTGCACGCAGTGCAAGAAACATATTGGCACAGCTTACGAGAAGCAGGCTGTGGAGGCACAGCACTGTTGTGGCCAATGCCCCACAGCCTACAAAGGCTTGTCCCACTTCCCCCAATGCCGTTGCAGGTTGCTGGTGACACAAGTTTGGAATGTTGGCACCAACCTGTGACAAATCAGCCACTGCAATCAGGGGCCGCCTCGTTATTGCAGCGTCAGTCATCTGCTGCAATGAGGGAGTGACCTGTCATTGCAGGGTGGATCTAGCAAGCCTGATATTGTTTGTGAACACGGCGGCAGGTTGCTGCCGTGTTCACAAACAATATAACCCCACACCGTGTTTATGTGCTGACGGGGGCCCCAATCCCTGTCAGCTTCAGTGCCCCCCTGTTCATTTTGCCGACGGGGAAGCCCAGTCCCCATCAGTATTCCGTCACCCCCCCCATGCTTTCATTTTCTGCTGATGGGGTACCCAATCCCCATCGGCTTAATGAAGCCCCCTCCTTTGTATGCCAAGGGGGGTGCCCAATCCCCCATCGGCTATTTCTGCCTCCGCCAACAGAAAGCCATTGGTGCCCTCCCATATGCTGTTATTCCTGCTGACGGGGTACCCAATCCCCATCGACATAATGAATCCCCACTCCCTCTGTGTGCCGAAGGGGGTGCCCAATCCCCCATTGGCTATTGCTGGCCCCCCCAAAAGAAAGCCGTTGGTGGCACACTGGGAGCTCACCCCAGCGTTCCACATGCCCCTGTAAAAGAAAAAACTGTCCCATGAAGTCTTTTGCTTTTTTCCCCCTGAACAGCAGAAAACAGTCCCTCGTAGCCTCTGTGCTGCCCACCCACCACCCGTAGCCACCCACTGTGCACCCTGCCTCCCCACACACCCCCTCACCCCATACTTACCTCCGGAGTCCAGCAAGATGATCTTCGGTGGACTGGGAACACGTCTGCACTCTTCAAAGCTGACCACGAACTGAGGAAATGCTGGTAAGCTGTATAATGTTATGAATTGGGTTTTTTCAACATGGGGTTTTTGTGACCCCTCCTCATTGATGCTTGAACTCTCATGACATTAATTGGCCCTGAAAGGTGATTTTGTGGTCACTGCACAGAATCACCTTTGGGGGCCAAGTAATGAAATGACAGTGCCAGTGTTCATGGGTGGGCTCTCAAAAAGTCTATGTTGCAAATTTGGTGAAAAATTCCAAAAATGGCTGTTTTACGAGCGTGTATTGCGCAGTTGCTACGCACGCTCATAACTTCACAAATTCACAATATTTTCATGCCAGATTTTCAACATTGTCATTTTTCTACACCTCCTTGTGAACAGTATAGCTGTCATTGTTCACATCCTGGTGCAAATGTGTTTTCGCACTTCCGGCGCAGAATAGCGTGATTGCTGTCAGAAATCATTGTTTGGGACAGATTAAGAAAATGACAGTGATGCTGTTTATGAGCAGAGGTCCTGAAATGGCTATGTTGAAAATTTGGTAACAGTACTCCATAAAATGACTGTGTTACGAGTGTGCATTGCACAGTTTGCACGCATGCTCGTAACTTCACGAATGTATAATATTTTCACTCCAGATTTTCAACATTGCCATTTTCCCACACCCACTTATGAACAGTGCAGATGTCATTTTTCCCATCCTGGCTGAAATGTGTTTTCACAGTTCCAGCACAGAATAGAGCTGTTGCTGTGGGAAATCACTGTCCGGGACAGAGTAATAAAATGACAGTGATACTGTTCATGAGCAGAGGTCCTAAAATGCCTATGTTAATAATTTGGTGATGATAGCCCATCAAATGAGTTGCATTACACACTTTCCATACACCCTTGTAACTTTGCAGATTCATAATATTGTCATACCACATTTTCAACAATGGCAATTTTTCACACTTCCTTATGAGCAGTACAGCTGTCATTTTTTCACATCCTGAGTGAAATGTGGTTTCACAGTTGCAGCACAGAATAACGTGTTCGCTGTGGGAAATCAGTGTTTGGGACAGATAAAGAAAATGACAGTGGAACTGTTTATGAGCAGAGGTCGTAAAATCCCTATGTTGGAAATTTGGTGACAAAACTCCATAACATGACTGTGTTACAAGCATGCATTTAACTGTTTCCATGCACCCTTGTTACTTCGCAAATTTGTAATATTTTCACACAATATTTTCAACAGTGGCATTCTTTCACACCTCCTTATGAACAGTACAGCTGTCATTTTTCACATCCTGGCTAAAATATGTTTTGTACTCCTGACGGAGAATAGCATGGTCATTGCGGGACATCAGTGTTTGGTATAGATTAAGATGGAACAAATGAGAGGGGGCAGTGACCGAGCTCAACTGAGCTCTGTCAGAACTGCTCCAGATTTGTCTGTGAGCAGAAAAAAGCCCCAACACAAAAGGCCAGTACAAAAGGGCAGCCTGCAACAGTGGGAGAAACAGAGCGAGAGAGTTAGTGAGGGAGGGATAATAAGCAAACTCACTGGAGCGCTGTCAAGACTGCTGCGGATTTCTTTGTGGGCAGAAAAAGGTCTCAATGCAGGCAGGGGCCCAGTAGGAAAGGCCAGCCTGCAGCAGTGGGAGAAACAGTACTAGGGAGTGAGACAGGGGGACTGAGTGAGCTCAACGGAGCTCTATCAAGACTGCTGCAGATTTCTTTGTTGGCAGAAAAAGATGCCAATGCAACCAGGAGCCCCGTACAAAAGGGCCTCTTGCAGTGCCAGGACAAACAGATTGAGCATGTGACAGAGGGAGACTGAGCGACCTCAATGGAGCTTTGTTGGTACAGCTGCAGATTTATTTGTGGACAGACAAAGGTGCCACCACAGCCAGCAGTCCTGTACAGAAGCACAACCTGCAGTGCCAAGAGAAACAGAATGAGTGAGTGATAGAACGGTAGTGAGTGAGCTCAACGGAGCTCTATTGTGACTGCTGCAGATTTCTTTGTGGGCAGAAAATGCGGCAACGCAGAAAGGAGCACAGTACAAAAGGCCAGCTAGCAGCACGGGCAGAAACGGAATGAGTGAGTGAGAGAGGGGGAGTGAGCGAGCTCAATGGAGCTCTGTCAGGACTGCTTCAGATTTCTTTCTGGCCAGAACAAGCCACCAATGCAGGCAGGAGCCCAGTACAAAAGGGCAGCCTGCAGCAGCAGGAGACACAGAATGAGCGAGTGAGGGAGAGGGAGTGAGTGAGCTCAACGGAGCTCTGTTGAGAATGCTGCAGATTTGTTTGTGGGCAGAAAAAGGCAGCAATACACACAGTGGCCCAGTACAAAATGGCAGCCTGCAGTGGCAGGAAAACCAGAATGAACGAGTGAGAGAGGGGGAGTGAGCAAGCTCAACAGAGCTGTATTGTAACTGCTGCAAATGGTGGCAACACAGGCAGGAGCCCAATAGAAAAGGGCAGCCTGCAGCGCCACCAGAAATGGAATGAGCAAGTCATAAAAGGGGACTGAGCGGACACAACGGAGCATTGTTGGGACTGCTACAGATTTCTTTGTGGGCAGAAAAAGGTGCCAACAGAGCCAGAAGCCCAGTGCAAATGGGCAGGCTGCAGTGCCAGGAGAAACAGAATAAGTGAGTAACACAGGGAGAGTGAGTGCCCTCAACAGAGCTCTATCGGGACAGCTGTGGATTTCTTTGTGGGCAGAAAAAAGTGCCAACACAGGCAGGAGCCCAGTACAAAAGGGCAGCCTGCAGCTCAGGCAGAAATGGAATAAGTGAGTGAGAGAGGTGGACTCAGCAGGCTCAACAGACCTGTGTTGGGACTGCTGCAGATTTCTTTGTGGGTAGAAAAAGCCACCAACAGAGGCAGGATCCCAGTACAAAAGGGCAGTCTGCAGTGCCAGGAGAAACAGAATGAGTGAGTGAGAGAGGGAGAGTGAGCCACCTCAATGCAGCTCTGTTGGGACAGCTGCGAATTTCTTCGTGGGCAGAACAAGGTGCCAATGCAGGCAGGAGCCCAGTACAAAAGGGCAGCCTGCAGCACTGGGAGAAGCAGACTGAGCGAGTGACTGAGGGGCAGTGAGTGAGCACAACACACAAGCGCAATCATCATTCAGCATTGACAAATGCTTGTTATCTCTTCTGTTAATACTTCATAGATGTTCTGATATTCTTGTTTTAAATGTATGTTTCATTTTGCCAACATAAAATTTACTGCAGCTGTAAGTCACAACAAACAGTACATGTTGTTCATGGTATTGTAATTAATTCCACACCCACTAAATCCCAGCTTTGGGAAGCTATATTTATTCTGCCTTTGTTTCCCTATAGTCCCTTGCAATGAGCTGTGCTCCACCACAGAATTAGGCTGCCCTCCTAGATCTACAGCTTGGACCCACTCCTAAGGGTCACTCGCCACGAGCGGTGCTGCACCTTTCACCTGCAGTGCCTATGGCTGCTTCCACTGCTGCTGCATGGACTCCACCACAGAATTTGGCCACCCTCCTGGATCTACAGCTCGGACTCACTCCTAAGGGTCCCTCACCACGAGCGGCACTCCACCTTTCACCTGTGGTGCATATGGCCGCTTCCACAGCTGCCACCCGGACTCCGACACAGAATTTGACTGCCCTCCTGGATCTACAGCTCAGACCCGCTCCTAAGGTATGCCCGCTGCCCTTGGAAAGCACCGTCTCGCTTCCGATTGGTGCAGCAATTTGCAAACAGCCTCTGATTGGGCCGCCTGGCAATGCGTCGTACCTGATTGGTGCACTGTCCAGCATGCCTCTCCAGTCTCGATTTTAACTTACTGTAGCTGCTATCTGTAACGCTTTTCTTCCCGCCCCCACCCGGCCTCCTTTAAATCTACTTATTCTTTATGCTATGTATAATTTACTCGGTAAAACACCTATGTCTTATGCTATGTATAATGTATGTACACAACTGTATTGTCTCACCCTGTCTCGCCTCACTACTTGTTGTCTCCCCCTCCCTGTGATGAGGTGCCTTTGTAAATGAGTCTATGACTCAAAGGTTGTAAATCCGATTTATGAACTAAATAAAATAAAAATTAAAAATACACACTGGCCATTCCCTACTGCTGGCCTTCCTAACTAATTGGCTCACTAATCCCAGCCCATATATTCATTGAACAGCCAAGGTTAAACTCTGAGTACAGTACTCCTCAAACTCTACTTTCTCACAGACTGCTCCTCTCTGCCTGTAACAGCCACACTCTTCTTCCAGATGGCCTCTCCTCTCCTCCCAAGGAAGAATTCTACCAAGGGAGAAACTAAGGACTCTAGGAAAGCTGCTTCTCTGTTGGATTCCCAACTCTAGTGAACTTGTCAGGACCAACCCTACCTACTTAGACACACGCACTAGGGGCTACACAGATTGCTCCAACCATGTCTCTATTGCCTGGATTTCTGCTTGCTACCTTACTCATCTGCCTCCCGCCCCTACTCTCCAACATGCCACCAACCTTCCCCCCCGATCTCTACCCTGCCTGACCTCATAAGATGCCTTTTAACCTCCAACTCAGTGACCTGTTCTCCTACAGCCCAAACTGGTCCTATTCCTCTTCCCAACCCTGCCCCTTTCTCTTCAGCACCTCACAATCCTGGATAATTCTGCATTTAATCAACTTCCCACCAACCACTAATGCCCGTGCCACGTCGGCTGCCCTGGGCGGCTTTTCGCTCCATGGTACCTACAATTGTTAGCCTACTACTTAACTATTGCCCTCCTGCTCCTTGCAGCAGGGGACATACACCCTAACTCTGGCCCTTCACTCACCGCTAACCAACCACACTCAGTTGGCCAAGCCCCTGCCACATCATATGTGTCAAATCTCTCTGGTGGCCCCCTCCCTGGGTCCTACGACTCCTGCACCTAAATACCAGAAGTCTAGTTCTCAAGCTTGATTCACTCCAAGTGCTGGCTGCCCATTATGCCCCTGATATTCTCACCATCACCAAAATATGGCTAAATTCTAATATCACAGACTCCGAGGTTGCCATCCCAGGCTACGTCATGACCCAAATCGACAGGGCTACCAGAGGCAGGGGAGTAGCCATTTATGTAGACTCAGACTTCCACTTCTAGGTAGTATTAACCAAAGCTAAGCCATAAAGCCTCTGAGCTTCTAATGCTACAGCATGCACTCCCATTTTCACTTCCCATTTACATTGCTGGAATATACTGCTGGCCAGCCACACCAGCCACATCTGTGACTGACCTCCTCACACTTATCTCCTCACAAACCACTTCAGGTGAATTATACATCATGGGAGATTTTAACCTCAACTGTTTAGCCCCAGCACTCAAGAAATACAGAACAGAGATATCTGGTCTAAACCTCTAACAACTTCACTGAACCCACCCGCCTAAATCTCAAATCTGGTAACCACTCACTAATTGACTGGGCTGTTTCCACCCACCCTCACTGGGTCATCAAAGCTGGCCTACTTCCTGACTCCCTGAGTGACCACTACATTATTTATCGAGTTTGCAAAAATCACCGACCCAAAGCTCCCCCAAAATTCCTAGTCCAATGCTCCTTCAAATCCCTCAATCTGTCCTCATTGCTAGAAGATCTAGCCCTAGCAAACTAGTACCCGACCTCCACTTTACACTCAACAGACGATGCCCTTCTGCACTTCCAAACCATGTTCCTCAATGTCTGGGATACTCATGCCCCTCTGCGTCACACTAGTGTACATGGGAACCATCTGCCATGGATTACCCAAGAACTCATAGCGTGTCAAAATGCCCATGATAAAGCATGGAGAGTGCACAAATCATCCCACCTCCCTCAAGATCTCACCAAGTACTGCATGCTACATAGTAAATGCACCACAGCAACCCGGCTAGCTAAAGCAGAATACTTTAGCTCCACCCACACATCTAACTTAAATAGTCCATCCAAATTTTGGAAGGTCGTTCACTCCCTTTTCTCTCCACCTTCTGCCATCCCACTCCACTCTTAAGTGTAAACAAAACCTTCCTCTCTGATCCTAGCACTATCACCTCTGAGTTCAACATGTACTTCTCCACGTGCGCTACCACACTACTCTCCTCCCTGCCCACACCCCCCCACACATACCTCCTGCAGTACCTATGAATACACCCAGGCTTCACACCTTCTCCTTCAAAGATATCTCACCAATTGATAACCTAAATGCCCTACAATCTCTAAACTCTTCAAAAGGTAAATCCCCGGATGGACTAGACATCAAACTCCTCTACCTCTCTGCCCCCGGCATTGTAACCCAGCTTGCCAACCTACTAAATCTCTCCTTTGCTACTGTAGCCATCTCCCAGACATAGAAACACGTTGTTGTAATCCCCTTCCCTAAGAGGGGCACCCCCACCTCCATCTCAAATTACCACCCTATCTCTCTCTCCTCCCAGCACTCGCTAAAATACAAGAACACCTCGTCCTCACCCAACTGACATCCTTCCTATCTGACTCCAACTTCTTCATGCCATTCCAGTCAGGATTCAGAAAGAACCATTCCACTGCCTCCTCCCTTATGTGGTTCACTGACATCATCCTCTCCGGTATGGACAGAAGGCAGATCACCCCGGCTATATTCATCAACTTTGCCAAAGCGTTTTACACTGTCTCCCACCCCCTCTTGTTAAAGTGCCTATCGGAAGCTGGTCTTACTGAATCAGCCATCAACTGGTTCAGTGCCTACCTCACAGGTAGGACCCAATCCATCAGAATTGCAGACGCCACATCCACCCCCCTCCCTATGACCACTGGGGTCCCCCAGGGTTCAGTACTCAGACCAATTTTGTTTTCCATCTTCCTTAATGACCTGCCTCTATGTTGCTCAACATCATCAATCCAGATGTATGCAGATGACACTGTCCTCTTCACCTCTGGCTCTTCCTTGGTTGAAGTAACTGCCAACCTTCAAACCAACTTCAACAAAGTTCAGAACTGGTTCAGTTCTCATCAGCTCTCCCTAAATGCTAAAAAAACAGTCACCATGACCTTCAGCACAAGGCAACGACTGTCCAGGCTCTCCACCCTCCTCTCCTTCCACACCCTGGATAGGACTGTACTGGAAAACACCTCCTTCTTCCACTACCTTGGGGTCTGGCTTGACCGACACCTATCTTTTTCAGTCCACATTGATGCAATCCTGAAAAAAATTTGCCCTAAGCTTGGTTCCCTTTACAGGAACAGCGGCAGCCTCCCACTAACCTTGAGGTGTGAACTAGTGCATAAGATGATCCTGCTATCTCTTGACTACTGTGATACAGTCAACAGTGCCACTTCCAAGTCCACCCTATATAGACTGGACCCCTTCTTTAATGCTTTCTGCTGCTTCACCCTCAATGCACCCCCCCCCGAACCCATCACTGTGATCTCACCCACTCTTTTGCATTCCCCTCTCTTGAAAATCACCTCCAACTGCACTTTACAAAGTTTGTGTCAAAATTCTGGCTAGGGTCACTTCCATCGTACCTCTCCTCCTTGCTATTGCCACCCCCCCCGTCCCATGTGCTTAAATCCTATGACTCCCATCAATTACTAATCCCTAGGAGGAAGTCCACCATGGGACAAGCAGCCTTCTCACACAGGCTCCCAAAACTCTGGAACGAACTCCCTCCTCAAATTTGTCACTCCTCCACTCATTCCCTTGCTACCACCTTGGCTAACTACCTGATGATAAACTGTACTTGCACATGAATTCCTCCTGTGCACACTGCCCATACTCTGTATCCCCTTCAGTACCAATGGCACCCATTATACGCTACGAGCTGGGCTATTAACCAACTCTTGCACTCATTACGCTTCTGCTGTCTTGCTGTCTTACTGCACTTCCAGTTTATGTATACTGCACCATGACTGGATCATCATGTCCTGTGTCTAACTGTTCCCTGCCTATAGACTGGACTATCACTAACTTGCACTAAGCTGTAATTCCTATCAGTGTGCACATTAATGTAATCTAATGAATGTAATGTAGTAATGTAATGCTATTGTTTTATACTGGAAAACCAGCGAGTTTTACTCTCCAGTGCACAAACTGTAATGTCAAATGTTTTAATCAGTGATAACCTGCATATTATCTTCTCCTACCCCCAGTCGCACAGGGAAGACAAGCATTGTTTTGATCAGTGTGCATTTCCTAGTGAAACAATTAAATAAATAAATAATGAAATCCTTGTTCAAGTACACTTCTCCTGATATTGGATGAACAAAGATGTACCTACTTTTACATGCTGGCAAAAGTTAATCCGCACAACTTAATGTACCAGCTGGCAAGATTTGAATGATACTGTTCATGTGGCTTGTATAGACTATGGGTCACATAGTCCCCAGTGTTATTCCCATAGCAGTATACCATCTGGGGGTCCTGTGCAACTATACTTAATTGTGCCTCAGTGGCAGGGATGTACCAGTTTGTTTGTTTTTCAGAATCTGCCTTACCTTGTAGCTCTGGGAGGTAAAATTAAGAACAAAGTTTAAACTCATTTCTGTTGTCACATTCCCTGCAGCTGCCATGATGGCCCCCTATGTTATTCCCCTCCTGGTCATCTTTCTGTGTCGTTGCTCCTTCTCACCTTGTGATTCAGCCTGATGGCTGTTGAAAACTAATCCTTGGCTCCCCCCTTGTCCTTGTGTCCCTTGCTCCCCTTTGGCTCCCTGTTTTCTTCTGGCCTTCCCCTATGGTATGTGATGTCACGCCATGTGGCCCGACTGTGCTGGCTTACCATCCGAATTGCCCCCAGCCCCACTGTTCTCCTCATAGGCCAGAGCTTGTGCTGCCTCCCTTCTGCCCCTTCCCCCTGGTCCTCTGTTCCCTCTTCATCATGCCTTGAAGTTATTTGCATTTTCCAACACCAAAGACAGGCCCTTACCCGACTATGCATCCAGGCCCCTCCATTCCTTACAACCCCCAACAAACCCCTGTGCATAGCTGTTCTGTCCCTAACCTCTTCGATGCGATAGCATCCTAATCATGCAGCAATCTTGCTTTTTAATTCACTATCAATCTTTAAACATGTTCAGGGCATCTGTCTTGCAGGCAGCCAAAAATGCCCTCGAGTCCTGAGACAGGTCTAGCCGCTGGCAACAGTCACGAACAACCCCTTGTTCTCTCTTCCAGGGTTAAGCAAATTTCTGTGGCCACCATTCAGCACACCACAATGCCTTCTTAACAAGCGGGGCATCTGCCCTGCCATCCAAAAACAAACATAAACCGTGTGGTACTCTCTCTCCTACAAACGGCCTTTCTTCGGCCTGCATCTCAACCCCAAGGGCTACCTTCTGCATTCAACTAGCCACAAAAGCTTTTTAAACAAGCGGGCATCTGCCCTGCCAACTGAAAACAGCCATAAAACTGCGTGGTACTCTCGCCCTTCACAGCGACCTCTTTCTCGGCCTGCTTCTCCTACCCCCAGAGCTACCTTCTGCATTCAACCAGCCACAATGCCTTTTAAACAAGTGGGTGCAAATCTTGCCCCCCCCAGCAATGTTTCGTCTAGCTCCATAATGCTTTTACTCTCACAACTGCTGGCAGAAACAATACAAAATCTCATGATTTTTTTTTTTTAAACTAACTCTGAAAACTGTTACAAATGACCTACCACAGATTCACTGTCTAAAGCAATGATATACTTGTCACTTATAATTACATATAATTAAAGTCTCCTTTTTTATATATATCCTTAGCCTGCATGAGGTAATTCTGTTGCTGCTTACCTTTGCTCCGATGCTAAGCTGATGGGCTGTAGTTCAGAAAATCAAAACTTCAGCAAAAAGTGGCTGAACCACTCCTGTGCTGTCCATTATGTACCTCATTTAGCCCCTCCCCTTCCTGTTGCCATCCTATTGTTCTGTTTCCCTTGCTCCTCCCCCTTTATTACCCCCTCCCCTCTAAGCACACCATCTTCATGTAAAGGGAAGGGGTGCACCAGGACAACTTGGTTTGCCCCTTAAAGGGCAAGCTCTATTGTATACATTTATCACAGTCTTGTTGTAAGTTAGATTGAAAAGAAAGTAAATAGTACATATGGCATCTAGTGCACAGAGCAAGTTCCCCTTGAGTACATAAAGTTTGTAATATATTGTTAATGTCCTCAGCATGTTCCATTTTGTTTGATCTATAAACAGATACTAGGGTAACAAGGTGAGAAAATTCTTACTGATTACAGATCTCCTAGTTTTAGGACTGTGATCCTACTATACTCACACAGCTCACAGAGGGCTAAATGTATAAGCTTTAATGACAAATGTAATTTAAAATAACTTACCATTCCCCTGTACAGTCCTTCTGAAACTGTGGCATTTAAGAATCCTGTTACAGTTATTAACACCCTCTTAGAGGAGCAACTGCAGATTTATTTTACAGCTACTGGCCAACAGTTCAATAATCTGAACTCACACCCTGCTACCTGATATAGGAAGCAGGGCTCCAGTCTTCTTCATATAGTGCTAATATGGTATTTGCTGCCCAAGTTTGGATTCAGTATAATTTAAAATAGCTGTGTTAGCACTGTGTATGCAACAGAGATCAGTACACAGGCTACAGTACCTTTATGGTAATTTACCTTAACTGATTTTTACTCATCCTGTATTTAGCTCTCTATCATCGTTTAATGGTTTAAGGTACTCTGTCCCCATCCCTCAGTCCCGGCAGATATAGTAGACACACGCAGACATGCTGATGCATGTCTCTGCGTGCGTCTCTGCACGCTCGCCTGCACACACTCGTTCCGCTCACTGCAAGCATGTATTTATGGGGTGGAATATGGAAGTAAGCACTCCCATGAGACTGCCCCACTGTGCTCAATTAAAGTAAAAGTATACACTGATACCTCATTTGAGAGACTTTGTTAGTAGGTTAAAAATGGTCAAAATCAGCAGCTACACTGAAAAGTTTTATGGCCAGCATAACTCAAGAACATAGGGACTGCAGAGGAGAGAAACAGCACTGACTGATTCTTAAAATGGCAATTCTAAATAGTTACAAAATCTATTAAAAAATCACCCCCATTCAAGTCAATGGGGCATGCACATGCAGTCTTCAATTTATGACATCACAGAACGGGGCTGTATATCCCGGCGTGGGACATGGCTGTAGGTTTAGGAAGTGGCTCCATTTATGCAGGGGGTAAAATGATGAGGAATATAACCTTTTTATAAGGTTGACATTAATAGAAACATTTATACCCCTCGACTCAGCAGCAAGTGAGGTATCACATATGTTTGTCGGGGCTGGAACCTCCAAAGTGTGCACCTGCTCTTTAAGTACCTTCATTGACATTTAATCCCGATGAAATTAGGAGGGTGTAATAGAGGCAATAATTGTGCATGCCTACAAACTACAAAGGGAAACAGATTAGAAGACTGAGGGGACTAATCCTTTAATTCAAAACCCAGGCACTATTTAGCCAAAGGCCTAAAGACCCAGTCACCCTATTTTCTCTGATGAGTCATGTTTATTATGGGTGGAAGTGGTTACAACAGGATCTTGCTGCTGTATTTGTAGGTACTGATTAAGAAAAAAAAGAAAAATGAATTATACAGGAAGGTGGAGAGGGCATGGGTCTTTTTGAATAGGTAGGGAAGCCCTGGGTGAAGTTAGGAGAGTGGGCAGTATAGTGTGTTGTAATGGATGCGGTGCAGCGGTGTTCATGGAACACTGTGGAGGTTGAGGTGTTGTCCGATGTGTATCAGATTAGGGCAGATAGAAGCAAGAATGGTAAGGAGGTGGAAGGAAATGGGTGGAGGGTGAAACATAACTACAGTGGAAGCAGGGGAATGTGGGGGCCTACTGAAATGGAAAGAGGGAAGGGTGAGATCAGCTGGGGACATGAATCAAAAGGTCACAATGGGGGGGTTAGGGTGAAAAAGGACCCAGACCAGGTGGTAGGGGTAGTAATGGCTGGCAGGATGTGAGGAGGACACCATGGGCTCAAGGTAAGGCACATACCACAGTAGCAGGGGGAAATAAATCATACGCTGGGGGGATTATGGTGTTCAACAGGTTCATACCTTTGGCAGATGGAGCAGAAGGGGGAGGTCTGAAAGAATCAGGGGAACACCATGTTTGGGACAGGAAAATTGAATGGGCAGAGGGGAAGGGAAGGGAGGGAGGGAAAAAACATTAGTAGGAAGGCAGACAATGGGAAGGAAGTGGGAGGGGAGGCTTGGAGGAAAAGGATAAAAACACAGTGAAGGGAGTGGAGGGGGAGATGAGCAAGTAAGAGAAACAGAAGATGTAGTGGGGCGAGCAGACAAGGAAGGGGAAGAAAAGCAGAGCATAAGGCAGAGGGGGAGGCAGGAGGCAAGCAAGGGGTGCAGGTAAACAGGGTAAATGAGGAAGGCAGTGATCGGGAACCAAAGCGGGGATTGGGAAGGGTTAAGCTATAATCTTTTGCCAGGGCAAGTACAGAAGGGGAATCAGGGAGGAACCACGGAGATCAGGTAGGCAGCTCAGGAAAGGAGGATGTAGTTAGGAGGAAAAGTGCCAGGACAGGGGGACAGGCAGGAACAAGATCAGATTCACTAGTTGTGAAAGAGGAGAATGACATGGTATTCGGGGACTCCATCAATAAGGGGCTACACTGGATCAAGAGGCATCCTACATACAGGCAGAGATTGGTCTTTTGTGAACCAGGGATGGAGGCAAGGAGGGCAATGCAAAAAATCAGGAATCGGGCTTGGTTGGTGGGGAAACCACACCTTATTTTTCATTTGGGAACGAATGAATGATCTGGCAGGCAATGAAGTGGTGGAGATACAGAGGAGGTTCAAGGTGCTGGCACACGGATGCTTAGAGGAGGCTAAATCCTTGGCATTTTTGGAGGTCTTGCCAGTCCCTGTGACAGCACTGTTATGCAGAGAAGAATCAAGGAGTTCAACGAATGGCTTCAGGAATGGTACGAACAGGAAGGGATCACCTGTATAGGAGAGTGGGAGGACACATGGGAAGATGAGGGTCTATACTAGAAGGATAAACTTCATCTGAGTCAGAGGGGAGCAAAGGTACTGAGGGGGGACTACAAAGATACGTTGATTAGGTCTTTGGGGTTTAAACTGGTAAGGGGGAGTACAGGGCTAGGCTGAGTGAAGGCTCAACAGGAGGAGGGAACGTACTTAGAAGTAATAATGGTGGGGGAGGCACCGGGGTCCAGGAGTACAGGCTGTTCAGGAAGGATAGGGCTGGCTGGAAGGGGGGGTTGTGCTGTACATCAGGGAGGGAATAAAGACTACAGAAGGGCAGGAGGAGTAAGGGGAATCAGAAATCTTGAGGGTCACGATAAAGAAGTGGGCTGAAGCGTCAATGAGGCAGGACATGGTCTGCAGACCTCCACTGCAGAGCGAGGAAGTTGGTAAGCAGATGCTGTGGGCAGTTCTAGGGATGGTGCTTAAGGGGGAGATTCTGTTGGTGGGCAACCTTAACCTCCCAGATATAGACTGGTATATCTCATCAGCTAGGTCATCCAGGAGCGAGGAGATCCTAGAGTCCCCACAGGTAGCCTTCCTGCAGCAGCTAATCAGACAGCCCACCAGGTGGGGTAACATACTTGATGTGGTCCTCACCAATGGGAATAGTACAGAGCAGGGGTTTTCAACCTTATTGAGTCCAGAGCCCCCTGACCAAATGTAAGTAGTGTCGGGGACCCCCTACTTTCTGTGTTGCTGCGCGGATAGGTACCAATTTACATATGTATAAAGCTAAACAACAGCAAAATAAAAAGCACACCACTATAAATCAATATAAAAAATGCTTTTATTTTAACTTTACTATTATTTAAAATTAACACTGATCTGCAGTGCATAAAACTGCTGACCTACCTTTATGAAGATAAATATTCTTAAACTTATTACCATCAGGCATCAGCACTTACATCCTGACAAGCCACCATAGAATCAAACTGCTGACCTGACTCGATATTCTCAAACAGACTACCATCAGCACTTACATCCAGGGCTGAGGTGGGGGAGGGGAGCACAGCTGACCTGACACTATTATTAAGCAACATTAATCTGCAGTGCATTAAACTGCTGACCTGCCTTGATGAAAATAAATATTCTTAAACTGACTACCATCAGCATTCTTTGTACAGCAGTAACAATATACTCATTTTAAAAAACATTTTAAATAACTTTAATTTACCTAGTAGTTACTGCAGTTGTGGTTTCAGAAAGCAGGTATCCCAGCAGTATTCCAGGTTGATACTGAGTTAAACAGAGCAACAGTCATTGAGAACAGCACAATGAAGTTAAAGAAGGGCAGTATTTAACAAGCATTTGTCAATGCCAAATGTTGCTTGCTTGTATGTGCTGTTTAGGTATTTGGAAGTGACAGTTTCATGCCTTCCTCCCAAGACATCCACTGTGTCTTTCCATTCAGTATTCACAGAAGAGTGGGAGGGGAAAGGGCCACAGCAGTACAGCAGTTGCCAAGGGGGTGAAGAGGTGGACAAAAGAGTCCTGCAGGAGCTCACTAAATTGAAGGTAGACAAAGCGATGGAACCAGATGGCATACGCCCAAGGATATTAACAGAACTGTGAAGAGAGATAGCAGTACCTCTGGCAGCCATGTTCACTGAGTCATTCAACATGAGTGAATTGGAGGAGGGCACATGTGGTCCCTCTACACAAGTCCTGCAGCAGGGAGGAGGCAGGGAACAATAGGCCATTCAGCCTCACCTCAGTAGTGGGGAAGATCATGGAGACATTGCTTAAAGAAAGGATAGTGGGGCATCTAGATGCCATCGGAACCCAGGACCATAGACAACATGGATTCACAGTGGGGACATCATGTCAGATAAATCTGGTTGATTTATTTGACTGGGTGACAAAGGAAGTGAATCAGGTGGGCAGCCGACAACGCTTACCTTGATTTCAGCAAAGCCTTTGACACCATCCCATATAGGAGGCTGATAAACTAGCTGGGTAGGCTGGACATGGAGGAAAGGGTGGTAAACAGGGTTAGAAACTGGCTAACAGACAGGAGGCAGAGAGTGGTGGTAAATGGTATGCAGCCTAGGGAGAGGGGGCGACCAGTGGGGCGCTGCAGGGATCGGTCCTGGGGCCAGTTCTGTTCAATGTCTTCATTAGTAATATTGCAGAACATCTGAAGGGAATTTTTTCACCAAATTTTCAACATAGCCATTTTAAGACCTCTGCTCATGAATAGTGTCACTGTGATTTTCTTAATTTGTCCCATACATTGATTTCGCCCAACTGCGCCATTCTGCGCTACATAGGCGGAAACACATTTTGGGTGAGATGTGAAAAATGACAACTGTACTACTCATAAGAAGGTGTGGTAAAATGGCAATGTTGAAAATCTGGAGAGAAAATATTGAAATTTCGCGAACTTATGAGCCTGCGTAGGAACTGCGCAACACACACCGTAAAACAGTCATTTTTTGATTTTGGACTAACTATCATCATGGGGTTTGAGATCCTCTCATGAATGATGTCACTGTCATGGTGGTATTCCAGCCCAAAGGGTGATTTTGCAGTCACTGCATGAAATCACCCTTTGGGCCCGAATAACGCCATGACAGTGACATCATTCATGAGAAGGGGTCCCAAAAACCCCATGTTGAAAATTTGGCGCAAAAATTCCCAAAAATGCCTGAGATATGCAAAAGTAGAACCCCCATCTAGCCCATTATACAGCTTACGGCATTTCCTCAGTTCGCGGTCGGCTTTGAAGAGTGCAGACATGTTCCCGGTCCACGCAAGATCGTCGCCAGAGTCCAGAGGTAAGTATGGGGTGAGGGGGTGGGAGGCTGGGTGCGAGTGGTGGGTGCGGGTTGTGGAGGGGTTGAGACGCGCCGCTGGACCGCTTTTGTTTTCAGGTTTAAAAAAAAAGACGCTAGGGACGCTTGCCACGCCCGGGCTGGGCTCCCAGCATGGCACAAGGTCGTTGGGGATATTCAGCTGATAGGGATTGGGCACCCCTGTCAGCCATGGAATTTGTTGCCACGCTGGGTGGGCTCTCAGCGTGGCACAAGGACAGGAGGGGGCGCCCAGCCGACCGGGATTGGGCACCGCCGCCAAAGATTGCTTGCCACGCTGGGGTGGGCCCAGCGTGGCACCTACTACTGGGGACGAGTCAGCTGACGGGATTGGGCACCCTGCTGGCTATATAGTGTGCGGGCGCGACGCTCATGCGGTGTCTGTGGGGGCCGCATGTGAGCAGCTGATATCTTATCGGTGCTCACTGGACCGTAGCCCCTTTCAATCGACGTTACTGCATTTTGGAGCGTACATGACAGCTCCCAAATGCATTGGCTTACAGGGCCGCGCCGCCAGCACTGACTGAATTGGAAGAGGAGGTGACACACTTCCGAAATCTCCGATGGTGGCACTATGTTTCTTGCACATGCGTGCAAGCAACATAAAAACGAGTAGCTGCAATACTTGGGCTACAGCCGCTAATGTCTCTACGGGCACAGCAAATAGAAAACCGGGAAACAAAACAATAAAGTTTCTACAGGGCAGTATTTAAAAACAAGCATTTGTCAATGCCGAATGTTGCTTGCTTGTATGTGCTATTTAGGTATTTGGAAGTGATAGCTCCATGCCTTTCTCCCAAGTCATCCACTGTGTCTTTCCGCTCAGTATTCACAGAAGAGTGGGAGAGGCAAGGGCCACAACAATACTGCAGTTGCCAAGGGGGTGAAGAAGTGGACAATAGTCCATTCAAAGGCAAGAGAGTCCTGCAGGATCTCACTAAATTGAAGGTGGACAAAGCGATGGAACCAGATGACATACGCCCAAGAATATTAAGAGAACTGTGAAGGGAGATAGCAGTACCTCTGGCAGCCATGTTCACTGAGTCATTCAACATGAGTGAATTGGGGGAGGGCACATGTGGTCCCTCTACACAAATGCAGCAGCAGGGAGGAGGCAGGGAGCAATAGGGTGTTCAGCCTCACCTCAGTAGTGAGGAAGATCATGGAGACATTGCTTAAAGAAAGGATAGTGGGGCATCTAGAAGCCATTGGAGCCCAAGACCATAGAAAACATGGATTCACAGTGGGGACATCATGTCAGACAAATCTGGTTGGTTTCTTTGACTGGGTGACAAAGGAAGTGAATCAGGGTGGGGCAGTGGACACCGCTTACCTTGATTTCAGCAAAGCCTTTAATACCATCCCACATAGGAGGCTGATAAACTAGCTGGGTAGGCTGGGCATGGGGATAGGGTGGTAAACTGGGTTAGAAAATGGCTAACAGACAGGAGGCAGAAAGTGGTGGTAAATGGGGTGCAATCTGGGGAGAGGGCATGACCAGTGGGGTGCTGCAGGGTCTGCATTAGTAACATTGCTGAACGGCTGAAGGGAATTTTTTCACCAAATTTTTAACATAGCCATTTTAAGACCTCTGCTCATGAACAGTGTCACTGTGATTTTCTTAATCTGTCCCAAACATTGATTGCGCACACTGACTGCACCATTGTGCGCTTCATGCACAGAAACATATTTTGGGTGACGTGAAAAATGACAGCTGTACTGCTCATAAAGAGGTGTGGTAAAATGGCAATACTGAAAATCTAGAGTGCAAATATTAAAAATATGCGAACTTACAAGCATGGGTAGGAACTGCGCAACGCATGCTCGTAAAAGTAATTTTTAGGAATTTTTCCACCAAATTTTCAACATAGCCATTTTAAGACCTCTGCTCATGAACAGTATCACTGTGATTTTCTTAATGTGTCCCATACGTTGATTTCGCACACCGACTGCGCCATTGTGCGCTACATGTGCGGAAACACATTTTGGGTGAGATGTGAAAAATGACAGCTATACTGCTCATAAGAAGGTATGGTAAAATGGCAATGTTGAAAATCTGGAGTGAAAATATTGAAAATTTGCGAACTTATCAGCGTACATATGAACTGTGCAACGCATGCTTGTAAAACAGTCATTTTTAGGAATTTTTTCACCAAAGTTTCAACATAGCCATTTTAAGACATCTGCTCATGAACGGTGTCACTGTGATTTTCTTAATGTGTCCCATACATTGATTTCGCACACCAACTGCGCCATTGTGCGCTACATAGGCGGAAACACATTTTGGGTGAGATGTTAAAAATGACAGCTATACTGCTCGAAAGGAGGTGTGGTAAAATGGTAATGTTGAAAATCTGGAGTGAACATATTGAAAATTTGTGAACTTACGAGCGTGCATAGGAACTGTGTAACGCACGCTCGCAAAACAGTCATTTTTAGGAATTTTTTCACCAAATTTTCAACTTAGACTTTTTGAGAGCCCACCTTATGAACACTGGCAGTGTCATTTCATTAATTGGCCCTGAAAGGTGATTTCACGCAGTGACTGTGAAATCACCGTTCGGGCCCGATTAACGCCATGACAGTGCAAGAATTCATGAGGAGGGGTCCTAAAAACCCCATGTTGAAAATATGGCCCAAAATTCCACAAAATGTCTGAGATATGCAACAAAGTTGAAAAACCCTATTTATTCCATTATACAGCTTACCGGCACTTCCTCAGTTCACAGTCTGCTTTGAAGAGGGCAGACGTGTTCCTGGTCCGCAGAAGATCGTCACGCCGAGCTCCGGAGGTAAGTATGGGTGAGTGGGGGTGTGGGGAGGCAGGGTGCGCGTGGGTGGGTGCAGGTTGAGGGGGGGCAAGGAGACTATGAGGGATCGTTTTTTTGTTTACAGGTTGTTTTTTATTATTAAGATGACTCTGGACATTTGCCACGCTGGGGTGGGCTCCCAGCATGGTAGCTGGAAAGGCTGTTTGGGGGGGCTGGAGCCAACAGGGGATTGGGCACCCCCGTCGGCCATAAGAAGCTTTGCCATGCTGGGGTGGGCACCCAGCGTGGCACCTGCAAAGCTTTTGGGGGGGGCATGCAGCTGTGGAGTTGGCGGGGGATTGGGCACCCCCGTCGGCTATAGCAGTTTTTGCCATGTTGGGTAGGCTCCCAGTGTGACACCTGGACAGCTTTTTGTGGGGGGCATGGAGCTGAAGGGGATTGGGCACCCCCATCAGCCATACAGTATGTGCGTGGGGAGGAACACATCAGCATGCAGTCTGTGTGCTAGCGTGTGTGTGTGTGGGGGGGCTGTACTCACTGAAGCGGAGATCTCCCTTTCAACTGTATGACCACTGCATTTTCAACTGCTGTCATAGACAGCTGCAGCAGTGATTGGAGAACTGGGACCACGCCTGCAAACATACTGACTGAATTGGAAGACAGGTGCCACACCTCTGAAAACTCAGATGATGGTACTATGTTTCTTGCACATGCATGCAAGCAACATAATGAGCAGCCAAACTGACTAAAATGGAGCTGCAATATTTGGGCTACAATGGTATATGGCAATTAGAGTTGCAACAATCACACTGACATTACAATCTGCAGAGAGAATGATTAAGAGCTACTGTGGCAGTAAATTAATAGTTAATTACCTGGCAATATGTGTCAGTGTGAGAAATCTTAGCTATTAGAACCTCACTAATGCAAGTAGCATTGGTAATTGTGGTCAGGCAAAACTTCAAAACTGAAAATGCAGCCTGAAATCACTTGCAGTGGAGCACATTGTAAGTGCAGTTGCTGTGTTCTGATGATGATCCATGAACCCCCCCCCCGGAGCTGATTACAGACCCCTAGTTGAAAAACCATGGGGTAGAGGGCATGGGGGTGGGTGGGTGTCAGCCTAGGAGCAAGTGACAATAACTCAGTGGGCTTCAGGGTTAGAGTGGAGTATTAAATGAATATAACCATAATGAAGGTCCTAGACTTGAGGCGGACAAATTTTCCCAGAATGAGGGAGTTATTCCGGAATGAAATGGAGAGGAGCAAGGAGTTAGGGGGAGTTGAGGAACTATAGAACAAGATCCAGGGGGGATCTTGAAGGCCACAGAAAGCTGTTTAAGGAAGGTGAAGAGCAGAAGGAGGAGGCCACTTTGGATCAACAAGGAAGTGAAGGGGGGCAACAGAGGAGAATAAAAGTGTGTTCACAGCATATAAGAGGACGCAGGGGAAGGAGGACAGGGCAACTTACAGGGAGAAGCTGAGGATGGCAGGGTAGAGGATTAGGAAGATGAAAGCAGAAACAGAGGAGGAAATTGCTAGACAGGCCAAAAGGGGTGATAAGAGTTTTTTGCGATATGTAGGGTAGAAGAGGAATGCAAGGTAGGGGATAGTAAGGGTAAAGAGAGAGGGGGGAGTACAAGAGATAGGGGACTTCAAGAAAGCAGAGGTACTGAACAGCTATTTTAGTTAGTTTTCATGATAGAGGGAAAAGGAAGAGAACCAGAACTAGAGTGCATTTTACTGAGAGTGGGGGGTATGTTTAAGGGAAATATTAGGGAACACTACTGCACAGAGACGGTGGTGGCACCCTGAAACAGGCTGCCGGAGGAGATGGTGGGGGCCAAAACAGTGAAGTGATTCAAAAGAGCATGGAACAAACATGTGGGTTTGTCTGGGGAGCGGAGGGTGGATCTCGGTTATGGGGACAAGAAAAGAGGGAGGGAATGGGTTAAGATGGTCCTTTTCTGCTGACACATATCTATGAATCCATGAATCGTGTTTTATTTATTTAACAGCTTAAATGCTTTCTGCCATCACTCTTTGTAAAGCAAACTTTTCTCTGTATGACAAGGAATGTTTTTTTCCAGGAGAATATTGTCTTTCAAGCTATTAATGTACTCTGTATAGACTGAAGGATTTTTACCTTCCTAGTATTGTAGGATGAGATGCTTAAGATGAAGTAAATATTAATTTTGTGCCACTAGTATAACCCAAAATAAAGAGTTTATAATCTTTATCTATGTTGGTCAAAGAGCTGCTAATAAAAGCAATCACCCTTTGCAAGAAAGTGCACGCTGTTGCTATATTTCCAAAGTAATGATAAATCTTGTTATATAATTTAAATAATAATTTATTCAACATATTACTTTGCTTTGAAAGTAGTTCCCAAACTTGGGAAGTGAATGGGCAAAACAATAAATTGCTAACCATGAGATGCACTTTGTTTAGATACATTATAAAATATAATAACAAGCATTTGTCAGTGCCAAATGTTGTCTCGCTGGCATTGGCATTGGTAGTGCCGGAGTTAGAGACGCATAATAGGAGTAGCAATGAAATATTGAAGTGATGCCAACCCCACCCCCACCCTGTAGAGACCAACAGGCATTGGGGTGTGCCTTTGGGTCATCAGCTGTAACACTCATGCCATTGTACCTGCAGCAGGCTTCATTTCCATATTTAACTAACATGACTGCACCCTTCCTTGTCATTCACCCTCGATGTTCTGACCATCTATGCTCCCTATTCCCTCCCCTCGCTAAGCTGTCACAGTAGCTATTCTGAGTGACTGGCCC
Source organism: Neoceratodus forsteri (assembly GCA_016271365.2). Lineage (NCBI taxonomy): Eukaryota > Metazoa > Chordata > Ceratodontiformes > Ceratodontidae > Neoceratodus > Neoceratodus forsteri. The sequence continues at coordinate 105,799,182 of CM057458.1, forward strand.
GGTGGCGCTGAGGGCTGAGGCACTGGCGCCTTACCTCACGCTACGCTGGTGACCCATGTTCCGGAAGGAGCACAGGCCATCGGGGGTTGGCAGGGATGGAGAAGGATTGAGCATCTGATGGACTGCTCTCCTTCTCTGGGGAGGGGGGATCCTGATGGTTGACACTTGTTCGCCCCTCGACGGAAGCCGGAGGACAGGGTGCCATACCACAAGTAGGGGAGCAGTCAGGCCAGACGTCTGGAGGGAGCTCATGTGGATGCGTGCATGTTCCCCTTCACTGACATCATTGCACGGTCCCGACTCCTGGGAGAACAGGAGAAGAAAAACACTGCCGTGTAGGATGGCAGAGGGCATCTCGTAGGTTCTGCCCCTGGCTAGCCACAGCACTGGCCAACTAAATCCAGCCCTCAGTGGGGGAGTCTGGGATGCTGCCCAACCCCGCAGAGGGGGTAAGCCCAGGGGTCAGGTCAGCGTTGGCTGGTGGACGCTGGGGGACGGGACTAGGGATGCCCTCCTGAAAAGATACAAGCTGGCAGTAGGGAGAAAAATGATTAAAAAAATAAAAACAGTAGTTATTCCGTGAGGCATGCAAATTGAGTCACTCATATTTGAGTCTCTCAGTTTGCTTCATCCATATGATGGGATACTGTTTTTTGCAGAAAGAGTAGTGGATGCTTGGAACAGCCTCCCAAAGGAGGTTGTGGGGACAAAAATGGTTAAGAAATCAAAAATGCATGGGATAGAAAAAAGGGACCCTAGCGATAGGGAAGAAAGGATAAACCACAGACAAACTAGAGTCCTTGGTTTTTGAAACTGATAGGCAGATGGGCAGACTAGGTGGGCCACACGGTCCTTATCTGCTGTCAGCTTCTATGTTTCTGTGTTTCTATGTAATGGGGCCAAAACACTCATTTACTGTATCAAAAAAGGCAATCTTTGGGAGGGAGGGAGGAATCTGAGAAACATAAAGTACTGTTTCAGGAAAGGGTTAAAAGTGATTATGTTTGAACGGGCATCTACTATATGCATTCATGTGCAGCACATTTATAGGTCCGTTTTCTCTGGTTGTTTTTATGTGTAATTTGTACCCTGTGGGGCACACTGAATCTTCAAAAGGTTCTGGATAATTTTACTTGACCTTGCCTTACTAGTTTCCACTCATTAAGCAAATATTTTTTAACTGATTACAAGTGATTTGCAAGGTGTGTATCAGAATAGCACTACAGTTTATTGCTCTGAGCTGCAAACCTGGAGGCCTGGGTTTGAATCCCATCAGCTCCCACTTGCATATTGTGTGACCCTGAACAAGTCACCTAACTTCCTTGTGCTCCCAGGTTGGACCTAGAAACCAGCTTCAGCTTAGTGTGCTTTTTCTGGTTAAACAATGTCCCCTTTCCATATAAGATTAAATAATGACATTTTTTGGACAGTTTGGGGTGTTTATTTCTAAACATTCCGGGTACTTATACATAACATAAAAGGGCCTTCGGGGGGTGATTGTTATGGTATCAGAGAGGCCAAGCACGAGGTTTGGGTGAGAGGAGTGTGAAGTGAAGCCGATCATTTCTGGCCACCCTACCCTGAAACATAGAGCCTTTTACATGGGTCATTCCATCACCCTACCCTGATACATAGAGCCTCTTACATGGGTCATTCCACCACCCTACCCTGATACATACAGCCTCTTACATTGGACATTCCACTACCCTACCCTGACACATGGAGCCTCTTATATGGGTCATTCCACCACCCTACCCTGATACATGCAGCCTCTTACATGGGTCATTCCACCACCCTTCCCTGATACATGCAGCCTCTTACATGGGTCATTCCACCACCCTACCCTGGGGTATGCTTCCTCTTATATGGGTCTTTCCAGCACCCTACCTTGATACATAGAGCTTCTTACATGGGTTATTCCACAACCCTACCCTGATACATGCAGCCTCTTATATGGGTCATTCCACCACCCTACCCTGGGGTATGTTGCCTCTTATATGGGTCTTTCCACCCTACCCTGATACATGGAGCCTCTTACACTGGACATTCCACTACCCTACCTTGACACATGGAGCCTCTTATATGGGTCATTCCACCACCCTACCCTGGGGTATGCTGCCTCTTATATGGGTCTTTCCAGCACCCTACCTTGATACACAGAGCTTCTTACATGGGTTATTCCACCACCCTACCCTGATACATGCAGCCTCTTGCATGGGTCATTCCACCACCCAACCCTGATACATGGAGCCTCTTACATGGGTTATGCCACCACCCTGCCCTGATATATGCAGCCTTTTACATAGGTCATTCCATCACCTTACCCTGATACATAGAGCATCTTACATGGTCCATTCCACCACCCTAACTTGATACATACAGTATCTTATATGGGTCATTCCATAAAATAGCTGTGCTAGTGTACTAAGTACTTAGTGAATGAATTTAAAAATAGTCACTTCAGTCATTATAAATGAATTTAAAAGGTGGCCACAAGTACATACACTATACATTACATAATTTGAGAAGCCCAGATACACCCACTTTATGTTTTTTTTTTAAGTTCATCTCTGAAATATCTCAGATTTCTATCAGCAAATAGTGCCAGGCAAGACCACAGTATGTTCTGCTACTTCTATGCAGTCTTTTTTTCTAGTTGCTCTTCAATACAGTTGTTTTGAGAGCTACCTCTGGTGTTGTCTTTTGTTGGTAAAAGCATTTTTGACCCTGGTTTTAAATTCATATAAAATGTCTCGCTGGCATTGGCATTGGTAGTGCCAGAGTTAGAGATGCATAATAGGAATGCCAGTGAAGTACTGAAGTGATGCCAACCCACCCCCACCCTGTAGAGACTGACAGGCATTGGGGTGTACCTTTGAGTTTTCAGCTATAACGCTCATGCCATTGTACCTCACCCTACCCTGTAGACACTGACAAGTGTCATGGTGTGCTCTGGGGTCTTTGGGCATTATACTTACCCCATTCCATAAGGAAATATGCTGAGGTGGGCTCCCAGAGTGCCACCTAAGTGTGTTTGGGGGATGATGTAGCCCGGCAGAATAAGCACACCCCCGTCAGCATACTTGAAAGTGGGGGCAAGAGCTGAAGTGAGGATTGGGCACCCCCTTGGCACATAACAAATGGAGGGGTGCATTATGCCAATGGGGAGTGGGTTCCCCCATCAGCACATACACTGGGGCAGGGCATGCCGACAGAGGAAATGGGCACCCCCGAAGTCGGCATTATGGCAGGCAGTGTGCCGCCATGTTAAATTTTTTTTTTCACCACCAGGAAAAGCACGTCGGGAGGTCAGCTGCATATGATGAGCTTTGCTCACATTGCAGCGGATCTTTCCTTAGATGTGCCAGCTGCATTATGTATGCATGGAATGGGGCTTGCATGCAAGCTTATTGGGGGATGAGGGATGCACCTACTGATGCGTTCCCTGCATTTGCCCAACAGTGACCGCACCTCCAAATCTGCTACTACTGCAATATGTTGGCTGCGCATGCGTGAGCCAACATAAAAATAGCCATCTTAGTTGCTGTTAGAGATGCAGCCAAATTTAATTTTGCTGGCAAAATTCTGGCAAAATCATCAATTTTGGCATGCAAAACATTTCACGAAAGTGGGCTCTTAAGGTGAAATTTCGCCATCAAGTTTTGCCTTAGGTTAGTATCAGGTGAAATTGAGGGAAACAATGCTTGTCACATGACTTACTCTAGCTAGCAGACTGCTGGTGTCATGGCTGACTGTACCTAAGCAGGAAGTCAAACTAAATCTACTTCCTTTGGAAGTTTTGTTGCCTGTAGGAGAGAGGAGGCTGTAGCAGGAGAGATTTGTTTTTCAAAAACAAACAGTGTGGTTAATGTTTACGTGCGTGTATTGTATGTAATGTTATTGAAATTTCTTCCCCACTTTATTTTTCAAAGTAAATAGTTTCTGTTACGACATTTTCTTTAGTGTTATATTTTTATATTTATGGTGTGTGTGCATATGTGTGTGTGTTTGACTCCCTTCCTGTTTCTTTCTTTTTCATTTATTTTCTTTAGTTTTCTATTAAGATATATTTTTTTTAATGATGGAAAAAGGGACTGGGAGCAGTACAGCAAGGGGGGGAAAATGGCAGGAGTGCCATCAGGACGATCTACTGTCCACCTTAACAGACTGGCATTTTCAAAGCTCCCCAGCAGCAGGTTCTGCCCCCGTCAGCAGCAGCAGGAGCAACTTGCACCCCCCAGCATATGCCCCCCAGCCAGAAAGAGCAGCAGCAGCCCATTGCCCCCACTCTTTGTGTGAAATAAAGAAAACAAAGCTGAGTGAAAAAACACTAAGGTTCTCAAAAGAAGTGGCAGGGAAGGTTAAGGAGAAAAAGGCTGCATTCAAAAAGTATAAGGAATCACAGAAGGAGCACGACAGGGAACTGTATCAAATTAAAGCAGAAAGAAATGGGGAAGGCAGTCAGAATAGCAAAGGCCCAAACCGAGGAAAAAATAGCCAACTCAGTTAAGAAGGGGGATAAAACCTTTTATAGGTACATTAGGGAGCATAGAAAGGTTAAGGGAGGAATAGTGAAGATTAATAAAGGAAAGGGGAGGTGGGCAGAGGGAAACAGTGAAATGGCAGAGATACTGACTGAATACTTTTGCTCAGTATTCACAAAAGAAGATGAGGAGGAGTTACCTAAGCCAGACAATAGAAGCACTCGGGGTAGGGGGGTTGACACCAGTCCATTTACAGAAGAAAGAGTCCTGAAAGAACTCCTAAAACTTAAGGTGGACAAAGCAATGGGGCATGACGGGATTCACCCCAGAATCCTAAAAGAACTAAGGGAGGACCTAGTGACACCACTGACCACACTTTTAACAAATCATGGGAGGATGAGGTGGTACCTGAGGACTGGAGGAGGACAGACGTAATTCCCCTTCACAAAAGTGGGAGCAAGGCAAAAGCAGGAAACTACAGACCTGTAAGTTTGACCTCAGTGGTTGGTAAACTGATGGACTCACTTCTGAAAGAAGGAATTGTTGAGTACCTAGAGGCCAGCAGGGCACAGGACACAAAGCAGCATGGATCTACAGCAGGAAAGTCATATCAGATGAATCTAATTGATTTCTTTGACTGGGTGACCAAAGTAATAGACCAGGGAGGGGCTGTGGAAATGGCCTACCTAGATTTTAGAAAGGCATTTGATACAGTCCTGCACAAAAGACAAATAATCAAGTTAGCCAGCTGGGAGTGGGTTCCAGGGTAATAGCCTAGGTAGCAAACTGGCTGCACAACAGGACACAAAAGGTAATAGTGAATGGAATACATTCCAAAGAAAGGGGGGTTACTAGTGAAGTACCTCAGGGCTCAGTACGGGTCCAGTCCTCTTTAACATCTTTATAGGTGACATTGCAGAGGGTCCAGAGGGAAAGGTATGCCTCTTTGCAGATGACACAAAGATCTGTAACAGAGTTGATACACACAGTGGGGAAGAAAGGATGAGAAGGGACTTGGCAAGGTTGGAGGAACGGTCAGACATATGGCAACTTAGATTCAATGCAAAGAAGTGCAAAATAATGCACCTAGGAAACAAAAACCCAGGAGGAGTACACAATTGCAGGGGAGGGCATGTGTGATTTTGTATTTTCTTGAAACTTGGCTTCCCAGCCAAATGCCCTTTGGGGTAACCCTTGCCTTAGTGTTTGCGCACTGAGGTTCTTTGTCTTTTAAATAGCAGGGGAGGTACTAACAACAACAAAAATGGAAAGGTACTTGGGGGTAGTCATATCAGATGACCTAAAGGTGGGTAAGCAATGTGAGAAGTCAGTAAGGAGAGCCGGGGGACACTGGGATGCATAGGAAGGGGCATCACAGGTAGAACAAGCATTTGTTAATGTCGAATGTTGCTTGCTTGTATGTGCTGTTTAGGTATTTGGAAATGATAGTTCCATGCCTTCCACCCAAGACATCCACTGTGTCTTTCCATTCAGTATTCACAGAAGAGTGGGAGGAACAAGGGCCACAGCAGTACAGCAGTTGCCAAGGGGATGAAGAGGTGGACAATAGCCAATTCAAAGGCAAAAGGTGGACAAATGATGGAACCAGATGGCATACACCCAAGGATATTAAGAGAACTGCGAAGGGAGATAGCAGAACTTCTGGCAGCCGTGTTCACTGAGTCATTCAACATGAGTGAATTGGAGGAGGGCACATGTGGTCCCTCTACACAAGTCCAGCAGCAGCGAGGAGGCGGGAAACAGTAGGCCGTTCAGTCTCACCTCAGTAGTGAGGAAGGTCATGGAGACATTGCTTAAAGAAAGGCCAGTGGGGCATCTAAAAGCCATCTGAGCCCAGGACCATAGACAACATGGATTCAAAGTGGGGATATCATGTCAGACAAATCTTGTTGATTTCTTTGACTAGGTGACAAAGGAAGTGCATCAGGGTGGGGCAGTGGACAACGCTTACCTTGATTTCAGCAAAGGCTTTGACACCATCCCACATAAGAGGCTGATAAACTAGCTGGGTATGCTGGGCATGGGGAAAGGGTGGAAAACTGGGTTAGAAACTGGCTAACAGACAGGAGGCAGAGAGTGGTGGTACATGGGGTGCAGTCTAGGGAGAGGGCATGACCAGTGGGGTGCTGCAGTGTTTTCATTAGTAACATTGCTGAACGGCTGAAGGGAATTTTTTTAACCACATTTTCAACTTAACCATTTTAAGACCTCTGTTCATGAACAGAGTCATTGTGATTTTTCTCAATCTGTCCCAAACATTGATTGTGCACACAAGCTGCGCCATTGTGTGCTACATGCACGGAAACACATTTTGGCGACGTGAAAAATGGCAGCTGTACTGCTCATAAGGAGATAAGGAGGTGTGGTAAAATGGCAATGTTGAAAATCTGAGCCCAGATATTCAAAAGATCTGACCCATGCACAACAGGGTTGCGCCTGCACAAGTCCGAAATTGCACCATTCTGCGATATTCAGTAGGAGGCAGTTGCGCCCCCCCAAATCATGCTGAGCAATAGCGCAATTCTAATGAAGGCATGCTCAACCGAAGGGGGGGGAGCCATACATAAACTGCACAGCCCAATATTCAGCCAGGCCATGCAGAGTTATGCAGGCGCAACCCCCTACCTGCGCCTGCACAACTTTGAGCCAAAAAAAAGGATCAAGTCGAGGGCCACCCACAGGTGAGTTGCCGCATTGCAGGGCGCAACACAGCAGCTGCCACTTGTGGGTGGCCCTCCACTTGTTCCCGTGCCCCTCCTGCAGCCCGATCATCATGGGCATAATAGTAACCACCCAGCCCGATCGCGGGCAGAAGAGTAGGCCCCTGCAGCAACCCGATCACGGGCATACCATATCCCCACAGCAGCCCGATCGTGGGCTACAACATAATGTACCCCACTAGCCCGATCAGGGGGCAAATTTACTAAACCAGCCCGATCGTGGCATAGCTTCAACCCCCACCCCACGACTAGCCCGATCGTAGGCATAATGTCAACCCCCCACCTCCTCGACTAGCCCGATCGTGGGCATAATATCTACCCCCCAAAAGACCAATATCCCTGGTGGTCCAGTGGACCGCAAAGCCCAAACATGGGCATAAGGTCAAATCCACCCTCCCAAAGTCCAATATCCCTGGTGATCTAGTGGCCCCCCACCCCACCCACTCACGGGTTTGGGGTGGGGGATTGAGGTTATGCCCGCGTTCGGGCTAGTCAGGGGGTTTGTATTATGTTTTGCCTGCGATCGGGCTAGCGGATTGTACATTATGTTATGCCTGTGATCGGGCTGCCGCGGGGACTACCTGCTGCCCATGATCAGGCTGCCAGGTTACATTATGCCCGCGATTGGGCAGCTGGAGGGAAACTGATCTGCTGCGCATCAGGCCGCAGGGCGCCGGTCCTCAATGGCTGCCGCCTGGCAGAGTATCAGGCGCAGTCATCGATGGGCGACCTGCATGCAATGACATGCAAATGGAGTCGAATTAGATGCAAATGGCCCCTTGCACCTTGCATAAATTATGGCCCCATTTGCATGTCACCTTTTGAATATCGCAGATTTGTGTATGGCGCAATGGAACTTGTGCCACCGCATCTGAATGCTGCTCCATTCTGACCATTTGGCGGCGCAAGTTCCATTGCGCCATGCATAGTGGTTGTGGCCAGGGGCGATATTCAGCGAGTTGCTCAATAGAGCAACCCATTGAATGCACACCCTGGCCACACCCTCATGCTATAACTTTTTGAGTAGTGCAAGGGCTTGCACCACAGAATGGCACAGTTTGAATATCTGGCCCCTGGAGTACGAATATTAAAAATTTGCGAACTTACAAGCATGGGTAGGAACTGCGCAACGCACGCTCGTAAAACAGTAATTTTTAGGAATTTTTTCACCAACTTTTCAACATAGCCATTTTAAGACCTCTGCTCATGAACAGTGTCACTGTGATTTTCTTTATATGTCCCATACATTGATTTTGCACACCGACTGTGCTATTGTGAGCCACATGGGCAGAAACTTGTTTTAGGCAAGGTGTGAAAAATGACAGCTATATTGCTCATAAGGAGGTGTGGTAAAATGGCAATGTTGAAAATCTGGAGTGAAAATATTGAAAATTCGCAAATTTACGAGCGTGCGTAGGAACAGTGCAATGCATGCTCGTAAAACAGTCATTTTGGGGAATTTTTTTAACCAAAGTTTTAACATAGCCATTTTAATAGCTCTGCTCATGAACAGTATCACTGTGATTATCTTAATCTGTCCAAAACATTGATTTTGCATACCAACTGCACCATTGGGCGCTACATGCATGAAAACACATTTTGGGCGAGATGTGAGAAATGACAGCTGTACTGCTCATAAGGAGGTGTGGTAAAATGGCAATGTTGAAAATCAGGAGTGAACATATTGAAAGTTCGTGAACTTATGAGTGTGCGTAGGAACAGTACAACGCATGCTCGTAAAACAGTCATTTTTGGGAATTTTTCACCAAATTTTCAACATAGCCATTTTAAGACCTCTGCTCATGAACAGTGGCACTGTGATTTTATTCATCTGTCCCAAACATTGATTGCACGCACCGTCTGCGCCATTGTGCGCTACATGCACGGAAACACATTTTGGGCAACATGTGAAAAATGACAGCTGTACTGCTCATAAGGAGGTGTAGTAAAATGGCAATGTTGAAAATCTGGAGTGCAAATATAAAGAATTTGGGAACTTACGAGCATGCGTAGGAACTGCGCAATGCACGCCTGTAAAATAGCCATTTTTAGGAATTTTTTCACCAAATTTTCAACATAGGCTTTTTAAGAGCCCACCTTATGAACACTGGCACTGTCGTTTTGTTAATCGGTCTCGAAATTTTTTTTTTCTATAAGTGACTGCGAAATCACCCTTTAGGGCAGATTAACGCCATGACAGTGCAAGAATTCATGAGGAGGGGTCCCAAAAACCCCATGTTGAAAATTTGGGCCCAAAATTCCCCAAAATGCCTGAGATATGCTGCAAAGTTGAAAAAAACCTATATATGCCATTATACAGCTTACCAACATTTCCTTGGTTCGCGGTCGGCTTTGAAGAGTACAGACGTGTTCCCGGTCCACTGAAGATTGTCGCCTCAGACTCCAGAGGTAAGTATGGGGTGAGTGGGGGGTTTGGGGAGGCAGGGTGTGCAGTGGGTGGGTGTGGGTGGTAGGTAGGGAGACGGAGACTATGAGGGACCTTTTTTTTGTTTACAGGTTGTTTTTTTTTAAAAGACTACAAGGGACATTTGCCACGCTGGGGTGGGCTCCCAGCGTGGCAGCTGGAAAGGCTGTTTGGGGGGGCTGGAGCCGATGTGGGAATTGGGCATCACCATCAGCCATAACAAGCTTTGCTATACTGGGGTGGGCTCCCAGCGTAGCAATTGGAAAGCTTTTGGGGGGGTGTGCAGCCATGGAGCAGATGGGGGATTGGGCAACTGTCAGCCATAACAGTTTTTGCCATGCTGGGGGGGGCTCCCAGCGTGGCACCTGGACAGCTTTTGTTGGGGGGAGGCATGGAGCCAATGGGGCATTGGGCACCTCCGTTGGTCATACAGTGTGTGTGTGGGGGGGGAGAAAGTGCATCAGCACATCATATGTATGCTTGCATGCGTACGTGCATGTGGGGGCTCTGCTCCCTGAAGCGGAGCTCTCCCTTTCAACTATATGGCACTGCATTTTTCAACTGCTGTCATAGACAGCTGCAGCAGTCATTGGAGAACTGTAGCTGCGCATGCAAACACACTGGCTGAATTGGAAGATGGGTGCCACATCTCCGAAAACTCAGATGATGGCACTATGTTTCTTGCATATGCTTGCAAGCAACATAAATCAATCAATCAATCAATCAAATCTTTATTTATTCAGGCGAGCATCATTGAGCAAGGCTCATTTACAAGATGGACCTGATAAGGTCAAGGTTCAACAGTTGAAACACAACAGATACATCAATACACTTATATAAACAGTTATACATGCAGGGGGAAAAACATTTATAAACACAGTGATGTACAGTAAAATTCACATGATAAAATGGGTTATAGGAAAGTTAAGCTAATATTTACAGTATATACATATCCCAGTGGAGGGGCCATGGCAAACACACAGCATAATGTAATACTAGGATGGTGGAAGGTATTACTGGGTGCCATAAGATGGGGTGTCTGCCTGGGAGGGAGAACTGAAGAACAAAGATTATGCCATATATGGTGAATTTTTGGGAGGGAGATTGTGAGATGACAAAGCTAGCTCTAACGGTAACAACTGCATTTCTCTGTGAAGAAAACTGTACAACGCTGTTTAAAGGATGCAATTGGTGTAATATTGGACAGTTTTAGGAATTTTTGTTGGTTGTTCCATGCTATAGCTAGAGAATAGCTGATTGCTGCCCTCCCTAGCCAGGTGTTGAATTTGGGCAATTCGAACAGGATGATATTGTTGCTTCTTAGGGCATAGGAACTAGGAATGGTCTGGGTGAAGCAGTCCAGTATATAGTTTGGAAGTTCTTTTGATAACGCTCTGTAAGTCCATAGAGCTGCATTTCTGTTCCTTCTGAGGTGTAGGGAAACCCATCCAACTGCAGCATAAAGAGAGCAATGATGGGTATTAAATGGCAGATCTGTTATGAATCTTATTGCTCTATGGGATAAGTTATCCAACTTGTGTAGGTAGGAGATGGGGCAGTGACTATAAAGGAAGTCTGCATAGTCAACAACTGAGAGAAAAATGGCCTGGACTAACCTCATCTTTGAATCTCTGTTTAGGAAGGGGTTTAATCTATAGAAAACATCAAGCCTTTGGCAAAGCTTTTTTAGCAGTTCTTCTAAATGATGAGTGAAGTCGAGTCTGCTGTCAATCCATACACCTAGGTATTTGAATTTTTCTACATACTCCAGATTTTCTCCAAGTATAGTGCATAGCTGGGGGAGAATGATTGAAGAGGAGGTGCTGGTGGAGCTTTGATTTGTGAACATCATTGCTTTAGTTTTCTTTGCATTTAACAGAAGCTTTTTCTCAAGTAGGTGATATTGTAACAAGGAGAATTCTGTTTGTAGGATTTCACGGGCAGCTGCAGAAGAAGGGTTGCTGACATACAAAACAGTGTCATCTGCAAAGAGGTGTACAGAGGATTTGGTGAGGGTTGAATCAATATTATTTATATAGATGACAAAAAGGATAGAACCCAGGATAGAACCTTGGGGGACTCCTCTTAGCAGTGGTTTTAATGGGGATAGGTCACCTTCAGCTTTTACCTGCTGTGACCTACCAGTAAGATAACACGTGAACCACTTAAGGGAGGGTGGATCTAGGCCAATGGAGTGCAAGGATGATAGTAGAAGCTCGTGGTCCACAGTGTCGAATGCTTTGCTCAGGTCAAGAAATACTGCACAGACATTATTCTTTCTAACTAATTCGGTTTGCAAGTCATTTGTGACCTTGGTTAGTACAGTGATAGTGCTATGCTTGGCCCTGAATCCAGATTGAGCTGGATCCAGGAGGTTAGCATCGTCAAGATATTCCCTTAACTGGGTACTCACTAATTTCTCCAGCATCTTGGATAGCACTGGTAGAATGGAAATGGGCCTGTAATTATTAAGGTCCATAGGGTCCCCTGATTTTAGATGGGGAACCACTTGGGCTGTCTTCCACATAAAAAGGAAAGTGGTTATCCCTCTGTGCAGACAGTTGGTGAGACCCCATCTGGAATACTGTGTGCAGTTTTGGAGACCCCATAGACAGGGTGGAAGCAGTCCAGAGGAGGGCAACTAAAATGGTGCCGGGTCTACATCAGAAACCATATGAAGAGAGACTGAGAGATCTTAATATATATACTCTTGATGAAAGGAGGGACGGGGAACACGATAGAAACTTTCAAGTACCTCAAGGAAATCAACAAATCCAGGAGGGTAGCATCTTTCAGAAAAAGAGATGTGCAAGAACAAGGGAGCACAATTTAAAGATAGAGGGGGGACGGCTCAGGGGTAATGTGAGGAAGTGTTTTTTCATGGACAGAGTGGTGAATGCATGGAACTGCCTTCATGGGGAGGTTGTTGGGTCTAAAACAGTGGGGGAATTCAAACATGCATGGGACAGACATAAGGCAATTGTAGTGGGGGTTGCAGGAAGTAGGCTGTTGATTAAGTAGAATCTGCAGCTTATCCAATAGGAAGGGAAATGGGCCGACTGGGTGGGCCAAGTGTTCCTTATCTGCCATCAAAGTCTATGTTTCTATGTTTCTAGGAGCATGTACTGCCTAGGCCCACTTTAACAAGAGAAGCAGCAGGTCTTGGATGATGTGACCTCCACTGGAACATCAGTTGATGAGGCTCTCCTCCATCCAAGGTCTCTTTAGTTTGGTCCTTTTTCCTAGTTTCCAGATGACACTGTTGTCATCTACCGGCTGTGATAAGAAAGTAATGGGGAAAAAAGGTACCATTTTGGGACTGGTGGACAAAGGAGCCAACTACAGCGCAAACATGCTGCGGAGTGTCTCTCCAAGCAGCAAGAAGCTGCAGCAGGAGGCAGCAATGGGGCTGACCAGGAGGAAGGCATTCGGCAGCATAGGGGACACTGCAGCAGTCACTGCAGGAGATAGCAGCTGGAGTCCAGGAGGAGTGATAAACCCCACACCCACTGGTGGTGGCACCGATGTGCTGCACCTGATTCTGCAGCAGCATCTACACAGCCTGTAGCAGCTTCCCCAGCAGGTCAGGTTATCAGCATGGAGGACCTGGAGGCCATGCACCAAGATGTTGTAGCAGTGCACACAGAGGTGCACGGACTCTGGCAGTAGTTGGCCGAGTTCTGCCAAGAGGTAAGGGGGGACCTTGATAAAATAAAAGAGGACCGAAAGAAGGTCTTGAACCTCCTGGCAGAGCTGCATTGTAGGGGTGGTGGTGACGGCAGTGGCACTGATGGAAGTGAGTAGTGCACCTAATTTTTTTTCTTTCGTTTGTCTTTTCCAAGTCTCGGTCTTCTTCTTCTGTATTCTCGTTAAAAAATATATATATATATATATATATATTTTCTGTCCTCTTTCTTCTATATCATCTTTGTTCTTTTTCTTGTTCAGTGGTTTTCTATCTAATTTGTTGTTTTATGTAATGTTTATGCCCCCACCCTTTCCCTCTGTCTCCTTGTAGATTACCACTTACCCTGACTGAATCTGACCGTGCACGTCCCCGGGCCCCAACTTGTAGTACTGTGCCCGTAAGCTGTGTACCTTTCTGCTAGTTTTATGTTACTCCTTAGTTATATGTTTCCTCCTATCCACAAATGTCAAGTATTGTAATTTGTTCATATGAACAAATATTTTTTTCCCAAAGCTCTGTGATGTTGTCTGTTGTGTGAGCGTATGAGCTAAGGGCTGGTGGCAATTACTTTGGCTGTGTGCAGCATCAGTCCAAATATGAACACAACAGTCATATAAACAGTTGTATAAGCACATTTATTGCAAAGTTAAACATGAATATGTTTTGTTCTGCTTAACAACACATGTCCCCCTGACCTTGCCACTTCCACAAATGTTAACTTTGTGTCCCTCCCCTCCAGTCATGATAATGTTTTATTAGTGTCCCACCACCATCAGCATCTGGGTGACTCAGTCCAAAATGTGCATTTTGACCACAGTTTAACAGCCTCTTGCCACCATACTGTGCAGAGCAGGCATGCTAAGATGAGAAATATGACAGGAAAAATGGTACATAAATTCGAGACAGAAATATGGTCTGAGTTATGATGTGATATGGTGGCCCCCCAGACATTACATTGTTGTTCTGGGCCCTGTTTACCAAAGATTTCAGCCTGAATCTTGGTGCAGCTACCTGCTATGGTGTGCAGAAGTCAGAACATGCATTATACAGTAACTCCAGAAAAAATGTATGACAAAATTGTGAGAGAAGGGAGATACAATTATGATGGGAATTATTAAATAGCCAAAAACGGTGCCATGCAGAGAAAATGAATTCTTCCTGCAAAATGCTGCTGCTACTTGCCACTGTTTCCTCCTGCTGCTGCTGCTTTTTCAATTAATTGAGAAATGTAGAATTATCATTTCCCTATGCTGCTGTCCTGATTGGCTGTGTTGACTGACTCTGTGGCTTTAACTTGGGTACCCTTATGGGTTTCCACAGATCACTATCCTGACACTCACCCGCCTGGGCACTATTGCTTGACAGGTGAAGTGTCCCGATACTGATCATCCTGACGTCTACATGCCTGATGATGTTACAAGAGGGGGTAAGGTACCGGATGTGATTGGTTGCTACCCTACCCCCTGAAATCACTATCAGATCCAGAAGCTAGCTGAGCTACCCCAGTGATATTAAGGGCTAAACCACTCCAGCTCAGCCAATGTGCCCTGGGAGGCCTGGGTTCTGGTCCAGAACTGTGTCCACTTCTTTTTTTACCCCTGTAACTACTTTTGTTTTACACTGAGGTCTGCTACCCCTCGGAGTTTGTTATTTTAGTAACGGGGGTGTGTGGGGTAGGATCCCCCACATGGGGGGTTCGTGGACAAAGACCTCCAGATTGCATTCTGTGTTTCTCAGTCAGATGCTCAACATTGTATTGTTGGGCATCTGAGTGATTTGTGAGTATGTATTTCTGTCCCGTAAACTTGGCATCCTGAGCGTCGGGGTACTGAGTTTCAGGTTAACATAACATAGCCATAACTTGCCTGGTGGTGGGGCATTAATGACATTTTGGGGCACTGTAGTTTGTTGCCTGCTGCTGTCTCTGACTACTTCTTGCCAAGTTTCCATAACAAGTACTGTATTGAATGGTTGATGGTGGATCATCTTCGCAGAGTCCACACTGCTGCTGCTGCTGCTGCACTCGTAAGTATCTGTCTTTATTTTTTTTCCTGCACAAGATAAGGGTGTTGGTGGGTTGTTATTGTGGCATCTTGAGTTCTAATATGTTTGTACTGCTTTATATTATTTTTCTGTTTGCTGTGGATGACATCATCATGCCAGGCCGGGATTAGAAATGAATCTAGGGATGTTAGAACGCCCCACATTTCCCAACACAGATGGTAAGTATTTAATTTTTCATCATGGTCTGGAATCATATGCCCCACCCAGCATGCTCCTTCTGGGGGCAACATTTTTTTTCTCTGCTTATTCTAATTTGCTTGCTAAAACCAGCTATGCAGATTGATGAGTATTTGTCATTTTTTCTTAGCTTTGGTCTGGCTTAGGTTATTTTCCTCTGTTGAAGTTTCATCCCATCTCTGTGTGATGACTACATCCATCCAGGCCCTGCAGGAACTGTGTTGCATGGAAGACAGAGGGTGTTGCTTGAACTGCGACGTTGGTCACTGGTGTCCATACCATTAACATGTAAACACCACCCACATCCAGGCAGGAACTATATGTGGAAATGGATGGCTGAGATAGTGTTTAGTAAATAATTAGGTGGAGGGGGCTAATGTCTTGTCTAATCATTTGAGGTGGCAGAGCTGCAGTAATCATGCAAATTTGGATTCCAAACTGAGGGCATCAAACACCTCCCCCTGCCCTGACCACCCCCCCTCCAAAATGGAACCATCGCAGTTTTGGTACAAGAACTTTAACCAGGTAGTATAGCATAAGTAATCTTTTGGGGGGGGATTGGATGTTGTAAGTTGTTAAGCCTTTTTCATGATTACTTTTGTAATTAATAACTCACGGCAGTAAAGATGCCCATCATTCACCATTTCTCAAAATTTGTTCAACTTGTGGTGTTAACGGTTGAATGAGTATGTTACATTAATACACTACTTGTACCAGGAGCCAGGGTTCTTCAACATGTCATGGATAATAAGTGGCAGAAAATATTTTTGGGGTTGCATGGAGTGCATGGGTGTGTCAGGTGGTGGGAAGGAGCAGGGAGAGGGCAGTGTGATTTTTGCCAGCATGGGCACTTTTAAGGACAACAAGACAGCAAATATTGCTGTAAGATAGAGTTAGATAGTCAAAATGAAAAGTAAAATGTGTATCTTGATATTTTTGGCAGTGAAACATAACTGTAATCATGCAAAATCTGTATGGTTATGGTAATTTGATTCCTGTTGCTTTACATAGGCTGGGGGACAGGGGAACAAACAGTTTACAGCAAAGGGTGATCAAATGAAACTGATTCACACTGCAGCAGATAACACATAACCATAACTAATCCAGTTCCTAACAGTATCCCCATAGCTGCTTTCCTATGCAGCCATACCACCTTGCTAGTTCCTGACACTACGCCTCACAGAGCTAAACTAATTAGACATAGCTGGGAATATTGGGTCCACATCCTAAGAAGCTCCTCTTAATACTACTGCTGAATGTAGGAGATGGCCACCAAAACCCGGGCCCACTGATTCCAAAACCAAACATGAGACTGGGTCACCTTAAGATAGTCTCATTAAACATTCACAGTCTCCTCTGCCAGCTTCCACAGTTCCTGGCCTGGGTGGAACTACTACACCAAAAACACAAATGGAAGGATCACAAATGCATTTCAAGAAATAAATCACGCCAGAACACCAATATAAATTATCAGATCATGGAGCCCGTGGCTATCAGTACCCCAGCGCTTCAGGTCTTCTCATGACCCTTTTTTGAGACCCCCTGTCTTTAAATCTGGGGATAACACAAACCTGTCTAACTACAGGCCTGTGACATCTTTGTCCCCTATAAAACTAAAAAAACTAGAGGGGTCACAAACCCATTGCTCTCCGGCTCCCTTCTCAAGCTCATGCATGACAGAGATAATCTCTGGCAGAAAGCAAAATTATCCTGCAAACTGCCTGATCTTGAAGCTTACAGGGCTGCCAGAAACAGATGTACCAGACTCATACAGCAGGCTAAAGCAACTTCCTACAATGATCTACTTAAAACGAGCTGGAGACATGGGAAGACGTTCTAGGACTCTGTAAAAGCACTCACAGGGAAAACCTCCAAATCCGAACCTGGGTTAAAAGTCACTGCTACTGGTACACATCAGAAACTAGGTAATATAGCCAATGAATTGAAACTGGCATTCACTGATCTAAGCTTGGTGCTTCCTAGTGACTACCTGACCCCTTCAGCTACTGACCTTAGCCTCACCACTTCCTCAACTTGTTCAGCCAGGGTCAATGCTCCCCCATTCTACTTCAAGCTACTTACCTGGAATGACACCACCAAGTACATTAACGTGTACTGGGGAAAACAAGGGTAGGGAGTGACCTTATTGATATGAAGCTGGTTGCATTTGCAGTTAATGAACTGACAGATCCTCTCACTAAAGTCTGTAATGCTTCACTAAGGTCAGGTGTGTTCCCTGACTTGTGGAAGATGGCGTATGTCACCCCCCCATCTTTAAATCTGGGGATAACACAAACCTGTCTAACTACAGGCCCATCTCCATTCCCCAAATCTAAAGCCCTGGAACAAATTGTCTCAGACCAGCATACAGCCTGTCTGCTGAAATACAGCCTTCTTTGTGTCCAGCAACATGGATTCAGTAAAGACCATTCCACGATCACTGTCCTAGTTGACTATACCACCAAGTTATAACATGCCTTTGATAATGGCCTGGCAGTGGGGTCAAATTTTATTGATCTCACAAAAGCTTTTGATACCATCAACCATCAGCTCCTCCTGCATAATCTACTCTCGATAGGCCTGTCAATAGATACGGTTACATGGTTCAAGAGCTATCTCTCGAGCAGGACCCAATGTGTCAAAGTCAAAGACACTCTCTCGAGCCAAGACAGGTGAATCTTGGAGTCCTACAAGGCTCTAAATTGAGGACACTCCTCTTCAGCCTCTTCATAAACTCCCTGCCTTCAGTGTGCCCAATGCACATGGTGCTGTATGCAGTTGATGCTGTTGTCTCTGTAAGTGGTAATAACCAACCCTCTATCATGCGTGAACTTGAGGCTAACATTTACAGATTTGAGGAATGGTTTGCAAAAAACAAACAACTACTAAACTATAAAAAAAAAAACAAGAGTATGCTGTTTATGGTTCCTCAGAACCAAAAGAAATTCAGATTACCTGAGGTACAGAGTAGTGAGGGGGTCACACTGGAACAGGTTGACAACTTTAAATATCTTGGCATTCACTTGGACACTGCCCTCTTGTTCTCAACACATATTGACCATGTTGTCAAAACAGCCAATGCTAAACTAGGTGTCCTCTATTGGCACCATCACTACATGCCTTCTGAGACCCTAAAGATGGTCACAAGCTGCACAGTCCTTTCTACTGTTGACTATGGTCTCACGATCTACAGCACTGGATCTGACACAGCCCTTAAAAGGGCAAAAAACCAGATCAACAAAGCGTGCAGGCTTGGCCTGGGAGCAGACCACCGGGCTCATACCTATGATCTCTATACAGCAACCAGATGGCTACCCCTTCATCTCTGAGTCCAATACCAGGCCTACATCCTGGCAAAGAAAACCATGTTTGGGCAGGCACCTGAATCCGCATCTTGCCTGTTCACAATTAACAAGCCAGCTGTCAGTAATTGGAGTGCATCTAAGGGAGGGCTGGTGGTTCCATTTAAGTATACATCAATTGCCCAGAGATCGCTCTCATTTAGATGGCCAAAGTGGATGATCTATCTCCTTCTGACCTAATTGAATATAGCAAGATCAGCAATTTCAAAGCTGGTCTCAAAGCACTTCTAGATCTTGCCTTTGGATGTGAGTGCATTCTCATGAACTAACCCCTTCTCTATAATTCTAAGAGTATCATGATTGCCCTAATTCAAGCACCGGGCTGACCCATGCCACTCCTCCTTTTCCACATAAACAGCTACTTTCTACATATCTTCCCACTCTTGTCTACCCCCTCTGACCTATCCTCCTCTCTCTCCTCTCTTCCCTCCACCCACCACCTCCTCTTCGCACCTCCCCTGCCCACCTCCAATTCTGCGTCAGTCCTCCCACCCACCTACTTCTGTTTTCCTCCACCTCTACCAATCATCTCTAACCTGCCACTCCCAATGACAAAGCCTTTCCCAGGCTGCCACTCAGTCTCTCTCAGCTTCAGCCATACCTCTTATCTGGTTACCTGCCTCAACTAAGTACTAGCTGACAGAATTTATTTCTTCTGACAGGGCTGACCCCACTCAACTACCATTATAAGTATAAAAGACTGCCTATTTTTTCTCTTTATAATTTCTAAACAGTTTGTAACCCTAATGTAATGTGCATGCCTTGCACAACCTTTCTCATTTATTATTGCCTACCACGTAACCTTGTCTGTGATGTTATCTTTGGTTCCTGAATATATCTCAATGGATGTCTACTGTTGAAGTCTCATCTACTGTTGATGAGTCTTTTTCTTTTATGTTTTATTTTTGTCTTACTTGGAGTCTTTGTAAATGAGCCCAAGGCTCAAAGGTATTAATCCCAAACTGAAATAAGTAAATAAATAAATAGTACATAGCTAAAAATAAGTTATAACACAATACTGAGCTGAAAGTGGTCGGGGGCTTTGAGTAAACTCAGCCTTTTTCCACTTCCACATCATCCAAGAAGTACTCCTCATAGTCTTCAAGACTGGAGTTGTCACCAGGTGGGAATTCATGCACCATTGCTGCTTCATCTACCTCGCTGCTGGTGGAAGCCTTTTCAGAAGCGTTGACATCTTCATCATCACCATCATCACCTAGACACAATTCATGTGGCAACACCACTGATATCACTGTGTTGTGTGGAATGTGCTTTTAGTTAATTTTGGCAAATATTAGTATGGAGATATTCTTGGATGACAAATTGGTCCAACAGTCACTCACAATGGCCCCAGCTGCACTAAACCAAGGTTTTATTTAACTCTAAAAATTGATTAGCGTTTTGCTCATAAAAATTCTAAAACATCATGAAAATGCATAGCACTTGCCTCACTGTGTTTAACAAACATAACACTTCTAGAAAACCTATAAAAATGATTTCTGTACAGTTAGTTTTGTCCCAAGAAAAAAAGTGCTAATCAATTATTTAAAACCCTGTAAACACTTGTTCCATGCTGACACTGGATGGTGGGCGGCTCAGGTATTTCACAGCAACTGATGTTAGTGCTGGACAGTCAGTTATTTTGCTGCTCCAGTGTAGCAATGGCTCATCAGTAATGGCAAGGTGGTTTGGGTCCCTTATGTAGGCTACCATCATTCACTCTGCTGCCCTGAGTCCAGCTGCCTTATCTGTTGACTCCTCCTTTGCCTTGATATCTTCCACTCCCACCTGAAAGAGAACATCCCAAATGGGATTGCTTGCTGTTTTCTGCTGTGCCTTGCCCATTTTTCCTGATTGGGTTGCCTGTGAGCTGCTGGTGGTGGAAGCAACACCAGTTTTCACAGCAGTGCATGCCTTTTTCTTGTGTGCAGCATATACCATTCTAATGAGGTTCTCTGTCAACTTTTGTACTCACTGACTACCTCCTTCAATTAAAGAAGGCATGCCATGTTTGTAGCATGGATACTGCATGGTGGTGATTGCAAAGTCAGCTGATTGTAAAATGCTAGAAACATGGGTATTTGAGCACAGCACATGGAGCATGTGATCTATTAGATCACAAGTGCCATGATCCCCACTTGCCTCCATCTGGTGTCTCAATAACTAGTGTCTGCCTCAGAACATGTATGAGGGGTATGGATTGACTTATACAAGCAGTGTCCCCACTCACTGCCTGTGTAGCATGCTTGAATGGACAGAGAATGAATATTATCCCATCCTTTTGGTGCCACTGCTCTGTTCTTAGAGCAATGGACACACCAGCACTGTCATGGGCAGTGTGCCCCAGCAGGTATTCTGAAACAGCCTTATACTGTTCATACAGCTGGTCAGGCATGTGCAGTGTGGAGTTCCACCTGGTCATAACATCAAGCTTCATCCAGTGCTGAGGCCGATAGTTATTGCACTGTAGCTCAAGTAGATGGTCACAGGCCTTTGCAGGATGGGCGAAGTGGAACACAGATGCAACAGTCGACAGTAACCATTTCCCTGATGTCTACATTGTTGAGAAACTTCTGGACAACAAGATTAAGGCAGTGTGACAGGCAGGGCACCATGAAAAAAACACCATCACTAATGCACTTTACTACATTGGAGCCATTATCACTTGTGATGAATCCTGCTATGAGGGACTGTGTGTGTGTAGCCACCCACCAATCTCCGACAGCAGAACATTAAGCATTTTCTCACCCATGTGAGAACCAGTAACAACTTGTCATATTCAGGGTCACATACTGCTGAATACCAGGTATGTTGCCACCACAACAATTTTGCTTTATGCAGGTTTTGCCAGGCCCCAAATCAAGTACCATCCCAGGTAACTGTGCCCAGTGCTGTTATGCATAGATCCAAGCTTGCTGCTGTTTGTCCAGTGGTCCACATATCCATGCTAAGATGGATATATTCTGATTCACTATAATTTAATGCATGTCTAATGGAATCAGCCACTCTACTGTTCAGCTCTGGCATGGCACGCTTAGAAAAATAGGCTCACGATGGAACCTGCCATGTGGTACAGGCACGGGCCATCTTCTTTTAGAAACCAGCATTCTTCACAAATGAGAATGGCAATAGATCAGTGGCCAGCATTTCAGCAGTGGCTGCATTTAACACTCGTTCAGAAATATGACTGGGGGGGTACTTTATGTGCCCTCAAGGATGGTCTTCAGAGTGGGCTGCATCTTTGTGGCTGTTCAACCAGAATGCTGTACTTGTGGTAGCAATGATGTTCTTTTAGGGGTAACACTTGACTCTTGGGGCTGTACAGGCTGCATGGAACCAGTTACTTTGGTTGCTTGTGGTTGTGGTGGTGTATTTTTCTGACTTGAGGGACTGGGACTAGTGCTGCCACTGCTATGCTGACTACACGAGAAACCAAAGGATTGCTCACCCTCCTCCTCTCCCACTGACCCACTGTGCCCTCCCTCTTCCTTCTACTCTTGCTCTACTACATTTAACTTATTGAGGGAGATGCCACCAATAGTTCTGGCATCCTTCTGGTGTTACTGCCATCATAATCATCTGACATGATTATGATTCATGAGGGCAAGATGGTGTCGGTATGTGTGAGCTGCCTGAGCCTGAGCTCTGAATAAGTGTGTTTTTGAGCTCTTTTTTGTTTTATACATGTAATTTTTGTGTTTTTTAAATAGTTTATCTGTTTTGTGACTTCTTTTCATTTTTCGTTTTGTTTTTTCAGCTATCGTCGGGAGCATGTGGAGTGGGTGCTGAGCTGCTGTTTATAGCCGTTGGGGTGAAGTGCCTCTCGGTTCTGGCGGCTCTGTTTTTTACCAAGGCACATCTGGAGGAGATAACACTGGGCTTCTGGGATCTGAGTGCGGACCCTCATGGTCTTGCTCCAGCTGGCTTGTTCGTTTAGCTGTTTTGTTTTTTCGGCTATCACCGGGAGTGTGTGGAGTGAGTGCTGAGCTGCTGTTTGTAGCTGTTCAGGTGAAGTGCCTCTTGGTTCTGGCAGCTCTGCTTTTTATTGTGGCATGTTTGGAGGAGATAATACCTGGCTTCTGTGGGATCCGAGTGCAGACTCTCGCGGTCTTGCTTCAGCCAGCTTGTTGTACCCTGGGAAATTGTTGGAGGCTGGAGTTGGGAAGTTCCTCGAGGAGTGTGTGTTTGCAGACTTTTGCTCTTTTGGACTGGCTTCTGGATTACTGAGTGGTGCAATATCTGGGATCTTTTAATGGACTCTGTAGACTGACTTGTCTGGAAGGCTGAGGAGGAGATCTGCTGATCAGAGCCCTGAAAACTGACTGGTGTGTTACCAGAACTAAAAACTGGGATCGTGAGTGGAGATTTCTTTTGTTTGTAGTTTCTGCTGACCGCGAATTGCCCTAAATATTGGTCTGGGTGGTGAGAGCACCTGGGGCCTGAGGGCCATTAAACAAAATCTGTTCCTTGTCTTTTGGATTCAGGACACTTTTTGTGGCATGCTATGGTCACAGCGAAATCTTTCTGATTGTTTAGGAGAAAGCTTCCTCTCCCCTGCTGTGGGTGACTCCTTGGATATTTTTTGCCTGTCTTAGGAGGAACCACGGGGACTCTGGCTGGAGGGCAGCTCTCCTCTGTGGTTGTTGGTTGGGGGATCTCAGCAGCTGGTGGGCGGTTGAGATCTCCGGTTCCCCTCCTGGGGTGGTCTGCTTTTTCTGTGGATCTCATTCCTGTTGGGGTGTGGGGGGGTTGGCATTCTCCTTTTGGGTCCTTCCAGATCATAGCTCTCTGATCTGATCTTTGCCTAGGTGTTTAGGCCTGGGTTTTGAGGATACAGCTTTTTGGAGAAGAGCCAGTTTTTAAAGAAACCTATTCAGTGATCAGATTAAGAGGGGCCGAGAGCCCCTCTTGCTGTCAGCTGGATTTTGAAATGTACTAGCACTTCATTCGAAAGTCTGCTGTATTTTTTGATCCTCCACGACTCTTGGAATTAATTGGTTTATTTAAAGTTGCGGTTGGATTTGGCACAACTTCTCCTACCATTGTTTGACTTCTTTCCCAGACTTTCTATTTTTTTGGTCTCCCAGTTGGTGAGAGGACCAGGACACCTTTATGTATTTTTCATTTGTTTTATTGTGTTGTTTTTGTTTATTTTTATTTTTCTGTTTTGTGTTAATCTTGGGTAGTGGGAGTACCCAAATTTCTCCCTTTCCCTCGGCTGTGAGAGGGTGGGGGGTGATTTTATATTTGTATATGTATTTTATCCTGTGAGAAAGGATTTTTAATTTTTTATTTACTTTGTTGTTCTGGGTTTTAAGTCTATCCAGTTGGGGAGGAGGGTGGTTTTGTAGGTTTTGTTGGGTTGGGTTTATTGTCTAAGTTATTATTGTTTTGGAGGATTTTAAGATTTTAATTACAAGAATTCAGAGTTTCAGATTAGTTTAGTTAGATATTTGTTTTATTTTGTCTAGTTTGAGCTAAATCATGTGCTGGTTGGCAGGCTCCTCAGTGGTGCGCTATTCATCCTCCTCTCTTCATGCCCTCCGCCCTTTTTATACTCCCTTCTTACAGTTCGAGACATACCAGCACTGTAGAGTGCTGGGAATTGTTCGCAGGAGAGGGAGGAGGGTGGGGGTGGGTGAACAGGAGAGGATGAAAAGCGGGGCCACTGTATCGGGGTTATTAATACCAGAAGGTGCCCTGGGGTGAAATGGAACCCGGACCGGGTTTTCCCCTGTCTGGTGCCCATACCCAAGGGCACTACTGAATTTAGTGGGCAGATAGGCTAGACAGCTTCCAAGGTTTGTCCGACTTGGGCGGTGTTATGTAATGCCAAGTCTGTTAAGAATAAGACCACTATTTTAGCTGATCTTATTGGTTCGACTGACCTGACTTGCATCACTGAGACCTGGCTGGATGAAAATTCGGCCCCCATATTGGAGGCCGTGATTCCGGCCGGGTACTCACTGATACACCACCTGAGATTGGACTGCGGGGGGGGAGTGGCAGTCTGCTTTAAGACTAAATTGGACCTCATGAATGTGGTAGTAGATGAGGCTGAATCCTTTGAGTGTACAGTTGTAGCAGGTGTAGGCGTTCAAATCATTCTCATCTACCGTCCATCCGGAGATGGGAAATGCCTCTTACAGGAAGTAGCAGTCTTTCTCGTCGATATGTCATTTGAGTCACCCAGATTGATGGTTCTGGGCGATTTTAACGCCTGGGTCGACGATCAACTCTCACAATTTGGTAATCACTTCCTCCAACTTATGTCTTCTTTGGGCCTTACACAGGTAGTTTCTACTGCTACACATAAATCTGGGCACTCTTTGGATTTAGTCTTCCTCTTAGGAATTGACTCATCTGACATGGGGGTGGAACCAGTTGCCTGGTCTGACCACAACCACACCGTGAGGTTCAATTTTTACATCCTCCTGAGAAGGCCTTCCCCTGTGGAGATGGTCAGGTACCACCCATTATGGAATATTACTTTCCAGGGCCTTGTGGCGGTCCTTGACCCCTCATCCCTTGTGTTGACTAGCAGTGACCCAGAGGCGCTGGTGATGGCCTATAATATGGCCATTGCGGGCACTCTGGATATTATTGCTCCTCTTCATGAGTGCCCCCTATCCCTTCACCCAAAGTCCCCTTGGTTCGATGGGACATTGAGGGAGTTGCAGAGACAGGGGCGAAGGTTAGAGCGGTGTTGGTGCAAATCCACCCTTGATGCCAACCACCTTAGATTGATGGAACATTATTGTATCTATCAATCTGCAATCACCCATAAGAAGGCAGAATTCCTGTCCAGAGAGATTGCAGTTGCACAGAATTGGCCAGCTCAGCTGTTTCAGACTGTAGATAGACTGTGCAACCCAGCTTGTCTGCAAGTCCGAAAAGCCTTTTCGCAAGTAGAGTGTGAGGAGCTTGCTCGGTTCTTTGCAACTAAGGTGGCTGACATCAGGGTGGTCTTGCGTCCGGCAATCTCTAAGGGTGGTGTTGTGGAACAGCTCGGGCTCACAATACCTCAGTTCTCTTGGAGTTCCTTTCACTGACTGAAAGATGTGGATATTATAGGGATCATCCATAGTGTATGGCCTACAAGCTGTAGATTGGACCCTGGACCAACTCCCAAAATTTGGGGTTGTTTTGAGACCATTGGTCCAGTTATGGTGCAAATAGTCTGGTGTTCCTTAGAGTCTGGGGAATTTCCTAACTCCCTGAAAGAGGCAGTGGTGACACCCCCCTTGAAAAAAGCTACTCTGGACCCAGGCTGTTTTTCAAACTACAGACCTATCTCTAATCTTCCCTTTATTGGGAAGGTTATTGAGAAGGTAGTGGCAGCCCAATTGGAAGACCATTTAACCATCCATAATGTCTATGAATTCTTCCAATCTGGTTTTCATAAAAGATACAGCACCGAGACTGCACTCGTTCGGGTGCTTAATGATCTTCTGAGGCCGAGAGATCAGAAGAAATGTTCCATTCTAGTTCTTCTTGATCTCTCATCAGCTTTTGACACTGTAGATCACTTGGTGTTGTTAGCATGCCTGAGGTCAATTTGTGGAATGTTGGGAACTGTTTTAAAATGGTTCACTTCATTCCTTACTGGGAGATCACAAAGAGTTGTGTCGGGGGTTTACTCCTCCGGCCCAACTCCTTTGTTGTGTGGGGTACCTAAGGGTTCAGTGCTGTTACCCATGTTATTCGCAGTGTATATGCAGTCCCTCAGAGACATTATAAGATGGTATGGGCTGAGGTTTCACTGCTATGCAGATGATACCCATCTATACTTGTCTTTTGCACCTGACCAGGATGGAGCACTCTCGGTGTTTAACAACCATCTGGAAGAAATCAAGGGTAGATGGATTCTAGTTGGTTAAAGTTGAACTCAGAGAAGACAGAGGTGTTAGTGGTGGACCCGGGTGGTCAGATAGCGAGGTCACATGGTGGCACGCCTTCTGGAATTTTTCTTGGCAGTGTGTCACTTCTGCCCTCTGAACAGGTGCGCAACCTTGGGATTGTCCTGGACGATAGGCTGACCCTTCACTCTCAAGTGTCGGCCATTGTCAGGACTTCTTTTTACCACCTTAGGAATATTGCCAGGGTGCGTCACCTTGTTCCGTCTGACTCCCTACCAATGTTGGTCCACACTTTTGTGTCCTTGCGCTTGGACTACTGCAGCGCCCTTTACTTTGGGCTTTCTGGGGTTGAAATCTGTCACCTTCAGCTGGTGAAGAAAGCTGCAGCCTGGGTGTTGACTGGGACAAGGAGATCCAGTCATATTACACCAGTGCTGCGTGAACTGCACTGGCTTCCTATACGGTGTCAGATCACCTTTAAAGTAATTTTATTGACTTTCAAAGCCCTTCATGATCAGGGTCCAACCTATCTGAAAGAACTTCTGGTGCCTCACTGCCCTGGCCGATCGCTCTGCTCGGCTGATGAGGGGTTGTTAGAGATTCCAAGAATGAATTTAAAATCTTTGGGTAGCACAGAATTTTCTTATGCCACACCAACTCTTTGGAATTCTCTACCATGCCGGTTAAGGAAGTGCACCTCCGTGGAGGTATTTAAGAAAGATTTAAAAACCTACTTATGGGATTTGGCTTATCTGGACAATTAATGGAAATTATTTATAAATACCTGCTATTGTATGGATGATTGTATGGCTTGTTCTAGCTAAATGTTGTTTTAATGTATTTTTATATGTTTTAAATTGATATTGTATATTGTGTTTGATGTAAAGCGTCTTGATATTCTTGAAAGGCATTTTAAAAATAAAGTTATTATTATTATTATTATTATTATTATTATTATTATTATTATTATCTCAACATTATCTCAACGGGTGCTTGTTTTTCAGGTGCGCATGTTGGCCACCAGTGCCTATGTGACTTCCCTTTCTTCCCCAACTAACATATGTTTCACAAAGTTTGCATACCGCTATGCTGTCATCAGCAGGATCAAGTGCATAAAAGTCCCAAACTCGGAACTTTTGACCTCTGGACTTCGGATAGAAACATAGAAACATACAATCTGATGGCAGATAAGGACCACTTGGCCCACTTAGTCTGCCCATTTCCCTACCTAATGGATAAGCTGCAGATCCTAGTTAACCAACGGCCTACTTCCTCCTACCCCCCACTAGGATTGCCTTATGTCTGTTCCATGCATTCTTGAAATTTTCCACTGTTTTTGACTCTACAGCCTCATCAGGAAGGCTGTTCCATGCATCTACAACTCTCTCTGTGAAGAAATACTTCCTCACTTTACCTCTGAGCTGTCCCCTGTCTAGTTCAGTTGTGCCTCCTTGTTTTTGCACATCTCTTTTTCTGAAAAATGTTACCCTCTTGGACTTTATTGATTCCCTTGTGGTATTTAAAAGTTTCTATCATGCCCTCCCTCTCCCTCTTTTCCCTAATGCTATACATCATAAGCTCCTTTACTCTTTTTTCATATGTCTTCTGGTGTAGACCCTGCTCCATATTGGTTGCCCTCCTCTGGACCGCCTCCACCCTGTCTATGTCTTTGCGGAGATGGGGTCTCCAGAATTGCATGCTTTTGCGACTGGGATTACTTAGTATTACTTGGTACAATAGAACAGAAGATAGCTGCAGCCCATTGTGACTGTTCCCCTCACAATGTGGGACACTGTTTAGTAGTTATCCCATATCCAAACATCTAGTTTATATTTGAAAGTTGCAGTGCTAGGTGCCTCAACTAAATTTTGTGGCAAGGTGTTCCATACACAAGAAGCCCTTACTGAAAAAAGGTTTCTCTTCTTACTGGTTCTATAGCTTTTGACCTCAAGCTGTTTGTTATGCAGTCTTGGGACATGTCTCCTTTTGGAGAAAATTAGAACACATTGTTCTGTGAGATCTAATGAATTTATTAAGTTAAAAACCATGAGCATGTTGCCTTTTAATCTTATATTTTGAAGAGAGAAGAGACCAGTACCTTGTAATCTTTCCTGGTAGTCCAGATTAGTTAATCTGGGAATCATTTTGGTTGCTCTCCCCTGGACTTGTTCTAGTGTGGCAATATCTTTTTTTAGGCTTGGATTCCACAAGGTGGAACTACAGTTGAGGTAAGGTATAATATATGCTCTGTAAAGTGGGATAAGGCATTGTTCAGTGTGATTTGTAAAGGTTTGTTTTATTTGCCTCAAGAGTCTATTGGTCATACAAGCAGTTTTAACACAGTGATCCCTTGGCGTAAGTTTGTTGTTGATATAGACACCTAGATCTTTCTCTCAGTTTGATGAGTGAAGTGGAAGTCCATTTATGTGATAAACTGTATTATGATTTTTTTTTTACCAAAATGTAGTCGCATGCATTTGTCTTGCTTGAATTGCATATGATTATGATGTGCCCAAAATATTAATTTTTCCAAGTCCTCCTTTAATGAAGAAATATTTTCATGATTATTGACCTTGTTCCCCAGTTTAGTATCATTTGTGTGTTTAACCATGAAATTGTTAGGCCCAGTTTGTAAATCACTAATGAAAAGATTAAATAATGTTGGTCCCAGGACTGACCCCTGAGGCACACCACTTGTTACTCTACCCAGGTCAGACAAGGCATCATTTATTCTAACTTTCTAGGTTCAATTTGTCAACCAATTGAAGGGCCAGTTAACAATATAAGATGACAAGCCTAAATTATGCATTTTGGTGATCAGTTTTTTGTGTGATACTTTGTCAAATGCTCTACTAAAATCCAAAAGAATAACATCGGAAGGGATACCCACATCTAGTAAAGCACTTATATTGTTGTAAAAGGATATCAAATTAGTAGTACAAGAATACTTGGGAGTAAACCCATGCTGGAATGAGTCATGGATACCTAATTTTTTACATTCCTGTTCGATCAGGGTCTTCATTACCCGTTCTATTAGTTTGCCGGCCACTGAGGTCAGACTAATGGGATGATAATCCTGCACAGAACTTCTATTACCTTTTTTGAATATTGGGGTAACTAATGCTGAACACCAATCATCTGGTACAATCATTTCTTGTAGGGATTTGGTAAAGATAATTGACAAAGGTATAGAAATATTTGTAGAAGTTTCAATCAGAAACCAGGAATGAATATTGTCAGGGCCCGGACTAGTGGTCTTTTTTTATTTTTTGATAGCCTGTAAAATATTGGCTGGGTTAAATCTATGAATATCTGTATGTTGAGATTTAGCTGTGTTAAGGAATGATTGTTGAGAAAAAAACAGAACAGAAGAATTTATTGAATATATTTGATGTTTCTATATCCAATAAGGGAGAACCATTTGTTATAATGGGACTGATGGTCCTTGATGTACCCTTTTTATTATTTAAATAAAAAAGAGAGATTTACAACAATCTTTTGTATTAGCTAGTTTAAATTCTAACTTATTTTTAGACAATTTAATAGAATGTTTCAGGTTTTTAATAGAGCATCTATATTTGTGCTATAAGGTAGTTTTGTATGGGAGAGAACTTTTTTTAAGTTTCCTAAAAAGTTTAATTTTCATTTTAATCTGGTTTTTAACGGACTTATTAAACCAAGGGTGAATGTTTCCCTTATTATTAAATTTCCGTTTACATGGAATGAAAGTGTTCCCCAAATGGTTTATGATATTTTTAAAAATATCCCATGCTTGTTGTGTTGTACTGTATATTTAAGGAGGATGTATTTCCAATTTATGCTTTCCAAATATTTATTAATTTCAGAGAAATTGGATTTATTATAGTTTTTTGTATAAATTAACTTCAATTATTTAGTTTTAATCTGTTGAAGTTCAAAAAGGATGGAAGAATGATCACTGGCTCCAAGTGGATCCCAAATTTGGAGATTTCTAATTTGTAGCTCTGTGTTTATAAATAATAAATCCAGAATGTTAGATTGTCTAGTAGGTTCAGTAATAAATTGTTGCAATCCAGTGCTGGTTATCACATCTATTAATCCTTTCTCAGCACAGGAACGTCCAGAAAGTGAGTCCCAATCTATGTGAGGCAAGTTGAAATCATCAAATATTACAGTATCTTGGGATTCTGAGAAAATTAAAACTCTTTAAACATATTAGTTCTATAATCAGAGTCAGTAGAAAGGTGTCTGTAAATATTACCAATGGTTATATATGAATGCCTCTTTAATAAAATTTTAAACCAGATACTGTCCAAGGAGTAGGGAGAGTGTACTTCAAAGGAGGGGATGTCATTTTATATGTACATGCAGACCCCACCACCTTGTTTATCAGTTCCATTTTTGTAATATAGCTTATAATTTGGGATTGCTCTGGACCAAACAGAAGATGCAGCCCACCAGGTTTCAATTATTCCCACCATGCCTATATTTAATGTTTTACATTTAGCCTCCAGTTCTGCTAATTTGACTTGACTTAAGGATCTTGCGTTCAAGGCTAGAAATTTGCATTTAGTTGTAATAGTATTTTGATGGTTATTTAGAGACTTGGGAGCTGACCCATTCTCCCCCATTGATTTTAGTTTAAACAATGATTTATAATAGTGGTGATACTTTTCCCTAAGAGTGTACTACCCCTACGACTGAGATGCAGGCCATACCAGCAAAACAAGGAAGAATGATCTGAAAATGTTTCCCAGTGGGTAATACAGGGTATATCCTGTCTAAAACATCACTTTCTCAGCCATTCATTTAGGGCTTTGATTTTCCATGTTATGGTGGGTGTTGCTTTTGGGACGGGTAAAATTTCAGAGATACAGACAAGACATCCCCTGTCTAGTAATATGTTGCATAGTGCAACATAGTCTTGTTGTAACTGATTAAATGGAGTGTGGTTTATGTCATTAGTACCAGTGTGTATAATTACCAATGGGTTTTCCCTTGCCTTATGAAATATTTTGAGTATCATAGATGTGATATCAGATACCCTGGCACCATGAAAACTGGAGCAAATGCAGTTGCTTTTATCACTGTTAAAAACTGCACTTTCAATATGTTTGATGATTGAATCACCCAGAACAAACTCTTGTTTCGAAATAGTTGGGATACAAGGAGCAGGAACAGGGAATGTTGGTGTATAGTGTTTTCGGGGGTAGTAAGCTTAATAGATAATGACTTGGTAGGATGGGGCCCACTGAAACAGATATTAGAGGGTACTGGCTCATGATTGAAAGGTTTATTTGAGCCAGTATTGTTAACAGAGGGAGATGCATAGGGTGGGTCTTGTGTCTCATCATTATTTAACTCAGACAGTTGCTCAAATCTATTGTTGGTTTCAGTGAGAGAATTATTATAGATTTGACCACCCCTCCTTTTCTTGATGGGCTTAGTAACGGTAGCCCAGTCATCATTGTCATGAAGGGGGGGTTGGTTAGTCATCCACCTTATTAGAGGAGGCAGAGACAGGAGGTACTTTGGTGCAGGGTGTTAAAGTTGGTCCCTCACTAGGGGAAATGGAAATGCTACCTGGAAGAGGAAGGTAGTGTTGGAGAGGGTGGAGTTGTTCATCCATAAAGTCTATAAAGCTCTCCAGTTCTCTAATTTCAGTAGGAACCAGTTTAGTGTTAAGCAAAAGTGCTATTTCTGCTTCAAGAGTAGAAATCAAAAGGCACTTACTACATACAAACTCTTTACCAAAATTACCCTCACTGTACATCAAGCATTGAGTACACTTGGTGAGTTCCATATCTATTTCTAATGGTTCATACATACTGAGTAGGTGAAGTGCTGTAGTTTTATTTTCTAATGGAGTAGTTCAGAAACAGGTGTGAAAGCATACACTTTTTGGTCTGCTCTCATCACTTCCATTAGACTACTTTTGGGGGGGGGTGACTTGACTGCTTTGAGGTTTGCTAATAGGCTTGGTGACAGACAGACCCATGAGCTGTGCATGTAAATGGCCTATATCACCACTGACCTTTTTAACTCAGGGTCCCATGTGGGATCATCCCAGTTGTTATCATCACCACCAGTAGTGATGATGTCCTTGTCTTTCTCCTCCTCCTCCTCCCTATCACTGTCTTCTTGCAGCACAGCACCTTTTTCTTTCCCTACAACCATCTCAGGGGGCTCCCTATCTTCAGGATTATCAGACTCTGGTTGAACACTATTTTCACCAACTTCTGCAAGACAGGGGCAGTCACACCGACAGACTTACCCTCCTCCTGGATCACTGTTCCTTCGCTGGTGTCAGTGTCTCCCTTCTTCTCACTGTCATCATCCCCCACTAGCAAGGATGCAACAGTTTGAGCCTTAAAAAAGTAAGACACAGGTATGCCAGTACTTCCAACAACTCCTTTGCTGGTACCTGCTGCACCACCATAGCCCATAGCAAAAGACACTGATGCAGACATATGTGTTCTTTCACTGCTATGGTGAACTGGAACTGAAGTTGTACTCTTAGCAGATTTCTTAGCTCCCTCATCCCCCTGCCACGTTTCTCCCCTGTACTGGGCCATCTCTTAGCAAGCATTTCTGCTTGCTGCTACTTCAAAGCTTTGCCTTTCTCTGGGAGTATATCAAGTAAGGATGTATTACTAACTGTGTGAATAACATCTCACATGTCACACCTGCAGTACTGGTTTCCTTACAAGTCCACACACAATCAGGACAGGTAGCAACACTCTTGAGTATAACTAATATCGTATATGGTAGGTAGCCTATTCTAGTAAAACCAAAAAGGTAACTTTTTTCTTTCCCCAAACAAGAATTAAAGCAACACACACACAGGGAAAAAGGGCACAAGTAACCAACTTTAAATACAAATCACGCGTGTCTGAACAACTAAAGTACTGTAATGTGTTTTTACTTAGTTAATACCTCAGTTTTGTTTTTTATTATATAAAGGCAGGGACAACCATATAATATTGACAAAGGTGAGTACCACAATATGGTGGTGGTCTGGTTGGGAGGGATCAGTAATCTCTTGAAAACTACTATATTAATATATAGTTTGTTATACTGCTCGCATCAGGTAGTAAACAATGTTGTGACAGAGAAAGGGTAAGCAAAGTCAACTAAAACAGTAACACCACACAATGTGCAGAGGCGAGCTCCAGCAATAAAATACAGTGGAGCAATTCATTAAAGCAGTGAAACTGTAAATGGACAAGCTCAAGAGATCAAGTAAAACTACTTAAGTGTCCATACAAAAATAGAGAACCGTTGATTTTCACAGTTTAAGTGCCACAAGTTAACACTCCAGCAAACAGAACTAACCACAAATAAAAAAATATATATAAATAACAGATCTGCACTATTTGTTCAAAACATTAAAATTCACAATCACAACTAAAAGCAGAAGAGTGGTATAAAACACAGGCTAACAGCATCAGGAACTCTCAAACAGGATGGAGTAACTTTCCAAAGAAATATAAAAAAATTGTCAAGATATAACACAACTAATAGGAAATGACAGTAAATCACTCGCAATTTGTGAAAAATCTGTTTGTAAAAGGCTAGAAATAGCCTGCATTGGTTTACATATCTACCCCGCCCCATTCAACTCCTTCAAAGTTGCAGACAAGTAAAAACTAATTAAACTAAGTAATATGCAAAAATTCACAAAATTAGAAAATGTTTCCTAGCAGCACTCATACCTCTCAACCTCTTGCCTCATGAATCAGGGACAAGGCTTAAACAAATCAAAGACAAAGACCCCAAATCAGGGTCATGTCTTAAAATCTGGTACTATTCATTCAGAAAGCTGATAGAATAAAGGGATTTGCATTAAGATGCATTTTCTGAAGAATAACAAGTCTGTTACTTTAATGTTTGACATTATTTTGTGCTTTTAATCCCCACTGTTCTGTCACAAGAACACAAATTTTATGAGGGACAGAGGAAAAATTTGAGGCAAAATCAGGGACAGTTGAGAGGTATGGCAGCACTAGGAACAAACTGTATATTTGGGAGCAATTAGCTCTCAAAAACAAGTTTTAAAAGGCTTTATTGCAGCAGAATGAGCTGAAAACAAGCTGCACATGATACTTGACATATTTACTCACAATACATTGCAAATTTCGCTTTTGGAGCACAATTTCACTAGTGAAATCAAAAGTTACACTAGTGAAATTTTTGCTACAGGGCAAAATTTTAAGTATGAATGGGTGAAATTGGACAACCAAAGAATTTGACATGAAATTTTGCTATCACGCAAAATCGGAAAACTAGGCAAAATTTAGTTTCACTTAGGCAAAACATTTCTCTTAATTATGAAATTATGCGAAATATTTCACCAGGCAAAATATTTCAATTTCGCACAACACTGCTTGTTGTTAACAAACTGCACTGGACCATTGATCACACAGTTGATTGGACTGAAGGGAGGTGGTGCTACTGTGTTGTTCAATCCATTCACACTGGCTGCTGCTGAATTCATCGTACTGTTCTAATTTTCTTTGTGATGCAGATTCTTGTAGTGGTTGACTGCTGAGGCTGTTGATGATCAGTGGGAGGTACAGGCATTTTAAATGAACTGGCTGTTGTGGCTGTAATTGTGGGCCTCTGCAGACTGCTATTCATGTCACTGAGAGCCATTTTCATGTATACACTACTACTACTACCTGCACTAACTGATCCCACTTGCCATGACCAAGGCCGGACTTCGCACCTCATCTTCCAATTTTCTGATGTAGCAACCCAGTAACAACATAGACTGCTTTCATTTCGATGCCCGGTCACCGATATAATTTCTCAGGACTCCAAGCCTGCCTGGAACAAAATCTGGATGGCATTCACTCTAGCCAAGTGGTGAGTATACCCTCTGTTGACCTGTGCCTCCTTACTCAAGCAAGGCAACATTGACAAGAGGAAATTTATTAGCATGACTTTCCAGCAGAACAATATCTCCAGAGAGCTGAGGTAATTCTGGGGGTGTTTGAGTTGGTGGAGGAACAGTGCAGGGACATCATTTGGCATGTTAGCCATATATTTTTTTTAAAATACCACAGGACACATTGGATTTTCAGGGATGGCAAACATAAGTAGTAGTAGTAGTAGTAGTAAAAACCTTTATTTTTATACAGGAAGGTGGAGATACAGTACAACCATTGGGACCAAGGCTCTGTTTTCAAGGTGTTCCTGTTTATATTATTGCATTAACATATAACATTCCTCTTGAACAAAGACTATTACATGGTTAAAATACATACTACACAACATACTTCTGTTTCATGTGGATATTTGCACTACAAATAATGCCACATAGACTAATGCCACAGTGCAAATTATTTCAATAAAACAATATCAGACATTCATTACTATTGTTTAAACAGTTAATTACAGTCTGTTTTAAATCCCTTTTCATATGGGCACAAACTATTTTTGAATGCAACTCTTGTTCTTCATCATAAGATTTAATGAAATGCCAGCATTTATTTACATTATATGAGAAAGTCATAGTTCCATATTTGTTTTTGATCTTTTGAACTGAGAAAGTATTCTCATTATTATTTCTAAGGTCATATTTACTTTCCTTTTTATATAATTTTTGAAGTAAATATTCTGGATTTCCTGATTGTAATGTTTTATGTACCAAACATAAAACCCCTGTGTTGCTGTTTATTTTGTGTTGATGTCTATGAGTTTTAGTATGGCCATTAAAAGTGAACATTACAAATTCATGTCCATTTCATCAGTTTTCACTGCCAGTGAAATTGGCTTCAGGTCTCCCAGGTCCTCCTGCTCACACCTGGCCATACAGAGTTGGATATCGACCAGTCTTTCTTTACAAGGCCAGGTGCAGTGTCAGAATTTAGACACTCAGCTGATCCAAGTTTCTCAAGCTCTCTCGGACTGATAGCAGGAAGGTGTCTGACACATCCTCATTGACTTTTCTGTGTGCTTTAATTATTGCCAAAAACACTGTTCTCTGATCTGAAGATATTATATTGAATTCCCTGTTACATACATAGAAACATAAAATTTTTGGAAAAAAGTGCCCCTTGGCCCATTTAGTCTGCCTTAAAAATATCCTACCTAATACATCACTGCAGACCCTACTTGATCTGTGGCTTTAGCCCCCCCAGCACTGTTACTAAGGCCCCCATGTGTCTATCCCACACATGCTTGAATCCTGCTGCTGTTTTGGTACCTACCACCTCTGTTGATAGTCTGTTCCAGGCATTCACCACTCTTTCATGAAGAAGTACTACCTCACATCCCCTCTGAGCCTCCATCCTTTCAGCTTCATATCATGACCCCTTGTTCTTGTATCTTTTTCTATGTAAAATGCCACCATCCTGTACCTTATTGATACCCTTGAGGTACTGGAATGTTTCTATCATGTCTCCCCTTTCCCTTCTGTCCTCCAAAGAGTACATATTTAATTCCTTAAGTCTTTCCTTGTAGTGTTTCTTAAGCCAGCCATGCACTATTTTGGTTGCCCTCCTCTGTACCACCTCTACTCGACCTAAGGTGAAGTCCTCCAGGATAAAGAGCAGTCTCACAGCTTCCTGCATGACAAAAGGGATGAATTCCCATTTATTTATTTTATTAATAGAATCAGAATTACAAACCTTTGAATCAGAGACTCTTTTGCAAAGGCTCCATGTCAGGGGAGGTAAACATCATGGATACAGGAAATCACAAACAAATTAGGTACAAATGAAACAAACAATATTGTACAGGATAAAATTATCCAAAGTCAGGTAATACACATTATATATTTAAACAGGCAGACAAGTTAAGCTTGAATCAGGTACAAGATGCCAGACAGAGCAGGGACAAGGAGAAAGTAGAAGGTATTGGAACAAAAAAGAAACTGAGGAGGTGGGGTTGAGAAAAGGAGATGAGGAAAGGGAGAGAGAGAGGCAGGAGCTAGCGAAAGAGAGTAACTGATGACTACTAAAGAGGGATAGAGATAGGCAGGAAGCATATTTAGAAGCAATTGCAGGAGCTGGAGCAAATGATTTTGTTCCCTAAGGAGAGTTTCAAAAAGGCCAAGTTTGGATTCAGCTGAGGCTGCAGCCAGTAGAAGGTTTAACCAAGGGAGGCCCTATAATAGAAAGCACGCTATCCGAGGGAGGTCCTACAGCGGGGAACCTGCATGGAGACTTTCGAAGAACTTCTATTGGCTCTTGGTGAAGGGACAATTTGAAGGAGATTTAGGAACCCTAGAGGGGAAAGACCTAGTGATATCTTTTTGGAGAGTAGACAGGACTAATATTTTAGCCTGACATCAAAATTCAGCGAATTAGACAGACTAAAGAGGTCATAACTATGCGTGCACCTGTCACAACCCATAACAAGTCTGCAGGCTTTATTCAGTGACACTTTAATCCTATGAAGAGCAGTGTGGTCAGCTGCCCCATAGATAGTAATCCTATAGTCCACAAGGGAGAGGATGGAGGAAGAGACTGCAAGGCGAAGTACATCAGGAGCCAGACAGTGTCTATTTCAGTACAGGAGCCCTATTCTAGTGTTTATGGCAGGGCTATGTAGATGGATATGCTCATGGAATGTTAGGGTAGAACTGAGTGTGACTCCAAGATATTTAAAGGAGGTAACTTGGTCCAAGTAGCAGTTATGAAGGTTGCTGATTTGCAGAGGGGCATCATTTATTCTAGTGGTGAGAGAAGACCATGACCTTAGTTTTCTTGTAGTTAAGTATAAATTTGTAAGCAACGAACCAGGTTTCAGCCTCTAAGAATACATTTTGGAGGGCTAGCTTGACAGGGGTGTGGTCAGGGTGGCAACAGAAATGAACAGCATCATCTGCATAGAGTAAATGTTATCCAGAGCAGGCCTTGGAAAGAGAGTTCAAGAACAAACTGAACATGAGTGGCCAAGGATGGAGCCATGGGGAACCCCAGACCTCACTGGGAGACTGGAGGAGAGGGTATTGTTAACATAGACTTGCTGGGATCTTGTTTCCTGCAGTAGCTGTGCTGCAGAACTGGGTTTTATCCAGGTGGGCTGTGTATGTTTTCCTTGAGATGGGGCCTCCATAACTGGACATAGTATTCCAGTTGAGACCTCACCTTGGATCTATACAAAGGCATCACCATCTCCCTCTTTCTGCTTGTGATACCCTTCCATATGCACCCCAGCATTCTACTAACCTTTCCTACTGCCTCATCACACTGCCTTACCTTCTTCAGGTCATCAGATATGATGGCTTCCAGGTCCTTTTCCTGTTTTGTTGTTGTCATCTCTTCCCCACTAATTGATATGTTGCCCTTGGGTTCCTGTGCCTTATGTGCATAGTTTTACAATTTTTAGCATTGAAGCCTAGCTGCCATACTCTTGACCATTCTTTCAATTTCTTCAGATCACATCTCATTCTGCCTACCCCCACCCCACTGGTGTGTCAAATCTGTTGCAGATTTTTTTGATTTGAGAACAGGCATACTTCCATTCCTGCCCTTCTGTGATATCTCTAAGGAAGACATTGAAGATGACTGGTCCCAGAACTGACCCCTGTGGCACCCCCCAGTTACCTTTCTTGCACTGTTTAGGTGTCTATTAAGACCAGGTCATAGGCTTGTAAATGAACTGATTGCATACTGTTCACTAGAACTGTTTCTCACGGATGAATAACATTCTCTTAGCACTGAATTCAGCTCCTCAGCAGTCACAGTGTTTAAATCAGTTCCACCTATACAGGGCGCAGGCAGCAGTGCACCTAGTCATTAGGGTGCCACATCCCAATGTTGCCATCCTCTCTTTTTGTGGGAGGCTGTACACCCCCACACACCCCCTTTCTAAATATTCTAACTCCAGGGGGGGCAGACATTGGGAAGGAGGTGGCAAATTCCAGTATGTTGTGCCCTAATGACAGGTGCACTGCCACTGGCACACAGATGGCTGGAAGAGGTTTAAATTACGGTTCCTGTATTTTGAGGGCAGCCAGTCTTGTAAAGAAGAGACAGTCCACAGTGTGTTTTAGTTAGTGTTAGCTTCATCTTTGCTTTCCTTTATCCTGGTAACATCTGCTTCAGTTAAGTTAAGGTGTCTAGTATTCACATTAGCATTTTTGTTTTCTTTTTTTAGGCTGAGGCAGGACATCAACACTGTCAGCAGTCACATCAGGGACACCTGGTTCAAGCAAGCAAAGTACTGTAGCACACTGAGGGAAAATTATTAAAGTCTATGAGTCAGTGAGCTGCAAGCTTTGCAACATTTATTTAACCATGTCATTATGTTGCTTGCATGCATGTGCAAGAAAGATAGTGCCATCATCCGAATTTTCGGAGGTGTGGCACCCATCTTCCAATTCAGTCAGTAAGTTTGCAGGCATGGCCGCAGTTCTCCAATGACTGCTGCAGCTGTCTATGACAGCAGTCAAAAATGCAGTGGCATACAGTTAAAAGGAGCGCTCCACTTCAGTGAGCAGAGCTCTCCCCCCCCACACACACACGCAAGCATGCATGTTGCATGCTGATGTGCTCCCTCCCCCCTACACACTCATCAGATGGCTGATGGGGTGCCCAATCCCCCCATCGGCTACACGCCTCCCCCCAAAGCTGTCCAGGTGCCACCTGGCAGCCCACCCCAGCATGGCAAATCTTGTTATAGCTGACAGAGGTGCCCAATCCCCATCATCTTCAGCCCCCAAACAGCCTTTCCAGCTGCCATGCTGGGAGCCCACCCAGTGTGGCAAACGTCCCACATCATCTTAATTAAAAAAAACCTGTAAATAAAAAACGGTCCCTCGGAGTCTCCCTGCCCCCACCCGCACCCACCCACTGTGCACCCTGCCTCCCACCCCCCTCACCCCATACTTACCTCTGGAGCTCGGCGCGCGATCATCGGTAGACCGGGAACATGTCTGCACTCTTCAAAGCTGACCGGAACTGAGGAAATGCCGGTAAGCTGTATAATGGAATAAATAGGTTTTTTTCAACTTTGTTGCATATCTCAGGAATTTTTGGGAATTTTGGGCCCAAATTTTCAACATGAGGTTTTTGGGACCCCTCCTCATGAATTCTTGCACTGTCATGGTGTTAATTGGGCCGAAGGGTGATTTCATGGTCACTGCATGAAATCACCTTTCAGGACCGATTAACAAAATGACACTGCCAGTGTTCATAAGGTGGGCTCTCAAAAAGCCTATGTTGAAAATTTGGTGAAAAAATTCCTAAAAATGTTTTATGAGCGCGTGTTGCGCAGTTCCTACACATGCTCCTAAGTTCATGAATTTCCAATATTTTCACTCCAGATTTTCAATATTGCCATTTTACCACACCTCCTTATGAGCAGTACAGCTGTCATTTTTTACATCCTGCCCAAAACATGTTTCCACCCATGTAGCACACAATGGTGCAGTCGGTGTGCAAAATCAATGTATGGGACAAATTAGGAAAATCACAGTGACACTGTTCATGAGCAGAGGTCTTAAAATGGCTATGTTGAAAATTTGGTGAAAAATTTCCTAAAAATGACTGTTTTACCAGCGTGCATTGCGCAGTTCCTACGTACGCTCATAAGTTTGCGAAATTTCAATATTTGCACTCCAATGACTTCCAAATACCTAAACAGCACATACAAGCAAGCAACATTCGGCATTGACAAATGCTTGTTTTTAAAATGCTAGTGCTCACAAATATAGACTGGTGCAGCTTGAACTGTTTGCCACTCACCCTGGTGTGCTTCGAGTCACTTGGAGTCTTCCTTGAGGTCGTAGCTTATAGGAGCATATAGAAGAAGCAGTCCCATTTTGAGTGCATCACCTCATGAATATAAATAGCACATCTTAGTCATATGCAAAGTTGAATCCACACAAAATTCATTTTCAGTTGTATCATTATTTCTAAATCACTCTGGTATAGCAAATAATACTATTCACTTTCCTATGCTCAATGACTGACAATGCAAAATGGCTTGCATATACCTGTACAGTATGCTGCCAGCACAGCTGTAGTTCTCAATTCATTACTCAATGAATGCTCATAGCCACAATGTAAAGTGTCGTGCAATGTAAAATCACTCTATTTAAATCAATCAATCAATCAAAATCTTTGTTTATCCAGGCAGGCACCATTGAGCAAGGCTCATTTGCAAGGTGGACCTGGTCATGAATACATCAAAGTACAGTACAGAAGCAGGTATACAAAAAGCAATAATATACAAGGAAGAAAAAGTATATACAGTGTATACAGTACAGTACAAGGTTGAAATAAAAAAAAACAGCATTATTTTTCAATAGAAGAAGTCAGCAGATGTACAATGAACCATAGACATACAGGGGTTGTAAGCAGAGATCTTTTGAGTGAGGCAGCCGGCAACTACACATATAGGAGAAAGAGGCCGTGTATGGGGTGGCAGGTTAAAGAGGTAAAGAAGAGGTGGGATATATTACTGATGACCGGGGGAAAAATTGAGCTCAAACCACAGAAAGAGACAATTGCTGTCGTGTACCTGTTTATTATGATAATGATGGAGGAGGGGTAGATAATTGGGACATTACTATGGATGGGGTGGGACTTTGGCCAGGCTGGAGCGGACAGGGAAGGGTGGGTGCAGCAGGAAGAGTTAATAGGGAAAGAGTGAGAGCCAGGGGTAGAAACATGGTGAGCATCAGGATGGAAAGGGGGAGTTGTGGAATTAGTGGGCTAGTGGTGACGAAGACATTTTCAAGGTGCTTTCATGTAGCGATTGTAGAGCGCCTTGAAGATATTCAGGCTAACAGGGCAGCTCAGCTTCAAGTTCCATTGTAAACCGTTCCACAATGTAGGTAAACAGAAGCTTAGAGCAGCTTTTCCAAAATGAGTTTTGACCCTTGGAACTTGGAGGGCAATTAGGGAATAGCTCCTTAGAGCGTAGGTGCCTAATACACTCCGGGGAATACAATCTGAGTCATATGATGAGAGCTTGTTGGTCACCGCTCTGAAGGCCCATAGGGCAGCATTTCTTTTCCTTCTATAGTGAAGGGAAGTCCAGTCTAATGAAGAGTACAGGGAGCAGTGGTGTGTGGAAAGTGGAAGGCCAGTAATGAACCTGATAGCTCTGTGGTAGAGGGTGTCCAACTTAGCCAGTGCAGAGGCAGTGCAGTGGCTGTAGAGCAGGTCTGCGTAATCTATTAAAGATAGGAAGATAGCTTGAACCACTTGAATCTAGGCCTCCTTTGTGAGCAGGTGGTTAATTCTGTAGAATAGTCCTAATCTTTGCCTTAGTTTCTTCTGTAGTTCTTCGAGATTGTCGGCGAAGGAAAGTTTATGATCGAGCCAAACTCCTAGGTATTTGAATTTAGCTACATACGCTAGTGTTTCTCCAAGAACAGTGGTCAAATTGCACTTTCAATTACAAAAATGTACTAATACATCATATATTATGGTTAAGTACCTTTTATCAGAGGTGCATTGGCTAACATTGTTGTGCTATCTGTCCAAATGCACAGCACTAGCAAAAGCCTTCAATGAAAGATAATCAGTGTATGGACATTCAAATTTACACTAACACTACTGCTTTTGCTACCACCTTGTGTTAGGGCAGAACAGTCATTGAACATAGGGGAGTGAACTGTATTAGTTGTTATGCTACTGCTAATGGGTAATAATGATACACCTGAAAATGTATTTTGTATTGATTCAGTTTTGCATGTGACTTAAAGGTGTTATGAATATTTATGAGGTGATGGTTCACTTGTTGTCCCTTGATGTGCTACTGTACAACTTCTACAAATCGCTAAGTTCAGCCAAAATAAAAGACACCTGTAACTGTCATTAAGTCTCTTCCTTTCCCATGTGTGCCATATTTATCCACTGGTAAGGTATAATTGATTTGTCATATTAACTGCTTTCCCTTCCCCTTCTACTCCTGGCTTTATCTATGCTTATGCTCCACTGCTACTCTATCAAATCATTCCTCCTCCCCATATCAGTTGTAGTCTGTTGTTTGTTCTAGCTGCCAAAATATATGTATTGCACACAGCAGTCATCATGTTTCATTTATCAGTATGCAACCTGTAAGTCACTTCCCTGTCTCATATCAATGTTTACCACCTGTGGTCACCCTATGCGGTACCCTTGTATGTATATCCAGCCTGTATCATGTAACGTGCATTTCATGTATATACTGTTATTACCTATCTGTGTTTGTACTTTAAGTGTTTATGTCACAGGACCTCCTTGTGAATGAGCTTGCTCAATGGAGTTTTCCTGCAATAAACTTGAACTTGAACTTGTACAGTACTTTGCTTCACCATTTGTGTCTGGGGTAGGCAACCCTATCCATGAGCACTGGCCTTTCACCATGGATATTGCAGCTCCACAGCCCGTGTGTCTAGAACTGGTACAGGCTCTGCACTGATCTTTTCTTAAGGGTTGAAGACTCTCCATCTTAGACAGCAGGGAGATCTCAGAGCTGGATACAGGTATACCTGACATGGCTACAGTGAGAAGGTTAGGGGTCAGTAAAAATGACTGGTTTTGAATGTGCTAATATTTTTATAGCCAGCTCTGGAATATGAAACATGCAATATCCAGTTAACCTGGAACTCATTTCAAGCCATTGGTGGTGCTGTCAGAAACAAATAGATGGAACCTGGTCTTAACCAATCAGGACGCTGGAAATCTGAATCCTATTTTATATTATTCTTGTGGGGTTTAAAAGGAAAAAAAAATTGAGGCATTTCATTTCCAAGTCAGCTTGCCCCCCTCACTCACACTCACTCAAATTTGTATGCCCATGATACGTTGTGCTGAATCTGAGACTTTTGATTGCATTTGTGTTTCAGAAATGTATTTTCATGCATCCTACATACTCTATTTTCTCAGCAATTAAATTACTGTAGTCTTTGGTAGTTGGGTCAGGCCCACTACACACAAGTGCCTGTTCACAGGGGTGACCCAGGGGCACTGGAAATGTTAAGTGACTTGCTTAGAGTCACACAGAATACAAGCGGAGATTGTGAGAATCAAACCCAGGTCTGCTGGATGTACCAAGCTCTTTCACAGCTCATCACTCTA
Source organism: Neoceratodus forsteri (assembly GCA_016271365.2). Classification (NCBI taxonomy): domain Eukaryota; kingdom Metazoa; phylum Chordata; order Ceratodontiformes; family Ceratodontidae; genus Neoceratodus; species Neoceratodus forsteri. The sequence goes on from CM057458.1 coordinate 105,843,987, forward strand.
ACCTCTAGGGTACACTGCCAACCCCAATATACTTCACCTCTATCCACTCACTGTGACAATAAAAAGAGTTGAAAGGTACCTGCTTCTATGCTCTGGGTGACTTGAAGCAACAGTAGCTGTTCATCCTGTAAGGAATTTAGCTTGAAGCGAAAAGGAGTTGTCAGCAGTTTGGGAGTAGTTTTTCTTAAAAGCCTAACCCGTGACTCCCAGAGGTTGGCCGTAGTGTCTGCCTGCTTTTACAATTGCCAGGTTTAACATGTTTCTTGAAGCAGAATATGTAAAAACACATTTGGAGGCAGTATAGCGCAGTGGTCTAAGGCTCTAAGCTGCAAATCTGGTGACATCCAGTAGACCAGAACTGGGTTTGAATCCTACAGCTTCTACCTGCATACTGTGTGGCCCTGAGCAAATCACAACCTCCTTGTGCTACCAGATTGCTCCTGTAAAAAAGCTTCCAGCTTAGTGTACTATACCTGGTTAATCAACTAAATAAAAAAAAAAAACAGTGGTGAAGCTGTTTGTTTCTTTCGTTAAGTAGTCTAGTGCACTCAGACACATCTAACTGATGTGGAATTCTACAGATTATCTCCTCACTCCAGTTTCTGGCAAACATCAGGCAGGTTCCCAGGGCAAACATTTATCTGACAAATATAACCAACAGATAGCTTCACAGAAAAATAAGTATTTGTTGGCAGCAGTCAAGTCTTGTTCTTTATGTGGTTCATTTCTAGCCATGTAAGACTTGACACATCTCAGTACCATTGGTATTTTGATTAGTGACTGGTAGTGCCTACACTGAAAAATAGCACAGAATTTAGATTTATTTAGAACTGGTAGTATACTGCATTCCATACTAGAGATGGGCAAGCCAGGAAGTTTTTAACCTATAGCCAAGTCAGCGGTGTGGCTTGACTCTACGAGCCAAAGCACGAGCTGAGCCATAGCTGGTAACAGTGTCACTCATAAGTTGCACAAGACAATGTTAGTATGTAGGAGTTAAAGGTTTCGGCCACCACACCAACTGCAATCAAAGAATTTTCAGACTCATGATCAAAGATCATTAGCGAGTCACGATCAAAGAATAAAAATGTTTAAAACTCTATTTTTTCACCATTTCAAAGCAAACCACCACCATAGCTCGATAGAGCGAAGCCCCCTGAGTAAAACTCATCCAAGTTTTACTTCAGGAGTGACCCCTGAGCAGAGATTTTTGAATTTTTCCAATGGCAAAATGAAAACAAGATGGCGGCCATCATGATCAAAGAATCCAGCGATCAAATATTCTTTGATGGTGAGCCTCTAAAATCTTTGATCATGAGGAGGGACTAGATGGCCAAAACCCCATTCTTCTTTTGCAAAATAACCATATACATTTTCCCATTGACTTATAATGGGAACTTAAAAGTTTAATAACTTTTAAATGGATTAATATTTTTTCACCAAATAAGAAGCAGCATGTTCCTTGACCCAAGCTCTTTCAGATGAGCTGAGTCACAAAGTGGCACACCACACAATGGCTATACAGCACCACAGACAAAATCTGAAAAATTGCCCACTTAAATGGCGAAAAGTGCATTTTTCAGCATTTTGGTGCACAAAAACCATAAGTCTAACCAAAACAAAATTTGACAAACCAAGAGATCTACCATGCTCCACTGTGCATACCAAATTTCATGCAAATCCGTTCAACAGGTCCAAGGTTATTAACGTGCAAACTTTTGAGTTTAACATAGAAGTGCCTACTCAACCTTAAACATAGAGGCATGACCACACATATATATATATATATATATATATATATATATATATATATATATATATATATATATATATATACTGTATATATAAAAAATTGTTTTAAATATCTCCTGCAGAGTCACATTGACCAGTAGTTGTGAGTTACAAACCCAGGTCTAAAACCTCTGCACATACACTGCTGTTTCTCATCATCAGGGCCACTGGAAAATTGCGGAAAATTTTAACCAAAAATGTGGGGATTTTCTTGCAAACATTGCAGGAAAATTGCGGGGGCTCATTATACATCCCCACTGCCCCCTAATAAATATTTTATTGTTTGTTGCAGCATGTGTTGATCACATAAATTGTTAGACAAATGTATTGCCACTTGTAAATGCTTTTAATATGAAGAAAGATGTGTGTTTTTGAAATTCACTGTAAACTAATCATTATGTAGCATATCTTCTAAAAATCAAGACATCTAAGTCATGCAGTGTTAACTAGATTTTATTCAGTAATTTACAGTTAGTCTGTACTGAATACATCCTGAAACAACATATTTTGCCAGTTTCTAGATGTTAAATAATGAAGCCTGTTTAAAACTACTTGCTTTGGTGCAAGAAAAATAGATAACCAGTGTGCCTAATAAAGGTCTAGTAAAAAATATTTATTTTGTTAAATGATTACTGTTCTTAATCAGCATTGTAAGTACATTTTAAAATCACATGATAAAAGTATCAAATTGTGACATTAGCTTTTCATTACATCACACAATAGTTTTTAATACACTGTACTTTTGTTCTACTCGGTTTGCAGTGATTTTATTTGGGTTGCAATTATTTTGTCTATTTGAAGATAACTGTTTAACTATACTTAACCTGTTCAGCATGTTTTCAGAAATGTTTGCTTTTTGTAGGCTTTGTATGTGAGTATACAGTTGTGGTAGACTGACATGTAAGGAATCACTGTCACCAACCCCCTCAGAAGCACATTCAAGTTTATAATCAGCAGGGCCATCCAAACTCTTGACACATTTGAATCAAAATCCTTTCAGATTGAAAGTATTTGTACAAGGAAAATCTACTCTACCATTCAAAAACAAGCATTGTGGTCAAGGCTTCATTTAGGTGAATGGGGCACTTTGCACCTCTTTCTCACACCTATTGTTTCAGTCTCCGTGTCAGCAAAAGTTCTCCCATAGTCTGCTTTAACACATATTTTAAGTGTTCCAGCTACATATGCATGACCAGAGGTTTCTGAAACCAAAGCAGGGAAGTGAATCACATGAAAGCAGAATCACATTTGACCCCTTCTCACCTCACACTGTACTGTTTTGGTCAAATCCAAGTCTGTGTACCATATCTGAGTAGATTTCCTTGAGAATTTAAATATTTTTATACAATTTCAGTCAACAATTCCATACATGTAAGAAATTGCAAGAAATTGCGGATTTTGTGTGGAGAAGGGTGAAAATTGCGGAAATTGTGGAGAAATTGCTCCCGCAATTTTCCAGTGGCCCTGCTCATCATTGAGAATTAGCTTTCTGATGTATTTAAGTGCATGCCCAGATCTGCACAATTGAACTTTTGCCTCCCAGGCAACACATATATCCTGCTGAGCTACAGGGCTTAACTCAGTTTAAATTCCAAGCATCCAAGGAAATCTTGGACATGCACAGTTTTAACTGTGCAGAGGAGGGCATGATTTGTATCACCCACTGCCCATCCAAACCACAGACAAAGCTTCCTAAGTAAGTGGGACTTGCTCCAAAGTCAAACAGAAATTATTTTGCTCTGCTCAGGCTTGAACTAAGGATCTCCAAGTGCCAAAGCTGGTCCTCTAACCAGTAGACTACACTGAGTTTCCTTAAGCAACTCCTTCTCCAATGTAGGCACCCAAGGGGCCTCTTACTTTCCTGCAGCATGTGCACTCTCTGGATGATCCACCCGGCAGAGGAGAAAGAGGGGGATCTGCTGGCTACAGTCCAATATAAGTCCCCTCTGTCTCCTACCCCCAGCCCATGCCTTCCTCCCTGAGGGGAGCCTGTTGGTGCCTCCTACTGGGGTGTTGCCAGGCCCTGTGTCCAACCCCTGAAGATGACACCCTCTCAGATGACCCAGTCCAGGGAAGGAGGGCCACAGACAAATGGCCAGCTGCTGCTCTGGGTGACAGCTTCTCTATTCTTTACAAAGGATGGTCTAGCTGAGATGCTATATCTCATTTCCAGTTGGGTCTTGCTTCTGTTTAGGGCAGCTCGATGCCCAGAGTATAAAGTGTGCAGAAAAAATTGCCGTGTCTCTATGGGTCATAATTATAACAAGCACGGTCAATGCCGAACGCTCGCTTGCAGGTATTTGCAGTGGTAGTTTCGGCACCTTATGGTGCTTTACCCTAATGCCCCGTGCGATTGCTGGTATTTGCACAATAAATTTTCAGCATGATCTTTTTGTTACCCTCATTGTGCACTACATAGGCAGAAACACGTTTTGGGCAGGATGTGAAAAATGACAGCTGTACTGCTCATAAGGAAGTGTGGTAAAATGGCAATGTTTAAAATCTGGAGTGAAAATATTGAAAATTCACAAACTTATGAACGTGCATAGGAACTGCACAATGCACACTCGTAAAACAGTTATTTTTTAGGAATTTTTTCAGCAAATTTTCAACATTGACATTTTAAAACCTCTGCTAATGAACAGTTTCACTGTGATTTTCTTACCGTGTCCCATACATTGATTTCGCACACCGACTGCGCTATTGTGCACTACATGGGCGGAAACACGTTTTGGGCAGGATGCAAAAATGACAGCTGTACTGCTCATAAGGAGGTGTGGTAAAATGGCAATGTTGAACATCTGGAGTGAAAATATTGAAAATTCACAAACTTATGAGCGTGCATAGGAACTGCACAATGCACACTCTTAAAACAGTTATTTTTAAGGAATTTGTTCACCAAATTTTCAACATAGCCATTTTAAGATCTCTGCTCATGAACAGTGACACTGTGATTTTCTTAATGTGTCCCATACACTGAGTTCACACACCGACTGTACCATTGTGCACTACATGGGCGGAAACATGTCTTGGGCAAGATGTGAAAAATGACAGCTGCACTGCTTATAAGGAGGTGTGGTAAAATGGCAATGTTGTAAATCTGGAGTGAAAATACTGAAAATTCGCAAACTTACGAGCGTGCATAGGAACTGAGCAATGAACACTTGTAAAACAGTCATTTTTAGGAATTTTGTCACCAAATTTTCAACACAGCCATTTTAAGACCTCTGCTCATGAACAGTGTCACTGTGATTTTCTTAATGTGTCCCATACATTGAGTTCGCACACCGACTGTGCCATTGTGTACTACATGGGCAGAAACACGTTTTGGGCAGGATGTGAAAAATGACAGCTGTACTGCTCATGAGGAGGTGTGGTAAAATGGCAATGTTAAAAATCTAGAGTGAAAATATTGAAAACTTGCAAACTTATGAGCGTGTGTAGGAACTGCGCAGCGCACACTTGCAAAAGTCATTTTTAGGAATCTTTTCACCAAATTTTTGACACAGCCATTTTAAGACCTCTGCTCATGATCAGTGTCACTGTGATTTTCTTAATGTGTCCCATACATTGATTTCGCACACCGACTGCGCTATTGTGCGCTACATGGCGAAACACGTTTTGGGCAGGATGTGAAAAATGACAGCTGTACTGCTCATGAGGAGGTGTGGTTAAATGCCAATGTTGAAAATCTGGAGTGGAAATATTGAAAATTCACAAACCTATGAACATGCGTGGGAACTGTGCAATGAACACTTGTAAAACAATCATTTTAAGGAATTTTGTCACCAAACTTTCAACACAGTCATTTTAAGACCTCTGCTCATGAACAGTGTCACTGTGATTTTCTTAATGTGTCCTATACATTGAGTTCGCACACCGACTGTGCCATTGTGCGCTACATGGGTGGAAACATGTTTTGGGCAGGATGTGGAAAAATGACAGCTGTACTGCTCATAAGGAGGTGTGGTAAAATGGCAATGTTGAAAATCTGGAGTGAAAATATTGAAAATTCACAAACTTACGAGCATGTGTAGGAACTGCACAATTCACGCTCATAAAACAGTTATTTTTAGGAATTTGTTCACGAAATTTTCAACATAGCCATTTTAAGATCTCTACTCATGAACAGTGACACTGTGATTTTCTTAATGTGTCCCATACACTGAGTTCGCACACCGACTGTACCATTGTGTGCTACATGGGTAGAAACACGTTTTGGGCAAGATGAGAAAAAAGACAGCTGCACTGCTTATAAGGAGGTGTGGTAAAATAGCAATGTTGAAAATCTGGAGTGAAAATATTGAAAATTCGCAAACTTACGAGCGTGCATAGGAACTCCGAAATGAACACTTGTAAAACAGTCATTTTTAGGAATTTTGTCACCAAATTTTCAACACAGCCATTTTAAGACCTCTGCTCATGAACAGTGTCACTGTGATTTTCTTAATGTGTCCCATACATTGAGTTCGCATACCGACTGCGCCATTGTGCGCTACAGGGGCGGAAACATGTTTTGGGCAGGATGTGGAAAATGACAGCTGCACTGCTCATGAGGTGTTGTAAAATGGCAATGTTGAAAATGTGGAGTGAGAATACTGAAAATTCGCAAACTTATGAGCGTGCATAGGAACTGCACAATGAATACTCGTAAAACAGTCAGTTTTAGGAATTGTTTCACCAAATTTTCAACACAGCCATTTTAAGGCCTCTGCTCATGAACAGTGTCACTGTGATTTTCTTAATGTGTCCCACACATTGATTTCGCACACCGACTGCACTATTGTGCGCTACATGGGTGGAAACACATTTTGGGCAGGATGTGAAAATTGACAGCTGTACTGCTCATAAGGAGGAGGAGTAAAATGGCAATGCTGAAAATCTGGAGTGAAAATATTAAAAATTCACAAACTTACGAGCTTGCGTAGGAACTGCGCAATGCACACTCGTAAAAGTAATTTTTAGGAATTTTTTCACCAAATTTTCAACACAGCCATTTTAAGACATCTGCTCATGATCAGTGTCACTGTGATTTTCTTAATGTGTCCCATACATTGAGTTCGCACATCGACTGTACCATTGTGAGCTACATGGGTGGAAACATGTTTTGGGCAAGATGTGAAAAATGACAGCTGTACTGCTCATGAGGAGGTGTGGTAAAATGGCAATGTTGAAAATCTGGAGTGAAAATTTTGAAAATTCACAAACCTACGAGTGTACGTAGGAACTGCACAATGCATGCTCCTAAAACAGTTATTTTTTAGGAATTTGTTCACCAAATTTTCAACATAGCCATTTTAAGATCTCTACTCATGAACAGTGACACTGTGATTTTCTTAATGTGTCCCATACACTGAGTTCGCACATCGACTGTACCATTGTGAGCTACATGGGTGGAAACATGTTTTGGGCAAGATGTGAAAAATGACAGCTGCACTGCTTATAAGGAGGTGTGGTAAAATGGCAATGCTGAAAATCTGGAGTGAAAATATTGAAAATTCACAAACTTACGAGCTTGCATAGGAACTGCGCAATGCACACTCATAAAAGTAATTTTTTAGGAATTTTTCCACCAAATGTTCAACACAGCCATTTTAAGACCTCTGCTCATGATCAGTGTCACAGAGATTTTTTTAATGTGTCCCATACATTGAGTTCGCACACCGACTGCGCCATTGTGTGCTACATGGGCGGAAACATGTTTTGGGCAGGATGTGAAAAATGACAGCTGCACTGCTTATGAGGAGGTGTGGTAAAATGGCAATGTTGAAATTCTGGAGTGGAAATATTGAAAATTCAGAAACCTACGAGCGTGCATGGGAACTATGCAACGCACACTCGTAACAGTCATTTTTAGGAATTTTTTTCACCAAATTTTCAACATTGCCATTTTAAAATCTCTGCTAATGAACAGTGTCACTATGATTTCCTTACTGTGTCCCATACATTGATTTCGCACACCGACTGTGCCGTTGTGCACTACCTGGTCGGAAACACGTTTTGAGCAGGATGTGAAAAATGACAGCTGTACTGCTCATAAGGAGGTGTGGTAAAATGGCAATGTTGAAAATCTGGAGTGAAAATATTGAAAATTCACAAACTTACAAGCGTGCATAGGAACTGCGCAATGCATGCTCGCAAAACAGTTATTTGGAAGAATTTTTCCACCAAATTTTCAACATAGCCATTTTAAGATCTCTGCTTATGAACAGTGACACTGTGATTTTCTTGATGTGTCCCATACACTGAGTTCGCACACCGACTATGCCATTGTGCGCTACATGGGCGGAAACACGTTTTGGGCAAGATGTGAAAAATGACAGCTGCACTGCTCATGAGGTGTGGTAAAATGGCAATGTTGAAAATGTGGAGTGAAAATATTGAAAATTCGCAAACTTACGAGCGTGCATAGGAGTTGCGCAATGAACACTCGTAAAACAGTCATTTTTAGGAATTTTTTTACTAGATTTTCAACACAGCCATTTTAAGACCTCTGCTCATGAACAGTGTCACTGTGATTTTCTTAATGTGTCCCATACATTGATTTCACACACCGATTGCGCCATTGTGCGCTACATGCGTGGAAACACGTTTTGGGCAGGATGTGAAAAATGACAGCTGTACTGCTCATAAGGAGGTGTGGTAAAATGGCAATGTTGAAAATCTGGAGTGAAAATGTTGAAAATTCACGAACTTATGAGCCTGCGTAGGAACTGCACAATGCACGCTCGTAAAACAGTAATTTTTTGGAATTTTTGCATCAGATTTTCAACATGGGTTTTTGATTCCCCTTCTGTGAACAATGTCACTGTCATGGCGTTATTCATGCTCGACAGGGTGATTTCACGCAGTGACTGCGAAATCACCCTTTGGGCTCCCAATAACGCTATGACAGTGACATCATTCATGAGAAGGGTCGAAAAATCCCATGTTAAAAATTTGGTGCGAAAATTCCAAAAAATGCCTGAGATATGCAATAAAGTTGAAAACCCCCTATCTAGCCCATTATACAGCTTACCGGCATTTCCTCAGTTTGCGGTCGGCTTTGAAGAGTGAAGACTTGTTCCTGGTCCACCAAAGATCATTGTGCCAAGCTCTGGAGGTAAGTATGGGGTGAGGGGGGTGTGGGGAGGCTGGGTGCGCAGTGGGTGGGTGTGGGTTGTGGGAGGGGGGACTGGGAGAAGCACCGTGGGGCCGTTTTTGGTTTACAGGTGAAAAAAAAAAGACTACATGGGATTTTGCCATGCTGTGGTGAGCTCCCAGCATGACAGAAGGATGGCTGGGGGGAACTGAGGAGCCGACGGGGGATTGGGCACCCCCGTCGGCAAACAACGCGGGACATTTGCCACGCTGGGGTGGGCTCCCAGCATGGCAGTAGGATGGCTTGGGCTGGCCATGGAGCCAACGGGGGATTGGGCACCCCTATCAGCAAACAATGTGGGGTGTTTGCCACGCTGGGGTGGGCTCCCAGCATGGCACCAAAGATTTGGGGGGGTGGCGTGATGCGGTGCTCTGTATGACAGCGGTGGTTTTCTTTGAAGCGAAGACCACCGCTGTCATACACAGCTCCCGCACCCATTGGTGCAGGGCCACCATGCTTGCTCAACAGAGCAGTGGATTGAAAGGGAGAGGCACACCTCGAAAGTGTGCTACTCTCCCAAAACGTTCATTGTGCATGAGCGCAAGCGAACATAAAAAGGTATATGGTACTATGGAAATCATTTTGTCCTTCATAGTGTGGAAATTCCCTTTTCATTATTATCCAGTGTTTCTGTAATGAGTCAAAATGCAGACACAGAACATGCAAATACTATAGGAAGCACAGGAACAAAGAAATGAAAGGTCATACTGCCCTCTTGAAGTCATGGCAAGGGGAAACAAAACGTAGAATAAAGGCCCTGCTTTGAGACCCTGTGAGATCCCTCTTAAATCTGTTAAAAATGGTTTTGTCACATCTGAGACCCTGCACGACCCAGCCCACTTTAAGCCCTGTCAATATCTTTTAATAACATTAATAGTTTGACTTTTTCTTGTATTTCTTTCCACATTGTAACACCCCCCCTTTTGAATCACACCTAGCAATGAGCTTCAGCTTTGTGTGTCTCACCCTGTCAATGAAATTTAAAGAAATACAGTTAGTTTCCCACATTGCTAGCAAGTCAGTATCTTCTTGTCATTAAACTTACTTGGGGCACTTTGTGCTAGATGTGAGTGCTTCAGAGCCTTGTATAAGACAGTGTGAAGTCCAGCATTCTGCAAAGGTCACATAGTTCTCAGAATGCAGAGGCCCTCAGAGGTGTCTGAACCGCACCATTCTGAACAGTAGTGTTATTTCTTTTCTATAAAGGAAGGATTAGCTAATTCACAACACCTAGCATGAAAAGAAATAAAAGAATGTACAAATGAATTAAACACCCAGTCTAAAAACAAGCATTTCTCAATGACGAATGTTCATTGTGTGTACTGGTGTCAATGGGGGGAGGGATGTTTGAAAATTGCTTCAGTGAAGTTGTTCGTGAGGTGCGGTCCCAGAAAACATGCATTGAAAATATGGGGTAAAAATATTCAAAAATGGCCAAGTTATGCCACTAAGTTGAAAACCTCATTGAAATACACTGAGGCCGAAAACCCTGCTGAAATGCATTGAAGCTCTTACCTCAGTTCAGAGTTCAGCTTTGCAAAGCGTTGAGGTGGCTGCAGTCCAAGGAAGATTATGTTTACGAACCTCAGGTGGATAAGTATGGGGTGAGGGTGTGGGGTGGTGGGTCCTTAGTGGGAGGGGGTGGGTTGGGTAATGAAGCAATGGACAACAATAGATGATTTTCCTTTTACAGGAAAAAAACTGACCAGGGACAGCATTCTTTTTTCAGGGAGTTTGTTGGACAGATGAGGACACTGGGGGATTAGGCACCCCCACTGCCTGTATACTGTTTGGGGGGTACACAGCGCACAACAATGGATGGACAGATTAGGACACTGGAGGATTGGCACCCCCAATGTATGTATACTGTTTGGGGGAGGGGGTTACACAGTGGACAATGATGGACATTTTTCTTTTTTTCAGGATAAAGAACAAACACTTGTCAATGCTGAACATTTGATGCATTGGAAGATGTCCATCTCTGCACCATGTTTATGCCCCGTGACATACTTGAACCTGTCTACCATGTTTCCCCGCTCCCTCCTTTCCTCCAATAAGTACATATTGAGGTCCTTTTAATCTCTCCTGATATGTTCTGTGTTGCAAGCCATGTACCATCTTGGTTGTCTTTCTATGGACTACCACCACTCTGTCAATGTACTTGCACAATTGTGGCATCCAGAAATGCACACAGTACTGCAGGTGAGTCCTCACTGGTGCATTATACAATAGCATCACCACCTCTTTCTGCTAGTGATACCTCTGCCTATGCACCCCAGCATTCCACTGACCATCCTTGCAACATTTGTGCTCTGCTTTGACACATTTATGTCATCAGAACTAATAACTCCTTGGTCCCTTTCTTCCTTGGTGATTGTCAGTACCACCCCCATCCTATAACTCTCCCCAGGTTACCCTCTTCTCAGGTTCATTATTTGCACTTCTTTGCATTGAACCTCAGTTGCCAGACCTCAGATCTTTTTTCAAGCCTCTCCATGTTCCTGCTCATTTTCTCCTCCCCTTCTAGAGCATTCACTCTGTTATATATGTCATCTGCAAACAGAACTTTCCTTCTAGCCCTTCTGCAATGTCTGTAATGAAGACATTGAACAGGACTAATCCCAGGACTGAACCCTGAGGTACCCCACTGGTCACCCCCTCTCCCCAGATTGGATCCCATTACCACCACCCTCTGCCTCCTGTAAGTCAGCCAGCTTCTAACCCAGTTTATCAGCTTGTGCCCCATGGCCAGACTACCCAACTTGTTAATCAGCCTTCTATGTTGGATGTTGTAGAAAGCTTTGCAGAAATCAAGGTACTGTAGGTAATGTCAATCGTCCAACCCTGATTTACTTCCTAACATAACATCGCGAAACCGGAAGTAGCGCTGCAACGTACTTCCGGTTTCTGACTCCTTAAAAATGCTTGCACTAGTGAGCGAGCACCAGATTAGAAAAGTTGTTGCTGTCTTTGTGTGATATACTAGTCTCTGCACATGTAATTGATGATAAATGCAAACTTGTGACTTAAAAACTGTATTGTGTTGAGTGCTGTCCTGAGAGGGGGTGCCTTCTTGTCAGAGGCAAACTCTCTGGCAGTGAACAACTGAATTCTGGGACATTGGAGGACTTTGTCCCACTGCTACTTCCTGGTCCTGTATTCTAGCTGTTCACAGGCTATTCTTTTAAATTAATCAGCCTCTTGCAGGCTAAAAACTTGTAAAACAACCATCTAAAAGCCTTCTTAAAGGCTGTTTTAAGGCATTTGGGATCTAAAATAATATCGCAAAAATGGAAGTAGTGCTGCAACGTACTTCCGGTTTCTGACTCCTTAAAAACACTTGCACTAGTGAGCAGGGCGAGCGTGCGCGGGGCCACGCATGGAGACGTGCACAGAGACACACGCATTGGCGCATGTCTTCCGTGTCTCCCGGGGCAAACGGTCAAAGGGACTGAAATAAAAAACTGGGACTGACTCAGGTAAATTTACCCAACTCATTACTTAATTGCAAGATTTTTCCCAACCAGTGTATTACTCTAGGACTAACATTAATTTAAACCATTACAATGAAGAAAGCTAATAAAATGTGTTCATCCTGTCTCATGTACACCTCAGGGAAACAGACACCTAGTTTTGTCTGTGATAGATGTCTACTGGTAGAAAAAACTTCAGGATGAAATCAAACGCTTGCTACCTAAAGATAACTTGCAACCTGAAATAAAAGAACTTGAGGAATACATAGACCGAATGTCTCTGTTAGTTGAAAATAATGCATCTGTTACTCAAATTCTTGATGACCCACCACACCCTGACAAAGCACTAAACAAAATTACTTTGGCTAACCTAGTAGAATCACCAGTCATTTCTTCTACCCCCTCAAATTGCAAACCTGATGAAAGCTGGTTTAAAGTTCTCCATAAAAAACATACAAAAAAAAAACAATCACTTATGTATTGATAACCATTAATTGGTCCTGCTTAACTCATTTGAAGTTCTAAACTCTGATATAACTGATAGATATAAGTTAGATAAGGAAACAACTCCCTTAGATACATCAATTATTTTTTCATCTCAACATGACAAACATAATTCTCATTTACAGTTAAAAAATAAATGACCTGCAAAAACCAATGTATCAACAAAAGAAATATCCCTCACAGGCAATGTAGAAATTAAATAAAAGCAGGTTATTGTACTCGGAGATTCTATCATCAAATATCTTGATCGACCAATATGTAATCCAGACAAACAACAGAGAATGTGTTCAAGTTTCAGAGGGGCTAAAGTAGCAGACATAACAAGAATGGTAAAACCAATATTAACCAAGGCAGGCAAAAATCCTTTAGTGATAATCCACGCAGGCACCAATGACATCAAGGATTCAAACCTTATACAAATCAAATAGGATACTGTAGCACTAAACAACATTCTAAGTAAACATGGTTGTTCAGTATGCATCTCAGAGGTGCTACCCATTCCTAGAGCCACTGAATATACCACTGCAAAAATTAAAGCTTTAAACGAGTGGCTGCGAAAATGGTGTTATAAACAAGAAATTAAATGCTTAACACACTGGGAAGAATTTGAGAACAAGCCATCTCTATATTGATGGGACGGGCTACACCTCAGCAGAAGAGGGAGTATTTTACTAGGACAAAAAATGAACGCCTCTATAAATACTCATTTAAACTAACAAATGGGGGGAGTCTGGGATTTCATCCCATCCTCTAGCTAATAACGTCAATTCATCATTAAACCTTAACCTCAATATTCTCACTTTTAACGCTAGATCAATGACTATTCCCAAATATGCTGAACTAGAAATACTAACGCATACTTTGGAATTAGCAATAATTGCTATAACTGAAACCTGGGGAAATAAAGAAAAAATCTAGACAACAGGATTACCTGTCTACAAACACTTTTACAAACATTGAGACAACACAAAAAAAGGAGGAGGGGTTAGTTTATATATAAGAAATTACTTAAAACCTTACCAAAAAGACTCTGATCCTTGTTTAGAAAATGTTTGGGCATACATCCAAACTACTTGTTCACACAAAATACTAATTGGAACCTATTATAGACCAGCAGCCTCAGATTTAGACACCACCAGACTGCTAACTGAGGAAATGCAGCAATTTACTAACAAAAACAATGTATTAATATTAGGAGATTTCAACTTACCAACTATCAACTGGAATTTATTATCTGGAATAAACCAGCATGATAAACAATTGTTATCTGTGGTATCTGATCAAGGCTTAAAACAGATGGTGAGGGAGCCAACTAGGGAAGATAACTTATTGGACCTTGTTATCACCAACTTAGAAACCCCAACATCTGATATTACAATTTTACCACCAATAGGAAACAGCGACCATAAGTCTATACATTTTTCAATCCAGCTACCCTTACAACCCAAAATAAACAGTATTAAAATAAACAATATCACAAAGCAAACTTTGACCTTATTAGACAAGATTTGGGGAAAACAAATTGGGAACAGATTCTCCACCCCTTAAAAACAAATGAAGCATGGGAAACAATAAAGCAAAAAATATTACAACTTGACAAACAATATATCCCTGAGAGACTCAAATACAACAACAAAGGAAAATCCCACAATGGTTCAATAAATATATAAAAACTCTAATATCTCGCAAGAAAAAACTTTTCTCTAAACTTAAAAAAAACACCGGTACCCCAAATAAATAAAATATTAACATCCTATAGACAAACAGTCAAAGAACTAAAAAAAGCATATAATAATTGCCAAACACAACCTTGAATTTAAGATAGCGCACACAAAGGACTCCCATAAAGCTCTCTACTCCTATTTAAATGAAAAAAGAACACTGATAACCAAATTGGACCTCTAGTTATAAATACACATACCATTACTTCAGATATAGAAACACTTATTGAACTAAATAACTTTTTTTCAGCTGTTTACACACATAAATCAGATCCTACTCCTATTATTGTCTCTTCTATCAGTGACATAAAAACAGACAGAATTTCAGAAGAAGATATTAAAAATGCACTAAACACCCTAAAAACACACACAAGCCCAGGACCGGATGAAATTAGTTCTAGATTCTTAATAGAAATAAAAGATGTCATTATCCAACCATTAAAAATACTATTTAGTAAATCCCTGAATGAAACATCAGTGCCAAATGAATGGCGTACTGCGATAGTTACACCTATCTTCAAAAATGGCTCACATTCAAAAACTGAAAAGTACAGACCCATAAGTCTTACATCCATTACATGTAAACTTATGGAAAAGATTATTAAGATTAAAATAGAAAACGAACTAACAACATTAAATATAATTATCACATACCAGCACGGCTTCAAACAGGGTTTCTCATGTGTAACAAACCTCATCTCCTTTTAGGAATACATCAGCTATCACTTAGACAATAACACACCTATGGACATTATACTACTTGATTACAGCAAGGCGTTTGATAAAATTTCTCACTCTTTACTAATCAAAAAACTTAATAAAATAGGGCTGTCACCCACATTAACTTCCTGGATTAATCAGTGGCTGAATAACAGAACCCAGTGAGTCAGGGTCAATAATGTAATGTCCAAAGAGAGGGGAGTAAACAGCCCAAGGGTTCTGTGCTTGGGCCAGTCCTCTATAATTTGTTTATTGGAGATATGTACATATCAACAAATACTAAGATGGTAAAAGTTGCTGACAACACTAAATTGGGGGAAAGCTACCAATCAAATCAAAGACTCTGGTCTACAAACAGAACTATTGCTAATCGAGCAATGGGCATGTATGAACGAGATGCACTTTAATGTCACCAAATGCGCAACTCTTCATCTAGGTAAAAATAATCCACTACAAACATATTATTTAAACAATATGGCTATTAAAACTTCTACCGTTGAAAAGATCTGGGCATCCTGGTTAATAACAAACTGTCCTCCCCTCACATTGTACCAAGATAGCTAACCAAGCAAATGCCACACTCAGAAGGATTAGCAAAACATTCATAAACAAAACTGAACAATGTCTACTGCCGCTCTATAGATCTCATGTTAGACCATTTTTTGATTACTGTTCCCTCTTTTGGAGTCCCTACTTAACTTCTGATATTAATAAGATTGAAAGCATCCAACATAAAGCAACAAAACTCATACCTCATCTTTCTCAGTTTAACTACACCACCAGATTAGAACACACGGGTTTACTTACACTATCTCAAAGAAGACTTAGGGGGGATTTGCTACTATTCAAAATTACAGCAAATACAGATCAGATGCAAAACTGTGGTCTCAAATACTCTACTAGAAAAACAGCTGCAAGACTGCACAACAGACAACTGGAGATCATGAGAGCAAAAACAAACAAAAGAATTAACTTTTTTACTATAAGAGCGCCCAGAATCTGGAACAAACTACAACAGGTAATAGTCGATTCCCCTAACATATTGTCTTTCAAAAACAAACTTGACAAATAGCTGACTAATTAGGGATCCACTAAATGATCCACAAACGTGGAGGACAATCATGATGGGCTAATCGCCTTCTTTTATCCCCATACCACCAAAGTACCAAATGAGGCATTAGGGTTACCAACCCTAATGCCCCACCACAACCCCCACCCTGCAGAGACTGAGAGGCATTGGGGGTGTCCCTTTGGGTCATCAGCCATAACACTCACGCCATTCCACCCTGCAGACACTGACAGGCATCACGGTGTGCCTTGGGGTCTTTAGCCCTGATGCTCACCCCATTCAATGATGAAATAAGCTGAGATAGGTGCAGTATAGGAGAATGGGGTGAATGTTAGGGCCAAGGACTCCAAGGCACACCCAGATGCCTGTCACTGGCTGCAGGGTGGGGGTGGAAAGGTGTAAGCATTACAGTCGATGACCCCAAGGTACATGCCCAACACCTGTCAGTATCTACAGGGTGGGGGGGGAATTACGGGTTGAAAACCCTAACGCCCCAGGTGTTTGTTGATATTTTGGTTCCAAATTTTCAGCATGGGCTTTCTGGGACCCCACCTCATGAACAGTGGCACTATCATTTTGTTACTCAGTTCCAAAAGGTGATTTCACGCAGTGACTGCGCCATTCAATGCCACAGGTGCAAAAACACATTTTGGGTAAAATGTGAAAAAATGAAAACTGTACTGCTCATGAAGAGGTGTGACAAAATGGCAATGTTGAAACTCTGGGGTGAAAAATTGGCAAAGTTACAAGCATTGGCTGAGCACTACGCATACGCCAATAACGACATTTTTAATTCTTCACAACTTTTCAACATGGACTTTTGGGACCTCCCTCATAAACAGTGGCCGTGTGATTTTGTTAATCCCGCCCAAAAGTTGATTTCACACACCAACCACGACATTCAGTGCCACAGGTGTGAAAACACATTCCGGCCAGGATGTGAAAAATGACAGCTGTACTGTTCATAAGGATGTGTGAAAAATGGCAATATTGAGAATCTGGAGTGAAAATATTAAAAATTGGTGAAGTTACAAGTGTGCATAGAAACTGCACAATGCTCTCTCTCGCAACGCAGTCATTTTTTGGAATTTTTTCGCCAAATATGCAACATGAACTTTTTAGGACCCTCCTCAAGAACAGTTGCGCTGCTGTTTCATTAGTCGGTCCTGAAAGATGATTCCTTGCAGTGACTGCGAAATCACCTTTCAGGACTAAGTAACAAAATGACAGTGACAGTGTTCATGAGGTGGGGTCCCAAGAACCCCATGTTAAAAATTTGGGACCAAATTTCCTAAAAATGACTTTGATAGCAACCTAAGTTGAAAGCCACCCATTGGCTCTCATTATACGGCTTACCTTTGATTTTTCAGTTTGTGGTTTGGCTTTGAAGAGTGCAAACTTGTCCCAGTCCACAGCAGATGACAGTGCCCAACCTATGGAGGTAAGTACGGGGTAAGGAGGGGTAAGGGGAGGTGAATGCACAGTGGGAGGGTTGAGATGGAGGAGGTGGAGAGGGATGGGAAGACAACGAGGAACCGTTTTCTTTTTAACAGGTAAAAAAGTCAAAGGGGGACGGTTTTCTTCATTTAAAGGGCAAAAAATAAATACACTTAAGCACACTGGGGTGGGTTCTCAGTGTGCCACAATAGTGGTAGGGATGTCAACACAGGGATTGGGTACCCCAATGTTGGCAAGGGATATTGATGGGTTTGTGGGGTGCATCTGACACTGGAAGTGGGCATCCTGGAGTCAGAAAGCCAAAAATAAAAATAGCAGTTATCTCAGCACACTGGGGTGGGCTCCCAGTGTGCCACATAAGTTGGTGTTGGGGGATACATGATGCTGACAGGGGGATTGGGCACCCCCATCAGCAGAGAAAGTGGGATGGGGGAGCATCTGACACCAGGAGTGGGCATCCTGGTGTTGGAAATTGTAATTATTTTAGCACACTGGGGTAGGCTCCCAGTGGGGGGGGCCGGAAATAATAACACAGTGCTTATAGTGTATGATGGAATGTCGATACCACAAAAAAACAATCACTTTCAAAACACTGTTATGTTTCATCATGAACGTTATGCTAAGTTGTTATGCTGCAGTAGATACGTTGCTACTGCAGCATAACAACTTAAAACTGTTTCTCGTGCTTCTAGTGGCTCACACTGACACCTGCTTTGACAGTTGGTGCTAGTCAATTTCAACCAAACTGTCACTTTTCACATCAAGCTGTGTGACAGAAACAGAATGGCCACTTCAGTTTTTTCAAAAGTGCTGTCTAATCAGGAAAAGTATATTACTGAGCAATAGTGCTGTGCATAGTCCGAATATCATATCCCGAATACCACAAAAAATACATTATTACTGCACTATTTGGCCAGTATTCGGGAAACACTGTGCAAAAAAAAAAAAAAACAAGGAACAGCTGCCTTCCTTCTCTCCCACCCCAAGCAAGCAACAGAAAACCTCAACCCCACCACTCTCTGTCAAACAAGCATAGTACCCCCTCCCCCCAGCACCAAGTTTTTTTTAAATTATTTTATAAATGAGCCCCTGTAAAAATATTAATGCTTACCACCATGACAAGTGCCCTGCTCAACCAGCCCGCCTCCACGACCAGTCAGAAAACTCTGTAGACAGCGCTATGCTTTTACCAAAAAGAATACATTATAACCCTCCCCCAGCACCCAACCCTGGCACCCATCCAGTCTAGTACCCAGTTAATAATCCACATTCAAGGTGAGAAGGCAATTGGCACTACCCTCCCTACTCCATGGCCGGCTGCCTTCTCATGAATGAAAGAACTTGCAATAGTAAAACCAGCTGATCATGATCAGCTGGTTTTACTAAAGCAAGAGCACAGCGGGTGGGTTGAGCAGGTCACCCGACATGGTGGCAGGAATTAATATATTTACAGGGGCTCATTTATAAAAAAAAAAAAATTGTGGGTGCTGGGGGAAGGGGAACTATGCGTTTTTGACATAGTGGTGGAATGAATGTTTTAGCTGCTTGCATGGGCTGGGAGAGGAGGGAGGAGGCAGGTTCTTTGTTTTATTTAAGATCGAATAATGAATACCGAATAACAAATATATGGCGGCCGAATAACGAATACTCGGCTGAATATTCGGGAAATAGTATTCACACAGCCCTATTTAGCAAGAAGACAAAAGAACCCAAAAAAACAAACTGCGATATGAGGATTTGTAAAAGATACTTAGCAGATCATGATGAAAGTATAACAGACTTATTTATGTATTTAAATTGAGTGTTGTTAGTTGAGTAAACACTCAAAAGTAGTTGAGAAACTCGCTTGAGAACCAATTTTCTAACAACCCGTTGACATGTTTATAACCTCGCAATGTGGATTGTGAGAAAAACATTTTCAAAATGCAAACAGTACTTTCTCAGTTTCTTTATTAAGCACTGTTCTGTTGTGGTGGGAGTGGGACTTGCTACGCTATGTCATCTATGCTTGTTTTACTACAACATAACAGAAAGGAACACTTGGAATGCTGTCATGCACCAATATGGGAACTGCCACTGCAGTTCAGTCAGTTATCCTGACTTGCACTTCAAAGGACAGAGCTGCGCTGCTACTGCATCAGTTCTGCCCTTTGAAAAACTTGCCAAGACCAGCCCACTCAGGCAATCAGTGTAATCAGGACACTGCCTGCTGATTGGATGGCCACAGACCAGCCTCTACAGCACCACTCTCCATTGAACTGGCACTTCTCAGACCTCTATCTATCAACTCTCATATCACCATGTTCGTCTGTGCTTGTGCGTACAACAAATACAGAAATGGATTTTACACGAGTTGTTTTTTTAATTATGGTAATGAACTGTGAAATGTATTGATTAGAACAATGAACAAGTGTAAGAAGGTGTAGTGACTGGCATTTGTCTGAAATTGTTTGTGAAACCTACTACAGATACAGCACTTTGCTGCTCAGATAGAGACTCTTCTCAATCCCAGATAGAGCCTCTTCCCAATCCCCCAAAAAACACAAAACACAGTTCTTGGAGAAAAGGCTGATGCTTTACTCGACAAATTCAAATTGCATACAAAATCATCCATTTTAATCTAGGCTATATACAACTTTACAACCATATAGGGCATTACAAATTGCTCAGACATCATACGGTGTTCTCTTTAGGGCAGCAGAAGAATTTGGGCTAGATCCATCCAAAACATGTAAATATTTATATAGGCACCCAGTCAGCCATAGGCCAAGGGAGCTGGCAAACCCACACTGAGCTGGCCAGCCCCTTGACAGGCTTGACCTGATGGATTTGGACTCACTAGGCCATAACTGTGCAATGATGCCCTTCATGGTCCCCCACTTTGTCCCTCAATCCAATGCACTATCGGCCAGTTCTGAAGTGTGCCCTCACAGGACCAGTCCCTCTCATTACTTATTCACTTATGTATTTCTTTTACTGCTTTGAGTCGTCTGCCACAAGATGTGCAATGCACTTACACAACTCCAAAACAATGCCCCTGCATGAATATCCTATATCCAACCTTCCAACACCTCTTGGATACTGTTGTTAAACAAATCACACTGCATGTCTGGCAGATGTATCGCTTCCTTATCTTATAACCTCCCACAATCGGGCATGATATAGTGATGGTAAGCCACCTTGATCCCCACAGAAAGCCAGAACTGAGACAACTCTCTATTCACCTCTCTGCAGACCCTGAGCAAAGGCCTAGCAACCTTAACCATCCTCCACTTCACCTGTGACACTATTCTGGACCATGCCAGGGATACATTTGGCATCTGTTGCCTAAGCCACCCCAGGTCAGCTGTGATCAACCTGATCACATCAATGGAAGACAAACAGGCCAGATCATTGCCTCCTAAGTGTATAACCAGGCTATCCGGGAGGGGGAGCAGAGCTGAGTAGCCCCAGCTTCCTTACCCTAGGGTTCAAATCCTGCCACTGCATGCCCCTTGTCCCAAACTAATATACTATCACCTTCTTCACAGGTAACCCAAGTTGAGTTCCTTGAGCCCTACATGCTGCCTGTTCATGAGCCCTTCTGTCAAATGGATGTCACAGCACCCATATATTTTAGACTGTGGCAGACATATCTGCAAAATAAATCAACATTAATTAGCATGTGGCACTTCCTTGGTTACTGACCCAGAGCTGTCTCCCTTGTGCATGGGCCTAATGTACTCCTCATATGCCCATGACTTCCACTTACCAATGTCCTTAATCTTTTGCTCCTGGCTTTCCAGTTTTATTGCCCCAGTGGCAGCCCTGATCCTGAACAAGTGAGTGTTGTAATCCCTGGGGTCCCTACCCATGGCCTGAATCCCTCTATTCCATACTGCTGGAAAATGGTATCTCATTACTGGCATTCCATTGTTGTGGTTGAAGAATTTCCCTTGCCTGTGTGGTCTGTGCACCAGGTACTCCCTGAACAAACCCCAAGGGCAAAGCATGTGCCCCGGCACCCTGTGAAGTGTCACTAACCACAGTGGGCCTAGCTGGTCAGTCTTTGACTGCCATAATAAGAAGGGGGGGTGACCCTATACATCAGGGAGGACATAAAGGTTATGAAGGGGCAGGTGGGGGGATGGGGAAACTGAACTACTTTGCTTAACACTGACCAGAAGGACAGGGAGACCTTGAGACTAGGGGTAGTTTACAGACCATCTACGCAAAGGGAAGAACAGGACAGGTTGATGTCACAGGTGATCATGAGGATGACTCTCAAAGGGGAAACATTTTTGTTGGGGGAACTAAACCTCCCAGATGTAGACTGGACCATCCCAGATGCATCCTCGACCACAAGCAGGGGAATTCTGAAGGCACTGCAGGGGGTGTTTCTATAGCAGTTGGTCAACGAACCAACTAGGGGAAACAACCTGCTGGACATGGTACTAACAAATGGGGAGAATGCAGAGGAGGTGGAGGTAGGGAAGACACAGGGCAACAGTGACCACTGTACCATCAGGTTCAAGGTGAGGGCAGGGAAGGAGGTGCACCAAACCAAAACAACAGTGCAGGATTTCAGGTGCGCAGACTTCGATATGATGAAAAAGATAGTGAGGGAGGAAATGGAGGGCATGGAAAAGACAAATGATATGGAAGAG
Source organism: Neoceratodus forsteri (assembly GCA_016271365.2). Lineage (NCBI taxonomy): Eukaryota > Metazoa > Chordata > Ceratodontiformes > Ceratodontidae > Neoceratodus > Neoceratodus forsteri. The sequence continues at coordinate 105,866,510 of CM057458.1, forward strand.
TTATGGGGAGCTATTAGAGACAGGGTGAGGGAGGTCATGCACAAGTGTGTGTAACACCCCCCAACATGGGACTTACCATACTGCCTCCCAGTTGCTCCAGCTGCTGCTGGCATCCCCATTTCCTCCCGGCACCTCCTGCTTTCTGGCCCAAGTCCAGTTCATCCCATTATTTGTTTAAGCCCATTTTTGGGCTTAATCCTTGATCGCAAGTCACCGGCATGTTCCAAAGCCACCGGTGACCGCGTATGCGTACAAGAGTCCTTTCTTCTGCAGACCCTCCAGCTTTGCGGTCAAACCAAGCGGTGTCTCTTTGTTCTGATTCCTCTGCTGAGATAAATGAGGACCGGTGACCTCTTAGGGCTGGGGGAAAAGCCCTAGAAGATTTTAAAAATAACGTTTTGCAATGGAGCAAAGCGGGGCTCTTGCATATTAATGAGCCCCACATGCATATTAATGAGGACCTGCCTGCTGCCTTGGGGGTATATGTATCATTGGCAGTGACAGCAAAACAAATAGGAGTCAGTGCAAAATAATGAATGTGTTTAACAGAACACTGTCGGGGCTACATAACTGAGCGGCTATTATTTGATAAAAGTAATATTGCTGGCTGCACCAGATCTTTATGGTGTGGAAACTGAATAGACTGTATAATGACTGTTCTCAGCCACCATCTTTGTGCCTATTAACCAACCAGGTTTAACAAAGGGACTCCTAGGATGGTGCCAGAGACTTGTGGGGAAAAAGGGAGTTACAAATGTGGGCACGGAAATGCTGACCAATTAAAATACTTAAACTGATTCTGGCAGTTTGGGCAACGTTGCTATTTATTTAAGGAGGGACATTTTAAACTGAGGCAGTCAGAGGAGAAGTTTGAGTGAGTCTGGGTCAAGCCTTAGGACTGTCAGGAGGCTCCCTGCAGTTGGAGAAATTTGGGGAGAGGATTGCTTTACCTTTCCTCGGCTGAAACCACTGCTGTATAGGTTTTGGGACTGCCAAGTCTCCAGAACAAACTGCAATCCTCCTAAAAGGGAGAATTCCCCAGAGTGAAAGCTCCAGACTGAAAGGGGGATCAAAGCTGCTCAAATATCCCAAATCTGCATTCTGGTGAGAGAAACTGCTTTTGCTTTTGGGACTGCATCTAAAGTCAATGCCTGTGGTCATCGGAATTGCCCCAAGCCAATTTTCCAGAGGGATACCTGAACTGCTTTGTGCCAGCTTACATTGCCAGGACTGCATTGTGCAAGTGAGTAAGCTGTGTGGCCTATATCCAAACTGTATCCAAGCTGAGCTGGTGATGCCAAGTAATGTGCCTAGGAGATTGTTGCTGCCTGTAAAAGCCAATCTGCCAGATGACCAAAGAAGGGAATCAGCTCCTGCAGGGAAGTTCATTGAGGGGTTGCAGTCACCCTTGGGGCTATGCCTTGACAAGGGGGGGGAGCCGTGTCAGCTCCGGTCCCTGTGTCCTGGTCCTTGCCAGAAAGGACAAAGTCCTGCAGTCTGCAGCCACATCCTGCTTTGAGGAGAGCCGTCCTGGAAATCAGCCCAGATCCCAAGGTCCAAGGTTCAGTGAGTAAATCAGGGTTCCACCCTACAACACCCATTAACCTGTTTTTCTAACTGCTTTGCCTTTCAAGTTTTTTGGGTGGTTTAGATTGTTCTTTGCAGGCCATCGAGCCTGGGGATTACAATTTCTGGATTTCAAATGTGTTTTATGGTTTCTACAGCCAAGTACAAATTAAAGCCTTAATCATTTCTTTATTTAAGGACCCCAACCAGCTACAACGCCAGCCAACCTGCGTCACTGCTTCAGGCCTGCAATGTAGCTTATCCTGGGTACCCAGTGAGGTTAACTGGACAGTCCAAAGGGGTTAATGCATTTGATTGAATGATATGCAAAGACAAAATACTGCTAAAATCAGAAGTACCAATTAATCTATCTTTAATTTGCATCCTCTATTCCTTGTTTACACCCATAAATAAATCTGTTTGTTGTTTAAATGTGAACCTGGTCCATGAGCATATCCTTACTGAGTGCTGGTTTAATGCAAATAGCTGAACGGTACTGTGTTATTGCTGGTAACCATTTTCTTACAGGTGCACAGGGTGCTTGCCGAGTGCCCAACCCTGTTGTTAAGTGTGGTCACTGTGAGCATATTGGGCCCTATGCACAAAGTGGGCAGGTGTACTTGGAAAAGTCACATACCCCTCCCATGACCCTGCACCCCATGGACAGGTGTGTCCATACTGGCATTCACCAATGACGGCCACCTGTCTGTGGGTCCTCTCCCCAGTGTGCAGGACTCCGTAGGGTGGCCAGGGGAGGAGTGGTATCCAATGGGATGCCCCCCTGGGATCCATAGTGGATCCCATCCATAGGGTGGCAGGGTCCGAGGCTGTGCAAGCTGAATGAAGGCATCCAGACCCTCTCGCTACCGTCCAGTTCCAGTGCTGCTGCTCCTGAACTTTCTGAGTGCTCACCCGTCCAACTGACCCTGCAGCCTCCTGCTGCCCAGTGTTCAGGGGCAGCACAGTGTGCACTGTCCCTGCCCCCCAGAGACTGCAGGCCTGTGCCCATGGGAGGCATGCAGTGGGTTACAGCAGGGCCTCCCTGGTGTACCCTGCACCACCCTCCGCACCCATGTGGCCAGCACTACGTGGGTTAGTGAATACTGCGTAGTGCTGGCATGCCCCCGGAATGCCCCCAGTGTGGAGCTGTCTGTAGATATGGAGATTGGGTGCAGTGGGTCTGCACACCCCCCATTCATGCCATGTGGGTGTGCAGTCAGTGTGGAGTGACTATGTGCCCTAGATACACACATGTAGCCACTCGGCACCAGTAGTGCATAGGGACCATTATTAGCACTCTACATTAATTGTGAATTGAATGCAAATAAAGTTTTTTATGGTAATTTCAAGTGTGGGGCCACTAGGTGGGGCTGTGGGTAGGTATAGTTTCCCAGAGGGCTGCATCATTTCACATTCTAACTCACTAAATCATTACTCAGGGTGGAGGCATCATATTTGTAGTTTTACTGCTGATAGTGACATCACACTGACTCTTGATAGTGAACCCAGGCCCCTCAAACAGCAGTCAAGGAAGCAGGTCGGAGTAGTAGCCCTTGGTATAATAGTGTCAGGGTTACATCTTGTGAGGCACCACTGGGATTAGCACCCCCTAGTGGCCAAAATCAAAAATTATAACTGGAAATTTAATGAGTACCACTGAAGAAATGGATGTGCATCAGTTGGTTGGTTAGTGTATGTGGCATGAAATTGACCCCCAAAATGCTTTGATAATACTAGATATACCCTTGGGCACTAGTAAAGACACTATGGAAGGAGCACTTTCAAAAACTGAATGCCTGGGTAAAGCTGTAGTGGTAAGCCAACATGCTGTCTTGACTGCCCAAATTCTAATTGCTTTAGTGGGTTATAGCAACCCTGTGGACAGCACTAAGGTGCCCAAAACTATTGCTGTTGATGGGACTCCCACCACTTGGAGGGTTGTAACTAAAGATAGTGAAGATCCCTCAGAAAACGAGCCCCCACCTTTATCTGAGACCTTTGAATAGAAGTTTGCCAAATTGTTACTGGATGAAGGCAGAACCCTCGAAGACTTCAAAAAGTTATTCCTGCCGCCAGGGGGGTGTTCCTTCCCTGACACCTATGCCAGTTCTGGTACCTGCCCCTACACCAGCTCCCATGCCCACATCAGTGCTGACACCCATGCCTGTGCCTGAAGTTAGTCACGACTTCTACCACAGGCTGTGAGTGTTTTCAGGCATTCTACCCACACCTAATGGGGAAGATGATTGGGAGACATGGCTAGACTATGTTGCTGCCCAGTGCCCAAATGGCAATGTTCCAAGGCGGAGAAGAGAAAAAGGTTGAGTGAAAGTCTCTGATATCTATCTTTGGCTACTAGCCATGCCAAGTGGGCTAATAACCCAGGGCTATTTGGCAGGTTTGGAAAATGTATTTGGGAGCCCAGACTCAGACGAGGATCTTTGGTGGAGGGTTAAAACAACTCATCAATGCCAAGGGGAGCCCTTGTTGATGTATGTACCTCGGCTTGAAAAGGCTTTACAGAAATGCCTTAGGAAAGGTAGTATGGCTCCAGACAAGCTAGATTAAATTAGGTTGGACCAAATACTTAAGTCTGCTCCATTCTCTGAATTATTGTTGCTTAAGTTACGGCTGGCAGACCGACTGGGTTCGCCTTCCCCCATGATGAATTGATGAAATAAATCCAGGGGGTTGAACAAAAGAAGACCACCCTGGGGGCCCCCTCATGTATCTGCCGCTGCCACCCAGGTTACAGTGGGTGATTATATGGGTGAAGTTCAAGGGTGGAATGTAGTGCTGGACGAACACTCAGAGACTGTTAAGGATACCCCACCATGGACAGAGCTGTTGAGAGAATTCAGAGAAATGAAAGCTGGTGCCCCTACCAAGGTCACTTCCACAGATAACGACTACAACCCCTCTTAGAGCACGTTTACTATGGGAGTGGAGGGGTATGCTCAGGTGCCCCTGCCAATGGCAGCACAAAGACCTAACTAAGTGAACTGACTGCTATGCTAAGAAAATTTCTGAGTTTATTGGCACTGCCTATGACACCGCAGAAAGAGGGGGAGATCGAACCAAGACTTTCTGTTGTCAGTGCTCCAGCTCCAGCATCAAATGTGTACTCCTCCCAACCCCCTACCTGTGAATGGAGACCAGTTTCTAATGCAATGTTACAGCCAAAGCAGACCAAAGAAAGTATATTTTGCCATAACTGTGGGAAGGATGGGCATATGAAAAAAGATTGCCAGTCTCAAATGGACCTAGAAAGAGTGGTCGGCAAACTACGGGGGGGTGGGGTGGAGGGGGCCTCTGAAAAGCGAAGCAATTGCAGAGAGGTGCAGAAAATGATCACAGCAGAGGTGCAGGCAATCTCAAATCCAATTTCTTTGTGGCTAGTCATCTGAACAAGTTCCTGCTAATGTTCCTCTTGACTTGTCCTAATTGGTAGGCCCTTCCATGGACACCACTGTACATATAGACCAAATCCCAGCTAGAGCAATTTTAGACAACGGGTCTCAAGTCACAGTAATTTCCCAAGACTGGTATAAGCAGCATTTATCTCAGGACCCATTACAACCTCTCGATGGACTGCATGTTTGGGGGTTGAGTGAAAAGTCATATCCATATCTTGGTTACTTAAAAGTATGGCTTTCTTTTCCATTCTCTGTGGCTGGTGTGGGAGATTCTGTGGAGATGCTAGCCCTGGTTTTCCCTTCCACCGGACTTTACGATGGTATGCCTGTACTGATTGGCATTAATGCACACATGTTTGTGTGCCTGGCCCAGTTACATGAAGAAAGGCAGAAGAAGAAAACAGGAGGAGTCATGCGTGTTCATGCCATGATCCAAAAAGCCTATAACAAACAAATGCACCCTGAGCAGAGTGACAGAGATGAACCTGTTGGTATATTCTGGAAAAAAGATCCTGCTGCTATCACGTTACCCCCAAACAGCTGATTAGAGGGGCGGAGACTGCACCTAAAAAAAGCACCCTGCACTATTCTTTCTATTACTGCCTGGTTACATCTGAAAGGTACTGCTGTTCCATCTACAAGACGCTACTCACAGTGCTTAATTTGTGCCTGCTGTTAATTCTCAGAGTCTCCAGATACAGCAATTGACTCCAAGTATTCTGTGCTCTGATCTTTGGGAAACAGTGTGGCTGCCTGGATTGTTCAATATTTGGTTCCTGGTTTCAGTAAGCAAGGGGGCTACCGGGCAGGAGCTTGCAGCAAACAGCTGATTGGGGGGGAGGAGACTGTACCTATAAATACGTTACATCATTAGCGGCTATCCACAGAGCAGCTGTATGTGTGAGTGGAGTACTCAGGAGTGGTGGAGTCACTATCGGGAGTCAGTGGAGGGAGACTTCGGGGAGACTGCATGTAAATTTACACACTGCAATGGTTAACTAAAGTGTGTATATAAGAAACAGTATAGGCATGTATAGTAATAGTTGTGGGAATATGATTATATAGAGAGTTAAGATATCTGTCTACTGATTAGTTAGTTAACATGTGGGGCCTAAGGGTATCTAGGATGTACTGTTGTATAGAGTTAATTCTATTTGATAAAGGTTTAATGTTGATCACTAATCCCATTACTCTATCAAATGTACAAGCTCAATCATTTACTGATTTTACAATTTCAAATTCTTTAAAGGCCTCTACTTATTGTTTTTCTTTAAATATTAGGGATTTGAGTTGTCTCAACAAAAGGACCATACATGAGATGGGGGCATTTTCTTTTGTAAAATCTAGGACAAAGTTTCCTTTTACTTCCTTACTGGTTGGCATTATGTGGTGTAATCTGCTTCTATCTGGTGATGTGGAAATAAATCCGGGGCCCTTAATTGCTGAGACTGTATTATATGACAACTATTGGCAAACAGAAGGTTTAAGAATGGTTCAACTTAATGTAAGAAGTTTCATGTCAAAACAAGCTGAAATTGAGGCCTGGATCACTAATTATGACCCAGATATTTACAGTGTAACTGAAACTTGGTTGAAATCTTCAGTATCTGATAACCTTATTTCCCTTGAAGGTTATAAATTAATATGGAAAGATAGGAGTGGAAAAAAGAAGGAAGGGGGTATTATGGTATACTATAAATCAGGACTGGAAATAGTTGAGATCTCCCCTGGATATAAATCTACTTCTGAATTTGAATGGCTCCTGTTGGAACAGAAATTGGGTGGTTGTCAAAAATTAAGTTACTGCACAGTTTATACCCCCAAAAAATTGCTAAAAAAGGGTTAGATTATATTTTAAAGTTTGTAACAACTATTCATTCAGGCAGTGATCTTTTGATTAGTGAAGATTTGAATATTCATTGGGACCCTATTAATGATACTTCTGTAGAGACGTTATTGACCAATGCAGATTTGTCTCAGCTCATTAACTCATTTACACGTATGAATATGAACAGTCAGAAACATACAATATTAGATTTGGTCCTTGTTAATAAACAGGTAAATATTTCTAGAGCTGGTGTACTTCCTGATGTGATGTGACCATTTAGCCACTTATTGCATATGGAGATCCAAAAGGCCCAAACTGCTTCCTAGGTTCATTTCATACCATAGGTTTGTTAAAGAGGTGAGTGGAGATCTACTTGTTGACCTCAGAAGCTTGATTGGACTTTCTTGGATGTAATTCCTGATGTGAATATTGCTGCCAATTATCTTACATCTACTCTTTTGGAGTTACAAAATAAACGTTTTCCTAAAGTGGTTAGGAGAGTTAGAGGTTCCTTGAATAAATGGATTACTGCCCCCTTGCTGCACTTAATGAAATTGAGAGATACAGCTTGGAAGTTTTATAAGGTAACTGAATCAGTGAGAGATTTTAATAGCTATAGGAAGCTTAGAAACAAATGTAAAATAATAGTTAAACAAAGTAAATCTAGTTTTTTTCAGAACTTTCAAACTTCGGGTCTAAATAACCTTAAAAAGGTTTGGTCTTCGGTAAACACTTTAATTAATCCATCTAGGAAAGAAACTTCAGAAGTTTTTATTAATGATGGCCATGTGATAACTGACGCTCAGGTGATCTGTGAGTCTTTTTTGGATACATTTCTTGATTTGTCCAAATATACACAAGCTTCTAATTTGGGTCCTAGTGTAGATGGACAGTCCTGTGATACTTCTGAATTTGGTTCTTTTTATTTTTCAGCTATTGAACCACATCAGGTTTATAAACTCTTGAAACAAATGGCTATTAGTTCAAGTGCATGTGAACTTGAGACTAGGTTCTTAAAATTGATATCTGGATATATTACCTATCCACTTACTTCTATTTTCAATTTGTCATTGCTTACTGGGTGCTTCCCAAATAAATGGAAGCAAACAGTAATCAAACCAATTTACAAATCTGGTGACAGAATGGATATGGACAATTATCATCCTATTTCCCTTTTGCCACCTTCGGGTAAGATTTTTGAGAGACTTGTGAATGAGCAACTTTCTGCTTACAGTATTTACAGGATAATGGTTTTAGGAACCTGATCAGCATTGGTTTTGAAAATTTCATGGGACAGGGACGGCCTTGGCCAGGTTCATGAACCACACCAGTGTAGCTATGGATGAAGGTTTGCTCACTGGTGCTGTGTTCATGGACCTGTCCAAGACCTTTGATTTAGTGAATCATCCCCTGCTGGCCAGAACGCTCTGGAACTATGGTTTATCAGAAACTGCTGTTAATTGGTTTCACAGTTACCTGACCAAACGACCGTTGAAAGTAGGATTAAATGAAGCCTTTTCTTCTAGTAGGTTTTTACTACAGGTGGTGCCCCAGGGGTCCATTCTGGACTTTTGTTTACTGTATTTGTAGACATTGTTCCATCTTTATTGAAAGGTACCCATTGTCTGATTTATGCAGATGATATTATTCTGTATAATAGTTCTGTTTCAGTGGAACTTAAAAATGAGTCTTTAAATAAAGACTTTGCTGTACTCTGTAGCTGGCTACAAGAGAATTATTTGGCATTAAATAACACAAAATCAAAATGCATGCTCTTTGGGTCTAGATTTAGACTCAATAGAGCTCAGAATTTGTTGGTCATGGATAAATTGGGTAATAAGATGGAGCAGGTAAAACAATTTAAATATCTTGGAGTCCTACTGGACCAAAACTTAAATCTTTCTAATCATGTAAATTTTATTTCTCAGCAAATAAATCAGAGATTGGGTGTTTTATTTAAGTTTCAATCCTTGCTGACCTTATCAGTTAGGCAGGCAATAGCCAGGGGTGTATTACTTCCTCAGTTAAATTACAATTCATTTCTTTTTTCTAATTTATCTAATAGACAGTCATCCCTTCTTACCAATGTGTTTCATGGCATTTGTAGATTTGCTCTTAAATTGCCTTATTCTACACACCATTATGAACCTGGTTTCCACCTGGGCTTAACTGCCTATATAGTCTTTGTTCCCTAACTGATAACATTCTCCATCGGGGTACAAACTCTCCATTATTTATTTATTTTATTTTATTTTAAACAGCAGTTTGGAAAACCTTTGAGCCATAGGCTCGTTTACAAAGGTACCTTGTCACAGTAAGACAAACCAAAATACACAGTATAGCAGTACAACACATAAGTATAACAGTAAATTAAGACATAGATACAAACAAGCTGGTACAGGTAGGATGGATGCAAACAATACCAGAGTTATGTTGTCCTTAGCAGCTTAGTAATAAGCTTTGTCATAGAGTATTGTGAAATCTGGCTTTGACTAGCAGCAGTTACAGCATCGGGTGGTAATAAGGTGGTTACGTAAGGAAGTTTTGAAGCACCGATATAGTTGGAGCTTCGAGATGGAGGGGGCAGTGTGTTGAACCAGGAGGGGCCCTAAAGCTGAAGGCTCTTGGCCGTGAGAGGTCCTAGCTCTAGGGATAACAAGAGAGGTTTTCAAGAGGTCCCAGTATGAACTAGTGGGACAGAGCGTGTATGGTGGAGGTCAATCCTGGTGGGAAAGCCCAAGGAGGGTCTTTTTGTAAGGTGCAGGTAACATATTTGAGGCGCTTGTCAAATCAAGTACCAGTGCTTTAGCATACAGTAGACAGGTGTGTGTCATCCTAGGTGCTCCAGTAATTAACCTGCAGGCCTTATTCGGAGTAGTGCGAATTTTATGGAGTGCGGTCTGATCAGCAGCACCATACACCGGTAGTCCATAGTCCACTAGGGACAGGATAAAGGAGGTGACTGCGAGTCAAAGAGCCTCCAGGGGAGGCAGTGTTTATACTGAGGTAAGATGCCCAATCGATATTAGTGGCAGTGGCTAGGCAGTGATGTGTCCATGGAAGGAGAGGGAGGGGTCAAAATGGATCCCTAAGTATTTATAGGAGCAAACTTGTTCGAGGGAATGAGGACCCAGAGTGAATGAGGAGTTTGAAGTTGCAGGACTTGTTTTGGGGATGAGTGAAGAACATGGTTTTGTTTCAAGATTTATCACCAATCTATGTTCCTTGAACCAGCCCTCGGCTTCAGTGAAGGACTTCTGCAGCGGTCCGGAGGGCAATAGGGTTACGACTTGAGGCAAAGATGACTGCATCATCAGCGTGCAATAGAATGTTCCCGAGCAAGAGCGTGGAAGGGTGTTAAGGTAAAGGGAGAATAGTAAGGGGCCTAGAATGGAGCCCTGGGAACCCCAGAAAAGATGTGACAGATGTCTGAGTAGGTCCCATTAACTTTACACGCTGTGAGCTGTCAGACAGATAACTGGTGCACCAGGAGACAGGGCCCAGCAGCAAAACCAGATAGACTAAGGGCATCAAGAAGGAAGGGTGGAGACAGTGTCGAAAGCTTGGAGAGGTCAATGAAGACAGCACCAGCCAGAGAACCAGTGTCTAAGGAGGAGTGGAGAAAGTTGGAGAACTCTAGAAGGGCTGTGTTGGTACTGTGGCCCACTCGGAAGCCATGCTGCTCAGGACAAAGGACATTGTAGGTGGAGAGGTAGTCAGAGATTTGAGAGGCCACCACTTTTTCCAAGGCCCTGGAGAGAGTAGAGAGAATGGAGATTGGTCGATAGTTTCCAGCCACAGTCCTATCACCACCTTTAAAGATATGGGTGACAGTGGCGACTTTCCAGGCAGTTGGAACCTTCCCCAGGCAAAGAGAGTGGTTGATGAGGCATGTGATCAGGGTAAGGACTGTGTCTAAGACCATCCATAGGATACACGGATCCAGGGTGTCACTGCCTGTACTATTACTCTTGAGGGCAGTGACAAGGTGCGGCCTAAGTTCTTGGGCAGAAACACGGTGGAGGAGAAAATTAGGGTGAGAAAGATTTATGGCAGGTGCTGGGGGAGGAGGGTGAAAAAAATTTGTAGGGAGGATAGGGCTAAGGTCAATGAATGAAGTGTTGAGGTGGTTGGCTATGAGGGCTGGGTCTGAGGAGATCACACCATTAATGTTGATCTGTGGGTGGGGAGTGTGCACTCCCATTTAACTGTTTAATGTTATCCCAGAAGGTTCTGGGATTCCCCCATGAGGCAGTAGTGAGGACCGATAGTGCTCAGACTTGGCCTTTCTGGTATTTAGTGCACTTGTTTGAGCGGCAGCATATAACCGCTCTGTCATTGGGCCGCCAGTCTCAATGGCACGATGCCATAGGTTGTCCCTTTAAGTGTTTGAGCTGGTGGATCAAAGCTGGGGTAACCCTAGGGGCATTCTTCCTTTTAGAACGCAGGACAACACTGGGGCAAAGATACCACAGGCATTATTAAAAGTTTGGGTAAAGAAGGAGAGAGCTGTGTCGATGTCAGGAGTTGCCTGTATAGAAGACCAGTCAATTTGGGACAGAAGTTCCTAAAGTTTTATCAGTCCACCAGGTATTAGTCGCCACCGGCATGTGGACTGTGCTATGGGTTTGGGGACTGAGGTTGACAAGTGGAATAGAATGGGGGAGTGGTCGCTGAGAGAGTCTGGGAAGACTTGTACATTGGGGATCCGATTAGGGCGGTTATCATTCATTATTATTAATTAAAAGAAATTCAAGGGAACTTCACTCAAATTATCAGATTAAATTAAATGTTCCCAAAACCAAGACCAAAATGGGGGATGGCTCCTTTTCTTATTCTGCTGCTAAAAATTGGAATGAGCTTCCTATTGTTTTATATGGGAATGTTACCCACCAAACTTTTAAAATTAAGCTAAGAAATTATTTTCTTGGCAAATTGCATTGTCATTGTTTTCGAGTGAGTGTTTACATGTATATAATATTCTAATGATTGCTGTATTGTAATATTATGTTGTATGTTTATTACTTGTTAGTAATGTATTGTATTGTAAATTTGTTAATTTTATTTGTAACATCTTGATTGTATATTTATGGTCCAGGGTCGTACATGAAAACGGGCCTTGGCTCATTGTACTTACCCAGTAAACAAAGGTTTAAATAAAAACAATGCAAAATGCTGCATCAGTGGTGAAGTGAAGCTGTGAAAAGAAGATGTGACCAACCAGATTCTGATGTTGGATGCCCCAGATTAAGGACTGCTGATTAAGCCCAGTGTGCTTCTGGTTCAGGCACATGCTTACGCCCAGAGAGTGGTGGTACAGTTACAAAATGTTGCAGACAGAGACATCACAGTACACAGAGGATGCACCCTAGCTAAAGTCTACTGGGCTGACACTGCTGTACTCCCATCTAAGTGTAAAACTGAAAAAGGGTGTGAGGTATCACCTGACATGTTAAATTTCGGAGAGTCACCTATTCCAAACGGGTGGAGAACTGGAATCAATAAAAAGCTGGCTCAGAGAACCAAGGTAGTTTCCTTCAAGGAATGAGATGCTGGGTGTGTCATGGGTGCTGAATACTGTATTCACTTGCAGGGTGAGCAATCACTCAGGGAAAGGTCTAGACATTTAGCCCCAGTCTACATCAATGATATCAGACGTCACCTACAAGAGATGTTAGTGGCTGGCATCATACAAGAATCTCACAGCCTGTAAACCTCCTCAGTTGTTGTGGTGTGGAAAAAGAATGTCTCTGTCTGTATGTGTGTTGATTACAGGACCCTTAACAAAAGAACTGTGCCTGATCAGTATACAATGCCACCCATACAGGATGCCCTGGACTGTCTGAATGGGAGTAAGTGGTTCTCTGTACTCGATCTCCGAAGTGGATACTATCAAATCCCAATGGCTCCTGAGGACAGGCAGAAAACTGCATTAATTTGTCCCTTGGGTTTCTTTGAGTTCCTTCACATGCCCCAAGGCATATCAGGAGCACCAGCAAAATTTCAATGATTAATGGAACGTGCTGTGGGAAATATGAATTTCTTGGAATGTCCCATTTACCTTGATGATGTCATAGTCTTTGGCAAACTCTCGAGGAGCATGAGGCTTGATTATTCAAAGTGTTGGACAGACTTGAGGAATTCGGTCTAAAGTTATCAATTGACAAATGCTGTTTTTTTCCAAAGCCCTGTCAAATATGTAAGCCTCATTTTGTCATCAGTAGGCATACAAATAGACTCCAGTAAGGTGGAAGTAATAACCAGCTGGCCAAAGCCTAACAACTTAAAAGAACTTCAGAGGTTTCTTGGATTCTGTGGCTCTTACTGCTGATTTGTCAAGGACTACAGTCAGGTGATCTGCCACCTGTTAAGCTTAACTCAAGGGTACCTACCTACTCACAAAATGTTTAAGATAAGTTCTGACAAACAGGCTGTAAAGACCTATTTCAGACCCAGTGAGCTGTTTGGAGAGCGATGGACTCCCAATTGTGGTACTGCTTTTGAGGAAATAATCTACAGATCAACTCATGCTCCCATACTCACTTATGCTGATCCATAAAAGCCCTATGTGTTGCAGACAGACACCAGACTGAGTGGCCTTGGAGCCATACTTTATCAAGAGTACCTAGAAGGATTATGGCCAGTAGCTTTTGCTAGTAGAAGTCTGACACCTTCAGGAAAAAAACTATCTGGTACATAAATTAGAATTTCTCACTCTCAAATGGGCAGTAGTTGACCAATTTCATGAATACTTGTATGGTGCCAAACTCTTAGTCAAAGCAGATAACAATCAATTAACGTATGTACAAACAACAGCTAAGTTAGATACTACCAGATACAGATGGCGTTCCACTCTGTCAACTTATGATTATTTGGTGGAGTACCAACCGGCCTTAAGTCACACTGATGCTGATGCGCTCTCACGAAAATCTGCTTCTGACAAACAGTGGGTGCATATTTCTGAGCAATCAGTAAAAGCACTACTCCATGAGTTTGATCAGGAAAACAATCTGTCCTCCAAAGCTGTAAACTGTCTGGCAAATTGCTTGGGACCCTCACAGGCTTGTATACCAGTTGCCTACTGTAATTTTGGAGACTTAGACTTACTGTAAGTTCTCTGCCATAGCTAACTCCAGCTGACATCCAAAAAGAACAGTACTATGATCCAATGATCAGACCAGTAGTCGACGTTTTAAGAAAGGTAGACAATGTCTCCAAAATATGGACCAGTGACCCCAAAACTGCTTTACCTCTTCAAGAAGGACCCAAACTCAAGCTTTGAGAGCAGCTATTGTACAGAGAGCTTACTGAAAGAAAAGGTGAAGTTGTAAGAAAACAACTAGTTCTACCATCTAAGCTCAAAAATATTGTATTAAAAGCATTGCAAGACCAAATGGGACATCTGGGTAGTGAAAGAACCCTGGATCTGGCCTGTTCATGCTTCTACTGGCCTAAGATGGGCCTAGAAATTGAGCAATATGTTAAAACCTGCAGTTGGTGTCTTCTGCGCAAAGCTCCACCACAAAGAGCAGCCCCTCTGGTCAATATTACTACAAGTGCACCAATGGAACTCATCTGTATTGATTTTCTTAGTTTGGAGCCAGATTCAAAAGGCATTGCGAATGTGTAAGTAGTCACAGATCACTTCACGAGGTGTGCGCAGGCCTATCTAACCAAAGACCAAAAGGCATCAACTATAGCCAAAGCTGTTGTTGAAAAGTTTTACGTACTTTACAGTGCCCCCACAGCATATCCATTCAGATCAAGACCGGGATTTTGAAAGCAGACCTATTAAAGAACTGCTGTCCCTATGAGGTGTAAGAAAATCCAGAACTACCCCCTATCATCCACAAGGAGACCCACAGCCAGAGAGATTTAATCGCACATTACTTGACATGCTTGGTACCCTGCACCCAAAAGATAAGCCAAAGTGGAGCCAACAAATAAGTGCATTTGTCCATGCCTGTAATTGTACAAAGAATGATGCTACCGATTATTCAACATACCACCTTATGTTTGGCAGAGAAGTTCGCATTCTGGTTGACGTATGTTTTTGAGCGTCTTCTGATGGTGTTCAATCAGAAAACTACCTGCAGTATGTCAAAAAGTTAAAAGCTCAATTAGATCATGCCTATCATCTTTCAAATACCATGGCAGAAAAGAAAAAGCTGGCCAACTAAACTCACCATGACAAACGCGTTAAGGCCCAAGAGCTCCAACCAGGTGTCAGAGTACTAGTGAGAAACTTTGGACTTCCTGGTAAACACAAATTAGCCGACTGTTGGAGTCATATCCCATATATAGTAGTCAGTAAGCTGAATGATTTGCCTGTATATAAAGTGTGTCCAGAAGAGGACCTTTGTGCTGTCAAAATTATTCATAGAAACCACCTGTTACCTATCGCCCAAATAGTAATCTATAATGTTCAAGAAACTGAAGCTCCTCAGTGCCCTGGAACTAGGTTTGCTACTAAGGCCAAGCAACAAAATCAGCAAACTTCTGCTTCCTAGTCTGTTGTCCCTGACATTAATGTCTCCGATCCTGCAAACACTGTAAATGTTGAACATACTGAGTCTGAAAATGATGATGAAAGTGAGTTTTGTACTGCCTTCTACTCGTCCCTTAAAATTAAAAGAGTGTTCCAGGGATTTCCCTCCATTAACCTTGGTGATGACTCTGAAAATCCAGTGGTTCTAACCAATTCCAATTTTTCAATTGTGCCTGAACCTCCAGAAAGTAACGCCCATGGTGTGGATCTTGAAAAGGCTGATTCCCTTTGAATGACGAAATTAACTGCAATCAGTGAACATAAATACAATGAAGCAAGTAGTGAACCTCCAAGTGACTATGAAAGTGTTGCTGAACAAAGTGGGCTAAGTGAACCGTTTCACGCTAATGAAAGAAATGTTGTTCAAGAACTGGAGGGATGTGTCCTGGATGATTCCGACTTTGCAGAAATACATCTGACAAATGAAAGTGTTCCTAACAAGTGCCAGAGAGTAATAGTGATACCCAAATTAAAGAGCCAGAGAGTGACAGTGGTGCTCAAGTCAAAGAACTTGAAACTAGTTCTGAACAACAATAAAGTGCAGTGGAACCCATTTCTCCTGAAGCTGTTTCATTGCTGGTCAATGAACTGGGACTGGTCACCCTGAATGCTGAAGTGGAAGTGCAAGTGCTAGTGCCAACTTTGCCACATCGCTCAGAAAAACCTGCAAAACCAATTCTAAAGCTCACGTACAGTATAACACTCCAGGACAGCCTGTCAACTTGCCCATGAATGTTGTGCATAAAGGAGTATATGTTATGTCCAACTCCTTGCCCAAAATTGTGTTCACTGCCTCCACACAAACCAAATCCTCCATCCAAGCTAAGGTGCCCATTCAGTATATCAAGGGGTATAGAAGTAAAAAGAGGGGAAAAAGGTGAAAAGCCCTGATACAATGTGGTAAATGATAACTTTACTAAAAAATGTGATTCTGAACTGTTGATATATGCAATGAGAATTTGAAATGTCATGACATTGCTTTCAGTTATTATAGGATGTCCAAGGAGTAAGATTTATGTTCTAGCATGCTACCTTGTAAATAGTTACTATATGTCTAGCTAGGATATTATATAAGAAAATTTTCATTCAGAGATATATGTTTATATTAGAGTATTAGCCAAAAGGTATACCAGTACAGTAAGTGTTATCCTTAGTAAAATTATATCTAGTAAAGTGTTTAATGGTTACCAGTCTATTATAGACTTGTCACGGACACCAAGCTTTCCTAGGCAGGGGAGAGTGAAATGCCCTCCATATGGGGCTTACCTTACTGCCTCCCAGTTGCTTCTACCGCTGCTGCTGGTTTCCCTGTTTCTTCCCGGCACCTATTGCCACCAGACCCAAGTCCACTTGTCCCCTTGGTCTCCCAGTTTAGCCCATTACTTGTTTTAGCCCATCTTTGGGCTTAATCCTTGATTGCAAGTCACTGGCATGTTCCTGAGCCACTGATGACCATGCATTTTGACAGGAGTGCTTTCTTCTGCCGACCATCAGCTTTGAAGTCAAACTGATTGGTGTCTCTTGGTCCCAGTTCCCCTGCTGAGATAAATGGGGACTGGTGATCTCCTAGGGGTTAAGCAGAAGCCCCAGAAGATTTTAAAAATGAAGTTTTGTAACTGGGCAAAGCAGGGCCCCCACATGCATTTTAGTGAAGGTCTGCCTGCTACCTAGGGGTATATGTATCGGCGGCAGTGACAGCATAACAAATGGGAGTTAGTACAAAATAATGAATGTGTTTAACAGGGCACTGTCGGGGCTACATAACTGAGGAGATATTATTTGATAAAAGTAATATTGCTGGCTGCACCAGGACTTTATGTATGGGGACACTGAATAGACTGCATAAAGACAGTGTTCTCAGCCACCATCTTTGTGCCTATCAACTAATCGGAAAGCCACGTTTAACAAAGAGACTCCTGGGACAATGCCAGAGACTTGTGAGGAAAAAGGGAGTTACAAATTTGGGCTCCCAAATGCTGTCCAATTCAAATAATTAAATTGATTCTGACAGTTTGGGCAGCCAATCATATTACAGGAATGTTGCTCTTTATTTAAGGAGAGTCAGTTTGAACTGAGGCAGTTCGAGGAGCAGTTCGAGTGAGTCTGGGTCAAGCCTTAGGACTGTCAGGAGGCTCTCTGCAGTTGGGGAAATTTGGGGAGAGGCCTGCTTTATCTCTCCTCAACCAAAACCACTGCTGTATAAGTGTTAGAAACATAGAAACATAGAATTTGATGGCAGATGAGGACCTCTTGGCCCACCCAGTCTGCCCATTTCCTAATCTGATGGATAAGCTGCAGATTCTAGTTAATCAACAGCTTACTTCCTCCTACCCCCCACTAGAATTGCCTCATGTCTGCCCCATGCATTCTTGAATTCTCCCACTGTTCCTGACTCCACAACCTCCTCAGGAAGGTTGTTTCATGCATCCACAACTCTTTCTGTGAAAAAATACTGTCAAACATTATCCTTGAGCTGTCCCCCCTCTATCTTCATATAGTGCCCCCTTGTTCTTGCACATCTCTTTTCCTGAAAGATACTACCCTCTTGTACTGTGTTAATTCCCTTGAGATACTTGAAAGTTTCTATCATGTCACCCCCTCCCTCCTTTCCTCAAGAGTTTACATATTAAACTGCTTTAGTCTCTCCTTGTATGTCTTCTGG
Source organism: Neoceratodus forsteri (assembly GCA_016271365.2). Classification (NCBI taxonomy): domain Eukaryota; kingdom Metazoa; phylum Chordata; order Ceratodontiformes; family Ceratodontidae; genus Neoceratodus; species Neoceratodus forsteri. Next base: position 105,884,530 of record CM057458.1, read on the forward strand.
TGCAGACCCTGCACCATTTTGGTTGCCCTCCTCTGAACAGCCTCTATTCTGTCTATGTCTTTGCAGAGATGGGGTCTCCAGAATTGCACGCAATACTCTAGATGGGGTCTCACCAACTGTCTGTACAGAGGGATAACAACTTCCTGCTTTCTACTGTTGATGCATCTCCCTATGCATCCCAGTATCCCACAGACCTCCTTACTGCTTTCTCACATTGCTTGCCCACCTTTAGGTCATCTAATATAATTACTCCTTGGTCTTTTTCAATTTTTATTCTTGTTATTATCTCACCCCATAGTGTTCTCTTCCCCTGGGTTTTTGTTTCCCAGATACGTTACCTTGCACTTCTTTGCATTGAATCTGAGCTACTATATATTTGACCATTCCTCCAACCTTGCCAAGTCTCTTTTCATCCTTTCCACCCCACCTTGTGTATCAACCCTGTTGCAGATCTTTGTGTCATCTGCAAAGAGATATATTTTTCCTTCCAGGTGCTCTCCAATGTCACCTATAAAGACATTAAAGAGGACTGGTCTCAGTACCAAACCCTGCAGTACCCCACTAGTAACCCTCCTTTCTTTACTGTGAACTGCGTTTACTATTACTCTTTGCATCCTGTTGTCCAGACAGTTTTTTTATCCAGGCTACCACTTGGGACCCACTCCAAGGCTGTCTAACTTGTATATTAATCTTTTCTGTGAGACTGAGTCGAATGTCTTGCTAAAATCTAGATAGGCCATATCCATAGCCCTTCCCTGGTCTACTACTTTGGTCCCTGTCAAAGAAATCTATTGGGTTCATCTTACATGACCTTCCTGCTGTGAAACCATGCTGCCTTGGGTCCTGTGCCCTACTGGCCTCTAGGTACTCAACAATTCTTTCCTTCAGAAGTGATTCCTTCAGAAGTGATTCCATCATTCTCTCTACCACTGAGGTCAAACTAACTGGTCTGTTGTCTTCTGCCTCTGCCCTGCTCCCACTTTTGTGAAGTGGAATCACATCTGCCCTCCTCCAGTCCTCAGGTACCACCCCATTCTCCCATGATTTGTTAAAGAGAGTAGTCAGTGGCATTACTAGTTCTACCCTTAGTTCTTTTAGAATTCTGGGGTGAATCCCATCGGGCCCCATTGCTTTATCCACCCTCAGTTTCAAGAGTTCTTTCAAAACCCTTTCTTCTGTGAATGGACAGGTATCAACCCCCTATTCAGAGTGTTTCTCTTGTTTGATTTAGGTACCTCCCCCTCCTCTTCCGTTGTGAATACTGAGCAGAAATATTCATTCAGTATCCCTGCTTTTTCACTGTCACCCTCTCCCCTTTATTAAGTCTCTGTATCCCTCCCGTGGTCTTTCTTTGCTCCATAATATACATATAAAAGGTTTTATCCCCCTTCTTAACAGAGTTGGATATCTTTTCCTCAGTTTGTCCCTTTGCTATTCTGACTGCCTTCCCTGCCTTCTTCTGCTTTAACTGATAAAGTTCTCTGTCCTGGTCCTTCTGTGTTTCCTTATATATCCTGAATGCTATCCTTTTCTCCTTAACCTTCCCTTCCACCTCTTTTGAGAACCATAGTGTTTTTTTCTTTCATTTTGTTTTGTTGATTTGCTTCACACAAAGGCTTGTTGCCTGTGTGATGGCTGTTTTGATCATTCCCCATTGTTCCTCCACCCCTCCTTCTTGCCTGTTTGCTAGTGCTTTTCTGAGGCACTGTCTCATTTTCCCAAAGTCAGCCCTCCTAAAGTCCAATACTCTTGTTTTTGTATGGCTTAACTCTATGGCTGTGTTTATTGTGAACCACACTGTTTGATGGTCACTTGTTCCCAGATGGCTACCCACTTCTAAATCTGAGATCCTTTCTCCTTCCCCATTTGAGAGTACCAGGTCTAAGAATGCTCCCTCCCGAGTGGGTTCCAATGCTAGCTATCTGAGGCATGTCCCCTGTAGGGCATCAAGAATGACCCTGCTCTTGGATGTGCCTGCAGCTAAGGTACTCCAGTTAACTTCTGCATATTCAGGTCCCCATCAACAATATTTCCCCTTTTTCTGCCATTTTAAGGATGCCTTCTATCATTTCCTTGTCCATTTCCTCCCCCTGAGATGGGGGTCTGTACATAACCCCCATGCAGATTGTGGTGCCATTTCATGTCTCCAGGGTGACCCATAGTGACTCATCAACTTCCTGTTTATTTTTTAGTTCTGTTGCTTTAATCCCTTCACTTATATAGAGAGCTACTCCTCCTCCTCTTCTTTTACCCACCTTATCCCTCCTGTAGATTGTGTATCCTGGTATGTTGACATCCCAGTCATGGTTCTTTGTGTACCATGTTTCAGTGACTGCCACAATAGCCAGACATCCCTCTTCCATCAAGGCCACTAGTTCAGGGAGCTTGTTATGCAGACTGTGGGCATTGGTACTCATCGCCTTCCATTTATTGATGGCCTTGCCCCTTTTTGCCCCATCCCTGTCCTTAATGCCTTTTTCTGCATTTACCCTGTCCTGCTCCCTAATGACTTCTCTGCCTTGCTGTTTACCTCTCTAACTACTCTGTTTTGTTGGGGGAGGCTGTGATTTCCCTGCTCCTTTTCAGTGCCTCCCCCCTTGTCTAGTTTAAATGCTTGCCAATGAAGCATTTAAACCTATCACCTAGGATCCTGGTCCCCCCCCCCATGGACAGATGCAGACCATTGCACCAGTATAGGCCTGCATCCCTCCAGATTGGGACTGCCAAGTCTACAGAACAAACTGCAATCCTCCAAATAAGGAGAATTCTCCAGAGTGAAAGCTCCAGACTGAAAGTGAGATCAAAGCTGCTCAAATATCCCAAATCTGCATTCCGGTGTGAGAAGCTGCTTTTGCCTCAGGGACTGCATCTAAAGTCAATGCCTGTGGTCAGCGGAATTATCCCCCCACCAGTTTGCCAGAGGGAGACCTGAACTGCTTTGTGCTAGCTTACATTTTCAGTACTGCAATGTGCAAGTGAGTAAGCTGTGTGGCCTGTTTCCGAACTTTATCCAAGCTGAACTGGTGATGCCAAGTAATGTGCCTAAAAGACTGTTGTTGCCTGTAAAAGTCAAGCTGCCAGATGACCAGAGAAGGAAATCAACTCATGCAGAGAAGTTCATTGAGGTCTGTGGCCAACCTTGGGGCTATGCATTGATGAGGGGATGAGTCATGTCAGCTGCAGTCCATGTATCCTAGTCCTTGCCAGAAAGGAAAAAGTCCTGCAGCCTGCAGCCACATCCTCCCTTGAGGCGAGCCATCTTGGAAATCAGCCCAGATCCCAATGTCCAAGGTTCAGTGAGTAAATCAGGGTTCTACCCTACAACACCCATTAACCTGTTCTTCCAACTGCTTTGCCTTTCAAGTTTGCTGGGTGGTTTAGACTGTTCTTTGCAAGCGATCGGACCTGGGGATTACAATTTCTGGGTTTCAAAGGTGTTTCAGGGTTCCTACAGCCAAGTACAAATTAAAGCCTTATTCATTTCTTTATTTAAGGGCCCCAACCAACTGCGATGCCTGCACAGCTTCAGGCCTACAACATAGTTTATTCTGGGTACCAAGTGAGGTTAACTGGACAGTTCAAAGGGGTTAATGCATTTGATTGAGTGTTATGCAAAGCCTAAATACTACTAAAATCAAAAATACCAATTAATCTGTCTTTAATTTGCATCCCCTACCCCTTGTTTACACCCATAAATAAATCTGTGTGTTGTTTAAATATTAACCTGGCCCATGAGCATATCATTACTGAGTGCTGGATTAATGCAAATAGCTGAAAGGTACTGTGTTATTGTTGGTAACCATTTTCTTACAGATGCACAGGGTACATGCCAAGTCCCCGACCCTGTTGGTAAGTGTGGTCACTATGAGCATATTATTAGCACTCTCCATTAATTCTGAATTGAATGCAAAGAAAGGTGTTTATGGTAATTTCAAGTGTGGAGCCACTAGGTAGGGCTGTGGGTAGGCATAGCTTCCCAGAGGCCTTTATCATTTCACATTCTAACCCACTAAATCATTACTCTGGGTGGAGGCACCATATTTGTAGTTTTACTGCTGACAGTGACATCACAGTGACCCTTGATAGTGAACCCAGGCCCCTCAACCGGCAGTCAGGAAAGCAGGCAGGGGTAGTAACCCTTGGTATAATGGTGCCAGGGCTACATCTGTTGGGAGGGTAAGGAAGGGTACAGGATACAGTAGGCCACTCTGGTTCACTAGGGAGGTGGTGAGAGTGGTCGGAGGCAGGAGGTGTGCTTTCAGGGAATACAAGAGAACACAGAAGGTAGAGGATGGGGAGGCTTATAGGAAATGAGGGGGCTAGAAGGGAATGTAATAAGGAGGGCAAAGGCCAAAACTGAGGAAAAAATAGCAAAACGGGAAAAGAAAGGAGACAAAACATTCTTTAGATATGTGGAAGAAAGGAGGAAGACTGGACAGGGGATTGCAAGGCTGTGGGGCGAAAGAGGGAAGCCATTAGAAGAGGCCGGGGGAAAAAGCAGAACTAAATAGGTACTTTTGCTCAGTATTTACCAAAGAGGTGGAGAGCAGGGGGCCCAAGTTAAAGAGGAGGGAAGGGGGCACAGGGTGGAAATGAGTTCTTTCACTGCAGAGAGAGTAAGGAAGGAACTAGGCAGGTTAAAGGTGGACAAGGCCTTGGGACCGGATGTGCTGCATCCAAAAGTGATCCAGGAACTGAGACAGAAGTTGACTGCCCCATTGGCAAGGTTGTTCAACCTGTCTCTGGATTCTGGAAGGGTGCCGGAGGACTGGAGGAAGGTGACCGTGGTACCGATACACAAGCGGGGAAGCAGGGAGTTGAGGGAAAACTACCACCCGGTTAGCCTCACCATAGTGGTAGGGAAGGTCATGGAGGCACTCATTAGGAAGAGGGTGACAGACTACCTGGAGGCAAATGGGCTGACGGATGACAGACAGCATGGGTTCACAAAAGGGAAGTCATGCCAGTCCAATTTAATTGAGTGCTTTGACTGGGTGATGCAGGTAATTGACCAGGGGTAGGAGGGCGATGGACATGGCATTTCTGGATTTCAGCAAGGCCTTCAAAACTGTACCTCACAGAAGTCAACAAGCTGGAAAGTATGGGGGTGGTGGAGAAAATAGCTGGATGGATAGAAAACTGGTTGGTAGACAGAAGCCAGAGGGTGGTAGTGAATGGGGTGCACTCCAGGACAGGGTGGGTGATGAGTGGAGTTCCCCAGGAGTGCTGGGACCACTCCTTTACAATATCTACATCAGCGATATTGCAGAGATGCTGAAGGGTCGGTTGGCCCTCTTTGCAGATGATATGAAAATCTGCAATAGGGTAGACTCCGCAGTAGGTGTTGAGGACATGATGCAGGGCCTGAGGACACTGGCAGGGTGGGCAGATACCTGGCAACTAAAACTCAATATCAAAAAGTATGCAGTCTTGAACCTGAGGCACAGGAACCTGAAGGTAGGGTACATTATTGGGGTGAGGAAGTCAGGGTTATGGAGCAGGAGAGGGGCCTGGAGATAGTGGTGTCTAGAAACCTCAAGTTTGGAAATCAGTGTAGCAGGGTGGTGGAGAGAGTATACAGGATGCTGGCTTATATAGATATGGGAATCACTAGCAGAAAGAGGGACGTCCTGATGCCCCTATACCAAGCCATGGTAAGACTGCACCTGGAGTACGGAGTCCAGTTCTGGAGGCCATACCTGCGAAAAAACATAGATATGATTGAAAGGGTTCAGATAATGGCAAACAAGATGATACAGGGGATGAAGGGCAACCCATATGAACAGAGATGTAGGGAAATGGGGCTTTATACATCGGAGACTAGAAGGGACAGAGGGGACAAAATAGAGACCTTTAAATACTGTACATCAAAGGGATAAATAAAGCATGCTCGGGCATTTATTTCACAGGAAGGAAGGCACTATAATGAGGGGGCATGGTTTGAGACTGCAGGGAGGAAGTTACAGAGACAGTGTGAGAGGGTGGTTCTTCGCAGAGAGGGTGGTGGAAGCATGGAACAGGCTTCCAGAGGAGGTGGTGGGGTCCGAGACAGTGAAGTAGTTCAAGAGATCATGGGACAGGCACATGGGGTTACAGGGCAGTGGGATGGGTGCTCTTTGAGGGAGGACGGAGGAATCGTGGCAGGGGTAGTAAGGGGCAGACTAGATGGGCCAAGAGATCCTTTCCTGTAGTCAAGTTTCTTATTATTCTATGATTCTATAATAATGTTATCTCCAATCAATCCTCCTTAACCCTGATGTCCCTATGGCCTGCCATGAGCGAGGAGTCCACCACAACCTCTGACACCTTAAAATCCAAATAAAAAGGCACAATAACACCCTAAACTGCCTTGCCTCATCCAAGGATGAGCAAACCTTTTATTTTTATTTTATTTTTTATTTATTTTATTTTACAGTATAATCGGAATTACAATCCTTTGAGTCATAGACTCTTTTGCAAAGGCTCCACATCGTTTACAGGGGGTGGAGGGAGAACCAAAATACAAGGAAGACAGACGGAATGATCAATTATATACAGGTTTCAGTACAGACAGTTTTTTTATACAGTGGCTCCACGGTGGTTACAGGGGGTGGAGAGACACAACACAATTTTTTTTTTTTTTTTTTTACACTTTGATTTTTTTCAGGTTACAGAATTGACATGGCACTTAAGAGGCATCTTAAAAGCTTACGGGAGGCATACATGTGGGCCCAAGACAGAGCTAAATGCAGAGGGTGGAACGTAGGGAATAGGAAGTCCCAGAGTCAGTTAAGAGGATGGGGTGGGGGGGAGAGCAGGCCTTATTGGCATTCACATTTAGAGTTTTCAAGGAGGTGTGTTTGAAGGCCTGTTTTGAAAAGTGCGATGCTGTGGGTCTGGGAGAGAGTAGAGGGGAGGGTGTTGAGCCATTTGGGGGCACGGTAGCGGACCTGACCCAAGCAACCCAAAATCTTCCACCAGTAATGTGCAATGCACTGGCTTTATCGTGTCCTTGTGATTCTCCCTCAAATGCACCCAACCTTCTACCATCTTCCTCAGGCTAAAAGAACCCAGCACATCTCTAAGACCCTGCATCATTGCAAAAAAGCTCCCCCTCCCAGCTTCACAGTGTGATCCTTTGTCCTCGAGCATCTCTTTCTCTGAAAATGCTCCCTTCCTGTACCTTGTTCGTACCTGTGAGCTACTTGAATGTTTACATCATATCCCCCCTTTCCCTCCTTTCTTCTAGGGAGTACATATTTAATTCCTTATGGCTTTCTTCACAGGGTTCTGATGCCAGTCTTGCACCATTTTGATTGCCCTCCTTTGTACCACCTCTACCCTATCTATATCCTTTTGGAGGTGGTGCTTCCAGAACTAGACACAGTACTCACAGTGGTGTCTCACTAGTGATTTATACAGCGGTATTATTACCTCCCTTTTTCTGCTGGTGATACCCCTGGTAATGCATCTGAGCATCCCACTAGCCTTTCCCACTGCATTGTCACACTGTCTAGCTACCTTCAAGTCATCAGAAATGATTACCCCCTGGTCCCTTTCCTGTTTTGTGACAGCTAGTACTTCTCTCAGTTGATACATTGCCCCCAGGTTTCTGTGCCCCAAGTGCATGATAGTACACTTTTTTGCATTGAATTCTAGCTGCCAATCTTGTGACCATTCTTCCAGTTTGTCTAGATCTTCTCACATCCCCCCCCCATGTGTCTACTCTGTTGTAGATTTTTGTGTCATCCACGAACAGGCATACCTTCCCTTCCAGTCCTTCTGCAATATATATAGATATTGAAGAGGACACAGCCTAGTACTGACCCTTGTGGCACCCCACTGGTCACTTTGCCCTCTTCAGAGTGGATGCCATTTAACATCACCCTCTGACTCCTATTGTCCATCCAGCTCTCTACCCTTATTATCACTTTAGAACCCACTCCCAAGCTTCTCAGCTTGCTCACCAGTCTTCTATGTGGAATGGTGTTGAAGGCCTTACTGAAGTCCAGGTAGGTTACGTCAACCATTCCTCCCTGATCCACTTCCTTGGTTACCCAGTCAAAGAACTCAGGTTTGTCTGGCAAGTACTCCCCCCCTGTGAACCCATGTTGCTGTGGATCCTGAATACCATTTGAAATAAAGTATTCCCCAGACAGAGGGGTCAGATATAACAATAAGGTTAATGACCCTCTCCAACAACCAGAATAACAACAGGTAAAGTATTTATTATAGTACCTCAACTGTACACATGTAACTTGTAACAACTCAGCAACTACTGTAAGTGTATAAACTACCAAAAAATATGTCCTCAGTTAAGTATGACTGCTCCCCCAATGCAGAGCCCCTTTTTCACTCTGTAAGGACATAAAATAAAACACATAATAATAATAAAAACAATGAGGTAGATGGTAACAAGCAGAACCGGAAAATATAACAGTGATCAGTCAACCATCAAAAAGGCCAACCAAAGAATATTGGGTCCAAAATTAAAATGCAATTCAGAACAATCAAGTAGCATTCACTATGTGAGTCTGTATGGCCCATCAACCAGAAGAAAATAAGAGTGCAGGAACTTCTATGCCAGACTGGAAAAGCAAACTGCATTGTGGGGGACCATAGTTCAACTGGTTTCTGCAGGGAGTTCCACAAATAAAGAGACACAAAAAACAGTATTATACTGTAACTGTAATAGACGGGCCCAGTTAAGTTCAAAACAAATGGGCTATATTAAATAACCTGTATATGAGATGGAAGTCTTGCAGAAGCCAAAGAGGTCACAACAAAATGGAGCAAGTCTCTCCTAAAAATGTCCACAGCAGCTCCGCCAGAAATCCAGGTAGTCCACCCAGACCACAACGGCATTTACAGTACCTTTCGAGAAGCCCTCCTGATAACCAGAGACTGCCACAGCCTGGATTGCAGTTCAGTGCGCAAAGGAGGTCCAAACCAAGAATGTGAGAAGAAACAAGGGGGAATTACCAGGTCATCCATCCATGGTTGGAAATGAGGACATACTTTTAGACAGCGATCCTCTCACCCAGTTTTGAGTCTTCCATAAGAGATCAGCAAGTAAAGAGGATGAGCTGGGAAACAGGAGAAGGAGTGAGCAAAATGCCATCCTCAGATCCTTTGCACAGACAGAGATCTCGATAATAACACTGCAGTTCTGCATGAAAAAGTACCTTGAACCAACATTGTGGTTCGAACTAGAAAACAGGTCCAATTATAAGCATGAGTCAAATCGGTGGAGACAATAAGAAAACTTACCAGTTCATGATATGAATACCATGCAGATATCAGAGTTCTTCACAGGCACTGGAGAGTCCAGAAAAATCAAAAGGGGATTGCAGAAGTAGTCAGGGAGACATGCTAAAGTCCAATACTGGGACTGAATGAACATTCAGAGATCGCTTGACTCGGCAATACATTGTTGCAGAAAGGCATTGCGATCCATAATCGTGGAACTAACCAGAAAGTCCAAGGAGATTACACTTACAGCATGAAGCAAAAAAGAAGCAGCAAAATGCACCAGATCAATCAACAATCTTTAGAAAGATCAGGCAGGACAGCTTTCAAGTCTTCTGAGGGTTTCTCCACTATGTCGTACTGCTTCCAGGAACCATTGACCAGGACATGGAGACAAGCCGGATAAACCATTTTAAACTTGAACCTGGACACAATCAGTCTGGTGACTATATGGTGAAAGCCAGCCCTCCATTTCCTTATTGTGTCCTGGCAAGTACTGTGCTATCCTCAGCTGGCCGGAGCCCTCCCAAGACATCTCCTTCAGGTCCCTGATTATGTTTAATAAATGTTGCTGGTCCAGAAAATTCAGGAAATGAAAAATGAAGGGTCTGGTAGGTGAACCTTCTGATGGCATTGGGCGCAATGAGCGACGAGCATGCTAGAGAAGGTAATTTGCGCCATAAAGTGAAGAACCTGCTATTTTACTAACAAGTTTCTGTGTGAACAAGAGAGGATTGGAGCCTTCGGCTTTTTCTGGCAGATCAATAACAACCACATTGTTTCTGTGGCTGAGACCCTCTAAATCCTGTAGTTTGGATTCCAATCTTGTGCTCTTCTGCCGAAGTGCGGCCAGCTCAGGGTCAACTCTATCTTTCCATTTTTCCACAGAAATAATACGTGCCTCATTATCTCTGACTTTGAGAGGAAGATCCTTAACCGAGACCCGCATTGCTCATAGCTCCTTTGATGGTCCGTGCAGCTCTTCCTTGAAAGGTAAAAATTCAGTGCGAAATTGTTCCTCTGATAATGGCACTGTCACCGATATAGCAGTTAGTGGGTGCCCAGAGGAGGAAGTGTGGGTCTTGGACCACTTATTACTCTTGTCTGGTGTGATTGGTGCGGTGTGCCAAGGTGGCAGGTTCTTCATTTCAGCATTCATTGCACATCAGGAAACCAGTCCAATGGTTAGCTCAGGTTATTAGATGGTGTTACTAACAGTTTGTGACAATTTCTAGTATGAACAGTGGTAAAAAAATTGACTTTAGCATGGGGAAGCAGGAGTTCAAAAGAGGTGCAGCTAGCTGGCTATTCACATCACGTTATTTACCTCTCCCATTTCTAGTGACAGATTGAACAGGGCTGTCAGAGGTGCAGCCAGCACCTTCTTGAGCTCCCTCAGTAACCTGGGGTGCACCCTGCTTGGTCCCATTGCCTTGTCTACTTTTAACTGTGACAACTCCCTTAGGACTCTTTCCACTGTAAAAGGCCTAATGTACACCTCCCTTCCCTCGGTGCACTTGTCTTTTATCATTAGCTGGCTACCTAGTCCTTCCTCTGTAAATAATGAACAGAAGTATTTGTTCAACATATCCGCTTTTTGGAGGTCCTCTTCCACACACACCCCTTGTCTCCCTTTCAGCCTTACTATCCTTCCCTTGGTCTTTCTCTTTTCGCTTATGTATCTAAACAATGTCTTGTCCCCTTTCTTTACCGATTTGGCAATATTTTCCTCTGTTTGTGCTTTTGCACTCCTAACTGCCTTCTCTGCCTTCCTTTATTTCTCCTGATAAGTCTCCCTATCCTCCTCTTTCTTTGTTTTTTTATACTTTCTAAAAAACAGTGTTTTGCTCTTACTTTTTCTTCTACCTCACTAGAGAACCATAGTGGTTTATTTTTTCTCTTGCCCTTGCTAACCTGCTAGATGCAGAGAATTGTAGCTTTTTCAGTGCCTTATTTTATTTTTGCCCACTGGTGCTCAACTCCCCCTAGTAATCTATCAATCATAAAGGGGTGGGGGAGAGAATCAGTACCTGAGCCCTTTGATTTCATTTTTGGTTTGTACCCCTGTGCTTTCATAATCATTGAACAGGTAAAGCTGCATGGAAAATTTCACTCCCTTCTTTCTTTTTCACAGCAGTCCACTGCTGCCACCACTTATGCTCCCTAGGTGCACACAGTGTTCTGTAAGGGATTCTGCCAACCACATGGATGCTGCTGTGAGAGCCCACTGTCACCAGACTTGCAGCTTGACCAACCAGGAAAGGCAATCTGCCCCTTCCACCCACCCTACACAGTCACTAACTGCAGACCACTCAGCCACCATGCCCCAGGGTTGCACCACTCACTTTGAAGCATGAAAAGCCATCCTCCTCACCTCTCAAGGTGCTGCCCATCACTGCAAATGACCACCTGGCTTCTTCATCCTCAACGAGAGCCTTCGCTGTGCTTTCTCCACTCATCCACACAGAAAGAGGCTGACTATCTCCTGACTCGACCATAAATAAACCCCTTTTGCCCCACTCACCCTATGGCTACTCCTAGGTCACCTGTGGGTTGGGTCAAAAGGCCATTGGCCCAATCTTCCCAGGTCAGTCTACCTTGAAAGGTCAGGCTCAGGGATTGGCTATTGTGCACGTTCAGGACAACCTCCCAGAGATAGCCAGGAGGTGCAGTTTCTTGTTCAGATATGAAGTTTAGCCTGTCATTGCATAACAGAACTGCATAAACTCATATCTCTTTGTTTTTTACTGGTATTGTATTTTAGACTTTCTCTGTTTTTGTTACTTGTACTGTTGCTCCCTATTGTTACCCCCCTTGGGTCACACATGGAAATGAGTCCTGGCTCTGTGTACCTTTCTTGGTTACCACATTTTAAATAAATAAATAAAGAGAAACACAAGTAGGTATTTCTGCTATTATTTCTTTTAGAGGTATTTGATATTTTTAAGCTGCTGGGGACTTCTGTGAGGCTTGTGAAAATTGTCATCAGGAAAATGTGCAACATAAGTGGGGAGTGATTATCATGCATAGCTGTGAATGAATCTCTGAGCATTCTTAAACAATAGGGATGCATGAAAATTCATTTCTGCCAGTGGAATTTTGGCGAAAGTGCGAATTTCCCTTCTGCAAAAGTTCAGAAATTATTTTCAGAACTTTCGCAGAAATTCTGCCTTAAAACTGCAGAAAAAATACAAAAATCTGCTGGATCATTTATGAAACTGAGGAAAAAAATCTGCTGAAAGGACCACTTCCCATTTTCATTTCGGAGGCTTTTTTTAACAGCAGCTTAACTCATTGATCCACCTCCCCAATGACCGGGGGTCCCAGTAATACCTCCAATCCCTTTCTTGGACCCACATGGTTTCTAGTGCCCCTCCACCCACCGATCATGGATCCCAAAACATTTTATTTCCCTGATGTCTAGCAGACCTCCTCCCTATCCTGGATTCCTTAGTCCACAAATAAATAGCCCGTAGTCCACCAGCTCATCCCCCTCTATTCCCAGTATTCCCTGGTGTCTAGTGGACCTCCCCATCCCAGATCCCTTGTAAAAAAATAATAATCTCAATTCTTTGGTGTCTATTAGACCCCCCACAAACACCATCCCGGCAGTTCATCTGCCACCACCCAACTCCCTCCCCACCCTGCCCCTGAGCAAGCCACCAGTGCAGCACTCCTACCTCCTCTACTACTAGTGGCCCACTGAATTGTCAGTGAATAACCGCATGCTTGTACAAGCAGGCGCTTATTTACTGACAGTTCTTTAAACTGTGGAAAGAATAAATTCTTCAGTTTATATGCATTTTTCCACAGTTCAAAAAAAAAAAGTCTGCAGAACTCTGCGAAAATCCATGGAAAATCCTACTTTCACCAATGGCGAACGTTCCATAATTTCCATAAAATTTCCGAAATTTCACAGAAGTTCTCCGAAAGCAGAATTCTCAACTTTTGCCCACCCCTATAAAAACGTCATTCTGCATGGCTAATGGTGCAGAACAACTTATAAAAACTACAAGTGAAATGAACTAATAATATCTAGTGCAGTATGAATCTATAACAAGGATTCTTCAGGAGTTATGTTATGAGAGTTTTGATGGGAAGAGGAGCTTTGCAGCCCTTCCTGTTCTGCTGAAATGGGGTTTTGAAAATTATGACATTCTGGACTGTAGAGAAGGAGCATGGTCTGGTGGCTAGAGCAGAGGCTTGGAAACTATGAGGCACAAGAGACCATAGGTTCAAATCTCACCAGAGTCATGTACACTGCTGTAACAACTGCCAGTAAGTGTTCTTTTTTTCCACTGGATTAAAACTTTTTCAAGCATCAGCGAAGTGTTGGTTTTGTTTCAGCCAGTGCAGTATCTTTGTTACTTGTCATGTACACTCCTGTTTGACCCTAACCAAATCCCCTAACCTCTCATTACTTCAGTCTTCCCAGCTGTAAAATTTTGTAAAAAGCTAAACCCTGCTGAAAATTAAATACAGCATTTCAGCTTGATTGTCCAAGGTAACTAAACTGTAACAAGAAGCAAAAAGAAATGGAGCTTTGTAATTTGTATAATTCTGTTTCAATGGGGTGTTGTAACCCATATGATTTTAGGGTAATTGGATGTAGTAATCCATACAGTATAATTCTGGTAAAATGGGTTTTATATTGTGAAACAGATTTCAGTGGAATGTATCTGTAACTAATAATATTCTGGTGAAATGGGGAATTCATAATCCATAAAATTCTAATGAAATCACGTCACTGGTAGCAGTAAAGCTACTTGTTGGGTGGGGAAAGTGGAAGGCAATTACCTCATGTAAATACCACAGACATTTAAAGAGCTGACTTTCTGAAGAAAGATCAGCTTGGTATGATTACCATGAAATGCCTTTAAAAACAGCTTCCTCCTGTGTTTCTACAAAACTAAATTAGAAAGAGGGAATTGCTTTCTCTAAAAAAAAGAGCTGCCTAAAAATGAACTAAACACAGTAGCAGCAAGAACTTGGTTTGGAATCATAGCTTCTTCACACTCTTGGAGTGAAATTGAATGTGACCTGCCCCTTCTGGCTTTCACCAGGAGGAATCTTTCCTGGGAGCCACTGGACCAGTCTGGTGGTCTGATCTTCCAGGGTGGCAATACCAGAGAAGGTCAAGCCAATGATCAGTGAGCCCAGGACAAACCGTGGAATAGGAGTTAGCTCTCAGGGAGGTGGTGCCACTAAAGGCTTAAAAGGTTGGGACAGAGAAGGGTCTGCCTCTTTGTCACAGCAGCAGCAGCAATGTAGGAAAGAAGATGACTGGGAGGGTATTAGTTGGTAGTTCGGCCACGGAACTAGAAAGGATGGGTGACCAATGGGATTGATTCACACAATGGGATGTCAGGGTAGGAACTTGGCTTTGTGGTGGTTCCCCATCCCATCTTACCTGTCTAGCAGTGCAGTCCAGCCACATTGGGCTCCAAGGCAGAGCCTCCATGGTCGGAGTGACTCGGTGACAATATTAGGTGGTGGCCTGAACACTTTCTGGCAGACACACAGTGCTGTGGAGCCTGGCTGCAGTGGTCAGCAACCATGTCTACTCCCTCCCAATGCCAAGGCAACAGAGCAAATGGCTCTGATCCCACTAAATGGCTCAGTTGGAGCTCCTTTGGACTGATGGTGACAGAGGGTGCTGGAGTCAAGGTGCGAGGGCATGGGGAGGGCAGCAGAGCTCCGATTGGTTGCAGGGGGGGTCATAGCTGACTGGTCCTTTGTTTGGCAACCACATGGGGCGCCCTCCATTTGCCTATTTTCTTAGTGCCATCACCTCCCACCCCATTTATAGCCCAAAGTAGCAACAACAAAAACAAACTCTAGCCAGAGCTGATACAGCTGTGGCAAGCTTGCAAATTCCGAAGAGCGAGTGCTACCGACCTGCGGTGACACAACTCACATGCGTGGCATTCGTGCATGAGTAGTTGTGGTGAATGGCATTCTGCCATTCACCAGATGGCACCAGTGGAACTGCACATGTGTGCAAGGCACACATGTGCAGTTCATGCCCAGAATGTGGAAGTAACAGCTGAACTAGTGTGGCTGTTGCTCCGTAGCAGCTGATTGTGGTGGAGTGTCACAAGCTCTGTTGGGCTTTTGGAAGCAAACTTCCAAAAGTCCAACAGAAGGTTTCACGATTGGCCATTTTAAGGCAACAGCTCTCAAAATGGTTGTAGGTGCTGCCCACTGCCATAAAAAGGAATTCTGAGCCTATTACAGTGTCACAGCAGAGTTTGATCAGAGGTCTGTCAGGGTGGCTCTGGCACTGTGAGAGAGGAGCTTGTTATGGCAAGGTGCCATGAAGAGAGGTGCAGGTGGCTGCCCAGCTTGGCTTCAGCCTTGCTCATCTGCTCCTTGGTTCAGGCATGGACTGTAGTCACAGTACTATAAAGAAACAAACAAGCATTTGTCAATGCCGAATGTTGGCTTGCTGGCATTGGCATTGGTAGTGCAGGAGTTAGACAGATGCATCATAGGAATGGCAGTGAAGTATTGAACTGATGCCAACCCACCCCCACCCTGCAGAGAGTGACAAGCATTAGGGTGTCCCTTTGGGTGTTTGGTAGTGCAGTGCAGGAAAATATGTCGGGCAGGATGTGAGAAATGACAGCTGCACAGTTCATAAGAAGGTGTAAAAAAAGTGCCAGTGTTGAAAATGTGGCATGTAAATATACCAAATTTGCGAAGCTACTAGGGTGTGTGAGAAATATGCAATGCACGCTTGCAACACTGCCATTTTATGGGCGTTTGGCACCAAACTTTCAACATAGGCATTTTAGCACCTCTGCTCATGTGCAATGTCACTGTTATTTCCTCAAAGTGTCCCAAGAAGTGATTTCGCACAGCAACCATGCTATTCGGCGCCAGAAGTGTGAAAACACATTTTGGGCATGATATGTCAAATGGTGGCTGTACCATTCATCAATAGGTGTGGAAAAATGGCAATGGTGAAAATCCAGACTGAAAATATCACAAATGCACGATGGTACAAGCGTGCGTGCAATCTGCCAATGCATGCTCGTAACACAGTTATATTATGGAGCATCATCACCAAATTTTCAACATAGGCATTTTAGGTCCTCTGCTCGTGAACTGTGTCACTGTCATTTTCATACTCTGGCCCAAACACTGATTTCCCACAGAGACTGCGCTATTGTGCGCCGGAAGTGCGGAAACACATTTTGGGCAGGATGTGGAAAATTACAGCTATACTGTTCACAAGGAGGTGTACAAAAATGACAATGCTGAAAATCCAGCAGTAAAATATTGTGAATGCGCGAAGTTACGAGCCTGCATAGCAACTGTGCAATGCGCGCTCGTAAAACAGGCATTTGTTGGTTTTTCCACCAAATTTTGAACTTAGGCTTTTACGAGGCACCTCATGAACACTGCCCCTATCATTTTCACATCGGTTCCTTGTAAAGGCGATTTCGCCGCAGTGACTGCGAAATCACCTTTGAGGCCGATAAACGCCATGACAGTGACAGAATTCATGAGGAGGGGACCCAAAAATCCCATGTTATTAATTTGGTGCAAAAATTCCAAAAAATGCCTGAGATATGTAGCAAAGTTGAAAAAACCCTATCTAGCCCATTATACTGCTTACCGGCATTTCCTCAGTTCGCGGTCGGCTTTGAAGAGTGCAGATGTGTTCCTGGTCAACCGAAGATCATCGCACCAGACTCCGGAGTAAGTATGGGGTGAGGGGTGTGGGGAGGCAGGGTGCTGGTGGGTGGGTGCGGGTTGTGGGAGGGGCAGGGGAGAGATGCTATGGGATCGTTTTAATTTGCAGGTTTAAAAAAAAAAGGCGACTTGGGACGTTTGCCATGCTGGGGTGGAGCTCCCCAGCATGGCAGAAGGACTCAGCTGGGGTGATATTGGAGCTGATGAGTTGGGGCACCCCGTCGGCCATGGCATCTGTTGCCACGCTGGGGTGGGCTCCAGCGCGGCACCCTACTGGGGATGGCAGTAGTAAGTGGACATAACTTCTAAACAAAATGAAGCTGCATGACGAGCTTGTCTCTGATTGCAGCGGCACTTTGTTTAGAAGTTTTGTCCACTTTACATAATGTTGGTGTCAGAGCTAGCATGCTGGCTTATTGGGGAATGAGGGACGCACCTACTGATGCGTGCCCTGCATTCGCCCAACAGCAGCTGCGCCCCCAAAGCTGCACTTTCCCAATATGTTGACTGCCACGCAAGTGCGGCAAGCCAACATAAAAAAAGAACAAGATGCTGTCTGACCACAGCGCAGACATGCTGGAGCACTGATGGAGCGGTGAACATTTCATGTGCTCACAAAAAACTCCTCAAAAACTCCTCAAATGAAAATAAACAGGGTGGTTGAAGTGTGTGGACCCCAGTATGACTAGGGGTCTGACCCCCACTTCATCCTCAGAGGGTAGGCTTTGTTTCCCATTCACATTCCAGTGCAGAGGCCCAAGCATGCTAGGGTGGCAGGTGACACATAGAGTGTTGGGAGCTCCCTTTGTAGTGAGTGATCAGCATGGTGGGTCATCAACATTTTATTTATTTATTTATTTATTGAAATTTCGGATAACACCTTTGAGAACAAACTCTTTTCATAGGTTCCACGTCAGACAAACAATACATATTGGGAAAGTATGAGACGGAGAACAAACAAAACAAAGAATTATACAAGACATTACAAGATTGTATAACTAGAGAAGTTCCAGTACATGTGGCATTGAACAATGTATGCCATGGTGCACATTTGATTAAAACCTGGAATTCAAAGGGTCATATTGGGGGTGGGGTCTTATGAAACGACCCTTTACAGGAAAATGAGAACAGACTCAGCCTAATATCTAATAATCAACAAGGTGAGGGATGGCATCAGCCCAGGGGCCTTGTCAGAGGTGAGAAGATATGGGACAAAGCATTTTAAAGTGAGCAAGGGTGCTCAGGAGATATAACAGGGGAAGGGGGGGGAAGGGGAAAAGCCATAGACGGGTGAGTGGAAAGAGTGGAAGGAATCAGGATGAAACGTGAAGGAGAATGATTAGCAATTTTGAGCAGTTATTTACATGCTGAGAACAGTTATGCATGATGTCAAGATAGCATATGGTGAGAATAAGTGCTGGTCACAAGAAGGAAGGTTATTAGAAGCAGTCACAACTGGCATCAGCAACTAGCTGTTGCTTATGTTTAACCTTGAAAGAGCCCAAGGAGGATGCTGAAGTGATGTCATGGTGCAGTGAGTTCATCCATAGTGGGGCACGGTAGGCAAAGGACCTTTGTCCCAGATAAGTGTGACAGTGGGGTATATTGAAAATCTGGCTAGTAGAGCTTCTGGTGCAACGATGGTTAATAGTGGGAGTAATAAGCTTTTGCACTCCTGGGGGTCTTTTGCCTAAGCTTACTTTTTTGGACAGTAACTTGTTTGGTACATGAGTCTACCTTTGAACTGGAGCCAGTTAGCCTGAGCATACATGTCACAGGTGTGGGACAGACGGGCTGAGCTGGTAAGGAGCTGGCATGCTTTGCTTTTTTTTTTACTTTCATCTTTATCCTCCTTCCTACCTCCGGTGCCCCCTCCTTCCGTCCGCTCATGTCCCCCGTTACCAACCTTAGAGATCTGCCCCTAGAGTGCCCATCCTCCTCTCCTTGAACAGTGGGGTCTGTCCTGTAGGTGGTCCGGGTGGACTTAGGGCGGCCTTCATCAAGGACTGCCAGACGGGATTTTCTGGTTTTCTCCCCTTACGTCCCCTCCCCTAGACGCCTTGCACTTGGGACGACGTCCTGAGGGCAGGCTTACGCATGCAGGCCCCTCGCGCCGCAATGTCTCTCCTGCCCGGCTCCGACAAACGAAGCCGCCTCCATCCCTTCCCAATGTTGGTGCTTCCACCGGATACGGAAGGGGTGCAGAGCGCAATGCGCTCTTGGTACTCCGCCTCTGAGGGAGGACAGCATCCGTTGGGACGCTTGATCCTCCCTCTCCCGGCTGACCCCCAGCCGCCCGAGTCCGTCCCCGAACCCGGGCCACCGGCATAGCATGAGGTGTGGCAACCAGCGCCTCAACCCTCAGCACCACCAGGCCGGCCCTGGCATGCTTTGTTGAGTGCAACTATGATGCAGTGAACAGTTGTTTCAGTAGCTGATCCATAGATTGGTAAGCCGTAATCAATAAGCGAGACAAGAGAGCTTTGAATGGTCAGGTTAAGAGCCTCTGGAGTCAAACATTATTTATGCCTATAAAGTAGCTCAATGCGGGTGTTAACAGCCTTAGCAATGTTGTCAATGTGATATGCATAGGTCATCGTACTGTCAATAGTAATCTCTAGACATTTAAAGAGCTGAATTAGCTCCAGGGGACAGCCCTCTTAGTTGGTGATAGAAAGAGGGTAAGTTCTGTGCCTATTTTGGGAGCTGGAGAACAGAATAGTTTTAGTCTTGTTGTAATTCATAACTAACTTGTGCTTATGGAACCATCTTTCTACGACTACGAAATTACTCTGTTGCCTAGATTCAAGAACCTTAGGGTTGGGATCACTGGTAAACAGGACAGCATTGTCAGCATATAAAAGGATTTGACCGCGACAGACAGGAGTAAGGAAAGTCATTGAGGAAAATGCTAAAAAAAAGAGGGCCCAAGATGGACCCTTGAGGAACTCCAGATAGGACAGGTCTGCTATCAGAGAAGGTGTTGCTAATCTTCACCTGCTGTGTACGGTTGTGCAGGTAACTTTCAAACCAGGCTATGCTGTCATGAGCTAGGCTAATGGTGGCAAGCTGTTCAACCAGGAAGGCATGAGTCACTGTGTCGAAAGCTTTGGTTAAATCAACGAATGCAGCACTGACCAGGTGTCCTTGATCTAAGGAGTGGTGAATAAAGCCTGTGAACTCCAGAAGGGCAGTAGTGGTACTATGACCATTTCTGAACCTGTGTTGTTGCGGGCATTGTAGCTGGTATTTTTCTAAATATTCAACCAGTTAGTCAGCCACTATATGCTCAAGAGCTTTCAAGAGTGGGGGAAGGGTAGAGATAGGCCTGTAGTTCCCAGTAATTGTGCGATCCCCAGACTTATGAACAGGTGTTACAGTGGCAGATTTCCATTTCTGAGGAGATTGAGAGTATCTAAGTGACATGTTAATAATATATGTTGGCCTGTTGGTGCTTGCCACAGCTATTGGATGTGTTACCCCCCCCCCACCCTTACTTCTTGGTCTGGTCTACTAGGCCTTCTCCATGGAAATCCTTAAGCCATCACTCCTATATGTTATGGTTGCCTTGATGTGATGAAGGTGCGAAGTGTTTCTGTATGTTGACTGACTTCACAGTCATTGGATCGCTGCAAGGACTGTAGCATAACCATTTTGATGTGCTAATGTGCTGTAATTTAATACCTTAAGCGGCAAGGAAATTACATTTGGGTTTCTGGGACAAATGCCATAGCATGGCAATTTTTTTTCCTAGGCCAAGTGGCTCTCTTTGAAGCCATCACATGAATTGTGATTCAGGGTACTCACCTTTCTGTGGTGGGTTTTTAAAATACATGTTGGACTGAACCAGTGGACTTACTTGGTAGGGCTGGGGCACTGCTCTGGTGCTCCAGTCACAATACAAAGGAGGGAGGAAAGGACAGAGCTGAGGGAGTGAATGACAGGGTCCTTTAATGGATGTCCATCAGCACGTGAGTGTGCAAGAAGGGAACATATCATGGTGCTGCAATTCTTTTATCATCACTACCTCACACATCTAGCAAGGCATGCAGACTGGTTCAATCTCTGGGTGTGCATTACTATTCTGATCTGGGGGGATTTCAAACATGGCATGGGATACATTAGCACCCCCCACCAGACTCTTGCTCTTCAGCTTTGCCCACAGGAGCTAAGTAATATGGGTAAAGCACTGGGGGTAGGTGAGCTTCCATGGGGTCCCTCTCCCTGTACCCTGGAAAAGCTGTCTTTCAAAGGGGCATTACACTACAGCATTGTCACAAGCACAGTAACTTACTCCTCTGAGCAGACATTTTTTGGACTGAACTGTTAGACAAATGTTGGTTATAGTGCTACAGATAAGGGACCTCCACTGTTGTTTGGCAGTACTATTTTTCTTATGACTACACCTATAATGCAGAAGTAAATAATCTCCTCCACAATAATTGCCCTTCCCCACCTTTTGTACTGAATTTGGATGTTTATTTCCCCTTTAGTTTATGTACTTAGAGATATGCACATAACTTCAGTGGAAGGGAGGATCATGAGGCACAGTTGTAAGCCCCCCCATGGGATGGGCTTACTACTTCAGTCCTTTTTTCTTCTCTCCCCTCCCCATTAGGTGTTAGCTTTGGGCATTTCCTGTATCCTGTTCCTAGGGGGCGGTGTTCATGCCCACTAAATAAGGGGAAGGGGTCATCAAATAGAATGGAGAGAAACAGTAGGTTTGGCAAGGTAGTGTGGCTGGGCCTAAAACTCCCCAACCAGGAAGATACCGGCTTAAACCATGGCGGAGTGTGGGTGGCATCTTTGTGGGGGAGGGTGGCAGGAGCTGGCAACTGTATGGAATTAGGGGAGCCATTCACCAATTGCGGTGGGTAGAAGCTTGGAGGCAGAAGCAAGGCTTGGTTATCAGGAGGCAGGGGTACCTGTTCCTTGAAAATATTGGGACAGAATGGCAGTGGTGGCATGTGTCATGGTGGCAGGGCCACGACAGGGCCCCTTGGAAGTTGCAGCATCAAGAAGGGCAGTTCCCATGTGGCACACTGCTGGAGGTGAGCTTGCAGGGCCTGCACTCTAGGATTCACTTTATCATGCCTGCCATGCCTGTGTCTGGGTCAGGACCTATGCCAGACCCATTAAAGAGTGCAGGGGGGAATGTTGTAACAAAAGGAGGTAGCTGTTGTCCAGCTTCACTTGTATCAGCCACCATGCAACCTTAAACAGAGGTCGAAACAGTGTTGGTTTTGGCTCTGGGAAAAGGGAAATGGAGCAGCTGCAGTATGGAATTAGGCTGCATGTAACCCTGGTTCTAAAAGATCTGGTGGTGGTGGGAGAGAGTTAGGCACTCCCTCTGGGAAAAGTTGGTCCCAGTAAGTGCAGTGGCAGGAGTGAGCCTCTATTCCGGCTTGCAGATCTGTGCATGGAGCTGTTTTGGGTCTGTTTTCTAGGCCTGTATGTTCCAGCTGTTCTGGAGTTCCCAGTACCTGTGTGCCACCCAGACTTTGCCATATGCTGTTTGCCCTATGGATCTCCTCCTTATATTTATAGTTAAAAGATCATTAATTACATCAAATTAAATGTTTTATATTTTCTTCTTTTTTTATTCCAATTATTTAACCAGGTAAGACACACTAAACTGAAAGCTTGTTTACAGGTGCAACCTGGGAGCACAAGAAAGTTAAGTGACTTGCTCAGTGGCACACAGTATGCAAGTGGGGGCTGTGGGATTCAAACCCAGGTCCCAGATTTGCAGCTCAGAGCCTTAAACCACTGCACTGTACTGCCTCCTACATGGTGATACTATGTTATTTAATGAAATTAACTAACCTAAATGATCCCTCCAAAGAAGATTTGCCTGTCTCCAAGTTCCTGTCAAAGCCCAGCTGAGGGGTGCCGTGATGTACTGAACAGCATCAGCCTGGTGAGGGTGAGATTGTTTAGTGCTTGAATTTCCACCAGCCAGGTAAGGCCTGAAATTTTATTATCTTGGATGCTGTGGTTGTTTTCTGGAGTACTTGGGTTCTGACTCCCCCTCATTTTACTATCAGGACCCTTGGACAAGTTAAGGGAGGAGGGGGTTACAGACATCGGGTCTCATCCATGATTTCAACAGCAGTGTTACAATTTTGATGCCACAGTGTGGATTACAAGGAGTTGGAAGTTTGGCCACAGCCGTGGGCCTGGCTGGGTTTGGTGCAACATTGCAGGCCACCATTTGGAGGTTGGTGCATTTTTCCTGCCTAGTGTATCTAGCAAGATGCCAGTTGTCTGGAAAGGATATTTGGGGGGGGGGGGGTTAGGCAGCACCTGGTATTGGCTCCCAGCTGGTGGTATTGTAAGGTGTGAGAGGGGGGTGCCATTTTCCTTTGAGCGAGTGGTGAAGAAAGACACAACTGGTAACAATCTACCTAAAATGGGTAAAAAGGTCCCTTCACAGGATCCCCACACTACCATCCCCACTTCATTGCTGACCTGGATCTGGAAGTCAGCAGGGAGAGGCATGGCAGAAGAAAAATGTGTTTGATGTGGTTATCAAGGTGAGGGAGTGGTGCAGCTGCCGCTGTTTGATCTATTCCAGTGGGTCACCTGTAGGACTTTGGGAAGGAACTCCTTTTGGTTATGCTTGGCCCCACCTAGTTGGCACATCTTTGGGGTTATGTTTTCTTGTTGTCCCATGGAATTTTGGATTTGGGAGTGGAGGACAGTCCAGTGGCCCCAACCTCAGACCCCAAGTTACAGCTTGAAACGGAGGCCCCCGGATGTCATGGCGGAGGTTGTGGAGGAAACCACCGGTAAGGGTGCTGTGGAACACGTATGTCTGCCCAGTCCCAAAGTGCCCACTGCTGTCAACTATTCCCATGGCAGAGGAAGAAGCAGAGGATGTGGGTCAGCATCAGATGAACTCCCAGGACCCAGGGGGTCTGCCATAGGTTCTCTCTGTGGCAATGGTGGCTTGTCCGTGCCTCGAGGGTGGAGACCTAATACTTGAGTACTCCTGGACGTGTAAAGGAGGAGGGAGCTGGGGTTGAGTCTGTATGGGAGGTGCAAAATCCATTGCCCCTGGGACAGGATATTAAGTGGTACCAGTTTACTGATCATGAAGTATACAGATCCATCCCTCAGCCATATGAGTGGCCTGCAGTAAAGCTGTCTGACATCACCCTGTGCCTCCTAGCGCTGTGCATGGCTCTTCGAATAAAAATGGATGGCTTACTGAGTAGTGACCATAAGAACATCCTGTGTCAGACCCAGGTGTGGCTGGAGCCAGGAGCAAATGCTGCCAAGGAGGAGAACTTGGGTGGGTGTCCTTTGTATAAAGTATTCCAAATGTTCCTATTGGGGGCAGGTTGAATGGTTGACTTCAGTGTAGAAGAGTAAAAGTATCTGGAGACCAGCCACTCAATTCATCATATGAAATGTAGTTTTATTATGGCATTTTCTTAGAACACCATGATCCCCTAGGTACGCCCAACGTTTCACCCAACACTGGGCTTCCTCAGGGGCTTAGGATCTTGTGTTTCTAAATCAATTCTTTCATTATTGACTTTAGAATAACTAGGATTCAGTTTCCAGCTTGTTTCTTGCATCAGATTATAACTTTTTTAACCAAAACAAGTTACAGCCACTTGCAGTCTGTGCTTAGTTTCATTTTAGACAGCCCAGGGGTACCATTTTAAACTTCCCTTCACTCTGATTTCTAGCATTACAGTGCTCATTTCTTGTCTAAGCTGAATAGCATGTGGTGCAGTTTCAACTCGTGTGTGTCTTGTGACATTTTAATGCTAGAAATCAGAGTGAAGAGAAGTTTGGAATGGTTCCCCTGGGCGGTCTGAAATTAAACTAAGCACAGACTGCAAGTGACTATAACTTGTGTCAGTTAAAAACATTATAATCTAGAGCTACAGTAGAAACAAACAGGAAACTGAATCCTAGTTGTTCTAAAGCCAGTAATGAAAGAATTGATTTAGGAACACAAGAACAGTGTCAGTGGCTCAGTAGGTAGCACACTCGCCTCTGAGGCCGGGAGATCAGAGGGCTGTGGGTTCAGTTCCCACACCTGGCACTTGGGTTAATATCCCAGTACTGACACTGTAATGCAGCATGAGAGGGGTGCTGCATTTCTGAGGTGCCGTCTTTCGGATGAGATGTTAAACCGAGGTCCCATCTGCCTGGATTGGTGGTAGTTCAGGTGGATGTTAAAGATCCCATGGCGCTTATCGAAAAGAGTAGGGGAATTTCCCCGGTGTCCTGGCCAAATTTCCCTCATTCACTAAAAAAAATACCACTAACAGCTTAATCTGGTTCAAGGTCAGTTGGCATTCATCTGTTGCCCCTTCCCCCGGGTCGTGCCTGAAAATAAGCAGGATTTGTCTAGTGCACTTACCCGGTCAACAAAAGCTAAATAAATAAAATAAATAAAGATCCTAAGCCCCTGAGGAAGCCCAGTGCTGGGTGAAACATTGGGCATACCTAGGGGATCATGGTGTTCTAGAAAATATCACAATAGAACTACATTTCTTATGATGAACTGAGTGGCTGGTCTCCAGATACTTTTTCTCCTCTACACTGGAGCCAGGAGCAGCCAGACATACCAACATGAGGGATCTGCCCAAGTGGTCACAAGCAGAGAGGTGGGTACTACAGAGGATCCATCTGGAATATCCCAATGCTGAATACCCCTATGTTTTGGAATGTTTGTGGGACATAATTAAGGATATGTGATTGGATTGGGTATTCTGGGTCATGGTACTAAAGTTCCAGCAGCGACTAGAGTTTTCTAGCCAGTCCACACAAGCAGTCATTCAGAATGCCGGAACCCTGTGTTTTTCCACACCTTGGGCTGGACTCACATTGTTTAAGCATTTTGCCCTTGTGCAAGACATGGCTGGGTGTCAGATGAAGTACTACATAATATTCATGAATTCCTTTGCTGAGTATGGCCCAGATATTCAAAAGGGCAGCGCATGGCGCAACAGTGTTGCACCATGCACAACCCACTGATGTGCCCCGGTGCGATATTTAAAAGGGAAAAGTGCGCTGCACAAATCCCGATGCACCGGAGTGCATCAGTAATGTATGCAGGCACAGGTAGGGGGAATGTGCCCATGCATAACCTGTCACAGACTGATATTCAGCCCTGGCTGTGCAGAGTCATGCATGCGCAAACCCTACCTGTGCCTGCACAAAGTTACGCCTACAAAAAAAGGAACAAGTGATGGCCACCCATAGGTGAGCTGCTACATTGCAGGGTGCAGTACAGCAGCTGCCACCTGTGGGTGGCCATCCCTTGTTCCTGCCGCACCTGGCCCCCCATGCCCTGATCGCGGGCATCATTAATCCCTCCCCAAGTCCAACATCCCTGGTGGTCCAGTGGACCGCGCTGAGCCCGATCGCGGGCATCATTCATCCCGCTAACAAGTCCAATATCCATGGTGATCTAGTGTACCCCCACGCCACCATCCACTGAGCCCCACCACCACCTCCCCCCATCAGCCGGCGGCGGCAGCACTCATCAGCTGCCCATCGACTGACAGCTCCGGTAGGGTTGCACACCCATTGGTTTAGAGCATGAGCCATCGGTGTGTGCAGCCCATATCAGATATGTAGTCCAGATATGTGAATGAATTCATTCACATATCTGACCGAGTAGTAAGGTATGGGCTGCATGCCCATTGGCCATGCCTGAACCAATGCACATGTGGCCCCACCGAGCTGTCAGTCGGCGGGCAGCAGGCAGGTGGGTGCTATCACCCCACCACTGATGGGGAGGGAACAGGTGGTGGGGCCCAGTGGGCTGGTGGGGGGGGGCACACTAGATCACCAGGGATATCGAACTTGGGGAGATGAATGATGGCCACGATCGGGCACATAGGAGGTCCACTGGACCACCAGGATATCGGACAGTTTTTTCTCGTACAGGACTTCCGCATGATCGGGCTGCAGGGCGTCGGTCCCCAATGGCTGCTGCCTGGCAGGCGCCAGGTGCAAGTCGTTGGGGATCGGCCGCCTGCTCTAATAACATGCAAATGGGCCATAATGAGATGCAAATGCCCCCTGTGCCTTGCAAAATTATGGCCCCATTTGTACGTCTCCATTTGAATATCGTGAGGTGCTGTGCATGGCGAATGGCACTTGTGCCACCACATCTCCATGTTCCACTCTGGCCACTTGCGCTGGTGCAGTGCCACTGCACCATGCACAGTGGGGGTGGCCAGGGTGTGATATTTAAAGCTGTTGCACCATAGTGCAGCTCTGTTGAATATCGCCCAGGCCACACCCGTGCGCAACAAAGTTGAGCTGCGCCCAGGCTTGTGACACAGCCTGGCGCAATTTGAATATCCGGGCCTATATATATATATACATACAGTGGCAACTCCAAGGTAAGGAAATAATATGTATTTTAAAGCTCTGAATTTCCTTTATGTGTTTCTTTTGCAGCAAGCTCTCAACATTTGATTTTTAAAGCAAAATATGTTGTTACAAGTGCACAGGGAAGGTTTCTGTGAGTTTGCAAGGGAAAACTTTTCATTTGGGCCTACTCTCAGCCTAAAGCCTGCTCTTTACAAGTGCTTTTACTTGCATGCTAAATATTTGTAGTTTCTAACAAGATATGCTTCTAAGCTGATATTTTTGAAAAAGGGTGTGGGGGGTGGATTCAAAATACAACTATAGCTAAGTATTTTATCTTTTTACAAGAGTGTAGACCTCACATGCATTGTAGGCCTCAAGCTTTGTAGGCCTCATGTTTTCACAAACAGCAGTTTGGCAAACAACTAAGTGGCTATGGAGCTCCACTTTCAAGTAGCCTTTCAGTTTCTTTCATTGCTGTAATATTTAAACAGTTTTAACATCTATCTTTTGCATTTTGGGTACACTCTTACAAGTTCCACAAGAAATACAAACACTGAGCATACCTAAAAGGGACAGGCATCACTTATAATGGAAATGAATGTTGCCCAAAACGGACCCCCAATTCAACCAAAAAACACACCACACTGTTTTGGTATAAAAAAGGGCCGCAGCTCTTTTTACTTGATCAAAAAGTTGTATACATTACATGGGACACAACATTTATAAACCTAATATGTACATTACAATTTACATATATATGCACTTTATAAAATATCATATATACATTTTAACATATGTACATTACATATCCCATCCCTCAAGACCCCTTGGGCAGCCCTAATTCATGTATTGCTGAAACCCCGGCTCCTTCATCTGCTTGTTTGAGGGGAACTCTGGCCCTTTAGTCCAACAGACCCATTCAGGGCTGTGCCTTTCCGAAAGACAGTTCCTCCCCCTTACCAGAATCTAGGGGTTCCTACACCCTTGACGAGGAGCATGCCCATCAGGGCCGCACCTCCCCATCTTGGAGTCTTTGATCCCAGCATTTCGGTGCACGCCCCAGCCTGGGTGCCTTCATCTCCTGATCTTCCAGGGCATACCCATCTGAGGGTCATGCCTGTCCCCGTTGACACCCAGTCACAGCTCTTATGTCCATCTTACTCAGGGTCAGCCATGAATTACCACCACTTACATACGGTGCCAACACGCATCTCCCATTAATGCCCAAGGGATCTTACTCTTTCCAAACAGTACTGTTTCGCAGAAATCGTTGAGCGTATTGTTGAAAATGTCATTCCCAATATCAGATAAATGAACCCCATCCCGGCTATATAGGCCCTTATCCAATTTTGTGATCAGGAAATGCCAGATTACCTCCACTCCCATTGAAGCCGTGAAATGGGACACCTCCCTATTCACGGACCTCCACGCCTTGTCCATGGCCCCTGCCTTTCACTCCCCACACCACTGCTGGCATGGTATCATTCTAGTCCATGCTAGAATGGTGCGAGGCAACATCTGTTTTAAGTGGGACAAACCCCTCTTAGTATCCCCAATTAATCTCGGTGCCCCTAGGGTGACCAAATCGTTCCCTCCCAGGTGGATAACCAGTGCTACTGGTGGTTGCCTATGTAGGCCCAATGTAACAATAGTTCTGCATAATGCCCTCTACTTCATCCCGCCTTTTCCTGCCCATTTTATCGCAGCTCGACTTCTTGGGATTCCCAGCTGTCTGGTGTAAGGCCATTTTCTCACCCTCATATATGCCTCCCTTACATGTGAATGATCCACAATCCATATCTGAGGGGTTGCTGTAGATGTGCCTGCAATACAAAGATAGAAACATGTGAGTATTCTCCCAATCCGTGCTTCAATTGCCACTTGTGCTGGGTTCCACAACGTCACTTCCTGTTGGGTTCTGCTGAGGCCTAATGTACCCCATGCATGCTTTTGAAGCCCACCTGCCGACCCCTTTTATCTGCTCCTCTTTTAACCCACACCTGGCTGCCTCGGTGGCTGCTCCAATTCTGAATGAATAAGGTTGGGTTTTTTACCCGCCATCCATAAACCCTTTCTTAGGACAGCCGTGAACTGTCGCCTTGTAACCACTTTTCCGTCCCCATGCACAAACAAATGCCTGGTCCTATTGGACGACCCTCCACATACTCCCTCATTGCAGACCATGGGCAAATGTTCCCTGGTGGAGCCCTAAACAGTGTTATAATGGCAGGGGGGGGGCCACACTGGTTTGTTTTTGATTTTCGCAGCTGAAGACACAGTCTATCTTGCAGATGATGAAATCACTAAACTGAAGACTGGTGTTCTGGCTGCACAGTGAGTTAGACTGTGGTACCAACTCTGAAACCCGGAAAGCCCCCAAAAATGCACATACATATAGGTCCCTGAAAAGCTTGGTTTCATAGCCCGAGCTGCAAGTGACTGACAGTGCTTTCAGGAGGCTGGACAGCTCAGGTAGTCCTATGGGCTTCCTCGTGTCCGCCCTTTTTCCTGCGAGTCTAGACATCCCCTGTATCATTTTCTTTGTAATAAAACTACTGGTTGGGTCAGGGAAACCCTCATACTTATGAAGAAAGGCGATGCCCACTAGTTGAAGGCATATTGCTGCTGAGGATCTTCCTACGCTTTCTAAGTGAAGGATGTCGTTTTGAACCTGTCTTTGGGTATTGTGCAGTACCACGCTTACCTCATGACCACAAAATTGCTGGAAAGACCCATAGCTACCTACATACTTCCTCCATGTTGAAGGGGCCACAGCGAGGTGTACCAGTTGCTGCAATCTTGGTTCCCAAGTCTCCAGACCGCTTCCAGTATTTATGTGGGGAGCTGGTCCACCCATGGGGCTAACTGTCTGAAGTGCTCGAGCTGAAATCGAGACAGGGCATCAGCTATAACATTTTATTTTCCTGGAAAATGATGTGCCTTAAAAGAGATGTTGTATCATAGGCAGCATAACACAAAGACCCGCAAGACCTTCATCACCTCTTCAGAACGAGATGTCTGCGAGTTCAATATGTCTGCTACCGCCCTGTTGTCCGTCTGAAAAAGCACTTTCTTATTCTGAATTTTGTGCCCCCACACCCTTACAGCTACCATGATAGGGAACAATTCAAGAAGGGTGATGTTTTTTGTGGGCCCCCTTGATACCCACTCCTGTGGCCAGCGTCCTGCAAACCATGCACCTCGCCAGAATGCCACGAAACCAGTGCCACCTGAAGCATCAGTTACGATGTGCAAATCTAACAAATGGTCTGCTGAAGTTTGCCAGATGGCGATACCATTGAAATATTGTAAGAAAAGTTCCCAAACCTGTAAGTCTGCTTTTATGCCCTGTGTTAACCTGATGTGATGGTACGGTTTTAGGGCCCCGCCCAGTGCCTGACGCCATCCGCCGGAGGAATGGCCTGCCCAGGCGAATTGCCTGGCATGCAAAATTCAAGTGGCCTATAACAGATTGCAGCTGTTGTAGGGTCACCTTCTTTGCCCTTCCCATCTCCCCCAACAGTGTGCTCAAAAGTGCCAGCTTGTCTTGCAGTAGCCGGGAAACCATAGCTTCGGAGTCTATTTCTATGCCCAGGTATGAGAGGCAGGTAGCCGGGCCCTCCATTTTTTCCCGTGCTAGCAGAATACCAAAATACCCCATTAATGAGGTGAACCTTGCAGCATCTCAGCACACGTGGTTGCCCCCCCCAGGACCCACAAATAGAAAATCATCAAAATAGTGAACTATATGTACGTTATGTGTGTGTTCTCTGGTGGCCCACTCCAAGAAAGTTGAGAAAGCTTCGGAAGGCTGAGCAGCTTACGGAGCATCTCATGGGCATAGCCTTATCCATATACCATTGGCCTCCCACTTTGAAGCCCAGTAAATCTTGGTCATTCGGATGTACTGGCAGCAGATGGAAAGTGGATTTGATGTCGCTTTTTGCCATCATTGCCCCATGGCCTAGTTCTTGTATGTGGTGCAGTGCCACATCAAAAGTTGTGTATTGCACTGTGCAATCCTCTGGGTTGATGAAGTCATTTACTGAATTGCCCCTCGGGTAAGACAGATGATGAATGAGCCTGTATTCCCCACTTCCTTCTTGGGGACCAGCCCTAATGGGGATACCCTGAGGTTGTGCACGGGGGGGTAGTCGAATGGTCCCGCCACCCTGCCCACCTGTATTTCTTTTGCAATTTTCATTTCCAGGATGTTGGGAAGTAAGTTTGCCGACCTGAGATTGCGAGCTGTGGTTTTTTTCCCTTGGCCTCTTGTATGGTATCCTAAAACCATACTTGAAACCGTCATGAATATATTTGGCTGTTGTTTTTTCCAGATAGCGGTCAAGCCAGGGGTCCATTCAGTCTAACCTTAGTGGTGAGTTAGCCAAACTTCCCAGACCCCTTTCCTTTTTCATTGCCTGCTCCCTCAATGTTTGATTTTTTTGGAGGACTGTCGTGTGCATTCTGATAACCTGTGTTCTCCTCCACACAACTTGCATATGTGCCCGTACTTACAAAAGGAATGAAAACATTTTCCTTTATTGTTATCATAGCATGCCTTCCTACCTGCTCCCTTCCTCTGATCCTTCCTGTACTCTTCCCCTGTTTGTCTGGCAATAAGGTAACCACTGTCAGTGTAAGATACCACATTGGGCCAGCTCCGCATCATATAGCGGACCCACAGGTCTATGTGTGTGTTTTCTCATTTGAGATTGGATTGCCTAGATAGTTTCAGACAAAACTGCTCATCATATTTTAACCACGCATATCCATCAAATGACAGATGTGCAAATTTTATGGTGTCCCTGTATTTTAGGAGAGCAAGTAGCTTATCAGAGTGTTTCATCCCATAAACTGACATAAATATGTCGAAGGCTGCTACCCAATCCTCAAATGTGAAAGGTACCTTCGGCCGCCGTGGTCTCTCTTGTTTATTCATTTTTTTCATCGCTCTTTTCTGGAATTTCTCTATGCAATAATGAAAACATGTCTATAAATTCCCCTTTCCAGATTTTTTTCCCAGACAGCATCAGATAAGTGGTCCCCCAATGGGTCTTCCACCCCAGCATATGCCCAATGCTCCGCAGATGCTGATACTGTATCTGATTTTACCCCCGTTGCCGTATTGGTAATGGTATCCCTTGTAGAAGCTACCATCTCACGCTCTTGTAGGCTCGGTGTCAAGCTTTCCTTGTTAATTGGGGGGGTTGAATTGAAGGCCCTACACCTGTCCATACCTGAACAGCTGCCCCTTGTGCATCACCCCTTCTACTGAGGCCCCTTGGGAGACACTGGAGTGAGGAGGCTGGATCAAACAAGCCTGGTCCCCTGTGGAGAACTGCTATCCACCTCCCATGTGACTTAAAAGGGATTCATCCAGCCCTGCCTGCACAGATTCAGTCCCCTGGTGCACCCCGCATCCATAGTTATCCCCCAACCCAGTGGACCCTGCTATACCCATAGAGGTACCCTCGCCAGGCTCATTGGCTGGAATTGTCCGGGGCCCCACGATGGGGTTGGTCATTCCACCCTGCTGGGTTGTTGGGAAACTAGGGGCAAAGGGGGCCCAAGGATTCATTGCTGGCCAAGCGATGGGAATGTTACCTAGTCTCCCATACATAAATGGCCACATGAAGGGGTTGTGCTGTCATGTTTGATGCCCTGGCATCACCAGCGTGGGATTGAACCCTGAAGCCCCCCGGTGCTCCAAATGGCTGCTTACCCTTTGACCCTCTTGTGATTTCTTCCAGACAGTTTTTTGACCATGGCCCCCCGTCCTATCTCCCGTGTGCCTTGCCCTCTTCTGTTCCCATTCTCTTACCTTTTTGGTCTCTCGACCATCACTGAATTGGTCCTCCTTGCTATCCGAATTGGACCGCACTAAATCTACTGATACATCAATGTCCTGATCTCCCTCATACTCACCGATCTGTGGCTATGCAACTGGTACCACTGGGGTTTTCTCCCTTCCTTTGTTCTCTGTCCTGGGTTGGGCCACGTATGTGCTTTCATCTGCTCTGCTCCATTTTTTTCTCTGTCTGCTTTTTTCCAGCCTCTGTCACTAGTTGGAACTTCCACTTACTCTGCTTGCCCTGCCTCTTTTTAGCAACGGATTTTTTCTGAGCCACGGATTCCAACAATCGGGCCGATGGCTGACTACGCCTGGGCTGTTGACCCTCATCTTGTGCCAGTTCTTGCGGCCTATACTCTAATATGGTGGGAGTGGGAGGGTCTGCCACAGTTTGCTGCTGCCCACCTGGATTGGCAACTAGCAGTTCGGGTTCCAATCTGGACATGGTTGTCAGCCAATCTGACCCCCCAATGTCCTTTAGGTGTTGCAGGGCCTCGCGGAACTCTTGGTCTTGCCCTTGTGCAGGGATAGCCTGTGCCACATATTGTGTCTGGCTTCCTAGCTCAGAAAGGTCTTGACCCATACCCTGTGCCTTTTCAGAAAATTGGGGAGCCTGGCTGTCCAGAACCTGATTTTTCTGAGGTTCGGCCATTTTAGTTATTGATCGTAAGGGGCAAAGCAGTGATTAGTGAGGCAATACCTATGAGACAAAAACATTCATTATTTTCTCTTTTTCTGTTCTTTTCCCCTCCCCCTCTTCCTCTTATCCTTCTCCCCCTTTTTGGTATGCACTGTACTCGTTTGACTGTCTTTTCTCTATATCCCTCTTAAAATTTTGAGGCCCACACATCACCCCAATTCCCTGCTTATGCCTTAAAATTCTTACTCCTCCTCCTAACGTTCTCCCTCGCAAAATGCTTTTCATATTAAAACATATACTGTGAGATCCTTTTGGAGATAGAGGGAGACTGAAATTTTTTTTCTCCTCCCCCCAACAACTTTAACTTTAAATTGCCATATCACAGGTCCCCTAATAACTTCAGTTCCCAACAGTGCATTTTATTGCTCCTACAATTCTTATTACAGTAAATAACTCACCTGGCAACAGCTACTCCCCTATACTCACTGCACAATACTGTACTGCCCCTGAAGGAGCTTTACTTAATCCACATGAGTTTGGGCAGAGCACAGAGAGAGAGAGAGAGAGAGAGAGAGAGAGAGAGAGGGAAAGAGAAAAAAAAAAGAAGTGCAGCCAGGAGGGGCTGAACTCTGCCCTGAAAACAGCCACCCCAACCCCCCAGCAAGGACAAGGCCTCCCCGCACACACATGGGAAAAGGAAGCATGGCAGCATTGAGAAGGCTGAGCTCAGTGAGCCAAGAACTCCATTAGCCCAACGGCACACAAAAACACAGGCCGCTTGCACAGCCACAACAAAATTACCAGCCCAAACTCTCCAAAAATGTTATTATTCACAGCACTATATTTAAATTGCCATGTCGTAGGTCCCTAATGAGTTCAGTTCCCAATAATGCATTTTAATTACTCCCACAATTCCCCCCAACATACAGCAATGAACTCATCTTGCTACGGTTACTCCTCCATACTCGCTCTGCACAATACTCCATTGACCCCGAAGAACTTATGCTCATTTCCCCAGAGCTCCTGGATGCTCAGAAAATGCCCCTTGACGCTACTGGAAAGGCAGTGCAGAGAGAAACTAACTGTGGGGGAAAAAAAAAGGCCATAACCAAGCAGCTCACCGTGTGGAGCAGAGCTAGATCTGCAGAAAGCCACCCCTCACACCCCCAGCAGGAACAACAGGCTCCCAGACACCCAATGGAGCAAGAAAGCATGGCAGACTAGAGAAAGCCAAGATCAGGAGAGACCCTGAATGCCAGAAACCTGGACGGAACCAGGAGACACAGAACGACTGCACTACAACACCAAAAATTATAGCAACCAAACCTCTGACACACAAAACATTGTTGCCGCCTAGCAAAGGGGAGAGAGGATGCAAATGCCCCAGAGAACGATAAAGAGGATTGGGAGGGGGGTGACCTGGGCCAAAGAGGGGACCAAGGAAAAGCCAAGTGGCAGGGCTGAAACTGGGAGGAACACCCAATGAGGAAAGATAGCATGGCAGCATTGAGAAGGCCAAGACCCAGAGGGACCACGAATGCCTGGAGCCAGTGGCACCAGGGAACCGAAAAGCCTGCACTATCCTCCCAAAATTACAGGTCAAACCTCTGAAGAGAAGAAGAAAAAAAACACACACACACACACACACACACTGCTGCCAAAAGGAGGCAGGCAAGGCAGAAAGTAAATGCCCTAGCAAGCAAAAATGGGGGGGGAGACACCTGGGACAAACAGAGGAAAAGCCACTTGGGGTGCTGGGAACAGAAGAAACAGCCCAAAGAATGTAGAAATAAAAAGACCAAGGCAGCCCTGGGAAATAACATGGCCCAGCTGACCAAAAAACAAAAAAAACATGAAAAGGAGACTTTTTATCTAAGGGGATTACCAAGCAAACATGAAAAGTCAGGGTTTTACAGAGAGTCCTTTTTCAGACCAAGTTTTTTCACCAAGCTTTAACAGGCAGAGAAAAGAAAACACAAACATTTTAAGAACTGGCCCCTGAAATTGCAAGCCACTGGAATGGGCTTGCAGACTCCATAACTGGCAAATTCCCAGAAAGCTAAATGAAAAAACACTTACCTCAGATTCAGGAACACACAGCAAAAGACTAAAGCGGGAAAAAACACAAAAGACCGAAGGTTGGTGAGTGAACTGCTGAACCACGTGGTAGAACAAAGGACAGACTGAAAACCCAGTTTTGAAAAAAAAAAGCAAACCTGAAGCGAACAAAATTTCTTTGCTGAGGAGCTGTTCCAGGAGGGCGAGTTCCCCTGGGACAGCTCCTTAAATCTACTTGCCGTGACCCTCCCTGTAGGGAGGGTCTGGTCCAGCCCTCTCCGAGGAGATCCTCGGATTGGGCTCTTTGCTCGTGGGGCTGCCTCCTCCTTGCTGGTGGGAGGACCTCCTTCCCCCACCCTCTTGGAGGCCATCGGCAATCTGCTCCCCAGTGAGAGGCCAGCGGGGCTATATACCCTGCTATTTTAACTCTTAGGACCAATTTATAGCTGCAAAAGATACCACAAAGCACAGTAGGTGGCCAGCTTAACAGTGAGGAGAGAAAAATAGTACAGTAACACAAGGAAAAAAGAGAAGTACTGTTCCAACAGTTTTTGATAGAAAAAGTGAAGATTATTGAAAGAATAGCATGCACAAAAAAATAGAAGAGACAAGGTGGTTTATAGAAATATGGTCCTAATACTGGAATAGGGGTCACCCTATGACAACCACCAAGCCGGATGCAGACTATTACTATCCCCACAACGGGAGCCCTGCCATCTGAAGAAGGAATGCTCAGCACAGTTATGATTTGCCGCTACCGTCACATTTAAATAAAGCTGTCATTGAAACTCTCAAGGCTGAAAGAATGTGCCCAGTGGACTATCTCTGCTTGAGGGTTGGGACTATTGGACTGAAAACTGCTGAGACTCTTGTGGTTGACGGCTGAAAAAAAGTGCTTCTATTTGGTTGCTCCTGTTGGAACAACCTCTAAAGGAATTGTTTAACAAAAATATTTTTAAATATACTGTCACTACATTAACTGTGGATGGTGAAAGCATGGATGCATTGTGTGAATGGGTGACAGAATGGTGTGTGACTGTCATTTTATTAAGATGGTAATTGTTGTAATGTTTTAACACTTCAACAGTTTGGATAGTTAACTTTCTGGACAGCTGGGCCATAACAGTAATACACACACATACATATGTAAGCCCTCTCTTTAAAAAGGGGCTTATGCTTTCATTTAGTCTTCCCTTTCCTCCTCATACCCCCCCTCCAGAGCTGGGCTGGGGATTGTGTTAGTGCTCTGGGGGATATTGCCTGCTGTATGCCTCAAGATGGAAGTAGGTTTAGGGAGTATATGAGGGAGCAGACAGGAAGTTTTGGGGCCTTTTTCCAGACCGGGCATTAGGCAAGGGCTGGAGGATCTCCAGAGGAGGGAAGCTGGTGGCAGTGGCTCTCCCTTGTACATGGTGTGGCAGGGTGGCCTGGGGCAGAGTGAGCTGGGGGCCCTTCACCCAAAATATGAGGCCTGCTTGGAGGGTCAGGTCCTAGGGTGCTGGTACATTGACAGCTGGGAGGGTCACAGGCAATGAAGGCAGGCCTGGGAGGGTGTCCCTCAGCTGGAGCTTAACGCAAGCCTAGGAGGTGTTGAAGGGGATATGGGCCTGGCCGGAATTCCCTGAAATGGGAACAGCCGAAACCGGAGCAGCTTGGGGCCATCAGTGTGAGAAGGCAAGGCAGTTCAGAGAGACCTGGGTGGTGGCAGTGCCAAGGATCTCCCCAGTGACAGGACAGCCAGTAGCAGTGGACCAGATAACTGGAGCAGGCCCTGGTTTTGGGGCTGCTGCACCAGTGGAACCGTTATGGGGAAAGGCTGAGCTGAGTGAAGGTGGCAGGTGCTGAAGTAGCACCAGTACAGAGCCAAGCTTGAAATGGGTTATGGGGCCTGGGTCATAGGGAAAAATCCTGGCACTCACTAAGGCTTGGGCCAGCACCCAGGGGACCAGGTGGGGGAAGCAGCCCGCTTTCCCACACCAGAGTTTCGGGGATGACAAGCGCCAGTGAGTGGGTAACCTGGAGGCAGTAGAGAGAAAATGGTTTGGCTTACCAGATCCAGAGAGCCAGGAGACTGCAGGGATCTGAATTAAGGAAGTCTTGGGTAAAGCATCTGAGAGAGAGAGTGTAGAAAAACATCCTTGCTTGCTACTGCCTTAAGATCCATCGTTTTTGCTGCCACCTTGAATGTCCAGCCAGTATGTCTGTATGTTGCTTCAGTTTTTTAGGAAAATTGAGTGTATGTGTCTTCATAGAACCAGCAGCCAAAATGCTGCCTCTTTCCAAATTAGCTGATGCACCCCATGCTCGTACGGTTTGGATGACAGCAAATGAGCACGGGGCATGCTCCATACAGTTACATGGAGATGTTCAAATGCCATAGGATTTGGTTCAATTGTTTGGATCTGGATTAGTGTAGGCTGCATTAATGTACGTGCACATATAGATTTATAAATAGATTATATAATTACTGACAAAACAGGCACTTACCACCACATATTGTACTGCCACTGCATATTACAGAGAAGAAAACATGTCCCTCCCGATTATTGTAAATATTTGCTGCGACAGGGTATTAATGTTTATTGCTTATAATACTGTGTAATAATGTTTCTGTGTAACAATGTTTCTGTTTTGTTCAGTTGTTTTTACAAAAAGATTTTTAATTGTGTATATGAGTTGTTTTTAATATTTATTTATTTGAGTAAGATGATGGTGGATCAAATGAGCATCATAGTGATGTCATTGATTGCTGTGTATAAATGAAGTGTCAGATTTATTCTGCCTGAGCCTTAGGAAAAGGGTCTGGTGGTCACAGGAAATGCATCAGGCAGGTAACGTTTTTTTCCTACTTAATAAAGCCTTTTAATTTCTATGCGGTGTCAGCACAATATGTGGTGGTGAATGCCTGGTTTTTGTCTGTAATTATGCACTGGACTTTTGACTAGTACACTACAGCCTTATGTGAACTCTCTACATGCATATAAATAGATAATACCAGATGTATGTATATTTTACTTGCTGTCATTTAAAACTCTGTACAAACTCTTTAGTTTTTTACTACATTTCTATTTTCAGTTGGGGGCAGGGCTAGGTGTGTGGTAACTGACTGTTAACAACAGTGCATGATCAGGACCAGGAGAGAAAACTGAAGTAACCCAAGAAGATGCCTGAGTGTGCTCTGTATAGAGACAGTATGGTGATTGTGGAGTGTGGTGGTGGGGTGGGTGGGTGGGTGGAGGTGAGAATGATATCCAGGATGGAGCTGCGTGAAACAGCTTCAGTGTGCAGAGCTTTAGATGCAGGACTGACACTGCATTTATTTTCATTAAGAACAACGCTTTTCAGTATCTAAAACTTCATACATTGAAGGTGTTTCATTCAGCTCCATCACGGATGTCTTTCTGTAGTTCTGCACCCCCCCCCCCACCATACTATCTATATAGAAAGTAGACTCTGTCATATTCCTCTGTGAGTTATCTAGGACTAAATACTATGCTTGCTAATATTACACACAGTAGAATCTGGGACTGACTTCCTATTTCTTTTTAATCTATGAACACCGAAAATTGCTCAGTTTACTTTAACATTTTCTGCAAAGGAGGAGTAAGAGAGACAGTCAGCCTGCGATTGCTAGCAAGCCTATGTACCCGGTTATTACCTTTCACTTTCTTTTATGTCCCACAGCAGCCTGTCTCCAGCACTCACTCATCTCTTTCTCTCTGTATTGAAAGTCTGTCTGGTGCTGCTGCCTGTCCCAAAAGTAGGATACCGAGACCGCTGTTCAGTGGACACTCAGTCACAGAGAGATAACTAGAAAACTTAATAGAATTCTGAATGAATCAAGTCCATGAAAGAAGATACCCATTCACAGAATGTGATGAGGCCCAACAGGTATATTTATCTAACATAAATGTAAGGCTGATAGAACTATCACAGTCTATCAAATTAATTTATTCTTCTTACCCTTATAAGAATGGACATTAACCCAACCACTGATCACGCCACAATGCTGAAAGCATCAGGGCAAAGAAAATGATTTTCTAAAAAGTTTGTTTCATTTACAATTAATAAAAAACATGAGCGTACCTCTCAAATCTACTTTTTTAGGTGCCTCCTCTGCTCTGCAATGAGTCATTTTTTTAATTCTTCTCAAACCTAAGCTTTGCCATATCTACAATGTTATTTCAAAGCCACATGTGGTGGCCATCTCTTTTCTTGAGGAAAAGAACAAAACAAAATTAAAGTGTTTATAAAAACTCACATTTTGGTAAAAGTAGAACTTTTTACTAGCAAGTAAAAACTGGAAGGTATCTGGAATCTTTTATAGTGAAAAAAATGTGTATACTTTTTTCTCCAGTTTTGTTGCACTGCTACTTTAAAGCTAATCTGACCAATGAATGGCCTTTTATTTGTGGTACTGTATTTGGAAATAAATATGTAACCCCTGGACCCCTGCCTTTTTGCAAAATGACAGGTGGCATGCTGTTGAAGCTGACAGCAGTACCTGGTGAGGACTGGGTACAGGGAGGACTAGGTTACTCGGCACAGGGGGCCTAGGTTTGGCTACTCTGCACAGGGGCACCCAAGTAAATCTGAACACAGGAAGCAATAACTGTAATGTCCAATACCAGGAATGGGATTCTAAAGTATGGCTTTTATTCACATCCAAACTGAATAAACAAAGCATAATTGGACCCTCACAGGGCTACATTCCTGGTAATGCAGATAAGAGACACAGAACACTTCTTCACATTTCAGTCCTCAGACTCTGAACCCACCAGGCACACAGCTCAGACTTGCACACAGCTTTGAGTACACAGCCTGACTTGTACACTACTTGGGTTTTCCCCATGGTCCGGCTCCCCCGCTGGCCACTTGATCCGCTATCCATATGGGAATGAACCAGTTTTCCTATTTGGCTCCCCAAACCACCTTAGAGCCTTCAACTCCTAAAGGGAAATTTCCTTCCATCACACACCTGGGTACTTCCTTTATCACTGGCCAAGTGCATGAGGCAACGTAGAAACCCACAGAGCAAATCTGTAGAAGTGGATCTGGTTACTAAAGATGGGGGTCACCCACCTCCAGCTCCCACAATCCATACCCAGCCATTTCTCTGGAAACTAAACAACTCTTTTGAAAGCTTGGCAATGTAGATTACTGGGTAGACGTATGTCACATCTCGTCTTCATGTCTTGACTTCCCCTATGTGCTGAACTTGAACATACTTTTACTTTTGGCTAAGCCTATTACTCAAGGCCTCCCACTAATTCAGTAGTACACTTCCCACTTTAACACAGTTCAGGATGAAACATGGGCCCTTTAGAAAGAGCAGAACTCACCTTTTAGTTGCAGGTGCACCACAGGCGAATCATGACATCTTCTTGTACTCCACACACGTGGACAAAATAAGGCAGCTTCTTCACTAGCAGTAGCCAGGGGGTTGCCCCTGGTATAGCAGGCAAACCTTCCTGCCCCATCCCCTGAGGGATGGGGCACAAAGACTCAAATCAGCGGTCTCCACCACTTTAAAAATAGCTTACTGTGTCTCTCTTTAGGCAGAAACACACAGCTTTCCCCTAATTGTAGCCCTATTTCAGGGCTGAAGCTCCAAGAGCCTGAGCACAACGCTGCTGTGCTCCTCTCACAACAATCTCCAAACTCCAACTGCCACAGACTGACTGTTCAAACCTCCCAACATTCTACTCTAACTCCCTTCTGCAGATTCCAATGTGGCTCATGCAGCTGCGATAGTTCTATGGTGATGTCATCCCCTCAGTCTCAGCTGAGACTGAGAACAGACTGAGACAGTGTGAAATCCATTTAACTGGAGTTTCACAAGCTGCCTTCCCTGCCTACCACTAGGTTTTACTGGGATTCTAGTAACCCTGAGTAAAAAGGGGGTTACAAATAAGTCTGATTTGCACAACCTTGATGGTCAATATATATTGCAAGAAACATTAGGTGCACAGGTTGTAAGAAACAGATTAAAGAGAAATTGAATGCAGGCCCCCAAATCCCCTTCAAGTGCTATAACAATCTGAGCTATCAAGCCATGAACAGTAACATTGCTTCAAATGCTGGTCAAACATAAATAGTGACTCTAAAAAAGACCAGTCAGCATTTTGTTGTCTGTTTGAGACTAGACAGATTTGTGAGGAAGTAACAGACTCTAAAAAGGATCAGTCAGCATTGTTTCTCTGTTGAGACTAGACAGGTCTGTGAGGAAGTGACTAGGTGCCACTGGAATCGTTGGATCATGTCCATGAGATTTCTAAATTTAAAGCAGCAAGAGTGCAGAAATCTCAGGCAGAACAGTTTACCCTATTTTTCTTTCAACAGTAACATATTTTAAAAATCTTCCAGCTTCATTTGCTGGTGACATTGTCCAGTTCAACCAGAACTTAAAGAACTACAGAAACTCTGCAAGTTATTTTTCCCAGAAGAAATCTGAAAGTGAAACAACTTCAGCACTAAAGACCTGAGGTAAAGGTTACCCAGAAAGGCCAATGGCAATAAATCCAGGTTTCAGAAAAATGTCAAATTAAACATATTCCTCTAATTCTTAAAGTGGAACCAATCTGAACTCTTTGACAGTGATTTACCTATACTTCCCATGATGTTTTGCATTATGGGGCTATGTCACTATGTGTAATCTTACATTTCCTTTCCCAGAAGAAGCTGTTTGTCTGTCTGCTTGTGTGCATATGCAGGAAACATGCTATACAGATTTTGCAGGTGTGGCCTTGTTAGGGCCAATGATTGTCAGGTATGGGAACATATATTGAAGGTAGTTGGACATTTGTGGAGTTCTTTCTTGTAATAAGGGACAGTGGGACTCTGAGACCTGAAGGTAAAGAGGGAAGGAGTGCCACACCCTTGGAGCAAAAATGACAAATGCCTGCTCACCAATTTTAGAGAAGCACATGGGAATATTTAGGAGAGACAAATCACTGGGTAGGGTAGGACATATTAGCAGGTGTCAGTAAAGCAGCAAGTGTGGCAGATTTGGATGACCCGATAATGTTGTCAATAACAAAGCCCAGGGTATAGAGACAGCAACAGGAGGGAGATAGCCAACCAAGACCAGAGTACAGGGTAGAGTGTTGTGTCATCCAGGTAGTGGACAAGGCAAAATGACAAACGTTACTATAGGTGACTTTTTATTTAGATAGGTTCCATACACTGGCCTGATAAAATGAGGAGAACCCATATGTGAGGCTAGGTAGCAGAATTCCCTGGGCTATTACAGTTCTTGCAGAGGGAGTCAGAGCAAATCTGTTTCTGTAAGCAAGCTGAAGTTTAGTATTTATATACTTACAGATCGTCAATATGTGCAGAGTAAAATCAAGGGCAGGATCTTGGGTGAGTCCTAAGTATTTTAAAGAGTCCACCACAATGAAATGGGAGTCATATGAGCAGGATATGGCTAAACCAGTGGTGCACACCATCAGTGTAGGTGCAGATCCAAATACTGTAGCTTTGCTTGAGTATTACTTGAGTTTAGGAAAAGCTGATTGTGTATGAGCCATGTCTGAACTCTACCAAAGCCAACAGTAAGCTATACGTTGATGTCAGTTACACTCCTTGGGCCCAATATTCAAAGCTTTCTGCAGGCTCTAACAAGTCTTTGCCCACACAAACCAGGGTTTGCCCTGGATCTTCATATTTAAAAAGTGCTGCTGCACAGGCAAAAAGGGTTACCACTGGCACAAAACATAATGTATGCAGGAGTGCAAGGGGAGGGATGAGGCAGTGAATAGCCACACTATCCCATATTCAGTGGCTTTGTGCTGTACAAAAGGGTTTAGTGTGGTCCTTTTGTGCTGTAAAAATACCTCCAAACAAAACTCTGACATACTTCAGGCAACCCTGTCGATTGCCGAAGGTAATGCAGCCACCTAACCGGTTGGCCACTGAAGGAACACACCCACCCTTTGTGGTCTATGGCATCGTCAAATCGATCACCACCCCGTAGTACCTGTACAAGACTCCCTGGTGCTAGTGGTCCCCTCCATCACTGGCCTGTAATTAAAAAAAAAGCTCCCTGATGTCCAGTGGTCCCCCTTAGGCAATGATCCATGGAGCTGCAGCTGGAACTTCCATAATCCCTGGCATCCAGTGCCCCCCCCACACCGAACACCCACACTTAGTCACCATACCCAGTTGCCAGTACCCTCTGTGCTATGGGTGCACATATAACAACTGGCGCAGCCCTCCTCACACCTGCTCAGCTGGCTGCCACATGTCCAGGCAGTGAATGTACCTCCTGTTTAAAGGACAGGGCATGTCACCCTGCCCTGTGCATAAGAGGCACACTCTCTGTCTGAACATATGGTGGCTAGCCAAGGAGGTGTGTGGAGGGTTACACTGGTAGCTGTATGCACACCCACTGCACTGAGGGTGCTGGAAAGGTGACTAGGCGGTGGGTGTTCCGTGCCATGGGGGGCACTAGGGATTATGGAATTTCCAGCATCATTAACATAGATTGGTGCCATGGGAGGGGGACCCCTAGATGCTGAGTAGTTTTTTTTTTATTTGTTTGTTTTTCAATTATAGGCTGGGGATCAGAGGGGGAATCACTAGAACCAGGTATTTTTTCTTACACCATTGGCCGGTGATCGGGGTGGACCACTGGCACCAGGGAGTGTGTTATTACATTACAAGCTGGTGATCAGAGGGTGGGGGCGTACCACTAGTATCTAAGAGATTTAGATTTACATTATAGGCCAGTGATCTGAGAGGGGGACCACTAGTACCAGGGAGATTTAGATTTACATTATGGGCCAGTGATCAGATGGAGGGGTGACCACTCGCACCAGTGATTTTATGTTCGCTCACACATGTACGCCAGCCAACATATTGCATTAGTGGCAGATTTAGAGGTGCGGTCACTGTGGGAAAATGCAGGGCATGCATCAGAATGTGTCAATGGGGGTGCCCAATCCCCCATCGGCTACAGCTCTCCCCCCGAAAACAGTCAGGTGGCACACTGGGAGCCCATCCCAGCATGCCAAATGCCCCTGAAATACAAAAACTGTCCTGTGATTTTTTT
This sequence comes from Neoceratodus forsteri, assembly GCA_016271365.2. Lineage (NCBI taxonomy): Eukaryota > Metazoa > Chordata > Ceratodontiformes > Ceratodontidae > Neoceratodus > Neoceratodus forsteri. Next base: position 105,929,416 of record CM057458.1, read on the forward strand.
TAAAGCCTATGAAAGAAGAAAACAGTCCCTCACTGTCTCCCTGCCCATTCTCCCAACCCGCACCCACCCTCTGCACACCCCGCCTCCCCACACCCCCCTCACCCCATACTTACCTCCGCAGTTTGGCGCGATGATCTTTGGTGGACTGGGAACACGTCTGCACTCTTCAAAGCCAACCACGAACTGAAGAAATGCCAGTAATCTGTATAATGGCATAAATAGGGGGTTTTCAACTTTGGTGCATATCTTGGCCATTTTTGGGGATTTTGGCCTGAATTTTCAACATGGGATTGCTGGGACCCCTCCTCATGATTTCAGTCACTGTCATGGAGTTATTCAATCCTGAAAGGTGATTTTGTGGTCACTGTATGGAATCACCTTTTGGGACTGATTAAAGATGCTACCATGCAACTGTTCATGAGGGGGCTCTCAAAAAGCCTATGTTGTAAATTTGATGGAAAAAAATCCAAAAAATGTCTATTTTATGAGTGTGCTTTGTGCAGTTTCCACACATGCTCATAACTTTGAGAATTTGTAATATTTTCACTCTAGATTTTCAAAACTGGCATTTTCCCACACCTCCTTATGAACAATACAGCTATCATTTTACATATCCTGGCCAAAATATGTTTTCTCACGTCCGGGGCATGATAGTGCAGTCGCTGGGTGAAATCAGTTTTCGGGACAGTTTGAAGACATGACGGTGACACTGTTCATGAGCAGAGGTCCTAAAATGCCTATGTTGAAAATTTGGTGGCGAACGTCCATAAAATGACTGTGTTACCAGCATGCGTTGGCCAGTTTCCACATACCCTTGTAACTTCGCAAATTTGCAATATCTTCATGCTAGATTTTCAACACTGCCATTTTTTCACCCCTCCTTATGAATAGTACAGCTGTTATTTTTCACATCCTGCCCAAAATGTGTTTTCACACCTGTGGGGCACAATGGCGGGGTCACTGTGTGAAATCAACTTTTGGGACAAATGAACAAAATCACAGTGCCACTGTTCATGAGGGAAGGTCCCAAAATGCCTATGTTGAAAATGTGGTTAAAAAAATCCTGAAAATAATTGGGTTACAGACGTGTGTTGCGCAGTTTCTATGCATGCTCATGACTTCACCAATTTTTCATATTTTCACTCCAGATTTTCAATGTTGCAATTTTTTTAAACCTCCTCATGAACCATGCAGTTGTCATTTTTCACATCCTACCAAAAATGTATTTTCATCCCTGTGTCACAAAATGGCATAGCCACTGTGCAAAACTACCTTTCAGCTAACAAACTGATAGTGCCGCTGTTCATGAGGTGGGATCACAAAAAGCCTATGTTGAACATTTGGAGTGAAAATACCAACAAACGCCTATGGCATTAGGGTTTCCAACTGTAACTCCCTTCCCTGTAGAGACTGACTGGTGTCAGGGTTGTGGCTTGGGATCATTGGCTGTAATGCTCATGCCATTCCACCCCAACCCCCACCCTGTAGCCAGGGACAGGCATCAAAGTCTGCCTTGGAGTGTTCACCCCTAAAGTTCACCCCATTCTCCTATACTGCACCCGCCTCAGTGTATTTCCTTATGGAATGGCATAAGTATAATGCCCAAAGACCCCAAAGCACACCACTACACTTGTCAGTGTCTACAGGGTAGGGTGAGGTAGAATGGCATGAGCATTATAGTTGATGACCCAAAGGCACACCCCAATGCCTGTCAATCTCTGCAGGGTGGGGTTGGCATTGGCATCAGTTCAATACTTAACTGCCATTCCTATTATGCATCTCTGCGAGACAACATTCGGCATTGACAAGTCCTTGTTTTTATTACATTACAGGCCTGCGATTGTGGGGGGCACTAACCCCAGGGAATTTTAGTTTTACATTTTTGGTGAGCGATCAGAGTGGTGAACACTAGCACCAGGGATTTTTTTTAGTTACACTACAGGCCTGTGATCAGAGTGGGGGGTCCACTAGCACCTGGGATTTATTTTTATGACATTATAGGCTGGCGATCAAAGGGAAGGGGACCACAAGTACCAGGGAGTTGTAGTTTTATGTAATGGGCCGGTGATCACAGGGTGGACCACTAGCATCAGGGAGTGTATTATTACATTATGGACTGGCAATCGGAAGAAGAGGGGATCACTAGCACCAGTGAGTTGTAGTTTTACATTATAGGCCAGCGATCAGAGGAGGGGACCGCTATCACCAGGGATTTTTTTTATTACATTATGGGCCATCAATATGAAGGGGGAACCACTAACACCAGGGATTTGTTCTTATTGTATTATGGGCTGGTGATCAGAGGGAGTGAGGGACCACTAGCACCAGGGAGTTTTAGTTTTATATTATGGGCTGGTAATCGGGGGTGGGGACCACTAGCACCAAGGAGTTGTAGTTTTATATTATGAACTGGCAATTGGTGGGGGGGCAGCTAGCACTAGAGATATCTACACATGTCTGGGACTGGGAAATTGGGAGGGTAGTGCCATACTAATCTTCCTCATTACCCATGCAGATGAGCTCATAATGGGCATGCAATGGCCCCTTAGCCCCTTGAATGCCCAATGGGCTCATTTGCATGGGTCCCTTTTAATATTGCAGATAGTGGTCTGGTGCTATCCATTCTGGCAGGATACTTCAGGATCCATGTTGGGGAGCACTGCTTGACTTAGTGCTGCACTGACATGGCCCTGTATTCAGCTGAATAGCACAGGTGCACTATTTGACTGAATATACTGTAGCATCCTCGAGTTTCCAGGAAATCACGATGCAAAGCAAAGTTTGCTGCTTCACTTTGAGTTATTTCGAATATCAGGCCCCAGGAGATGTCATATAGCACCATATCATCAATGTATAGTAGACTGGAGTAAAAAGATGGGGCCTTACTGATATTTTATTTATTTAGATTTTTTTTACTGGGTGGGTGCCATAGCCACAGAAGTGACTATTTTCAGACATGACCCGGAAAATTACAAACAAATTAGGCAGTCAACAAATACAGGTAAGGTGTACAAAGAGTAAATGTACAGAAGAACAATGAACAATACAATAAAACAATAATAAGTGCATATAGCATACGAGGTAAGTTCATTGACAGCAGAGGTCTATGAGGGATAGCAAGTAGTCTGGGGGGGGTTAAAGAAGGTGCATTTAGAGTGAATGAAGTGGAGACTGTAATGCTGCTTTTTAAAAGTAGCATGGTTGGGTGTAGAGCGGACTTCTAGTGGGAGGGAGTTCCAGCATTTTGGAGCAAAGTTAGAGAAGGCCAATGTTCCTTTAAGGGTTTTGCATCTAGGGGTACACAGAAATGAGAGTTCATTTGAACGAAGGCAAATGGAATAGCACAGGTGCACTATCTGACTGAATATACTGTAGCATCCTCGAGTTTCCAGGAAATCACGATGCAAAGCAAAGTTTGGTGCTTCACTTTGAGTTATTTCGAATATCAGGCCCCAGGAGATGTCATATAGCACCATATCATCAATGTATAGTAGACTGGAGTAAAAAGATGGGGCCTTACTGATATTTTATTTATTTAGATTTTTTTTACTGGTTGGGTGCCATAGCCACAGAAGTGACTATTTTCAGACATGACCCGGAGGAGGACTGAGCCACTAGCATAGAGGCAAGAGAGATGGGTAAGTTGGATCTTAATACGTTGTCAAGCAGAGTCCCCAGGCCAAGTAGTCGGTGGATAGATGAGGAGTGCCAGTTTAGGTTCACACATACCAAGCAGTGATGCTTTAGTCTTACTGAGGCAGAGGCATAGTGGCAGATACTATCATAGGTGGTGTCCCATTTGCCGAGAGTGTTTTCAGGAGCATTTATGTAAGTCACTGCCCCATACATCAGGGATGGGATTAACATGCCTCTAGCTATGGCCATTCTAGCTGAGGATTGAATTAGATAACTGTTCCTTTATCTATTTTTTGTTGTTTTTTATAATGATGATTCCCTTTACTTGAGTTGAGTACATAATTATTATAGCCATTTAATGCCATGAGTGTTTAAAATAAGTGCCTGTAAGTTCATTCTATATACTTTTTGTGCCTGTGGCCATATTGGCAATTTGCCAAAAGAATAGTATGAGGTAAATGCCTGGCCAAATAAATAAACATTTATTTATAATATGATGTATACATAATATCGATATGGCAATAAGGGCTAATAAGTAATTGGCTATTTGCCAAAAGAATAGTATGAGGTAAATGCCCGGCTAAATAAATAAACATTTATTTATAATATGATGTATACATAAGGTCGGTGATATGGCAATAAGGGCCAATAAGTAATTATTTTGAACTTACTGTAACAGTTCATCTGTATATATATGTTGTTTAACTGTATTTTAAGCATGTATTTGATTTTTTATATATGTTTCCATTTGATTGGAAAAGTTAACCATGAATGGGTTAATGAATTTAATAATATTCATGATGGTGATTGGTTTATCTATATCACATGGTAGCACATGAAATTGTATTTAAATGTTACAGAATTAAGGCAATGTTTTATTCTGATGAAGCCTAGCAGAGTCTAGGTGAAACGTCAGTTTGTCCGTTTTTGCTCCTGTTTGTATTTGTTGCACTCTTTTTGATATTAAATGCTATTATATTTATTATAGAATTCTGTCTACGTTGCTTAAGCTGTATGGGTGCTTATTTGTATGTAGTGATTGCTTTGAATATACAGCACCACACAATCCTGGAGCTCCTGTTTTTTCAGTTTTCTGGTTACACTTAGGCATATGAGTATCTTGTAGGGTCAGGTAAGCAGAGATAAAGAGGTCAAGGGCAGACTTGACTTCTCTGGACTTGTATATGGAGGCTTAGTTTAAGGACAAGATGTCACAGAGGAAACTTGACTGATCAAGCCTAGTAAAGTCACAGAAAGTAATATAGCATGGCGGTTAAGTGGGGCACACGGTGGTTCCCCAGATGCAGAAGACAGGTGAGTGGTTGCTTATTGAGTCAGTAGTAGTGGTAGTAGTAGTAAAATGTTAATTTCTGATATCAAAAACAGGATAACCCAATTTAGCAAAAAACTTATTTACAATGGGGTTCTTGTCAGTTTGGTTCATAAGTATCCAGTCAATCAGTGTGCCAGCTGCATGGTTCTGGGTAATCCTGGTAAGACCATTTATTACCCAGTGTATATTAAAGCCATGAACTAGTGATATAATATTGCTATTATTTTTTCCTTGCCAGTTTAGGTTTAGGTCCCCAAGGATGATAATCTCATTTTGACCCGCCACCAGGGCAGAGTACTCTAGCAACTCAGAGCAGCCTGAGAAACCCCATTTAGGGGGATTGTAAGCACCCACAATACGTAGGTTTTTTGCCTTGAGGAGAAGAAGTACATGTAGAAATTCACATGTGGCGATGTTGAAATGAGGCACAAGAGATACCTTCAGATGCTGTTTGAAATACACCTCAACTCTTCCCCCCTCTTTTTTGATGGTCTATCACTTCTAAGCAGGGTGTAGTTGAGAATGAAGCATGACAGGTCAGATGTGAAAGGTTTAAACCAGGTTTCTGTCAAGCAGAGAATGTCAAGCTCATAGGAGGAAATCCATGCCTCAAGCTCCCCAAGGTTGCAAAGAAGGCTTCTAACATTCAAGTGGGCAATGCAAAGGCCTGTGGCATTTAGCCAATCTATACTTGGTGCATAGTTATTTAGCTGAGAACCCGTGTTTATCTCTGTATCACCCAATAGGAGTATCACCAGGAGTATCAGGTACCACAGTTTCCGTGAAAAAAAAAAAAGAGGGAACCAGTATAATGTTGCTCCAGGAGTGTTTCTTCGTGTAGTCAGCTGCCAAATATAGTACAAACTTGGGTAAAAGTAGGGGAAATGAGACACAGAGAATGCTCATTAATGATTATTGAGAATAACAGTGGACCCAATATTTGTCCCTGTGGCACTCCATCGTTGACAGTGGTTAGGGCTGATTTGGCCTGCCTGACTTTGACAAATGCTGCCTGTTACTAAGATAGAGAACCAGGACTTGGTGGTAGGGAAATACCAAGGAATGACAATTTGGACTCAAGCAGGGTTTGGTTCACAAGGTCGAATGATTTTAGTGAGAACAATAAAGATGGAACCAGTATACATTTCCTTGTTCATGGTCATTTTGACATTCATTAGTGAATTAGACAAGTGGTAGTGCTATGGGACTGTTTGAGTCCATGTTGTAAAGGGAACAATAGATTATGTTTGAGAAAGTGATTTACAACCTAAGAGGCAACAAGCTTTGCAAGCAGCTTGATAAGTATTGGCAAGATTGCAATAGGCTGACCATTTTCTAAGCTTTTAGGACCACCCTTTCTGTAAACAAGGATGATCTTGGTAACCTTCCAAATTTTAGGAACATGGATGCACCTTATTGAATACTGATATACTGAAAACTGTTTCTTATTTGTTAAAAACTGTTGCAAATACAACAGGGGCTAGGAACAGGGTTTGCATTTCTCCCTGCCTTACTACTCTGCTGTGTGTACTGTGAGACTGGGGGATAGTGGACGGCTGATTGAGTGCTGTCTGAGAACTGTGGCACTAATCTCCTTCACTCCCTCTGATACAGTGCCTAAAACTATACTGCCCTAACTATTGGCTCCTAATTACACACTTGGAAAAGCCTTTTTAAAGGCTAATATTTTAGTTTTAAAGCAATTTAAACATCGCACGAAACCGGAAGTAGTGGGCGAATGCACTTCCGGTTATCGCGAATAAAAGGACTCGCTCAGCGAGCGGGCTGACTGTAGATGCACTTTATTGAATGCTGATATACTGAAAACTGTTTCTTATTTGTTAAAAACTGTTGCAAATACAAATGGGGGCTAGGAACAGGGTTTGCATTTCTCCCTGCCTTACTACTTTGCTGTGTGCACTGTGAGATTGGGGGATAGCGGACGGCTGATTGAGTGCTGTCTGAGAACTGTGGCACTAATTTCCTTCACTCCCTCTGATACAGCACCTAAAACTATACTGCTCTAACTATTGGCTCCTAATTACACACTTGTAGAAGCCTTTTTAAAGGCTAATATTTTAGTTTTAAAGCAATTTGAACATCGCGCAAAACGGGTAGCAGGAAGAACACACTTTGGTTATCACATAAAAGGACTCGGCCAGCAAGCGGGGTGTTGCAGCGGGGCTTGCATGAGATGTGCGTAGAGACACGCATGTCCCGAGCATGTCTATCATGTCCACCGGGACCACTAGGACCAGGAAACCCCATTAAGTTACATTTAACTAAGGTAATAGACAGTACTTATTACTAAGTTAGCATATTTACTAAGGCAGACATAAAGAGAGCAAACAAAATGTGTTCGGAATGTAAAATGTATACTACTGGCAAACACAATCCTAAATTCTTATGTGATAAATGTTTTTTTAATTGGGGAATTACAAGAGGAAATTAAAAAATTGCAACCAAGTGAAAACATGAGCTCCGATATTAAAGCTCTCGAAGAATACATTGATCACATGTCACTACTTGTAGAGGCCAATACCTCCACCTTTAATTGTCTGAGAAACTCTCTTACTAGTGATGCACCACTTAACTGTTTACCACTTTCTATCCTGACAGAATACCCAACAAACCCTTCAACTCCTCTAATCACCACCACTAAAAACTCAGTGGATTCCCCCTCAAAGCCTATGAGCTGGTCTCTAGTTTCCCCAAAAACTCATATTAAAAACAAATTTGCTACCAAACCATTTATGGTTCCACTCTTCACTTCTTTTGAACCCCTCAATGAACTGGCTGAAGAAGCATGCAATGACTCCTTAGGCACTGTCGAACATGTACATGATAAATTAAACATGAGTAATTATAAGGTATTAAAGAGCAAAACACCTGAAACCTTAGTATTTACATCTCCCCATAACATAATCCCCCTGAACACTCCTTCTGTGTCTCAATCTTTATATACTTTTGATACATTTTCATCACAAAAACAATTATACGTATTGGGTGACTCCATAACAAAATACATCAATCTGGTTGTTTGTAATCCTGACAAAGAAAATCGGACTTGCTCTAGTTACAGAGGAGCTAAAATATCTGATCTTACTTCAATGGTCAAAGACATTCTGTCAACAGCTGGAAAAAACCCTTTAGTGGTTACCCATGTTGGTTCTAACGACATCAAACAATCCCCACTTCATCAGACTAAACAAGTCTATGTAGCTTTATGTAATGTATTAACTGACTACAGCTGCAGTATATGCTTGTCTGAAGTTCTACCTATTCCAAGAGCAACTAGATACATTAACAATAAAATAAAAGCTTTAAATGAATGGATCCATAAGTGATCTTATAGACAGGGCATAGGCTGCTTAACCCACTGGGAGGAGTTTGAGGACAGACCTTCACTCTTCTGTTGGGATGGTCTTCACCTTAGTAGAAGAGGTAGTTCAATACTGGGATGAAAGATATCTAATTTCATAAACAGTCATTTAAACTAATAGGGAAGGGGGTGACGGGGGCTACACCTATTCCTTGTAAAAACGGTCCAGGTACACCCCATCTAACTAACTTCAACATCCTTTCTTTAAATGCTAGATCACTTACAACCACCAAACTTGCTGAACTTGAAATTATCACTAAAACTTCAAATTTAGCTCTAATAGCAATTACTGAAATGTGGGGGAATACGGACAACTTATGGAGAACAGAAATCTCTGGCTTTAAACATTATTTTAAAAACAGAGTAGATACAAAAAAAGGTGGTGGGGTTAGTCTGTATGTTCGAGATGATATTCCATCTTATGAATCATCAAGTATCATACACTCTGAAAGTATTTGGGTCCATATTAGGCCCACTAGTACCCATCAACTTCTCATAGGTACTTGCTATCGTCCCCCTTCATCTGATATTGTTCAAACCAAACAACTCTGCAGCGAAATCTCTCAATTAGCCAACAAAGATCCGGTTCTTATTCTAGGGGACTTTAACCTTCCCAATATAAGCTGGAATACTCTTTCTGGAACTAATAAACATGATGAACAGTTCTTGTCAGTTATAATTAATCTGGGACTAATCCAATGTGTAAATCAACCTACCAGAGAGAAAAATATATTAGACTTAGTCATAACTAACCCTGAGACTCACATATCTGACATTCAACTACTTAACCCCCTAGGGAATAGTGACCATCTATCTCTTTTCTTCTCTATTCAACTACCTCTCCTACCTAAAATGAACAAACTAAAAATAAAACAATATAATAGGGTGAACTTTATAGCTATTAATAAACAGATAAAATCCCTTAACTGGGAACAAATAATGCAACCAGTGAATACTGAAACAGCTTGAACCTATCTAAAAACTAAGATTTTGGAACTAGAAGAAAAATTTGTCCCCAACAAATTTAAGTATAACAATAAAGGGAAAATTCCCCCATGGTTTAACAGTAATATTAAAACTCTAATTAAATGAAAAAAGAAATTATTTATAGCCCTAAAAAAATGTTCATCGGACCAGATAACTAGCACTCTCTCAAAATATAAAGAGGTGGTCAGACAACTAAAGAAATCCATTTTATTAGCTAAACGTAATTTCAAATTTAAAATTGTACACACAAAAGATAACCATAAGCATTATACACTTACCTAAACGGTAAAAAAAGTAACAACAACATGATAGGTTCTTTGGTATGCAATAACTCGTCTATAACATCTGACATTAAAACAGCTTCTGAGCTGAATAAATATTTCTTATCTGTCTTCACGCCTGAAATTATTAAAACCACTTTCACCACAGTGGATTTTAAATTTGAAACATATGAAACGCTGTTTCAAGATATCAAGTGGGTCTTTGAAACTATCAAACATCATACTAGCTCTGGCCCATATAACATTAGTTCTAGATTTCTTATAGAAACCAAGGATACAATATTTCTTCCCCTGACTATTATATTCAAAAAATCATTGCACGAATCCTCAGTCCCAAATGACTGGCATACTGCTACTGTTACACCCATTTTTAAACAAGGCTCTCATTCTAAAATTGAAAATTACAGACCCATCAGTTTAACATCCATACCATGTAAACTAATGGAAAAAATAATCAAACATCAACTTGAAAAAGAGATGTCTATATTAAATATTAATGATGAATATCAACACGGCTTTAGATCTGGTTACTCATGTACCACAAATTTGATTAGTTTCTACAATTATATTAGTTTCAATTTAGACTGTAAAATACCTACAGATGTCATTCTCTTAGATTACAGTAAAGCCTTTGATAAGGTATCACATAGCATTTTGATTAATAAACTAAATCGACTCGGTTTTTCAGCTCCTATTATATCTTGGATTAATAACTGGTTGTGTGATAGAACACAGGAGGGTTAGAGTGAATGGGGTACTCTCAGATACGGGTATTGTGACAAGTGGTGTCCCACAGGGTGCCGTTCTGGGTCCAGTATTGTTTATTCTCTTCATCAGTGACATGTATATTTCACCACACAACACAATGGTTAAATTCACCAATGACACTAAACTCGGTGGAATGGTAAACACCCCTACTAATTGTCATAACTTGACCTTGGATCTCTTACTAATAGAACAATGGGCCAGTACTAATAAAATGCACTTTAATGTAGCCAAATGTGCTGTTTTACATTTTGGAAAAGACAACCCTAAACAAAAATACTATCTAAATAACAGTATAATTAGGTCATCTTCTACAGAAAAAGACTTGGGTATCATGATGAACGACAAACTATCATCCTCGTCTCATTGTTCAAAAATTGCTAATCAAACAAATGCTTTACTACAAAGAATTAATAAAACTTTTATCTCTAAAACAGAGGAATGCTTATTGTCACTATATAGGTCACATGTAAGGCCATATCTTGACTATGGATCAACATTTTGGAACCCTTACTTAAAGGAAGACATAAATAAAATTGAACAAGTGCAACACAGAGCCACTAGATTAATACCACATCTTACCCATCTAGAGTATAATACCAGACTAAAAAAAACTGGACTACACTCCTTGGAGTGAAGATGAACCAGAGGTGACTTATTACAACTATATAAAATACTTAAATCACCTGAACAAACGAAACTTTGCGGTATTACCTACTCAACAAGAAAAATAGTACCAAGATTGCATAACAGACAAATAGAAATTCAAAAAGTAAACAACAATAAGAGGTTAAACTTCTTTACTATTAGATCACCCAGATCATGGAATAAATTACCACAAGACATTGTTAATTCAATAAATATATCAATATTTAAGAATAAATTAGATATTTGGATGAATGAACGGGACCTGGGTGTATGATCCATTAATATGGAGGGCAATCTCGATGGGCCACAGGCCTACTTTTATCCAAAAAACCAAGTAAACCAAGTAAACAGTAGCTCTAATGAGTAACAATTGAACAATCCGGCGAAGGAAACGCTAAGAGAGGGCAGCAATCCTACTGAGCCTGGGCTAGAGCCCAGCAAAGTCAACACTTCCACATGTGGAGATAGCTTTTAGGAACTGCAGAACCTCACTACAAGAGCCAGCTTTAAGGTGAAATGGTGGGATGAAGGGGCAACCAGGCTGGGAAGTATTCTCAGAAGAGCAAGACATCAGGGCCAGATATTCAAAAGTTTGCCCAGTGGGCAAAGTGATGGCATGCCATTTGGGCAGATTTTGTGCCCAAGTGCAATATTCAGAGAGGTAGGTGCACATGCTAAAATGGATAGCGCATGTGCTGAAACAGAATTTAGTCAGTGAGCAAAGGCAGGGGTGGGGACATGAATACAGGTGCAGAGCTATATTCAGCACATTTGGATTATGCAAGAGGTTTAGCACAAGCTACATTGTGTAGCACAAATACCTACTATAAAAAGGCTGACTTACTCTGGGCAAACCCTAGAGGTAGGCGAAAACACTGCAGCCACCAAACAAGATGGTGGTCAGTGGATCTCACGTGCTTATCTTGCCACAAGAGGCCCTGCAGGAAGAGGATAGGGAAGGTGCCGACCCGGGGCCCATCTATAGGCAGCAAAGGCTCTGTGCTGTACATACTCAGTGCCAGCCACAAGCCACCTTTGAGAGCCTCACAGATGACCAGCTTGTTGGCTGATACTGCCTCAACAAGACCATGCTCAGACAGCTGTGTGAGCTCCTGCATGAGCAGCTGTGCAGTGACACCCAGTGCAGCCGAGCCATGTTAGTTCAGCTAAAGGTGATTACTGCCATGTGCTTTCTAGCAACAGGGTCATTCCAAACACCAGTGGGAGTAGCACCAGTGTTTCGTAGTCTGCCACCTCACACCTGATAGCTCAACTTCTATACACCAAGCTGCCACATGCTGGTGAATACATCATATTTTCCAGTACACCAGTGGTGCGTACAGCAACAATGCAGCAGTTTTATTGGGCTACGTACCTACCAGCAGAACTTGATGCCACAGGCTGCACCCATGTTGCCATTTGGGAACCCACTGATGATGGGGTAGACATCTACCTCAATAGGAAAGGGTATCATTCCATCAGTTGCCAGGTGATGTGTGCTGAAACAGAGCACATCACTAATGTCTTGACACAGTACCAAGGCAGTGCCCATGATGCCTTCATATGGCATAATGCCATCCTGTGCCAGAGTTTGAGGGTGGGGACATACCCAGTGGACACCTTGTCAGTGAGTGCAGGCAGTATGCCTTCTACACACACACACACACACCCATCAGGGGCTTACAGCTGTAGCAAACCACAAATGTGCTTCACAGTGGGGAGTGGAGGGTGGACATGTGCACAGGACAAACCACAGCCTGTGGCCTGTTGTTGGAATGGGGTACCTAGACTGTCAATGGATGGTAACAGATGTGTGTTCTATTACAGAAGGCAGTGTCTAGCCCTTGCACCCCTGGCTCCTCACACCTGTCCTTCACCTGTCATCTGTGGCAGAGAACAGGTACAAGGTGGTTCACACCACCACATGCAGCATCATTGAGTGTGTCTTTGGCATGCTGAAGGTGGTTTTGATGCCTGGACTGTTCAAATACTGCCCTACAAAATACTCCTCACAAGGCCTGTGCCTTATTTGTAGCCTATTGTATGCTATACAACATGGCAATATGCCTGCCAGTCCAAGAGGAACACATTGCAAGTGACACAGAGCCAGAGGAGCTGGGGATAGTGGAACAGGTCAATATGGATGTAAAGAACAGCATGCAGAGACAGACACTCTCCAGTTCAGACTTCAAAATCCAGTTCCAGAAATAGATATAAAGACTGGTGATAATTTAGACTTAAAATCTATAATTAAAGAATTGAGTGTCTCCATTGAGGGACTAAAGAAGGTGGATTTAACTAACAAAAAAGTTCAGGAAATGGAGGGAAGGCGAACTGTATGGGAGAATAGACCCCCAAAACTAGCGACATAACAGATGAACCCCAAGGTACAGATAAGTCATATGTAGTGGCTAGCTCTTCTATTTCAAAGCAGACTCTAGAAATCCTGAACAATAGATACTCTGCTGATATACTGTTGTTGGAGAATATCACTATGCTCAGAGATGAGCTATGTAACCTTAGAGCGAATGTGTTTTATAATAGACCGCTCTTGGATAGAATTTTTGGTAATAGTAAACACCAGCCTTCAGGCTGTTCTAGGAATGAATCAGTTGACATAGATAAGGTAACTAAGGTAACCAAAGGTATCCAGGTTCAGCTTCCTCCTTTTTTAGACAAAAATAAGGTATGTAAATGCTACATGCAAACCTCAGATTTAGAAAACCCTGATATTAGTGAGTCGGGTGGACTATCCCGGGGACAATTAAAACCAAAAAGGAGTTCTAAAGTGAAAAAAATCAAGAACCGTGGGCCTTTACCTAGTGACCAAAGTTGAAATATACATGCAGCACGTAATAACCTGAAAGGCTCCCAGCTCAAAAGATTAAGGATGGACAGGTGTGTAGTAATAGTACTAATCCTGGAAAAACACCACCTGTACAGGAGGTGAATTCTTGTTCAAGAAGCAAATGCAATGAAATCAGTTATGATGAAATTGTTAGCATGGAGTCACTGACTGCATATCACTGGGAGATTGAGACGACCAGTGACCCTCCCTTAAGAGATGTACTTATTAACAAATCTCTGGTGGCAGATACAGGAAACTCTTCTGTTATACAGACTTGTAGAAATGTTGAATTTATGATTGAGGTACAAGATGTTCCTATTTTGGAGAATGAAACAGAACGCTCACTTCTTGCTTGGATTTTTTGTCATCTTGAAATATGTCTCACTGACGTAGAAGAAGAGGTGTCAGCTCTTAGATTATTAAATCCACAATATAGGAACACTGCATTACTCTACTGTTGATCTTTAGCTACTGTACATTTTATTTGGGAAAAAAACATTGTCTTTGGGTAAAAATGGCCAGGTCATTGCATTCCCCGTGCTGGTTCCAAAACTTGTTCCAGAGCTTTATGGGAACCTAGGAAGAAGAGCACAAGAGAGGTTATCCCCCATGGCCAAGGAGAGTGAGTTGGTTAGTGAACCCCAGAGGAAGATACTGGGATGCATTAACGAACATATAGAAAATCAGAATAAATTATGGCTAGGGAGATCAATTATTGTGTTTGGGTGGAAATTTATGAAAAAAGACTAAAAGAAAGGTGAGTGGAGATTTCCTTCATTTCCTGGAAAATGTATAAGACATGCATATTTCCAGGAATATGACTGACTCTATAAAAATCCTCGATGATTTAGGCTTATCTTCACAGATTGATATTACTTTCAAAAACATCAGCTTGGCAAGTAAGATCATGTCATTAGCTGGCAAATTGGATTTACTGGGAATCCACATTGTAGACCCCACTGAAATGATGGTAGACCTTAGTCGGAGACATGTAACGGCATCACAAGATTCTGAGCAAGACACTGATCTCCCGTTAATACATTTTTAAAGTTTTGAAAGCCCAAATATTTTTTCACCACTGCAGACCATGGATCCTGCCTGACAATGGCAGTCATGGCAGGAATTTGGCATGGAGGTATCTGAAGAGACTAAATCTAGGACATTAATAAATATGATGGGAGAAGTGCATGAGATAGATTCATTCTCTATCCTCTCCTGGAATGTAGAGGGTATACACCTCAAAATTTCAGATCCTGAGGTTTTGTGCTTTACAGAGTCTTTTGATATAATTAGTATGCAAGAAACATGGTGTACAGAAGATACTATCCCAAGAGTGGCTGGGTATATGGCTGTAACTCTCTCTGCCATCAGTGATAAAAAAATTGGTAGATTTAAAGGGGGCCTTACTTTTCTTGTGAAAACACAGTTAGACCTTGGGAAAACTAAAATTCCAGTTAACACAGAGGGAATCTTGGTTTTGCTAGTTAACAAAGGCCTGGAGAAAGTGATTTTCTGTAATATCTATTTTCCACCCAGAACTAGACATGTTGAGACACCAGATATCTTCATTCAGAACCTGAAAATTCTGCTTGACGATCTCTCTGAAAGATACACAGCTTGCCCTACAATTGTTTTGGGATATTTTAATTCCAGAATTCCTTCTGGTTTATTGGAAGATGCTTACACTGACCGAATATGCTCTTTCCCTCTAATTAATGAAAATATCACTTACAAAAGGCAGTCTCAGGACTCGGTGCTTAATCGCAGAGGTAGGGTCCTCTTGGAGGCCCTTGCATCTAGCAATTTTTGTCTCCTGAATGGAAGAACTCAGGGAGACAAGTCAGGGGCCTACACTTTTAGAGGAACCCTGGGTGCATCAACGCTGGATCTTATTTGGACTAATTTGGAGGCAACTTTATTGGTTCAAAAATTAGAGGTCAAAGATAGATTGGAATCTGCTCATTGCTCTATAGTACTAACCCTGAAATGTCCATTTAGAATATCTAGGAAGGAGGAGCTCATGGAAGATAATTTGGAGATTGTTAATGAGAAGAGAATTATTTGGGGACCTATACAGCATACTAATTTTGAACTTACACTGAACATAGGAAATCTAGATTTAGTAGTTGCCGTATTGGTCCTTGCAAGAATAGATCCAGAAGCAAATGATTTGATACCTTTTAATGGACCAACATAGATGTAGATGAGCACTTTGTTCTTGTTGTTACATCTATGTTGGTCCATTGAAAGGTATCAAATCATTTGCTTCTGGAACAGAACATAGGAGAAATTTGTAACATACATTATGTTATTATGTTATTGTCACTCATCATGCACCTATTAATATCATAGAAAGTTGGGAAATGATTCTTAGGCTACTAAAACCATGGTATAAAAATAAATAATTGCCTTGTAAACATGTAGCTAAAAGGGCATGGTTTAATGCTGAATGCTCACAGGCAAAAAAAACTATTGGGCATAACACTAAGATTACACAGGAACAAAAAAAAAATAAAACAATGGCAGATTTTAAACTGCTGAAGAGAGAGAGAGAGAGAATCATATAAATTAATCCTTAATAATGTAAAGGAAAAATATACCCAGGGACTTTGGGAAAAATTAAGACAGGCAGTTCTGGATAGAAATGGTAGAAGCTTCTGGAAAATAGTGTCCCAAGGTTATAACAGATACTCTAACAAACTTGAAGCTTACATCACACCAGAAACCTGGATTTTAAATTTTTCGGAGCTCTACTTCACGTAAACAGAGCAGGAAATGCCTGATTTCCAAGTGTCCCAGAGAGAATTGTTTTTCCTACAGCCCATTTTATTACAGAAGAAGAAATCTATTTGGCATTCCAATCACTTAAATCTAATAAAGCCCCGGGCCCTGATTGTATATTGGGAGACCTATACAAAGCATTCCCAAATTGGTGGCTACCTCTTTTTTCTTTGTTATTCAATGGGTTGGCACAAGGTCTCTCGTGCCCTCTAAGCTGGGCAGGCAGTATCATATATCCAATTTTTAAAAAAGAAGATCCCAACAATCCCAAGATGTACAGGCCAATTAGCTTGATAGATGTATCTCAGGAAGTTTTCTCTAAGATAATTTTGGGTAGACTGCTGGACTGGGCTGAAGAAAACTCAGTACTGAATGGATCACGGAATGGGTTTGGGAAGAATAAGTCCACAATTCAACATTGCTATGTCCTGCAGCATCTGATTTGGAAATATGTTAAAGTCAGACAAACTAATTTATATTGTTGTTTCATGGACTTTTCTTCCACCTTTGATGGTGTCAGCAGGAAAATTCTCTGGGCAACCCTCAAAGAGTTAAAGCTTGAGTGTTCCCTGCTTGACATCATCATTAGGCTCCACGAAAACACCTGGGCTAGAGTACGATATGATCAATATGGACATGAAACTGAGAATTTTTCAACAAATGTAGGGGTTAGACAGGGGTGCATTTTGGCTCCAATGTTATTTAACATATATATAAACTCAATTTTGGATCAGATTACAGATTCTGACTTTCATGCTCCCAAGGTGGGTAACTGCTGGATAGATAGCCTTTCACATGCACATGATTTGGTTCTACTTTCTACTTCAGCTTTGGGTCTGAAAAAGAAACTGATGAAGTTTGAATCCCTCTGTTTTCAATTAAGACTGAGAATCAATCACAGTAAAACAAATGTAGTAGTGTTTGCAAAACAAAGGAACAGCATCATAAATTTTCAAGATTGATGGTGTAAGTATAGATAGGGTAAAGCACTACGAGAATTTAGGAGTTTGTTTCGCTCATGATTTATCTTGAACCAAACACCTGGATACTACTCAAAACAAAATGAAATCCACAGGAAATGCCCTAAAGATATTCAATAATAAGATGGGGAAAGCATCAGCAAAAGGAATTATGAGAGTGTTAAACACTAAAATAAGATTGAGCATGTTATATGCCTCTGAGGTGTGGGGCTACTTAGAGATTGGTAGGCTCCAACTCATATTAAATAATTTGTATTGATACATTCTTATGTTACCACAAGGAAACACCAAAATGTACTTTGGTACTAGAATTAGGCCGGTGTTCTTTACTTTTTCTCATACAGGAGCATGTGTCAGTGTCTCAGTAGGTAGCACACTCGCCTCTGAGGCCAGAAGATCAGAGGGCTGCAGGTTCAGTTCCCACATCTGGCACTTGGGTTACTATCCCAGTACTGACATTGTAATGCAGCATGAGAGAGGTGCTGCACTTCTGAGGTGCCGTCTTTCGGATGAGACGTTAAACCGAGGTCCCATCTGCCTGGATTGGTGATAGTTCAGGTGGATGCTAAAGATCCCATGGCACTTATCGAAAAAAGAGTAGGGAAATTTTATTGAGAAATGGACTGTAATACCTAACAAAACAAAATGAAATACAAAGAGAAAAATAATGCAAACAATCAGACAGCCCAGGACATACAATTAATCCAAAAGCTGTTAAAGTGGTCTCAAGAAGTGTGAGACAAATCATAGTCCATTAGACGTTTCAGGGCTGTACCAACATTAATTCATCATGTGTAAGTTACTTCTGTTGTAAAATCCAGAGACACCAAGATTGCCATACATGATAATGTAAAATACAAAATATAACATAAAGGTTGTCACTATGATATTTAACAAAAGTATTAGAAAAAGGACCAAACAGCAGAGTTGAGTAAGTAATATTCCTAAATGCAGGCTCCTGCCAGCGGTCAGCCAAGAAAGACCAAACTGGTTGTATATAATCACAGTCAATAAATAAATGGCATTGAATCTCTAATTGTTGGAGGCAGGCAGGACGAGGACAATAACGCTTAGACAGTTGTTTATGTTTGCTATTCCCCATAACCCCCAATTTCCCAAAATTACCAAGCCAAACACAATCCCATGTATAAGGAGGAAAACGTTATTTTGTAAATGTCGAAGAATAGTCACCTGCCTATCCTGCGGGCACTCAGGAGAAACGATCTCAGTAGAACGTTCAGCTAATAAAATGGACCTATAGATCATTTTCCTGTCAGCAGACAATAGTGAAGAAGAGGTAATATGCCATTTGATAAGTTGTTTAATACAATCCGTAATACTATGTGGTACGGCAGAAAGTTTGGATAATAGCCGGGGAGAGCCAGATTGCAAACTAGGCCTACAGAGAACAAGCCAGTGTTCTAAAAAAGGTCTCCAAAGGAGATCACCAGGTCTCAACACCTTACCAAAATTATAGGCTACAAAAAGACTGTAAAAAAAAAGCAATAGGGTGGAGCATAGATACCCCACCGTCAGCGTTAGATCTATAGGTAATTTCCCACATAAGGGGGTTCAAACAAGAGCCCCAAAAAGCTTGAAAAAAAAGCACTAAAAAGCCGTGTCCAAAGAGAAAATGGAGGGAGATAAACATAACAAATGTAGAGAAAAATAGGGGTGAGAATAGTTTTAATCAATAGAACCCTCTTTTTTTTTTTGATAATTGCTGACCTTTCCAGTTACCTACCATCCTAGACCCCCTGGCAAGAACAACATCCCAATTTAGCTTTGCCATATCACCCGGTCCAAGTAAGAGGCTCAAAACCTTAATAGGGTCCTAAGACACAGAAATTCCAGCAATAACCCCTCTAGGTGGGACAGGAGTAGAACCAATAACAACCCCTTTGCTTTTACCATAATTAATTCTGGAGCCTGAGAGATGAAAAAAAAGCTCAATAGAGTCAGTCAAAGCAGAGACGGAAAAACATAGGGGCAAAAGTAACACCAAGTCAACAGCATAAGCTAATACCTTGTGAGAAGCTAGAGAGGGAATCACATCAAGGCCCTGTAAAGCAGTGTTTGTTTGCATTATCTGAATAAAAATATCTATGGTAAATGCATAGAGAACAGGACTGAGCGGGCAGCCTTGTCGCACCCCTTTAGTAACAGTCAACTTTTTCCCAAGCCATCTATTAACATTAGGGATTAGTACAGCACCCTTATACATTTCAGAGATCCAAGAAATAAACTGTGCAGGAACCCAAAAGCTTTCAACACAAGAAATAAAAAGGGATGGGCAACCCAATCAAAAGCTTTCTCCTGGTCCAAACCAAAAACATATCCTTGCAAGGAACCCACCTCCCCTGCAGAAACACCTCCTGTAAATATATTAGGTTGTCCTGTTGTTTGCGGCCCAGGACTACTCAAGCCTGGACTGGGTGGAGTAGCAAGGGGGTAAGCACAGAAAGTCTAGCTAACAGTATTTTACTCAATATCTTCAAATCTGTATTTAATAAACTAAAGAGTCTCCAATTACATAAATCAGACTTATCCAGTTTTTTGTAGAAAAATAGCAAAATAGCTTCAGACATGGACATGGCATAGTCCCCGGAGCGTAAGATGAAATTCAAGAGAATCACCAGCAGAGGTCCAAGGGACTGTGAAAAGGTTTTGTAAAAGCCAGCACTTAAGCCATCTGAGCCAGGGGCAGATTTAGAAGGCAACTCCTGAACAGCAGCAGTAACCTCAGCCAAAGAAATATCAGCAATCAAGGCCTGCTGTTGGCTAGTGGACAGCGTCGGTAACTGCAGTTTATCCAAAAGCGGAAGAACCACCTCAGTTGCCAGTACAGGGTCAGGAGCTAATGAAGAAGTCATATGGGTTTCAACCACATGTAAAAGCTCAAGGGGGTCACGGACAGTATGGCCATTTAAATCAGTCAAACCAGAGATCAAACG
Source organism: Neoceratodus forsteri (assembly GCA_016271365.2). Taxonomy (NCBI): domain Eukaryota; kingdom Metazoa; phylum Chordata; order Ceratodontiformes; family Ceratodontidae; genus Neoceratodus; species Neoceratodus forsteri. The sequence continues at coordinate 105,950,011 of CM057458.1, forward strand.
GGAATCAATTTGGTTTTTGTTTTCTGTAAATGGGTCCAAAGAGTTGCGAGTCACAGAAGTGCCAAAACGTAATTCTTGCTCTAAAGATTTGCAGCTATCATGTTGGAGCCTAACCATCTGCTTCTTTAAAGTAGCTATAAGCTCACTATAATCCTGGTTAGTAGTGTCTGATAGGGAACTAAGATGCTGAAATTGATGTCACAGCTGTCAATATCCCATGTAGTCAGTAGAAGTTTTAAGATGTGCCTGACATTGAAAAAAAGATTTCTAACTGTGTTTGGAATCCTCCCACAAATCCAAAATGGAATCATAACATTCCAAAACTGAAAAGCGAGCCACCCACTCCCTCTCCTACAACTTACAGAGACTAGAATTTTCCAGCAGAGATTCATTTAATCGCCACCCATTCTTTTTACACCTGGGGGCCCCCTCCCATGAAATAGTAACTGTAAGAGTACAATGATCAGAAAATTCTATGGGCCGGGTAAAAGCCTGCACAACCGTAAGCACCGAGGAGATGAAAATGAAATCAATAACTGTCCGGAGAGGTCCCCTAAAATATGTATAACCCCCCCATGGGACACAACACCCTATATGAATCCAATAGATGTGCAGTAGAGAGAATATTATTTAAAACTACGGAATCACAAAAAAGTTTGTTCGTGACTAAACCCCGATCAGAAAGAGATACTCCACAATTAAAGTCCCCCAACCAAACAACCAACCTGGAAGTATGCAGGAAAGGTTGTACTTCCTTAAAAAGTGCCACATGTTGAGCTTTAGGCATATACCATGAGAACCCTAAAACGTTGAGAGAGAAAAGAAACATCCAAACACAAAGTCTTTCCTGGTTGTATATCTATTAATCTAGAAACTGAAAGCTGAGGGTTAGTAAATAAAATTCCTAAGCCATAGCATACATCATCCCCACAGACCAAAAGGAAGGACCCTGGGACCAACAATGAGAGGCATGCTGAAGGTCCTGGTGTGATTTCGGACAAATGTCCTGTAAACAGATTATATCAGAGGAGAAGGAACGAATGTGAGAAAAAAAAAACTTGTTTCTTCTCTCCTTTAATACCATTAACATTTAAAGTGTTAAATGTTAAGGTGGACATTGAAAGGGAAAGAAAAAAGAAAAACTAGAAATCCTAACTGGAAAAGAAAAAGAAAACACTCAAGGGGGCTTCCCTGCCTGTCTGTGTCTAGTCCTCTTGGCAATAGAGTCCTCAGAATGGCTATCTGTGTCAGCATTGGACATAACAGATGAGGTATCAGTCTCGTCACCAGAATCCCCTCCAGTACCTTCCTCTAAAGGGGCACAAATGTTCCCTACAGGTACAGGAGCCTTCAGAAGGGAAGGTGTCAGTATTGGAATGGTTTTCTGTGAAGTTTTGGAGTCAGACATGGTTTTACCATGTCTATTTCATTGTCTAGGAGGAACTACCATAAAAGGGACTTCAGGGGGGAGGCATGGTATCTTCAGTAGGAGGTGTATGGTATGTAACAGGGTCTGGTAAAGCAGCCAAAGTCAAATCTGAGGCTAAACTTGAGGGAGAGGGTACAGTAACTAAAGACACGGGGGATGGGAGGAACAGTAGCAGGTGTAGAGGTCAGGACAAGGTCGCCCGGGACAGATTGAGCAGCAGCCACCTGAGAAGCTCAAGCATGCTGTGCTTGATTGATAAGATCTTCACGGGAAGGACAATCCTCATGATTATGAGAGGCCCAAGGACAACGGCCATAAGCGTGACCAGTTTGTTCACACAGATTACACTTAAAAAGATTCAAACAGGCAGACGCTAAATGGCCATACTCTAAACAATGACTGCATCTGGTGACATCACAGGCTGAACTCAGGTGTGTACTGGAGCCGCATTTGAAACAAGATCTGGGCTGCCCGATATAAAAAATAGAGCCCCTGTCCCGGACTAAAAAAGATACGCTGGGAAGATGTACAGGACCAGAATTGGTGGAGAAAAGTTTAATTTTCACCTTCCAACCCCTGTCCCAAATCTGTTCGCTATCCATTGTAGGGGTAGGGCAGCCTAAAATCTCACAGCTTTGCCGTAACCAAAAAGGATATCCTCAACATTGATCCCTTCATTTCTGAACAAAACTGTAATGGTTTTAATGAGAGGCTTAGTGAGGGGAATGGCCTGGAAAGGCACCCAGACAGTGTTATTCTTGAGGGTATTATACTGAGCCCAGAACCTATCCAAGTTAGACACATTCTTAAAGCTAACATCATAATTGCCATTCCTTAAGGAAATTAAAGCAAAAATCTCAGAAGAGAAAACTTCATAGATTTTTTTAACAGTGACCTGGCAATAAACAACCTATCAGGAGCGTGTTCCAAGCCCCTCTTGTGCAAAAGCCAAACTGCATTTCTCCAGGGAGCAAGTTCCCCAGTGGAATGAAACAAGTCAGCTGATTTGAACAAAGGGGCCGGGGAAGACTTCTCCTGGTGGTCAACCAGAGCCTCAGGGCTGGGCCCCATCCTGTGCTCAGTAGATACAGTACCTAAAGTAACACCAAAACTGTTATTCTGAGAAACAACAGGTACAAAGTCAATTTAATTACCCCTGGGTGTGGTGGAGCTCAAAACCGGATCTACGGTGGTGGCCACTGAAGGAGAACCCATCTTCTTGGAGGAGGATCAGAGAGGTCCGGAGTCCAATGTTCAGAGGCCACAGGGACCCAGCCAGCCACTGAGATGGCCTTTTCAGGAGACCAAGAAGCATCCTGAAAAGCAACTAGAGGGAGTGCAGGAGCCAAGTCCCCCCATTTAGTAGAAGGCGAGCAGTCCAAAACCAAAAACATGGGTTCCAAAGGAGGAGTAGTAGGAACCAGTGATGCAGAGACAGATTGAGTAGCTCACGACAATCCAAGTTGAGACTTAGGAGGTTTTGAAGTGGCAGTCTTGGAGGCAGAAGGAAGAGGTGGTAAATTCAACAGCTGACAAGGTTTAGGCAGAGGAACGGTTGCACAATCCATGGAATCAGTCATCGGAGAGCCAAAAGAAGCAAGAGCCGGCTTCCCAAAGCAAGCATCCGACTGGGTAACTTGCCCTACCCAGTCCGACGCAATAGCAGCCCTCCCAGAAACCAGAGGTTCCATCTGTGGTTCTGAGGGAGGGTCATCATGATCAGAAAGGGACTTTGAAGTCACCGGGACACAGGAGGCATCAGAAATATCCTAAGAATGAGTCAGCAGCAAAGGAACAGGTACAAAGACATCCACAAAATCGGTTTCCATACAATCTTCTGCAGCACTCTCTAGAGAAAGATCAGCTGCTGCCATTGTGAGATCCACAGCCTCCGGAGTGGAGAGGATAGGAGCTGAGGCCAGAGCTCCTATCCTAACTACTTCTGCACTCTCCAGAGAGCAAGGAGAACTGACCATTGTAGCAAGATGGCCAGCAATCTCCCTGCAGGAAGAGTAAGGGAATTTCCCCAGTGTCCTGGCCAAATTTCCCTCATTCACTAAAAATATCACCAACAGCTTAATCTGGTTCAAGGTCAGTTGGCATTCATCTGTATTCCCCACCTCTGGGTCGTGCCTGAAAATAGGCAGGATTTGTCTAGTGCACTTACCCGGTCAACAAACACTAAACAAAATAAACAAATGTTATTTCTATTGAAACTTTTTTGTTTATTGGAAAAAAAGATATCTTAGAATGTGCTTAGAAGAAAGCATAATGATGGCCAGTTTGGGATATAAACATCCCTGTATCTGGCTTATCAAAGAAACTATAATGCCAGCTGGCCTGGGACATCTTCTATATAAAATTTATCTGAGACCCTTTGTAAAAATTAAGCAGGATGTTAAACTGAGACTTGGTGACCAGGATAGGAATTATCTGCTCTCACAACTTTATATGCTCAAACTCTATGACTATTACAAGACACTTAAGTCTTCATGCACATTTTGAGATATATCTTTCACTGTTAACATGCCCTAAATTAAGGAGAATTTATACAAGATTTAGGACTGAATGTTACACAGCTAACCACATACAGTATAGATACAAGCCCAAGGCTGCCTCGTCACCATTCTGTAAACGTGGACTGGAACTAACAGATGATTTGAAACATGTTGTTCTCTTATGCCCTCTCTATGAATCATCCAGGAAAAAATGGTTGGGAGGGTTACTTGGTGGTCTCAGTCTCCCCCCTCCCCCCGATAAGCTGGATTACTTGTTCAGAGCTAGGGATAAAAGAACTGTTGAGCTCTTGGAAAATTTCTTCTAACAACTCATTTGTAAATGTATGGATCTGTGTTAAGTATTTTCGACAAAAACATCAGACATGTTTATTCTAATTGTTAACTTGGCACTTTAAACTGAACTTAAGAGATCTGTTTGACATGTTTATGTCTAATGTTTTAATTATTTATGTATTGCACTTTGGTCTTAAAATGATATATTGTATATGGCTTTATGCCGATCAATAAAATGGACTACTACTACAGTAGGTCAACATGCATGACCCCAACATGGCCAGGAGGGCCCAGGAATGCAGAACACACATCATAAGAAACCTTGCAAGTAGCAGCAGGTGTGTATAAACCACACAGAGCACTGTTGCATGTTTGAAAACTGAATTGGGAAAAAAGATCACATGGGGGCAGAGCACAAACAGTGGTAAAAAGTGTATACACAGAAGAGGGTGTAGTACAGGTGTGCTCAGTGCATATGGTGTGGCATGGGGATAGACATTGAGAAACATGGGTGGTACCCACCACACATACCCTCACCACAGGACCCAGGGGGTAGAGAATTGATGTGAATGTCAGGGGGGTGCAGGAGGTGGGGTGCTGGGGCTGCAATGATGCACACAGCATTCAGCATGGGATGTGGTAGTGGGGATGCAAGGTACAGCAGAACAGTGATACAGGAATGAGACATGGAGATGCCTATGCTATGCCTTAAGGTGGTGTGGTGTCCTGGTGGCTAAACTGGGACAGACCACCAGGTAGCCCATGGGATGCAAGACCTATCAGGCAGGCTTCAGCACCAGGGCCTTTAGGTGACATATGTGCCCCCTGTAATATCAGTGAAGTTCTGAGGAAGTGTGGGATATGCTGCATGTGAGGACCATCTGCCATCACCAATCCCAGTGTTTGGGGGTTGTGTCCTGCAACGATGGTAAGGGGGATGCCCATGGTAATGGTGTCACTCTGGACCAGGTGCGGCCCAGCAGAGTAATGGAGGCAGGCAGGTTCAGATTGCACCCTGCTGTATGGGGAATGCCACCAGAAGAGGGTATCATGGGCATGCTGTCAGTGTTGAATCCACTACCCCTTAGCATTGTTGTACACCATGGGGTCCCCCAGGTACTTGGACTGTGCATAGTGAAAAGGCCAGGGCTACAACTCAGCAGCACAGTGTTATGAATCGTGAACGCAACATCAGACACTACCTTGGGGAGGTCCCCGACCAAGTGCTGCAGGGCACTGAGGATGAGCCTCACTGGCCTTTGCACACTGCTCAGCTGTCTGCAGGTCTTCATGCAGGAGGTGGTGAAGGCGGGTCAAGTCATCATTCTTGACCTTCCTGAAATGCATGAGTTTCTGCTGTGTGGCAGCCTGAGACTCCATGGCAGAATGCAGCAGCTGTCTGGTCTGTGACTCATAAACCATGATTGTGGTGGGTGGAGGAGGTAGTGGGGCTGTAGTGACTGAATCTGGCTATATAGGAAGAGTGTGGAACAATCGGGGTGGTGCCAGGCCACCCAGCCCCTCCTGGTGGGCAGACCATCATGGTGCATGCTGACCTGGATATTATGGCCATTACTGAGTTGTGGTGCACAGGTAACCATCATTGAGACATGGCCATACAAGGCTATACTCAGTTCAGGAAGGATAGGGTAGGTAGGAAGGCAGGAGGAGGTGTGATTTTGTATGTAAAGGAGGGCATCAAAGCAATGGAACTGCAGGGAAACCATGGCGGAAAGGAGGGGTTGCAGTTACTTTGTGTCACCCTGGAGACAAGAGCCAGAGCCACTAGTCACACTGAGGTGATCTACAAACCTCCAATACAGGGAGAAAAACTGGGTAAGGCATTTGGGGAAGCCATAAGCACAACTGCAAAAGAAAAGGGGAGGAGCTACTGGTGGAGGATTTTAATGTGCTAGATGTAGATTGGAGTCTTCCAGTCACATCCTTGGCTAGCAGCAGGGACATCCTAGACTTCCTGAAGGGAGCATTCCTCAAATAACTAGTCAGGGAGCTCACTCATGATGGGGCAATATCAAACCCATTGTTCACTAACAGGGAATGTATTGCAGACATCAAGGTGGGAGGTCAGTTGGGGATCAGTGATTATGGTACATTGTGGTTCAGTATAAAGATGGCAGTGAATGCAAGTCCCAGAAGGATGAGGGTCATGGACTTCAGGAGTGCATATTTAAAAAAAAAATGAATGAATGCCTCAGAGATTACTTAGCAGGAGGGAATAGCCAGGGTGGAGTGGAGTAACAGTGATCCAAATTAAGGGATGGAATAGTGAAGGCAACAAACTTCTGCGCAAAAGAAGTGGGCGAAAACAAAAGAAACAAGCATTTGTCAATGCTGAATATTGATTGCTTTGGTCCGTTGAGCTCGCTCACTGCCCCTCTGTCACTCGCTCATTGTGTTTCACCCGGTGCTGCAGGCTGCCCTTTTGTACTGGGCTCCTGTTTCTGTTGCCACCTATTTCTGCCCATAAAGCAATCTGCAGCAGTCCCGACAGAGCTCCATTGAGCTCGCTCACTCCCCCTCTCTCGCTTGCTCATTCCGTTTCTGCCGTTGCTGCAGGCTACCCTTTTGTACTGGGCTCCTGCCTGTGTTGCCACCTTTTTCTGCACACAAAGAAATCTGCAGCAGTCACGGTAGAGCTCTGTTGAGCTTGCTCACCCCCCTCTTTCACTCGCTCGTTCTGTTTCTCCCGCCGCTGCAGGCTGCCCTTTTGTACTGGGCCCCTGTGTGCATTGCTGCCTTTTTCTGCCCACAAAGAAATCCGCAGCAGTCTCAACAGAGCTCCGTTGAGCTCACTCACTCCTCCTCCCTCACTCGCTCATTCTGTGTCTCCCGGTGCTGCAGGCTGCTCTTTTGTGCTGGGCTCCTGCCTAAATTGGTGCCTTTTCCTGCCCACAAAGAAATCCACAGCAGTCCCAAAAGAGCTCAGATGAGCTCACTCACTCCCCCCCTCTCACTCGCTTGACTCTAATCTGTCCCAAACACTGATTCCCAACAGCGACTGCGGTATCCTGTGCTGGAAGCAGGAAAATACATTTTGGCCAGGATATGAAAAATGACAGCTGTACTGTTAATAAGGAGGTGTGAAAAAATGCCAGTGTTGAAAATCTGAAGTGGAAATATTACTAATTTGCAAAGTTACAAGGGTGCATGGAAACTGCACCATGCACGCTCATCATTTTATGGAGTTTCATCACAAAATTTTCAACATAGGCATTTTAGGACCGCTGCTCATAAACAGTGTCACTGTGATTTTCTTAATGCGTACTGAACACTGATTTCCCACAGCGACCATGCTATTCTGCGCTGGAACTGTGAAAACACATTTTAGCCAGGCCATGAAAAATGACAGCTATACTGTTCTTAAGGAGGTGTGTAAAAATGACAATGTTGAAAATCTAGAGTGAAAATATTGCAAATTGGCAAAGTTACGAGCATCCGTAGCAACTGTGCAATGCACGCTCGTAAAACAGTCAGTTTTTGGATTTTTCCACCAAATTTGCAACTTACACTTTTTGAGACCCCACCTCAAGAACACTGGCACTGTCATTTCATTAATCAGTCCCAAAAGGTGATTCAATGCAGTGACCATGAAATCACCTTTTGGGACCGATTAACGCCATACCAGTGGCTGAATTCATGAGGATCTGTCCCAAAAACCCCATGTTGAAAATGTGGTGCCAAAATTCAAAACATGCCTGAGATATGCTTCAAAGTTGAAAAAAACCTGTATATGCCATTATACAGCTTACCGGCATTTCTTCAGTTCGCGGTCGGCTTTGAAGAGTGCAGACATGTTCTCAGTCCACCGAAGATCATCGCGCCAGACTCTGCAGGTAAATATGGGGTGTGAGGGGGTGTTTGGGGAGGCAGGGTGTGCAGAGGGTAGGCACGGGTTGTGGGAGGGGTCAGGGAGACTGTGAGGGACCGTTTTCTTTTTTACATGCTAAAAAAAAATATTGCAAGATTCTTTTTTTTTACAGAGGCATATGGCACACTGGGGTAGGCTCCCAGTGTGCCAACCAAGTGTTTTTTTTTGTGGGGCAGCTGTAGCTGATGGGGGATTGGGCACCCCCTTGGCACAAATCTACTGCTTTTTTGTGGGGGGAGGGGAGACATTATGCTGACGGGGAGTGCAACATGAACTAGGATGGGGACTGTTGCCGACAGGGATTGGGCCCCTGTCGACAAAAACACACTGCAGTGGGGGAGGCACATGCTGCTGAGGGGGATTGGGCACCCCCTCGGCAGTGGGGACTAATTAATATTGTTTGTGAACAAGGCGGAAAACCACTGCCATGTTCACAAACAATATTACAGTAGCAACGCTCCGCCCAGCAATGGCGGGTCACTCCCTCATTGCAGCGCAATGGATGATGTTGCAATGACGAGGTGGGCCCTGATTACAGCAGCTGAAACGTTGCAAGGTGGTGGCATGCTGGCTGAACTAGTGTCAGCAGCAGCATGCCACCCCATTGCCGAAAGCGGGCCAAGCCTTTAAAGGCTGTGGGGGCACTGGTCACAACTCTGCGGCACCTCCACAAGCTGCTTCTGGCAAGCTGCTGCAATATGTTTCTTGCGCATGCATGCAATCAACATAAAAAGAGATCACAATGGTTAGCACAGAAACTGGCTGAAAAAGTTAATGCTAAAAGGATATCATTCAAAAACATCAAAGAGAAGCAGCGGAAAGAGGATATAGAAGTGTACTAGAAAAGGCAGAGGAAAGAAGGGAAAGAGGTGAGAAGCACAAGGCACAGACCAAGAAACAGATAGTTAAAGGAGTAACTAAAGGGACCAGGATCTTTTTTAGGTGCAGAAATGAGAAAAGAATGACAAGAGAAGGGATTGTGAGATTCAAAATGGCAGGGGGTCTGATCAGAATAGGATCAGTATAAGCAGGTATCTAGAACAAATATTTTTGTTATGTCTTCACATTGGAAGGGGAAGGAGATGGACCACATAAAGGCAACAGGAACACTGGGGGGCAGGGAGAGGTAGAAACAAGTCTAATTACAGAGGAGAGAGAGTCCTGAAAGGACTTATAGATCTGCAAGTGAACAAAGCTGTGGGGCCAAATGGGGTACACCCAAGTATGTTGAGAGAACTCGGGAAAGTACTAACTACACCTCTGCCAGACCTATTCAACAACTCACTGGAAACAGCAGTGGTTCCAGAAGACAGAAGGAGGGTATATGTAGTCTCCTTTGCCAGCAGCTCCCTTGGAATCCTTCACCTCCTCCAACGTACCACCCACCAGTTCCTCCACAATCATGCTATTCCCCCCATCCCCTCTCTCTCCTCACTGGTCCTAGACCTCTGCTTACCACACCCTCCTAACTTCCCTCCCTACGTGACAGTCACTGTGACAATTTCTCAGATAGTCTCTCCCCTCTGACCCTTTATTGATGAGGCCCCTTGAGCCGAAGTACCTCTTCATCCTGCACACATATCTGTTCACTCCCCTGACGCTCTATTGATGAGGCCCTGAGCTGAAGTATCTATCACCCCACGCACATACCGGTTTTTTTCACCCTGTCCATTCCTTGAAATATTGGCATAATTTGTACATTGCCTACATTGTTGTTATTCTTTCTATTATTCTGTAGTTCTATAATGTATAGCATTGTATGTCTAGTCTTTGAATTACCTGTTTACCTGTAAAACCAACTGTCACTGTTATTGTTTTACCTGATGTGGAACCTATTGTAATGACCTTGTTCTCAAAGGTGTTACTCCGATATCACAATAAATAAAATAAATAAATGTCGTAGCAGGGAACAGGTCAGCAACTATAGCCAGTCAGTCTGACATCATTGGTGGGGAAACTAATGGAGTTACTGTACAAGGAATATATTGTAGAGTATTTTGAATTCAGCAGGTTGCAAGACCTGAGACAGCATGGATTCACAGGGGCAGATCACGTCTGAAGAACCTGATTGTTTCTTTTAACTGGTTGACCAGGAAAATAGATCAGAGTGGGATGGTGGAAATGGCCTACTTAGACTTCAGCAAGACCTTTGACACTGTACCACATAGAAGGCTCATTAGGAAACTGGACAGTTTGGGGTGGGTCATAAGGTGGTAAATGGAATATGAAATTGGTTGATGGATAGGAGATTGAGAGTGGTGGTCAATGGAATTCACTTGAGGGACAGAAGGGTGAGCAGCAGGGCAAGGGCTCAGTAATGGGTCCAGTCCTTTTTAATGTCATTGTAAGTGACACTGCAGAAGAACGGGAAGGAAAGAAATGCCTCTTTGCAGATGACACCAAAATCTACAATGGGGTGGCACCATAAAGGGGATAGAGAGAATGCATTGAGACCTGGAACAACTATAGGAGTGGTCAAGAGTATGACAACTGGGTTTCAATGTGAAAAAAATGAAAAAGTATGCACCTAGGGCACAGAAAACCAAAAATAGATTATAATATGGAGGGAGAGGTACTGATGCTTACCAAACAGAAAAGAGAGCTCTGGGAGTAATCATATCTGATGATCGCAAGGTGGCAAAGCAGGTGACAAGGCAGTAAGTAGGACAGGTAGGATGCTGTGGTACATAGGGAAAGGTATCACCAGCAAAAGGAGGGAGATGTTGTAGCCACTGTGTAAATTGTTGGTGAGACCCCACCTGGAGCACTGCCACTGTGTTCTGTTCTGGACTCCACATCTTAAGAAGAACAGGGTGGAAGCTGTTCGGAGGGGGGGCAAATAAAAGGTGCAAGGGCTGCATCAGAAACCATATGATGAGAGACTAAGGGATTTCAATATGTACCTCTGGAAGAGAGGAGGAAAGGGGGGATATAATAGAGACCAATAAATTCCTCATGGGGTTTGAACAAGGTACAAGAGGGGAATATTTGTCATAGGACAAGATGCACAAGAACAAGAGGACATGTAATGAAGCTGGAAAGTGGAAACTTTAGGAGGGATGTGAGGAAGCACTTCTTCACTGGAAGAGTGGTGGGTGCCTGGAACGGTCTTCTAGTGGAGGTAGTGGGGATGAAAACACTGTGGACTTCAAGCATGCATGAGATAGGCACAAGAGAATCTTAGTTGGGAAACGGGAGGGGAGGTAGTCGGAGATAAGGTAGGGTCTGCGGTGAAAGCATAGGCAGGGAAAAAACAGGCAGACTGGGTGGGATAAGTGGTCTTATCTGCCAACAAATTCTATGCTTCTGTTTTGCAGTGAGGGAAACTGGAGCATGCATAGATTGAAGAACTGGCTGTATGTTGGTCTCTGATGTCTTACTAGCATACTGGGAAATAGTGAGAAAGTAATCCAGCTGACAGCAGGTACCATATCTTTGAGGTCTGTAAGAACAATTGTGGTATGTAGGATAGGTTGTTCTGTAGGGATCTGAAAGTGTTGTAGTGCCACCCTTGCTTATATGTGGGAGGGTTCCTCTTCTCTTTCAGTGAGCTACAGTAACTAGAAGGGGTCACCCACGAGAATGACCCCCCCCCCCCCATCTCTGGGCTGGCACAAAATCTGCCATGGCCTGGCCTAGGGATAGGGAAAAATTTGGATCACCACTATTAGGAGCATAAATATCAATAATGCCCAAGGACTGCATTTGGACTCTACACTTAGGCATAACCCACCTTCTCTCTTTTTCCTCAGTCAATTGGACTGTTACTGGCAGACAGTGTTTATTAACTAATACTGAAACACCTCTTTACTTGGAGAAGGAGCTTGAGAATTCAGCTCAGTACCAGCCCTTACCAGTTTTGCTGCCTCAGTCCTGAAGGAGATCTGTGTCATATTTAGATAACCTCAGGTGAGTGAGGATTTTCCTTCTCTTACAAGATCGTTTGATTGCATGGCCACGTAGACAGTGGGATTGGTAGTACTGGAAATATGCAAACACCACACCTGCCTCTTAAGCTCTGCTAGCGAGGAGTGTTAGGACCTTACTACAGGAAGAAGAGAGGTAGTGATTTCAAAGAAATGGAGGGTATGCAAAACTGAAAATAATCAGAAAGTTAAAAAGTGGAAGGTTATCTATGGGTGCACTTTTAAAATGAGAAGAATGTGATACAGCACTGCCATCTTGTGGCTACTTCACAGGCACTTTACATGCAGTGCAGAACCACAGTAGAAACAGGGCTCCTGGACAAGGGGTGGATTTTCTGATGGGAGGACTAGCCTCCACCTGACTACTCCCCTGATACCCATGCAAACTGCACCATCTACTAACTTCTTAACCAGTTGTCAGAGATACTCAACCACATACTGTATTGTAACCCCCCTCCATGCCCCCATCTAGGGGCATACATTTTCTTTCGCAGATGTTCCAGGGCAATAGAGAAGGCATACTCTCAAGCACTAACATTGAGACACATGCACTTCCAGTTAAGGCATGGAAATAATATCCTACCTGTCAGGTGTCTTCAATATTCGTGCACTTTACCGTCTCCCTCAGTATTTGATTTTCTCCTCCCTGAAGGCTGCACATCAGGCCATGACCTCCACTCTGTACCTCTGCTGTCTCAGGAGCCCTTACGGTCCTGCCCAGGCCAGATGAATACAGCAATTGAAATGTAACTCATGAAAAATTAACTAAACAGAACATAAAGGGGAAAAGAAGGATTTTGTTACATTTACTTTCCCCTATCAGTTTAAATAATGCACATGACCACTATTTTCTCTCCAAACTGGCTTTTATTCTGCACCTGTACTGCAAATGATTTCCAGCAATACAGGGTTCGCATACTTCATTTTAAACAGACAAAGCTATTTAACTTTTTTTACAAACACTGGATGGACATTCTAAGGCAGCAGAAATGATGGATACAAGGCAGTCACAAGCAAGGATATCTCTCTCTCCCTCTCTCTCTCTCTCTCTCTCATGCTTTACCCAAGACATACTTGAACTCAGATCATTGCAATATCCTGGCTTTTTTGGCCCTGGTAATACAACACTTGGGTTTTCCTTCCTACCCTGGGTCTCTCACTTTCTCACTGACACTAGTCATCTTCCCAAACTCTGGGGCTAGAGAGTGAGCTGCCTCCTCCACCTGGACCCCTGGGCACTGGTGCAAGCCACACAGCTTCCAGGAAGTTATCTGACAACCCAGGCCCCCGATCCTCTCCAATGGTTGGCACTGTATTTGGTGCTAATTCAACACCTGCCTCCTCTACTCGTCTCTGCCACAGCTCCTGCCTTCTCATGGGTGGCCCAAATTACTCTGGATTCTGCTGGTTATCTTCTTCAGAGGTCCCTGCCAGGCCCGCATCCCCCTTTTCACCACCTGGGTTTGAGTTACACTCCAGCATAGGGCAGCACTCCAAGGTATGCCTAACGGCATGGGACTGGCCTGGCTTTCAATGTACTGGTACCCCATGGCCTGACCCTCCAAAGCAGGCCCCATAAAATTGGGTGAAAGGCCCCCCAGCTCCCTCTACAACTCCAGGCACTCTGCCACACTGGGTACGAGAGGAGCCACTGCCACCGGCTCCCGTCTTGGGAGGGCCCTGCCACTGTCCTTCCAGCCCTGACAGCCTGGGGGTACACCTGCTAGGGGTCTCTAAGGGCTCCTACAATTTTCTGGCCTATAAAGCCACCTACTGTCCCTACCTACAATGATGCAGGACCTGGCTACCTGCTTCCCCCATGGAGCTCCATTTCCCCAACTCCTCATCAACCACAACGCATGAAAAAGCCGTCCTAACTCTACTTTTTTGGGGGGGTTCCCCACTGGCCCTCATGGACCGCTGAGCTCCCTTACTTGCCCACCTCATCTACTCCTAACTCTACGCTTCCAGCCTCCCCCCTCCAGCCCCAGACCTAATGCTCGGGCTGGAAAAGGCCCCGATACTTCCTGTCTGCTCCCTTATATACTCTATAAAACCTACTCTCTGCTGCCACCTTGAGGCATCCAGCAGCAGCAAAATCCCCCAGAGCACTAACACATTCCCTAGCTCAGGGTGGGGAAGGGGTAGAAAGCGGAAAGGGATGCCTAAATGGGAACTTAAGCCCTCTTTAGAGAGGGAGCTTACTGTATGAAAACTGATTTGCTATAGTTATATTTAAAACCTATTTGAGAGACTGCGAACATTACACTGCCACTCTAACTAACAAAATAACTGAACTACTTTGCTTGAGGAATCCAAAGCCCCATAGCATGTTCTTGGGGAATTGCTAGATTACTATTGCTAAGTTACCAGCATGAGCTGTTATAGTATAGGTGTAGTATGCTAAAGTTAGGGGCACTGCAAGGGACCTGGATCTCTCTCTCCGATGTGGAGATTTTCTTTTTTTGCTAGGTCCTCCCATTCCACCCCTTCCATCGCCTGCAGTCCCACTGAACCCTCCCAGTTCCTCTGTCCATTTTCACACCATCTGGTGCAGGAAAAAGGGGGTTGGGGGTAGAAGACCTCCACCATGGGGCTTGTGTGGCCCAATCTCCTGGCCAGATGCCAGGACCTCTCCTGCCCTACAAAAGAGCCAGGAAGTGGCTGTAGAGAGCAGTCGGAGGCATAGTAAGGAGGGCAGAGGATGCGGGGAGCACAGACAAGAAGAAGGTATCTGTATGGTGTCTGTAGCTCTCTTGGTGTCGCTCCTCCCCCAGCTCTGGTCCAGGACGGGGTGGCAGCAGCAGCAGGATCGGTTGGGTGGAGTGTAGCTCCCTGACGTGACCTGTTTTCCCATGGAAGAGCCCCAATTGGCGAGGGGGAAGGAAACAGAAGACAGACCAAGTTATGCTGCCAAAAACTAGGTCCGGGCAGAAAACATGGCCCCAACCCGTAGTTCCGCCCAAGTAGCCACAGCACTGTGAAGAAGAAGCCGGGTGAGAGTGTGGCTCTCCAGCCAGGTTACCTGCCTTTCCCCAGCAGCACTGGAATCCTGGGCCATGGTGGTGAGGGCAAGTGCCCTGTCTTTTTGCATACTCGTGCCGCAGGTGCCAGGAGTGAGGAGGGCAAAGGCAAGAAAAGTAAAAGGGGAAGAGTACCCAAATAAAATACTTAGAGGGCCAGCACCCTAGTACAGCCCTAGCCAGGAGAAGGGAGAGGTGTAGTGGGCTCCCTGGTTGAGCTACCAGCCCTGAGGGGAAGGGAAATTAACAGGCAGTGGGCCAAGTGCCCAGAGGGGAGGGGGGAAGGACCCAGTGCTGGCCAAAGGTAACAGAGCTATTGTAGTTGTTTTGTTACCCTTTTTTTTGTTATAGCCGAATGGGGAACCAGAAGGCAGGCTGGGACAATAGTCATTGGCCCCTAGCTAGATAAAGAGAGAGGAGTGCCATGATTGTAGAAGCCCCAGGGGAAGAAAGGGACAAAAAAGGGAAAGGACCAGACCCGGGGCACAGTGGGTTTAGGGCTCTTGGGGTCTGTGTGGGTGCCATTCTGCACCAAGGGGCAGGAACAGAAACAGAGGCCTTTGGTTGGCTGCTGAGAGGAAGGGGCTATCTGTGATGGACCAGAAACCAGGCCCAGAAGTTCCAGAGACCCAGGCATGGGGTGGGTAGTAATATTGTTGGGACAGGGGTGTGGCTGCAAAAATAGGCAGAGCAAAAATGTCCTTAAAGGTATAGTACAGCTTGGGGAGGGGAAATGGGCCTATGGCCTCAGTTGCCCAGCACCCCAATCGAATTGTGCTGTTTCCTGCCTAGCGCCCCCTAAAGAATGTATTTTCTTTAAAAACTGAACTGTGTGTTTAAAAATCTGAACTGTTTTCTTGCTGCTGAACTCTTATCAAATTGCGCTCTGGTGTACCTGACATCCAGCTTCACCATTGTTGTCCAGACCAACTTCACCAGAGCCTGATGCTGACCCAGGAAGGTACCTAGCCTATCCGCCATCTGCAACAGAACTACCTCCAGTGATGACAGATGGTTCTGACGTTCCTCCACGGAGTGTTCCCACATCAGTCCTGTGACGATAAGTGGTAGAGATCCACTAGTGAGGTATGCAGTAGTAAGTCAGCTTAGGAGCTGCAACAGCTCAAGCTTGAGGGACCACAGTTAATGTTGGGCATGCCCTTTTTTTATTTCGCCAGCCGGCCATAAGTGTGCGCATGCCCACGTTGCTCCGCAGAGGCAGCCAGAAGATCGTTCCATCAGCAGCCATCTTGTTAGAAAGTAATCTGGGGCTAGGGGCCTGCCAGTGGTCATTGTAACAGATCGTATAGAGAACCACCTGCCAACCAGAAGTCTTCAGCTTTTTGCCCAGAGCCACAGAGGATCACCATGTTCTTCATTGACCAGTTAGCAGTGTTCCTCATTGTGCTCTGTTCTGTCAGGGATGCCCTGTTATGGCCTGTTTACAAAAGTGCTTTGTGGGGTCAATGCCCACCTGCTGATCAACCGACACAGAGGAAAGCCCACATTTGGTTTGTCAGCTGTTTTATCATCTCGGGCCAAGTGCAGGCAAGACTTGGACTAAAAGAGGTTAAACCCTTGTTTTTGGTTCAGTCAATTTTGGGTCCCAATTGCATTGTGTTGTTGTTTATTTTTTTTTATCTTGTAGCATTGCTGAAAACAGTTATCTTGTCTTTATTGTCCCAGGTAAATAAACCTCATGCATCTTGGTCACTGAGCTTCCTGCCTCTCCTTCCAGATTCATCTGGCCTGTCCTATAATTGTTTAGGGAACCTTTTGGCCTGCCACAACTTGGCGCAGCGAACAGGTTATGAAACATCAAGAAGTCCAAAGCTTGAAGCTACCCACACAAAGATACCTGCATGAGAAAATATAAAGTGGGATCCCCACTGTGCTGTTCAAGAGGAGCTGGCCGTGTGGCATGCCAAGTGCGGGAGTTGGTGGCACTCATTGCAGAAATGAGGCAAGGTGCCCAGCCACAGATTGGACTGCGTCCATGCCAGCCCGTAAGAAAAAGAAGAAGCTGAGGGCAAAAATGCATGGATTGATTGGTGGAGCAGGGCAGGACCATTCCTCCCAGGCAAAGAAACCATGAGGCCTGTTCACCAATCGTATGAGCAGAGTGACCCCAGGATCAACTAAATCAAAAGAGACCAGCACCAGGTGTATGAGAACACTAGGAGTGAGATGGACAAAATCACGCAACACAACCGAGTCATCATGGGCCCTTCAAGAGGTCCATCCAGAGTTCTGATGCCCAAGTGGAGGAGCCTGTATACATGGTGAGTGCTGTCGCCTGTGAGGTGCGTCAGCAGGTTCCAGAGTGGAATGCCCAAAGGGAGGCCTGCTACCAGGAGCTTATACAGCGGGTTGTACAATACGCCAAGCAGAACACAGAGCTGTGAAAAGAATGTGATGACCTCAAGAAGAGCCTCTGACAGTGGGATCAGTAAATTAAAGAACAGGCCGAGCAAGCCCTCCACCAAAAAGAGGCAGTTGCCAGGTGCACCACAGTTATCCAAAGTTACTATGTTATGACTGAAAAACTGAGCTGGGTGCTGCTCGTCGAGACACATAAGAAGGAGGAGCTCAGCTGACACTTAGAAGGCTGCAGGCATCCTTACAAAAAGAGTAGTGCACCCAGCTAACCACTGCCTGCTGTCAGAAATTGCCAGGCCCCAAGGGGGCTCAACACCACAATAATGCTAAATAAGCCAACCAGCCAGTATCCGAGTGCAGAGGCACCTGATGTTTGCCCAGCACCAAAGACCAAACTAAGCCAAGAATCAGATCCATTTCAGGCCACTGTAACCAATATCAGTGGGCAGCACTTGCAAGCTGTGCCCCCCCCATCCACATGTCAGTCCTGGCAGTAGAACCGCACCACTGAAAGGAAGAAGAGACACCTCTTCAAGCAGAGCCTTAGTCACTGGTCAGTCAAAGAGTGTATAGATCGGGAAGACAAGGAAGAGTCAGATGACACCTATGATCAAGAAACACTCATACCCATAGGGGAGTGAGTGCTGGTGAGATCCAGGAATGATAAGTCATCTTCAAGGTGGGAACCAAACCCTTATGTCATCGTGGACAAACCTTTCCCCAGAATGCATAGCTACCAACTCCAAGACTTGAACGGAACGCAAAAACTAGTACACTGAATGCATCTAAAATCCTGCCCAGTCCCTGTCATGATAGATGGACGGGTCAACAAGGTGAGGCAGGAACCACTCCCAAAAGACACCTTAAGGCGGTCCATCCCTTTTCTTGGTTCATTGTGGCAGTAGGTTAAAAATGTTAATCAACCAGTTAGGAACCAATGTATTTAAACAGACTAGGTAAATAGGTTACAGTACTAAAATGTTGTTTGTGTTTTAAAACTCAAAATGATAACTGACCCCCATACATGGGAACATGTATGTTTGGTGGGCGGTGAATTGTAGTACGCTGAAGTTAGGGGCAGTGTAAGGGACCGGGAGCTCTCTCCCCAATGTGGAGACTTTCTTTTTTTTTTGCTATGTCCCCCTATTCTACCCCTCCCCTTGTCTGCAGTCCCACCAACCCTTCCCAGTCCCTTTGCCCATTTTTGCACCACCTGGAACAGGGAACGAGGAGTCTGGGCAGAAGACCCTCCCTGTGAGGCTTGTGTAGCCCAATTTTCTGTCCAGATGCTAGGACTTCCCCTGCCCTACAAAAGGGCAGGGGTGTGGCTATAGGGAGCAGTTGGTTGAATAGTAAGGAGAATGGAGGATGCAGCATCACTCCCCTCCAGCTGTGGTCCGGGATGTGGTTGCAGCAGTGACAGCAGCAGGGTTGGTGTGGTGGAGTGCAGCTCCCCGACATGACGTATTTTCCCAGGGAAGGGCTCCGATCAGTGAGGTGGTAAGGAAACAGAAGATGGACCAAGTTGTGCTGCCAAAAACTAGGTTCGGGCTAGAAATGCGTCCCCAACCTGTAGTTTTGCCCAAGTAGTCACAGCATCGTGAGGAAGGAATCGGGTGGAAGTGTGGCTCCAGGCCAGATTACCTGCTTTTCTCCAGCTGCACTGGAGTTCTGGGCCATGGCGGTGAGTGGGTAAGTGCCCTATCATTTTGCATACTCGTGCTACGGGCACCAGAAGTGGGGAGGGGAAAGGAAAGGAAAGAAAAGTAAAAGGGGCAGAGTGCCTAAATGAAATACTTAGAGGGCCAGCACACAGTACAGCCCTAGCCAGGAGAAGGGGGGGGGTGTAGTGGGCTCCCTGGGTGAGCCACAAGCCCTGAGGGGAAGGGAAATTAACAGACAATGGGCCAAGTGCCCAGAGGGGAGGAGGGAAAGACCCGGGTTGGCCAAAGGAAACAGTGCTATTGTAGTTGTTACCCTATTTATTTGTTATAGTCAAATGGGGAACCAGAATGCAGGCTGGGCCAATAGTAGCTGGGCCCTAGCTAGATAAAGAGAGAGGGGTGCCATGATTGTAAAAGCCCCAGGGGAAGAAAGGGAAAAAAGGGAAAGGACCAGACCAGGGGCACAATGGAGTTAGGGCCCTTGGGGTCTAGGTGGGTACCAATCTGCAACAAGGGGTAGGAACAGAAACAGAGGCCCTTGGTCGGCTGCCAGAAGGGATGAGCTAGCTGTCAGGATCCAGAAAGCAGGCCCAGGAGTTCCAGAGACCCAGGCAAAGGGGTAGGTAGTAATATTGATGGGACAGGGGTGTGGCTGCAAAAACAACCAGAGCAAAAATGTCCTTAAAGATGCAGCACTAGCTTGGGGAAGGGAAATGGTCCTATGGCCTCAGTGGCCCAGCACTCCAACTGAACTGTGCTGTTGCCTGCCTAGCACTCCCTAGAGACTGCATTTTCTGCAAAAATTGAACTGTCCGTTTAAAAATCGGATCTGTTTGCTTGCTACTGAACTGTTATCAAATTGCGCTCTGATGTACCTGACGTCTACCGTCACTGTTGTTGTCTGGACCAGCTTCGCCAGAGCCTGATGCTGATTCAGGGGGATCCCCGGCCCATCTGCCATCTGCAGCAGAACCACCTTCAGTGATGACGGATGCTTCTGAAATTCCTCCACAAATGTTCCCACATCAGTTCTGTGACAGTGAGTGGTAGAGAGCTGCTAGTGAGGTATCCAGTAGTATGTCAGCTTAAGATCTGCCCCGGCTCAAGCTTGAGGGACCATGGTTAACATCACGCATGCCCTTTTATTATTTTGCTGTCCATCTGTAAGTGTGCGCGTGCCTGTGTCACTCCGCAGAGGCAGACCGAAGATTGTTCCATCAGCAGCCATCTTGTTAAAAAGTCATCTGGGGCTGGGGACCTGCCAGCAGTCATTGCAGTGTATCGTATAGAGAACCACCTGCTAACCAGAAGTCTTCAGCTTCTTGCCTGGAGCCACA
Organism: Neoceratodus forsteri; assembly: GCA_016271365.2. Taxonomy (NCBI): domain Eukaryota; kingdom Metazoa; phylum Chordata; order Ceratodontiformes; family Ceratodontidae; genus Neoceratodus; species Neoceratodus forsteri. The sequence continues at coordinate 105,970,450 of CM057458.1, forward strand.
GAGGATCATCAAGTTCTTCACTGACCAGCTAGCAGTGTTCCTCGTTGTGCCTTGTTCCATCAGGAGATACCCCATTATGGCCTGTTTACAAAAGCGCTTAATGTGATCAATGCCCACCTGCTGATCAGCTGACGCAGAGGAAAGCCCAAGCTTGGTTTGTCAGTTGTTTCATCATTTCAGTCTAGTGCACACAAAACTTGGACAAAAAGCGGTTAACCCCCTGTTCTTGGTTCGACCAACTGTGGGTCCCAATCGCATTGTGTTGTAGTTTTTTTTTTTATTATCTTGTAGCATTGCAGAAAACAGTTATGTTGTCTTTATTATCCCTGGTAAATAAACCTCTTGCATCTTGGTCACTGAGTAAGCTTTCTGCCTCTCCTTCCAGGATTGTCTGGCATGTCCTATAATTGTTTAGGGAACCTTTTGGCCTGCCACATAGGATGTGCTGGTTTTTAGAGTTATACTGTAATGAAATGCTAAGCTGTACATTCTCTGCATAGCTTGAGTGAGTTGTTGCAAGTATGTACAGTGTAGAGGCAAACATATAAGCATTAAGTCTCGAGAAAGGAGGCTTCTTCTAGGGAATTAATTCATAGTTGGGGGGGTTGGTCCATATGGCTGAAGGCCATTACAAAGACATATATAGATACTATGGCTGAGCAGGGACCAAATATTAATTTCCGAATACCATGAATATCAGGGCTTCTGAATATTCAGAAGCCCATCCCGAATAGTGGACTATTCCGGAGGTATTCGTATTCGGCATTCACTCAGCTGCACAGCCCTTAAAAAAAACTCAAATCTCCTCCCCAGACCCTTAAAAACAGTACTGTCTCCTCCACCCTCCAGCAGCCAGCATATACCATCCTTCTACCCACCCAGCTCCTGCAATTTATTTATTTTTCTCCAGAAAATGTTTTTAAGGGGACCGACACAACTCCCCTGCCTCCACAGCCGGCCCCCATCTTGTGTTTTAAAGTAAAGTGAAATACTACTCTCCTATGCCACCAGCAGAGCCAGGACCTGCAATTTATTTTTGTTCTGCAGAAAAAATGTTTTAAAGAGGACCGTGACAATCCGCCCGTCTCCCCAGCTGGCTCCCATCTTACGAAGATGGCAGCATCATGAAAAAAACAGAAATCCCCATCAGAAACAACATGTTGTGCCACCAGACAGTGCCCCTACCAGTACTCTGTCCCCCCACCCAGCAAACAAGTCTCCTTATTAGGAGGAGATAGCAATTGTCTCTTGTCCAGCACAACCCTCCCTCCTCCACTGCCGACTCCGAGCGCCTGGCTTCTATGAATGAGATTGCGCACTTGTTGCTATAGTGAAGCTGAGCTAGCAGATCACATCGTCTGCTGGCTTGGCTTTACTATTGCAACAAGCAGCGTGATTTCATTCATAGAAAGCACCCGAAGTCGGCAGTGGAGGAGGGAGGTATTGTGCTGGACCAGTGGCAGGCATTTGCTATCTCCTAATAAGGAGATTTGGGTGCTGGTGGGGGGGAAGGTATTAATAGGGGAACTGTCTGGTGGCATGGCTTGTTCCTGATGGGGGTGGGGAATTTCTCTTGCTCTTTTGTTTCATGATGCTGTCACTTTTCACTTTACTTTAGCCCATAAGATGGGTGCCAGCCAAGGAGGCAGGTGGGTTGTGCTGGTCCTCTTTAAAACATTTTTGCTGCAGAAAAAAAAAATGCAGGTCCTGACACTGCTGGTGGGGTAGGAGGGTGGAATTTCACTTTACTCTAGAACATAAAATAGGGGCCTGCTGTGGAGGTGGGGGGGTTGTGTAGATCCACTTATAACTTTTTTCTGGAGAAAAATAAATAAATTTTCAGTGCTGGGTAGCTACGATGATGGGATATGCTGGCAGCTACATGGTGAGTGGGGAGACACTACTGTTTTTAAGGGTGCTGGGGTTGACGTTTATCTTTTTTTATTCAGGGCTGTGCCAAATATGAACAATCAGCTGAATAATTAATATTTGGCAACCAAATACTGGATATTCGGCTGAATATTCGAAAAAAGGTATTCGCAAAGCCCTAATAGATACATAGACAATGATGGCAGAACATGGCCTGTTGGCCAATTCAGTCTGCCCACCCTACCTACTACTGTGCACTAGCCCTAGTTCTAAATCCCCTGGAGTTTAAGTGAGTTCTCTCTCATCCCTGTACCTGAACTCAAGGAGAAATGTTCTTTGACGCCCATCCTGGTTATCGCATAGAGGTGCATATACATTTCAATCATGATATCCCTTTCCCTCCTTGTCTTAAGGGTGTACATGTTCCAGTCCTGCAGTCTGTCCTTCTATGTCTTGCCCCATAGTCCATGGACCATCTTGGTTGCCCTGCACAGTACTGCTTCTAACTTTTCGCAGTCTCTCCTCAAATGTGGACTCCAATACTTTGTGCAGTATTCCAGGTGTGGTCGCACCAGTGACCTGTACAGTGGGAGGATCACCTCCTGACTTTTATTGCTTATCCCCCTCCCTATGCAATCCAGCATCCTGTTTTCCTTGCCCACAGCTCTATAATAATGTGCTGTTATTTATTGGCTCTCTGCTATCACAAATCCTAGGTCATTTTCCTCGGCGGTGCTTTCCAGACATTGAGGGCAATAAGCTGTAGTTCTGTAGTGCCCCTCAGGCACCCTACAATAGTTGCAATCTCCCCCTATGTCTTCAAGGGGGGAGGTGCTGATAAGAGGCAGGAAACTTCAAGCCTCCCCCCACAAAACATGGCAGGTAGTAAGGTAAACACCAAGGTACAGAGCTCAACAGAGGGCAGGACAGGGGTAAATGGAAAAATAGACAAGGGCAATAAGTGCAGAGATGGGGAAAAAAGGATAAAGCCAACATTAAAGGAAGGCAATGAGTACCAATGCCCATAGTCTTGGAAACAAGCTTCCTGAGCTAGTAGCTCTGATGGAAGATGAACAATTGGATATTGTGGCAGTCACAGAAACATGGTACATGGATAACCATGACAAACATACTGGGGTACATAGTCTACAGAAGGGACAGGGAGGGTAAAAGAGGAGGTGGAGTAGCTCTATACATAAGGGAAGGGATGAAAGCTACAGAACTAAAAAGTAAAGAGGGAGGACAAGAGGCACTCTGGGTCACCTTGGAGACAAGGAATGGCATCACAATCTGCACAGGGGTTGTATACAGACCCCCGTCTCAAGGGGAGGAAATGGACAAGAAAATGATAGAGGGCATTTTCAAAATGGCTGAAAAAGGGGAGATACTGTTGATGGGGGACCTGAATATGCCAGATGTCAACTGGATGACATGTACTGCAGCCACATCCAAGAGCAGGGTCATTCTCTATGCCCTGAAGGGGGTAGGCCTTGGACAGCTAGTGTTGGAACCCACTCGGAAGGGAGCAATACTAGACCTGGTACTCTCAAATGGAGAGAGGATCACACATTTAGAATTCAGTAGGCATCTGGGAACAAGTGACCACTGCACAGTGTGCTTCATAATAAGCACAACCATGGAGACAAGCCAAACAAAAACAAGGATACTGGACTTCAGAAGGGCTGACTTTGGCAACATGGGTGAATACCTGAGGAATGCACTAGCAAATGGCCAAAAAGGAGGGGTGAAAGAACAATGGAGAAAAATCAAAACTGCCATCATAGAGGCAACAAGCATTTGTGTGAAACAAATAAAGAAAACAAAACGGAGTAAAAAACCACTGTGGTTCTCAAAAGAAGTGGCAGGGAAGGTTAAGGAGAAAAAGGCTGCATTCAAAAAGTATAAGGAATCACAGAAGGAACATGACATGGAACTGTATCAATTAAAGCAGAAAGAAGTGGGGAAGGCAGTCAGAATAGCAAAGGCCCAAACCAAGGAAAAAATAGCCTGCTCAGTTAAGAAGGGGGATAAAGCCTTTTATAGGTACATTAGGGAGCATAGAAAGGTTAAGGGAGGAATAGTGAAGATTAATAAAGGAGATGGGAGGTGGGCAGAGGGAGACAATGAAAAGGCAGAGATACTGAATGAATACTTTTGCTTAGTATTCACTAAAGAAGATGAGGAGGAGTTACCTAAACCAGACAATAGAAGCACTCTGGGTAGGGGGGTTGACACCAGTCCATATACAGAACAAAGAGTCCTGAAAGAACTCCTAAAACTCAAGGTAGACAAAGCAATGGGGCTTGACAGGATTCATCCCAGAATCCTAAAAGAACTAAGGGAGGACCTAGTGACATCACTGACCACACTTTTTAACAAATCATGGGAGGATTGGGTGGTACCTGAGGACTGGAGGAGGGCATATGTGATTCTTCTTCATAAAAGTGGGAGCAAGGCAGAAGCAGGAAACTACAGACCTGTAAGTTTGACCTCAGTGGTAGGGAACACGATGGAATCACTTCTGAAAGAAAGAAATGTTGAGTACCTAGAGGCCAGCGGGGCACAGGACCCAAAGCAGCATGGATTTATAGCAGGAAGGTCATGTCAGATGAATCTAATTGATTTCTTTGAGTGACCAAAGTAATAGGCCAGGGAGGGGCTGTGGATATGGCCTACCTAGACTTTAGCAAGGCATTTGACACAGTCCTGCACAAAAGACTAATAATCAAGTTAGCCAGCCTGAGAGTGGGTTCCAGGGTGGTAACCTGGGTAGCAAACTGGCTGCACAACAGGACACAGAAGGTAATAGTGAATGGAACACATTCTGAAGAAAGGGGAGTTACTAGTGGAGTACCTCAGGGCTCAGTACTGGGTGCAGTCCTCTTTAACATCTTCATAGGTGACATTGCAGAGGGTCTGGAGGGAAAGGTATGCCTCTTTGCAGATGATACAAAGATCTGTAACAGAGCTGATACACAATGGGGGATAGAAGGATGAAAAAGGACTTGGCAAGGTTGAAGGAAATGTCAGACATATGGCAATTTAGATTCAATGCAAATAAGTGCAAAGTAATGCACCTGGGAAACAAAAACCCAGGAGAAGAGTACACAATTACAGGGGAGGTACTAACAACAACAAAAATGAAAATGGAAAGGGACTTGAGGGTAGTCATATCAGATGACCTAAAGGTGGGTAAGCAATGTGAGAAGTCAATAAGGAGAGCCGGGGGATACTGGGATGCATAGGAAGGGGCATCACAAGTAGAGAAAGTGAAGTGGTTATCCCGCTGTACAGACAGTTGGTGAGACTCCATCTGGAATACTGTGAGCAGTTTTGAGACCCCATCTACAGAAGGACATAGACAGGATGGAAGTAGGCCAGAGGAGGGCAACTAAAATGGTGCAGGGTCTGCATCAGAAACCATATGAAAAGAGACTGAGAGAGCTTAATATGTATACCCTTGATGAAATGAGGGACAGGGGGGACATGATAGAAACGTTCAAGTAACTTAAGGGAATCAACAAAGTCCAGGAGGGTAGCATCTTTCAGAAAAAGAGATGTGTAAGAACAAGGGGGCGCAATTTAAAGATAGAGGGGGTATGGCACAGGGGTAATGTGCAGAAATGTTTTTTCATGGACAGAGTGGTGGATGCATGGAGCTGCATTCCTGGGGAGGTTGTTGGGTCTAAAACAGTGGGGGAATTCAAACATGCATAGGATAGGCATAAGGCAATTGTAATGGGGAAGTAGGAAGTAGGCTGTTGGTTAACTAGAATCTGCATCTTATGCAATAGGTAGGGAAAGAGGCAGACTGGGTGGGCCAAGTGGTCCTTATCTGCTGACAAAGACTATGTTTCGATGTTTCAATACACAGCCCTCATGGGTGCATAAACTGCATAGTACCAGCAAGGACCAAAGCAGGAGGCGAAAGGCATTGAACTGTGCAGATTCTAGAAGTTTGACCACAGCTGAAATGTAAGTTGAGGCATGGGTTTGTGTCACTAGTACTGTGTGATTAGTAATGCGTGCCATTATAGTGTGATGGAACAGGAATGCCAAAGCCTTTTCTATCATTTAGCCAGATGCTTCTTTAGCCTTCCCCCTCCTCCCGTATTATCCTCCCCAAACCACAGGCAAGCTTGGCTACCCAGGACTTCACCAGGTATAAGAAATGACCTAGGAAGGGGAGAAGAGGTGTTAGCGAAGTGTAAGTAAACAACGATGCTTATGGTGATTACCACCAATGTGCCCACAGAATGTTTCTAGGGCATCACTGCTGCTCTCATAACTTGGATTGTAAGCCCATACCAAGTAAACCTAACTTCTGTCATAAAATGAGAAAGGGAGAGAGGGACACCTTCACATTCTGTTTGAAAGAAGAGGGGGATCAAAAATCCATCTTGAGGAAAAGAATCAGTTAACCTCTGGAGCTTCCATTTCCTCTGTGCAACTTGGATGACTGAACCCATTACCAATGTTTGTACTGCAAACATATGCAGTCTAACAGAAAATAAATAAATATATAGTGGAAAACTTGAAACAGTCACATTAGGGACATACCACTAAGTCCATTTACCCCCATCAGTTGCTACTAAGCTGAATGCAGTAAATTGGCTTAGTTCTACTGAGTTCTCTGCTACTGGCCATTGGATACCAAGGGACATGAGGGGTAAGGATCCTTGTCCATTGCTGCTCTCACACCACCATCTCTGCCCAGCTGGGCCTCAAAGAAATGTTATCATCAGAAGGGAAGAGATATGGTGGGTAGACTTTGGCCTGCTCCTGTATCTACAGGGATGCTCAAGGGGTTACATGGAAGTCATCACCTGTCCAAACCAGACAGTGTCTGCTTATTTTGCTGGGGGAGGAATGTTTAGGCACTGTAGAAGGAAATCTCAATTCAGTAGTCAACTGTTTGGATTCTTGAATCCTGCCTCACTGTTTATGTCATAATCTTTGAATTCTGATGGGCCATTCCTTCTTCAGGCACTGTTATTTAGTCTTGATTACTTGCCGTGGTTCTCATGACACCGTGCTATCAAGGGTTCTATGTCATAATAGTGATCACAAAACAGCGATCAGTATTATGGCGAGTGAATATCACAGAAAAGCAAATTGGCAATATACACCTGCTGGTGAGAAGACATCCGGTAACAACACTAACTGTTTTTGCAAGGGGGGGCTGTGCCTTCCCCCCACACCCTCGTCTCTAAATTCCTAACTCCAGGGGGGTGCATGTCAGGGAGTGGGCAACACTCCCGTTGTGGCACAAAAAATTAAGGCAACCACAGACAGCAGCAAAATAGTGTCTCCCAGTCCCCAGCTCCAAACCCAGTACCTGCTGTGTCCAGAGCTAGCCACCATCACCACCAAACCACACAGCTAGCTTGGCTGAAGCAGGCTCACCACTCCCCTACAAGCCCCCTTATGTATCCATCCCATTCCCCTTGCTATCCTCCCTTCTGGTTGACCTTCCCTACACTTGCTTTCACATAGGGTTGCTTCCCTTACAGAGAGGCCCACGGGGATAGAGCTGAATGTGAGTAGTCATTTTGACAGTCACTCATATTCAGTCGCTGTACTCACTGGATACCGCTATCAGGTATGTTGCAACCTTTTGTGGTGCAGCTTTAAGCAGACTTGCAGCAGAGTATTGGAGGTTCCCAGGCTTCTGGTCATGATTCTTAGGGGGGGGGGTTGATCTAGCAAGGACCATCCAGTGCCAGGACACAAAACAGGTAATTTCCTCTGCAGTCTCCAATGAATGCGTCACTCCCCATTGTTCTGTACATTGAGCAAGACTGGATAGTAGAGGGTATAAGGCACATTTAGGCAGCCAAGGACTTTTTTTTCTTCACAGACTTCTCAACACCATCCTGCCAATCCTAGTAACTAGTCCACAAAATATCAATCCTATATCCATCCCAATTTAGTCTCCCTTTTCCCTAGCCAACTTGAGAACTTGTTTCTTCATGATAAATTGAAGGAAATAAGTCATGATCATTTGGCGGGGCACTTGATTTGGTTGCATCTCCAGAGACCAGTGGGTTCTCCCAATCTTGAGAGGGAGGTCCAAATAAAAGTCCAGAATTTTAGGCAGAGCAGATTAGAGGACATAGCATACATCAACTTTTTCTGCAGTCTCCAGGAACCAGACCAGCTACAGGTTGTTGTAATCACAGCAGTTATCTACAGTACAAGTCACATTAAACTGTTCCCTCAACTCACTGGTGTAGCATCATTCAATGAGTTTCCTAATCTGTGCAGTGTTTAATTCAATGAATTATTAAAAGTTTAGTACTGGTTTGCAACTAGCTGTTACACCAATAAGCTTTATTTACAGCTGAGTGCTTATGAGTTTCATTTCAGATGGCAGACTAAACAACTCTTAAGGGATGCTGTGATATTTATAAACAATGTCATGAAAATGCATTGCATAAACACTGCAAAACAGCTACTGCCATATCACTAAACAGGTACAAGTGAGTTGAATAGACAGTGAAGAATGATTGGAAAAGAATTAAAAGCTTCAACAATTCAAGCTGCCACTGCAGTAGGATCACACACAAAAAATGCTACACCAGTGAGTTGATGCAACAGTTTAATGTGACTTGTACTGTAGGTCATTCATTTTTGTCCATTATTTGGTAATCTGCCTCTGCAACTCCTTCATCCAATCACAGTGGGCCTGAGACTGAGTGCCCATGCGACACATATTTAGCTTGTCCTATGTATTCTGATTTGCTGTTTCCATTCCATTTGCAAATGTTTATGTGCCAATACTTCCCTGTAAAGAACAAAGGTCCAACATGTGATCTGGAATTTGGACAAATTACATACAGAATTCATGAGCACTTCACTCATTCTTGATTTTCATCACAAACGTGGCTGCCACCTTTAGTTTTATATAAAAATCTTTAACTAGTCTATAACAATATAACTCCTTTAAATTAAAAATACATAAATAATTGGATGCTCGTATTACTCATTATCCCTTTCTTATAAAGTAAAAAAGTTAAAACAAATCACATTATTCAGATTTTTTTAATTTCTGGTGTATTGTTTTTTCAAACGTAACCTGCTATTGAAAGATATACAGAAATGTAACAAACAGTAGCAGACAACAAAAATGCTGCTTCTATTATAACCCAAGTAATATACGAGGTACAGGATAGTCAAGCTTAGCTAGCGTATCACAAACACAAAAGGGATATATGATACATACATAGTATGGCACATCTGTTTCAATATTAATGTTTGTTAAACCAAAAATTAATCAATTAACATCACTTAAATCTTTATGGAATACAATCTGTTTTTGTAGCCATAATGTATGTCACCCATTTGCTCCATCTGATTTTAAATGCTGGGTAAGAATTATCACGATTGGCACTAGGTTTGCCCATCTGATAGATAGTACACATCAAATTATGCCATACTTCAACAGAAGGTGACTCTGGTGTCAGCCAGAGTTTGATGATTGTGTTTCTGGCTGCAACAATCACTATACTCGGTTCATTTGTCCGGGGCCTTATATCCTGCTGGTAAATCCCCAAAAGAAATAGTAAGGGTGTAAGTTGAAGATCTGAGTTCAAAATTTCCCTAAAAGCCTGTTGTAGTTGATGTGTGAAAGCCATTTAAACTGGACAAGACCACATTACATAGAAACATAGAATTTGACAGCAGATAAAGACTGCTTGGCCCACCTAGTCGGCTCAATTTTCCTTACCTACTGTAGCACCACAGACCCTACTTGATCTCTGGTTCTGCCCCCCCACCTTACTACTAAGGTTTCCTTGTGCCCATCCTATGCCTTCTTAAACCCTGCTACAGTTTTGGCCCCCACTACATTCACTAGGAGGCTGTTTCAGGCAACCACCACTATTTCTATAAAGAACTACTTCCTCACATTCCCCCTTAATTTGCCCCATCCTGCTTCATAGCATGCCCCCTTGTTCTTGAGCACCTTTATTTCTGAAAAATGCTTCCCTCTTGTACCTTATTTATGCCTGTGATGTATCTGAAATTATGTATCATATCCCCCTCTCCTTCCTTTCCTCCAGGGTGTACATACTGAGGTCTTTCAGTCTCTCCTCTTAGAGTTTTACGTGCAGACCCTGCACCATTTTAGTTGCCCTTCTCTGGACCACCTCCACTCTGTTTATGTCCTTCCAGAGATGAGGTCTCCAGAACTGGACACAGTACTCTAGGGGCTAGATATTCAAAATGTTGCCCCTGGGCTAAATTAACACTGCCCAGCACGCTAAATTAGACTAGAGCAAACAAACTGTTATATTCAAAAGGAATAGCCCCAGTGCTAAACCTGCTGAATATAGCATGCTAAGGAAGCTGGGCAAACTGGTCTGGGAGTGCAGTGCTAAAATAGCCTGGGAAGACAGCTCTGAATACAGCAACAAGGAAGTGCAAAATGCAACGGCAGCCCAATGGACACAGAGGTGGAGCAAGTCAAAGCTGCAGGTGGAGGACAATGTGTGGATTGCAAGGAGGTGTTTCACACCAACTGCAAAAGCAAAGCAGGCTGCACACTGCAGAACTGTACAATGTTGATGTGAGATTTTCCTGGGGCTAACCTGACTGCACAGTGCTAACACATTAACCTTGTGCAAACAGGTTAGCCCAGGGCAAACCCATGCTATATTCAAAGATCATAAGCAAATGAGCCTAATTAGGTAATCCGTGGGCAAACAGTTACATTTGCATCTCATTATATGCTGCTTAGCATACATGTCCATGTAGTTTGCCCGGTGCCACTGCATGGAGCACACAGCTGCACCTCTTGGTCGGAATGGAAGTACAAGCTGGAAGGATATGGGTGCTGGCAGGCACAAGCAGTGCATACAACTCACCCATGCAACACTGCAAACAGTACATAACAATACCTATAGATATAAATATATAGATATATATGTGTGTGTGTGTGTATATATATATATATATATATATATATATATATATTTAGAGGCAAAAAACTCTGTTTAATGCATCAGTTAGGGTTGTTCCACAACGACAAAAGTGAGGAAATTCGGTATTAGGGTTGAAAGCCTCCCTTGGACCCCACCCCACCCCCCAACCGGCCTAGAGGGTCCCAATTTTGAATGCCAAGCATTTTTCTGATCACTAACTGAAAACAAAATGGCAGATTTGCGACACTAAATAGTGCATTTGCGACACTATCAAACTTTTTTTTAACTTCCCATTGACTTATAATGGGAACTTGTTTTTGTAATAACGTTTGAACCATTTAATACTTTTTCACGAAATCTTCAAAAGGCACATTGGGGACCCTGGCCGCATGTTCCATGAAGTTGTCGGACTGGTTGCCCAAACCGTGCGACCTGTAGATGAGAGCAAGTAATTTGCAAAAAAATGTAATTGAGCATTTGGTTGTTGCTTATTAACTCCAAAGTTGTATATCTGACCAGTACAAAAGTTGGCCGATCCCAAGATCTACCGTGCTTAATCATGCATACCAAATTTCAGGCAAATCTGTTGAATGGTGGCAAAGATATTAAGGTGCAACATTTCACTCTTTAACCTTAAAAGTGCTACTCAGCCCTCAGTATGGTAGCACTACCATGCTACCATTTTTATATATATATATATATATATATATATATATATATACACACACACACACACACACACTGCCTGTGCCATTTGTGCCCTGGGAGACAGCCCCCCAGGCCCCCAACACCAACATAGGCACCCACAGCAGTTGTGGATGGAAAACCATGGGGGACTCAAGAATGTATGGGAGAGACATACGACAATCCTGGAGGGGAAGGGGGAGGGTGTAGGCTGTAGGTTAACTAGTATCTGCAGCATGTCCATTAGGTAGGGAACTGGGCAGACAGGGTGGGCCAGGCAGTCTGTATCTGCCGTCATGGTCTCTGTTCTTATGTGTGCCACTCCCTGGCAATCTAGTGGGCCCCACATCATGATCCCAACCTCCACAGTTGTAATAAAGAAACAGATTCCATGGTAGTCTAGTGGCTCCCCCACCCCATCATCATGATCCCGACCCCCGTAGTTTCAATACAGAAACAGACTCCCTGGTATTCTAGTGGCCCCACACCCAGCAGTGCCAGACAGCTGCTCCACCTCCATCCCCGAACCGAGCCAGTGTCTAGCTCAACCCTCCTCTCACCTCCACAGCCAGCCACTGACTGAGATATGACTGAACACGTACTAGATTACCAGGGAGTCTGTTTCTTTATTGCAATTACGGGGGTCGCTATCATGATGGGGGTGGGGTGCCCCTAGACTACCAGGAAATCTGTACCTTTATTACAACTATGAGGGTCAGTATCATAATGGCGAGGGATGCAGGAGCCACTAGAGTACCAGGGAATCTATTTCTTTATTACAACTGGGGCTGTGGACATTGCCTACCTAGACTCTAGCAAGGCATTTGACACAGTCCCACACAAAAGATTAATATACAAGTTAGCTAGCCTGGGAGTGGGTCCCAAGATGACAGCCTGGGTAAAGAATTGGCTGGAGAATAGGACACAGAGAGTAATAGTAAATGGAGTCCACTCTGAAGAAAGGGGGGTTACTAGTGGGGTACCGCAGGGTTCAGTATTAGGACCGGTCCTCTTCAATGTCTTTATAAGCGACATTGCAGGGGGACTGGAAGGAAAAGTATGTCTCTTTGCAGATGACACAAAGATCTGCAACAGAGCTGATGCACAAGGTGGGGTGGAAAGGATGAGAAGGGACTTGGCAAGGTTAGAGGAATGGTCAAATGTATGGCAGCTTAGATTCAATGCTAAGAAGTGCAATGTAATGCACCTGGGAAACAAAAACCCAGGGGAAGAGTACACAATGGGAGGTGAGATACTAACAACAACAAAAATGGAAAGGGACCTGGGGGTAGTCATATCAGATGACCTAAAGGTGGGTAAGCAATGTGAGAGGGCAGCAAGGAGGGCTGGGGGGATACTGGGATGCATAGGGAGAGGCATCACCAGTAGAAAACAGGAAGTTATTATCCCTCTGTGCAGACAGCTGGTGAGACCTCATCTGAAGTACTGCGTGCAGTTCTGGAGACCCAGTCTCCACAAAGACATAGACAGGATGGAAGCTGTCCAGAGGAGGGCAACTAAAATGGTGCAGGGTCTGCACTGGAAGACATATGAAGAGAGACTTAAGGAGCTTAATATGTATAGCCTCGAGGAAAGGAGGGAGAGGGGGGGACATGATAGAAACTTTCAAGTACCTCAAGGAAATCAACAAAGTCCAAGAGGGTAGCATCTTTCAAAAAAAGAGGTGTGCAAGAACAAGGGGGCACAATTTGAAGATGGGGGGCAGCTCAGAGGTAATTTAAGGAAGTATTTTTTTCACAAAGAGGGTTGTGGATGCATGGAACAGCCTTCCAGAGGAGGTTGTGGAGTCAAAAACAGTGGTGGAATTCAAGTATGCATGGGACACTCATAAGGCAAATCTAGGGGGTGAGTGCAGGAAGAAGTAGGCTGCTGGTTAACTAGGATCTGCAGCTTATCCATTAGGTAGGGAAATGGTCAGACTGGGTGGGCCAAGCGGTCCTAATCTGCCATCAAATTCTATGTTTCTATGTAACTATGGGGGTAGGGATCATGCTGGAGAGGGACGACTGCCACATTACCACATGCTTTTTGAAGGTGGTATCTAGCACCGTGCTATGGTTGGTGCTAATTCCTGTAGCATGGCGATATACTTTTAAATATGCCACTGCACCAGCATTCATGGCCTCTCCCCAACCCCCAAACCTGCATACATTATGTTTTAGCATCGGCACTATTACACAGCACTGGTGCTATTAGGTCTTTTGAATTATGCAGCCTGGCACAAATCCAGCACTATTCCAGTGCAACATATTTGCACCAGATGCAAAACTTTGAGTGAGGTCTTACTAGTGATTTATACAGAGTTAACACCACCTCCTTCTTTCTCCTGATGATGCCTCTTCCTATGCATCCCAAAATCCCACTAGTCCTCCCAACTTCTTTGTCTCACTGCCTGGTCACCTTAAGGTCATCAGAAATGATTACTCCCAGGTCTGTGGTTGTCAAGACCACATCCCCCATTTTGTACTCCACCTCTGGCTTTCTGTGCCCTCATGATTTTCACAGAAACCTAATTAAATTAAAAACAGGAGGATGTCTTGTTAGCAATTCAAGGATTTAATTTGATGAGGGCAGACCGGAATAAAAGAGGGGGTGGTATTTTAATATATTACTCATATAATTTTGTTTCAAAACAACTTATGTTGAATATTAATCCTAACAGTTGTGAATATGGTACCCAATTAGATTAGTGGTACAGAAACAGTGCAAGTCAAGAGAATGCTAGTCCCTGTAGTGCTGCTGCAGAGCGAGAGGGGATTTACTGCGCTTTCAGTAAGTACTCCCCTGGTCACTGTCCATGGTGCTTATGGCACATAAAGGCACCTGGATCCAGGAGGTTGGCTGACCTGCTCCTGTGGTATGGAGGGATGGGACATCAAGCAGCTTGACCAGCAGCATTGGAGGCCAGGGTTCTAATCGTGGTCTCCAACTTTTTTGTGCACTCAGGACTTAGAATTTTTATGTGGTGCTGTGGAAATAGTGTTCCATAGCCCCATGAATTTTAACTTTCCCCATGATCCACCACCCCGGAGTAAGAATCCTTCAGTCCGGGGGTGTGGGGGCCACAGCCCTTGGCAAAAACAAAATCAACAGCATTTTTGCCATTCTCATGATGCCAACAGCATTCTTGTTGGTGTTATTCTGACCCAGTGAAGAGAATACTTGGATTTGGAAATCAAACTACATACGGGGAAGCCCCTTCTAGTATCTGAGGGTAAAGACCACCTCATTTCTCAATGCAATCTTTATTGCCTATTCGTGATGTTTTACTCCCATGTTCTTTAACCCATGAATTACTTATTATAGGAGATTTCAATGCCATTTGGTTGAATTCGACTAAATCCAAAACCATAAGAACAGTTACCCTAGGTATAGGACTGGTCCAGCTGTTGGCAAACCCTACTTGTATAAATCTTAATAACTTCAAGGACTCCTCTGTAATTAATTTGATTTTAACAAATTGCCGTCATCATTATACTGCATCTGAGCTCTCAGCTGATCTTTTTAGTGACCACAATTTGCTGTATTGTATAAGGGGAACAAATAGAATTAAAGACCCTTCTAGATTTGTGAGATTTAGCTCATGTAAAGTTTTGATTATCTAGCCTTCATTTCTAACCTTGAAAGCCAAAATTGAGACTGACTCATGTTAAAAACAGATATTGACCTGGGCTGGGAGAATTTTATAGTTGAAACAATGAGAGTGTGTAATAAACAGATGCATGTAAAATCTAAAAGGATTAAAATAAAATCAGCCGTTTGGTTTATGCCTACATTTTTTAAATGAATTGAGATAAAAATAGAGCATGGTTTACTGGGGTCTTAGAGGGCTGGCAATATTATAGGAAGCTCAGGAATATTTATCCGGCTGTGGAAAGGGACACTAAAAGAAAGTACCTTAAGGGCATAAACAAGGTGTAGGGGAAAGACATCTTCCAATATAAGAGATGTACAAGAATAAGAGGGCATGATATGAAATTGTAAGATGGCAGGCTGAGGGGAAAAGTTAGGAAGTTTTTTCTTCATGGAGAGAGTGGTGGGCAAATGGAATAGACTGCGACAGGAGGTGGTGGGGGCAAGTACAGTGGAGGGTTTTAAACATGCATGGGACAGGCAAGAGGGTATCTTAGAGGTGGGCAGGTGGGGTGAAAAGCCATTGACCAGTTAGGGTCAGAGGCCACAAACTAGTGTAGGGCTTTCAGGCAGACTGGATGGGCCTGGTGGTCCTTATCTTCCAGCTATTTCTATGTTTCTATGTAAAGATTTTCAGGACAAAAATCTTGGAGTCCACAGGGAATCCCCAAAAATGTTGGTCCATTATTAAAAATACAAATGGCCAGTGAAAGTTTAATGAAACTATTCAGCTTTCATCTGAGGAAACTTTTGACTATGGCAGTCCACTTCCTGACAGATTTAGTAATTTTTTTGTTGAATCAGGAAATTTCTTTGGGGACTTGATAAAGCCACTTATGAACCTCTAGAATATTCATAAGGAAGGTCCTTCCCTGTTATCCTTCAGAGAAATTGAACAATATGAAGTTTTGAAAATCTTGCTAGATTTAAAAATTAGTGGGAGTTGTGGCCCTGATGACTTAACCTCAACTATGTCAAATTATTCTGCTTTTCAAATTGTTGAATCACTTACATATGTGTTTAATTGGTCAGTTTCATCAGGCTATCTTGCACAGGCATGGAAGCTGGCCTGGGTTGCCCCGATTTGGGCAGCTCTTGTCACCTACCCCATTATAGGCCCATTTCTTTGCTCCCTCTTATAAGTAAGGTATTAGAAAGATTGTTAGTTAGGCAACTATTGGAGCAGAAGCAGGATCTTTTTGATCAATTTCTATCTGGAGACTGTAAATTTCATGGAACAGTGGTCTCTGTGTTGAGGGTCTTGGATGACATCGGTAAGGCAAATGATGACCAGTGTTTTACTGGAGCTATTCTGGTCAATCTCTCAAAGACTTTTGACACAGTTGACCACCAAATATTATTACACATGCTTTATGAGGTAGGCTTGAGTAGGGAGGTTCTGGATTGGTTCTGTTCCGGTTTAAATTGCAGATGTCAGATTACAGCTGTGAATGGTGTTGAATCTGCCCCACTGCCTGTGGTTAGAAGTGTGCCCCAGGGCTCTGTCCTGTGCCCCCTTCTTTTTTTGATTTACTTAAAAGATCCAGGTAAAAGCATAGGGAACTCTATGTACCACTTATACGCCGATGACACAATAATTTACGTTTCTCAACCTCAGTTTATGAGATTCAGAATACACATCAGAACAGTTTTGATGGACTCCAGGCCTTTTTGTCATAAATTCTAAATTAAAACTTAATACCACCAAGACTAAATCTTTGATATTTGGGCCTCTTGTTAAACTGAAGAACTGTGAGAAGTTATTGGTATTAGATAATAATGGAACTGCTCTGGAGTGTATCGAATCATATAAATACTCGGGTTTTGGACTGGAACAATCAGATTCAGGGAACAAACATCTTGATTAATTGATTTCTCAAGTTAGTAAGAGGGTAGAGTTTTTGTATAAGAACCAGTATTGTTTGGATTCGGTAACTTAAAAACTATAGTTCAAGTACAAATTCTTCCAGTGATTGATCACATTGATGTACTTTATGATAATGCCTCTAAGGATTGGTTACATAAATTAAATGTATTATATAACCATTTAGCCAAGTTAATCCTTAAATGTCCAAAAAAATGTGCATCATTGTGAACTGTATTTGAAACTGATTTGGACTCCCTAGCTAACAAGAGGGAACTACATACATGCATTTTTGCTTACATATGTGGACTGGGTCTTGTTCCTATTTATTTAATAGGCTGTCTGTTAGAAACAGTGAACCTTCTCTGAGAAATTCTCATTTACAGGAATGTTTGGTACCATGTGCCAAAACTAAAAGATCTATGCACTTCTTTAGTCAATTCATTCCCACTTACTGGAATAAACTTAAATCTGAATTTAGAAAGCTGCATACAAAACTGTCATCCGTTTCAGTGTTGAAACATCGTTGTTTAGTAACTTTTCAAAAGATTTGTACATATTTTGATTAAGTGTTTTCTAATTATGTAAATGTATATATTATGGTAGGGTTTTTATGGTTATATGATTATAACCTTTAACAAAACAAAGTGTATGATTTTGCAATTTTTTGAACAGAAACTCCACTGCCATACCCTTGACACATCCTCTAACTTGTTACAATCACTACTAATTTTCTTCATCCCTCCTGGAGTGTCTAACCTATTGCAGATTTTAGTGTCATCTGCAAAAAGGCTGACCTTCTCTTTCAGCTCCTCTGCATTGTCACTAATAATGACATTAAAGAGTACCGGCCCCAATACTGGTCACTATAGCACATTATATTTTCAGAGGAGGGCAACAAAGATGGTACAGGGATTGCATCACAAGTCCTATGAGGACAGGCTGAAGGACTTGAATATGCACTCCCTGGAGGAGAGGGAGAGAGGGGATGTGACAGAGACATACAAGTACCTTACAGGGAGGAACAGGGTGCAGGAATACACTATTTTCCAGCGAAAAAGATGTTCCAGGACTAAAGGGCATGGGATGAAGTTGGAGGGAGGGTGATTCAGAGGAAACGTGAAGAAGAAATTCTTCACAGAAAGGGTGGTGGACAGATGGAACACTCTGCCAGAGGAAGTGGTGGGGGCTGAAACAATCACGGGATTTAAGAATGCATGGGATAGACATAAGGGAATTCTGGAGGTCAGGGTACAGGCAACAGAAAAACAAAAAGGGAACTTACAAGCTCAAATGGGCAGACTGGGTGGGCCATAGGCCCTTACATGCCAACAGTGTCTATGTAGCTATGTCTACATATCTATATGGCCATGGCTTGTTGGAGAAATTCCACATTGTCTTCAGCAATAAACACCTTTGAGGGGGGCACTATTTCATTTGTTTCACAGGTGTAATAAAGAATCTAGCCACAGTTTTTCTGCAAAACTCTGTTCATGTATGGGAAGAGGTTACTGTATGTATAACCTGAGGAGCAGAGTCCTACTGTCACTCCATGAGATATATATCAAGGTCTTTTTCCAAGGTGACTTTAATCTGAGTAACTGAATTGCTCTGGAGTGAATGTAGGTCCTGGTATAATAAGGAAATAAGATGTGTGGTGCCATTCTCTGTCATCAAAGTATATTCTACCAGATACACCATTGTGGGCATCTCCTGCTGGTTGTGCTCTAAGTGTGGGAACTGACATAGGTAATCCTGGCCCTGTAAGTAGCACAGGAAGTGTGATTTTGGTAAGTTGTAAACAACTATCAACTCTGCAAATGCCTGAGGCAAGGTGTCCTGCAGTAGTTGAAACCAGTATGTCAGGCCTAATTGTGCCCAACGTTGAAAACTGTGGACAAGATGGGAAGGCAGAAAGTCTGCTGTACCAATGAGGAATGTAATATGATATATAAAATGCTATAGTTCTTTTTTTCATAGCATTCTGAACCAAATCTGGAGAGTATTATCCATGGAATGATTATCTTTCTGTGAGTAGTCAAGGAGTGGTGCTGTTGGCATTAAGGATTTTTTTTAAGATAAGTGAGATTCCCCTGAAATAATTCAAGGTTTTTCAAGTGTGCCTGGTATTTGTCAGTCAGACAGTAAAACACAGTACAAAGCTGTGATGCTTCATGATAGAGTGAAAGGTTAGGGAGTTCAAGGCAGCCTTGTCTTTTGGGTAATTATAATACTGAATAACAGATTTTCAGCTTTTTCCCTTGCCAGATATATATGGCAATTAATTTATTTCATGTTTGAAAATATAAATGAGAAGGAGTGATAGGGAGGGTTTATGCTGAACATAACATTCTTGGCAAGACCGTCACATGAATGCTATCTATCCATTGGATAAGCGGAAGTGGAAAATGGTGCCAAATCTCAAGGTTCTTGCACAATACTTGTATAAATGTATCATAGTCAGGACTGCTGACTCTGTTCACCTCTTTAGGGAGTAGGACTCCAAAGTATCTGAGATAGGGAAGAGTCCATTTAAAGTGAACTTGTTCCTGAATTTCTCTAGAAGGGGGTATAATTAAATGGGAGACTTTCAGTTTTTGTTGTATTCAGGGTATAACCTGCAGTTCAACCAAACTGTAAAAGAGTCGATCATAGGGGGTGAGGGGTCTGTTCTGGATTGGTTAACTAGCATAACAAGCTGGATTGGTTAAATAGATTAACAAATCATCAACATAAAGGGCCAATTTATGCTCCCGATACCTCCACCCTCATTGAGGATGTAAGGGCAGTAAACTGGGCAGCTCTCTACACTCTCAAGGATGTAACATTCACTATGGTCTTTTTAACCAGTGCTCTCCTTTGGTTCAAGACCAACCATTCCCTATCACTATGAGGAGGGTGAGGGGTGGCTGTACCTGCTGAGTCTTGAGAGAACGTCTTGCCTTAATGAAGGCTAGAGACAAAGCCTGGTCTGCATAAAAAAAGACCCTCTCCACTGCCCTTTGGAATGACTGCAACTAAAGAAGTAGAACTCTTGTACTTGGACCTTTAATTTAGGGGAAAAAAAACAAACTAACAAACAAAACAAACAAAACAAACAAAAAAAATGTGTGTGTTCGTCTGAGTTAACTGAACTGAATGGTTATCTGAACAGTTATCTAGGTGTAAATCTCAGGTGACTGAAAGGGCTTGACAGCTGTGCAGTTTAAATTACTTGTAGAAAGATCTAGTAAGTAGGGGGAGTGGCTTAGCTAGAAGGAAGCTAAATTTAAAGACTGCCTTAGAAAGATTCTGCAAGAAGCTAGAAGACACCAGGAGGAAGGAGTGCTGTGTGACTGGACTCTCTACAGGGACTATATTGCCCTTCTTCCCCCACCCTCCCACCTAAAGCTAGTTCTACTTTTATAGGCACTGGATTTGACTGATAAACGGAACTTCCTGTTTGGGAGCAGGGGGTGAGTGATCACAGAGCCACCAAAGACCCACCATCCTAGAAGGGCAAGAGTAGCTCTCCGGCCCCCTCTAGCTGTTGGAGGTCTGCCTCTGAGCAAGTAAGGGGTCTACTAAGAAATACAGGATCTTCTTGTCTCAGAACAGAACAATCAGGTGCTTAAAGGGCACAGAGGCAGAAAGTAAGTAGAGAGAGAAGGAAAAAAAAACCAAAAAAATACAGAGAACAGAGTAAGGATTCCAAACAACAGTTAATGGACCAGAAATAAGACATGATGGGAGTGGTGCAGTGCAGTGGCTGTGGAGCAACAGTGTTCCAGGAGACATTCTGGAGGATGTGGTGTTGTCCCATCTGCAGGCACCTCTCTGGGCTGAGGGAGGAGGTTGCTCATCTCCAGGCTGAGTTGGCCAGGATTTGTGGGACCTCCCCTTCCATCCAGCGACCACCAGTGCCACTGCCATTGCCTCAGAGGTTACCAGGAAAAAAGAGCGGTGGGACCACAGTGGGCTCAGGAAGGGTGATGGTGGTGGAACAGAGGCACAACCCTCCAGTTGTACCTCTCCACAATTCCTATGCCATTCTGGCAAAGTGTGGTTCCTCTATGGAGGCACCCACAATGGAGACCAAGGAGGATGCTGGGAACCTCCACAAAGGAGACCAACAGGAGGGTGGCATGGGACTCCACAGGGGAAGGAAACAACTCCTGGTGGGGGACTCCATTGTTAGGAAGGTAGAACTGGGGAAGAAGGGAGAGGGAGGTAAGTTGCCTGCCTGGTGCCATGGCTTGGAGGGACAAGGAGCGAATCCTCAGGATCGCCAGAGCAACTGCACAGGGGAGAGAGCTGGATGTCATTGTCCACCTAGGGACAAATGACCTGGCTAAGAAAGGGATTAGAGCAGTGCAGGAAGAGTTTGTGGAATTGGGGAGGGGCCTTAGACAAATAGCACGCAAGGTAACCTTTTCAGAGGTGCTGCCCATCTATGGCGTAGGAGAGGCTAGGGTGTTCTGCATCATGGGATTCAATCAGTGGTTGAAAAACTAGTGCAGATTTTGTATTTGGCTTCATTGGGGACTGGGGGTCCACCTGGAGTGATGTAAGCCTATACTGGCATGATGGTCTGCATCTGTCCAGGAGGGGAACCAGGATCCTAGGTGATAGGTTTAAATGCTTCATTGGCAAGCATTTAAACTAGTCAAGGGGGGAAAAACTGGAAAGGGTAGGAAAATCCTAGCCCCCCCCCAAAAAAAAATCACGGTAGTAAGTGTGGTAAACACCAACATAGAGGTGTCGATAGGGAGAAGGGCAGGGGTAAATGGGGAAAGTGACAATGGCAAGAAGGACAGGGATGGGGCAAAAAGGAGTAAGGCCATCAGGAAATGGAGGGTAATGAGTACCAATGCCCGTAGTCTGTGTAACAAGCTCCCTGAGCTGGTGGCCTTGATGGAAGAGGGATGCCTGCATATCACAGCAGTCACAGAAACATGGTACACAGAGAACTATGACTGGGATGTTAACATACCAGGGTACATAACCTACAGGAGAGACAGGCAGGGGAGAAGAGGGGAGGAGTAGCTCTATGTAAAGGAAGGATAAAAGCAACTGAACAAAAGAGTAAACAGAGAGAGAGGAGGCACTGTGGGTCACCTTGAGACCGGAAAGGGCACCACAATCTGCACAGGGTTGTGTACAGACCCCATGTCAGGGGAGGGAATGGACAAGGAAATGATAGAAGGCATTCTTAGGATGGCAGAGAAAGGGGAGATACTGTTGATGGGAGACCTGAATATGCCAGATGTTAACTGGAGCACATTTGCTGAAGCCACATCCAAGAGCAGGGCCATTCTAGATGCCCTACAGGTGGCAGGCATCAGACAGCTAGTTTTGGAACCCACTTGTGAGGGAGCAATCTTAGACTTCATACTCTCAAATGGGGGCAGTGAGAGTATCTCAGATGTAGAAATGGGTTGCCATCTGTGAACAAGTGACCATCAAACAGTATGGTTCACATTAAACTCCGTTACAGGGTCAAGCCATACAAAAGTGAGGGTACTGGACTTCAGGAGGGCTGACTTTGGCAAGATGGGAGAGTGCCTCAGAAAAGCACTAGCAAACAGGCTAGAAGGAGGGGTGGAGCAACAATGTGGAATCATTACAACTGCCATCACAGAGGCAACAAGCCTTTGTGTGAAGTAAATAAACAAATCAAAATGAAAGAAAAAGCCACTATGGTTCTCAAAAGAGGTGGCTGGGAAAGTCAGGGAGAAAAAAGATAGCATTCAGAAGTATAAGGAAACACAGAAGGAGCAGGACAGAGAGCTGTACCAGTTAAGGCAGAAGGAAGCAGGGAGGGAAGTCAGATAAGCAAAGGCTCAAACTGAGGAAATGATAGCCAACTCAGTTAAGAAGGGGGATAAAACCTTTTATAGGTACATCAGAGAGCGTAGAAAGACAAAGGGAGGGATAGTGAGGCTGAATAGAATGAACGGTGGGTGAGTAGAGGGGGGCAGTGAATAAACAGGGATACTGAATGAATATTTCTGCTCAATATTCACAAAAGAGGAGGGGGAAGTGCTTAATCCAATTAACAGAAGCACTCTTGATAGGGGGGTCGATCCCAGTCCTTTCACAGGAGAAAGGATTCTGCAAGAACTCCTAAAACTGAAGGTGGACAAAGCAATGGGGCCTGATGGAATTCACCCCAGAATTCTAAAAGAATTGAGGGGGAACTAGTGAAACCACTGACTACTGTTTTTAAGAAATCATGGGAGGACGGTGTGGAACCCGAGGACTGGAGGAAGGTGGATGTGATTCCTCTTCACAAAAGTGGGACCAAGACAGAGGCAAGAAACTGCAGACTTGTCAGTTTGACCTCTGTGGTAGGGAAAGTGATGGAATCACTTCTGAAGGAAAGAATTGTTGAGTACCTAGAGGCCAGTGGGGCACAGGACTCAAGGCAGCATGGGTTCACAGTGGGAAGTTCATGTCAGATGAATCTAATAGATTTCTTTGACTGGGTGACCAAAGTAGTAGGCCAGGGAGGGGCTGTGGACATACTAACATACATACTAACATACTAAAATGCCAGCAGAATAGGCCTAACGGTCTTTCGTGTCTGCTCGTTTGGTCAGTCCCCAACCTGGGTGCTGACCTTGCTGTCCCCCTCGTCTTCTCTGGCTTCTCCCTTCCCAGTTCCGGATATTCTTGCTGCATTGGATTTTGCTTCCAGAACCCTTCCCCTGTACCTGTCCCACCCCCTCTTGAACCCCTCCACTGTCTCTGCCTCCACCAGCCCCCTAGGCAGTGCATTCCATGGCTCCACCACCCTCTCAGTGAAGTAGCACCTCCTCCTTTCTCCCTGAATCTTCCCCCTCCAGCTTCCAGCCATGCCCTAGTGGCCCCTTCCTCCTTCCTTCAAAGCACCCGACTGTTCCTCCCCTATTTACCCTCTTCATGTACCTAAGACCTCTATCATGTCCCAGGTCCTTCTCTCTTCCAATGTGTACATATTTAGCTCTTCGAGCCTCTCCTCATAGGTCCTGTCCCCAAGCCCCAAATCATTTTGGTTGCCCTCCTCTGGACCCTCTCCAGGAGGTTAATGTCCCGGCCTAAGTGTGGCTCCAAAACTGCACGCAGTACTCAAGGTGTGGCCTCACCAAGAAGTTATACACAGAGGAGTATCACTCTCCTTCTGGAGGTGATCCCCTAGCGATGCATCCCAGCATCCTGTTGGCCTTGGCTGCTGCCCTCCTACAAGTCTCAGAGTTGTTCATCTTGACATCCACCCACCCCCAGGTCCCTCTCAGCCATCGAGACTTGTAGCATTCCCCCAGGGTGTACACTTGACCTGGGTTTCTGGCCCCAGGTGGAGTACCTTGCATTTCCCTGCATTGAACCTCAGCTTCCACTTTCTAGACCATCTTTCCAGAGCCTCCAGGTCCCCCTGTAGGGCCACCCTCCCTCCTCCCCATCGACCACCGCCCCAGTTTGAGTCATCTGCAAAGAGGACTCATCTCCCCTGATCTCTGTCCTTATGTCCGATACGTAGGCGTTGAACAGAAGGGGCCCAAGGACTGATCCCTGTGGGACCCCACTAATGACCCTACTTGGGGATGAGACTATCCCCCCAACTATGACCCTCTGGGTCCGGTTCTGGAGCCAATTGCCTATCCATCTGATCATCTGGTTCCCCACCCCCATTTCTCCCAGCTTATCCAACAGGCCCACGTGAGGAACAGAGTCAAATGCCTTGGCCTACCTAGACTTTAGCAAGGCATTTGACACAGTCTCACACAAAAGATTAGTAGTCAAATTAACCAGCCTGTGAGAGGGTCCCAGGGTGGTAGCCTGGGTAAAACATTGGCTGGACAACAGGACACAGAACGTAACTGTAAATGGAGTCCACTCTGAAGAAAGAGGGGTTACTAGTGGGGTACCGCAGGGTTCAGTACTGAGTCCAGTCCTTTTTAATGTCTTTATAAGTGACATTGCAGAGGGACTGGAAGGAAAAGTATGCCTCTTTTCAGATGACACAAAGTTCTGCAACAGGGCTGATAACACAAAGAGGCTTGGAAAGATGAGAAGGACTTAAGTAAGTTGGAGGAATGGTCAAAAGTATGGCAGCTAGGATTCAATGCAAAGAAGTGCAAAATAATGCACCCGGGAAACAAGAACCCAGGGGAAGATTACACAATGGGGTGAAGGTAGTAACAGCCACAAAAAAGGAAAGGAACCTGGGGATAATCATAGCAGATGACCTTAAGGTTAGCAAGCAATGTGAGATGGCAGTAGAGAGGGCTGGGGGATACTGGGATGCATAGGGAGAGGCATCAGCAGCAGAAAACAGGAAGTTGTTACCCCTCTGTACAGACAGTTGGTGAGACCCCATCTGGAGTACTGAGTCCAGTTCTGGAGACCCCATCTCCGCAAATGTATAGATAGGATAGAGGCAGTCCAGAGGAGGGCAACTAAAATGGTGCAGGGTCTGCAAGAGAAGCCATATGAGGAGAGACTAAAGAAGCTTAATATGTATACCCTTAAGGAAAGAAGGGAGAGGGGGGACATGATAGAAACTTTTAAGTACCTCAGTGGAATCAACAAAGTCCAGGAGGGTAGCATCTTTCAGAAAAACAGATGTGCAAGAACAAGGGGACACAATTTAAAGATGAAGGGGTGGTTCAGGGGCAATGTGAGGAAGTATTTTTTCACAGAGAGGAGGTTGTGGGGTCTAAACTGTGGAAGAATTCAAGAATGCATGGGACAGACATAAGGCAATTCTTTTGGGGGGCAGGAAGAAATAGGCTGTTGGTTAACTAGGATCTGCAGCCTATCCTGTGAGTAGGGAAATGGCAGACTAGGTGGGCCAAGCGGTACTTATCTGCTGTCAAAGTCTATGTTTCTATGTTTCTGTGTTTAGGTGCTTAAGAAATCAGTGCAAGCAAAATGCAAGGCTTCAGAACAGAATTTCCTATGTAACCAGCAAATGGATAACCTTGGAGACCCCCTTCGTTTCTGGAGCACAATCGGTTCCATACTCAACCCATGCACTCAGAATATCTCTAGTCACCTTAGCTCACCTACTGGCACTCTAACAGATCCCGGCGAAGTTGCCCATGCTTTTAACATAAAGTTTACCTCTTGATATCCCACTCTATCATCCCATAACCTCAGCTACAGTAGATCTCTAGGGTTCTTTAACACCCCTCACCCCCCTACTTGCCACCCCTCGAGCCCCACCAAACTTGGACAAGGCCTACTCCTGGTTGCTACCCATATCTTCTCCCATTTTTCCCTCTGAAAACCGATGCCTGATGTCCTCCCACCCTGCTGCCACCCTGCCCCAAAACTGCCTCTACCCATTAATGATTTCTACCCCCTATGTAGCCTTTCAATCGTCTCCTACTCTATTTTCCCACCCAATCAGCTTTCTCACTAACACCATCATACTACCCTCCTCACCTCGTTACCTGCCTATCAAGGCCTGTACTTCTCTGGCTGCTTCTCAATCCCCATGTAAGCACTCCACACAGTACTCCACACTGCATAATGAAGTTATAGAATGTAACTGGAAACAACACTTTGTAACAAAGTATTATATTCTTTAGCAGTGCATGTTTCAACTGTTTGTTTATACAGCACATGTGCATGTACTCTACTGTAATCTGTTGCCTTGTCTTTTTTTTTTTCTGCACCACCTTGTCTTGGAGCCTTTGTAAAAGAACCTTTCTGTGCTCAAAGGTATTAATCCGAAATATGAAATAAGTAAATAAATAAAAAAGCAAAAGCAGCTCCCAGATGCCTACATTTGTCCTCGGTCCCACCCTTGGAAATACCCAGAACTTCCACTGTTATAGGTGAAAACTGTATCAGGTTGCCACCCCATCCCTATGGAACAGCCTCCCTGCCTTACTCTGCTCCACTGACACTCACAGCACCTTTAAGAGCCAACTTAAACTTGACTACTGGATGGGGCCAAATGACAATGCCAACCAGGGTAAATTACCTCTTCCTGTTCATTTTCTCCTTCCCTTGCCCTCTGTCCTCCTTTCGTTTATTCCTGGTACTGCACCTCTCTTGTACTCTACTCCTGCTTACTGCACTTTAACCAGTCCTTACAGTTGCCTTTTTGAGTCAATATTGCCTGTGTATTTTGAGTATGCCATTAAGCACAGTGTACCCTCTCTGTGTCTCATATTCCTCCCAAATGTAATTTATAATGTATTAAAGCTTCTCCCTCCACTGTCTGATTCTCAGTGCAACTGCTGTTGCCCCCCAGATGCTCTTGTATATTGTATTATATCAATTATATCTGCCAAACACTGTTGGAACAAATGTGTAGCTACTGTTGCCCCCAGATACTTTGTAATTCTACTGTACCAACTTGTACTTGCCAGTACACACATTTGCCCATGTACATTGATTTGTAATTGTATGCCACTTGGTGGCTCAGTTCATGTCTGAAAACGGTCCCTCAGATGAGTGCACTTATCCAGAAGACTTAAATAAATAAATAAAATAAAATAAATATTACCCACATGAATGCTTTTGACATCTGAGTTTTGGAGTAAAGTTTAGGCTAAGGGTTCTAAATAAAAGGCAAATAAAAGGAGAGCCGGGGGCAACCCTGCTGTGATCCCCCTTCTAAAATTAAAGTGGAGGACATTTGCCCATTGACCTTAATGAAGGCCATAGGGGGATCATATAAAGCCTGCAGCATTGTCAACATATTATTGGGGGATTCCAAAGTAATGCAGTACTTGAAATAGAAATGGCCATGTCATTCCCTGCTTTTGATATGGCTAATATAGTTGCCTTTTTCAATCTTGGAGGTTCCTCTTCATCCGTCCGTACTCCCTCATAGGCAGAGTGGAGCACTGCACTAGTAGTTTATGGAAAGATTTTATAAAATTATGTTGTGTAGCCAGCAGGCCCTGGGCTTTCATTATTCATGAGATTCTTAACAGCAACTGAGAGGTCCATTACAGAGACAGGGGCCAACAACAATTGTTTTTGGGAAGCAGAGTAGGGAGATGCAAAGGCTGCAAATGCATTTGTGTAGTTTCAAGAGAAAGATTGACACATGCAGCATATAATCTGGTGTAAAACATTGTAAAGGTCTCTGATATGCCTGCCAAGATGAAAATTAATCATTGACAATCTAAGGGTCGAATTTGAGTGACAACAACTTGCTCAACCCACTGTCAGAGTCTGTAGGTCAGAATTTTAGTTACCTTTACCTCACCCTCATAATATTTGTGCTTGAGATACCCAAGTGCCAGCTCGTCTTCAAATTTAATATCTCCTGCATTCTTGTTTGTGCCAATTCAATCTGTACAGTGATATCTCCCCTCATATGGTGTTCTTGCAAAGTTTTCAATCTTTGTTGCAGGTGCTGAAGTGGAACCTCTCTAGTGTTTTGCAAATGAGAGGAGTATTTTATAATATCACCTCAGAACACAACTTTAACAGTGTGCCACAGTGTAGCCTGGGATACAACTGCACCTGAGTTTTCTTCAATAATTTGTTCCAATTGGTCCATCAGCCACTGTTTGAAATCTTTTATATTTAAAACAGTTATTAAATCTCCATAGTAATGGGCCCTTACTATGCCCTAACTGTAATTCTAAATGAATAGAAGCATGATCGGACAGTAAGATCAGGAATATCTCACAGATCTTTCATTGATGATAATGCTCTTGGGAAATTAGAATCAAATCTATCTGGAGTACACATGTCATGAGGTGCAGAATCATGAGTGTAAAGCCTATCTGAGGAATGTAGATATCTCCACCCATTGATCCAGCCTACCTTTTTGAAGAAGGACTGGGTGGTACGTTGCACTAATATAAAGCGTTGCAGCTTAGCATTGATAGTGTCTTTATTGTCTGGTATCATGTTGAAGTCTCCTCCCACTATTAACGTACCAGAGTGAAAAGTTGTGAGTTTTTTTGTAAAACTTGTTTAATGAAAGGTGGGACAGAACCTGGGAGTATAACTAGGCTCACCCATGTAAGAACCTGGTTGAAGTAAATGCCTTTAATCACGGCCAGACAACCATGAGAATCCGCTTCAGTAACAAGCCGTTGGAAGGGGGTGGCATAGGTTACCAGTACTGCCATGCCCTTCTGCTTTCCCTTCTGATATGAATAGGCCACCACAATACCAAAGTCGAAATGAGACAGCGTGTTTTGTTCCCCTGTGGACAGGTTAGTTTCCTATAAAAATATGAACTTTGGTCTATGTTTCTTTATTGCAGATAGCATTTTAGATCTTTTTATTGGGCTGTTAAACCCATTTACATTTTGGGAATACATGTTTGTAGACTTAGCCATATGGAATCAATATAACATACACAAGCTTAGAGGGAGACTGATTATGGGATAATGTGAGGAAGTTCTTTTTCACAGAAAGGGTGGTGGATGCATGGAACAGCCTACCCCAGGATGTGGTGGATTTGAATACAGTGCAGGGATTCAAACAGGCATGGGATAGGTATAAGGAGCAATACAGATGAGTATGGATAAATAGGCCATTGACAGAATAAAGGCCTATGGCACATTCATAAGGAAGAGAAAATGGGCAGACTGGATGGGCCTGCGGTCCTTATCTGACATCAGCTTCTGTTTTTCTATGTTGAGCTTATGTAAGGTCTCCTTTATACATATCCTGTCCTCAAGAATAGGATGTACTGACCACACATCGACACCACCACAGTGAAGAGCATCACAGCGACAGAATTCGATGAAAATGTGTCTGGTCGCTGTGATGGTCCCCACTGGCACCGGTACTGCATCTCCTGGTGTTTTGTCCCTTCCCTGAGACAACTCCAACTAGGAGTTCTATATCTAGAGACTGGGGGGTGAGGAGGGGCAGAGCCCCCCACATGGTGTTCGGGGAGCACAGCCCCCGAAGAAAACCAGCCGACATCCCTGACAGTACAATGCCGACACTCGACACTATGGCTGTCACTGTTGGGGATGTCAGCGAGAAAGGTGTCACCTCAGCATAGGTAAACCCAAGAATAGAACCCCTTATAGCAGTCTGCGAGGAATATAATACAGAAGTACAATCCATTTAGAGAAGGTGGCAAATAGGTGGCACACACCAGCATGATAGTGGCAATAACAACAAACAACATGAACCTGACAAATGATGTAAACAGGTAGTGAACACTTAAGATAACATTGAATATGTAGAAATCACTGGAGGAATTTTCCTGTGATCTGTCTGGTAAACCATTACAAACATCGACTTCCAGGGTAGGAGTGTTCATTTCACAACCCTCTATGTGATTGGGATGTTGCTATGAAGGCAATATTCTGCTCAATCAGGGGGGTAAAATTCTTCCTATTGGGAGGAAGCCCCCTAGTTCAGATCAGTTGATCAGGACCTCCCCACAAATTACCACGGCTTTGGGGATGCGTG
Source organism: Neoceratodus forsteri (assembly GCA_016271365.2). NCBI lineage: Eukaryota > Metazoa > Chordata > Ceratodontiformes > Ceratodontidae > Neoceratodus > Neoceratodus forsteri. The sequence goes on from CM057458.1 coordinate 106,000,819, forward strand.
GTGTAAGGCATCTCCAATTCTGCTTAGTCATGGCAGAAGTAAAAATAATTTACAGTAATTCCATCCTGGACCTGTAATAACATTACAGAGGAGGAAAAAATTCCCTTATTCCACAGCAGATAACTAAATAAGAATTCAGCAATCAGCAAAGTATGGGAGCATCTTCCCATCTTATTCTCGACTCCCAGATTGACTACTCTAAGCATATTGAGTACTTTCATGCAAAATTACACCCTAAACTGGGCACTTTGTATAGAAACAAGGATGCCCTCTCCCTAAGCACTCGGCGTCAGCTCCTTCCAAGATGATTATCCCCTCCTTTGACTATGCCGACGTAAGGTATGGCACTACCTCAACCTCTTCTCTTGCCAGGCTTGACTCTCTCTACAATGCTTTCTGCCGCTTTGCTCTAAATGCCCCTCCTTGCACACATCACTGTTCCCTCTTCTCATCCCTTTCTCTTACCTCTCTTTACCATTGACAGCTACTCTGCTCTTCTCTTTTCATCTCCAAATTCTGGCTTGGGTTCTTGCCCTGCTACCTCTCCTCACTTTTGTTTCCTTCCCCTGTGGCCTCCTTCCTTCTCTGTTCTAGGGACACCTGCCCTTTCTCCCTCCCATGGCCCCCACCTGTTCTGGCTCTGATGCATTGTCTTACAGACTGCCCTTGCTCTGGAACATTCTCCCCTTCCCTTCCATATCAGACACTCCCTTTCTGTCTTTCTTCTAAAACATGCCGTATCCCACTCATCTGTGGTCCCAGACTTCTGCCCCAGCCAAGGCTGACTTCTCCCCTTTGCCCCCCCCCCAGAGTGATCACCCCTTTTCAGCTAAACAGTTACACTTATACTTCATCTCAGCTTGTCCCACTCTCTATATTTCCTCTTAGCACTTTCTTTCCTTCTTCTCATTCTCCTTCTCCTACCCCCCAGGCAACCTTGTTTGGTCAATGCTCTTATTACTCATTTGTTAGTCTTCACTATCCGTATCTGTGTATTACCACATTTTATTGTTACCTATATCCTTGTATAACCTGCATAATTTACTTCTATTATAGTACTCTGTATACCAGTTCAATTTATATATTGCAAACCTACCAATTCCCTTTTCTCCTGGGTCACCCCTGGAAACGAGCCTCAGTTCAGTGTGCCTTTCCCAGCTAACAACTTTAAATCAAATTAATTATTCTATCAATGTTCCACAATAAACTAGGCAATGTAGTGGGGCTCGGATAACAAGATACAATTTACAAGGTGGACACGTAGATTTAGTGCATACAAAATGCCATGATGACACTTATCATTTTATTATTTCTTCAGAAAAATGGTTTGTACAGAAAGTAAAATGTCAGGTATTAATGCATACACTATTTCATAAATCCTTCCAACTTTAATTGCCTTAGAAAGGCCAATCCGATGCCCCACCAATGGCACTCTTCCTTTGAGTCAGTTAGGTTGACTGACCCCGCTCTCTCACAGTCCATGCTAGACCGACTCCCTATCTTCTATCTGGAAGTACAGGAGGACCTTTTATACCTGCCCCCTGTGTGGTCAGGTGACTTTAGCATCATTAAAATAAAAAATATGTGTTTTTTAAGCCCTCTTTTTAATTTATACAAATAATGAGGGCTTCCTAGACATACTACTATCACAGTCCTTAACTCATAAGTAAAATAGCATAGGACCAGATTTAATAGTGAGGAGGGATGTGGAAATTTCCACTCATTTTGATTGGCAGTTTCCCTCCTTTAAAACTAGCCACAAGAGGCCACTGCTGGCCTATAGGGTCCCTGGACTGGCACTTCACTGAGTCTCCCTGCTCAGGTAAGACTGGCTTCAATTTGCTTTCCAGAGTTGTAGGCCAGAATTTTACCTTTTTGTTTTTAACAACCAGCAAAAGTTAAAATCTCTTCCTGGGCATTCTTCCAACCACATAGAGTGGTGGTCATACAAAAGTTTATCAGTACTGAGGTATATCTCAAGGAATACCTCGGTGGTGATGAGGCAGGATCACATTACAGTCAATGCAAATTGAACATGAGTCCCTCAGTGGTACCTCCAGGTACCTCGAGGTATACCTTAGTACTAATAAACTTTTGTACAATTGCCACTGTAAGACTGCTTAAAGTACTAGTAATGAATTCCCAGGTAACCTTAGTTAGAAAAAAAAAACTCATTCTTTATCTTGTATTGCTTTAGCGTGTCCATTTTGTTTTTTTGTGTTTGTTTGTTTTTCTTTAAGGTGGAGGAAGAAAGAAATTCATTTTATTTTATTGCTCTGCCCCTTAATGTTTAATTTATTTCCTATGAAGAGCATTTTATGTTGCAACATTTTCTTACACTTTTTGCTACACAAAACCATTTTAGATAAAAACTACAGGGGGTTCTCTGCACCATTAGAAACCAATGTTCTATGCAAACTTAAATAGCCAAACAAGGCTTTCTCTTAAGCTTTTTTTCTTTATGTGTTGAGAGCCTACATATAGGACCAGGAGCAGATGTTGTATGGAAACAAAAGGGAAAAAAGGATGCTGCCCCTGTCCACTAGTATAACAGTACACAGACAAGGAAAAGTTTATAAACAGTGGGACATTCTAGCTTTTCAGCTCCAAAGGCTGTTCTTTCTTGCATTCTTCAGGATACCCTAGGTAACCTTATGCACTTAATGGCCCAGATATTCAAAAGGGTTGCACATGGCACAACAGTGCTGCACCATGCGCAACCCACTGATGTGCCCTGGCACGATATTCAAAAGGGAAAAGTGCATGGCACAAATCCCGATGTGCCGGAGTGCATCAGTAATGTATGCAGGTGCAGGTGGAGGGTGTGTGCCCATGCATACCCTGCATAGCCCGATATTCGGCCCGGGAAGTGCAGAGCCATGCATGCGCAACCCCTACCTGTGCCAACACAAAGCTGATCTAAAAAAGGAACAGCAGTGGCCTGCCTGGGTGAGCTGCCGCGTGCAGGGCGAACACGGCAGCTGCCACCTGTGGGTGGCCCCCTAGCTCCGGCCTCACCTGGCCGTGCCCCCCATGCCCGATTGCGGGGATTTGTAGAAAAAAAATTATAAATCTGTCCAATATCCCTGGTGGTCCAGTGGACCACTATCTTCCTGATCACTGGCATTTGTAAAAAAAAGAAATAAATGTGCAATATCCATGGTGGTCCAGTGGACCGCTATCTGCCCGATCGTGGGTGTCTGTAAAAAAAAGAAAATGTCCAATATCCCTGGTGGTCCAGTGGACCGCTATCTGCCTGATCGCAGGCATTTGTAAAAAAACAAAAAAATATGTCCAATATCTCTGGTGGTCTAGTGGAGTGGACCCCCTCCCCACCCGCCCACTGAGCCCCACCGACCAGTCCCCGGCAGCACATCACCGACCTGCTGCCTCACCTCTACCGACTGACACCGTTGGTAGGGCTGTATGCCCGATGGTCACAGTGTAGCCAATGGGCGTCAGCCATACAGTCATATTTCAGATATGTGAATGATCCCATTCACATATCTAGATTGTGTGGTACGGTATGCTGCACGCCTCATTGGCTCACGCCAGGACCAGTGGGCACATAGCCCCACCGACGCTGGTAGTCAGCGGATGGTGGGGCTGCAGGGCGGCAGGCGGTGGTGCTGCCGCCCACCAGCTGACCGGGGGGAACGGGGTGGTGGGGCTCAGTGGGCAGGTGGGAAGGGGGGGTTCCACTAGACCACCAGGGACATTGGACATTTTTTTTTTATAAATGCCCACGATCGGGCAGATAGCAGTCCACTGGACCACCAGAGATATTGAAAGCACTTCTATTTTATTACAAATGCCCGCGATTAGGCAGTCAGTGGTCCACTGGACCACCAAGGATATTGATCATTCCTATTTATGCACTTAGCCCACAATCGGGTGGGCAGGTCCACTGAACCACCAGGGATGATGAGGATGTTATATTTACTTAGTCTGCGATAGGGCAGTGGAGCACATTGCCGGCTGCAGGGGACATCAGTCCCCGATGGATGCTGCCTGGCAGTGCGCCAGGTGCAAGTCATCAGGGATGGGCGCACCTGCATGCAAATGGAGCCATAATGACATGCAAATGGCCCATGTGCACCTTGCATACATTATGGCCCCATTTGCATGTCAAGTTTTGAATATTGCGGTTGCTGTGCATAGCACAATAGAACTTGCACTAGCGCATACCCATGCTCCACTCTGGCCACTGCGCCATGCACACTGCGAGTGGCCAGGGTACGATATTCAACTATGCTGTGCCATGGCGCAACTCCATTGAATATTGCCCAGTCCACACCACTGCGCAGCCAAGTTGCGCTGTGCCCAGGCTTGCACCACAGCCTGGCGCAGTTTGAATATCTGGGCCAATGTGCCTTATTTTTGTGCATGCCTGCATAAGGCCTTGGAGGTCATATGCACTTGACCTCCCCTGCTTTTTAACTTTTGTTGGCATAACAGTAGCTACACATTTACATTTTATACTGCTTTTATTCCTATTGGTGTACTGCAATTTTAAGGCACAGTTTGCACTCATTTACTAGCACTTTCAGTCTTTGCTTCTCAAGCACTTTATGGGGGGGAGCAATGAAAAACCAGGGCACCCACACGTGGCAGAAGTCACCCTGTCACAGGCAGGCAATCATATAAACAACAGATCTCAGAAATAGATTGGATGGCTAGCAATAAGAGTATCCAGAAAAAACAGTGTTGCTGATAACCAGCCGAGTTAACCCCCACATCCTTCAGCATACCATGGGCAGCCTGATTTCGATAACACAAACTCCATACATTAAAATCAAAAAAGACCAGGGTTGCAGATTGAAAACAGTTTGTCCACTACTTCTGTGAGTGAGCTAAGAGTTGCAGCTGCCTGCAGCATTAGGCCTCATCATGCCCCTGGGCATGCAGGTATCTACCAATATCCCACAGCCTGTCAGGTCTTATTGCTTACTTTATACATTATGATGGTGAGCTGAAGATGAACAAAGGCTGCCTCTTGACTAACAAGGCCCTTGTTAGTGGAATGGTGGTCTCCATTAAAACTCGCCATCATAGTGTATAAGATAGTAATAAAAAAACATTAATTTCAATAGAGTGCACCTCCATACTCTCCCTTGCTGCACATCATAACATGCCTGAATGCAGGGGCATGGAGATCAGTGGGGAAGTAGAAGGGATCAGGTGGTCATCTTGTTGGGGCCAAACTGTGATCCCTTCCCATTAAATTATGGCTGCACAAAAATGATCAACAGTTACAGAAGTGGGACTGTTGCCAGTATCGGCTATCATTTTAAGTAAGTTACCCTCCCAAGCTACAAAAAAGCAATTTAATGGTGAAAGAGACTGTCTTATCAATCTTGCAATACATTTAGGGCAGGATATTTAAAGCAGTTGCGCAATGCGCAAATGAGTTGCACTGGCGCAACAGCCAAAATGTGCTGTAGAGCGATATTCAAACACCGCAGCTGTGTAGCACAAATTGCACTGTGCCAAGGCACAAATGTAATGTATACAGCACAGGTGCAGGGGACGTACCCATGAATAAGCAGCGCAACGGCATATTCAATCACAAACCATGGCGCAACTAAGGAGCAAGACCACAGATGTGCTACCCCAACTTGAGCCTATAAAATCCAGGCTCAAACACACAGACAGGGATGTGCAACACTGGATAGAAAGAGAAAGAGAGAGGAAGGGAGAGACAGAGAGATACAGAAAGAGAGACAGATGGACGGTGGCCCATTCCACATGTAGGTGGTAATGAGGGGTGTGAGGAGTCAGGAGGAACAGCAATGTGACCAACGAAAGGCCCAGCAGAGGTGCTTCTGACACAGCTGGTACCGTGCCTGCATCACATTTGAGAACTACAGTGATACAGAGATAGTGGGCCGGTACCACCTGCACAGGACAATTTTGAGGCAGCTCTGCAAGCTGTGCAGTGATGAGATGCAGGCACCCACCAGACAGAGTCATGCCATGTCTGTGGAGGCTAAGGTGACAGCAGTGATGTACTTGCTTGCTATGGGCACCTTCCAAAGACCAACCAGGGACACCATTGGGATCACCCAGTCGGCCACGTTCCACCTCCTCACCCAGTTTCTCAATGTTCTGCTGCCACATGCTGTGGAGTACATACATTTCCCCAGCACACAGGTGGAGTGTATGGCAGACATTCAGGCCTTCCACAGGGTTGCATGCATGCTAGGCATGATTGGGGCCATTGCCTGCACCCATGTGGGCATTCGTATACCATCTAGTCCCAAAGGGCTGGTCTACATCAACTGTAAGAGTTACCCATCAGTGAACTGCCAGGTGGTGTGCAATGCTACGGGGTACATTGTCAATGTCTGCACCACACACCCCAGGAGTGCACATGATGCATTCATCTAGCACACTTCCATGCTGTGCCCGAGGTTTGAATGTGGAGACATCCCCATGGGTCACCTAGTGGGTGTGTATGGCATGGGCTGGGGTCTGCATGGCACTGCCCAGAGGAGCACGCCAGAGCCAGTGGTGGGCATCCAGGACTAGGACATGTCACAGCACAGCAAAGGGCTAACCACATCCATGCCTTCACAGGTGACAGAGCATACCCGCTGCAACCATGGCTGCTCACCCCTTACCGGCAACCATTGTTCCCCGCAGAGAAGCGATACAACAAGGCACATACCAGCACATGCGGTGTAATTGAGCATGTCTTTGGCATGCTGAAAATGTGTTTCCATTGCCTAGACAGGTCTGGCGGTGCCCTACAATAATACAGCCCATCCAAAACCTGTGGCCTATTACTGGCCTGCTGCATTCTGCACAACATGGCCATTGACCTTCGGATAGCTGTTGAGGCAGATGATGGAGACAGTAGCGGGAACAATGGTGACGAGGTGATGGAGGGCAGTGGGCAGCCACCCCATGGGAAACATGACCCAAGACTGACCACGCAGGCAAAGCACCACCGGGACACCATTTCACACAAGCACTATGGTGAATGCAGGTGAGCGTACAGAGACACAGTCATGCATAGGCACACAGAGCAGCACACCACACACAACCCTGCATGAGCACAGTCAGAGGCATGCATGGTATGGGGTGTATAGCAGGTATTGGGGTGACACTGGTACACGCTCACACACACACACACACACACACACACACACACACACACACAGCACAGGCATGCACACACACACACACAGATACACAGTGGTACATGGCATGGATTAGAGGCACTACACCAGTGCACAGGCACAGTCATCACACCCATACCACGTGCCCCAACGGCACAGCTGGCATACACACAGGGTATGCAGCACAGCATGCCAGTGACACACCACAGGCATGCTGCACCAACTACACCCACGCATACATGGGGCAACAGCAGCAGACAGAAGTGCTGGCAACAGACATGTTAGGCCTACAGCACAGTACCTTGGCCACCACGGCCACATGGGTGGCCATGCCTAGGCTGATTACCAGCTGCAGGCTGGTCATCAGCCATGGGGTGTGTGTCCAAGGCCCCCCAGGGGTTGATGTACGTGGCCGAGACCATGTCCGCACAGGGGTGGAGAGGCGCCCAAACAGGCCTGTCCCTGGTGTACTTAGGATGCTAATATTGGATCCTGGCATCCACTGTAATGGGGTCACCAGACACCATGACTGTGGGGTGAATAGTGCACTGCAGGGAGTCCTCTGTGCATGGCCAAAGCCCAGTGGCAGCCAATGATGCCAGACCCACCGCAATGGTACTGGACATGCGGTCCATTGCCACCACAATGACACCCGACATGCAGCCCATCGACGCAGTTATGGCTTCCGTGACTAGCAGAGCCTGTCCATAATCTGCACAATGCCCCTGTCCTGCTTATCTGCCAGCTGTTGCACCTCTGCTCGCAGTGCATGCATCTTCATGGTGAGCAGCGCCTGGTTGTTCATGGATGCATGCAGCAACTGTGCATGCTCAGCCAGGTGATCAACATCCTGTGCACCCTGTTCTGGGTGTTGGGCTGCAGGAGGTGTCATGGCGCCCTGGCCAGCCTCCTGCTCCACTGGAGCACTGCACGGGGGCACTGTATATTGGGTCCAGACTGTTCACAAGCACCGGCGGTGGACCCCATGCCATGTTGCCCTATGTCCTCGGTGACCTGCTGCTGCTGCATAACTAGCAACTGCCATGCCCATCCACATTGCAGTCACCACGTCCCCCGCTATGCACATCGGTGGTGCCATCCACCAATGTACAATCAGAGATAGGTGGCAGCCATGCAGCTGCAGTCACTGCACTGTGCCCAGATGCCTCCTGTGATGCATCCAAGGATGTGTTGGTCACCACATCCCCAAAGCTTTCCAGTGTCATTGTGATGTCATCATCGGAGCTGGACATGTCCCCCAGCTGGGTCTTTGCATACAGCATACTCAGGCTATCATCTTGCATGAACCCAGCCAGGGCTGTCTGGCACCAGGTCAATTCGGTCAGGGAGCTCAGCGGTGCCCACCATAAGCCTGTCCAGTCTGTGCACGCTGGTCAAGGTGGTTGGACCGTACACCTCGGTCATGGCTATGGCTGTTCCTGCCCGCACATCCACATGGAGTTGTGATGGTGCTACAATGAAGAAACAGTGCGTCAGTGCACAAACTACAGGCCCACGTGCCCCTTCCTCCTGTGGGCTTGTGTCGGATGCCACATGCTGCCCTGTGACTGTACATACCCACTTTGATACAAGCAGGTGGCGTTCCACAAAGTGCTGGACACCACCACATGGCTACACACACACACCGGATATGTTGGTAGGGTGTCTACTCATCATACAGGGATGGGCTGTCACCCATCTGGAAACCTCCTCCAGGGATGCCCTCCACTGCCGTGCATCTGAGGGTGGATGCCATCATTTTTTTCTGTTGCTGTCAGGGGGGAGTGGTGGATGGGCCACTGCCAGTGGCACTGCAGGATGCATGTATGGTCGCAACCTTCTTCTTTATGCATCTCCTGTCCATCCCAACCTTCTTCTTGCACCCCTGGTCGCTGTGCTGGTGGCGTCCGTGCTGGTTCACGTAGTCTGCCACTGCATCCCACCCATCTGACCTTTCCTGGGGTGTGCCAGTCGCACTGCTGAGGAGCCCCACCCTGTTGAGGTAGGCCTTGTACAGGGTTTTGGTCTCAGCCTTTGTGAAATTGGGCCTTCTCTTCCAGGCAGGCCTGAGGCCCTCCCTCTTCCTCCTATCCTGACATGTAGCTACCTGTGGATAATGGCAGCATGATGTGTAGTTGTCAGCATTTCCCATGTATGTCCCCATGGCATTCTGTATGCAGGCCCTTGTTGCCCTGCACCAGCATACACCTACCTTATGAGGTTGCAATACCGGTCCATGGCCTGTGGTGTCCGGTGGTGCTTATCAGGTGGATCTCATGCAAATTAGCAGATGTGCAATGGTAATGAGATGCTAATGCACCACACTGCACTGAGCAATGGCTGACGAGGTGATTTGCATATAGTGACTGAATATCGCAAACTTGCTACATTTGCAATGTGGTTGTGCTGGTGCAATCCTGTTGCACATATCTGGCACATGCACAGTGTGGCCCTGCTGTGCACATGTGTGCATGGCATTGCAGGGGTCCATCGCACATCCTGCACTACATGTGCTTAACAGTGCTATGATGCAGTGCTATTGCGCATTGGTTATTGTGGTGCATGATACATCACATGGCATCCCCTGTCAGTCCCATACTGAGTACATGTGCAATCGTATCAGTGCGGTCCATTGCACAAGGCGCTCACATGCACGTTATCACATGGGGTCATGACCCCTGACCCCATGCCCCTGGTGGCCATGTGTGTACTGCGCATGTCCGTGTATGCGCAATGCCACCACATCTTGCATCACCACATTGCGCAAATACTGCATTCAGTTCCCTATCACACTTTCCACGCATGCTGCATCAATGTGCGTAATCGCACCACCAACCAGGCAGACATTTGGACCTGATGGAGGGCATGGTGCAGGCATGGTCTAGGAGGGCCCTGAACTGGTCAGAGGTTGAGATAGTCAACCTAGTGGCTGTTGTGATGCCTTTTGAGGGCCAGCTGTTTGGCACTGTACCACTGCAGCAGGCCAGGGGGGATGTCTGGGCACAGGTGGTCTCTGTCATGGAGAAACTCACTGGAGTGGCACACAGTGATGATCAATGCAACCACAGGTATGGGGACCTATGGTGCAGGGATCCAGAGCTGCTGTGCAGGAGGCAGGCGCGCATCCAGTGCAGTGCGGTGCCACAGCCACGTAGGTGTCAGCAATAGCCATGCATACCCCTATGCTCCCCTATGGTGGTTGTCAGTATGCATTACATGGTCCGCTGGGGGGGGTACTGTCCTGCTGACTGCTGGATGCCATGTATGGCTGCAGCACATGTCGCAGTCATGCAGGCGAGGTGGGCTGCAGATCGGTCAGGGTCATGCCTTGCTCCATGCTGGCTGTGCATTGGGGGGGGGGGTGCCATGCTTGCCTGTGTACTCATGTCCATTCTTACCTTTATATCCACAGGGACCAAAGACCGCAGGTGGGCCAGGGAGGTCGTGACAGGGGCACAGGGGTGCAGGGCCAAGATAGCCCACAGCGGGTAGCACCAGCAGGGTATCACATGGCAGGTAGGAGTGTCTACATTACTGGTACTTGTCATAGTGTGAGTGCCATGTGTTGTGGTCAGACCAAGGTGTCCATGGCCCTGTGTCCACAGAGCTGTGGTGGCACACCTATCCATGTCCATGCCACTGTTGCATGTACAATGGTGGCATTGAACCACCTGGTGGGGGGGTGCACGCAGCCTCCACACTGTGTGCTGCCACAGTGTCCATGCTCTGCGCCATGTGGCCATGGGCATGTGCACATGGGGTGCAATGCATGGCACAGTCTGGCTGGCTGCACCATTGTGGTGTGCTGTGTGGCTGACTGGTGCGGCCCCCCTGCACTGGTTGTCTGAGGACCCCTAGTGGTTCGTGCCCCCACGGTCCATGTCACACCGTGGGTGGGCTTGTGTTTGTGTGGCTTTGCACTGATTGGCTGTCCTATCCCTTCTCCAAGGTGGTCATAGAACAGTAGCTGGGGGGGGTGGCATGCCCACGTGTCTGGAACATTGGACAGGTCCTTGCACTCCAGAGGAGGCTCCTTGCCCTGCAGTGGCACCACATGTGGGAGATGGCAGCATTGAGGAGGGTGATCCAGCAGCTGAGGTGGTCCATCAGGGGCCACTGATAATTGACATTTCTACTCCCTGCTGTACATAGCCCCCACACCTTCTGAAGACCTCTTTCCCCTGCTGTCCCACATCCACCTTTATAGCCCCTGCTCCCTGTCGCCATCCCCCTCTGCCCCCATCCCTGACCCTGTTTATTGCTGTTTGTATTGTTCTTGTTATATAAAGCCTTTTGTTCACTATGGGCCTTTGTCAGTGTCTGATCTGCAGGTGGCGTGTGGAGCCATGCTGCAGTTGTGTGCCTGTGGTCCACCCAGGGGCATGTTGCTTCATGGACAGTGGGCACATGTGGTCTGGCTGTGGCCAGCACTGTTGCCCACAGCCCTGCATGTGGGTCAGCTGTGCTTGGTGTGCCACTGTGTTGGTGATGTATTGCTCTGTGCTGGGGTTGGGCGGCCAGGGGGTTGGGGTCTTCTATGCACTGGGCAATCGTATTCACATGGCCTGTTCCATCTGTCGTTGCATGACCCTCACTGTGCACTGGTACATGCACATGCCCAAGGGTGTGTTGCATGGGAGAAGTGGATCAGAGCAGGAGGGGTGGGGGAAGAAGGAGGAAAGTGCAAGGAGAAGGACCAGTTGGGAGGAAAGGGCAAGGAGAAGGACCAGAAGTACAAGGAGGATATAGTAAAGGGAGCTGAGGGTTTAGGCCAGGGGAGCACGACAAGCAAGGAGGGACTGAATGGAGACAGGAAGGAAGGGAGGATGAGCCAGGCTAGTTTAGCTGATGGGGGAGAAGGACCAGTCACAAGCAGTGATGGGGTAGTTAGTGAGGCACAGAAGGATTCTCAGGAGGAGGAGAGGCATAGGATCGGAGAGGAGAGGATGGCCAGGGTAAATGAGGGGGCGGCATGTGGCACCCAGATAGGGGGAGGAACAAGGAGCCAGCTGGGTGGATGGGCCAGTAGAAATGATGAGAGACATGGAAGGGGGAGAAATGGAGGAAAAGAAGCAGTCAGAGTGCTCCTGTTGGGGGATTCTATGATCAGGGGTATCAAATGGGATAGGAAGGGGGAAGCCTGGCCAGTTAGAACAAAATGCTTCCCTGGACTAACGGTGCACAGGGCCAAGAATGAGGTATATCTGCTGGCAAAGGATTGTGAGGGTTCCCCGGACATACTGGTCCACCTGGGTACAAATGACATTGAGGGAAATAGTGAGTTAGAGATACAGGCAAGGTTCAGGGAGCTTGCCAGGGTCTGTTATGATATAAGGTGCCCGATTTCCTTCTCGGAAATCCTGCTAGTGCCAAGGGCTAGTGGGGAACACAAAAGGAAGATTAGGGAGATAAACCAGTGGCTCAGGGAGTGGTGTGAGGCCAGAGGGTATGGGTTGATGGGGGATTGGGGGGAGACCTGGGAGGATAAGGAGCTGTATGCTAGAGATAGGCCCCATCTCAATTTGGAGGAGAGGGGAATCCTTAAGTTGAAAATAGAGGGGTTCATTGGTGAAAAGTGGGGTTTAAACTTGTGAAGGGGGGCGGGATGGGAGAAAAGACTGTCAAGGGGGGTCCAATAAAGGAGGGACTCTGTCTCAACCCCCCCTGGGGAGCTGGAGGAATGCGGGAAAAGGCTGACTGGTAAAGTGCAGACCAGGAGAAAATGGAATCCCCATGGGAACATGAGCAGGGGAAATGGAAGTATAGGGAAAGGGTGGAAGGTAGTCCTGCTAAATGCCAGGAGCTTGGGCAATAAAATGCCTGAGCTCCAGGCAATGCTAACTGAGGGAGCGGTGGATGTGGCAACGGTCACTGAGACCAGGGCCACCTCAGGACACGATTGGGACCTGAAACTGGAGGGTTACACTATGTTCAGGAAGGACGGGGGAGGGAAGGGGAGGAGGGGTAGCAATAATAGTCACAAACTGCATTGGCATAGGGGGAGTAGAGAAGGCGGAGGGAACCGTGGAGGCGATTTGGGTCACCTTGATAACAAGAGGGGACAAGAGAGTAAAAATAGGAGTGGTGTATAGACCCCATGTGCTGGTGGAGGAGCTGGAGGAGAGTCTGGTGGCAGATGTTGGGAGACACTGCAGATTGGGCAGGGGAAGGGTGGTGGTGTTGGGGGACTTAAACATGCCAGGAACAGACTGGGAGACTATGACATCCTCGGTGGCCAGGGAACAGAGGTTGTTGGATGTCTTTCAAGACGCTTTCCTAACTCAGCAGGTGGGGGAACCGACCAGGGAGGCGTGGGTACTGGATGTGGGCCTGGAAGACAGTGACCAGATTGGGGGCCTGGAGGTAAGGGACCCATTGGTGGGGAGTGACCATGCCACGGTCTGGTTCTGCCTGGACTTAGGAGGGGTAGAAGGCTGCACAAAGACAGAGGTAACTGACTCCGGGGGGTGGATTTTAAGGAAATGGAAAGGATCCTTAAGGAGCATTTGGATGTGATTGGGTCAGACATGGACGCTGACAGTAGGTGGGAAATAATCAGGAGAGGGGTGCAGGATGCTACCAGCACCTGTACCAGAGTAAGACGAAAATGCGGTAGGGCCCGAAAACCCTACTGGTGAACCAGGGAGGTCAAGGAGGTGGCATGGGGAAAGAAGGTAGCCAATTGGCAATTCAAGTGCTCAAGGAGTGAAAGGGATTGAGGGGAGTATAAACTGATGTCTAGAAGGGCCATTAGGGTGGTGAGGGTGGCTAAGGCAAGAAAGGAGCAGAACCTGGCCTGGGAAATTAGGAGAGGGAACAAGGGGTTCTTTAGATACATTGGGGAAAAACAAAAGGTGAAGGGGCAGATTAGCAGGATTAAAACAGGGGAGAGATGGGCACAAAACCCGGGGGAGCAGGCTGAGGTACTAAATGAGTACTTCATTTCAGTTTTCACCAAGGAAAATGGGGGTGCTGCATCATACTTGGGAAGAGACAGTGATACTTGGGGGGGGGGACCCTTACCGATCAGTGGGTCTGGGGAGAAGGGGAGGCATCACTGGCAGAAGGGGGGAAGGCTAAGCAGGGAGAAGAGATAGTGGAGGTGGAAATCACAGCAGAGAGAGTGAGGGAAGTCCTCAGGTCCCTTAAGATGGAGAAAGCACCAGAGCCAGATAAATTATGCCCCAGAGTGCTGAAGGAACTTGCGGATGTCCTGGAGAAACCCCTGTCGGAGCTTTTCACCAACTTTCTAAGGACAGGGTGGGTGCCCAAGGACTGTAAGGTGGCGCATATAGTGCCAATCCACAAGGGGGGATCAAGAGAGGTGGCAGGGAACTACAGGCCTGTCAGCCTGACATCGGTGGTGGGCAAGGTGATGGAGGGCATTGTCAAGGAGGGTCTGGGGGGGACCTGGAAAAGTCAGGGTGCCCGGATGATAGACAGCATGGATTTTTCCCAGGGAAATCCTGTCAGACAAACCTTGTGGAGTTCTATGACTGGGTGACAAGTGCCTTGGACCTGGGTAGACCAGTGGACGTCCTCTTTCTAGACTTCAGCAAGGCATTTGACTGTTCCTCACGAGGGCCTGTTGGATAAGCTGGGAGAAATGGGTGTGGGGAACCAAATGATCATATGGACAGACAATTGGCTCCAGGACCGTAGCCAGAGGTTTATAGTTGGTGGGATAGTCTCATCCCCAAGGAGGGTCATTAGTGGGGTCCCACAGGGATCAGTCCTTGGGCCCCTCCTGTTCAATGCCTACACCTCTGACATAAGGACTGGTTTCAGGAGCGAGATGAGTCTCTTTGTGGATGACTCAAAACTGGGGGTGGTAGTGGATGGGAAGGAGGGGAGGGTGGCCCTATAGGGGGACCTGGAGGTTCTGGAAAGATGGTCTAGAAAGTGGAAGCTGAGGTTCAATGCAGGGAAATACAAGGTACTGCACCAGGGGGCCAGAAACCCGGGCCAAGTGTACACCCTGGGGGGGAATGCTACAAGTCTCAATGGCTGAGAGGGACCTGGGGGTGGTGGTGGATGTCAAGATGAACAACTCGGAGACTTGTAGGAGGGCAGCAGCCAAGGCCAACAGGATGCTGGGATGCATCGCTAGGGGGAACACCTCCAGAAGGAGTGAAGTGATACTCCCCCTGTATAACTGCTTGGTGAGGCCGCACCTTGAGTACTGCATGCAGTTCTGGAGACCACACTTAAAAAGAGACATTAAACTCCTGGAGAGGTTCCAGAGGAGGGCAACCAAAATGATTTGGGGCTTGGGAGACAGGACCTATGGAGAGAGGCTCAAAGAGCTAAATATGTACACATTGGAAGAGAGAAGGGGCCGGGGGTGACATGATAGAGGTCTTCAGGTACATGAAGGGGGTAAATAGGGGAGGATCAGTCAGGGTGCTTCAAAGGAAGGAGGAAGGGGCAACTAGAGGGCATGGGTGGAAGCTGGAGGGGGGAAGAGGGAGAAAGGAGGAGGTGCCACTTCACTGAGAGGGTGGTGGAGCCATGAAATGCGCTGCCCAGGGGGCTGGTGAAGGCAGAGATGGTGGTGGGGTTCAAGAGGGGGTGGGACAGGTACAAGGGAAGGGTTCTGGAAGCAAAATCCAGTGCAGCATGAATATCCAGAACTGGGAAGGGAGAAGCCAGAGAAGGTGAGGGGGGCATCAAGGTCAGCTCCCAGGGTGGGGGCTGACCAAATGAGCAGACATGAAAGATTGTTAGGCCTATTCTGCTGGTATTTAAGTATGTTAGTATGCCTGTGCCTTGCACCTGGGGTGTCCTGCCCTGGTGGTGCTGTTTGCATGGGGACATGTGTGGTGTTGTTCGGGGCCGGTGCTGGGTGCTGTACAGTGCAGCCATGCGGGGACTGGGGCAGCATACTGTTGTGCTGCCCATGGGTGTGCTCCCATGTGGTTTTGGGGTTCTGTTTCCCCATGTCCCTGTGACTGGTCAGGTCACCATTGCTGTACATGCCGAATCCCTGGTGTGTGTGTGTGCCTGGTGACATGCCATGTTGCAGCTGGCGATGCACTGGCATGCAGGCCTGTGCTACTAGCTGGGAGGTTCCTTCCCTGCAGTGCAGGCCATGTGTGCATAGGCTGTGTCTGTCCTATGTGGACCGATGATGGGGTGGATGGCCTGTGCCTCACCCAACCCTGGTAAGTGGGCCCTTGCATCCGCCTTGTCCCTGGTAGCGTGCACTCCACATGCCATGGCTATACTTGCTGGGTGTCTATTGCATTTCAAAGTCATTGGCATGGATGGTGTTGCAGGCCTTGGGTGGGTATGTGTTCTGGGGCAGTGTTCTTTGACTGTGGCACATTCCCTGGTGCCCTGTTTGCCCTCTGGATCCATGCTTTATCTGCGTTCATGGGTCTGCCCTGCTGGGGGGGCATGCTTTCTTCACCCTCTGGGTCCTTACCTCTGTATCCCTGTGGTGACTATTTCCAAACTCCAGTGGGGTTTGCTCTGCTTTGCTCCGCTCATCCATGGTTGCATTGGCACTTCTCTGGTTGTGTCATGGCACATCTTTGCCATATTCAGCCGACTAGTGCTTGCCCATTTCGGCTGGTGCAACCTCTGAATATGGCTCCTGGTGTACCATGGTGCATTTCACTTGTGCTGCACCAGCATTGTGCCAGCATTTGGTTCATTTCTGAATATCTGGCCTTTACTGTTTTATTTGCATTAACACCGTGTGTTGTATTTATTGCATAGAAATTATGAAGACATTTTCTCACCCTGATTTAAGTGTGATAAGATACTTAAGTGATGTGTAATTATTGGGGAATAGCAAGGCAGGGCAAGGCAATTTTATTTATAGTGTGCTCATTCCCTGAGGCTCAGGGTGCATAACAAGCATAAAACACAGAATACAAATACAATAAAAATCAGAATAAATTTCAAAATAGAGCATATCAGACTTTTTAAGGCTTCAGTTTACAGGGGAAACAGACTGATAGTCATTACTAGAATCAACTATCTACCAAAAGCCAGGCTGAAGAGGTGGGCCTTCAGCTGCAGCTTAAACTCACCGATTGAGGGGGCCTCCCAGACCACAGATTGAAGTGAGTTCCAGAGAGACAGCCAAACAACACTAAATGCGCAGTCACATGATGTCCTTAGCCTAAACCTGGCAGTGTCCAGGAGGCCCCTCGAAGGGGAGGGGAGGGAGTGAGTAGAGGTCACCAGTGTCTGGAGCTCTGACAGGTAGCCATGATCCAGTCTATATAGGGCCTTATAGGTGAGCAAGCCCACCTTGAAAAGGACCTTCCACCTGATCGGCAGCCAGTGCAGCGCATGCAGAACTGGAGTTACATGAGTGGACCTCAAAGGGCCCATCAGCAACCAGGCCGCTGAATTCTGCACTAGCTGCATTCTGTGTAGGGACCCTCCCATGATGCTGGAGTATACAGAGTTGCAGTAGTCAAGCCTAGAGGTTACAAAGACATGCATCAGTGTTGGCAGATCCTTGAGTGGAATGAGGGGCTTGATTCTGGCAATGTTCTGCAAGTGGTAAAAAAACACTTTTGACTACAGATGACACTTGATCTGCAAAAGTCAGTCTACTGTCCAGGATCATGCCCAGATTTCACATCTTTGGGGAAGCCACCAGGATAATTCCTGTACTAGTCCCTGGAGGCAACCCATCATGACCATGGCCAGGCTCGATCACTATTACCTCCGTCTTATCCAGGTTAAGTCTCAGCCAGCTGGAAGCTATCCAGTCATTGATTTTAGCCAAACAGATGTTAAGCACATCGACAGCTTTAGATGTTCCAGGCACAAAAGACGGATGCGGCTGGATATAATCTGCATAGCAATGAAACTCCACATTGTATTGTTGAATGATTTCATAAAAGTACCAGCTAAAACTTTTTCAGCCCACTGCTCGTCCTTCCCCCTACTTGACTGCTTCCCTTACATATTGTACTGTATGCTGTCTGCCCCCATGTAGCCATGCCTGACTAGCCCAATTATTGGCTGCTTGCTCTCAATGGGGCCTATGTATGATGGTGCAGAGTGGCTACATGCCATGTATCTGCGGCACGCAGTCACTCCACACAAATTATGCCCCATACGCAGGATACACCGGGAGGGGCATGCAGCCCCAAGGCACCTGATCCCACCTAGGGCCCGCAGACCACAACATGCCTGAGGTGAGATGGGGGCATGCCAGCACTACATGCCATGCACTAAGGTGTGTAGTGCTGGCCACAGAGATGCACAGGAGGGCACCTGTTAGGCATGGGAAAACCCTGCCATAACCACCCTCTGCTTCCTGCCCTGAGCACACAGCACAATGGCACATGTCCAGACTCCTCCCAACACACACGGGTGCCCACACCCCAAGGACTAGGACTGCATGCCCCTACCCATGCCCACAGTGGCATCCCCAACCACACATTGCAGTTCCATCCCAGTGATGTAAATGACCCCCCCCCACAAGCTCTGCAACCCTTTTCCCAGCATGTCTGGCTGGCCACCCAACCCCCGCAGTCCAGTCAGAGATCCACCCTCACAATGCTGACAGGGATGACTGTGAACCCCTTGGCACCAACATCCCCCACAATACCCATACATCTCTGTCGTGGTGTTACAGTCAGGACAACTAGGTATTGTGCCCTTCCACACTCCATCATGGCTGCTGGTTATCTGCTGTTGCTGGATCTTGCTGTCTATAAATAGGCAGCACAATCCCAGCAACAGTTTTATGGCCAGTGGCCGAGGTGGTGTGAGGAGGGCTATGCTACTGGTTGTCCGAGCCATGGCACAGACAAGATGGTATGGGGATGAGGGGGTGGTCAGTGCCATGGGTGGAGTGCTGGGCTGATGATGGCCACCAGTGGTGTGGCAGGGGCCCTGAGCTGGGTCGGACATTGGGTGTGGTACCTTATTGTGTGTGGAGGGGGGGTTGTTGACATGTACATCACTGGGAATAGCCAGCCACATGTTGGGGGGGGTTCTGATGTGTGGACATGGGCCGCCCATTTATTCAGGGGTATGGCAGGCACCGAAAGGTATGACCATATGCTGGCTGAGGTGTGGGGGTCCAGCAACTGTACCCCGGGGGGGTAGGAGCAGCTATGTTTGGGAGGCTGCGGCATAATGGGGCCACTGGTGGGCATGGGGCAGGGGGACCTGTTTGCTCTGGGTGGGCACTTCTGGCCACAGGGGCTTCATCTTGTGGATCCAGGTGCCCGCAGGGCTATTCATGCACCTGGATACGCACTGTGCAGTGCAAGGTATCCACTCAGGGACCCATGCCGAGTATCCAATTGGATGCCCCGCAGGGTCCATGGCTCCCCTCACAGCTGCCCTGTGTGGACCTGCATGCCGGTGGGGTGGGCCTGCAGACAGGTGGTGGCTGGTGATGAATACAGCCACTGCACAATTGTCCACAGTGTGGAGCCACGCAGGCAGGATAATCACCTTCAGCATGTATTTCCCATCTGGTAGTGCATAGGGCCCATTGTACTTAGTTCTGTTTTAATCATGTACTTTGTTCTGCTTTACTGCAATTTTGAATGGTGTCAATTTTATGCGATTGCATTTGTTACACTTTAAGTTGCCTTAGCTATGCTTTAGTTACAGTATAACTACACTGCAACTGCATTGAAATTGCAATGTGCATTTAACTGTGTACTGTGTCAGTGCAATGTATTTACCTCCCCTGTTTTCTGTTCCCCCAGGTCACACAGGAAAATGAGACTTGGCTCAGTGTGTCTCTCCCATTCACCAGTTTTCAAATGAATAAATAATGGTTAGGTCTTATTATACATGAAAATCAAATGTCTCGATTTCTTGTTGTACTGCATTTCAGAAGTTTCATAGTTTCAAAATCAAACAATTTATTGTAGTACAGTCCAATGGCCAAAAAAGTTGCAGTATAGTTCAAAGGTCAGAAGAGTACTTGTACAGTTCAAAGGTCAAAAACAGTTTTTTTTTAGTTCAGCAAAACTATGTACGGAGAACTGCCTTGTTAGTCCTTGCTGCTTTCTCTACTTCAGTTATGAGTATAAAACCGTGTTTCAGTTTAAAGAGCAGCTGACACCTTTAGAAAAACTTCAGAAAACATAATAGACACAATTCAGCTTGCATTTCATGTATCTTTTCTAGATTTATCCTCTCCATTATTTATTACTGAAGAAATTGCCACAAAAACAAGATCTTTATTCCTTAGTGTTTATTTGACTCTATAGCTTATTCCTCACTTGAAATCATAATGCTTTGTTGTGACATCACAGGTTATTGATGTGAGAATAACTGATGTCACAAGCAGAGTATCATGACATTGGGTTGGGAAGAAGCAATAGGAGCTGATAAACCCTCAGTAGAACAACTCCCCTGTTTTCATGCATATGACTGTAATATATACCTGTAATACATACAGTACTGGGGATAAGAAGTGCAGAGCTAATGAGGAATACAAGCTGCTTTTGTGTCCAAGTATTATGTTTTTCAAAGTTATAAAGGCATCAGTGGCTCTTTAAGTGAATGTCTATCCAAGTGTCACTTCAGTGTCTGTATGTTTCTTGAACTCCTCTCTAGAACCATATACTATGAAAAATAAAATATGGCAAACTATGCCGAACATGGCATGTGTTTCCATCCTGGAGTTCTGAAGACACTTGAGACCTCTCAAACTTTGCTGTCAATCTACAGTGTCTTACATAGATACATAGACAGTGTCAGCAGATAAGGTCCTATGGCCCACCCAGTCTGTCCATTTGAGCTTGTAAGTTCAGTTTATGTTTTCCTAGAAGTCTGTTGCCCCTTACCCCTGACCTTCAGAATTCCTTCATGTCTATCCCATGCATTCTTAAATCCTGTGATTGTTTCAGCCCCCACCACTTCCTCTGGCAGGGTGTTCAACTTTTCCACCACCCGTTCTGTGAAGAAATTCTTCCTCACCTTTCCTCTGAATCATCTTCCCTCCAACTTCATCCTATGCCATCTAGTCCAGAATCCTTTGATGGAAACACAGATTTGTTGTGCAGAGTTGCCCATACATTATTCTGTACATGGTAAGACTTGAGCAAAGGATTAAGCAGCAGAATCTCATGATCTCAAAGGAACAATTTTTTTTCCCATGGATAGTAACTTTGCAATGAAAAACAAAGAGAATATCTCTGCAGACAATATATGAAATAGAAGCTGACTACCTGTCTTGATATTATGTTTTCAAAGTTTTATCAAAAGCCACAAACTCACTTAAACATTACTTGTATGTTTTTAATAGCATTGTCCCTCCCTCAAGCCTCTCGAAAAGGCTCATTTCTCCCTTTCCTGCTCTTTCACCTGGATACTTCACATTTCTTTCACCCTCTTCATCCCTCATACATACTGTACCCCTGCCATTTCTTCCTCTTAATTCCTCTTCTCCTGCTTCTATTATTTTGCCACTTCCTATATCTTGGTGTTACCTCTTACTCTCCGGCCCCCCATTAAAATTTACTTTTATTTCTTCCTGCTGTTTCCCTGCCTCACTCATTCTTCTCTTGCCAATCTTGCTATCTTTTTCCCTTTGATAGACTGCCATGCCTACCCACAACTTTTAATATTAGTTTTACATATTTATTTGTACTTTAGGAGATTTGTAAAGTACTTATTTTTCACTACATGCTGCTTTAGTGCTGTTATTTGCATTTGCATGTTCAATTTCTGGTGTCTAGGATTTTGTACATTCTCTATATTTTTATATTTATTATGTTCTCTTTTAACATTGCTTTTTATCCTCCCCCACCCAGCTCAGCTCCACAGATGATCCTCAACTTGACGTACCTTTCTTGGTCACCAAAGTTTAAATCAATCATTCAGTACCACTCCACTTGGAAGACATGCTGTCTTCTAGTTCAGTAAAATCAAACTTTTTTTTACAGGTAATCTTTTTATTGAGTTTTTCAGTTTTACAGATTGATAACAGAAATAAGCACATCAAGTACATTACATTGTGAGTCATAGTAATTAGTAATAAAATCAAACTTAAAAAATAATGACATTAAATAAATGAAATTTAATGTCCAAAAAGTTAAGGTCATGAATACAGACAAATCCAGGAATAGGTTGGAGGGAATAAGGTTTGAACAGATGATGGAAGACAGGGACCTGAGTTTCACTATTAGTGACAGTCTAGTGCCCAATGCCAGAAGGCTGCAGGAAAAGCAAACGGGATGTTGGGATGCGTAGTGAAGGGGTTTGCTAGCAGAAAGAAGGAGGGGATTCTGCCCCTGTACAGATCCTTGGTGTGACTTCACATTGAGTACTGTACAAAGTCTTGGATCCTGAACCTTAAGGAGGAGTAGTAGTAGCAGAAATATAGAAGCATAGAAATTGACAGTAGATAAGGACTGATGGGCCCATCCAGTCTACCCATATTCCCTATCTGCATCAGTGGCCACTGACCCTACTTGGTCATCCACTTTAGCTTCACCTTCCCACCTCTAGGGTTCCCTTATGCCTATCCCATGCATGTTTGAATCCCTCCCACTGTGCTAGCTTCCACCACCTCCTGGGGTAGGATATTCATGCATCCACCACCCTTTCTGTGAAGAAAAACTTCCTCAAATTCCCATTTATCCTGCCTCCTCCAGTCTCATATCATGCATCCTCATTGTTGTTCATCTCCTATACTGCAAGATGTTGCCCACTTGCACTTTGTTTATGCCCATAAGACACTTGAAGGATTCTATAATATCTCCCCATTCCCACCTCTCTTCCAGTATATACATATTGAGGTTTTTTAATCTCTCCTATGTCTTCTGATGCAAGCCCTGCACCTTCTTAGTCACCCTTCTCTGAACCGCCTCCACCCTCTCTATTTCCTTACAAGGATGTGGCCTCCAGAACTGTACACTGTACTCCAGATGAGGTCTCATCAGTGTTTTGTAGAGTGGCATCACTACCTCCCATTTCTGCTAGTGATACCCCTTTTTATGCACCCCAACATGCCACTAACCCTCCCCTCAGCCTTTGTACACTGCTTGGCCATGTTTAGGATACGTGAGATGATTATCCCTAAATCACTTTCTTCCCTGGTTACAGTCAACAAGTCCTCTCCCCATCCTGTAACCATCTGAGGGGTTTCTGCATCCCAGGTGCATGATTTTGCACTTCTTTGCATTAAATTTTAGTTGCCACACTTTGGACTTAGTAGTAGATTTTATTTATTAGAGGCACCCTTCCCCGAAGGCTCAGAGCATCCTTACAACATATAAATCACAAACAGTGTATTGTAATACAATCAAACAGCTAATCTCTCACAAATATACATATAATAAAATTGAATACATATTATAGATCTTATATTCTAAAACAATGACACTGCTTATCTTTCTTTAATCCCCAAAGGCTTGTTGGAATAAAAATGATTTCAGTTTTCTTTTAAATATTTCTTTAAAGAGGCTCTCCGCTATCCTCTTACATTTTCTTAGAGTGGTGCACTTAGAAACAATAAAATATCCCAACAACACTAAATGCACCAACTCTTATAGTTCATCCCAGTTGTAAGATGTGAGACTAATGCCTTGTTCTAATTATACAACAGATGGAAAAAATGCTTCAGATTATGGAATAATATTTTCTTTTAATCTTTGAAACTCTTTAAAAATTCCATCATAATAAAGTACAAAAAATAGATAACAAGCACTAGGACAGACACAATACGTGCAAGAGCAGTGTAAAAAAGGCCTTACGTTTCACCACACCTCAATGTGGTTTCATCAGAGGCGTACTAAATACAGTGAATTCTAAGTCTATATATACAGCTCTTAATTACAACATTAAAGTGCAATCACATCAGTTTATCTAAGTGCACAAACACATGTGCTTAATAAAAGGTAACCACCAATAGTAAATACAACAATACACTGATTCCACTCCTCCATCAGTCATTAATTAATTACAACAATTACAAATTATAAATAAAACAACTATGTGGTCTGAGTCCCAGAACTTTTGTATCTTTAATCGTGAATTCTTTCTTTATGTTCTGCACTTCATTATTGACTCTTTCTCTTTAATGTTCAGGCTATGTTCCTGTAAATCAAAAGGAAAAATGTTAAGTTCCCAAACTCCTATTCTTGCATTCATTTTATTCATTTGCAACTGATATTTTTAACCCACTAATAACAACCATTCAGTTTATATTTCTGAATTTGTTATTTTCATTACCGAATGCACTGCTGTCCCAAATTGTGGCACTACATATCAAAAACTAACTGCACAACCATAGCACACGCCAAACATTCCATACATAATTATACATTTTATGGAAATACCAGATATTTAGAACAGGATAAGGCAAATCTACAGATCAGAATAAAAAAAGCACACACTAAGCCTGGGGGGGGGGGGGGACCAATCCATAGGAGGGAGACCAGTAAAACCAGGACAGCTGCAACAATATATTCTTGCAAACTGCAACATAATTTTATTGTTTAAACAGAAACCCAAGGCTTTATTGGAGGTTTTTATCTTACTGTAATGTATTACAGTCACTTTCGTTTATAATTTTAACCCTTTCTGACTTCTCTTATATATTAATGCTGCTTCTTTAGAAAATGTTTAACTTCCACGGAATCATTAAGAGCTGGTGGAAAACAAGCACAAGTTCTGTAAATCCAAATGGATTCTTTCTGGCTGACTGTACTTTCCCAGTCACCCCCCTCCGCACCCCTCCATACCCTCTCAATTTCAAAAAAGTTGATATGGTGTTCCCTTTTGTCCTTGTTCAAAACATGTCTACCAATAGCACATTTAATGTTGCCATCCCTCCATGCACATACATGATCCCCAATTTGCTGTTTAAAGTTTCTAATTGTTCTCCCAATATAGAAGCATCTTATTTACACTGCTATATATATATATATATATATATATATACTATTCCTTTAGTATTACAGTTTATAAACAAATTGCAAAAAATATTCTTTTTGCCCCATGGATGTTTAATTTCACTCCCTTAAATAATATAACTGCAATATATAAAGAATAATATATGGGATGGTGTGTTTAATGAGATTTTACAGACACCCGAGTTGTGGGATGCTACATAAAGCATCCACAATGAAGTATGTCATATAAAATCGAGTTTTACACACACCACCCCATATTTTATTTTTTATAATTGCAGGAGTGCACTTTTTCGCCTCAGCAATTATAAAAAATTAAATAAGCTAATAGATTAGTGTTCAGCAAGCTGCGGACCAGTCTTGATTTTGTGCGGTCTGTAGTCTTCCTAATTACAGGACTGCACTTATTGGAGAAAAAAGGAAGAGGATATTTATTAAAAAATGTGTAGAAACTTAGATTTTAGTTTTAATATAAACTTACCACAGAGCGGCAGTTGCAGCGTCCTTCCGGGCCAGCTGAGCTGGTTATAACGGCAAATTATAACCGGGTTTCCCTATGGGAAAAAGCTCTACCCGGTAATTACATGCAATTACCACACCATTTGTTATGCAGTTACCAC
Organism: Neoceratodus forsteri; assembly: GCA_016271365.2. Taxonomy (NCBI): domain Eukaryota; kingdom Metazoa; phylum Chordata; order Ceratodontiformes; family Ceratodontidae; genus Neoceratodus; species Neoceratodus forsteri. Next base: position 106,026,421 of record CM057458.1, read on the forward strand.
ACCATTTACCCTATAGAGGGCATCTCCCTCAGATGCCCGGGCAACAAGTTGCAGACCATCAGCACAGCCACCTCGAAAGCTTGATTCCCCTGAAGAGTTCATTTTCACCATGGGGAACTCCAGAAGGCCCTCCCCTGTTGATTGGAGAGAGTGTCTTTGGGTTTAGGGATGAAGAAGCTCCCTCAGGTAAGGACTGAGATCTCTCAGAAGTTGATTAGAGGAGGGCTATGAACAGAATTCAGGGGCAGCAGGGAAAAACATGTGAGGAGAGGCTAGAGAGTTTCAATCTACATGCACTAGAGGCCTTAAGGGAGAGAAGGATGTGCTAGAGAATGTGAAGTACTCATGGAGTGTTAACAAAGGGAACAGCAGTGCCCTTTTCACAGGAAGCATGGACAAGTGAAGAAGAGACCATTGATAGAAAGGCAAGGCAAAGTTTATTTCTTCAGCACCCATTCCTGGAGGTTCAGGGCACCTTACATAAAGTTATAAATTGGGAGTAGAACATACACAAGTACACAAAATAAAACACAAAAAAAAACTATAAGATCAATAAATAATTCAATTCAGCAGTCTACATATCATATTTAAATAACTATGTCTGGGAATGAATAAAGATGGGTCTTTAAGCAGCCCTTAAATATTTCAACTGAAGAGGCCTCCCTGATGGCTGGAGAAAGCAAATTCCACAGGGTGTGGCTGCCGATGTTAAAAGCCCTGTCACGGTTGGTTTTAAGCCTTGTCCTGTGAATCACTAGGAGGCCCCCAAAGGAAGAAGAAGGAGGGAGTGGACTAGGGCAGAAGGTGTTTATGAGATCAGACAGATAGCCAGGGCCTAGTCCATGTAGATCCTTAAAGGTGAGCAAACCCACCTTGAATATAACCCTCCATCTTACCAGCAGCCAGTGCAGTTCATGCAGTGCTGTAGTTATATGACAGAACCTTGAAAGGCCTGTCAGCAGCCTGGTAGCTGTGTTCTGCACCAACTGCAGCTAGAGGAGGGTACCTCCTGATATCCCAAAGTAGAGGACATTACAGTAATCAAGCCTGGATATTACAAAGGCATGGACTAGAGTGGGCAGGTCCTTGGCAGAACTAGGGGATTGATCCTGACAGTATTCCTCAAGTGGTAAAAACCACTTTGGACAACAGATGACACCTGAGATTCAAATGTCAATCCATCGTCCAGGAACACACTGAGATCTTGCATCCTAGAGGAAGCCATTGTCCAGGAACATACCGAGATCTTGCATCCTAGAGGAAGCCATCAACAGTATTGCCCCAGGAAAAGTCCAGTCACCACACTGGAGGCATCGCTGGCATTCCTATCACACCTTCAGCTTGCTCCCCTACCAGAACGTCTGTCTTGTCGGGTACACTCGTAACCAGCTGGAGAACATACGGTCATTGATCTTGGTCAAGCAGGTGTTAAGCACATCCACAGAATCTGATGTTCTAGGGACAAAGAACAAATACAATTAGGTGTCATCTGCATAGCATGAAAACCTATATTATATTTCATAATGAGGTCCCCTAGGGGCAGCATATACACTGCAAACAACATTGGCTACAAGATTGATCCCTGAGTTACTCCGCATGACAGGAGCTTCAGGGTGGAGGAGAAAATCTCCATCGCTACCCATTGCTTCCTGTCAGCAGGAGAGGACTCAAACCAGTGGATGACAGTGCCAGCAAGCCCACAGTACTCTCTGAGATGGTTAAGTAGCACAAAGTATGTAACGGTGTTAAAAACAGAAGAGAGATCAAGGAGAATGAGAACTGTCCTGTCTCCTCTGTCTCTCACACTAAGGTCATTATGCAACCCAACTAATCATATTTCTCTGCTATGCCTAGCTCAAAAACCAGACTGGAATGGCTCAAAGATATCAAAAGTATCAAGGTGCTGCTCAAGCTGTTGTACCACAATCTTCTCAACAACCTTTTCCCAAAATGGAAGGTTGGAGATAGGTTGGTAATTTGTCAAGATGACCGAGTCGAGGGATAGTTTCTTCAGAAGGGGCCTCGCCTTAGCCTCTTTCAAGGGAACCCAGGAAGACCCCCAATGTCAACTAGCACCAGACATTCAAGGTGAACACTGGGCCAATGGAGTCAACTCATCCGATTAAGAAACTCGTTGGCACCCGGTCCAGTTCACAATATGTGTGCTTCAGTTTCGAAGCAACTTCAATGATCTCCGCCACCTCCACCAGTATAAACTCTCCCTAGACAGGTGGAGTACCTCTGCTACCTCCAAGGTAATCACTGTGAGTTGTAAAACAACTCACTGGCGGGATTTCCTACTGGATAGTAGACACTCTGTCAGTGAAGAACTGAGCAAACTTGTCACACAAAGTGACCGAACGAACCTTTTTCGGCTGCAGACAGAGTGGGTGTAGCAGCCTATCTACAGTCTGAAAAAGTACTGCTGATCGGTTCTTCTCTGCAGCAATCTCCTTGGACAGGAACTCTGCTTTCTTATGGTTGATTGTCCCCTGGTACTCCTCATAGTGGGTACGTAGGACCAGCTTGTCCTCCACCAGCCTGGTCCTCTGCCAACAACACTCCAACTTCCAACCCCTAATCTTCATCACATTGAGCTCGCCATCAAACCAGGAAGACCTCAAGTGAGAAGATTTGGACTGTACATGGATCAGTGTGAAATTATGCATTGAGTCCCACAGACATCACTTTATTATAGGTGGAAACTGCCACATTCGTGCCATTCACACATGCAGAGTCTACACTGGATAGATCAGCCACCACCAGAAATCCCTCCAGTAACATTCCCCTCAAAGGGCGGTAGCTGGCAATCTCAGTGGGGGAGGGCTCTCGAGAGGGCTTCCAAATGAAAACATCACTATTTAATGATCAGACCAAGTGACCTGATCAATGTTGAGGTTACATACTTCAAGCCCCAGTGAGAACACCTGGTCCAGCATGTGGCCGCTGTGGTAAGTCACAGAAGTAATCTTTTGTGTCATGCCCAGAGATAACATCATCTGGAGGAGGTTGGAACTAAGCCTATAGAATTCATCATTGGCCAAGGAATTGAAGTTCCCCAGTACCAAACATCTGGGGGACTCCAATACCTAACCGATGACAAGATCCACCACCTCCTGCAAGAACTCCCCATTTCCCCAGAGTGCAGTAAATAAAGAGGATCCTACAGCCTGCAGCCTGCAGCCAGACCTTCATGTATTGTCACACATTCAAAGGACCTGGTAGTTCCCATTTGGTGCACCATGAAGCCCAGGTCAGATCTAAAACAGAATGCCACTCCTCCACCTTTACATTCCACCCTAGGGCAGTGCACTAGAGTACCAGGAGGGACAGGTGCCTCCAAAAGTGGCCCAGCATTTTCTCCCACCCAGGTCTCCATGATGCAAATCATATCAACTGTGAAATCAAGTCCACCGTAGTTGCAGTCTTGTTTCTGATTGATCAGGCGTTGTAAAACACCACCCTGAGGGGACTGGTAGATGCTGCAGCCCCTCTGACTATCTGCCCATTCAGTCTGGTGGGACCCCTGGGGATGATAACCAAACACTTCTGGTGTCTCTCAAGGTCCTGTCTAAACCCAGGGAATCTCCTGCACCTAACCACCCCATCCTACTTGCCTCCGTCAAGCCTACTGCACCCCTTCACAGCCGACCATACTGACTCCTCTGGATCCTGACCTCATGACAGTGCCTTGCTGTCATTGCTGAAACATGGAGGTTAGTGAAGAGCCTGAAGGCACATAGCAGGGAAGGTTTGTAAACTATATATGCCTGCCCTAGTGCCTTGTACATCCCAGACAACTTAGACCTACTGTATCTACAAAACTCTATGACTCCAATGTTTCAATTAAAAAAGGAGAACCGTTATAATCTAACCAATCACAATCACATGCACACACTACATACACTATACTACACACACACCACCAACACACACACACTACTAAAACAGCTTAAATCACCCACCCACCACCTCTCAAATTCTTTATACTAATCCTACCCACATAAAATCCCCAATTTCCTAAACAGCAACTTTATAACGAGGAAAGCAGAAATGTTCTTTTTTGCTACAGGAGAAGAAATAGGAGTGCTAAATGTCCAAAATTTACAGAGATAATGAAACATTCAGTAAGTGTTTTGTCCTTTTTTCAGTGAGGAGGACCTCATATATCAAACCAGTCTGCATACTCTCACTGGCAAGGTCAGTTCCAATTCGGGGAGAGAACCACCTTCTTGGCTACCCACGAGGCTGACTTACTAGCTGACAAAGCCCAGTTCAGCCAGCTGAGATGGGGGCAACAAACCCGAGTAAAGTCACCAACCAAGCAACGAGCCTGGCAAGCCTTTCACTCCCTCCAGAGCTCCATAAAGTTCTTTCACAGAGAAACAGGAAACAGATGAAACAACTCAACAAGCTAAGGATGAGGAGAAAATGGGCACTCCTATCACAGGCTACCACAAAGCTTTGCACCAGCAAATGGTTTAATTTTGAGTCCCCAACCAGGCAGATAAACAAGCTGTCCAACACAGCTGATCCCGAAAAGAAAGCTGCAGAGCATGGTCTTCACCCAGAGAGTTTACAGCCACCCCCCAATTTCATAGACTGGAGAGTCTGATAAATGCCTCAGAACCGCAAACCTCAAGGGCCCAAGATGAAAAGCAGAAAGCCTACTCTGTTCAGAACACCATGACAAGTTCAGGAGCAACAGAAGGTGTGGACACAAGCCGGCAGAAGATTAAATTCAAGTCAAGTTACACACAAACAGTTTCTTGGTTCTGCCAGCAAAATGGCAAGTTCGAGCAGATTTTCCTGTTTCCTGCAATGCAGAAGTCACAATTAGTAACATACTTAATAGCACTCCACCTCCCCTATAAAACAAAGAAGCTGCCACCTCACGCTTACTCACATAAAAACTCCCTACCTGGTACTAAAAACTCTACACCTATCACCTTTCTAATAGAGTTAAAATACACTTTAAATGTTCGCAAACTCTTGACTAAGTAAACTCTGGAGATGACAGACCACAAATTGCTTCTCCTGTAGCAGATTTATAGAACAAAGGTAGATTCAGGAGGAAAAACAGTTACACCTTAGGCTACATCTAAATGGTTTATTCCCCCACCATCCCTCATACCCCACCTTTCCCTCCCTACTCCTTCCTCCGCCTCTACTTCCTCCACACACACCCTCGCTGACCCTGCCCCGACCCCCCTCCTCCCTCTCTTTCTCCCTCTTTACCAGCCTCTGGCCTCACCTCCCTCTGTAGGATGGCTACCTATATGAAGCTATATTGTTTAAATTTTTATAGAAGTGATTTGAACAATTGTGATGTTTTGGTAATTGACAAAGCCCTCCAGCTGCTATGCTTATTTCTCTTTTGCACAAAAAACCACTGCCTGTCCTAATATTTCAAGTAACCTGATGTGGAACCTTTGTAAAAGAGCCCCTGGCTCAAAGGTGTATCTGATTCCCTTAAATAAATAAATAAAATGCTAGGTTCTTTCCAGATCCTCTGCAAGCTGCTGCTCAGTGTGCAGCAGAAACTAGTGGGAAACTTTAGGAGTGATATAAGGAAGCTCTTCTGTACAGAATTGGTTGGGGAGAAGTGGAATGTGATGCCAGAAATCATCAACATGAAGTCCATCACTGGCTTTAAACACAGGTTGGATTGGCACAAGGGAATAGCTCAAACCAGAGGATGGAAGGAGAGAGGATAGGCAGTCTTGAGAAGGGGATGACTGGACTTGTGGGTTGAAATCCAATCAGGACCATTGGTCATGCCAGACATATCTGATAGATTTCTTTGACTGGATGACCAAAGTAGTAGATCAGGAAGGGGCTGTGGACATGGCCTACCTAGACTTTAGCAAGGCATTTGACACAGTCCCACACAAAAGATTAATATACAAGTTAGCTAGTGGGTCCCAAGATGACAGCCTGGGTAAAAAAATGGCTGGACAATAGGACACAGAGAGTAATAGTAAATGGAGTCCACTCTGAAGAAAGGGGGGTTACTAGTGGGGTACTGCAGGGTTCAGTATTAGGACCGGTTCTCTTCAATGTCTTTATAAGCGACATTGCAGAGGGACTGGAAGGAAAAGTATGTATCTTTGCAGATGACACAAAGATGTGCAACAGAGTTGAGGCACAAGGTGGGGTGGAAAGGATGAAAAGGACTTGACAAGGTTAGAGGAATGGTCAAATGTATGGCAACTTAGATTCAATGCTAAGAAGTGCAAAGTAATGCACCTGGAAACAAAACCAGGGAAGAGTACACAATGGGGGTGAGATACTAACAGCAACAAAATGGAAAGGACCTGGGGTAGTCACATCAGATGACCTAAAGGTGGGTGGCGCAAGCAATGTGAGAGGGCAGCAAGAGAGCTGGGGGATACTGGGATGCATAGGAAGGCATCACCAGTAAAAACAAGGAAGTTATTATTCCTCTGTACAGACAGCTGGTCAGACCCATCTGGAGTACTGCGTGCAGTTCTGGAGACCCAGTCTTCGCAAAGACATAGACAGGATGGAAGCTGTCCAGAGGAGGGCAACTAAAATGGTGCAGGGTCTGTACCGGAAGACATATGAAGAGAGACTTAAGGAGCTTAATATGTATAGCCTCGAGGAAAGGAGGGAGAGGGGGGACATGATAGAAACTTTCAAGTACCTCAAGGGAATCAACAAAGTCCAGAGGTAGCATCTTTCAAAAAGAGGTGTGCAAGAACAAGGGGGACAATTTGAAGATAGAGAGGGGAGCTCAGAGACAATTTAAGGAAGTATTTTTCACAGAGAGGGTTGTGGATGCATGGAACGGCCTTCTGGAGGAGGTCGTGGAGTCAAAAACAGTGGTGGAATTCAAGCATGCATGGGACAGTCAAAAGGCAATTCTAGGGGGTGGGGGTAGGAAGAAGTAGGCTGCTGGTTAATAGGATCTGCAGCTTATCCAGTAGGCAGGGAAATGGGCAGACTGGGTGGGCCAAGCGGTCCTTATCTGCAGTCAAATTCTATGTTTCTATGTAATTCTATGGTAGACTAGATCTGCTCCATTAGGCCGAGTTGGGATGCAAGCAAGTTCTTGATAATCCCTTGGGACATTTTCTTCCATTAACATTTATGTTTCTGTGTTAAAAGACATTTGATTCTTACTCAGCTGCATGACCAGTTTCTACTGCATCTGGCGATGGGCAAGATGAAGCTGGATCAATAGTCTTTGTGTGACCTAAATACCTGTTCAACTCCAGTATCTGCTGTGAAGGCAGACACAACAGTTTTAAGCTATGATTCTGTGCACTTGCTCAAGCAAAACATCTGTAAGTGCTTAGAGCCCACAGGGACCTCAACATTGCCTCATAGACTCAGTCACAAGTGTGCTAATTGATCTTCCACTGAGTCTTTCTTCTACCCAAGATGAGGCAGCCTAGATTGCAATTGGGGGACATTTTCTTTCCAAGAGGATGTTTAATAAGCAGCTTTTATGTGCATCAGCAAGCTAAACTGTGTTCGATTTGATTCGCAACATGTCTGCACAAGCTCATGCTCTCAAACCACTGAGAAGTGTTTACTCACAGCACCCACCTCAAACTTTGAGCTGCTATTGTGGTTGGAGGTTGTGGGCTGAGGGGGCTCTTCTTGAAGTGTGATGAGCCCTGCTCTCTGTGTGCAAAACGTGACAGAAACCTTGCATGAAGCATGCTTCTCTTTGCTGTGCAATTACTTTTCAGTCAGTAATGATAGCTGATCCCTGGAGTAGTACTTCAATGCAATTCACTTCTGTGCTGTAGAAACACCAGCTTGAGTACACCATCACGGATCTTAAGACTGGAATTAGTGACTTGAATTACCGTGGTGATTCATGGCATCAGATTCAGAGCCTTTCTGTCTGATATCCAGTGACATTAGGGGGAACTGTCAAGTAGAAATTTGATACAAAATAAACCACCATAAAGCAGGAGTCAGTAATCCTAAAATCAGAAAGGTTACCATGTTCTAAGAGGGTTACATTACCACTAGATGGAATGGCATTACATTGGTAGTTATTTCAATCATTGAAACTAATTTTTAAATGGATATATATATGCAATTATGCAATAGGTGTCAACCTGAAAGCCATTTTATATAGATATATATTGATGCAATAGGTGTCAACTCAAAAGCCATTGTGTAGGTCTGTTTATTTGAGCTACTATATGTATAGATCTAAAATCTTAGAGTTATATACAGTATATAGAAAACTCATCATCACAGATTTATACATTTAGTAAACTTGTCATCATGTGGCTATGCCTCCCTCCCACCAACTGGCCAACTGACACTACTTCCTAAACTGTAAACAATATTAAATGAAAACCATACCCTCATATCTTGTAAATTTTGTTTCCATGTCAGTAGACAACTTTTTTTGTGTAGCTGTTATGAATATATGAGATTGCTTTAGCTTATTTTCATTGTTCTCATTGTTCCTTTAACTATCGTGGGGGGGTCTCCATTTTCTGGTTGTTGAAATCTCATTGTTCATGAGAGCTGCATTAGCATATGAGAACATCACGTGTAATCACCTTTAGAATCAACAATATGTTTGTCTGTTTAATTAGAGTTTAACAAAACAAGCTGCAACAAGGTGAGAAATACCACTTATAATGCAGGTTTTTTCCCCCTTAAAGTGCATTCACTGTATGGGTTTCCAGAGAGAATTTTCAGGATATTTGTACTTTCAGCATACAGCAACATGGTATAAATGGGCGCTGTGACATCATGTTCTCATATGGTGATGCAGCCGTCATGGACAATGAAATTTCAACAGCAATAAAATTGAGACCCTCAGGATAGGTATAGGAGACTAGAATGAACGGTCACAGCAAAATTAAGCAAACATGTATACCGGTGAGGATGGTGGAACAGAGGCACACCCAGTCAGTTGTTCCACTCCACAATCTATACACCATTCTGGGGGAGCACAGCTCCCCTATGGATGCACGCACAGAGGAGATTAAGGAGGCTGAGGACACCTGTCACAAGGGAGGCCCACAGGAAGGAAGCAGAGGACACCACAAGGAAAGGAAGCAGCTCCTGGTGGGGGACTCAATTATTAGGGGATAGAACTGGGGGGCAGGAAAACTGAAGTAAGGTGCCTGCCTGGTGCCATGGCTTGGAGGGACAGGAAGCGCATCCTCAGGATTATGAGAACAGCTGCACGGGAGTCTGAGCTGGATGTCATTGTCCTCCTAGGGACAAATGACTTGGCTCAACATGAGATTAGAGCAGTGCAGAAGGACTTTGTAGAACTGGGAAGGGGCCTAAAACAAGTAGCACACACAGTATCCTTCTCAGAGGTGCTGCCTGTCAGTGGCATGAGTGAGGCAAGGGTACTTTGCACCATGCAGTTTAATGAATGGTTGAAAAAATGGTGTGTGCACAGGGGTTTGGCTTCATTGGGGACTGTGGTTCCACCTGAGGACACCAGCCTATACTGGCAGAATGGTCTGCATCTGTCCAGGAAGGGAACAAGTCTTTTGAGCAATTGGTTTAAATGCTTCATTGGCAAGCTTTTAAACTAGTCAAGGGAAGGCACTGATAAGCAGCAAGAAAATCCCAGCCTCTCCATACAAAACAGGGTACTAAATGTGAAAAAGACCGAGGTAGAAAGGTCAGTGGGGGATGCTGCAACAGAAGGTAAACCCATCAAAAAATGGAAAGCAATGAGTACCAATGCCCATAGTCTGAGTAACAAGCTTCCTGAATTAGTGGCCTTGATGGAGGAGGAACATCTGGATATCGTGGCAGTCACAGAAACATGGTTTGCACAAAACCATGACTGGGAGGTAAACATACCAGGATACACTATCTACAGGAGGGACAGAGAGGGTAAAAGAGGAGGAGGAGTAGCTCTTTACATAAGGGAAATAATCAAAGCAACAGAACAAAAGGGAAAACAGGGAGAAGAAGAAGCACGGTGGGTAAATTTGGAGACCGGCAATGGCACCACAATCTGCACAGGGGTTGTATACAGACCCTCTTCTCAGGGGGGAGGAAATGGACAAGGAAATGATAGAAAGTATACTTAGTATGGCAGAAAAAGAGGAGATATTGCTGATGGGCAATCTGAATATGCCAGATGTTAGCTGGAGTGCAGTTGCAGCAGCCACTTCGAAGAGTGGGGTTATTCTAGATGCCCTACAGGGGGCATGCCTTAGACAACTAGTATTGGAGCCCACTTGAGAGGGAGCAATCTTGACCTGGTTCTCTCAAATGGAGATGAAGAGAGGATCACAGATGTAGAGTGGGTAGCCATCTGGGAACTAGCTGACAATCGAACAGTATGGTCTACAATAACTCACAAGCAATAGAGTCAAGCTCACAATGGTAAAGGTATTGGACTTTAGGAGGGCTGACTTTCCCAAAATGGTGAGTGCCTAAGGAATGCACTAGCAAATGGGCAGGAAGGAGGAGCGGAAGAACAATGGGGAATAATAAAAACTGCCATCACAGAGGTAACAAGCCTTGTGTGAAGCAAATAAACAAACTAAACAATGTAAGAAACCAATATGGTTCTCAAAGGAAGTGGCAGTGAAGGTTCAAGAGAAAAGAAAGTTTCAGGAGGTACAAGGAATCACAGAAGGAGCAGGACAGAGAACTGTACTAGTTAAAGCAAAAGGAAGCTGGGAAGGCAGTCAGAACAGCAAAGGCCTAAACCGAGGAAAAGATAGCCAACTCAGTTAAGAAGGGGGATAAAACCTTTATAGGTACATCAGGGAGTGAAGGAAGACCAAGGGAGGGATAGTGAGGCTTAATTAAAGGGGGGGGAGGTCAGAGGGTGACTGTGAAAAGGCAGAGATACTAAACAAATATTTTTGCTCAGTATTTACAAAGGAAGAGGGGGAGGTACCTAAAACAAACAGCTGAAACACTCTGGATACAGAAGTTGATACCAGCCCATTTACAGAAGAAAGGGTTCTGAAAGAACTCTTAAAACTGAAGGTGGACAAAGCAATGGAGCCTGATGGGATTCATCCCAGAATTCTAAAAGAACTAAGGGTAGAATTCGTGACACCACTGACTACCCTGTTTAACAAATCATGGGAGGATGGGGTGGTACCCGAGGACTGGAGAAGGGCAGATGTGATTCCCCTTCACAAAAGTGGGAGCAAGGCAGAAGCAGGAAACTAAAGACCTGTTAGTTTAACCTCAGTGGTAGGGAAATGATAGAATCACTTCTGAAGGAAAGAACTGTAGAGTATCTAGAGGCCAGAGGGGCACAGGACCCAAGGCAGCATGGATTCACAGCAGGAAGGTCATGCCAGACAAATCTGATACATTTCTTTGACTGGGTGACCAAAGTAGTAGATCAGGGAGGGGCTGTGGACATGGTCTACCCAGACTTTAGCAAGGCATTTGACACAGTCCCACACAAAAGATTAATATACAAGTTAGCTAGTGGGTCCCAAGATGACAGCCTGGGTAAAAGGTTGGCTGGAAAATAGGACACAGAGAGTAATAGTAAATGGAGTCCACTCTGAAGAAAGGGGGGTTTCTAGTGGGGTACCGCAGGGTTCAGTATTAGGACCGGTCCTCTTCAATCTCTTTTTAAGCGACATTGCAGAGGGGCTGGAAGGAAAAGTATGTCTCTTTGCAGATGACACAAAGATCTGCAACAGAGTTGATGCACAAGGTGGGTGGAAAGGATGAAAAGGGACTTGGCAAGGTTAGAGGAATGGTCAAATGTATGGCAGCTTAGATTCAATGCTAAGAAGTGCAAGTAATGCACCTGGGAAACAAAACCCAGGGAAGAGTACACAATGGGGTGAGATACTAACAACAGCAAAATGGAAAGGGACCTGGGGTAGTCATATCAGATGACCTAAAGGTGGCAAGCAATGTGAGAGGGCAGAAGGAGGGCTGTGGGGATACTGGGATGCTTAGGAGAGGCATCACCAGTAGAAAACAGGAAGTTATCCTCTGTACAGACAGCTGGTCAGACCCCATCTGGAGTACTCGCGTGGCAGTTCTGGGAGACCCAGTCTTCGCGAAAGACATAGACGGGATGGAAGCTGTCCAGAGGAGGGCATTCAAAATGGTGCAGGGTCTGCACCAGAAGACATATGAAGAGAGACTTAAGGAGCTTAATATGTATAGCCTTGAGGAAAGGAGGAGAGGGGGACATGATGGAAACTTTCAGGTACCTCAAGGGAATCAACAAAGTCCAAGAGGTAGCATCTTTCAAAAAAATAGGTGTGCAAGAACAAGGGGGCACAATTTGAAGATAGAGGGGGGCGGCTCAGAGGTAATTTAGGGAAGTATTTTTTCACAGAGAGGGTTGTGGATGCATGGAACAGCCTTCTGTAGGAGGTCGTGGAGTCAAAAACAGTGGTGGAATTTAAGCATGCATGGGACAGTCATAAGGCAATGCTAGAGGAAGTGGCAGTGAAGGTTCAACAGAAAAAGAAAGCTTTCATGAAGTACAAGGAATCACAGAAGGAATCACAGAAAAAGCAGGACAGGGAACTGCATCAGTTAAAACAAAAGGAAGCTGGGAAGGCAGTCAGAACAGCAAAGGCCCAAACCGAGGAAAAGATAGCCAACTCAGTTAAGAAGGGGGATAAAACCTTTTATAGGTACATCAGGGAGCCAGGCAAGACCAAGGAGGGATAGTGAGGCTTAATAAAGAAGAGGAGGATGGGCAGAGGTGACTGTGAAAAGGCAGAGATACTAAACAAATATTTTTGCTCAGTATTTGCAAAGGAAGAGGGGAGGTACCTAAAACAAACAGTAGAAACACTCTGGATACAGAAGTTGATACCAGTCCATTTATAGAAGAAAGGGTTCTGAAAGAACTCTTAAAACTGAAGGTGGACAAAGCAATGGGGCCTGATGGATTCATCCCAGAATTCTAAACGAACTAAGGGTAGAACTAGTGACACCACTGACTACCCTGTTTAACAAATCATGGGAGGATGGGGTGGTACCCGAGGACTGGAGAAGGGCAAACGTGATTTCCCTTTACAAAAGTGGGAGCAAGGCAGAAGCAGAAAACTACAGACCTGTTAGTTTAACCTCAGTGGTAGAGAAAATGATGAAATCACTTCTGAAGGAAAGAATTGTTGAGTATCTAGAGGCCAGAGTGGCTCAGCACCCAAGGCAGCATGGATTCACAGTGGGAAGGGCATGCCAGACAAATCTGATAGATTTCTTTGACTGGGTGACCAAAGTAGTAGATCAGGGAGGGGCTGTGAACATGGCCTACCCAGACTTTAGCAAGGCATTTGACACAGTCCCACACAAAAGATTAATATACAAGTTAGTCAGCCTGGGAGTGGGTCCCAGATGACAGCCTGGGTAAAGAATTGGCTGGAGAATAGGACACAGAGAGTAATAGTAAATGAAGTCCACTCTGAAGAAAGGGAGGTTACTAGTGGGGTACCGCAGGGTTCAGTATTAGGACCGGTCCTCTTCAATGTCTTTATAAGTGACATTGCAGAGGGACTGGATGGAAAGTATGTCCCTTTGCAGATGACACAAAGATCTGCAACAGAGTTGATGCACAAGGTGGGGTGGAAAGGATGAGAAGGGACTTGCTAAGTTAGAGGAATGGTCAAATGTATGGCAGCTTAGATTCAATGCTAAGAAGTGCAAGGTAATGCACCTGGGAAACAAAAACCCAGGGGAAGAGTACACAATGGGGGGTGAGATACTAACAACAACAAAAATGGAAAGGGACCTGGAGGCATTCATATCAGATGACCTAAAGGTGGGCAAGCAATGTGAGAGGGCAGCAAGAAGGGCTGGGAGGATACTGGGATGCATAGGGAGAGGCATCACCAGTAGAAATCAGGACGTTATTATCCCTCTGTACAGACAGTTGGTGAGACTCCATCTGGAGTACTGCATGTAGTTCTGGAGACCCAGTCTCCGCAAGGACATAGACAGGATGGAGGCTGTCCAGAGGAGGGCAACTAAAATGGTGCAGGGTCTGCACTGGAAGACATATGAAGAGAGACTTAAGGAGCTGAATATGTATAGCCTCGAGGAAAGGAAGGAGAGGGGGGACATGATAGAAACGTTCAAGTATCTTAAGGGAATCAACAAAGTCCAAGAGGGTAGCATCTTCCAAAAAAAGAGGTATGCAAGAACAAGGGGGCACAATTTGAAGATAGAAGGGGGGCGACTCAGAGGCAATTTAAGGATGTATTTTTTCACAGACAGGGTTGTGGATGCACAGAATGGCCTTCCAGAGGAGGTTGTGGAGTCAAAAACAGTGGTGGAATTCAAGCATGCATGGGACAGTCATAAGGCAATTCTAAGGGGTGGGGGTAGGAAGAAGTAGGCTGCTGGTTAACTAGGATCTGCAGCTTATTCATTAGGTATGGAAATGGTCAGACTGGGTGGGCCAAGCGGTCCTTATCTGCCATCAAAATCTATGTTTCTAGGGGGCGGTGGTAGTAAGAAGTAGGCTGCTGGTTAACTAGGATCTGCAGCTTATCCAGTAGGCAGGGAAATGGGCAGACTGGGTGGGCCAAGCGGTCCTTATCTGCCGTCAAATTCTATGTTTCTATGTAACACCAACAGCTACAGGAAAAGAGTTGTCTGTTGATATAGAAACAAGTAAAATGTACAAGGTAAGAGGGTGCAGTTTTCCCTTAGAAAATTGGTAAACAGAGTTCCTGGTCTCTGATTGGCCAAGACTCCTGGCTAAGTGTACATTTGTGTGCTAATAGAGACTGGGAAATAAAGAGGTCCACTGCAGCCTGCTGTTTTACAAAGGGTAAATGCCATCATGTTTTCTCCTTGCTCAGTAGCTCACCACCCGTTTCCCCTGCTGGACAGTCTCTCCTCCCCACAGCAACAAGAAACATTCTCTTATTTGTGAAAGAAAAATGTGTCCTTAGTGCCCGTGGTCTCAGCAAGGTTTCTGTAGACCATGCTCACCAAGCACACTCATCACACTGCTGTGCCACTCACACTCTTGCTCTCCATCCTGATTTGCAATTGCATTAGCCCCCAGACCCAAAGAGAAGATGGGACTAAACCAATAATGTAAAAAGCCTGTCTTCATAGTAACAGGATAAGGAGGAACATGTCAGTGCTGCCACTTCCTGTCTAACCTCAGCCTGCTGTCACTTACTGATTAAGGACAATGCAAATCTGGTGGCAGTAATTTGGGGGGGGGGGGTGAGACACCAGACTGCTCTGCCATTCCATTCACAGGGCTTAATTTAGTAAAATAATAAAAAATAAATAAATTAAATGGACCACCAGAAAGTTACATTTCCAGAAAAGATTGAGGGTTAATAAACAGCACTAGCAAGAACACACAGCTGTGTGAAATAAAACTGCAGTGCCCTTTACTGGCAAGCATACCAGTAGAGGTACTACTTTACCAATAAAAACATTTTAAATAGATTTCTAATTATGTTTTATTTTTTTTTAAGTAGTGCATAAAAATTCATACCCAGCCATTTCTCTGGACTTTAACTCCTCATCCTCTGAAAACACTTTACTATGTAGATTCTCTATAAATGTACAGTATGCCACATTTAATCTACTGTTCTTCCATCTCACATGTGCTGAACTTGAAACATACTTAATGAGTGGCTGTGTCCATTTCTCTAGACACCCATAGAGTTAAGCAGTCCAATTCTCACAACTTTTAACTGTACTTGACTGTCTTTTCCTGACCCCACAGTAACAGTCACTTAACTTCATCTTGTCTCAGGTGAAATCACATTGGCAGAAGACACCTGGATAAAGGACTGCTATGCGAATGGACTTCTCTGCTGGGACTATATTGCTCTCCTTCCTTCCCCTCCACTCAAAGCTAGTTCTATTTTTATAGGCACGGGATTTGACTGACAACAGGAACTTCCTGTTTGGGAGCAAGAAGTGAGTAATCACAGAACCACCAAAGACCCACTCTCCTAGAAGGGCAAGAGTAGCTCTCCAGCCCCCTCTAGCTGCTGGAGGTCTGCCTCTGAGCAAGTAAGGGGTCTACTGAGAAATATAGGATATTCTTGTCTCAGAACAGGACAATCAGGTGCTTAAGGGGCACACAGGCAGAAAGTAAGGAGAGAGAGAAAAAAAACAGAGGAAAGAGTAAGAATTGCAAACAGTTAATGGGACAGAAATAAGACATGACTGGAGTGGTGCAGTGCAGTGGCTGTGGAGCAGCAGTCTTCTGGGAGACGTTCTGGAGGATATGGTGCAGTCCCATTTGCAGGCATCTCTCTGGGCTGAGCGAGGAGGTTGCTCATCTCCAGGCTGAGTTGACCAGGATTTGTGGGACCTCCTCTTCCATCCGGGGACCACCAGTGCCACTGCAGTTGCCTCAGAGGTTGCCAAGAAAGAGGAGCGGTTGGACCACAGTGGGCTCAGGGAGGGTGAGGGTGGTGGAACAGAAGTGCATTCCTCCAGTTCTACCTCTCCACAATTCCTATGCCATTCTGGAAAAGTGTGGTTCCTCTATGGAGGCACCCGCAGTGAAGACCATGGAGGATGCTGGGAACCTCCTCAAAGGAGACCCACAGAAGGGTGGCAGGGGACCCTGCATGGGAAGAAAACAACTCCTGGTGGGGCACTCCATTTTTTAGGAAGGTAGAACTGGGGGAGGAAGGGGAGAGGGAGGTAAGGTGCCTCCCTGGCACCATGACTTGGAGGGACAGGGAGCGACTTCTCAGGATTGCCGGAGCAGCTGCACAGGGGAGGGAGCTGGATGTCATTGTCCACCTAGGGACAAATAACCTGGTTAAGAAAGAGATTAGAGAAGTGCAGGAAAAGTTTGTGGAATTGGGGAGGGGCCTTAGTCAAGTAGCATGCACGGTTACCTTCTCGGAGGTGCTGCCCATCTATGGCATAGGAGATGCTAGGGTGTTCCGCACCATGGGATTCAATCAGTGGTTGAAAAACTGGTGCAGAGCTCAGGAATTTTGCTTCATTGGGGACCGCTGGTCCACCTGGAGTGATGCAAGTCAATACTGGCATGATGGGCTGCATCTGTCCGGGAGGGGAACCAGGATCCTTGGTGATAGGTTTGAATGCTTCATTGGCAAGCTTTTAAACTAGCCAAGGGGGGAGGCACTGGAAAGGAGCAGGGAAGTCTGAGCCCCCCCAAAAAATCATGGTAATAAGTGCAGCAATCACCAACATAGAGGTGTCAATAGGGAGAAGGGCAGGGGTAATGGAGAAAGTGACAAAGGCAAGAAGGACAGGGATGGGGCAAAAAGGGGTAAGGCCATCAGGAAATGGAGGGTAATGAGTACCAGTGCCCATAGTCTGGGCAACAAGCTCCCTGAGCTGGTGGCCTTGATGGAAGAGGGATGCCTGGATATCCTAGCAGTCACAGAAACATGGTACATAGAGAACCTTGACTGGGATGTTAACATACCAGGGTATATAACCTACAGGAGAGACAGGCAGGGGAGAAGAGGTGGAGGAGTAGTTCTTTATGTAAAGGAAGGGATAAAAGCAAGTGAACAAAAGAGTAAACAGGGAGGAGAGGAGGCACTGTGGGTCACCTTGGAGACTGGAAAGGGCACCACAATCCGCACAGGGGTTGTGTACAGACCCCCATGTCAAGGGGAAGAAATGGACAAGGATATGATAGAAGGCATTCTTAGAATGGCAGAGAAAGGGGAGATACTGTTGATGGGAGACCTGAATATGCCAGATGTTAACTGGAGCACATTTGCTGCAGCCACATCCCAAAGCAGGGCCATTCTTGATGCCCTACAGGTGGCAGGCCTCAGACAGCTAGTTTCGGAACCCATTCATGAGGAAGCAGTCTTAGACCTCGTACTCTCAAATGGGGGTAGTGAGAGGATCTCAGATCTAGAAGTGGGTTGCCATCTGGGGACAAGTGACCATCAAACAGTGTGGTTCACGTTAAACTCAGCTACAGAGTCAAGCCATACAAAAGTGAAGGTACTGGACTTTAGGAAGGCTGACTTTGGCAAGATGGGAGAGTGCCTCAGAAAAGCACTAGCAAACAGGCTAAAAGAAGATGTGGAGCAACAATGGGGAATCATTAAAACTGCCATCACAGAGGCAGCAAGCCTTTGTGTGAAGCAAATAAACAAATCAAAATGAAAGAAAAAGCCACTATGGTTCTCAAAAGAGGTGGCTGTGAAAGTCAGGAAGAAAAATATAGCATTCTGGAAGTATAAGGAAACACAGAAGGAGCAGGACAGAGAGCTGTACCAATTAAGGCAAAAGGAAGCAGGGAGGGAAGTCAGAATAGCAAAGGCCCAAACTGAGGAAAAGATAGCCGACTCAGTTAAGAATGGGGATAAAACCTTTTATAGGTACATCAGCGAGCATAGAAAGACAAAGGGAGGGATAGTGAGACTGAATAGAATGAACAGTGAGTGGGCAGAGGGGCACAGTGAAAAAGCAGGGATACTGAATGAATATTTCTGCTCAGTATTCACAAAAGAGGAGGAGGAAGTGCCTAATCCAATTAACAGAAGCACTCTTGATAGGGGGGTCAATCCCAGTTCTTTCAGAGAAGAAAGGGTTCTGCAAGAAATCCTAAAACTGAAGGTGGACAAAGCAGTGGGTCCTGATGGAATTCACCCCAGAATTCTAAAAGAATTAAGGGAGGAGCTAGTGAAACCACTGGCTACTCTTTTTAATAAATCATGGGAGGATGGTGTGGTACCCGAGGACTGGAGGAAGACGGATGTGATTCCGCTTCACAAAAGTGGGACCAAGACAGAGGCAGGAAACTACAGACCTGTCAGTCTGACCTCTGTGGTAGGGAAAGTGATGGAGTCACTTCTGAAGGAAAGAATAGTTGAGTACCTAGAGGCCAGTGGGGCACAGGACCCAAGGCAGCATGGGTTCACAGCGGGAAGGTCATGTCAGACGAATCTAATAGATTTCTTTGACTGGGTGACCAAAGTAGTAGACCAGGGACAGGCTGTGGACATATCCTACCTAGACACTAGCAAGGCATTTGACACAGTCCCACACAAAAGATTAATAGTCAAATTAACCAGCCTGGGAGTGGGTCCCAGGGTGGTAACCTGGATAAAACACTGGCCACACAACAGGACACAGAATGTAAATGTAAATGGAGTCCACTCTGAAGAAAGAGGGCTTACTAGTGGAGTACCATAGGGTACATTATTGGGTCCAGTCCTTTTTAATGTCTTCATCAGTGACATTGCAGAGGGACTGGAAGAAAAAGTATGCCTTTTTGCAGATGACACAAAGATCTGCAACAGGGTTGATACACAAGGAGGCGTGGAAAGGATGAAAAGGGACTTGGCAAGGTTGGAGAAATGGTCAGAAGTATGGCAACTAGGATTCAATGCAAAGAAGTGCAAAATAATGCACCTGGGAAACAAGAACCCAGGGGAAGAATACACAATAGGTGGGGAGGTAGTAACAACAACAAACAAGCATTTGTCAATGCCGAATGTTTGCTTGCTGGCATTGGCAGTGGTAGTGTAGAAGCTACAGAGCTGCGTAATAAGAATGGCAGTGAAGTATTGAACTGAAGCCAACCCCACCACCACCCTGCAGAGAGTGACAGGCATTGGGGTGAGAGTTTGGGTCATCAGGCAGAACGGCCATGCCATTTCACCACACCCAACCCTGCAGAGACTGACAAGTGTCACGGTGTTCCTTGTGGTCTTTGGCCCTTATGCGCACCCCATTTCATTAGGAAATATGGTGAGATGGGTGCGATATAGGTGAATGGGGTGAAGTTTGGGGCCGAAGATTCCAAAGTATACCTCGATGCCTCTCACTGACTGCAGGGTGTGGAATGGTATGAGCATCACAGGCAAGAATCCCAAGTCACACCCCTGATGCCTGTCATTCTCTATAGGGTTGGGTGTTATAGTTGAAAACCCTAATACCTCAGGCATTCGTTGGTATTTATCACTCCAAATTTTCAACATGTTTGTTTTGTGACCCCACCTCATGAACAGGGGGAATATCAGTTTGTTAGCGGAAAGCTGCTTATGCACAGTGACTACGGCATTTAGCACCACAGGTGCAAAAACATTCTGAACAGGATGTAAACAATGACAGCTGTACTCTTTCGTGGGGAGGTGTAAAAAATGGCTATGTTGCAAATCTGTAGTAAAAATATTAAAACAAATGGTGAAGTCATGAGCGTACATAGAAACTGTGCAACTCACACCCGTAATATAATTAGGTTGGGGATTTCTTACAGCAGATTGTCAACTTAGGCATTTTGGTGCCTCCGATCATGAACAGTGTCACTGTGATTTTCTTTATCTGTGGCGAAAATGATTTCCCACAGCTACCCACATCTCTGCACTGAAAATTGAAACACACTTCAGCCTATGTTGTGAAAATGACAGCTGTACTGTTCATAAGGAAGTGTGGAAAATGTCACTGGTGAAAATCTGGACTGAAAATATTACAAAGTCATGAACTAACGAGGTGCGTGGAACTGCACATGCTCACTCATAAAACAGTCATTTTATGGACTTTTGTCACCAAATTTTCAACATAGCCATTTTAAGACCTCTGCTCATGAACAGTGTCACTATGATTTTCTTAATTTGTCCTGTACATTGATTTCGCACACCGACTGCACCATTGTGCGCTACATGGGCGGAAACACGTTTTGGGTGAGATGTGAAAAATGACAGCTATACTTCTCATAAGAAGGTGTGGTAAAATGGCAATGTTGAAAATCTGGAGTGAAAATATTGAAAATTTGCGAACTAACGAGCGTGCGTAGGAACTGTACAACGCACGCTCGTAAAACAGTCATTTTTTGGAATTTTTTCACCAATTTCCAACATAGCCATTTTAAGATGTCTGCTCATGAACAGTGTCACTGTGATTTTCTTAATTTGTCCCGTACATTGATTTCGCATACCGACTACGCCATTGTACGCTACATGGATGGAAACACATTTTGGGTGAGATGTGAAAAATGACAGCTGTACTGCTCATAAGAAGGTGTGTTAAAATGGCAATATTGAAAATCTGGAGTGAAAATATTGAAAATTCTCGAACTTACGAGCCTGCGTAGGAACTGCGCAATGCACACTCGTAAAACAGTCATTTTGGGGAATTTTGGCACAAATTTTCAACATGGGGTTTTGGGACCCTTCTCATGAATGATATCATTGTCATTGGTGCTATTCAGGCCCAAGGGTGATTTCACAGTCACTGCGCGGTCACTGCGCGAAATCACCCTTCAGGCCTGATAATGTCATGACAGTGATATCATCATGAGAAGGGGTCCCAAACCATGTTGAAAATTTGCGAAAAAATCAAAAATGCCTGAGATATGCAACAAAGTTGAAACCCCCTATCTAGCCCATTATACAGCTTACCGCATTTCCTCAGTTTGCGGTCGGCTTTGAAGAGTGCAGACGTGTTCCCGTCCACCAAGATCATTGCCCAGAGTCCAGAGGTAAGTATGGGGTGAGGGGTGTGGGGAGGCTGGAGTGCGCAGTGGGTGGGTGCGGGTTGTGGGAGGGGGCGAGATTTAGGTGGGGACCATGTTTTTTCTTTACAGGTAAAAAAAGAAAACGGACGACGGGACATTTGCTATGCTGGGGTGGGCTTCCACCGAGAACCCTATAAGGGGTCTGCAATGGCCAGGGAGAAAGGTAGATGGGGGAGGGGGAGGAAAGGAGACAATATTGGGTGCAGTAGGACCCCCTCAGGATGTTGAGAACCATGCAAGGGTGACTGTGAAGAAAAGGGAGAAAGGGAGAAAGGTAGATAGGAGAGGGGCAGGAGAGGAGATGGGACAAGCATAGACCCGGTAGGACACCTTCCAGATGCAGAGAACCCTGTAAGGGGACTGCGAAGGCTAGAGAGAAAAGGTAGAATGGGGAAGGGGAAGGAGAGGAGACATGCCTAGGCACAGTAGAACCCCTTCAGAATGCTGAGAAACATGGTTTTTAACCAGTGGTAAAACACTGTGTGTTTTCCTAGCTTAATCAATACAGGCAGCTACTTGAGCACCGTGTGGATGATACATTTCCTCCCAAAATATGCCTCTCTCTGCTTACTGTGCAGTTAAGACCCACAAAAGAGGAGGCAGAATATTTCTCTGTTCAGATTTGGGAACTCTTTCAGCTTCATTTTTTATCTTGAAAATTGTTTTCTTTGATTCATCTATCTGAGCCACAAACATGACCAGAAGTTTACAGCCATAGGTACAAACTGATTTACTCTGAGATGTAATTTCATAACCTCTATTTTACTTTAAATTTTGTTTCCCTTACGTTTCATTATTGCAGATATAATGCACTCCATTTTTGTTTTTTCAGGCAGCATCTTAAAATAGTTAGCGTTACTATGATGGCTGCTAGATACACAGACATGTTTTCTTTTATTCTTGTTTATCATTTGTAGCTCCTGCCACAAATCTTTCCATTGTGTACACTTTTTCTTATTAGACTATGTTTTGTTGTGTGGCAAAGTCTGGACTTGGCAGCCACATGTGCTGTTGTTGTTTTCTTTACTTGTGGAAAGTCAGAGGCGTCAGTTGTTGCCTGGGACACGCTACATGGTGCTGCTCCGTCAGTTTTGCAAGGCAGACTATGTCTAGCAAAGTACGTTTTACACCTTTTCAAAATACAAGCATTACCTTGTAGGCATTTTCCTTGTATTCAAAAGTGCTGCAACAGTATTGTAGTCTAGCTCAGTATCTGTGAAAAGGAAGAATAAAAAAGTACTACAGCATTTTCAGACTATTTTGGTGGGGGGTCACCACATACTGTACTTTTAAGGACATAAAAAAAAACATGTTTAATTATACTTCACTCAAACAGAAGCATTCTGCAATGTTACATACAGTGAATACACATAATAAAACCTTTTACATTGCAAATATTACAACAATATGCAATAGGATTTTTTTATTGTTTTTATGCCATTTTGCATCATTTTAATAGGAAACAAAATTATTTTTTTATGAGTTAATTTCCTCTTTCATGAGCCAATGAGTCTTCTTTTTTGAGGTGTTCATGAAAGAAGAATTTTTACTCATGAAAGAAGATTGTTTTAAAAGAAGGACATTAAAAAAATCTGTAGGCCCATAGAAATGCAGTTTTCAGGTCAATACACCACAGGAAGTCAGACATCTTGCTGAAACCCACAGTGAAGCCTATAACCTAGCAGTAAGCGCTGCTCAGTTACGTTTGACTTATTAAGCACTTTTATGTTATCTTAAATAGGAAATAAAGCATGATCCTAGTACATCATGCACTAAAGTCATGCAATATGTCAGTTTCAGAAGTGCAGGTCACAGCACTAGGAGTCTGCCAGAAGTCAGCCTAGAGTCGCTCTGTCAGCCAGGCATGCTACCCCTTAATCTGAACATTGTATGTAAATTACCTTGATATGTTTATTGTACTGTAAAAGAAGGCACTCCATGCTCAGCTGTGCCATACCTGTAAGTTATACAACTCATTGCATCATCTATTTACCTGCTATACAGTGGTGCCATTTATGTAAAAAAAAAAAAAAGGTACTAGTGCAATCTGCCCACTGAACTACTCTGGTTATAAGCCATTGCACAGCGTGTTCTAACATTAGGTGCATAGAACTTAGGCAGCTCTCACTGGCTTCTATCTACCCACATTTCCATGATACCTTTTTATGTAAAACTGTGTACTAGTGTTACTTGCCTATTTGAATTAAGTAAGCAATAATACCCAACAGGGTGGGCATTATTGGGAAATACCAGACTGCCCAGGGGCATAATGAGGCCCGATGCCACATGCGGAGGGCCTTATAGCCCCTGGAAGGTCTGGTATTTCTCAATAATGCATACCCTGGAGGGTATTATTGCGCTTAGAAAATGGCCTGTTGGAGAATGTTATTTTGTGACGAGGCACTTGGACTGGCTCTTATTTTTAGTTGGGCATCTATTGAAAAATAAATGCCCAGATTGGAGCTTGTTTCAGCCAATCAGATTTAAGAATTGATTGTTGCCATTTTCTAATGGTGATACACAGTACATGGTGACGCTGTGTGTTCCTAGTTAGATACTAGGGTAGTCTACTTTTGAATCACTGCTGCTTATATGCAATGGTGTCCTTAGCTTAATTGTGGGTCTTACTTTTTTGCTATTACTTGATTGTAGCTTTCTTGGTTTGTGAATACTTCATATCCCATGGTTACTGTAAAATTACACCCTCTCAGTGTGATTGATACCCTGTTAGTCCTCTTTGTCCTAAGACCAAACATGGTCACCATCACTGGTCAGACCTGTAGAATAGGTCTTATGACCTTAGTTGTTTTGCTTGTATTAACTAATAACATACCAACAACAAATGTCTCTTACTACAGCTTGATATGGTATAATATTCCTGCCCATGTTACCAACACACAAGCCCTGGCAGCTGCTGAGCCCTCTGGGCATTACTACCCTATAACTAGGTGCACAGCACCCTCACTTAACTATAGAGGCCGTGCAGGAGATACCATACTAAAACTCCTCCGGACACCCTGCTGCATGACACAGAAGGTAAACAACAAGAAAGGTGTATTATCCTTCAAAACATCTAAGCTCACCTTGCAATCAGATAGGTGTTTCTGTTCCTTCTAATCACTGGAGGCAATGTGCATCCTAATCCTGGTCCTGATGTACCTATAATGTCCTTTGGAGGATATATGTAGGTGGCCCATGTGAACCTTGGAGGTCTTATGCCAAAACTGGAAGAATTTAAGCACTGGGTGACAAACTACTAGTTTGATGCTGTGGCCATCGCAGAGACTTGTTTCACAAATAGGATCCCTGACAGAGAAATCAAAATTAACACCTATACACTATTAAGGCAAGACAGGGGATCTGAAAAGAGAGGTTGATATCTAATGTACATTAAGTCCTTCTTTACTTCTAGCAGACTCCCCCATCCTCTAGAATCTACTGATTGTGAACTTCCTGCAGCTAATTTAAGACTGGGTTGCAGAGGAGAAACAAATCTCAACCTTCTGATAGCATAAATACCACCAATGAATGTCAATGCTGACTTCGACAGCTTCATTAATGATGTTGCTAGCTTAAATCCACAACATGAAAAAATTATGCTAGGAGATTTTACCTGCAACTGGCTTGCAAGTAATAACAAGGCATACAAAGAGAAACTGGCCAGTGTGTACCTAACCAAGGTTATCACCACTCCTACCATGATGAACTGTGAAACAGGCGCTGCCACTCTGCTTGACTGTATCTTAGTCAGCCACCCTGACAGGGTCATCTCTAGTGCAGTCCTGTCTGACTTTTTTTTTAACCTTTGTTTTACCAGGAGAGAGACACTTAGCTGAAAGCTTGTTTACAGGTGCAACCTGGGAGCACAAGGCAGTTAAGTGACTTGCTCAGGGTTACACAGTATGCAAATGGGGGCTGTGGGATTCAAACTCAGGTCTGTGGGTTTGCAGCTCAGATCCTTAAACCACTGCGCTATACTGTTTACTTCTTTAGCCACCACTCCCCTGTCACCTGCAGATGGTCTGATAAGGTGACCAAACGGAAGTCCTTCAACAACAATGCCCACCTGTTCTGTACCCACAAGCTCCCTTATTTCCAAACTCTACCACAATAAGAACACTGGTCTTACTTGACAAGTACACATGATGTGAATGCGGCCCTGGAGTATTTAATTCTCCAATTTAATGAGATATATGACATTGTTGCCCCTTTCAAAACCCTGCTTAGCAAGTGAAACTCCCAAGCCTGGTTTACTCCAGACATGAAATCTTTGACCAGGGAATGGGACTGAGCTTGTGCTCTGTATAAAGAACTTGGCCAATACAAATACCTCCAAAAGTACAAGGAGCTGCAGAACAATGTGAAGGTCTGCATCAAGGCATCAATGAAGCCAAGACTGATTTAAAAAAAAAAAGCCATTAACCATCCTCAGCAGCTATGGAGTGGCATCAACAAAATCATGGGCGATGCTAGAAAACCATTGCCCCACTCCTTTATGGTAGATTGTGCCACAATTGAAGAGGAAAGGAATATTGCTAACTCCTTCAACAAAACCTTTAGCAATCTATCTTCATACATACAAGACCTACTACCACCATCCACCCCACCACGGTAGGAGATACACCCCACCACCCTACCAGACCAAAGTTCTATTGCAAAAGGGTAACTTGGGCTAACGTGCATGCCTTCTTAACAAGGACCAAAATTACAACTAGGCTTGGACCACACAACATACAATTGAAGCTGCTCAAATCAGTGATTAGGGAAGTCGCCTGACCCTTACTGATTATGTTCAGTCTGTCCCTTTCCACTGGACAAGTACCTGAGCTTTGGAGAAAAGTCTATGTGACCCCAGTACTTAAAAGGGGTGATAATAACCTGATCTCTGACTACCACCCAGTGTCCATTCTATCCCCCTATCAAAAACCTTAAAAAGGCAAGTGAATGATCAGCTCGTTCATTATATGAGTCAGCACAAGATCCTGGCAAATGAGCAGCTTGGGTTTAGAAAAAAACTTCAGTACAACAACAGCACTTCTGGAGTTCACTGACTCAATTCATTGTGCACTGGACAGGGGATAAATGTCTGGGTTCACATACATAGACCTCACCGAGGCCTTTCACCTTGTAAACCATGCCCTCCTCTGCCAGAAACTACTTAACCTGGGCCATTTGGAGACCACAGTCAGCTGGTTTAAAGGCTATTTGGCTGATAGAACCCAAGTAGTAAAATATTGTAATGTATTTTCCGACATTAGGCTTGTCACTGTAGGTGTTCCCCAGGGGTCAATCCTAGGGCCCCTCCTCTTCAGTTTATTTACAGATAATATACATGCTGTATACAGGTCTACCAATGTGTTACTTTATGCTGATGACACTGTCATCTTCTCCAGTGACAAGTACTTGAAGAAACTAAGGCAGAGGCTTCAGACTGAATACTGTCATCCAGGATTAGTTTACCTCCTGTCTACTTATAATGAACACCCAAAAAACTAAATGCATGATTTTTGCCACCCATAACAAGACACACACCTCCCCAGCATTAACCATTGCATCTACAACTGGACCGCCCTTGAGCAAGTGAAAACCTTTAAATACCTTAGGGTTATGCTTGATAGCACTTCTTTTATTTATTTATTTTATTTGTTAGAGAACGGAATTACAACTGTAACCCTGAGGTGGCACTATCCCAAGGGATACTACCCCTGCCTGTCTGGCTAGTGACAGGTTAAAGGGCCTAGGTCCAATGACGAGTGCCTCCACCCAGAGATCAGGGTTGGTAGTAGTTAAACTAGCTCGGGTACAGCCCTCTGGGACACTGTGACACCCCTTTGTTCCCACTAGTGGCCCACACAATACACGGTAGTCACCTTTCCAATGCCCCACATATGCACACTTTTTATACATACAGTACCCACTTACCCTCAGGACTGGTTCTTGCAGCACATCTCTGAGGACCCCCTGTAAAACAAGGTTAGACAATATACACAAACACAATGCAATGCTGGTTCTATATGTACTGACACCACAGAGCGTATATAGTTCAATAACAACAAATCTGATTTATTTAGGGGACAGTAACCCGGGAGGGGCAATTAGGTTGATTTAGTTTAGCAAGGTTCAAATCACAGTACTATGCATACAGTACATATAGGGTCCAAAATGTCACCTCTCTGGGTACCCAGGATGGGAGGGCTAACCAGGTCTGTTGCCCAGGGTTGGACGGCTGGTGCAGATGGATGGGGCCCTGTAGGAAGAAAATACATGCACAACACACACTTGTAATCTGGAGCCAGATGGCTCAGTTCATAGAATGAAAACACCAGGAAATCAGTTGACCCACTTTGATTAAATGAAAGGTGCAGGGAACTTCCCTGATTTGTACTCACGATACCCCAAGCAGAAAACCTGATGGAAGAGGTTGTTCTGGATTGCCAGAAAAGCAGGGCATGGAGCCGAGGCCTTCATGACAGGGCCCAACTGCTTTGGATAGCAGGTGGATTCAGTCTGATTAAATTGAGTTCAGCTTCCAGCTTCAGCTCACAACTGACAGTAATTGGGGAATTAAAGTCACGATCCCCAGAAGCACTAGACACATTCATATGAAAAGGAAATTACTATACCAGGCAGCTGCTTCTCGATCCCGATTGCAAACACTGCAAAACCTGGGAGCACACACAGCATCAGCAGTCCCCGACAGGCAGATCGCACTTCAGCAAATCTTTGGTCTTCTATGGGCTAGCCTGGTTCTGCACACTTCTTCTTTCTCTTCTGAACTCGGGTTCAGCCTGATTTACACACTCTAATGCTGCAGGCCGACTTCAGGGCCTCTCACGTGCTTCCCGCATGAACTACTTGTCGCAAAAGCACAGAGCTCCTTCTCCTTACACAGTCACCCCACGTCAGGCTTGTTAGCAACAGTTCAGGGCATTTTCTTTGGACCCCACACAAGTTCGGTTGGTTGATTCGGCTGTCAATAGCTGCAGTGCTCCCTCTATTTGTGCAGGCACCCAGGTCTAAACTACAATTCCAAGAAGCACCTGCCATACATCCCCCTTTGTAGCAGGCTCCAGGTGAGAGTCCAAGTTCTGGTTGGCCCATACTTACAGTATGTACAAGGTTTTATAATTAACAGTAAACATAACATAGAATTTGACGGCAGATAAGGACCGCTTGGCCCACCTAGTCTGCCCATTTTCCTACCTAACAGATAAGCTGCAGATCCTAGTTAACCAACAGCTTACTTCCTCCTACCCCCCACTAGGACTGCCTTATGCCTGTTCCATGCATTCTTGAAGTCCCCCACTGTTCTTGACTGCACAACCTCCTCAGGGAGGCTATTCCATGCATCCACAACCCTCTCAGTGAAAAAATACTTCCTCACATTACCTCTGAGCCGTCCCCTCTCTATCTTCAAATTGTGCCCCCTTGTTCTTGCACATCTCTTTTTCTGGAAGATGCTACCCTCTTGGACTTTGTTAATTCCCTTGAGGTACTTGAAAGTTTCTATCATGTCCCCTCTCTCCTTTCTTTCCTCAAGGGTATACATATTAAGCTCCTTTAGTCTTTCTTCGTATGTCTTCTGGTGCAGACCCTGTACCATTTTGGTTGCCCTCCTCTGGACAGCCTCCACTCTGTCTATGTCTCTGCGGAGATGGGGTCTCCAGAAGTGATAAAAATGTAGAGGTGGTATGTACCGGAGGCAAGAAACAGAGAGTGCACAGCATAATATTAGGCAGAATATGTAGAGAAGGTAATGGCAAACAAAATTTGGTGGTTAAGCATTAGAGTGGGTAGCATAGATTGCATTTGGGGTTGGCCCTTTACATTGTACACACCAATTGACTAGGCCCATGCTAGTGCACATCAAGTTGACATGAGCAGCTAGTGGGGACTTGCCCTTTTAGAAAGGAGATTTGTTGCCAAGGGGAGAGGGAGAGCCAGATGACAGCTGGCAGAGAGTTCCAAAGTTTTGGTAGATGGACTCTGAAAGCCGACTGTCCAGCAGAGGTAGCCATGTGTGGGATTTGTAGTAGATGGGAGTCGAAACTTCTGAGTGAGTATGTTGATGGTGTTTGAGCTGTTAGGGTAGAGGCTAGGTAGAAGGGCAGTAACTGTGTCCAGAATTTGGCTGTAAGTCTGTTACAGTGGTAAAAGTGCCTATTGATGAGGGAGGGTAGGTTAAGGTAGCTGTAGAGGTCACAGTGATGAGTGGAGGGAGGACAATCCAGTGCAAAGCGGCAGAAGGAGTTAAAAAGAGAATCTAGTCTAGCCAGGGTAGATTTAGGGGCAGAACTATAGACTACGTCCCTGTAGTCGAAAATAGGGAGGATCATTTTCTGTATTATCTCTTTGTGGGCAGGCAAAGGGATGCAGCTGCAGTTCCAGTATAGTGCCCCCAGCCTATGGTGTAGTTTTTTGTGGGTTGCTTCGATGTGCGTAGAAAAGTCTATGTGTTGATCCAGCCAGACCCCTAGGTATCTGAAAGAGGTGCAGACTTATAGTGAATAGTGAGAAAGAGGGCTGGCCATGGGGAGTTTATGTTAGTCAGAGGCATGAAAGTGTGTACTGGTCAGCTGGGGGGGAGATATGGGGTGGCCAGAGTGGGGGAGCTACAGAAGGCGGTTTGGTTTACCTGCTTGGGGGTGCAAGATTGGATTGGGTTGGGAGTGGGCACACTGGTGAGAGGGATAGAATCAGTATTAGGAGAGGGGCCAAACTGCAGAGGTGGATAGTAACAACTCCGAGTGGACACAGGAAGAGACACAGAGTAGGAGGGAGATGGTACAGGAGGTTAGGAGAGAAAGCAGTGAGAAGCTGGTCAGGCGGTGGATGGGGGGAGAGCTGGGAGGTAGTATTGGAGTAAAGGGGAGGTGAGGACAAGGAGGATGATAGAGTGTTGGGGAGGAGAGAAGGGAGAGTAGAAGAGAGGCTTGGAGGAGTTAAGTGATTGCAGACAGGCTCTCTAGAGGGAGGTTTGTATAACCTTCTAAGGGGAAAATAGGACCTTAGTTGAAAACTGACATGGAAGTCATGTGACCAGGGAGGTCCTTAAAGGAAGGGCTAAACTTGGATGGGAGGGTGGCTAGGGAGGGCTAACACCCCTAACAAACAAGCTGTGCTGGGAAAGCTCCTGGCCTTACCTATTCGTGCCTCTGGGTCAACGATGCTGCTCCTGATGTTGCTGTGTGTGTCTTGGCTGGTGTTGATTCTTATGTTGATCTCTTGGTTAAGGCAGTCAGCTCTAGGCTAGGGCTACTATACAGGCATAGAAACAACTTCCTACCAGAGCCTTAGAAACTACTGGTATAGTGCTTCATTGCAAGCATAATTGAATATGGAACAGTTGTCTATGGCTCTGCGAGTGAGAGTGTGTTGTTCAGAATCGGGGTCTCCTAAACAGAGCCTGCTGCTTTGCTGTTGGCCTAAAAGATCACACACACACCTGTGTGCTGTATAGCAGCCTGAACTGGCTAAACCTAGACTCTGTGCTGTTTTATCATACCATGGCTGCTGGCAGTAAAGCTTTACAGGGCTTGCTGTCCCCTGGTCTACAGTCCATGTTCAACTTTGTGGATAAACAATACTCTGCCAGGGGTGTGGTACAACACACTTTATTGCTCCCATGAAGAAAAACCTCCCTTTGCTAAGCTTGTTATGTTATCTTGTGCATAAACAAGCAACAAGTTGTGGCAGTAGGAGAAATGCAGAGGTGTGTCAGTTTTGGTGAATGCAGGGCACACTTTAGAAGGTGCGAACCTCATTCATCAATTAGCGAGCATTCACTACTGCATTGAATTCCATTAAAATCCATTATTTTTCCATTAATATCATGCAAACCCATTAATTTACCCCATTAAATCTTGTTTAAAGTGAAATTTGTTCTCCCATTAAATTTCCATTAAGTGTTGCAGTTTCATGGGCGAAAACCATTAACGCAGTCATCCATGGCATTAATTCACCATTACTGCCTCCCATTAAATATTTAACAGGTGTTAAAAGTCCATTAAATTTTGCCCAGCATGGCAAACAACACCACCTCCAAAGTCATGGGGCACACTGGGAGCCCACCCCAGTGTGCCCAACATTGTTTCATACACCTGTAAAAAAAAACATCTGTGCTGTTGGTTTTTTTTAGCCTGAAACAAAGAAAATGGCTCCTCGCTGTCTGCCGACCCCCCCCCAACCTGCACCCACTCTCTGCGCATCCCACTCCCTCACCCCATACTTATCTCCAGAAGCCCGGCACTGCAATCTTTGGGGGAGCGGGAACACGTCTGCACTCTTCAAAGCCGATTGCGAACTGAAGAAATGCTGGTAAGCTGTAGAATGGCATTAGTGGGGGAGGTTTCAACTTAGGTGGATACCTCAACCATTTTTTGACTTTTGATTCCAAATTTTCAACATGGGGTTCTTGGGACCCCACCTCATGAAATAAGTCTCTGTCATTTAGTTATTCAGCCCTGAAAGGTGATTTCACCATAACTGCTCAAAATTACCTTTTGGGATGAACTAATGAAATGACAGTGCCACTGTTCACAAGGTGGGCTCCCAAAAGCCTATGATGCAAATTTGGTGAACAAATTCAAAAAAATGACTGTGTTACTAGCATGAGTTGTGCAGTTTCTATGCACACATGTAACTTAGAGAATTTTTTATATTTTCACTCCAGATTTTCAACATGGACATTTTTTCACATCTCTTTATGAACAGTACAGCTGTCATTTTTCAAATCCTGCCTGAAATGTGATTTCACACATCTAGCGCACAATGCTGCAGTTACTGTAGGAAAACAATGTTTGGGACAGATTAAGAAAATCACAGTGTTACTGGTCATGAGCAGAGGTCCCAAAATGTCTATGTTGAAAATTTGGTGAAAAAATTCAGAAAAATGACTGTGTTACGAGTGTGTGTTGAGCAGTTTCCATGCACGCTCATAACTGAGAATTTTTAATATTTTTACTCCAGATTTTCAACATTGCCATTTTTTTACACCTTCTTATGAACAGTACAGCTGACATTTTTCATATCCTGCCTGAAATGTGTTTTCACACATCTTGTGCACAATGGCACAGTCACTTAGGGAAATCAACATTGGGGGCAGATTAAGATAATCACAGTGACACTGTTCATGCGTGGAGGTCTCAAAATACCTATGTTGAAAATTTGGTGACAAAATTCTCCAAAATGACTGTGTTCCAAATGTGCATTGCGCAGTTTCCACGGACGCTGGTAACTTTGAGATTTTTTAAAATATTTTACTCCAGATTTTCAACATTGCCATTTCTTCACATCTCCTTATGAATGGCATAGCTGTCATGTTTATCAGTGGAGGTCCCAAAATGCCTATGTTGAAGTGAAAATAACCAACAAAAATCTGATGTGTTAGGGTTTCCAACTGTAATGCCCTACCTTGAAGAGACTGACAGGAATCAGGGGTGTGACTTGAGATGTTTGGCTATAATGCTCATGACATTCCACCCCCAGCCTGTACCCATTGACAGACATTGAGGTGTGCCTTGGACTCTTCAGCCCAAAAGTTCACCCTATTCTCCTATAGTGCACCCATCTCCATGCATTTCCGTATGGAATGGGGTGAGTGTAAGGCCACGAAGACACCAAGGCACACCATGACACGTGTCGATGTCTGCAGGTTAGGGTGAGGTGAAATGGCATGAGCATTATGGCTGATGACCCAAAGGCACAACCCAGTGCCTGTCAGTCTCTGCAGGGTGGGGTTGGGGTTGGCGTCAGTTCAATATTTCACTGCCATTCCTTTTATGCATCTCTCTAACTTCTGCACTACCTATGCCAATGCCAGCAAGACAACATTCAGCATTGACAAATGCTTGTTTTTCATATTGTTTTCCTGAGCAATGAAATGACCTACCAGACTCCTTAAAAACTGATTGCTCTATCAATCTTGTTAAATTGCAGCTTTTCTCCTTGCTTACTGCACCTATATCACACAGTGCTACTGATGAAAATCTAATTTATACACAATGTATCCATACACATGGCAGTTTACTCACTGTGTAATGCTAACATGATACCCATGTACTGATTAACTGCTGTAGTAGTAGCAATTGTATAACAATTTCTTTCCTGTGCTTAAAGGTGTATAATTGTAGTTCTGCTGTAATCTATCTGTATTATATACTCACAAATTCTCGTGTACTTCTTGTCTTTTGTTGTATCTGACTCTTAAACCATTTGAAAATAGGCCCTGCTTAAAGGGTTTTACGTGAAATAAAAACTAAACTGACTATTTCACTTGTGGTTTGCAAACTTCTAAATGCACAGACAATCTGTGTAATTTTTTTCTTCTTTCATGGCTCAGTATTTTTCTTTCTTGAATGACTCACGAAAGAAGATTATAGAAAAGATTAGCTTGTGAAACAAGAATGCAGAGTCCTGAAACAAAACTGTTTTAAAAACATTGTAGAACTGTTACAAATGGTTTCCTGGCTTAATGCAAATAAGGTCATATTAACTACAAAAAAGTTTGAATTTATACCACATAGCTCATTGGTTTTCCTACACTCTGTTTACTGTTACCTAATATTTAGTCAAGATAATTATTAGCACAGTAATATTTAATATCACTGGACAATGTTAGGACACTGCAGACCTTGCAGGAAGTAATATAGTAGAATGTCTCAGTTTAGATCACCATCATACCACCTATGATGCCAGGAATAAAAGAAGATAAAACATCTAGGTGCCGCAATATGTAGGAGTTCCAGTGGCCAATCAAATACCATAACAACTTTTTAAGTTAAATATTATCCAATTGTTTATGAATGTTTTCCCTTTCAAAAAAAAATCTCAGTTTTCTGCCACTTAACCAGTCACAGCCAACCATAGGTAAACTTGTACAAATCATAAACAAATCAAGAGAATACATAAGTCTCACTGATAAACATACAAGCCAATTGATAAACAATTAAGTAATGATTTCCAATGAAATTGCAAGAAAGGGCTAATCATTTTTTCTGTAGCCTGCTTTAAAACCTAGTACTGCTAAACTGAAAGTAATGTGTCAGTTGGCAGAGACTGCTGTGAGATGTGCACATTTAGGATTGCAGCTATTTGCAGTGTCTTTAAAGAGTAACTCTACACTTCAGCATTTGCTTTCATAAATAAGATGTTTCAACTGCTACAATTTACTAGATAGTTATTTTTCATTTTCAATGTTTCTTTCCAGGATTTACAGCACATCTTGGTAGTCCATCTAAGAAGTCTTTATAGAAAAGATTTGAAAACATGTGCCTCTTCCCTGTTAACCTCATAGCGCCTTTGTTTTGACATCACACTGCTCACCATGACAATAGACGGTAATGTCAAAAACAGCAATTCTGCAGTTAGCTGGAGAGAGTCAGATACTTTTTGAAAGAATCAATAAAATAATTACTGTATTATCTAAAATACTTAGACCCACAGCAGGGGAAAGTTAAAAAGAAATAAACAACAAGAAAACAATAAAGCTAAAACATAATTGGTGTAAATCTTAGTGATTTTACACTTTTATTATACTAGAGAGTTGCATGGCAGAAGGTGTCACTGCTACAGTTTGGATTGTGAGCAGTTCATGTGTGTGAAGGACTGCTCAGTTTGCCAGAAGAAATCATTTTGGCAATGATTTGCAACTGCAAAACTGTAATGTTTATTGGTTTGGTAAATGGGCCATGAGATGGGAGCAGCCCCTGCCAACCAAGCATTGACTTTTGAACAGACACCACAAGCCAAACATACTGCTCATCTCTGTTGGGGGTAATGATTTGGGCTACAAAATGTGTATAAGTTTAAAATGCTAGTGGAGCCAAAACAAGCAGACAGGAAAATAATACTGCATTTTAAGAAGTAGTCAATTGTAACTTTTTTTTCTGAAGTATTTTTCTTATTCTTTTTGCTCAGTAGAAATTCTTCTATGTGATAATACCGTGCTGATTGTGTGGAAAATACCCATTTTGCTCCTTGCAACTTCACCATGCTATACTGACCACCCTGGGAACCAGACCCTTGTCCTTTTCTGACTCCTTTTTATGGGACACGCTCACACAACCTGCTGTTCAGGGTCACTCCACCTCATTACTTCATAATAAATTACTGATGTAATGCACACCTGAAGAACAAGACTCCTACTCATTCTGGGAAACTGAATTCTCAGAACTCGGTGACCCTCATCCCTGCCCTGCTCCTTCTGTGATTCCTTATACTTCCTGAATGGTATCTTTTTCTCCCTAACCTTCCCCACCACCTCATTTGAGAACCATATCATTTTTTTTCTTTGTTTTGTTTATTTGCTTCACACAAAGATTTGTTGCCTCTGTAATGGCCATTTTGATTTCCCCCCATTGTCCCTCCACCCCTCCTTGCTGCCCATTTGCTAGTGCATTCCTTAGGCACTCTCCCATTTTGTCAAAGTCAGCCCTCCTAAAGTCCAGTATCCTTGCTTTTGTATGGCTTGACTCAATGGCTGTGCTTACCTTGAACCACACTGTTTGGTGGTCGCTTGTTCCCAGATGGCTACCCACTTCAAAATCTGAGATCCTGTCTTTGTTCCCATTTGAGAGTACCAGGTCTAAGAATGCTCCCTTTCAAGTGGGTTCCAACACTAGCTGTCTTAGGCATGCCTCCTGTAGGGCATCGAGAAGGACCCTGCTCTTGGATGTTGCTGCAGCAGATGTACTCCTGCTAACATCTGGCATATTCAGGTCCCCTATCAACAATATCTCCCCTTTTTCTGCCATTCTAAGGATGCCTTCTATCATTTTCTTGTCCTTTTCCTCTCCCGTTTGGATTGTGATGTCATTTCTTGTCTCCATGGTGACCCACATTGCCTCCTCTCCTCCCTTTTTACGCTTTAGTTCCATTGGTTTGATCCCTTCCCTTACAAAGAGAGCTCCTCCTCTTCCTCCTCCTCTTTTACTCTCACTGTTCCTCCTGTAGATTGTGTACCCTGGTATGATGACATCCCAGTCATGATTCTCTGTATACCATGTTTCTGTGACTGCCACAATATCCAGGCGTCCCATCTGCATACATAAAATCTTATATCTACTCTGTGATGACCAGCCTGGATTCCTCTAATTTCTTCACATAGGAAAAACCTTCTGATTAAGGTCTCTAATAAAAATTGAATAAGTAAGGGGAAATAGGGTATTCCTGTCTTGTTCCTCTACAAAAGAGAATGGGAGTTGAACTGATTCCAATGCACCTAATGAAAGTGGAAGGATGAGAATTAAACAGTTTAACCCATTCTATGAAGGCAGTAGGGAAGACAAACTGCTGAATTGTTAAGTATAAGAAGAGCCAGGAGACTCTGTCAAAGGCTTTCTCTACATCCATGGACATAAACATCTCTCATACACGCCATCTCTCATACATGCTACAGCAATGACTCCCTTGATCTTAAACTCCTGAGGCTCTCCCTTGTTGCCACTCTACCACACCTCACTAAAATTCTTAACCTCTCGCTCTGCCTAGGCCAGTTCCCCTCTACCTGGAAGAGAGCTATAATCACGCCCATCCTGAAGGGTGGAGACCCCACCAACACCAGCAACTACAGACCCATCTCAATACTTCCACTCTCTCCAAAGCCCTTGAAAGAATAGTCTCTGACCAGTTAACCGAACACCTATCCAAGCATAAGCTCCTTAGCCAGGAGCAGCATGGTTTCCGCTCAGGTCCTAGTACCATCACCCCTCACAGAGCTCACCTCATTCCTACATGAAGCCCTCGACCATGGCTCAATTGCCGGGGCCATATATGTGGACCTAACTAAGGCCTTCGACACGGTCAGTCACGAGCTCCTGCTTCAAGTCCTCCCTAAACTAAATGTGGTCCCAGAGACCTTGTCCTGGTTCCAGGATTACCTCACAGGCCGCTCGCAACAAGTCAGGATATGCTCCACCCTCTCCACCCCTAAAACAGTTGCCTCAGGGGTCCCTCAGGGGTCAATCATAGGCCCACTGCTGTTCACCCTCTTCCTAAACTCCCTCCCCAAGGCTTGCAGTGGTCAGCTGCTCCTTCATGCTGATGATGCGGTTCTGTTCTGGAAACACCCCCCACCCTACCGCCTCCAGCAGGCCCTTCAAAGGCACTTCCGAACTTGAGACCTGGTTCTCTGAACACCGCCTAATCATCAACTACAATAAAACTAAATTCATGATTTTTGCCCACCGCCAAAATCCTCATAGTCAGTCTGCTCTCCTCATCAAGAACGCCAAGGTGCCCTCTCGAACAAGTATCCAATCTCAAATACCTAGGTATCACCCTAGACACCTCCTCTCATACCAGAGGCACACCCAAATTCTCCACCTCTATCAGCTCAAGGGTAGGCATCCTGTATCGGCTTAGCACTGCTCTACCCCGCAGGCAATGCGGTTAGCAGTCGCCTCCTCCATCCTCTCCCTGGTGGACTACGGGATCACTATATACTGCCTGCTGAACCCCACCTCCTGAACAGGATAAACATTCTCCTGAACAAAGCCTGCCGCCTAGTCACTGGTTGTGATCGGCTAACCCACACCTGTGATCTCTATGCTATCTGGTTGGTTAAACTTCCAACAACGATTACAGTTCCACACCTGCATCCTTGCAAAAAAATACACCTTCACCTAGCCCTCAGGACTTTTCCCCTAATCAGTTCTGCACCCCACACGGCAATACAAGACTTGCCACAAGCTCCCTTCCTTGTACCTCAATGTAGAACTTCCCTTGACAAAGATCCTTCAGATACCGGCCCTCTCTCTGGCTCAATGCGCTACCACGCCCCTCTCACAGACCCACAGCATCTTTCAACTTAAACAGGCCTCAAAGCTCACCTCCTTGAGAGAGCCATATGGTTGCGTGCTAACTCTGCTCACCCGTTAATCTGCCCCCCTACTCTCACTCAGGGCCACACAAGGCCCCACGATCTCACCAATAATCCCTGCCTGGGTATCCCAAGATTGCTGCCTAACTTCCTCAACAGTCACTAAGTTTGACTGGACTGCTCCTTTGATTTTTTTTTATGTATATTCTGCCTGTTACATGTATGTTCTCTACTGTATTTGTCTACCCTCCACCCTTGTAACCGACGTGGAGCCTTTGCAAAAGAGTCTGTGACTCAAAGGGTTGTAATTCTGATTGTTTCCAAATAAACAAATAAATAAACAAACAAATAAAATAAACATTGCTGGGAGTTCAGTATCCCTGGATACAGAGATTAAATGAGAGAATTTGCATGGGTGGTCTGAGGAAAGGTGGCTGTGCATGAATTCCACTTGTTCAGGGTCTATTAGGGAATCTCAGTCTGCACCTACTCTTATTGCCAGAATCTTAGCTAATAGTTTAGTGTCTGTGTTAAGAACAGATATTGGACAATTATTTGCCTTATATTCTGGATCTTTGCCCACTTGGGGAGCAGTATAATAATGGCTTGTTGTAGGGATGGATCTGAAGTTTGTTGTTTTGGAGCTGAGTTGAATACTGTGGGTAGAAGTTCCTTAAGGAACTGTGCTAAAGCATTATAAAAGTTAGCAAATAGGATGTCTAGGTCTGGTGCTTTGTCAAGAGGAAGGTCAAATATTGCCTTATGAACTTCTCCTGAGGAGATGCTGGCTTCCAATCTGTCTAAAATTTCTAGGGGTCACTTAAGTAAGTC
Organism: Neoceratodus forsteri; assembly: GCA_016271365.2. NCBI lineage: Eukaryota > Metazoa > Chordata > Ceratodontiformes > Ceratodontidae > Neoceratodus > Neoceratodus forsteri. Next base: position 106,065,498 of record CM057458.1, read on the forward strand.
TGTGGCATCCAGAAATTGCTGAATGCATGTTTTCAATACAGGGGGATCAGCTGAATAATGAGAATGATTGTACTTTGCAAGGATGGAAGCAATGTCCCTGGGACTGGTGATTATAGGTTTCATAGGTAGTTTCTGAGCTTTATAGAGACCAGAGTCCATTATAGCTTGCTTGTATTCTAGGGATACCCAGTGATGTTATTTCTAATCAAGTAAGAATCTAACTTATGCTTGAATGCATCCATGGTTTACTAGCCACCACTTCTACCAGGAGTTCATTCTAGATTTTGACCACCCTCACAGAGAGCCAATATTTTCTTCTGCATGTGTTATAGCACTCTCCATTCAACTGTGGTGGTGGGGGGGGGCTCTGATGTTATATTTCTGATATCCCACAACAAGACCCAACTGTTCCCATAAATGTATATCTGATAGGGCTCTATAGATCAGGCACATGTGCCCCCTTAATCTGCGAAATTCCAATGAGTAAAACTCCAGATTTTGCAGCTTCTGTTCATACTTGTGACCCTGTACCTCCTTAATTCTCAGTGTAACCCTTCTTTGTACTTTCTCCAGGGCTTTTATATTCCCCTTATTCCCAGGTGACCATAACTGGGCACAGTACTCTGTGTGGGGGCGCACCAGAGAAGTATAGAGGGGAAGCAGGACTTCCTTCCACCTCCTCTTAATATATCTGTGGATGCAGCTCTGGATACTGCTGGTCTTTTAAATCACCTGGTTACAATGTAATTTGAATTTGAGGTCATTACTAACCCTAATTCCCAGATCTCTCTCATCCTGCACTACCTTTAGTACCTTCCCAACTAGTGTGTAGTTCATCAGGGGGTTGTTTTTCCCCATGTGCATCACTGCACTTCTCAATGTTAAATAAGGACTTTTTTTTCTACAGACCATTTTCAAGTTCCCCCAGAGCTTCTTATAGTACTACTGCATCTATGCGGTTGTTTACTGGGAAACCAAGGCATGTATCATTGGTGAATTTAGAAAGCCTTAGATCAGCTTGTGGCTTGATTGATGCAATACACAGATTGAAAAGGCAAGGACACAGAACAGATCCCTGGGGTACCCTGCTAGTCACGCCTGCCCAACCAGAGAATTTGCCCCTAATACAGACCCTTTGTTTTCTGCCCGTTAACCAGGCCCTAATCCAATAAGATATTTTTGACTGCACTCCTAGTTCTTTAAGGGCTTCAACCAGCTGCTCATGAGGGACTTTGTTGAAAGCCTTGGAGAAATCCAGAAACATGATGTCCACTGAGTTACCGTCATCTAGAGGTCTGCTGACTTTGCCATAGAATTCTAACAAGTTAGTTTGGCATAACCTGCCCCTTGTAAATCTGTGTTGTGTCTCATCCCCAGCCCCCAACAGGTCTATGTAATTCATGATTGCATCCTTGACTATGTCTTCGAGTATCTTTCCAAGGACCAAGGTTAAGTTGATAGGTCTGTAACTACTAACCTCCTTCCTGGACCCCTTTTTGTATATTGGGATAACCATGGCTTGTCTCCATACCTCCAAGACCTGTTCTATATTTAAAGATTGTTGGGAAAGGAATGTGGCAGGTCCTGCCAGACTCTCAGCTAACTCTGAGGAGTCTTGGGTGCAGGCCATCTGGGCCCTGCGCCTTGTTATGGTCTAGGTTTTTTAGTCTTTTTTCCACATCTAGGAAATCAATTTGGGGACCAGTTGCCATTAGTTGTTCAATGTTGGCATTAGCTGCTTGTGACTCTACATTGAAAACAGAGGAGAAATAGCTATTAAAGTGATCTGCCATATCCTTGTTTCCTGCTATTAAGTTCCCTGTAGTGCCTTTTAAGGGGCCAATCACCCTACTAACTCCCTTTTTGTTATTAATATAGGCATAGAAGGACTTCTAATTGTCCTATACCTTGGTAGCTAGGTGGTACTCATGCTTATTTTTTGGCCTTTGCAATACTCCTTTTTGCATCCTTCAGGCATTTTTTATATGTTTCCCAACACCTGTTGTCTCCACTCAGTTTGGTCCTACTATATGCCCTGTTATTTTTTATTGCCTTTTTGACAGCAGGGGTCAGCCATGGAGGAAGGGCTTTTCTGGGCCTATTGTATTTATTAATGGCAAGTATAGTATATATGTGTGGACCAGGTTGTTAATTTTGCTGCTAAACTTATCCCACATATTATGCAGTGATTAATTTTCAAATTCTGTTACCCAGTTCCATTCGGCCAGCACCCATTTCATTCTATTAAAGTCTGCCTTATTGTAGTTATAAACAATAGTGCTACCAATATTGCTTTCCATGGACCCCAGATATTTAAAACTGACCATGGAATGGTCACTTGAACTCAGGGAGGCCTCAACTGTACAACTGTGGATGTTGTTTACCATATTATTCAGCACCAAATCTAGGATGTGGGTACCCCTGGTAATGTCTAGCACAAATTGCTCTAGGCCCGCTAGCATGAATGCTTCTATGCAACTAGCCTGTACTTGGGAATCAGTTTTAAGTGAATCACAATTTATTCCTGGGATATTGAAATCTCCTAATAGGATGACATTATCCTTCTGTATGATTTGTTTAATGAAATCTAATAATTGGCTGTTTTTCAGGGCTGAGATAGCAGGTGGTCTGTACACAACTCCTCTGTCGATTTTAGCTGAATGTGGTGGGGAAACTTTTATCCAAAGAATTTTGGAATTGCCCCATGCAGTACAGTCAATACATTCTGATACAATACTGTCTAAAATGTATAGTGCCACACCCCCTTAGTATGTGACCTGTCCTTGTTGTACTGTGTATAGCCAGAAATCTGTTTGTCCCAAGTGTCTTCCTCCCCCTACCAGGTACTTGGCACAGTTTCTTTCTTTGTTTGTATGACTTTGATATTTTTTGTAAAATTGATTAGATTCATGATTGAATGTACTGTTTCTTTAAGGAACATGTTTAAATGCATAGAGTTTACTCCTATATGTCAGCCTTTGAGAAAGCTACATGAAAAACGTGTCAGGTGACGTCACGAGGGAGTGGCCCTCAGCTCTTGCTACAAAAGTTTCCATGCCAGTCGTTTTTCCATGGCTAGTTGTTTTATGGCTTACATCATGGACTATTAATGGAATATGGACTATTGATACCTGTACTTCTGATACCTGAACAGACCTGCTGGTTCTGTATGAACTGAGTTTTTAGCATGATTTGCACAAAAATAAAGCCTTTTTTTACTTTAAAGGTATTCGGCTGGATGATTTCAATTCCTAGTGGAGCTGGCACATAATCCTTTTTTTGAGCAGGTGCCAGTTTTCATTTGCTTTTATCCAGTACTGAGGGACCAACTGGTACACAACCATTTTACTGATAGAAAACAAAACACATGGCTGAACAAACCAGTAGGTTGTTTCAGGTGCAAAAATGTATGACATATTCCAGTGTTACTACCTGTAAAAGTTTTACTACACCTAATGCTCTAAAACATTACCAGATCAGACAATGTATTGCTTGGGATATTGTAATATTGAAGGAGTGATATATTTGGCAATTTGTTCCTGTCAGGCATTTTATGTGGGGAAGATGAACAGAGCTTTCAAAACAAGAGTAAGCAAACTTCTTAGGGCTGTTATGAAACATAACATTACTTACAGTATGTAACAGCAGTACATGACATCACTAGCCTGGAACCCACTAGAAACATAGACTTTGATGGCAGATAAGGACCGCTTGGCCCATCTAGTCTGCACATTTCCCTACCTACAGGATAGGCCGCAGATCCTAGTTAACCAACAACCTATTTCTTCCTACCCCCAACAAGAATTGCCTTGTGTCTGTATGATGCATTCTTGAATTCTCCCACAGTTTTAGACTCCACAACCTCCTCAGGAAGGCTGTTCCATGCATCCACTACCCTCTCTGTGAAATAATACTTCCTCACATTGCCCCTGAACTGCCCTCCTTCCATCTTCAAATTGTGTCCCCTTGTTCTTGCACGTCTCTTTTTCTGAAAGATGCTACCGTCTTGGACTTTGTTGATTCCACTGAGGTACTTAAAAGTTTCTATCATGTCCCCCCCCTCCTTCTTTCCTCAAGAGTATACATATTAAGCTCCTTTAGTCTCTCCTCATACAGCTTCTCTTGCAGACCATGCACCATTTTAGTTGCCCTCCTCTGGACTACCTCTATTCTGTCTATGTCCTTGCAGAGATGGGGTCTCCAGAACTGGACACAGTACTCCAGATGGGGTCTCACCAACTGTCTGTACAGAAGGATAACAACTTCCTGTTTTCTGCTGCTGATGCCTTTCCCTATGCATCCCAGTATACCCCCAGCCCTCCCTAATGCCTTCTCACATTGCTTGCTAACCTTAAGGTCATCTGATATGATTACCCCCCCCCAGTCCCTTTCCTTTTTTGTTGTTGTTACTACCTCCCCACCCATTGTGTATTCTTTCCCTGGGTTCTTGTTTCCCAGGTGCATTATTTTGCACTTCTTTGCATTGAATCCTAGCTGCCAAACTTCTGACCATTCCTCAGCCTTGCAAAGTCCCTTTTCATTCTTTCCATGCCTCCTTGTGTATCAACCCTGTTGCAGATCTTTGTGTAATCTGCAAAAAGGCATACTTTTCCTTCCTGTCCCTCTGCAATGTCACTGATGAAGACATTAAAAAGGGCTGGACCCAACACTGAACCCTGCGGTACCCCACTAGTAACCCCCCTTTCTTCAGAGTGAACTCCATTTACAATTACCTTCTGTGTCCTGTTGTCCAGCCAATGTTTTACCCAGGCTACCACCCTGGGATCCACTCCCAGGCTGATTAATTTGACTATTAATCTTTTGAGTGGGACTGTGTCAAATGCCTTGCTAAAGTCTAGGTAGGCCAAGTCCACAGCCCCTCTCTGGTCTGCTACTTTGGTCACCTAGTCAAAGAAATCTATTAGATTCGTCTGACATGACCTTCCCACTGTGAACCCATGCTGCCTTGGGTCCTGTGCTCCACAGGCCTCTAGGTACTCAACTATTCTTTCCTTCAGAAGTGACTCCATCACTTTCCCTACCACAGAGATCAGACTGACAGGTCTGTAGTTTTCTGCCTCTGTCTTGGTCCCACTTTTGTAAAGGGGAATCACATCCACCTTCTTTCAGTACTTGGGTACCACACCATCCTCCCATGATTTTTTAAAAAGAGTAGCCAGTGGTTTCACTAGTTTCTCCCTTAATTCTTTTAGAATTCTGGGTGAATTCCATCAGGACCCATTGCTTTGTCCACCTTCAGTTTTAGGAGTTCTTGCAGAACCCTTTCTTCTGTGAAAGGACTGGGATCGACCCCCCTATCAAGAGTGCTTCTGTTAATTGGATTAGGCACTTCCCCCTCCTCTTTTGTGAATACTGAGCAGAAATATTCATTCAGTATCCCTGCTTTTTCACTGTCCCCCTCTGCTCACCCACCGTTCATTCTATTCAGCCTCACTATCCCTCCCTTTGTCTTTTCTACTCTCTGATGTACCTATAAAAGGTTTTATCCCCCTTCTTAACTGAGTTGGCTATCTTTTCCTCAGTTTGGGCCTTTGCTATTCTGACTTCCCTCCCTGCTTCCTTCTGCCTTAACTGGTACAGGTCTCTGTCCTGCTCCTTCTGTGTTTCCTTATACTTCTGGAATGCTATCTTTTTCTTCCTGACTTTCACAGCCACCTCTTTTGAGAACCATAGTGGCTTTTTCTTTCATTTTGATTTGTTTATTTGCTTCACACAAAGGCTTGTTGCCTCTGTAATGGCAGTTTTGATGTTTTCCCATTGTTGCTCCACACCTCCTTGTAGCCTGTTTGCTAGTGCTTTTCTGAGGCTCTCTCCCATCTTGCCAAAGTCAGCCTTCCTAAAGTCCAGTACCCTTACTTTTGTATGGCTTGACTCTGCAGCTGAGTTTAACGTAAACCACACTGTGTGATGGTCACTTGCCCCCAGATGGCAACTCACTTCTAGATCTGAGATCCTCTCACTGCCCCTATTTGAGAGTATGAGGTCTAAGATTGCTCCCTCATGAGTGGGTTCCAAAACTAGCTGTCTGAGGCCTGCCACCTGTAGGGCATAAAGAATGGGCCTGCTCTTGGATGTGGCTATAGCAAATGTGCTCCAGTTAACATCTGTCATATTCAGGTCTCCCATCAACAGTATCTTCCCTTTCTCTGCCATTCTAAGAATGCCTTTTATCATATCCTTGTCCATTCCTTCCCCCTGACATGGGGGTCTGTACACAATCCCTGTGCAGATTATGGTGCCCTTTCCAGTCTCCAAGGTGACCCACAGTGCTTCCTCTCCTCCCTGTTTACTCTTTTGTTCACTTGCTTTTATCCCTTCCATTATATAGAGAGCTACTCTACCCCCTCTTTTCCCCTGCCTGTCTCTCCTGTAGGTTATGTACCCTGGTATGTTAACATCCCAGTCATGGTTCTCTGTGTACCATGTTTCTGTGACTGCTACAATATCCAGGCATCCCTCTTCGATCAAGGCCACCAGCTCAGGGAGCTTGTTGCCCAGACTATGGGCATTGGTAGTCATTACCCTCCATTTCCTGATGGCCTTACTCCCTTTTGTCCCATCTCTGTCCTTCTTGCTTTTGTCACTTTCTCCATTTACCCCAGCCCTTCTCCCTATCGACACCTCTATGTTGCTGTTTGCCGCACTTACTACCATGATTATTTGGGGGGGCTAGGGTTTCCCTGCTCCTTTCCAGTGCCTCCCCCCAGGCTAGTTTAAATGCTTGCCAATGAAGCATTTAAACCTATCACCTAGGATCCTGGTTCCCCCTCCTGGACAGATGCAGCCCATCATGCCAGTACAGGCTTGCATCACTCCAGGTGGACCACCAGTCCCCAATGAAGCCAAATCCCTGAGCTCCACACCAGTTTTGCAACCACTGATTGAATCTCATGGTGCAGAACACCCTAGCCTCTCCTATGCCATAGATGGGCAGCACCTCCGAAAAGGTTACTGTGCATGCTACTTGACTAAGGCCCCTCCCCAATTCCACAAACTCTTCCTGCACTTCTCTACTCCCTTTCTTAGCCAGGTCATTTGTCTCTAGGTGGAGAATGACATCCAGCTCTCTCCCCTGTGCAGCTGCTCCAGCAATCCTGAGGATTCGCTCCCTGTCCCTCCAAGCCATGGCACCAGGCAGGCACCTTACCTCCCTCTCCCCTTCCTCCCCCAGTTCTACATTCCTAACAATGGAGTCCCCCACCAGGAGTTGTTTCATTCCCTTGCAGGGTCCCCTGCCACCCTCATGTGGGTCTCCTTTGTGGAGGTTCCCAACATTCTCCTTGGTCTCCACTGTGGGTGCCTCCATAGAGGAACCACACTTTGCCAGAATGGCATATGAATTGTGGAGAGGTACAACTGGAGGGATGCACCTCTGTTCCACCACCTTCACCCTCCCTGAGCCCACTGTGGTCCAACTGCTCCTCTTCCTTGGCAACCTCTGAGGCAGCAGCAGTGGCACTGGTGGTCCCTGGACGGAAGAGGAGGTCCCACAAATCCTGGCCACCTCAGCCTGGAGATGAGCAACCTCCTCCCTCAGCCCAGAGAGGTGCCTGCTGATGAGACAACACCGCATTCTGCAGAACGTCCACTCCACTAAACACAGTTTTATGTTTACAGCAATCGATAAAGTATGCAGGAACCCTAGAGGTTATGACTTTGAAAATGTAATACTCAACAAAGAACTTTTGGATTTTGACTTTGGGAGCAACTAAGAAACTAAGCCTGAACTCTCTTCTGGACATTCAACCTTATTTGAAACAAAATAAGAAATACTGAACTATCTTTTTGAAGGACTTTTATGCCTTTCTGGTTTTTATTATTTTTTTTTCTCTGCTTGCTGCTTTTTGGCCTTTTTATTTTATTTATAGTATTGCTAGATGACCTAAAATCTGTACAGTATGTTTTGAAAATTAAAAAAATCTAGAGATCTATTAAAGAGATGACATTAATATAAATTTGCCTGCACCTGTACTCTGTTGCATGAGCTGCAGTAGTCATGAAAGAAGGGCTGTGGCTTGAGTCCCATTACTGTTTATCCTAGATGTCTTGGACAAATATGTTACACAGTGGTTGTAATGTACATCGTTATACTTGTATGTATGCTGTAGGTGATAAGTTATTTGACCATTCTAGCTTCAGGACTAATAATCTAGTACCTATAGTTTTTTTAATCTCATCTTTCCTGTATCCATTTTCTTATGTACTTTGTCATTGCCCCTTTATATTTTTTCTGTCTTGGTCCTTTCCCTTCCACCCCCCCTTCCATCCCCCACATATTTAATTATTCTCCTTTATTGTTATTTCTTTCACTTGTTTCTATTCCATAACTTTCCCTACTCTTTAGTATTGTATTAATTTAAGTGATATAATTCTAGATGTGTCACTGGTGTGTGTGTCAATATTTTAGTAAAATTTTATGACCCTCAGCATATTTCAATGCTTTTTCACCAGTTGTGAAGTGAGGTGTCATAGGGTGGAGTATATTTCACAAGTCTTTGTCTGATCTATATTAGAACTGGCTGTGTTTGAATTGTTTGCCTTTGAGAAGGGATGTTTAATCCGAAAGTTCAGAAACATGTCAGGCAGTGCCTGTTTAGTTAGTAGTTTTTTTCCCCCTGGAGTCCTCTGCCAGTGCCTTCTGATGTCTCCCCCCAATGCTGACACTGGGTATCAGACCACCTCCTCTTCAGCCCCCATGATTTACTCTTTGTGGCAGAGGGTGGAGAGACCCTTGGCCCACCAGATTGGATCCAGTTTCGGAGAGGTGTCTTCCCAGGGGAAAATCATCAACCTTGCAGCAGAGGACTCCATGTTTTCTGTGTTTTCATCCCTCAGAGGATGCAGCATCCAATGATGCCAACAAAGGCAGTTTACACTCTCCTGCATGTCCTCCTCCAGGCATGTTCTACATCTCCCTCCCACATCTTCAGTGTCAGTGAGCTGCATCCCAGACTCCACTAGGGGACAAGTGTTCACAGACTGCTGGGATCCCCCTCCCAGGAGAAGGAGAGCAGTCCTTGGGGTGCTTGATCCAGCCCCATCCCTGACAACCACCAGCAACCCGTGCTCATTCCCGAACACAGGTTGACAGTGTGGCATGAGGAGTGGTGTCCATCACCTCAACCCTCAGCACCACTGGGCTGGTTAGGCAGTTTCTGTTGATGCTGGCTTTTTATTAAACGTGAATTTTTTTTTTTACTTTAGAGTCCCATTGCTGCAGTTAGTGTGTGCAGGAAACATTGCAGTTTTCTATTTGTGCACACTCTATGGGATTGAACATCTTAATATTACTGTTCTACACCCCGGGTTTCCAGTGTCCTGTGAAACCCTGTGTGCTGTTTTGCTCTTAGGTGGTGCAAAAAATCTAAACCTCGTACGTGCCTACAATCTTTCAAAGGGGGCTGTCCCTGGCCTAAATGGGCTCATGGACTATCTTTCTACTCTAAAGAGTAAATTTCAAGTCATTCATTTTTTTTTTTGTGAACCTCCCTCACCACTACTGACCACTCCTTTGGAGTGCCAATCCCACCACCCTCTGACCTACTGCCACCTCCATCAGCTCCCCATTGCAGCCTACCTTGAGTAGCCTGGCATTTTTCTTGTGCTGAGAGTGTCCCTCTCTTTTAGGAGGAAATGGCCTCAATGGCTGACTACATTTCTGGAGTGCTGCAGGTCTGGGTCCAGGCTGGCTTGGGGCTTCAGGTGGCAGGGGTCAAGGGACTCAGCATCCAGTTGGTTGGGGGTATTTTCCAACATTTCTTTGCCCCACCACTGCAGTTCTTGGCCTTGTGTGAGTGTGAGGGCATTCTGAAGTGGAGGCGTATGGGGGGCATGTTGAAGCAGCACATCCCCAAAGCATGCCACCAATCTGTCCACAGGTCCCCAGGCAGAACCCACCCCCCCGGGAGGGAAGCATCCAATGGACACTTATGGAACCCCTTCCTGCTGGTCTCCACTCTGGGCACCTGGGCTCAGGGTGTGATCTCGAGTCACCAGCATGATGAGCAAAATCCTTCACTCAGTGCCATGGAGCCAGCTTGAAGTCATTCTAATGGGTGATTTCAACCTTGGCTTGTCTGGTAGCCACTCTGGTTCATACACTGAAGCTTTTGTGAGACTTCACCTATCTCAATTGATTCCTAGCCCTACTGGAATCTCGGCAAATTACTGTACATACATCAGTCCCTTCTGGACTGGATTGCTATTAACAGGGCGAACAAGATCATGTCTGCAGGCACCTTTTCAGATTCTATTAGTGATCACCTGCCCACTTTCTGCATTGGAATGGTCACTGCCCCAAACCCCTACCTAAAGTAATACAGTTCCATGGCTTCACTAAACTTAATTTAAGAGGACTTCATGCTTATATAAATAATATCAACTGGTCTCCTATCTATGTCATAGAGGATGTACATAATGCCCTTGATTCGCCTCTGAGGCCGGGAGACCAGCAGGCTGTGGTTTCAGTTCCCACATCTGGCACTTAGGTTAATATCCCAGTATTGACACCGTAGTGCAGCATGAGAGGGGTGCTGCACTTCTGAGGTGCTGTCTTTTGGATGAGACGTTAAACTGAGGTCCCATCTGCCTGGATTGGTGGTAGTTCAGGTGTATGTTAAAGATCCCATGGCACTTATTGAAAAGAGTAGGGGAAATTTTTATTGAAAACCAAAAACCATGACAACAAAAATGAAATAAATCACCAAAACATCACACAGAAAAGAGAAGAAAAAACAATATAATCATAAAACAAACATATAAATAAAAATTAATCAGAAAAAAGAATAACAAAAAAATTCATCCTACCCAGGTAACATTCTTCCAAAGAAAAGTACCTACAATATCTCCCAGCGTTCAGAATTCATAAGCATAGAGAACATCTAATTCTTTCTGGAGATGAAAAAAAACTTCCTGCAATTGTAAAACTTTCTTTTGCAGCACTCTTAAACACTGAGCCTGCCAAACATGCCATTTAAGACAAACCAATAAAACAAACACTGTAATTTTGTGCCATTTGTCCCATTCTGCAGGAATCTGCCCCAAAACCAAAATGTCATAAGTAATATTTTCAAAAAGCGGTTCTCCCCACCAGTGTTCCAGAGCAGACCAAAAGGGTAGAGCAAGAGAATACTCAAAAAATAAGTGCTGCATAGTTTCAGGCAACCCCTGACAGGAGGGTTCCAGACAAAGTCTATCACTGAGCTCCTTATGCTTATGATTAGCCCTCACGTTAAGCTTTTGATGTGCACACAACCAAACTACATCTTGCATTTTCTGTGGGATTCTAGGCTGTGTTATACTTCCTAATAATGAAATTGTGTTAATATGAGTAGGAACAGAAAAAAGGGGGTCCTCAAAGTAACAAGTGGAAACCACATAAGCATAAAAGGTTTTCCGCTCATGAGAAACAAACCAACTAAGTTCCACTTTCCACAATCTAAAATACTTCAAAGTTAACTGAATATACAAGGGCAGTTGTTTATCCATAGGGTGCCACTTTCCCCGTCCCCATGCCGGTAAAAAAGGTCGCCCCCACAGGGACATACACATATGACCCATTTCATCATGTTCCAACAACATAGACCTGATTGAACTATAAAAAAAATTACCAAAAAAATGAACAATGGGATTTATCATACCCAATCCACCTTCCTTCCAAGGTCTGTAAGTGTTTACCCTCTTCACTGGGTTCAAACGACTGCCCCACACCAGCTGAAAAAAAAGACTCAACATTTTTGAATGCAATGGTAATGGAAAAATTTGAGAAAGGTACAAAAAAAAAGAGGAGCAATGTAAGATTTTAATAGAAACACACTTTTTTGTGTCATTTTCCAGGATTGCCATTTCTTGACCTTATGTAATGCTATATCAAAAACCATATCCCAATTACTCTGTATAGACTTTGGGGAACCAAAAAATATCCCCAGGAACTTCAAAGTAGTATTACCCACCGGAATATCAAAAATCTGTATATTAGGAACTATACCTAAAGGCATTATGGAACACTTAGCAGTATTGATTTTAATCCCAGTGCTCTCCTGTACTGATTAAAAAAAAAAAAAAAACAAGAACTTGGTTCCCAGAGTCAATGTTAGCCATAGAACAAATACCATCATTCGCATAAGACAGAACCTTAGAAAAGGAATAGCCATCTGAAGAAACAATGGGCACAATGTTTTGATCCATATCAATACAACTCAATGAAGGGTCTAAGCCAAAAACAAACAACAAAGGGCTCAGAGGACAGCCCTGATGAACCCCAACCTGATAAGGAACCAGAACACCCAAATGCCCATTAATCAAAGGTGTTATTTTTGCTGAAGAATAAAGAGTTTGCAGTAATTCTATAAAGTGTGGTGGAATACCATAATAAACCAAAACAGCCCAAAGATAATCATGACATAAGGCATCAAAAGCCTTTTCTTGGTCCAAACTTAACAAATATCCAGACAGTTTATTCTGAAGACCTTGATCAATTAATTCCCTAACATAAATTAAATTCTGGGAGATGTTTCTACCAGGAACAGCACACAACTGTGTGGGGATTAACAATTTATTGGTAAGTTTAGAAAGATGGTAATTTAAGATGTTAGCCAAAATTTTATAGTCAGAAGTTAATAATCTCAAAGGTCTCCAATTTTGTAAAAATGCAGGATTCCCTTTCTTATACAAAAAAATTAGTACACTATTTGTCATACTTGAGGAGAATCGGTTCTGCCCAAAAGCTTGAAAAATAACAAGTAACCAAGGTACCAGACTATCCATATTTTTTATAGAATTGTTTGGTAAGCCATCTATCCCTGGTTTGGTGTGTGTAGACAAATGGCTTATAGCCTGGCTAATTTCCTCCAAAGTAATAGGAGACTCTAGTGCATCAATTTCTAAAGTTGATAATGATGGAATTTCAAGATGACTAAAAAAAGGGGAAAAACCATAATCAGGTTTTTAGAAAGTCTGAGTAACATAGGACTGCACCATATTTCGTAAACCCCTAGTATCATGTACTAATGATCCATCCAAATTTTGTAAAGCAGACATACATAGGTGTGGCCGCTCCTGGTCAGAAAGATCTAAGGGGCTGACCTGCTCACGGATGCCTACAACAACATATCTTTGCTGATGCCTATACCTTTGCTCATGGGTTTTAGGAAAATCGAGAATTTTGGTTTTAATGTCTAAAAACTGCTGTTGCTTAGTACCCTGTGAGGAACATGCCTGTGACAGCAATTTCAAATACTGGGCTCTATAACCCAAATAAGTAAGATACGAATTCTGAGCTTTTGTCTGGAAAACTTGGAGAAAAAGCAGTTTTAGATCAAGTTTAGTGTCTTCCCACCATTCCAGTGGGCTATCGTACAAAAAGACAATATTTGCCCTAACCAAAAAAAAAGTGTGTATCTGTGAGGACAAATCCTCAGCTTGTAACAAGGACGTATTTAGTCTCCAATAGGTGTGTCCCAGTACAATTTCTTGAAAAACACCAATGGTCAATTTGAGAACTAAATGGTCAGAGGTCTCCAGTGGCAAGACTGTGACTGCAGGACAGGAAAGTCTCCTAGATAAAAACCAGAAATCTATCCTAGTAGAAATAGTCCCCTTATAAAAGGTATGCTCTGGCAACTGCTTTAATAAATCTTAAGCGTCCAGTAAGTTATTAGCAGTCAAAACTAGCAATAAAGCATTTGTATCACAAAACAGTTTTTGAGTTTTATGTCCCCAATCTCTAGCTGTTAATCCACAATTAAAATCACCACCCCACAAAACTAATTTTGATGTATGTAAATATGGAGATATACGAGTAAACAAGGCTGATCTGTCAGCCTTAGTTTGAGGAGCATAAATATTTATAAGCCAATATACACAATGACGTACAATAATATCCATTAACATAGCCCTACCTAGTAAAATGTCTAACATTTGCAATACTTGTATAGCAAGACTAGAGAAAAACAGAACTCCTAAACCATCACATACATCTTCTCCCAGAGACCAATAAGAAGAACCCCATCGCCTGTCTTTTTCTGCTGCTCTTATATCTGTTAGAGAGCCCAATCTGGGATCTTGTAATAAGATAATAGAACCAGAATGCTCACTAAGACTGGCAAAAGTAAGATGTCATCTTAACTGGCATTTAATACTGGTAACGTTAACAGTGAGTAAAGTAAAACCCTGTGCCAAAGTGGAAAAGAGGAGAATCAAAGACCAGACTCAAGTCATTTCCTTTTTTTCCGCTTCTTAGGCTTGGGCTTATCTTTTACCACGGTATCATGGGTAGGATCTGGAAGTGAGGAGGCAACTGAGGAAAAGTCTGAGTCCATCCCATCATCATCTCCTCATGATCCAGTAAAGGAGTGAAAGGATTAGCAGCAATTACTAATTCACGCTCAGAACAAGAGGAAGGGACAGAAGAGCCAGTCTTGGTAAACCTAGAATGAGTGACTCTTTGAAAGGGAGTATCAGACTGAACTCCTGGGGGGGCATACTAGAAGTCGCCTGCTTCTCCATAGGCACATAGGCCTGAGGAACAGCAGAGACCAAGGCTGTCTTAGAAACCAATGCAACCGCCCCATGATCAGGAACCATAGGAGAGGAAGGGAGATTCATACCAGATTCAGTATGTACACCAGCAATGGGAGGGGAGAGCGGGACCAGAGTTGTAATATCCATACGCTCTGACACTGGAACCTGTATTATTACTTCTGCAGTAATAACTAAAGAAGAAGAAGAAGGAGACAGGTGGGAATCATGAACTGGCAAATCAGGATGCAAAAGCAAGGCCTGCATTTTTTGATGCTCCTTTTGTGCATTGGCAACATAAACATCTTGCTCAGCTCGAATGGTAGGATTAGCCTGATTATGGGAGGCCCAAGAGCAGGAACGAAAAGTGTGCCCCTGTTCATCACACAAATTGCACCTCATGGGACGTCTACAGTGAGCCCCTATGTGCCCTAAATCCCCACAAAGCCCACACTTTTGCTGATCACGTACATTACTCAAGTGCTCCAAAGCCCCACATTTATAACAGGCCCTTGGCTGCCCCAGATAAAAAAGAACTCCCCTGTCTCTTCCCAAAAACAAACAATTAGGTAGATGCTTGGTTAACCCATTTTCTATACGTAAATCAACTGAATAATGCCAACCCCCTGTCCAAAGATGTTCGTCATCAAGAATAGGGTCGGGGGGCCTTTTACAGTACAGTGCTGCTATAACCAGTAGGTTATATCAGCAACATTTACCCCTTCATTCCTGAACAGTACAGTTATTTTCTTTGTGACTGGCCTTGTTAAAGGTATAGCCAGAAAAGGTTTCCATAAAGGAGTACTTTTTAAAGCCTGATATTGCTTCCAGAATCTGTCCAATCCTGCAGGATGCTTGAAACTAACATCAAAAGTGGTATCCCCAGGCTTATGAATCAAAGCATATATTTCATATGCGTAAAACCTTATGCTTGTTTTTAGCAACTCCTGGCAAATAAAAAGTCTATTGGGAACATCTCCCATAGAACCCTTAAACTTCAATCGTACCACATTATGTCTAGCAGTGGGTTCATTTAATAAACCAAAAGTAGCAGGAAATAACTTCTCATTTACCCCGCCATGCCACACGGATGAAGGTTTGCTTGCTTCAGGCTCAGGAATCACAGGTGCTGTAACAATAGATAGCTGAGGTGCTAAACCTTCAGATGAGGCCTCAGAATGGGGGGCTCAGTGGAAAGTGACAAACCTTCATCTTCCAACTGCCTAATGGTCTCCATTAGGCCAGGACTAGGAATAAGAGAAGCAGGAGCAGAAACATCATTAGACAATTGTCCTGGTGGAAATACGGTGTCTGCAACAGGAGAAGAAAGAGTAACACCATTTCCAGATGGCATATTTGCATCCCAAGATTTCTCATCTGGGGATTTAACCCACCCTGCAGCTTCCAGGGCTGTCTCCACTCATGTAGCTGGGGCTTTTAAGTCCTGATCAGAAAGAAGTATAGATGAAAAGGAAACTGGTGTCTGGAAAGGAGGGGTCATACCTCCAGCAGTGACTGTGGCATGCACCTCCCCTTTGTATGGTTGGACTTCAGGGATAGGCCTATTGTAAAAGTCCCCACAGATCCAATCACGCTACCAGCAGAAGCAGATGCCACACTGCTGCAAATCTGGGGCTGGCTAAACAGAGTAGCAGAAAAAGTACTTGTAGACTCACCCTGCACTGAAATGATCGCACTTGGAGTGCCAAAAGAAGCATGAGACAAAATCTCCACAGGGTCCATAACTGATGTCTGCATCAAAGGAGCCGGTGTAGCAGGGTGACTCATCCCTTCCTGGTCTGGTGCACCATAATTTCCTGATCGTGTATGCAGCAATTCCTGCACCAAAAGGTTCCGTCGTTGCTCCAACTCCTCAAGCTGGACACGCAGAGTTGCAACTGCATCCTCCAACAGCGACTCGCCCAGTGCAAAACACACACCACTCAAAGCAGCAGCCTCAGCAGGTAAAGTGTCACCATCCATTACTTCATCGTTATTCACCACAGCCCCAACAAATGACCAAACCACTGCATCCATCGGGATCTGAGGAGGTGATCAGCTCCTCAGCCTCCCACACATCCTGTCTCCACGAAAATCCCTCACACACTGTGGGGAAGATGAAACAGCACAGTGCCCTCTTGGAAGTAGAGTAGGGGAAAGTTTTATTGTAACAAGAAATTGTGTGATATACAGTTTAACATAATGCAAAACAACATATACAGAAAAAAAAATTAACAGAAAAGCAAAGAACTAGGCAACAAAAGCTACACCCAAAAGGAAAAAAAAAAATCACAAAAGGCATCAAGTAAGAGTCATCAAGTCACGGCCGAATCTGAATCAGTAATCCAGGGAAGGGCAGTCCATAAGGCAAGCAGACTTGAAGCTGAGTGTAACGTTTGTTCATACTCATATATGGCTTTCAAATCCTTCACGATCTTCCGTTCGAACTCCAAAAAGGTGCAGTCCTTTTGCTGTAGGGTAAAATGACATCGAGCCATCCAAATATTCCACTTGATCACCACTAGAATAAGATTTAAAGTGTCCGTATGCCATAAAGACCATAGAGGGAAAAAACACCATACATCAAAGTTTGAAAAGAAACAGTCTGGAATATAGGAGAGGCCCATTTATTTGCCAAAAAGGCCCACCAATGTTGGATAAATGAACATTCAAAAAATAAATGAGATAATGTTTCTTGTACTGCATTGCACTGTGGTCTAGAACATAACCTGTCTTGGAACTGCTTATGTTTGTGGTTGGCTTTAACATTAATCCATTCATGGCACGACAACCAATGGAAATCCCACATATGTGCGGAGATTCTTTTGCAATCAGAACAAAAAGAGAAGGGAGGAAAGATGTTGATGGACATTTAACAAAGGAGGTTGAGTGTTACCACAGATGCAAGAAGCAATTTATAAAGGGCTTTATATGGAGCAATGAGCAACTGAGGTGTCACTGCCATTGCTTTAGACGAAAAAACATGTGTTTCACATACAAAGGTGCGCCACATGGAAGACGCAGCATACGTAAGGAGTTGTGTTCCCACTGGTGGAACCAAACCCCACAAGAGTCGTAGAATCACATTTCCCAGCCTTTCTGAGTATTTATCAGAAGTGGCCAGAGTTTGGCTCTAAAAAAAAACACTAGAGTAAAATAATAATGGGTTAATCATACCCACACCACCCTCTGTTATGGGTAAATACGTAACATTACGTTTGATCAGGTTCAGTCTGCTACCCCACAATGCCTGAAAAAACAAACTGAAAACTGCAATTTCCAGACACTTTGGGATAGGAAATACATAACTCAAATAAAGGAAAAAAGGCAATAAAAAGGTCTTAATCAAGTACATCTTTTCTTCTTCCCAATAGTTCCCCTATTCCAGGAGGCAACTGTCTGTTTCCCCTGACGTAGTTTCATATCCCCATTATAGAGATCAGGGTCACAGATTCCGAAATGGACACCTAGAATATGAATAGGCCCATCAGCCAAACGTAGAGGGCCAATACATGGCATCAGGGCCACTATGGATCCCAACCGGATGCCCGTGCATTTTTCGAAGTTCAGACTAGCTCCTGAGAAACATCCAAACAATGAAATTTCTTGTAGTGAAGTCTCCACCGAGGCTAGATCAGCCAGTAGGAGGCACACATCATCAGCATATGCAATGGCTTTATGTGGTGCCAACATCTCATCACAAGAAATGGCATGTATATGAGGTGAGCATTCAGTTCATAAGCAAAACATCTAAAAATAGACATATATAGAGGGCTCACTGAGCAGCTCCTGGCGGACACCTCGCCTAACAGGAATCATGGGTCCGACTCCAACCATTCACAACCGGAACCACTGTGGCTGCTCTGTAGAGCTTTTGCATCCAGTGGATCATGGTATCCGTATATGTAAGAAACGAATGCATGCCACAAAAAGCATGATTAACTCGAGTCAAATGCTGCTTTTGATCTACCGAAACAATAATACCCGAGGACTTCCCTTCAAATCCATGGGAAAATAGTTCCCGAAGGAGAATCAAATGATCCGATATCCGTCTGGTAGGTATGGAACAGGACTGGGCCAGGTGCAGGACAGATTCTGCAATCCCTGATAATCGTTTTGCAATAATTTTCATCAATAACTTAAAATCCGAATTAAGCATGCAGAGAGGGTGCCAATTCTCCAAAAGGTGAGTATCACCTTTTTGTTTATATACATAAATTAATGTACCCTTGGTAAAGTCCAGAGGTACAGTTTCACAATTAAACAGGGCATTAAATACAACCATCAGTTCCGTGAGGAAATGGTCATGTAATGCTTTATACAAAGCAGCCGGGAGACCGTCCAGACCCGGAGTTTTATGCAAAGGTAAAGAAGAAATTGCTGAAGACAACTCTGTCTCTGACAAGGGCGCACAGGCTAAAGTTACACTCTGTGCCGAAGGGAGCGGAATATCTAAATCTTGATACAAAAGTACTGGGTCTTCCCAACATTCAGAAAGTGTGGAAAATAAGGCAGTTGTGTGGTCCGTCACTATTTGCTGGACTGGATATCAGAGCAGGTAGTGCAAAGTGTTCTGTCAGAATTGGCTAGACACAACACAGTCCTCTGAGAGACTTGTCATGAATTGGGACTCAAAAGGGCACACCTCGACCTGAGGACCTGACATATGGAACTTGTGTTGATGGTACAATTGGTGAGATTGTCTAGACAGAAAGCTCAACATGTCTTTCCGGACAGAATAGATTTGGGATGACAAATCCTGTCCTGTCACATGTGCTATTGAAAACAATGACTGTAGGTGTGTCCGTCTCTGTAAATAATCCAAATAATCAGTCCTACACTTCTGTCGACTATAAGTTTTCAGATAAACAGTTAAGGCGTGTTTCGTATCTATCCACCAACGGATGGGGTCATCATAAAGAAGAAACACAGACTTACGAGCAGAAATAAAAGACAAGAGGAATCTCTGGAACCTCACATCCTGTAATAGAGAAGTATTAAACTTCCATAATCCAGGTCCTTGGCTAAAAGGGGCCATCGGGCCCACACCGATCAATAGTAGTTTATGATCAGAAAAGGCAACTGCCCGTACTTGAGATGAACTAATCGGTACTGTGCGTGATAAAAACACAAAATCAATACGTGTTGCCAGCTTTCCTTTTGGAAAAGTGGGGGTATGTGAATTTGTAAAAGAAAGGTAAGCATCAGTCAAACGTGCAGTCCAAATCAGGTTATCCAATTCATGGGAATCACAAAAGATCTTTTTAGTGGTGGCAAACGAACTCTTATCAAGTAAACTAAGACCACAGTTAAAATCACCTGAAAATATTACTTGAAAAGAAGTATGCAAGTAGGGACGAATCAAGGAAAGCAAGGCAATGGGAGCGGATTTAACCTGGGGGGCATAAATGTTAATAGCCCGCTACGGGCAGTTACCTATAACAAAATCCAAAACAAGGGCCCTGCCAGGAGCCAAATCAAACAATTTCAATAAACGGAATCCTGGAATGGAGACCAATATGCCCAGGCCTGAACAGGGATCCTGTCCTATGGACCAGAATGAAGGGCCTAAAAGCCAGTCCTGCCTTGCTAGTCTAACTTCTTGCACTGAGTGGAGTCTGGTATCCTGCAAAAATAAAATACCTAACGGTAAGAAACAAAGAAAGTAAAGCACTATTCTACGCTTCTCCACTCGTTTCATACTATTGACATTAACAGTGTGGCAAACAAAGAGCGCCATAGTACCAGGTATACAATGTGAATCTAACCTCAAGACTTTCGTTTCCCAACTACATTTTTACCTTTAAGTCTGACCCTAGCCTTACATTTCTGTGATATCCCAGAGCCCAGTTGGAGTTCAGAGTCAGTGGAGCCATCAGGGAGTGAGGATGGAAGAGAAGAAGAGTCGGATTCACCGCCTGCATCTTCCGAAGTCATCTGAAGAATCTCATATGTATTAGACAGGGCAATTGGTGGGGGTGTCACAGGCAGTGCAGAAGGTGAGGAGTACGAGGACCTATCCTCAGTGACCTTCGCTACAACAGTAGCAAACTCACTGGGAGGTGGCATAACACTCGGCCAGGGTGTGATCCGAGCTCACTGCTTTCTGGCATGGCAAGTGGCGTAAGAGGGGTTCACAGGAGCTGGGGTCCAGCTTCTACCACTGCCGAAGGGGTAGCAGCCTGGGGGGGCATAGGTACAGGATCAGGCAGGGCAGGATCTACCGCAGCTGTAATGGGATCAGCAGTAGTGGCACGCAGCCGCGCCTTTTGTGCCTGCGTTATCACAAAGCGTTGATCTACTCCGCCATCATGATTTGCCTTGGCATGGGCAGACCAGGGACAGGATTGGAACATATGCCCTACCTCCTCACAAAGATTACACTTGCTATCATTCTGGCAGCGGATTCCCACATGTCCCAATACCCCACAATTGTTGCATCTCACAGTATCACATACATTACTTAGGTGTGAGGGGTTCCCACATCTATAACAAGCCTTAGACTGTCCCGGATAAAACAGCACCCCTCGATCACGACCTAGAAAAAAAGAGTTAGGCAAGTGGATTGGGCCATTGTCATTGGTACGTAACAGTACTTTAAACTTCCATTCTCCCGTCCAAATATTTTCAGTGTCCAGGATAGCTTCAGGGTAGCCCTGTACCATGCAACGTTGCCGCAGCCAGTATACGATATCCGACACATCAACCCCCTCATTCCGGAACATCACCGTAATTGTCTTAAAAGTAGGTTTTGAAAGGGGAATGGCCTGAAAGGAAGTCCATAAAGCAGTGGATTTCAATGCATGGTATCTAGTCCAAAATCAGTCTAACCCACGAGACGTCTGGAAGCTGACATCAAACGTGGATTCCCCGGAGACATGAATGAGGGCATAAATCTCATGAGCAAAGAATTTAAGAGAGTCTTTCAACAGTGTCCTGGCTACAAAGACACGGTCGGGGGGGTCTGGAAGTCCGCTTCTATAAGCCAATCGGACTGCATTATGTCTCTTAGCTGCCAATACTGGTGAGTGAAACAAGGATGAAAATGAACGAGTATTCCTTACCTGTTCAGGGGGTAGTTTACCCAGAGCAGCAAAATCCTGACCAGTCCCCATTGAGCAGTGAGGAGGAGGAGAGATGCGTGACTCAGATCCTTGTGGAAGGGTCAGTACCGGGTTCTGGGTGAGCGCTAGTTCCATCAGAACGCTCAACGGGTCTGAGGGGCTGCAGGCTGCAGGCAGATTCTGTGATGGGTCCAGGAAGTCGCCGAATGGGGGACCGAATAGGGGACGGACCGGAAACCCACTGTTCCTGTCTGGGTTTCTGAATCCAGCCAGCACCCCGTAATGCTTCCTCCACCGACCAGGTAGGCTCCTCCGGGTGAATAACAGTTTGTTTATGTGATTGTGGGAGGGTTTGGTTCTCCAGAGGGGATGTCAAAATGACAGAACATTCAGGGAAACTGGCATCAGTCAGTAGCAGCAGATCAGAGTGATCTTCCAAAGGCGCAGTCATTACAGATGTAGAGCCAGTTAAGGCCTCCGTAGTAAAAGCAAGTAGGTCTCCTATTCCACTTACAGAAGAAGAGGTAGTAGGACAGGCAGCTTGAGTGGTAGCAGGGCGAACAGAGAGCGAGTCAGCTTGCAAAGTACAGGCAGTTAAAGAACCACATCGTGCTGTGACTACCATACACTGTTCAATATCCTTCCCAGGCAACGCACCTGCAGTAGTAGGGAGAGCCTGTGCAACCATCGTAGAAACATCCAGGGTAGTCGGGCTAGCCGGTAGGGACAGGTCCAAAAGAGCTGCATCTCAAGAAATAGGTGCGTCCTGCAGGAGAACAGTAACAGTAGGAAAGCCATTCACAGACATTGTATTATCCAACACGGTCTCCAAACAACCAGAGACAGGAGTCGAGACCAAGTCTCCTGTCTCTCCAACCACCTCCACAGCAGGTAGAGGAGGATCCGCCATCTTGGACAGAGTATTCCCCTCTGAAAGAGTAGGGGAATTTCCCCGGTGTCCTGGCCAAATTTTCCTCATTCACTAAAAATACCACCAACAGCTTAATCAGGTTCAAGGTCAGTTGGCATTCATCTGTATCCCCCTCACCCGGGTCATGCCTGAAAATAGGCAGGATTTGTCTAGTGCACTTACCCGTTCAACAAAAACTAAAAATAAAAAAATAATTTCTAAGCTACTCTTCCTCCAGGATCTGCATGTTCCACTGTATAGGAGGCTAATTAGGGGCTCCACAAACAAATGGTTACGCAAAGATCTCCTTCATTCTATGAGAAGAAGGGACAAGGCCTGGGCCTACGCAAAGAAGTCCTAATGGACGGAAAACTGGGTTAGTTATAGAACTATGAGGAATGCTTGCAAAACAGACATACAGAGGGCAAAAAGGCACTACTGTCATAAACTACTCTAAGCATCTGCTGGAGATAACCCGGGACTTTTGGAACCACATAAAAAGTTTCATGAGCCAAAGGTCCATGCCATCTATAACTGACATTATGCTAAATGTTGCAAACTGTGGCAAGTTACCTATGATTGCATATGCTCTCTACATTCATTTCTTTGACCTCTCTAAATACCTGGAAACATTTAATTAATCCACTGCTCCAGCTCTTGATAAGCATATCCCTCCCAGATCTCCTTTTCACCTTCAACACTGCTGAGGTGCTGCGTCACCTTAAAACTATCCCTCCTATGGGACTTCTGGGTCTGATGGGTTATTGTTTAGTCTCATCAGATTGGCAGCTCCTACTCTTGCTGCCCCACTTGTGAGAATTTTCAGTCTATCCATTTTAACCCCAACAGTGCCGACTCTATGGAAAACCACTCGAGTTGTTCCAGTACACAAAAAAGGGGACACCAAAAAAGTGGCAAACTACTGACCGATTGCCATTCTCTCTACTCTAAATAAACTATTGAGAGGTTTGTTGCCTCCCAGGTCTCAGAATATCTGCATCTTCACAATGTCTTATCTCCTGCTCAGCATGGTTTCTGAACAGGGCACAGCACCACAGCTGCCCTACTTCAACTATCAGTCATGCCTCAGTAGTGGGCAAGATTATGGAGGCATTCCTTAAGGAAAGGATAGTGCAACACCTGGAATCCATAGGAGTGCAGAATCCAAGACAGCACAGGTTTACAAAAGGAAGGCCCTGTCAAACCAATCTCATAGATTTCTTTGACTGGGTAACCAGAGTGGTGGACCAAGAGGGAGCAGTTGATGTCATCTACCTTGACTTCAGCCAAGCTTACGATACTGTTCCACACAGAAGATTGATTAATAAGCTGGGTAGGCACAGGGTGGGTCAGAAGTTGGTTAACTGGGTGGCAAACTGGTTGACAGGCAGAAAACAGAGTGGTGGTAAACAGTATATAGTCAGAAGAGATGCAAGTAACAAGTGGAGCACCTCAGGGATCAGTCCTGGGGCCAGTCCTTTTTGATATCTTCATCAGTGACATTGCAGATGGACTGGAGGGTAAGGTTTATCTGTTTGCAGATGACACCAAGGTCTGCAACAACATAGATAATCCAGATGGGGTGGGCAGAATGAGAAGAGATCTGGATAAACTAGCAAAATGGTTGGAAGAGTGGCAACTGGGGTTTAATGCAAAGAAGTACAAGATCATGCACATAGGGAAGAGAAACCCTGAAGCCACTTATAGGTTGGGAGGGAAGTTGCTGGCAGTCACAAGGGAAGAAAGAGAGTTGGGCATCATCATCACCAATAACCTGAAATCATCCAAGCAGACTACTAAAGCAGTAGGTAAGGCTAGGGGATGTTAGGGTGTATTAGTAGGGGTATCTCAAGTCAGAAGAGAGAGGTAATAATCCCTCTTTTCAAGATGCTGGTTAGGCCCCATCTGGAATACTGCATGCAGTACTGGAGACCACACCTTCACAAGGACATTAACCAAACTGAGGCAGTCCAGAGAAGGGCAACCAAAATGTTGCAGGGACTGCATCAGAAAGCATATGAGGACAGATTAACGGAGCTCAATATGTATACCCTACAGCAAAGGAGGGAGACAGAGAGGTGATATGATCGAAACATTCAAACACCTTAAGGGCATTAACAAGCTGAAAGAGTCTAACATGTTTAAATATAAGAAAAATATCAGGACAAGAGGACACAGCATGAGATTAGAGGGAGCCCAATTAAGGGGTAATGTGAGGAAGTTCTTTTTCACAGAAAGGGTGGTGGATGCATGGAACGGCCTACCTCAGCAAGTGTTTAATATGAATACAGTCCAGGGCTTCAGACAGGCATGGGATAGGTATAATGGAGCAATACAGATGAGTATGAATAGATAGTCCATTGACAGAGCAAAGGCCGATGGCACATTTATAAGGTAGAAAAAGAAATGGGCAGACTGGATGGGCCTTGCGGTCCTTATCTGCCATCAACTTCTATGTTTCTAAATGATGTCCTAATGGCTATGGACAAGGACTTGCTCACAGGGGCCATTTTTATCGACCTCACAAAGGCCTTTGATCTTGTGGATCACCATCTACTACTTTCCAAACTGTCCTCCCTGGGTTTCTCCCAGATTGCCATCTCCTGGTTTGATAGCTACCTCACTAGGTGAAACGCAATTTGTTATAAATGAAATTGCTGTCTCTGACCTTGATCCCACCTGTGCTGGAGTTCCACAGGGATCTATACTTGGCCCTCTCCTTTTCTCTCTCGTTTTTAACAACCTGCCCTCACTGACCTGTTCCTCTCTCTCTATGATCCTGTATACTGATGATATGGTGCTTTTCTCAAGTGGTAAAGACCTCACATCCATAAATGCAAATCTTAAAGCTAATTTTAACTGCTTACAAGGTTGACTTCTAGAAAACCAGCTCCTACTGAACTCCAAGAAACCCTTGGCCATCTGTTTTGGCTCCCCTCTAGAATCAAATCCTGTATCCCTGCCCTTTCAGTCCTATGTCATGATGGCTCCCATTTGGAATCTGTTAATTCTTTTAGGTATCTAGGAGTTACACTCAGCCCTTCTGACTCCTCCTTTAAACCAGTGAGCTACAAGAAACTCCTTCAGCCAGATGTTCAGAACCCCAAGGTGCCATACTGCTTTCTCATACAGAGTCCCAAAATGGAGCTATTTGCAGCAATCTGATATATAAAATACAACCATGCTGGGTTCCTTCAAACATTTGCTATGACAGCACCTAATTGCTGAGGCTACCTGTGACTGCTACCACTAAGACTGCCTTCCTATGTGCACCTTACGTCTCACACTCTACCCACATTACCCTACTGTACTATCACCCTTTCAGCACTTACTCTCTGCTACCCCTCCAAGCATATCCCCACTTATCCCTTTCCTCCCATGTCCTTCCCTCTCACCCACTTCATTCCCCATCTCTCATCCACCTCCCCCCTCCACTTTTGACCTGCTATACCTTCCTGCCCTTAGTAAGCTAGCTATTACCTGACTCAGGCACACCTTGTACACTGACCCCATTGTTTAAATGGCCCAGATGTTCAAAAGGGTTGCACATGGCGCAACAGTGTTGCACCATGCACAACCCACTGATGCGCCCTGGCGCAATATTCAAAAGGGAAAAGTGTGCCGCACAAATCCCGATGCACCGGACCACATCAGTAATGTATGCAGGCACAGGTAGGGGCGTGCCCATGCATAACCTGCACAGCCTAATATTCAGCCCGGGATGTGCAGAGTCATGCATGCACAACCCCTACCTGCGCCTGCACAAAGTAAGCCAAAAAAGGATCAAATGATGGCCACCCACAGGTGAGCTGCCACATTGCAGGGTGCAACACGGCAGCTGCCACCTGGGTGGCCGACTGAGTTCCTGCCGCAGCTGGCGGCACCCCCATGCCCCATTGCGGGCATCTGTGTAGCTAAAGGCCCCCCTTCCAATGTCTCTGGTGGTCCAGTGGACTGCTATGTGCCCGATCATGGGCATTGATATAGTAACCCCCCCCGTTCCAATATCCCTGGTGGTCCAGTGGACCGATCGCTGCCGATCGTGGGCATCTGTAAATCATAAAATGCTCCTGTTACCCTGGTGGGCTAGTGTACCCCCTCCCACCCACCCACTGAGCCCCACCGCCTGCTCCCACCGTCAGCCGGTGGTGGCAGCCTCACCTGCCTGTCCGGCCCGCTGTCCACTGATTCGACAGCTCGGTAGGACTGCACGCCCACTGATTCACAGTGGAGCTAATGGGCGCAGCCCATACGCATTACTCAGTCCAGATATGTGAATCATTCACATATCTAGACTGTGTTAGAGTGGTATGGGCTGCACGCCAATTGGCTCACGCTGTAAACCAATAGGCATGCAGCCCTACCGGAGCTGTCAGTCAGCGGTCGGCGGGTGGCAGGCGGTGGGTGCTGCCACCTGCCGGCTGACGGGTGGAGCGGGTGAGGGGCTCAGTGGGTGGGTGGGAGGGGGTACACTAGACAACCAGGGTAATAGGAGTGTTTTATGATTTACAGATGCCCATAATCGGCAGCCATCGGTCCACTGGACCTCCAGGGATACTGGATGGGGGGGTTACTATACCGATGCCTGCAATTGGGCACATAGTGGTCCACTGGACCACAAGGGATATTGGATGGGGGGGTTCTTTTAGATGAATGCCTGCGATCAGGCGGCAGGGGGTGTCGGTCCCCGATGGCTGATGCCTGGCAGGGCACCAGGCACAAGTTGTCGGGATTGGTGCATCTGCATGCTAATGGCATGCAAATGGGGCCATAATGACATGCAAATGGCCCCATGTGTGCCTTTCATAAATTATAGCCCCATTTGCATGTCCCCTTTTGAATATCGTAGGTGCTGTGCATGGCGCAATGGCACTTGCACTAGTGCATCTCCATGCTCCACTCTGGCCACTTGCGGTGACGCAGTGCCACTGCACCATGCACAGTGGGGGTGGCCAGGGTGTGCTATTCAAAGCTGCTGCGCCATAGTGCAGCTCCGTTGAATATCGTCCAGGCCACAGCCCTGCGCAACAAAGTTGAGCTGCACCCAGGCTTGCGCCACAGCCTGGTGCAGTTTGAATATCTGGGCCAATGAATTCTGCTGTCTGTTTGGAGTGTATTCATTTAAAACCCCTTGTCTCTGTCCTTTACCTATCTGAATGTGTCTAGTTCCACCTCATTCTTAAGCTGTATTTTTTCAGTGAACCTACGGCTTTTGCTGTATTCTACCTAGATTTATTCAGGCCTGGTGACACTTGCAATGTACCTGTTATTGTAATTGCTATCATGATGATGTTTTTCTTTTGATGTGGAACCTATGTAAAGAGCTTTTGCTCAATTGTATTAATCCAAGCTTTCAATAAATAAATAAATGAATAAAATAAACACTTGACCCATCTCTGGATTTTAACCTGCACATTGCTGCTACCTGAAGGCAGTAAACGCCAAACAGAGACTTGCTTTTAAAATCAGGTCTTCCTTCAATGATGCTGCTCGGCGTGTTATTGCACAAGGTTTTCTCCTTCCCTGTCTTACATATTGCACTCTGGCATACCTTGATGCTAGCTAAGGAGCCCTCCAGAAATGGAGCACCTGCTATAACAGCATATGCAGATTTGCTCTCTCTGCTCACAGACTAACTCATCATTGTCAGCTCTACTCCAGACTGAGTTGGCTCTCCCCTTCATCATATAGACTCTTTTCTGCTGGCTGCCTGATTGATAATATAATCAGAATGTGAACCTCTGAGTACCTCTCAAGACTGTTAACCCATTCTACCCAAGCTTATCTCCTAAGGTTGTCGGTACAAATTCCTCTTGAAATTCCTAGGTGTTTCACTAAAACAGTGAACTCTCCTTTACAACACCTGGTCCTTACATTTGGAACTCCCTCCCCCAACAGGTCAAACTCACCAAATCCCACCAGGCCTTCAAAATTGGTTTTCGCTGCTACCTAATAGACTCTAATGTCTGCTCCTGCTCTAAAACTTGAGACTCACTCCTAGTTGCTATTCCTCCCCTATATGGCACTTACTGTCCTCTGCACTTCTTGTGCTTGCCTGTTCCTACTTCCCTCACTAATCCTATTGTTATAACTGTTATTGATTTCAAAATGTGTTGCCTGACTTCAAGTTAGTACTTCTGCAACATCAAGTGCAAGTAATTAATGGAATTTACCTGTTTTTCTTGGCTTTGTAGAATGGCTTGTTCTTAGTCTGTAAACATCACTATGTTTTTGTTCCATTTCATTCTGTGCAATGAACAATGTCGTTCCTGTTTGTACTTTGTTTCTCCTGTTTTGTACTCTCACTGGTCATGCCAGAGTATAGGCAATATTCTTGTCTAGTGTACTTACCTGGAAAACATAAATGAAATAACTAAATAAAATGAAAACGTAGCAAAATGAGACAATTGCCTCGTCATTTTTGTTTATGTCTTCTTTCTCATTGCAGTTCATCCTTGCTCCCCTAACACAATGAGGGGAAGGGCACTTCTTGAGCTAGTGCCAGAGGAACTGGTGGAAGAGGATCTAGGTGTTCCAGTGAATGATATTATCATCATCAAAGAAGATGGTATAGTACAATTACACAATTACCCTTAATACTATTAATTGCAACTGTTATGCTGGCCCGTTGGGGCAGTGGTTGGATTTCTGTCTGCGATACCGGCTACCCAGTTTTGGGAACGGACTCAGGTCACTGGAGGGCTGGCCAGGGGGAGAAGGATGGAGTGTCTGGGGACAGCTCTCCTTCTCCGGGGGGAGGGTGGGGATGTGCACCAGCACACGCTGACTCCTGGCAGAGGCTGGGAGCAGAGCAGTGATGTCTGGTCCGATGCTCAAGGGGAGTGACAGATGTTGGTGTATGCCCCAATGTCAGGACATCACTCTACACAGAAAACCAGGAAAAATGCTTCCTGGCTGGCTGGATGATGGTCTCTCTGTCCTCCGCTGCCGCCGATCCCATGACCGACACACCTCAGCAGTACCCCGGGCCAATGAAGTAGTGCGTTGGCTGCCCCACCTGTGCCTTCCCCCTCGGAGGAGGGGGACCTGCCTGGTGAAGGGATAAGCTGGGTTACCTGGAGGGACTGCCATATGAGGTTGGTAGCCGGTGTGGGAGTCAGGGCAGGCAGTCGGGAGAGGCAATAGAGACCCGAAGGAGTGGGCAGCCAAGAAGAAGGGGAAGGCTCCCCCCCCAAAAAATTGCAACTATTATATGTTTATTTTAGGGGTGCAGTAGCACCCCTATAGTAAGGGTTGAGAGGATTTTTTTTTTTGCTTCAGCAGTGTTTGACACAATTAGTTGAAATTTTGCATATTGTTTCTATTATGCAAGATCAAGATCTGTGGCAAGTTTTGACATCAGCTTGTGTAGTTTCTGAGATCTGCACGTCATTTTCCTGTAAATGTCTATTTTTTCCCCTATACATAATGTGTTTATTTATTTATTTTTTTTTGCTCTCACCTACAGCCTACACAGACTGGATTTTTTTCTCCAAACCTTTCAGGGGAGAAGAGTGCTGTGGCAAAATAGTGCCTTTGGAAGGTTTTGTGAAAAAATGTGAAATGATTTCAGAGTTGTAAGGATTTAAACTTTTGTGTTTTTCTGTTCTGAGCACACTCGGTAGGGTTTTTGGGATACCACTGTGATATGACACCAAAAATTTGGTGTTATGAGACCATTTTTAGTTTCATGACATGTGCTCATGACACTAACATTTTTTTTTTTCATTTTGTAACAGCCACAATCTTGTTTCTCACCTCAGTAACAAACTACTAATTGAAACTTTTATTTCAGCAGTCATAATACAAAAAACAAAACAAAACAAAAAAAAAACATGAACCTACCTTACGGTCATGTTAACATCTTTCCCATTTTTTGAATCCTGACATGCTTTTCTGTGTTGCACCAATAAGGTGGTGCAAAACAAAAGTTGACTTGCAAAACTGCTTTTTAATCTCAATTCAAAAAAAGTCTGTGGGAAAGACCTTTTGGTTGCCCAGCATAATTTTTTGTTTCAAAGCAGAACATTATTTTTGCAGAATGAAATTTGATTGTGCAACTTGATTTTTCATTTTGCAGCAGGAAAATTGGTTTCTCAGGATAAAATTTGATTGTATATCAGAATTTTTCACTTCACAGGGAGCGCGTGCGAGTGTTGGTGAAGATGGCAGTTTGAGTTGAATGCTTGTCGGCTCAGCTCTCTATTTTATTTATTTATTTGTTATCAAAATAACTTTAAAGCCACATAATTTTTTTTCATAAAAGAATATACAGGCGAATGAACTTTCACAGCAGTAACCATATTCGTCTCCATTTTTATTGTTTCCAAGGTAATAAAATCCTGTTAGAAACCACAATTATGACTCCAGTAATGGTCAAAGCAACAAATGGTAATGCAGCTCAAGGCAATAAAGTAGGTACAGGGAGCAATGTCAGTGCTCTAGCATAAAAAACAGACATTCAGACTGTAAAAATACGCTTGTTGGCATTAAACTTGAG
This sequence comes from Neoceratodus forsteri, assembly GCA_016271365.2. Taxonomy (NCBI): domain Eukaryota; kingdom Metazoa; phylum Chordata; order Ceratodontiformes; family Ceratodontidae; genus Neoceratodus; species Neoceratodus forsteri. The sequence continues at coordinate 106,096,510 of CM057458.1, forward strand.
ATCATCAGTTTTAGAAGTGCACTGCGTGATGTTAAGAGGGACACTGAAGTTTTAACTGGAAGAGTTTATCAGCATGAAAGTGAAACTGAAAGGTTACATGATTCAGTGGCCTTTTAGAAGGAAAAAGTTGCCTGTCAGAATAAACAAATAAGTTATTTACTGGACAAGGTTGACGATCTTGAAAACTCTGGCCATAGAAACAATACTAAATTTAGCAATAACTGAGGCTCAAATATCTTTAGGTGCAGTAAGCCTCCAGACAGGAACAGTCAGCTACTGGTGCTAAATTCTATGCATAATCAATGTAAACCCAAGAGGAGGAACAGGTCCAGAAGTTGAGACAGCTGGAGATCCAGTTCAGCTTCTTTAAACAGGCCTCCCTTGGACTCAGAGACTCCAGTGCTGTTCTCCATGAATGTGTCATATACCTGACCCTCAGCTCAAGAGACACCTTGAAAATACTCCAACTAAAGGCAGAATGACACTTTGTCTCTTCACTTAAATGGCATGCATTTCTTGCTTTGTTATTTATTCCTTGGCAAATGTCTACACTTGTGGATTTTTCTTTGTTCACTGCAGTTATTTTCTTTGTAGATAAACATGTTATTAATGAACAATCACAATACAGAAAATAGAAACATAACACACAGACAAATCAAGATAACCCAAAAGAAGAAACAAGCATATAAAACAGTACCATGGGGTGTCAGCAAGTAGAAACTCCAACTGCAATAACAATACAAATATATTAAGTAAAAGAACATTATACTCTAACAGAAACATCCACCTTCCCCCACAGAAGAGCTAAACCCTATAACCATTCAATTTAAAACTGAAGTACCCTTTACCAAGGCCCCATTTGGAACTCTTTTTGAGTTCACCCACTTATTCCTTGCCTTGTGAAGTCATGGAAGGGTAGTCTTCTGCCAATAACTCACCCTGTGGTAAAAGGCTGCTTTGGACAATACTTGCTTCCACCTAGAAACAGATGGGACCTCTGTGGACCTGCAGTTCAGAAGTAGAAACCTCTTGACTTCCAATGCAGCAGCAAAAAGAAGCCCTTTATGGACCAAAACTCATGAATCTAAACTATCATAGAGTCCCCCAAAATACAAACTAAGGGGGACTTGTGGATGGGGAGTTGAAAATTGTTCTCCAAAAATCGAATAACATTGTCCCACTAACCCCTATCCAAAGAGAGCAATCCTATAGGATATGGAACATTGTTCCAAAATCCTGAGAACAAAGCCAACATAAATACAAACCCCACCCCCCCCAACTTCACCAGATGAATCGAGTGCAGTGCCATCTGCTTAACACTTTCTTCTGGAGTAATTGCAGTCTGGGTTGGGGGACGCTGTATGCGCTTCAGTCCAACAGCGTGACCACAACTCCAGATCTAGAACAATATCCAAATCCTTTCCCCCACCAGAGTCTGTGAACATTTCAATCAGGTAAGAAGATCTTTTGCAGTTCCTTATGCAGCAAACTAATATGACCTTTGCAGGTCTCAAACCATTGTTGTAAATATTTAGTAACTGGAGTCTGCATAACAGGAAAGGCTTCAAAAAAAATTAGAAGATAAAACATGCCACAGCTAAAAATATCACCACAAATGAGGTGAAGAGATGAAATATCTATCTTGCAGATCAAAAAATTATGCCAACAGGCCTGACCTATGATCAATCACATCCCCGATTTCTCGAATACCCTTCATTTCCCAGCTGCTCCAAAAAATAAGTTGACCTCCTACCACAATATCAGAATTATTCCACAATGGTTCATACCTACCCAAAAAAGAGGGGTCCAATTCTAAATGCTTACAATACCATCCCCACGTCCAATGAGAAAAAGACATTGGGAAAGTAGAAATCTTAAAATAATCACCCGGGGTTGTTAGAAAAACAGTAAGGGGCTTGTCACCTGTCAATACACACTTGATATCAACCCACAAAGGAGACCCTGATGAGATGGGAGAAACCCAGTATAATGTCTGTTTAATCCCCAAACATAAATGATGCACCCAGAGCAGTGGCATATTCCAACCCGCAGCAACCCAAGGAGCACACAGAACCTTCCTACTAAATTTAGGGGGATGTCTTTCTCAAATACAGTCTGATGATATCTTATCAATCTTAGTCCTGACCCCCTGAGGAATCTGAAAGGGCAAATTGCTAAGCCTGTAAAAGAGTCTTGGAAATACCATGATCTTAATGGTGGTGATCTTGCCTGGGAGAGACAGACCCAGTTGTTTTCACGTATGGAAATCCAATCGTATTTCCTCCAAAACAACAGATACATTTTGAGAACACATTTTCCAAAGGTTGCCAGAAATAACAATGCCCAGGTATTTCACCCCCTCCAGGGATCAGATCATGGTACGGGACAGGATCCCTGTCTTCCTCCAATTAATCCAAAATCCATAAATTGAACTAAAGGAGTCAATAGTCTTCCAAGCCTCAGAGAGTGAAATTTCCACGTTTGTCAGTAGGAGTAGCAGGTCATCCACATGCAGTAATGTAGTATTGATATTTGGGTGTTGGCAAATGGCTAAATCTAAAGGTTCAATGGCCAGAAAAAATAACAGGGGACTTAAGGGACAACTCTGTCATTTAACCATTCTTGGCACTGCAAAAGTTCTGGAATTTGCATTTCCCTGTCAGCTCAGGAGGCATGAATATCCTCTTCTAAATGTCTAATATGCAGCGAGAGACAATCTATCTCCTTCCACCACTGCTTATTTATATGAGAAGCAAAGAAAATAATCCAGCTCCGGATAAAGGAGTTAAAAGCATCCTATAACTAATGGTGGGTAAAGAGGCCAAAATTCACTCTATGAAGCAATTTACAGAGTAATGAGGAAGCCATGAACTATTTCACAACGAGAAGTGGAGTACTTTATGTCATGATGAGGATCACGAAGTCATTGTTACCAATGGACTTCACATTATTCCACCTTACATCAACCACTTCTGTGTCAGTTTTAATGTGAAGTACATATAAATCAATGTACTTTGCATCACTTCGCCATGTTGGTGAGCTCCAAGGTGAATTTTGCAATGATTCATAGGATTGCAGGTCACATGGGCTCTAGATTATTCTGTGCAACCTCAGTTCTGTGTAGTGTGTGGAGACAGTTTGCTCTCACAGCTCTGTGATTCAAACCCTCTAAAAGCTGTTAGAAAAGCCTTTTGAGACATTTTTGTTTTGCTCAAAATTCCTCTGAATCATCCTCCCTCCAACTTCATCCCATGCCCTCTAGTCCTGGTACATCTTTTTCGCTTAAAAATAGTATATTCCTGCACCCTGTTCCTCCCTGTGAGATACTTGTATGTCTCTATCATATCCCCTCTCTCACTCCTCTCCTCCAGGGAGTACATGTTCAGTTCCTTCAACCTGTCTTCATAGGACTTGTGATGCAATCCATGCATCATCTTTATTGCCCTCCTCTGAACCTTCTCTACCCTGTCTATGTCCTTACATAGGTATGGTCTCCAGAACTGTACACTGTACTCCAGGTGGGGCCTCACTAGTGTCTTGTATAGCGGAATTATGACCTCCCTTTTCCTGCTGGTGATGCCCCTGCCTATACATCCCAGCATTCTATTTGCTTTACCTGCTGCCTTGTCACACTGTTTCCCTACCTTGAGGTCATCAGAGATGATAACCCTAAGATCCCTTTCCTGCATGCTATATCATGCTATATCATTGAGTGTGTATTGTTTGTGTGTGGATTGTGAATGTTAATTTAGAACACTCAATCAGTGTACTGAAAGACACTTGAAGTGTGCTTTGGGGAGGGGCATATCTGTGGTGTAGTTATAGATTAAGTGGGAGAAAAAGGCAGTCTTTGTGTTTTGATTATATTTTTGTTATATAACTGTGTTACTGTACACACAGTAATATTTTCAGTAATTCTTCACATTTTTTTGCTGATTGTTGTGGTGCAGCACTGCATAATTTCAATTTGTTTAAAATATTTGGTTATATTACTGAAGTTTTCAATTTGCTACACATTACTTGTAGTTTGCGTGTGAGTGTGTATTTGATGCATGCAGCATGCCATCAAATCAGACACCTTTTATTGTGCCACAGAGTAATTGCAGCAGTGTGAACCTGCTATCCACCCCACTTGCATGATTTGTACTGCTTTGTGGTACTGTATCTTGCTTTTGAACTGTTACTACAGTGCACTGCCCCCCCAACTGGCAAAAGGTATTCTTTTCCAGATTGGATTGTGACTTGCAAGCACTGGTTAAGGTGTTGTTATCACTTTCTGTCTGCATCTCTTCTTGATTGTGCAGTGCAATCTTAATCTGCCTGTGCTTTTGCATCTGTTTAGTGCCCAGTCTCCATCTGCAACAATCAATTGTTGTTTTTTTGGGCTTAACATCTACCTGCCCAGACAGAAAGTTCAGAAATCTAAATTTGTTTACAATTTTCTTGGTGATCCTTCAAAATGCCTACAAAGACATGTGCAAGCAACACTGTTTCTGGCCATGGCACTGCTTCCAGTGGCAATATTGTCTGTGGGTGTGGTAGTACACAGAAGTGCATAGTTGCTGATGTCAGTAAAGGGATTTCTCCATCAATGTTTTTTACAGCACAATCTGTAGCTTCACTCATAGTTGGAGGAAATGATTTCCCAGCTGGTGGTGTTAGTGCAGTTTCTGCTGGCATGAGTATTGCTGCCTTAAGTTCCACTTCTTACCAGTTAACTGTTTCAAAAAATGTAGTTGAGTCTAAAGCTGTGAGTGACAGTGTAGATGATGTCATACTCCCCATTAACATCCCCGTGGTAGTTGAAAATGATTCTGATCATGGTGACGATAACTTACAATGTCACATTTCTTCCAGCACTGTTGAGATCATGCCTTTGCCATCCAATGGTTCAAAGTGTGGTGCAAAAATATTAGGGGACGATGATGATGATGTTGCTGTGGATGCAACATGTTCTCCACATGACAGCTTCCAAGCTGAAAATGTGGATGCGGATGATGCTGATAAATATGATGATGATGTCACTGACCCCTGTTAGGAACCGGAGAAAAAGAAAGTCAAGGTGGCTGTGTCTGGGTCTGTTGGTGTTAAATCACCCTCTCCTCAAAAAAGTTGTGATTTAGTGGTTCCAGATGATGATGATGACCCAGTAATAATTATAGGTAGTCGTGGTGGTCAGTTGAAGTTCAATTTTTGTGCAGTATGCAAATGATGAGTCAGTTGCAATCTGCAAGGTTTGCCATGTGAGTGTCAGTTGAAGTAAAAATGGGAGTCATCTGGGCATGGGGGGCAAGCATACACATCTTAAGAACAGGCACATGGCACTGTGGACCCTGCACCAGATGGCAGCTAATACTATAGTGGGGCATTTGCCCTAGTCATCAACCTTACTGAGCATGTTATCCCCTTCAATGAATGTAAGACCAAGTAGGAATGTCTGCAGTAGCAATGAAATAACACCAGAGGATTACTACAGGCATGATGAGGGGGAGGATAATGATTGAGAAATCTTGTCAAGTGGTGGTCAGAGTAGCAGTGGTGGTGGTGGTGGTGGTCAATGCAGTATGTCTAGTGCAAGTGACTCATCAACCCCAGTACATAAAACAGGAAAAATAACTTCATTTGAGGATTTGTCTCCTGTGTAGCCCTCTTCATCACACGTCCACACCCCACCCTTGGCCATTCACAGAACAGAGCAGAGCCATTTGTCACATACTGTGCAAAATGTGTAAGTCAGCCCATGTTGGAGAGTGTTTTTGCCAGTAAACTGAAGTACCCACCCAGTCATGCTGTGTCACATGAACTTAATGCTGCTGTAGCTGAAATGCTGGCAATTGATCTTTTGCCCTTCTCTTTCATGGAGAATTGTCGATTCTGGTGGTCTGCAGCATGCACCTGTCCAAAATGTAAAGTCCCATCCAGGAAATACTTTTCTACCCATGCTGTCCCTGAGTTAAACCATTCTGTGGCCTACTCTGTAAGACATGGCACTTCAATTTTCCTCCTCTCCATTCATCCATTTAAGTATGGACATGTGGGCAAGTGGCAAAACAGCAGGGAGTTCATAACTGCGTATAACTGCACATTGGGCTCAGGTGCCGTGGGTTGTTTTTGCTGGTGGTGGTGTGAATAATCAGTGTAGTAAGGTGGACTGTCATGGGAGCAATCTTCTGGGAATTCGACAGCTTGCCACCCTTGCAATGTGCAGTGTGTCCTGTTCCCACACTGGTGAAAACATGCTGGATTTGCTACTGACTGAAACTGACGAGTGGCTGAACCCCCTGTCCCTGGGAGCTGGATTTATAGCAAGTGACAATGGGTCAAATGTGGTTAAATGCATTGTGAATGGTGGCTTTGTTCAGGTTCTATGCATGGCCCACAGTTTAAATCTGGTGGTCCAGGAGTTTTTGCAACACCCTGATATAAAGGAAACATTGACAGTTGCATGCCATATCTGTTCACACTTTTCACGCTCTACAAAGGCCTATGACCAGCTTCAGCAGCTGAAGATCCAAAACAGCCTCCCGCAGCACCACCTCAAGTTGGAAGTTGTCACCCGGTGGAACTCCACTTTATAGATGGCAGAGAGGTTGTATGAACAATACAAAGCAATCTCTGAATATCTTGTCATGCACAGTAGCTGTGACACTTCCGGGGCCTCCATGTCTCTCATGACTGAACAGTGGCACCTCATGGACTCTGTTATAACAATTTTGAAGCCTTATGAACACACCACACAGGCAGAGAGTGGCGAGTCTGCCTCCATCAGCCAATCAATTCCACTGCTGCGGGTATTGAGGCAGACATTGCTGAATCTACAGCACAGCTTTGATGGTTCTGGAGACTGTGCTAGCAGTGTGCTGCTGAAACACATGCTGACACTATTCAACCACAATCAGCACATTTTGAGCATTTAGAGCAGTGACGACTTTGCAATAGTAACACTGCTGTACCCATGATACAAACGTGGAATTGCGTCACTACAGGAGGGAGGTCCTGAACAGTAAAAATGTCAGTGTGCAACTGGTGTGCTTGATTTATGGGGCACAGAAGTGACATGCCAAGGTCAACAAACCTCAGCAGCATAACCAGGCTGAAGGTCACTTTGAAGTAGTATCAAACACATCCCATTCCTGTAAGGCAGCTGCAGTTCCAGGTGGTCTGTCATCAAAACTGGTTGGCATTAACCCACTCTGGGATTCTTTGTCCTAAATCAGGATTTGTGACATCAATGAATCTGGAGAACAGGATGACAAGTCAACCACCGGTCTTCGTGCAGCACAGCGAATGGTTGATTCATATTTGACTGAAAACAGGCATCTGTCAGTAATTGATGATCTTCTTTTATACTGGAGTGGAAAGGTCAGTAAATGGGCAGAGCTGACCTCAGTGGCTCTGAAGCACCTGACATGCCCACCCTCCACTGTAAGTGTCGAGAGGGTATTCAGCTCTATTGGTGCAATAGTTAGGGATTGTCATACAAACCTCTCTCCTTCAAATGTCAGCTTGCTGACATTCATAAAAATGAATGCGGGGCACATACCAGCTTGAACTGCAACCTCTGTATTCATACCCAGGCATGGTCATGGTTGTGGTGATGTGGGAGAAGAGAACCATTTTGGTGGCACTGGCAGCATGAAATAGCCTACCATTGAGGTAGATGACATCATGGAGAAAGAGTTCCCTGGTGGGAACAATTCAGACATTGATGACTGTGAGGGCCACTTCCTGTATGATGATAATGATGATGAGGTTGATGTTGGTAGGTTTAAGTGGTTAAAAGGCTGTCACATTTTTTTTATGGTACCTATTTTGTTTTTCATAATGTTAAATCAATGTCCCACTCAGAATGATTCAAATTCCATATGTCGTATTGGCAATCTAGCGCATGTAAATTCACAGTCCTACTATTTTACCTTCCCCGTCTCTGAATTACTTCTGATTAGACTTAACAGAATGTATCCTGCTGTCATTAGCAGACACATTTAGCCTGTTAGACACAACTGTCTATTTGTAGTACTAGGTGTTAGCTGCTTAAAACCTGCAGATTCAAGATATCTGCCTCCTGACTGAGAGTGAAATACTGTAACACAATACACACTATATCCCGCCTGCCACCCACCCGTGTGTGTCTGACAGTGATAGGGAATGTGTTGCAGGCTGCAGATGTTCTCATGACCACCACCACCAGAAAACCACTGCTAGCTAAAGCCACCAGATAGTGACAGGGAATGTCATCATGTGCCCCGTGACCACCACCAGAAAAACGCTGTTAGCCAAAGCCACCAGATAGTGAGAGGAAATGTCATCATCATGCGCCCCCATGACCACCATCAGTGAACTGCTGCCAGACAAATACACCAGATACTATCTCATTCAGTGGGAATGTGATTGTTTTCCATCCTGTGCCCTGCCCATGCTATGGCAGATGGAGAGAAGACAGCATCTAACAGCCACAGCTGCAAGGCTTCTTACTATCAATACTTTACAGTGAGCATGTGTACTACTTTTTCAGAATGTCTTTAAGCTGTGTTATGCTTCCTGTTCCATTTCTGAGATGCATTTGAGAAACACATACGGTCAACTTATTTTCTTTTTTTACAGGGTAAAAGTTTCAGGCACTCTCCTGGACTAGAGGACTATAGTATGCAGTACTGTCTACAATCTCCTATAGGATATCCATTTCCAGCAAGTATATCGACTTTATTTCATCACTTCTTTTCTGTAGTTCATTTTTTCAAAAGAGTGCAAATCATATTACTGTAAGTAGGTAAAATGTAAGTCACATAATAGATTTGTCATGCACATCAGACAGTGTATTTCTGCAGCAGCCATGGTGATGATGAACAAAGTTTTATACAGGTCACGACATGACAAGACATCTTTTCAAATGTAGCTTCAGTTAAGACATTGGGACAGTGTATGGGTTACCCGTACTAAATCTGTGACTGTGTATTGATTTGGTCTTGTTGTGGCCTACTGTCTGAGAGCTTGCTATCTGTTACTGTGGATAAATGTGTTACTGCAATCAAGTACTAATAATTTCTTGTTTATTTGTTTTTGCAGGAAACATTCTGATGCTGTGTGCTGCCATTAGTGCTTTAAAATAGCAAGTTCAAAATCACACCCTGGGACACACGCAAGAACTAATATGAATCCTGACCATTGGTATTGGACTGTAGGATGCACAGAAAACCTGTGAAGAATTAACAATAAAGAAACCATTAATGAAACTTGATTCCAAATTATCCCCCCCCCAAAAAAAAAATACTTACCTTCCCTGGCTTGACAGTATTCCAATGGCAAAATTTCTCTCCAAGATGTGCACCACAAGTTCAACTATATGACCTGTGATAGAAAAAGAAACACTGATTACATGTATATAAACATTTAAGGTCAGGTTCTGTGGAAAACCATAATGGTGAAAGGTACATTAACTTACCGAGGGTAGTATTAGTGTCCACACAGAGGGCATTCTTCCTGTTGGGGGTCAGCGCAGCAGACTTTGGGCAACCAACAGCATTATCACATCATCATCATGGACGGTTAACTCAATGGTTGGCCATCCTTCTGGCGCATCATTTGGCAAGACACTGTGCATCAGCCAAGTGATGCCAATAAGCATTACATGAAATTGCATTTTATGCTTTCATTTCTCTTCATCTGGAGTTGTGAAATTTCTGGGCATAAGACAGCAGCATTTTGGGGGTGGACATTAATTCTGGGGACTGGGTGGCAGTACTGCATGCATGACTGAGTGTGCCATTAATTAATGAAAACTTTTCATTCCATGTTATGCTCTCATTCCTCTTTATTCAGAGTTGGGAATTTCCTGGACATAAGACATCTCCCAAAATTTGTATGAACACTGGCCAAAAACATTCTACTGAAAATAAGATAAAAAAGTGGTGTCCTTCCCTTCCTTGTTATATTCCAATTTAATAATCTCTGTTTCCAAATCAAAATTATTTTACTAGTCTCAATAATGTTTTATTTCTGTCTTGTGTGCTTCTGTGAAAAAGCAGGCATGAGCTGTGCAATAATCTGCTAAACAGCATGTGATGTGTATATTCAAACTGTGGCGCAAGCCTGGGTGCAGCTCAACTTTGTTGCGCAGGGGTGTGGCCTGGGCGATATTCAGCGGAGCTGTGCTATGGTGCAGCAGCTTTGAACATTGCACCCTGGCCACCCCCACTGTGTATGGCACAGTGGCACTGTACTAGCGAAGTGGCCAGAGTGGAGCATGGAGATGTGCAAGTGCCATTGCGCCATGCACAGCACCTGTGATATTCAAAAGGGGACATGCAAATGGGGCCATAATTTATGCAAAGTGCACAGGGAGCCATTTGCATCTCATTATGGCCCTATTTCCATGCCATTAGCATGCAGGTGCACCGATCCCTGATGACTTGCACCTGGCACCCTGCCAGGCAGCAGCCATTGGGGACCGACACCCCCTGCAGCCTGATCGCGGGCATTCGTGTAAAAAAAAAAAAACCCCAAACCCCGTCCTATATCCCTGGTGGTCCAGTGGACCTCTATGTGCCCGATCGTGGGTATTTGTCCTGAAGAGTAAGCCCCCCATCCTATATCCCTAGTGGTCCAGTGGACCGCACTCAGCCCAATCACGGGCATTAGGAATAGAACCCCCCCAAGTCCAATATCCCTCATGGTTCAGTGGACCGATCGCTGCCTGATCGAGGGCATCTGTAAGTCATCAAATACCCCTACTACCCTGGTGGTCTAGTGTCTCCCACCCCACCCACCCACTGAGCCCCACTGCCCCGCTCCCCCATCAACTGGCAGCACCTCACCACCTGCCACCCCGCCGCCTGCCGACTGACAGCTCAGTAGGGCTGCATGCCCATTGGCTCAGCGTGAGCTAATGGGCGCAGTAGTCCATATTGTACTACTAGCTTAGATATGTGAATGAATTCATTCACATATATGGACTGAGTAGTACGGTATGGGCGCAGCCCTTTCAAGCTGTCAGTCAGTGGGTGGTGGGGTGGCAGATGGGTGGAGTGCGGCCGCCTGCCAGCTGGTGGGGGAGCAGGGTGGTGGGGCTCAGAGGGTGGGTGGGGTAGGGGGTACACTATACCACCAGGGTAGTAGGAGTATTTGATGACTTACAGATGCCCATGATCGAAGCAGTGATCGGTCCACTGGACCACAAGGGATATTGGACCTGGGGGGGTTATATTACTGATGCCCACGATTGGTCTGAGTGCAGTCCACTGGACCACCAGGGATATAGGACAGGGGGGCTTACTCTTCAGGACAAATGCCCGCAATCGGGCACATAGAGGTCCACTGGACCACCAGGGATATTGGACAGGGGGGATTTTGCTACATGGATGCCCGCGATGGGGCATGGGGGGGTGCCACCAGGTGCGGCAGGAACTCGGGTGGTCACCCACAGGTGGCAGCTGCTGTGTTGCGCCCTGCAATGTGGCAGCTCACCTGTGGATGGCCATCACTTGTTCCTTTTTTTTTTGCTTAACTTTGTGCAGGCACAGGTAGGGGTTGTGCATGCATGACTCTGCACATCCCAGGCTGAATATCAGGCTGTGCAGGTTATTCATGGGCACACACCCCCCCACCTGTGCCTGCATACATTACTGATGTGCTCTGGTGCATCGGGATTTATGTGGTGCACTTTTCCCTTTTGAATATCATGCCCGGGCACATTACTGGGTTGCACATGGTCATGCGCAACCCTTTTGAATATCTGGGCCCTTGTGTATTCCTACTTAATAAATGTCTGTTTAACATGAAATATTTTTGTGTCTCAGTAATGTTTCCTTTCTGTTGTGGTGTGTTTGTTGAAAAGCATGAGTAGGCAGTGTAATAATCTGCTAAACAGCATGTGTGCACTGTCAGGTGCACATTGCCCAGCCCCCTGAAAACATATTATATGAGTTGGTCCAACTCATATAATATGTTTTCCGGGGGCTGGGCAATGTGAGGGTACAAATAAGATATATGTTATATATTCTTTATTCTTTATGCCATCAATAGTGGAAGAAGTCATCTATCATACATGTTTTCAGGGTGCTAGAAAGTGTGCACCTGACAGTGCACACATGCTGTTTAGTACAATATCGCACTACTCACTCCTGCTTTTCAATAAACAAACCATGACAGAAAGGAAACATTGGTAAGGTAAAAAAAAAATATTTTAATGGAAAACAGACATTAAGTAGGAATATGCAAGGTCCAGAAGCATGTTGCACTAACACTAGGGATGGCTGCTGGTAGATAACAGTTAGCTCCAAAAGTCCAAGAGAAAACCAGAAAGCCAGCATTCCAGATGAATAAATGGAAAGAAAAAAATATTCACAGCTAGTGCAAATGTATTGATGGCAAAAGAAGCCACACACAATTGACTCCTGCAGTTCGATGCTTTCATTAGGTGGCTCCCTAATGAAGGCCTAACCACCGAAGCTCACGAGTCATTTGTGTGCCTTGCTTTGCCATAAATACCTTTGCACTAGCAATGAACACTTTTTTCTTGTCATTTATTTGTTTAGAGTGCTGGCTTTCTGGTTTTGTTAAGTAGGAATATACGGAGTGCAAGGACACCACTTTTGTACTTTATTTTATTTCAGCTGTTTTTGGGCATGCTTCTTACCATATTTGGGAGGTAAACAAAGTTATGTGAAAGAAAGATGAAACACACACTTAACATTATACACATAATAGTGCACAAGGGGGGATAACAACAACAAAAATGGACAGTGACCTGTGTCAGATGACATTAAGGTATGCAAGAAATGAGAGAGGGAAGTAAGGAGGGCTGGGTAACAGGGTATACTGGGATGCATTGGGAGCCATCACATTAAAATGAAGTTCAAAAATGAAAGAGACACTAAAGGACATTACGTAAAACCTAAAAGGAAAGAGGGGTCATGATAGAAACTGTGAAGTACCAAAAGGGAACAATCAACGTACAAGGGGGTAGCATTATACAGAAAAAAAGATGTGCGCAAAGAATGGGGAAAAATTTGAAAATAGTTGGATGGTGGATATGGAGGATTGAGGGACAACCCCAGGAAGTAATATTTTACAGAGAGGGTGGTGGGTGCAAGGAGTCAGGAAGGACAAACATTTTAAACAAAACTAGATTTCTATGTTCTGGTTGGAGAGCAGCAGATGGAGCATCCCCATTATCTGGAGCAGATGACCTTCAATCCAATCCAACTGCTGCTCCATACTATCGAGACAGTGGTTAACCACATCCATCTCACTCCACAACAGGCCCACATCAGCCTGTGTGGCAGTGAGTTGGACTGGGTTACCACCATTGCCTACAACTGCAGCAGGCTGTGGTGGTGGTGGTTGTGGTGGAGCAGCCGCATCACAGCTTGCATTCCCCCACTTAATACCATGTCATGCAGGTGCAGGTGCATGATGTGTCACAATATCTTGGCCAGAACTTTAGAAGGGCCAGCAGGCACATTTTGGTCAACTTCTGCCACCTTGGCATCCCACACAGCTTTGTGGTGGTTCAGCATGTGGGTGCATTGTCCCCCAGTGCCAAGGTGAGTGCCCCAAGGGCCATGGCTCACCAAGGCATCACAGATGATGTATTTTACTACACTGCTGCCTCCATGCAGTGTAGCAAAAACCTCCCAGACCACAGAGCTGTAGGAAGGACCAGGCACAGGCATGGGGGCCTAGGTGTTACTGCCACCTGCTGCTGCTGCCTGATTGAGGCCAGGGTGGCCAAAACATGTGGCTGTGGCACAGCTGGAGCAGGGACCTTAGCAGGTGGTGGTGGCATGGGGGTGCTGCTGTGTGGCACATCCAGAGGTGGTGCTGCCAGCCCTGAACTAACTTCTACAGGTGGGGGATCTCCATGTATAGTGTTGGGGTTTAATTGGAGCCCACCACCATGGATTCAGACTCCAACATGATCCCCCACTGGACTGTGCCTAAAACCATCTCTTCTCTGATCACTCTCCATTAGTGTGTGTGTCTATCTCTGTTTCTTTCACACAGACACACACTGAGAGAAAAAAATTCATGCACAATAAACAAGAAATACTCGCAAGCTACAATATCCTTTCTCACACCACAAAAAAAAAAGGACAAAAAAATCAACTTTTATATTTGCTTTGCTTTCCAGCAGCTTTCACCAGCTCAGCTAGCTCCAGCTCCTGCTAAAGCAAGATGAAAGTAAAACTGTTTCACTTCCTGACTTACTGCTGCAGCCTAAAGGGAAGCATGTGACCTGAAGACTGTGAGACTTTGGGATTCATCTGATCTGTGGTCCATTTCTCACTGACTTCATCTTATTTTACAGCAACATGGAATAAGGCAAAGTGACACAATGGGAAGTGCATTCAAAAAGGTGAAATTCCACTTTTCTGAACATACTTCACGTAGCACTCCATGATGCAAAGTGGTGGACTTCGGGTCCACTTCGTAGGCAGAATAATACTTTGCTGCATCTCTACCCAGAACATAAACACAGAGATCTCAGGGGATGCACTGGAGAGAAAATAAAATTCAATTTCACCTCTTAACCAGGACTTAAATTACTCCAGGCCAAGTAAAGCAGGGTTGAACTGCCAAAATGGGGTTCTTGCCATAACCTGCCGAAGTCTCCATACCAAACCCACAGGGGCATGATCTGACAATAAAATAGGTCTATTCCAGTCTTCAAACAATTCAGATAAAATGGAAGTGCTACACAAACAATTGTCTAATCTGCTACATGAATGAAGCCTTGAGGACCTAGAAGTAAAATCTCAAGTAGTAGGATGGAGTAGTCTCCAGCAGTCAATCAAATGGAATTCTGTACTACTCTGACCTAACAGTGACCTAGACTGGTGATGGGAAGGGACCCCCTTTTCAATGGGGTTTCTGTCCATGACTGGGCCAAGTACTTAATTAAAATCACCTCCCAAAAACAAAATCATGGGTGAGGAATACCATTCAGAAATGGAGTGAGCCATTGAATAAAAAAATTCTGGGAAATCTTTGTTGGGTGCATACAAATTACCCAACAAAACTGGTACTAACTCCAGCGTACCCGGCACCATAACCCATCACCCCTCCTTGGTCACCACCCATTTCTCAACCACCAATGAGCAACCCCATTTATCAGAATAGAGACCCCCCTCTTTTAGTGATATAGGAACTCAAATAAGCTTTATTAATACACCCATGAACAAAACTTCCAACATCCCTCTTCAGTATATGAGTTTCCTATAAACACATGATATCACATTTAGAAGACCTCAAGAAGGAATATACTTACTTACATTTAATGAGGATATATAGATCTTGAACATTCCAAGACATAAAAGCTATTTATGCCATAAACCATTCTCTAAAATAAATGTAACAATATAATAATCACTATTAGTGTAAAATTGAGCAGATCTGTTTACAGTATCCTGTCTGAAGGTGGATGCCTCATTAAGATTTGCAGTAACCAGAAGACCCCCAACTCCTATACCCAAAAACTCTGAACAGAGATCCCCACAACCCACCATAACAAATCTGACCCCCAAAATGCCAAACAAAACCTCAACCCCTCTCCCAAAAGACCTCCTGCACAGAAAAGACCTGCACCACACACATAAGCAGTAAGACCTCCCAAGATATAAGACCAAAAGTCAAGATAATGCCTCTCCTCCATGATCTGCATAGGGTCATACCAGACTGGTCACCTTCAATATTATCTAAAAAAATCACCCACCCAAACCTTACCATAGAAACATAGACTTTGACAGCAGATAAGGACTGCTTGGCCCATCTAGTCTGCCCATTTCCCTACCTACATGATAGGCTGCAGATCCTAGTTAACCAACAGCCTATTTCTTCCTACCCTCCATAAGAATTGCCTTATGTCTGTCCCATGCATTCTTGAATTCTCCCACAGTTTTAGACATCGAGCGAATGTCCAATAAATTTTCTTTTTGAACCATAACTCTCCAAAGGATCCATGGCTGAGGGACCATATACACTCGCAGCTGGATGACATACCAGGTCAGGTAAGGAGGAAAACACAAACAAACAAATAGCAAAACCACCCTGCCTGATTCCCAGGGGGTTCAGTCTGTAATCAGTTAGATAAATCAGTCCAAGAATGGGTGATTTGCAGAAATCTCTAAAGAAATTTCTCTGGCAGCCAACAGAGCTCACTTGTTAAGCTGCCATCTTGAAGTCCTCCACACTGGAAGTCCCTCCACTGCAGTTATTTTCAAGTGGAATGTGGGTAAGATGTTGTTGATTGCATGACTATCCATTACTTCTGGCTTATTTCAGGATTACGAAGTGCTGCATGACTCTTGTTCCTTCCCTGCAATGGATCGTCTGGAGTGATTATGTACTCCACCTGCTAAATCTGTGTAACACTTTTTTCCAAACTATGCAGATGCCATGACTAACTTAAACTTATTTGCTATGCTAACCCTCTTTGCTTCTGATCTTACAGTTATATTATATCTTAGGATTTATGGGTTCAAATCCTACCTCCTATGAAAGCTGCTTACATTTGTTTATATATCACATATCCCTGGAAACTAAAGCATGATTCTAAATATATGAACATACGGTGAAGCCATTAGATAAAGGCCTAATGGTCTACATTACGTTCCAACTGATAACAGATTTTTTTTAATAACTACCATACTATCTGATTATGAACCGTCCTGACTGTGCACTGTCTCAACCATATCTTCACAAAACTTAAGACATAGCTCTCCTATATTCATAGTTAGTTTTACAGCTCAGGTTGCAATATTCCTGTATTACTTCCCTCTGCTTACCTCTAAATGTCTCTTTCTTGCAAGTTGCAAGCACTATTCCTAACAGACAATTAACGCTGCATCTTGAGGGATCCTGGATAGCTGGGGTAGTCTCTACTCCCAATGCAATGGGTCCCAAGGTGTATCCCACAAATTATGTGCCTGGAGTGACCCTACAGTATGTAGCTAGAGTAGCTTTTAGACCCACTGGAACATTCAGCACATGTGAAATCACTAGCATTCCAACATTTAATGGCATGGTCTGTGTATGAACCTTTAATCATGAGGGATCCATTGTGCCTATTTCTAACAAGTAGATGCAAAACACATCTGTTTTATTTTGTGACTGTTGCCTTCTCTTAATTAGTTCCCTTCCTTTGACCTCCATGCAGTCTCTGGAATTCTTTACACATTAAACACACTTTTTTCTCTCTCTCCTGTGCTTTCAGTGGAACCAGACTAATCAGAGGTCATATTAAGTCATCTGGGGCCAGATTCACAAAATGTTGCCATGGTACAGACTGGGGTTTTTGCCTAGTTGGTATTCACAAAAGTCCAGCTTGCACCTGCAATCAGGGTTTGCAATGGGACAAAGTTCTGAGGGGGCCACAATGCAAATGAGGGGGAGGTGACCAGCATATTGATGCAGTTCAATTCACAAACCATATTCTCAATGTAAGGGCCTTTTGGGAAGGTCCTTTATGGGGAAAATAATGGTGAGCCAGACTTGGAAGTAAATCCACACAACCCTAGTTGTCAGCGTAGATACTCTTGCACCCCCCCACCACTGATTTTTATCCCTGACATAATAAAGCTAATCTCCCTGGTTGCCCAGGGGCACTTTCCCTTCCCTGATTGTCAGTCCAACATGTAAATATAGTACATATTCCCTGGTGCTAGTCCCCCTCACATTGGGATCACCATCCCTGCATAATAAAACAGATCTCCGTTGTGGTCCAGTGGTCCTCATCCCCTGTTCTCTGATCACCGTAGCTGTATAATAACATTTATTATTCCATAGTAGTCCAGTGGACCCTTCCTCATTCTCTGATTGTGGTCCCCATATAAGAAACTAAATTCCCTTATAGACCAGTGGTCCCTCCCCTTCCCTGATTTTCAATCGATGTCCGCATATAATAACATTTATTATTCCCTGGTAGTCCAGTGGTCCATCTCTTCCTCAGTCTCCATTTGCCATTCCATAATATTAAAACAAATATCCCTGGTAGTCTAGTGGTCCCTCCTCCTTTCACAGATCTCCGTTCCATTGTAATAAAATCTATTCCCTGATAGTTTGGTGGTCCCTCCCCCCTCCCTGACTGCCGATCACCAACCCCATGACAACTAAAAACAAACGTCTCCCTGGTGGCTAGCAGAGTCTCCCCCCACCCGATCAACTGCATGGTACCAAAGTAACCATTCCTTGGTGGCCCAGTGTTCCCCCCACCATCACTAGCCTGCCCAAACTACACATACTCCCTGGTGGTGTAGTGGCCAACCCATTGCCAATTGCTGGCCTGACTGCAAAACTAAATATGTCCTTGGTGCCCAGTGCCCCACCACCCTCCTCTCACCACCATGGCTGGCAGCTGTCTAAGCTCAGAATGAGTGCATACTGTATACAGTAAACACTCATTGAGAGCTCAGTCAGTGGAATGTGAGGAAGCGGGGTCGTAGGACACTGCCTGCTGGTGTGGGGAATGAGAGTCCATTTGACAACCTGGGATACAGGGATATGGGCTGTATATGGGGGATCAGGATGAGGACTAGCCACCAGAGAAGTGTACATCTATTTCAGGTAGGGGTTTGGGTGGGGGGAGGAGCAGTGGGCACCAGGGCCATCTTTAATTTTGTGATCTGGCCGGCAATCAGTGAGGGGGGCCACTACACCACTGGGGAGTATGTGTAGTTCAGGCAGGCTGGTCATTGGTAATGAGGGGAATACTGGACTATCAGGGAATGGTTGCTTTGGTACTAGGTGGGTGATTGGGTGGGGGGAGGGCACACTAGCCACCATGGAGATGTTTGTTTTCGGTTATCATGGGGACGGTGATCAAGAAGGGCAGAGGGACCACTATACTACCATAGAAAAAATGTCATTATAATGGGGTGATGATCAATGAATGGGGGAGGGGGAGTGACCACTAGACTACCAGGGATATTTGTTTTTATATTACAAGATGGAGACTGGAGATCGAGGGATGGGGAAGGGACCACTGGACTACAGGTGAATAGTGTTTGCTTATATGGGGATAACGACTGGCAAACAGGAAGGAGGAGGGACCACTACACTATCATGGAATAGGGTTTTCTTAAATGGGATGCTGATCAGCAAAGGGGGATGGACCACTAGACTACCAGGGATATTTGTTTTAATATAATGGTATGGTGATTGGAAATCCAGGGAATGGGGAGGGACTACTATACTGCCAGGGAATAGGGTTGTCTTATAAGGGGATGGCAATCAGCAAAAGGAAATGACCACTACACTATCAGGGAGAATTATATATTCTGCTCAGGACGGTGACTGGTGATGTGGGGGAGGAAACCACTGCCACCAGGACATTAAAATATTTTTTTATCAGGCCTGCGATCAATGATGGGAGGGTGCAGCAGACTACATGGACACAGGGCTGCTGCTGGGGCAGGGACTGGGGGGCATGCAAACATCCTTCGCAGCCTAAGTAAATGGGCTCAAAATGGGCATGCAAATGGCTAGCTAGCTCCTTGCATGCTGAATGGGCTCATTTGCATGGCTGCTTTTGTGAATATCAAATAGAGCACCAGTGCTATTGGGTGCTGGGGCATTCACAGGGATGTAGGTCGGGGCAGCGTTAGTGGGGTTAGATGTTGTGGTAATGGGGTAACCGCTGCCTCTACATAGCCCTAATCACAGTCTGATAATGCCATATGCTATCCTTCTGTGAATTGCATTTTGTAACACCTTGAAGTTCTCAAAGTGCAATGCAAAATTTTGAATTGCCATTTGTGATATTTTGTGACTCTGGCCCCTGAATTTTATAGCAGAGCTGACATTGCTGCTATCTGGTATCAAGTCGACCACTAGCCAAAATACCTTGGACTCTGTCTGGTATAGAAGCCATTGCCTTAAGTAGATTGCCATCCTACTTAAATAGTTGTTTCCAGCCATAATGGACTTTTTATAGCTGTAACACATAGGATTTTATGTTTGTTTGCTCTTGACTGTTTATTCATATCTTGTTTTTGAACACTGCTACTAAAGAAAGGTTAGTGGGTTTTAGGTTTATTTTGCAACATTATTGTTTTACAGATTTAATGCTATTGTAGATATTGACCTTAGTTTTACCTGTTTTTAATTCTTACAAAGTTGTTTGTTTACTTTTTAATTCTGAATTATTGTTCTTGACTAGAGTGAGTAACTACTGTAATGTGTGTAGAATATGTTCCATTATGTTATTACATTCTGGAATGTAAAAGGCTTGGGATCTCTGGTCAAAAGAAAGAAGGTGTTGTACTATCTAAATAAGAAGAAATCCGATATTGCTTTTATTCAGAAAACCCATCTAACTCAGGTCAAGACTAAAAATTTTCAGAGAGCTTCAAGAGAAGCTTCCTCCAAGAAACATGGTACATCCATTTTAATTAAAAAGGGGTTAATTTTTGAAAACATAATCTCTTAACTGACCCAGAGGGGAGGTATCAGATTTTGGCTAAGACACTAGATAGCAACAAAGTAGCTCGCTACAATCCAAACATGGGGAAATCCAGCACTCACCACCTCTAAAATGAATGACACTGCTCTCAGGGCAGCTCCCCAGCTGGTACCATAGCTTTACTGCAGTTGCAAAAACAAGGTTAAAAGCACCCATCTTGATGCATTTAGGAGTCAAGCCCCTTTATCAAATCTTTTGATAAAGTGGCTTGACTCTAAAAAGTATCACGATAGGTCTTTTAACTGTGTTTTTCAACTTCGCAACTATGACACTGTTGGGATACTTCTCAGAGAGCAGCATCATTCATTTTAGAGGTGATGAGTGCTGGATTTCCCAGTGTTCGGATTCTACTTGTATATCCTGGGCACCCGCCCTAGTGTGACTTTTTTGTTGTTTGCACTAGCTCTCTGCAATGTGTATGTGTTAAACAAAGACCAAAATGGATTTTCAACTCTCTGACAATTGCACTCATTAACTTCTCTGACTTTGGACTAATCTTTGCAGGAGACTTTAATGAAATACCTGACCCCATCCTAGACAGATCCTCCCACAGACCAATTCAGCTAGTTACAAAAGCTACAGCACAATTTAAGAGGTTACTTGTAGACTATGGGAGGCAGTATAATTCAGTGGTTTAAGGCTCTTGCCCTGCAAATCTGAAGACCTGGGTTTGAAACCCACAGCCCCCACTTGCATACTGTGTGACCCTGAGCAAGTCCTTTAACTTCTCTGTGCTCCCAGGTCACACCTGTAAACAAACATTCAGCTTAGTATGCCACTCTTGGTTAAGCAATTGAGGAAAAAAAAAACTTGGGCTAACTGATTCTTGGTGGAGTGTCCATCCCCAAAGACGAGATGACTCTTTTTCTCAGGAAGGCATTCTTCCTGCAGCAGAATTGATTATATTCTAATCTCTAACAGTATGATATCCTCTACTTCAGATGCTAGGATAGTTAACATTACCAACACAGACCATGCACTGATTTGTATAAACTTGTTAATAGATGGCCTGGATGGGAAAACACACTACAAAAACCAGTCTTTGGGAAGCATACAAAGCTTGCACAAGGGGTAAGATTATCAGCTTCTTCTCTAAAAGAAGAAGACAAAGAGGAACAATATTTATAGAAAAGGAGGTAAACGACCTGGAAAAACTATCAAAATCCTCCAAAACATCTAGAAAGCTTTTACATAAAATAGCAGTCCTCAAGGGAGAGGACTGTTCATTGATCTTGTCTCTGAAAGCAGAATATGCACTCTTTTGGTCAAAACAAAAGTAATGGGAGGCAGGTGATAAGGCAAGTAATCTACCCCTCAGATTACATAAAGTTCAACAGTAAAATTTTATTACAGGAATCAGAGCTAGAGTAGGTAGCATTCTCACAAACAATAAGAACATAAATAGTGAATTCAGCAAATTTTACATCAGTATCTATGCTTACCATGAAACCTTCTCCCTTGAAAATCTGGACAATGTCTTTAAAAAACTTAACCTACCCTCCCTTGCACCACTGGAGAGAGAACAGCTAGGAAAGGAAATAACCCTAGATGAAATTTTATATGCAATCTAAGAACTACTAATGTGAAAAACCCCAGGTCCTGATGGCTTCCATCCCACATTTTCCCATCAACTATATAACACTTTTCTTGAAGCATGGAGCAACTGATCATTAACTGTTACAATGAAACAGGCCTTCCTTACCTTAATTCCACAAAATGATAAAGATCACTTAGATTGTGTCAATTACAGGCTAATTCTTTGATGAATACGGACTACAAAATTCTAACCAAAATTCTGGCTAAAAGGGTTCAATGTATTATAATGGGAAGGCTATAAGCCTGAGGTTTGCTTGGGTGGAGCAACTACATAACTCCCTCATCAAGCTTTATAAGGTAGCTCACCCTAGGCCTTCCCTGGATTCATTTTTCTTTACAGCCACAGGCTACGTCAGCTGCTTCTTTCTCCTGCTCCCATTTCTCAACATTTCCTCAATATGCTTCTGCCCCTACCATCTCTTCATCTATGCCTCCCCAGCTCTTCATCTGTTTTTCTTGCTCCTTGTCTCCATCCCAGCCCCAACCCGCTCTCTCTTTCTGGTTCTCTTCTGTTTCCTAGCTCCTCGGAGCTCCTGTTTGTTTCGCCTCATCCTGTTGTGGCCCCTGATTGTTCCTTATTTGGCCTGTTCCATCCTGAGCCCCATTGCCATGGGTTTCGCAGCTCGCCTCATAGTGCTGTCTCTGCCTTCCCTTCCATCCACCTGCTGTCTGGGGTTGTCCTATCACTCATCCTTGCGCCAGCAGTCTGCTTGCCTCATCTGCAGCAGTCCACCCTGTTCAATTTTCTGGCTGTTTTCTGGAGCCACTAGCGTGCTTCACTTTCTCTGGTGCTGTCTCTCAACATTGCATACTGTCTACTGCATGCGATTCCCTTCGTTACCTCTGCACAGCAGTCTATATCCCCCTCACTCTGTGCTGGATTTTACGTCTTGATATGGGACTTATAGCAGCTTTTTGCCATCGCTGTGTCCCTGTAGGTATGTCTGATTGTTCGTGTGTGATTTCCTTGTTTTCACTCATTTGCCATACTTTGCTCACTTTCCGTCTGCCATCCAAAAAACTGAAAACACAAATGAGGCATGCATCATTCTTCAGCATATGAGTCATTTTATATGCCTCAAGTTAGGCCATCTTTTTGGGGGCCTACTAGTTATGCTGCAAGTAGTGCAATTGCATTATGTTCGTGACGTCAGTCTTTGAAACCCCAGCCTTCTGTCTCCGTCACTGAGTTTCGCCACTGCATGTCAAACTGACTCTGGTGGATTGCACAAGCTTTGCAATTGCAGCATGGTCAGTGGTTGCCAAGCAGTGGTCAATGGATGCACAGTGCTTCATTTTCAAGCCCTTGAGCATTGTGCTTATTACAGCTTTTTTCTAATGACTAAATCCCATTCTCGCTCACATCTGTATGCCCCTGCTTCAGTGTCTGGTCTGCGAGAGTTTAGCAACCTGTAATCCAAGAGTAACCCATTTTGGCAGTGGTACTTGTCTAAATATCTGTTTTCTCTGCTTCCACTCTGTGAAGTGCAGATGGCATATGCTCTGCATGAATATGTGTTTCCGACTTTATTTGTGCACATTGGAGTTTGCTCTTTGGAGCTCCTTGGTATTGCTTTAATGGATAGTATGCCACTGTATATTCTGCTTTTGCTTACCAGTCTTTTTGAAGCATTACAGCCTCTTGGCTAGTTTCAACTGCCACTCTGTGTCCCTTCCTTCATTCCTCCCTCTGGTGGGTACTCTCTCTCCTTCTTTGTCCAGTTTCTCCATCAAAGCTTCCCCGCATCATTGTCTTCTTGGTCTCAGGGTCTACTTCCAAACTTTATGGAGTCCCTCCATCATCTTACCTCATCTGTTTCCTATTTCCTTACTCATTCCTGCCATCAAGGGTGCACTTGTTCTG
Organism: Neoceratodus forsteri; assembly: GCA_016271365.2. Classification (NCBI taxonomy): domain Eukaryota; kingdom Metazoa; phylum Chordata; order Ceratodontiformes; family Ceratodontidae; genus Neoceratodus; species Neoceratodus forsteri. Next base: position 106,120,428 of record CM057458.1, read on the forward strand.
CTCCCTCTCCTTAGCTGCCGTTGGCCACTTGTTCTGCCATCCACTTCCTTTGACTGTCTCTAGCTGACTCTGTCTAGCTGCACTCAATATTTATTTTGGGCATATCTATCTTGACTCATATGCCACCTCGTCTGACTCTCCCCATCGCAGTTCTCATCCCATGCAGCCCATCAAGGATTCATTCCAATCAACGCCTAAATTTGATATTTCTTTTTGGGCATACCTATCATGGCTCCTATGCCACCTCATCGAACTGCGGCCCTCCTGCTGCGTGTATTCAGGTTCATGACTTCATTCAGTATTCCTTCATCCATACCATCCCTGCTCAGCCATCAGGATTTAATCCACTCATGGCATCACTCCTTATCATCCATTATCCATTTGCTCAGCGACCTGTGGCCCACCTGCCGCATGTCTCAGGTTCTTGACTCCAGTCATCATTCACCATGCCTTATCTCGTGCCAGCTGCCTTTTCTCATACCAGCCATCAGGATTCAGTTCACTCATGATGTCACTCCTCTTTGTCCATCATCCATTGCTTCCCTGCTACCTCAATTTGAGTCTATCTCAACTCAAGGCCTTTCCTTCCTGTCCGTCACCCTTTGATAAGGGCTAACTGGCTGTTCTCCAGCATCTCTCAAGGTTCCTTTTTCAGTTCAATTCCTATCTCTTCTTCCCCACACTCACATCGATCAATTGAGCATACCTCTTATGGGGTCTTATGCTACCTCATTAACCCGCTGCACCCCTGCAGGATCAATCATCATTCGTCTTCCTCCTCTGTCTTCTCCAGTTGGACTGCTACACTCCTGCAGCGATTATCATCAGTCTTCTTCATCCTCAGTCTTCTCATAAGCTCATCTGGATACCCTTTGCTCCTCTGACTTTTACAAGGGTCTACTCCTTCCCATCGACTCCTCGCTGTACCATTCTCAGATCCCTGCATCCTCACGTTCTTTCTTTGACCTATGCTTTCTTTTGGTTTTTTTTTTCCCCATCCGGTTATCATCTTCCCTACTCATATCCTTCTCTTTAATGATATACATCCTTAAATCAAACATCATCAGCCTGGAGGGAAGGTGATCTCGGCCTTGGATCCCCAGAGGTTTCCTCCTTAAAGGGATTTTTTCCTCTACTCCATGCCAATGGTCAAAATATTAGTTAGAGTTAGTGCTTCCTTAGGTTAATGTGCTGTCTTAGGTTAATTAGTTAGGTTCCACTGTTGGATGGAGGCAGATGGTGGCCCTGGGTTTCCACTCTCTCCTTAGGAAGTCCACCTTAATCATCTTCTCATACTTCATTTATTCATCATCCTCCCCTCTTCAATGCTTGACACCCATTTGGATATTCTTTTTTGGCTTCTTACTAAGCTTCTTTTAGCCAACAGAATAATTCCCATGGCAACTATGGGGGGGGATCCTCCTCTAGGGTTCTTTACATTGTAACCCTAATAGGGTAGTTTATCCCACAGATAGAGAGAGGGAAAGCCACAATGTAAATCAAATCCACAAGCATCCTCTAGTGTAAGCACAATCGAATGGGAAGGCTGTAATGGGAATCGAATGGGAAGGCTGTAAGCCTGAGGTTTGATTGGGTGGAGCAACTAAGTCACTCCCCCATCACGCTTTATAAAGTAGCTCAACCTGGGCCTTCCCAAGATTCATTTTTCTTTGCCCCATCAAACACCCTTCCTCCTTCAGTGGCATGTCTCTCTTACCCATGGGCTTCTTCCTAAGCTACCTTTAGCTGACAGAATCATTCCCACAGCACCTATGGGGGGACCATCTTCTAGGGTTCCTCATGTCGTAACCCTAATGGGGTGGTATATCCCACAGATAGAGAGGTGGAAAGTCATAAAATAAATCAAATCCACAACATGAGTTAAATCACGCAAGCATCATCTCATTGAGTTGTGTAAGCATAATCAAACTAAATTGATAGGTCTGTAATAGGTAGGGTTTATTCAGAATAAGTCAGGGTCTGATTTGTATTTGTCAACTCTTTAACTGATACTATGGGCCAATAAAATAAAATACCCTAAAATAAAAAGAGCCTTCTGGAGGGCGCTGTGGAGCTCGAGCAGCGTTCAGCAGATTTTTACAGCTCTTAAACAATTCTATAGAATTTAGTTTAAAAACTTAAGTTGGGAGCCTCATTCATCTTTTTTGACCCTACCACTGGAAAGACTGACCCAGAAATAGCTAGGATGGGTAATCCTAGAAAAGAGAAAGGATCAGGAGGTGCTGGAAAGTGCAAAGGATCTGGCGGTTCTGGAAAAATGGAGGAAGCCACAACATCAGAGGAAAGGCCTGAACCGGGGGAAACCATCACTACCTTGGGCTACAAACTACAGACTTTGATCAAATCCATGTCCACCCTCAGTCAAAAAGTAGACGACTTTAATGGCCGTGTTATTACCTTGGAGTCTGCAGTAGATGGTCTTAAAGTTGACCTTAGGGATGTGCGCAAACAGACCGACGTGTCTACGGGCACAACCACACTAATGCTCAAAGAGAACCAGCATTTAAGGGCACGGCTGGAGGTGTTGGAAAATCAAGCCCGAGTGGTGAATGTCAGAACTGTGGGCCTTCCTGAAGGACTGGAAGGGGATCACCCACTTTTGAACATTAAAGAGTGGCTAACTGAAAAGTTAACACCAGAAGCCCCCAATAACACTTGGGAAGTGCAAAATGTTTATAGAATAGCCCCTCGTGGTCGCCCACAGAACAAGGAGGAACCTTGTACCTTGATGATGGTGACTTCGGGCATTGCAGCTCGAGATAAGATCCTTCGGTATGCCTGTAAGGCAGCTCCCTTGCTGCAAGATGACCATCGGAGCCATTTATTCCCTGCTGTCAGTTATGCAATGAGACAACGGCGTAAGAAGTTTGAGGGGTGAGAAAATCCTTCAGGAGTTGGGCATACCACACACTATTATTTTCCCTGCTAAGCTTTGAATTGTCCATCAAAGTAAAGTGTTCATATTTTTAGACCCTATCGAGGCTGGTAAATGGGCCGACAGGAGAGCTGCGGAGTCGCGTAGGAGAGCCAGTGGATCGGATGACGAAGATAAGGAAAACACAACCTGAAGTTATCCTTCTGAGACATTATTTTATCTGTTTTGTTGGTCACATTAAATTAACTCGCCTCAGCATAATGGGACTCTTAAAAATATAAGTCTGTTCAGTCCTTCTGTTTTTATTTATTTTGAAGAAACAGAATTATGCACTTTAATTTTGTAGGTCTGGACTTAATTTTGAACAGTTTGTTAATAAATAACTTTCAGCTGAGGGACATTACTTTAAGGTTTCAAGGGTATGGTAGGTCTTTGAACTGGGGATCTGCAAGGCATTGTTTTTTTTTCCCCTTAAAGTTGAGCTGAAATAGTCTGCATGCATATCTAAATGGGGGAGTTTCTCACTCATTACATTGAGGTATGTATATGGCACCAATAGTCCCTGCATTTGGGACATTGTTTATTTTTAGTTTAATAAGGTTGGGTAATTAAATTACATCAGGTAAAGCCATAATGCTCATGGGCCAATATCACAGCATATAATTAAGAATAATTTCAATTTAGGTCCTTATCTTAGTAGGAACCCTCACATGTTGTAACACTATATAGTGGATGCATGCTGATACTTTGATTAAGGGGATAATTTTCCATCCCCAATGGTGATAATGGCATTATAAATGGTCTATCTGCTATATGATATATATCTGTCATGTGTATGATAAAAAGTAAAAAATAAAGTTAAAAAAAAAGAACCCTTTTATTATTTTGTCTTTAGACATCCTGAAGGCCTTTGACTCTGTTGGCTGACTTTATATGTCTGTATCATTAGATGAATTTGGTTGTGGAGGAAGGTTTATTGAATGGGTTCCTATGATTTATGGGCTGGCAGAATAGCCTAGAGATTAGTGGATCGAGGTGTGAATGAGCTTGATGCATCCAGCAGACCAAACCTGAGTTTGATTCTCACAACCTCCACTTGCATACTGTGTGATCTGAGCAAGTCACTTAACCACCTGGTGCTCCCAGGTCACCCCTGAAAACAGGCACTTGTGCCTAGTGGGCCTTACCTGGTTTCCACAGACTAAAAATAAAAAAAAATTATGACAACTCAATGGCACAAGTCCTAACCAATGGTGTTTTATTCCCACATATCAAATTGGCTTGATGCACAAAGCAAGGATGCCCTTTATTGCATTTTTTATTCATTTTGGCTTGCAAACCCTTAATCAGAGTCATCAATGACCACCCAGGAATTAAAGGAATACAATTAGATAAATTGGAACATAAATCTTTTGCATTTGTGGATGGTCTATTGCTAATGCTGAGTGGACCAGATCAATCAAACACTACCTTTCAAACAACCCTTAAAGACTTTTGGCTCAACTCTCAAACATGCCTAAGACTGGCACAAGCTGCGGCAAACAGCAGCTTGCACTGAATCACGGTGCACCAGGGATCTTGCAACAGATTTTGGTACAGAAGGAGTCTTGGTGCCTAAGTCCCCATACCTATGGCAATGTCTCATGTGCAGCAAACATATGGTGCATGGGAAGGGTCTGCTGCAGGCACCTTACCCAAAGGCAAGCCATGCCTCCATCCTCAGTCCCTGTGAAAGGCAAAGAAATCCCCACCCTGTTGGTCTAGTTGTCCTCCTGCCAGATTCCGGATGCCGCCCGATCATCAGAAACATATAACAAATCCTTCCCTGATACTCAAAGATGCCCTTAATAGTATATAGTATTTATTCCCTCATATTAGGACATATTCATATTGCCCATCCTGGTGGTATAGTGGCCCCCACCACTCCAGCAGATAGAGCTTACCACCCCATTCCCATTCCCCTCCACATCCCATATTAGAGCTGGTGCCCTGGCTCTGAAACAGGATGGGGTGGGAAACGGGAATGAGGTGGTGGGCACTATCCACTGGGTTGGGGGGGCCATTTTACCACCAAGGCTGGCAATATGAACATGTCTTAACATGGGGGCATGAATGTCATTTAGTATTGGGAGCATCATCAGGGATTGGGGTGGGACATCCACTACACCACCTGAAGAATTTAATGTACAGTTTGTGGGGCCATTGGGGATCCAGCAAGGGGGGAGGATGTTATTGTTGGATTTATCTGTATATTTTGGTCATCAGAGCTTGGGAAGGGGAGCCGGCACATTGCAGCCTAGCTATAGTCACCCAGAGGGACATATCTAAGTACGATTAGACCAGCACTGACTGGCCTAAGGGTACTTAGAAATTCTCCTTCTGGGAGAGGTCTGTGAATCTCACTTATGGGGATATGGCAGCCTGCATCTGCCACAAGCTCCCTTGTGCCATGACATAGCCCATTTTGTTGGGCAAGGCTGGTGCAAGTCCACTTTGGGGCATGCAGCCTGCATTTCAAGGAGGCTGCCTTTGTGAATAGCTAATGGGGTAATGTTTGACGCAAGGTGCCACTTGTGTCATGTATGTTTGGCGCGGGCACCTTGCATCGATCCATGGCTTTGAGAATCAAGCCCTCTGAAGTTATGTCAGGTCTTAAGATAAAGTGGGATAAAACTCAGTTATTACACAACAGTATTTCTAAAGTCACTATGGAAAGTCTAAGAGTCCTGGACAAAAAATGATTTAAAAATGCAATCACTTACCTAGGGCTGCAGATTACAGCTAAATTAGAGAATATTTTATAACTTAATTTCCTACCTTTAATGATGGCTATAGAGTTGGACTTAGCTAGATGGGAAAAAAATAACCTGTCTTTGTGGGGGAAAATTAGTGCAATAAAGATGAATGTGGCCCCTTGAATATTTTTTATTTTCCATAAAGTACAGATTTTACTAAATAGAAAATTCTGTAAGCATTTAGAAAGAATTATCAGAAAATTTCTCTGGAATAGTAAACCTCCAAGGCTTGGTGTTTTCACGCTAAGGGCCCCCAAAGATATGAGTGGTTTTGCCCTCCCATGGTGGGAACTATACCACAGAAACATAGAAACAAAGAAGTTGACAGCAGAAGGAGACTGCCAGGTTCACCTAGTCTGCCCAGTGTTTTAGATCTAACCTACCCTTCTAGCTGCCCTTGCATGTGAGAGCTCCCTTATGTCTATCCCCATGCATTCTTAACTCCTACTATTGTGTTATCCCCCACCAACTCTGCAGGCAGGCTGTTCCAGGCATCCACCACCATTTCCGTGAAGAAAAACCTCCTGATGTTGGTAGAGAACCTCCCTCCTTGCAGCCTGAGATCATGTCCCCTGGTTCTGCTGACCCTTTTGAACTAAAAAAGTAAATTTAACTGTACCTTGTTTATGCCTTTTATGTACTTGAATGTTTCAATCATATCTCCCCTCTCTCCTCTGTTCAGGGCTTACATGTTAATTTCTCTCAGTCTATCCTTGTAGGACTTCTCCTGCAATCCTTGAATAATTTTTGAAGCCCTTCTAGGCACCATCTCTGCCCGGTCAATATCCTATCTGAGGTGAGGCCTCCAGAACTGGACACTGTACTCCAGGTAAGGCCTAACTAGTGATTTGTACAGCTGCAGTACCACTTCTTTCCTCCTGCATGTGATTCTCCCTCCCAATGCATTTCAGCATGCTGCTGGCCTTCAATTCTGCCTTCTCGTACTGTTTTCCCACCTTCAAGTTGTCTGAGATCCCAGATTGCCCTCTTGATCTGAGGCAACTAGTCCCCACCCCCCCGGTAATATGCCTTTTTGGATTTCTTTTTTCTATGTGCATGACTTTGTTCTTTTTGGCATTAAATCTCAGCTGTCATGCGCCAGACAATTCCTCAAGTTTCTTCAGGTCAGCTTCCATCTTGCCCACTCCCTGTTGGGTGTTGATACTGTTGCATACTCTGGTGTTATCTATGAATATACACACCATTCCCTCTAGTCTTCTAACAATGTCTGATATAAAAATATTGAAGAGCAGAGGCCCCAGTACTGAGCCCTGGGGCACACCCTGGTCACCCTACCTTCTGTTGAAAGTGCTCCGTTTATCTGCACCTTCTGGATTCTGCCCTGTAACCAATTTCATACCAATCTAACTATTTCTGGTCCAGCCCCTGTGTGGTCTAGCTTCTTTGCCAGCCTTCTGTGTGGAACAGAGTCAAAGGCCTTGCTAAAGTCTAGGTAGACCATATCCACCACCACTCCATCATCCACAACCTTGGTAACTTAACGACTCCCAGTCTTCTTCTGTGTTGGTTTCCTGGTATAGTTTGTATACCTTCTTTTTTTTTCTTTCACTATTTTAGCCACTTCTTTGGTAAATCATAAAGGATTTCATGTTCTTTTCACCTTACTTACCCTCCTGGAGCATTGGTCTGTGGCTGTCTGGATTGCTCTCTTAAGTCTTCCCCACATGACATCAACCTCCTCCTCCTCCTCTGTTTTGATTAGGTCATTTCTGTAACAAGGGATAAAGAAGTTTGTCCCCATATTGCAGCCTAACCTCATTTTGGTCTGAAATATCATGTGTCTGTGTAACAAATGTTGGCCTATATAATTGGATCATATAAAACTTGTGAAGCCACAAGACAAACTAAGCCACAAGTTGCAATATTATAGTGCCTTTTGACATTTGTGCTGACCATGTAAGTAATAGCAAACATATGACCTATGTAACTGCAAGCAGGAACACAGGATAGTGTCCAAATTACCCTTTTGACTATCTCTAGTGTTTGTTCTTATCAGGACAGGCCAAAATCTGGTTTAAGATCAGTTGGCATTCATCTGTATCCCCCTCCCCCGGGTCGTGCCTGAAAATAGGCAGGATTTGTCTAGTGCACTTACCCGGTCAACAAAAGCTAAATAAATAAAATAAATAAATAAAATAAAATGCTTATATGCACATTCCTAAGTCCAAACTTATTTCTTCCTCCTGGACTTTGGTAACTGGTAGTGACAGCTGTTGCCAGCCATATATGATAATAGAATGTACACTATCTATACTTGTGCTGACCAAGGATAAGCTCATACATATACCAAAGAAAGAGTATTACCTTATAAGTTGATGCTTGTGCTTGTTTTAAACCAATCATAGAAAACCATAGGAAATGATGATGCTGTCTTGCACTATATAAGCAAGCCAGTACACACTGTTATTTGGAAGAATGCACCACTTGTAATCTCTCGCTATGATTATTGTTATAATAATTAAATTCTTCCACCATCAGTCTTGTCTCCATTCATCTCCTTTCTAAGTATCTGTAATTAATAATTTACTAACTGTAATTTTTTCACAACGCTACAATTTCTTATACTGGACCTCTTTTTCTAAGTCTGCTTTTTTAAAATCTATCACTTCTATTTTTGAGTGGCAGGTGTCCTCTGTTATGTTTACCTTGAAGCAAACCATGTGATGGTCACTGTTTCCCATATGACACCACACATCGATTTCCTTTATTCCCTCTGTATTTGAGAGGACCAGGTCAAGAATGGCATCTCCCCTTGTCAGGGTTTTAAACAGTTTGCCTTTATCCTTAAGCAAGCTCTTGCACACATAGCACAATCCTTCAACAAGACACATTTTCAACCCTTAAGTTGTCTACAGGAAAAAGTTTGCTAAAGCTGCACTGCCTTACATATTTCATGTTATACCCTCCCATTCTCCGCTTAAAGACAACCCACATATGTGAGGATCAGTACAAACACTTAAGAAAGTAAATAACATCATGAACCCAAAAAAAAGGCACCTCCAAATTGTATGCCTATGTGGTTAAACCCAATTCTCATGGATGAGGGTGGTGGGTCATTGAATCCTGACTGGTTGACAGCTGGTATTACCAAATTAAGTTACCTAACTAATCAGGACATGGGACACCTGCTTTCCTTCCAGGAAATCAGAGAAAATATGGCATTCACAAATTTCACTTTCACTTCTACCTTCATTTGAGGGAGGTCTGCATGCTTGAATCCTGTTGGCATTTTAGCATCCACTACCTCCACTGGGAGGCTGGTTCAGGCATCCTCCATCCTTTCTGTGAAGAAGTATTTCCTCACATCTCTTCTTAGTCATCCCCCCGTGTCATAGCATGACCCCTTGTCCACAAGCATCTTTTTCTTTGTAAAATGCTACCTTCATGTACTATTAATACCTGTGAGGTATTTGAACATTTCTATCATGTCCCCCCTTTTCCTCCTTTCCTCTAGAGAGCACATATTTAATTCTTTGAGTCTTTCCTTGTAAGGCAGTTGATCCAGGTCCAGCAGCATTTTGGTTGCCTTCTTCTGTATTGCCTCCACACTATATATGTCCTTCCAGAGATCGGGCCTTCAGAACTGGACACAGTACAGTTTAGGCCTCACCATTGATCTATACAGGGGTAACACTACCTCCTTCTTTGTGCTGCTGATACCTCTACTGATGCACCTGAGCATCCTTCTAGCTTTCACTACTGCCTTATCACACTGATTTGCCACCATTAGGTCAGAAATTATTACCCCCAAGACCCTTTCCTTTGTTATGGTTGCTAGTACTTCCCCACCCAATTGGTATATTGCCCCTCTTTCTGTGCCCCAAGTGCACAATTTTGCATTTTTTTGCATTGAAACCCAGTTACCAAACCCTTGACCAGCCTTCCAGCTTTTTCAGACCACCCCCAGGTTTCCAGACCCTTGGTATATCCACTCTGTAGTATATTTTTGTGTCATCCACAAACAAACATACATTCCCATCCAGCCTTCCTATAATGTTGCTAATAAAGACATTGAAGAGGACCGGACCTAGTAGTGACCCCTTTGGTACCCCTTTGGTTACCTTGCCTTCTTCATTCTGAGCACCATTAACCATCACCCTCTGAGTGCTGTTTTGTTTATTTTACTATGGGAATGACAACCAAGGGTGAGGGTGCAACTAGACATGAGGGAAAGACACAAAAGTAAGAGTGATCATGATAGGAGGGTGGAGATGCCACTAGACACCAGAGAAATATAACTGAATTATTGGGATGGCTATTGGAGGGTGAGGGGTGCCACTAGACAGAAGGGAAATATCAGTTAATTATGGGAATGGCAATCAGAGTGTGAGGGGTGCCACTGGACACAGAGGAATCATAAAGTAAGTACAGGGATGGTGATCAGAGGGTAGGGTACCACTGGACACCAGAAAAATGTCAGTTAATTATGGGGATGATGACTGGAGTGTGGGAGATGCCACTAGACACAAGGGAATTATAAAGCAAGTAAGAGGATGGTGATATAAGGGTGGAGGTGCCACTAGACACCAGGGACATATAAGTTAATTATGGGGGTGGAGATGGAAGGGTGCTTAGAACTCTAAATTTTAAACTTTAATAACTTTTGAATGGATTTATATTTTGTTTCACCAAACCATCAAAGGGTACATCTGTGGGACAGCCACTGTCTACCTTGAAAATATCAGACCAAAATTCCAAACCATCTTGGCGCTGGGACTCGTTAAAAAAAAAAGAAGAACAGCAAAAAAATCTAGATTTTTTTCTCCAACAAAAATTTCATATGAACGCCCTAATGAAAGAAGCAGAAGCAGGTTACAAAAAAGGATTTTAAATCCATAAAAAACACATTTAGGAGTCATTTGTCCAACAGTTAAGTGCAGAGTTTGCCTAATGGACTCTAGCTTAGCAACAAAGATGTGCTGGTCTCTCTCCAGCATGTCACTTTTGTTGGTTTTACTATTTTAATTTTTAGGGAAAAATGGACAACAAGATGGCAGCAAATAAAAAAATTGTTTTCCCCTCACAAAAAATGATTGAACCTGTACACAAAAGTTTTTTTTGTTTGTTTCATATAGCTATTTTGAAGGGCTTATTGAGCATGCTCAGAACCTGAAGTTTTAAAATGTAATAACTTTAGAACTGATTAATATTTTTCCACCAAACCAGCAAAAGGCACATCTGTGGTCGAGCCCCTTTCTTCTCTAAAACTTTCAGTACAAAGTTTCAAACTGTCTGGGTGCTACACCTCTTCAAAAAACAGCACAACATCCAAACAATTTCACTTTTTGCACTGTCCAGATCTCAGATTTTGCACAGCCAACTGGAACAAAACTTGGCACATCCAGAGAATATCCCCATGAGGTCACACATGCAAAATGTCATGCAAATCTGCTCCACAGTTTTGAAGTTATTAAAGTGCAAACATTTGGGTTTAACATTAAAGTGCATACTCTAAATAGAGTAGTGCTACCATGCCACTACACAAACATACAAATACACACACACAGTGCAATACCTTGGTTTCAGTGGTTTCCTGCATTTAAGCATACTTAGAGTGTAGGTTTATATGGTGGACAAACTGTGGTTCCACTACTAAGAACTATAAATGCCAAGGCAGTTAGCTAAACCTTATATTCAGTAGATATATCGGGAGTAGGCAATATCAAAATATTTACACTTCCAACAGGTACACCAAATACTTTGATTAGGTCACAGCTGGGTCAACAAAGCTTTGTATATATGGTATAGGCAAAAACGGTCAACTTTTGGGTCAAAGCAGTCTTGTATAATACAGATTACTTAATAAAGTTATGTATGACTGAGAAAGAAACGCTATTAGACTACAGTCCCTCAGGTTGGTTGAACAAAGCAGGAATGATAATGGAGGAGAATGGTTTGATATACCTTAGAACATGGTGAAAACAAAATATCTGTATAAATAAAACTTAGATATATATAACATAACAACTATAGAATAATTCTATACAGAATGATTTATTAGACATTAAAAACACATAAAAACATCAAGGCTGGTTAGTGGCTAACACTAATGAACGCAATACAAAACTATATCTAAGTGTAATAAAGACTACTGAACATAGAACAATATTCACTAGGTACAGATTTGAAACTTTCCCAAGTAATGCTCTAGAAGCCAGATTTAGCAAAAACCCAAATCTAGAATCTATCAAAGATGTGTTACTGTAACTTACAAGACATGGACGATCTTAAACATGTGATAATAAGATGTCTCTGGTACAATGAACAGAGAGAAAAATAGCTGGGGAAGTATTTGGGATCTTGTAACATACCAACAAGATTCATGCTTTCTTACTTTTCAATGCTGAAAGTGAAGAAGTTCTCACATATCTAGAAACATACCTAACATATCTAACAGAAATAGTTATAATCCAGAAGAAAATAATTAAAATGTTGCAACATTTCTAAGATATTTAATCTCACTCTATACTGATTATAAATAAATGATTACAGGGTATTAATGACTAAGGCAGTGTCACTCTTTCATGTATTTATATAAAAAACTAGAATGCTTGGTAAAGTTAATATAATCCAGTAATATAACTACTGTATCAATTCTGTGTAACTCTCTTTTTAAACGTAATTCCCCACTATAATAATTTTATAAGCGAAATTTTATTAGATGTTATATAAATGTAATGTACTGAATCACTGAATGTTTGTATTATCCTGAAATGACTTATACGGATCAAAACATTGTTGATTTGTAAGATTGTAGGTACCCAGTATAGGCCAGTTGCAAGGCAGTATCTAATTTTCAGTTAGCTTCCTCATTTTGACTCCAGATTTCCAACACAGCCTTTTTATGACCTGACTTATGAAAACAGGTGGAATTTGTTAAATGTCATCTGAAAAGTTAATTTTGTAGTGTGATTGCAAAAACATGTTTTGGAAGAGATTTGAAAAATGACACCTGTCATGTTCATGAGGTGGGGTAACACAATGGATATTTATTTATTGAGGTATTCAGAAAGACCTTTGAGTCACAAACTCATTTACAAAGGTTCCACTACAAACATATAGAGTAGCAGGGATAACATTGACAGAGTTTCAGGTCATTACATAACATCATAGTGCAGGAAACATGCATGGTACAGAGAATGACTTGAAGATTGGGATGACATGGAAAACAGGAGTTAAAGCACAGCCACAGAAGGGGCAGTGAGGCTGTTTGTCAGGGCAGGAAGTTTGGGGGCGATCGGGGTGGCTATTGGCGAGAGGCTGGTGGCAACAGGTTAGGGGCAGTCACAGTGGTTTCTGGTCATGAGGTGATTACTTAGGGTGGATTTGAAAGGGCCTATTCTTGTTTTGTCTGTGAATAGACTAGGAAGCGCATTTGTCCAGGAGGGGGCTTTGTAGTTAAAAGTTCTTTGATATTGGATATGTTGAACACTGGGGTGAAAATCTACAAAAATGAAGTTAGAAATTGTAACAATTTAACATTTCTTCATAACTTAGTTGTTTTGTTTTTTTTTCATATTTTGACCTCAGATTTTCAGTGCTATCATTTTCTGACCCCTTCTTCTGAACAAGAATTGTGTCATTTATAAAACACAGGCTGAAATGTAATGTCGCTCCACAAGTGTGCAAACACATTTTGCCCAGGATTTGAAAAACAACACCTGTTGTGTTCATGAACTGGTGTGCAAACCTGGCTTTGTTGAAAATGTGGGGTCAAAATAGTTATTTTCAATATTTTGACCTCAGATTTTCTACATAGTCTTCTTATGACCCTATATCATGAACTCAGTAGGTCAACATGTTAAAATCCTGCCAGAAAAGTTATTTTACAAAGCAACTGCAAAATCACCTTTTCATAGAAACATAGAAACATAGAAGTTGACGGCAGATAAGGACACAAGGCCCATCCAGTCTGCCCATTTCTTTTTCTACCTTATAAATGTGCCATCGGCCTTTGCTCTGTCAGTGACCTATCTATTCATAGTCATTTGTATTGCTCCCTTATGCCTATCCCATGCCTGTTTGAAGCCCTGCACTGTATTCATAGCCACCACTTCTTGTGGTAAGCTATTCCATGCATCTACCACCCTTTCTGTGAAAAAGAATTTCCTCACATTCCCCTTAATCGGCCTCCCTCTAATCTCATGCTGTGTCCTCTTGTCCTGCTATTTTCTTATATTTAAACATGTTAGACTCTTTCACCTTGTTTATGCCCTTAAGGTGTTTAAATGTCGATCATATCACCTCTCTCCCTCCTTTGCTCAAGGGTATACATATTGAGCTCCGTTAATCTGTCCTCATATGTCTTCTGATGCAGTCCCTGCACCATTTTGGTTGCCCTTCTCTGGACTGCCTCAATTTGGTTAATGTCCTTGTGAAGGTGTGGCCTCCAATACTGCACGCAGTACTCCAGATGGGGCCTAACCAATGTCTTGTACAGAGGGATTATTACCTCCCTCTTACGACTTGTGATACCCCTACTAATACACCCTAACACCCCCCTAGCCTTACCTACTGCTTTAGAGGTCTGCTTGGATGATTTTAGGTCATCAGTGATAGATGATGCCCAAGTCTCTTTCTTCCTTTGTGACTGCTAGCAACTCCTCCCAGCCTATAAGTGGCTTCAGGGTTTCTCTTCCCTATGTGCATGATTTTGCACTTCTTTGCATTAAATCCCAGTTGCCACTCTTCTGACCATTTTGCTAGTTTATCCAGATCTCTTCTCATTCTGCCCACCCCATCTGGATCATCTACTCTGTTGCAGATCTTGGTGTCAACTGCAAACAGATAAGCCTTACCCTCTAGTCCATCTGCGAGGTCACTAATGAAGATGTTGAATAGGACTGGCCCCAGGACTGATCCCTGAGGTACCCCACTTGTGACTTGCATCTCTTCTGACTGTATACCATTTACCACCACTCTCTGTTTTCTGCCAGTCAACCAGTTTGCCACCCAGTTGACCAACTTCTGACCCACCTCGAGCCTACCTAGCTTATTTATCAATCTTCTATGTGGAACAGTGTCAAAAGCTTTGCTGAAGTCAAGGTAGGCGACATCAACTACTCCCCCTTGGTTTTCAGCTGAATTAACAAAATTTCACCTACCCTGATCATGAGGTGAAGTCCCAAAAACATTGTCAAATGTTTTGTGTAAAAATATTAAATAATTGTCAAGTTATGAGTACAAGTCCAAAATGCTTTGAAATACATTTACTCACATTCCTGATTTCCTCAGTTCTTGGTCTGGCATTGAAGAGTGAAGAAATGTCTCAGGTCCACCAAGGATTATGGAATTGGACCTCCACTAGGTAAGTATAGGGTAATGGGTGTGTGGGATGATGGTGGGTGCCAAGTGAGGGATCATGGTGGAGTGTGTGGGGGGTATGGAGGGTGAGGTGGGTTGGGGTGGGTGATGGCAGAGGTGGATGGGGGTGGCAACTGATATTGATGAACTATTTTCTTTTTTATGGGCATAAAAAATTAAAGAAAGACTATGAGAGATGATTTTCCTTATTTCAGGTACCAACACTGGATAGTGGGCATCCCTGTGTTGGTTTTAACATTTACAGGAAAAGGGAAGTGATAGGGAGGTGAGAGATGTACTCGTAGTGGGGAGGAGTTGTTTTCATGGATCGGCATGGGAAGCGACAGGGAGGAAGCAGGGATACCTGGCAGTAGAGGTGGGCGAAATTTAAAAATGAAAAATGTCACCAGTGAAACACAAAATTTCACCCACGAAATGGTGAAATTCAGCAAAATGTAGTGAAATATAGGTGAAATTTGGTGAAATTGCACATTTCACTGTGAAATTTCACATTTCACACGTGAAATGTCATAATTTTGCACCCGCCAAAAAATTTTGTGGAATGGTGGAATTTCGCAAAATGTTTTGCTCAACGAAATTGCCAATTTGGTGGTAACTTCGTAGGTGAAATTTTATTTCGCAACATCTCTTCTTGGCAGTGGGAGGTTGTATTGGGAAGGAGGATGAAGCATAGACTGATGATTACACAATCAGCTGTTTGCTGGGCAGTGTCATGCAGATCAAAACAAAAGGCTGCCATGTGATTTGGGCTGCTCTTTTCTCTGAACCTCACAAAGTTTCCACCCAGCAAGCTCAGAAGAGTGTCATGAACAGCCTGTCTGATGATTGGCCTGACACTGTCGAACCCCTTGCAGGCTGCCCTGCAGTGAACACCTGTCAAACCTGGTATCATAGCAAAGTGTTCACTTTGCACAAGCACAAACATAAAAAGTGCACTTAAATAATCAATTTAACAGGAAAGTAGAGCACACCAGATACCAGTACTAATCATAGAACAAGGCATACCCTAGATAGAAAGTAGGCCATGCTTCTAATAACTGTAGGACATAGGATTACTAACCATTTAAATTTGACAGGGAGACAGACCCCAGGTAGGTAGTTCAGCCAGGTCCATAGTATAAGCTGGACAATATGCCATCTTAGGTTAAAAGAGCATGT
Organism: Neoceratodus forsteri; assembly: GCA_016271365.2. Taxonomy (NCBI): domain Eukaryota; kingdom Metazoa; phylum Chordata; order Ceratodontiformes; family Ceratodontidae; genus Neoceratodus; species Neoceratodus forsteri. The sequence goes on from CM057458.1 coordinate 106,136,622, forward strand.
ATTGTATATGTACAACAATACACCATGGCAGGCATTACAATATGCAGGTATTCGATATGTAGCACGTTGCAACCACACCTCAGCTAGCAATGCTAGCAGTTACATAAGCCAACAGTGAACAGTTGATGCATCTCCCAATCAGTGGTTTAGTGGCTGGAGGAAGGTCTGGTCATCAAGGGGGTCTCTAGGTGCAGACATCAGAGGGTAGAGGTACTCAGTATGTGAGGAGGACTATAGAAAATACAAACTGCCCTCGCAACCCACTGATCTGCTTCCAAAGTTGAATCTTAGTCTTCTACAAAGTTCAAAGTGGAGGAAGTTATAAGAAAATATCCAGGAGAATCCAGGAGAGGCAGTGGATAGCCCCAATGAACTAGAAGCCATTCTAATGAGGTGCTAAATATACTGGCTCAGGAAGGGAGAAGCCAATTCCTTTGATAACAATGTGCTGTATATCAAATTAGAGTAAAACTAATGTGAAAATGTGGATGTTCAGTATGTTGGAATATGGTCAGCTATGAACTAGGAGGTGCTATCGTATTGTGCTTCTTATTAAAATAAATATATTACAATAATTCACATGTGAGTGGGTCTATTTCTGTATATTTGGTTGTGGGTCTGTTCTGTACCACAGAACTGATGCAGTTCCAGAGATCTTTCTTGAATGCTTCACAAGATCTACAAGACTGAGGGAGAAAGATGGGCCGGTGCCATGTGGGGGGGGGAGGAGGAGGGAGAGGCCACAGACATGGTAATAGAGGGGGATAGAGTGAGGGAGGGAGGGGCTACTAGCACTGAAAGCAGACAACTTTCTAGAACCAATGGCATGCACTTAAGGATACCGAAATAGCTAGCAAAGGAGCTTGATGGGCCACTGGCAGATCTCTTCATTGGATTCCTGGAGTTGGGCATGGTACCACAGGACTGGAGAGTGGCACATGTAGTGCTTCTCCACAAGAGCGGACCCATGGATAATCCGAGTAACTATAAGTTGGTCAATCTGAAATCATTCGTGTACAAACTTATGGAGACCATACTTACATTAAGGAGATGTTGTTTAGGTACAAAGAAGAGAATGGTCTCCAGGACAAGAAGCAACACGGATTTGTACAAGGAAGATTATGTCAAATTAATGTGATTGACTATTTTGATTGTATCACCAGGGCAGTGGATGGGGGCAAAGTGATGGACATCATTTACCTGGACTTTAGCAAAGCCTTAGATTATGTGCCATATAAAAGGATAATCAGGAAACTGATGGATCTTGGTGTTGGGGAGAAAATAAAAAGATAGGTAGAAAGCAGGCTAACTGACATAACACAGCGGGTGGAAGTGGAATGAAAGTTATCTAGTACCAAGGAGGTCACCAGTGGGGTCCTGCAGGGAACATTGCTCTGGCCAGTGTTGTTCAATGTCTTCATGAACAATATTGGGGAAGGCATAAAAGGCAAGATGTGCTTGTTGTGGAAGACACCAAACTCTGTGGGAGGGTGGACACAGTTCAAGAGATACAAGACCTGCAGGAAGACCTCAGGAAACTTAAGATGGTCAAAGATCTGGTAATTTGGCTTCATTGCCAACAAGTGCAAAGTGATGCACATTGGGGCCAGAAATCCTAGGACTGACTATCACCTGAGTGGGGTCTGGGTAGCAGTGTTAGGGGAAGAAAAAGATCTGGGGGGTTGATCACTAGTGACCTGAAACACTCCTCACAATGCAAAAAGGCAGCAGTGAAGGTGAACAGGGTGTTGGGGTGTATAGCAAGGGGATTCAGCAGTAGGAGGAGTGAGGTCATATTTCCCTTGTACAGGTCACTGGTGGGACCACATTTAGAATATCAAATGATGTACTGGCATTCATATCATAGAAAGGACATCAGCTTGCTGGAGAGGTTCCAAAAGAGGGCAGCCAAGATGACCAGGGTCAACAGGGTAAGTCTTACAAAGAGAGGCTGGGATCCCTGAGACTGTACTCACTGGAAGATAGGAGAGAGGGGGCATATGATAGAGATATTTAACTACCCAAAGGGAATAAATAGAGTGGCTAGGGAAGGTCTCTTCAAGCTAAGTGACAACAGAACTATAAGGGGGCATAGTCTGAAGTTGGTAGGGGGGGTAAGGAGGGATGTTAGGACGCATTTTTTCACAGAGAGGGTGGTGGGCACATGGAATGCACTACTGGAAGAGGTGGTGTCAGAGAAAATGGTAGGCAGCTTTAAGAAGGCCTGAGATAAGCATAAAAGGAACCCATGGGACTATGGAAGGGGGGAGTAATAAATAAAGGTTGATGGGAGGGCAAGGACAATGGCGTAAGGCAGGGGCAGTACATTACTAACGAGCAGACTCCATAGATCAATTGACCTTCTTCTGCTAGTTTTCTCATATGTTCGTATGACTGCAAGACACCTAGAGGAGTCACATGGTGTGGAGATTCTGTTTGAAAGGCAACCATACTATGTCACTGACTATCCACAAAATAATTTTCCATGAACAGCCCTGTTCCACAGCATATCAGGTGCATTTGCAGAAAACAAAAGCACTTTGCCGTAGAACAGCAGAATAGAGTTCAATGATTTGCATTCCTGGGTCAATGTAATTGGCAGAATTTAGGCATAACTTCAAAACAGACAACAGGCCACCAAGACCCTGGCAGTTGTGTAAGGGCCATTAGGAAGTGCAGTAGTTGGCTTTTTCTAAAATTCCATGGAACTTTGTTCCACCAGAATTGGAAAAGTTGCTACAGAACTAACCAGTTCAGTGCTTTAACTGCTACACCACACTACATTATCTGGTATAGTATTTACATTGTTTTGACGTATAAAAAATTGAAAAAAAGAATACATTTGGTCAGTCCATTTCCCACTTCATTCCCCCCCACCATGGGTGGTTTCAGCTAATACTACTTTAGACAGACATCTTTCACAAATGTGACACTCTTTTACGAAAATATTTTTACACATTCTGAGCAGGATTTTAAGTCCTACTTTTCACAATGTGTCCAATGTCTTGAAGCTACCAAGAGCCCCTAATAGATAGCCTAACAGCCTATGAAGTTTTAGACATGATTTGAGGCAACAGGTGTCAAGCAGTGATGCATGTGTCTCTTTTTTAGGGCTGCAGTGGGCAGAACCCCGCAAATCTCTTGCTTTGAAAAAGCACTTGCGCATTTCCTTGCAAACACACAATATGCTGGAGTGTCAACAAAAGTTGCCTTCATGTTGGTACACTCAGCCCTCACACTTTTATTTTTACTTTCGGTGTTTGGCATGTCCATGACCACTGAAATACATACCCACCAGACCTTCCCTCTCAGTACCCCCTGAAATGTAACAGTGGCACAGTGGGGTGCCTAATCCCACTGAGCAGAAATCCTAATTCCATCCTCCCTCCCAACTACCATGCATGCATGGTTATTTGTATATATGTATGTATGTATATATATATAATATATGTATATATATATATACACACACACTCACACTTTCCCCATGACCCTCCCTCTCATCACCCACCACCCCATCCCAACCCCCAGAAACATAACAGTGACACTGGGGATGCCCAGTCCCCCAGTGTCACGACTGTCATCTCGGTCATGTTAATCCTTGACCCTACTCCACTACAATGTATGCGTAATTATTTTGTGTATAATTTTTTTTTAATTATTTCCCCCCATCTGATCCTCTCAGCGCCCACCCCCTCCCAGAAATGTAACAGTGACACTGGGTGTGCCCAATCCCCCAGTGTTGTGATCATCATCTCCGTCCTGTTTTTTTTTATTTTCTTTTAACCTGTAACAAGAAAAACATCCATTGATGTATTTTGCACTGTTACAGTCCCCCTACCAGACTCTTCCACTCAGCACCCACCACAACACCCCTCCAAGCCCTTACATACCCATTGGGGGTCCAATATCATAATTCTCTCTGGACCACAGACATGTCTTCACTCTTCAAAGCTGGACTGTAAACTGAAGAAACAACTATGTCGTTCAATATATTTCAGTGGGGTTTTAAACTTAGAGATATAACTTAGGCATTTTTGCATATTTGTGGCCCAAATTTTCAACATGTATTCTTTGGGACCCCACCTTATGAACAATGTCGCTATTACTAGGCAAATCTCTCCAAAAAGGTGACTTTGTGGTCCCTGTGCAAAATCAACTTTCAGGCAGGAGTTGAACATTTTCTCTGCCCTTGTTCATGCTGTGATGTCATAAGAAGGGTATGTTGAAAATGTGTGTAAAAATATTAAAAAAACAACAAAGTTATGAACCTACATTGAATTTTGTGAATGCAGCCTTGTACCTTTGGTAATTGTCAATAGTTTTACCCCACATTTACAAGAAATCCATATCTTTACAGCATCTCATGAATGTGTGAAAGCTGTCATTTTTCAAATCATGGGCAAAATGTGTTTTTACATCCCAAAAGGTAATTTCACGGTCCCTGAGCAAACTCACTTTTTGGGCAGTAGTTAACAATTTTCTCTGCCCTTGTTCATGAGGTGGGGTCATAGGAAGGCTATGTTGAAAATTTGGCATACTAATATTAAAAAACAACAAAGTTATAAACCTATGTTGAATTTTATGAATGTGGTCTCATTACTTTGGTAATTTTCAATATTTTTACCCCAAATTTGCAACATAACAATATATTTTCAGCACCTCATAAGTGTGGCAGCTGCCATTTTTCAAATCCTAGCCAAAATGTTTTTTAACATCTCGAAAGGTTATTTTATGGTCACTGCACAAAATCACCTTTTGGGCAGGAGTTGAAAATGTTCTCTGCCATTGTTCATGAAGTGGGGTCATAAGAAGGCTATGTTGGAAATGTGGTGCAAAAATATTAAAGCTCAACAAAGTTATTAGCCTACATTGAATTTTGCAAACGTATGCTTCTATGTTTGGTAACATTCAATATTTTAACCCCAAACTTTCAACATAGCTATTTCTTTTCAGCAACTCATGAATTTGACTACTGTCATTTTTCAACTGCTGCCCAAAATGTTGTTTAGTGTCCTAAGAATTGATTTCACAATCTCTGTGCAAAATCACCTTTAAACCAGGAGTTCAACATTTTCTCTGCCCATCTTCATGAGGCAGGTTCATAACAAGGCTATGTTAAAAATGTATTGTAAAAATATTAAGAAACTAATTTACAACAATTTTACCCCACATTCCTCAGCTGCAGCCCTATCAGCTCTGGTCAAAGTTTGTTTATTTAAGCTATGGAAAACTGCAAAAACTGTCACAAAAATTCATGACCATCTGAAAATATGGATGCCAAGTTTTGACACACTGGGGCCAACACAGGCTCAGGCATTAGTACCTGCTTCTAGCTCTTTAAAAATCCTACCTTCTTTCTAAATCTTTCTCTCATTAATCATTGCTCTTTGGTACTTTTATCCTTTGTTATTGTTTAGTGGCAATACCTGATTTAGGGATGTTGGAAAGACATGCAAAGAACAGCAGGGGCTGAAACTTTAGACTGCTCAATTAATGGCTGATGTAGCACTCTTTTGAGACATATCTATGCCCCAATGCCATTGATTTGTTCTCTTCTGTTTGGTGCATATCTGGAGGTATAAAAGTGTTTCCTCAGTGAGCTGGAACTCACTGATATTCATATGGTGGGGGTTTCGATCAGAGAAGTCTAGGTGGTTAACACTTTCCTCAACAAAGAGGTGAGAAATACCACCCGGAGAAGGTGGTGATTTTTCTGAAAATTACTGTGAAAGTCACAAAGCAAGTAAAGAGGGCAAAACTGTCAGCTTGAGATACAGTAACGATATCTGCCAGTGATTTGCTTATGAATCTACATGTCTGGTTTGTTGCAAGGTAGTCGGCACAATCTGAATTTACTCATTGCTTGCCCCTGACTTTTCATACGTTCATCCCACCTTGATGCTTGGTGCCATGACAGCTGTACCCTCCCTCTGGCTAGAAAGGTGGTCCAGTATCTACCTTCTTGATGGAAGTCAAAAACACTGCTTGGCCAGCTGGCAGAGGTGCGTGTCACGTCAGTCAAAGCCTCCCCAGGGAGCCAGTACCTCCCTTTCATAGAGCCCCCCCCCCATTTCCAGCTGGCTACAATTTGCCAAGCTTACCTTGGTCACACTGGTAGATGATCTGTCCATATGCTGGCACCTGAATACAGTACTAAGGAGATATTGTACTCTCCGGGTATGCTGTCCTTTGGATAAGACTTTAAACTGAGGTCCCATCTGCCTGTTCTAGTGAATGTTAAAGATCCCATGGAACTTCTTGAAAAGAGCCAAGGAATTTTCCTGGTGTTCAGGCCAAATTTCCTCTGTTCTCTAAAACACAACAAAGAGGTTAATCTGGTGAATTTTCTGGTGGTTTGTATCTATATCCTCCCTTATCCCCAGGACAAGGTTAAACATACAGTAGTCAGTGCTGTTTAAACCTCCTTTCCTCATCAACACAAACTAAATAAACAAACAGTTTAGCTGCTCCTAATATACCTGCCTGTGAAGCTGCAGCAACTAATCTGTTTTGATACAAAACCTGTTTCTTTCCCTTTCATCATATCTAGTTTCCTAGCTGCATGATGCTTTATAAAATTCCTTTTTATGGCTGTGGGCAGAACCTACAGCCATCATGCTATCTGCAACTGGAAAGCAGAGTATCATGGAACCCATTTTTTGGATTTTTTAATGTATCTTTCCACATCTACAAATTACTATGCCAGCTGAAATAAAATACTCCATTCTTTCTGTTTAGAATGTTGGAGACATAACTCCAAGCTGCTTATCAGATGGTCATTAGGAAACTGAAATAGCTTGTCAAATATTGGTTACCTATTAAACTGGAAATTTGTTTACCCCCTTGAGAATGTAACAACTTGCACATTTAAATACTTAGCATTTAAACATTTTCTTTCTACTACTGTAGTTTCAGTTGGGCATGTATTGTCTTTAAAGAAAAATTCCTACTTCATACATGTCAGCCTTTTTCCAGCAAATCTATAAAGATTTACACAGTTTTTTTAACTTTCTATGACACTCTGATAAGCACTGTCTCAAACATATGCCAGGTCTTCAGTGAACTACCCAGACTAAATATGTATCTGTCAGCAGGCATTTTTACTATGCTTTTTGGGAAAAAATATACTGAGCTACAGCAAACACACACACACACTCTCTCTCTCTCTAAACACCATCCTCATGGCCACACCATTCAAAATAAATACTGCATTCAAATATGTTATAAAACAATAAAGAAACTGTTTGTTTATGTCAGTGAACACAGTGAAGATCAGTTTAGAGTAGATTTCCTTCAAATATTTCTTATCCTATATTTTCTATCCTGGATAGCACAGGGGAGATGTTACATCTCATTGTCATAGGGATCTTCATTTATACATTTTTGCACTGTATTTACTCAGGTTGTCCCAGATTAGAAGCAATACCTTGTTTTCAGTGAAGTCATGATTTTACCCTTTGTATAATGTATTTATTCAGGGTAGCCTAGTTCTGGGCCCCCATATTCAAAGGAGATGTGCAGCACATCCTGGCAGAAAAAGGTGATGTGCCACACAACTCCAGCAATGCGCCATACCTGTGCTCCACCACCCCAAAATAAGATGCCATTTCTTCTGTGAACTACCCAGGCTAAATACATAACAACCAGCAGGCATTTTCTAGGAAAACACATTGTAAAAATGTATAAAAGGAAGACCACATTGAAACTGCCTTTCAGCAGATCTGCATTGTGCAAATTCATTAGAAATAATGAGTAAAAGCATCTCAATAACTCCATAGCCATATCAGCTTTGACCAGAGTTTGTTTCTGAAGATGTAATATCTGAACAACTGAGTATTTCCAAGGGATTAGCACCCAGTGGGAGGGAAAGGGTGCTGATGAATAAAGCAAGTGAGTTAAACCCATGGACAGGCCCAGTTGTACTATCATTATTGAGATTTTAAGTCAAATCATGCTACGAAGAGGGGAACAATAGCATTTTTTTATAAAAAGAAGAAGTTTATATACACAGATACTATGCTGCTCTGAGCTATACTAGGCCTTTCTAAGGAACTGACAGCTAGTACTGCAGTTAAGCAGAGCACATATTGGCAATGTGAATAACTAATTAGTCTAATTTAACTAGACTTAAAATATCATGGATATATGTTTTGTTTACCAGATCCAGTTTTTGGTGTCTATCATTCATGTCTTTGCCATCTGCCTTGTTTACATAGTATATGAAACATCACATGGGAATCCTGATTAGTTTCCTGAGGGATAGTAGACTGAGTAATAGCTGTTAAAGAGCAACTCTGTACTTCAGCATTTACAGTGCTGTCATTAATATGATGTTTCAGCCATTTCAATTTACTAGAGGTTCTTTTTTTTCAGTGCTCCTTTTGAAGTTTTACAACACATCCTGGTAGTGTATCAAAAGTGTCTGTGTAAAAAGCCTTTACCTCTTCCCAGTTAACCTCAGATTGCATTGTTTATGGCATCATAGTGCTTACTATGACAACAGACTGTGATGGCACAAACTGCAATTGTGAGGTCAATGTGAAAGAGTCAGATACAACATTTTGAAAGACCCAGTCAAAATAAATGCTGCACTATCTGCTATATTTAGTAGATCAATAACAGAGAAAGAAATTAAACCTAGGAAACACTAAAATTAAAATATAACTGATATAAAACTAATGGTTTTAAACATTTAGCTATAGTAGGTACAGTGGACCTAAAATTGGAATCTTAAGTAAACCCACTATTCCCCATTCTACTTGTTCTCTCCCTACGTCCAGCCTAGTAAGGCTTGATAGGCCTGGTCACAAGAGGAGTTGTGGTGTGCTCCTATATTATAAGACTTATCTTAATATTTCCTTAGTGCAGCACAGTGTCCCCCTAATGAATTTCTTCATTCACTATTGTTCCTGGTTAATACCAAGAAGATCCACCTTGTGTGTGGCAACAGCACCCTGTGGCAGATAATTCTGACCTAGCCTAGCTAATCGACTATCTTGGCCTTGCTGTTGGCTCTAATGAATTGCCTTGTCACTTCTCACCCTGGTAACATGGGTCTCCCTGCTGTCTGTTCTTATAGTATTAGCATTTCATACAATAGAACTGATGTTTTAACATGTTCTGGCAACCTAGACTAGTGTTTTCATTGATTACCCAATTTTAGTTCTGAAGCACACTGTATGTCCCAAAACTTCCAATATTGCTAACTGCCTTATTTTCCTAACTGGGCCAAGTGACCTTGTCCTGGTTATACTACTGTGTGATACCCTCACCCCAAAGCAACTGCCTATATCTGCAAAAGTGAATAACTTTACAAAATGAACCTGTTCAAGCATTTTCTGCTCTGTGTTTTGTACTCCTCATTTGACAAATTTACTGTTTGTAACTGTCCTACTGTAAACTGAACATTTGATGATTGTGTATATGTAACCTCTGTATTTTGAATTTGTACATATGTGATTGCTATGACATAGAACCTCTGTAAAAGAGCCTTTGGCTCACAGGTACTTTCCTAGATAATAAGTACATAAACAAATACATAATTAAATATGATTAAGATGTGTGACTTCAATCTAAACTAGCCTGGGGCAAGTCTAAAACTTATGACTCAGTTATTAGCACTCCAACACAACCTCCTTCTAGTGTTGCTTGCCACTCTGTAATTGATTGAATGTTGTCTAATAGAGTTAATAGCATCAACTATCTGGTACCATCCCAGATGCCATCAGTGATCGTTCTCCCACCTTCTGTATCTGGAAAATTAAATTGCTCAAAGTCCCTCCTAAAGTTATCTCTCTTTGAGAATCTTCTAATTTTAATCATGAAGGATTCCTCACAGAACTGGTCCAACTTGACTGGTTGCTTGTTTTCACTGACCCTGATGTCACCTGTGCTATGTCCTCCTTCTTGCCTTTGTTCTTCCACCTTCAAGAGGAACTTGCTTGCATCACCAGGAGGAGGGTTAGCGGCACAGTTACTAAATGGCTCTATAGTGACCTGCTCCTTCTAATGAAAGCTATGGATAGAAGATGGTACATTTATACAGATCATTCTCAAATCCGATTGACTGGCAGGAATACAGTAGGCTTTGATACCATTGTAAGAAAGATATTTACCTAGCTAAAAGTTAATAATGTAATGGCTGGCAACAAAACAAGAAGGTTATATTAAATGCACACTGAAAGTATCATAGGCCTGCTGTGGGAATTTTCCAAAGGAGAAAAAAAAACTATTTTTTTTTTCTTTTCTAACCAGGAAAGGTCCACTAAACACAAATGCCTCTTTTTAGGGGCAACACTAGAGCTATGGGGTCATTAAGTGGCTTAGTCAGAGCCTTGCAGTATGTAAGTAGAGGCTGTAGGAATCAAACCCTGGTCTGCTGAATATACCAAGCTCATTACTCTAACCTCTAGGCTATACTGCTAGCCCAGCAGTTACCCCTGACTTTACTTTTTTTATGTGTTAGATAATGCCTGAAGAAGACCTATGGTCAAAACATTGATTCTATTTTCTAATGTCAGTGTGCATTTAATATTACCTTTTTGTTTTGTTTTTTGAGCCAACATGCTGATGCAGCACTTTACTTTTTGTTCTTACTATAAAGTTTCACTTTTGCCTCCTGCCTGTAATCCTTGCTGTTTTTTGAAGAATGCTAAGGGTTTCATAGGAGGTTTTATAGAAACATAGAATTTAAAAGCAGATAAGGTCTGCTTGGACCACCAGGTCTGCTTGTTTTTCCTATCTACAGTAGGTTTTGCCAGTCGCTCTACTAATGCCATTCTTATCAATGGTGTTAACTAATTCATCTGCATACTTGTAATCCTTCAGCTGCCCTCCTGACCCCAACCCCTCTGATCAGCATGGGGTCAAAACACTGCACACAAAAACAGCGTAGCAAACAATGCTGCAAGCAAAATGCTGTCCTCCTAAATAAGGTCGGTAAAAACACTGACTGTAACTATATGCTCGCAGACCATAGAGACTAATTGGACAAAATACAAACCTTTTGTTTCTGCATGGGGCTCAGCCACCCACCTACACCCCCCCCCTTCTGGACTTATAATCATCTCCTGGGGATGTGGACCCCAGAAAGAGGGAGAAACTCAGTAGTGGGGAAAAGTCTTTTTTAAAAAAAAAATAACCGCTCCAATACCAGGAAATAGGGAACGGAACCGTGATTCCCACTGCTCCTATGCTCCAGGTGCTAGTGCCTTAGCCACTCCACTACAGCAGCAGTTCAACCAGGCACCACACCTCCAGCTAGTTCAGCACTCCCCATCTGACCATACTGCGGCAGGGGTAGTGGTAATTCCTGAACTCAGTAATACCCCTGTCACTGAACATGGCTTAGCACTTTCTGCAGTGTAGTTTAGTTCAGGTAGGAACATATTAACCTGGTACCCCAGATCCCTGACCTGTCCTAGTCTTTCTTGCTGCCCTCCCCCTTCTACTTAAGTAATGTCTCAGAACAAGAGGTAATTTAGCTACTATCTAACATACTCACCTTCTGCAGTGATGGCCTTGATACCCTGAAACCTAAAATACTATGAGCTGGCACCCCATTTCCTGCACATTCTATTACTACAATTTTCAATATGACAGTCTCATCTGGCTTGATCCCTGATTTGTGGAAAACTGCTTAGGTTGTCCCTGTCGTTAAAAAGAGTTAACCCAGGGTAATAGAAAATTACCACCCCATAGTGATTCTTGACAAAGTGGTTGCTGCCCAGCTGAGTACCTAGTGAAGTTTAATCTTCTTGCACCAGAACAACATGGTTTTCATAAAGTCCACAGTACATCCATGGCCTTCATCCAGCTTGCTAATGACATCAAGCCCTCTGTGGACTAGGGAAAGATGTCTGGGGTAATTTTTGTTTATCTGTCAAAAGCTTTTGATCTGGTTGATCACTGGCTACTTTATGATAAATTTGCTGCACTTGGCCTCTCCCCTCAAGCTGTTAACTGGTTCAGGAACTACCTCTCTCAGATTGTTAAGTTTTGTCAGTCTTTGTCCTCTAGCACCAGTAAAATTTGGTGAACTCCAAGGCTCATTTCTTGGTCTACTGCTTTTTTCCTATTTATAGATAACCTTCCACATAAGACCAAGCAATGCTCTACTGTTATATATGCTGATGATTTTGCCCTTGTTCTTAGCTCAGATTATATTGACTTCATTAATTAAGGCTTAAACACTGACTTTCAACTCACCCCTTTGTGGTTTATCAGAAATAGACTTGTCTTAAACTCCAAAAACACCAAAGCCATGCCCTTTGGCTATTGTACTGGTAACTTACCTGGAACATTTCAATTTGGCCACTAGTACTAAAGCATTCCATTCCAAAGCAAAACTATGGGACTTCAGAGGAGCAGACTTTGATAAGATGGCCAACAGAGTTAAGCTATCCCTGACAAAAAGAAATGCAGGTGAGGGGGGTACATGCAAATTGGGCAAGCATTAAGGATGCAATATTTAAAGCAACATCCCATTGTGTTAGAAAGAAAAGAAAGTGCTAAAGAAGAAGGAAACCACTTTGGTTCTCAAAATCATCAGCAGAAAAGGTCAGAGCCAAAAGGTTGGCCTTCAGGAAATATAAGGGAACGCAGCAGGATGAAGATAAGGAGGCATACCAAACTTCCCTAAAGGAAGCAGGGAAGGCAGTAAGGCAGGCAAAGGCCCAAACTGAGGAAATACAAGCACAAACAGTAAAAGAAGGTGACAAGACTTTCTATAGGTACATTAGTGAAAGGAGAAAGTCCAGAGGGGTATTGCTAAGATCAAAGGGGGTAATGGGGCATGTGAGGAGGAGGACCATGTAAAAGCATCAATCCTAAATAGATGCTTATGTTCAGTATTTACTGAAGAGAAGGTAGGATAGGGCTCACAGCTCAGTGCCATGGACAAAGGGGGAAGGGAGGTGTACATTAGTCCCTTCACAAAAGAAAGGGACCTACAAGAGCTTGATAATCTCAGGGTGCACAAGGCAATGGGACCTGATGGCATACATTCCAGGGTACTAAAGGAGCTAAAAGTGGAACTAGCAGAGCCATTATCAGAACTGTTTAGTGCGTTTCTGAGCACAGGAAGGTCCCAGAAGACTGGAGAAGGACTCATGTGATCCCACTCCACAAGAGTGGTAGCAGGGAGGAGGCAGGGAACTACAGACCAATCAGTCTTACCCCAGTAGTGGGCAAGATTATGGAGGCACTCCTTAAGGAAAGGATAGTGCAACACCGGGAATCCATAGGAGCACAGGATCCAAGACAGCATGGGTATACAAAAGGAAGGGCCTGTCAAATTAATCTCATAGATTTCTTTGACTGGGTAACCAGTGTGGTTGGATCAAGGGGGAGCAGTTGATGTCACCTACCTTGACTTCAGCAAAGCCTTCAATACTGTTCCACATAGAAGATTGATTAATAAGCTAGGTAAGCTCAGGGTGGGTCAGAACTCAGAAGTTGGTCAGCTTGATGGCAAACTGGTTGCCAGGCAGGAAACAGAGAGTGGTGGTAAATGGTATACAGTCAAAAGAGATACAAGTCACAAGTGGGGTACCTCAGGGATCAGTCCTGGGGCCAGTCCTCTTCAATATCTTCATCAGTGATATTGCAGATGAACTGGAGGGCAAGATTTGTCTCTTTGCAGCTGACGTCAAGATCTGCAACACAGCAGATGATCCAGATGTGGTTGGCAAAATGAGAAGAGATCTTGATAAATTATCAAAATGGTTGAAAGAATGGCTACTGGGGTTTAATGCAAAGATGAGCAAGATCATGCACATATGGAAAAGAGAAACCCTGAAGCCACCTATAGGCTGGGAGGGGTATCACAATTATTAGTAGGGGTATCACAAGTCAGAAGAGGGAGGTAATAATCCCTCTTTACAAGACCCTGGTTAGACCCCATCTGGAGAACTGCGTGCAATACTGGAGGCCACACCTTCACAAGGACATTAACCTAACTGAGGCAGTCCAGAGAAGGGCAACCAAAATGATGCAGGGACTGCATCAGAAAACATATGAGGATAGATTTATGGAGCTCAATATGTATACCCTAAAGCAAAGGAGGGAGAGAGGTGATATGATCAAAACATTCAAACACCTTAAGGGCATTAACAAGATGAAAGAGTCTAATATGTTTCAATATAAGAAAAATAGCAGGACAAGAGGACACAGCATGAGATTAGAGGGAGGCCGATTAAGGGGTAATGTGAGGAAGTTCTTTTTCACAGAAAGGGTGGTGGATACATGAAATTGCCTACCTCAGGAAGTGGCGGATATGAATACAGTGCAGGGCTTCAAACAGGCATGGGACAGGCATAAGGGAGCACTACAGATGAGTATGAATAGATAGGCCATTGACCGAGCAAAGGTCAATGGCACATTCATAAGGTAGAAAAATAAATGAGCAGACTGGATGGGCCTTGCTGTCCTTATCTGCCATCAACTTCTATGTTTCTATGTAACATGCTCAGATGGCTTCCCTCTGGATATTGCCCCAACCTTCAAGAACCTTGGAGTCAGCCTAGATCCCCCCCCCCTTGATTTTTCTGCCAATATCGCAGCTACCTGCAAGGCTGTCAGTGCTACACTGGGTTTAACATATAGAGCTAGGCATATTCTTACCCCTGAAGCCTGCCTTACTGTTGCTAGAGGTGCCCTTGTTTTTATGTATTCCCCCAAAGCAGTGCAATTCAGGTGGTAATGTCTGGCACTTTGCTTCATCTGTAAACAGACATGTGTCACTGTGACCTATATGCTGATATTGGATGTTTGTTTCCCTCAGGTAGACAGTTCTTGGTGCTTGGGTGCGATAGAAAAGACAATCAGGATGATAACTCCACCCCTATTTGCCAAATTATTTTAAGCACTTGCATCACAGATACTTATTGGGTCAAATGATGAGCCCTTACTCATTATACCACCTTGATGGGTGACCATGCCTTTTCTACTTTTGCCCCTCAGGCCAGGAACACCCTCCCTGTATCAGTTTGCTCCACTCCCACCCAGTACCTCTTTAAGAGGGTGCTGAGGAGTCACCTATTGACCTTCACATCTTACATTTCCACCTCTCCCGCTTGCCTCTACCTATCCTGGGCCACCTCTTACATTGCTGGGATGTTGTTCTGGCACATTGCTGGCCAATGCCTTTTTACTGCAAGCACTCTATTCCTGCTTGCCATGTTGCAAATTACGTAATCTATGTAGTCCTTATGCCTGTTACTTTGTTTAGTTCTTTGTAAACCTCCCAGGCTGTTCCTGAAAATAAGCATTTCTCAGTGTAGTAAGCTGATCTGGTCAACAAAAAAGTAAATAAATAATGCAATGAAATCAATGTGTATGGACAAATTATAGAAACATATAATCTGATGGCAGATGAGGGCAATTTGGCCAATCCCAGTATGCCCAATTTATCTATTTTTCTTTTTTTTTTCAATATAATGTTTATTAAGATTTTCAGTTGACACAGTTTCTTCTTGTACATGTATTTTCTCTTTTACATTCAAGTAACTTTTCAAACACACGCTTTTTTTATGTGGTTGTCACTTGCAATAGATCTCATTTTATCTTCTGGCATACAAAATCCCTCTATACTCCTTTTCAGTTTTGAATCATCTTGTTCATTATATATTAGATACCTTCAGCTTCCTCTATAACATCATCGTTATATTCTTGAAGGCATAGTCTATTTCAGCAGTTTTCCTGTGTTATCCCCTCCTCCTCCCTCCCCCCACCCCATGAGAGCAGCACTACTTTTAGATGGGAAAACTTCAGGAATGCCCTAAGGGACACAATCCGGGTCAACTTGGGCCATGTACTAAATCCATGGCTGCCATGTTCTAGTGAAGACTGGTACCCTGTCATGCATACCTGCTGTCAATCTTTCCATCTGGTAGATTTCTTGTACTACCTCTTGCCACTCTGAAATCCTTGGGGTGGGATATTCAGACCGCACAAGGTAGGGGTGCAAGCCTGGGCACAGAAAATCTGGGCTGCGCCAGGGCAGGGACCAGGCGATATTCAACGGTGCTGCACCATGGATCAGCACCATTGAATATGGCACTGAGGGTACATGCACTGAGCCTGGCACAGTGGCACTGCACCAGCGCAACTGGCAGGAAGGGAGCCTGGGGATGCGCCAGCGCAATGTTGCATCAACCGCGATATTCAGCACTGTGCATGCAAATGAGGCCATTATGCATGAAAGGCGCAAATGGGGCCATTTGCATGTCAATATGGTCCCATTTGCATGCGGTGCACCGATCCCCAGTGACTTGCACCTGGAACCCTGCCAGGCTGCAGCCATCGGGGCCAATGCCCTGCTGGCCCTCAGAGGGCTCCGCTCCCATTCGCCCAATCATGGGCATGTGTACAATCACTCCCTGGTGGTCCAGTGGACCGATCCCCATCACCTGATCACAAGCATATGATTTCAGTATCCCTGGTGGTCCAGTGGACCAGTCTCTATTGCCCGATCATGGGCATATTTTGAAATATCCCTGGTGGTCCAGTGGACCAATCTCTTTAGCCCGATCATGGGCATAAGCTCTAATTATCCCTGGTGGTCCAGTGGATCACTTTCCAATGCCTGATCATGGGCTTAGGTGTACATTATCCCTGGTGGTCCTGTGGAACCTCCCCAGCACCTGATCATGGGTGGAATCACCATAGAAAAACCCTGGTGGTCCAGTGGTAGCCCCCTCCCCACCAGCCCACTGAGACCCCCACCACTCTGCACCCCCATCAGTGGTGGGTGGCAATACCCTGCTCATGAGCCGCCTGGCTGCCTGCTAACTGACAATATACAGTAGGGCTGTACGCCTACTGATCCACTTCGTGGGCCCATGGGCAAGCAGACCATACTGTACTACACAGTCCCGAATTATGAATGAATGCTCATTCACAATCCTGGACTGTGTAGTACAGTATAGTCTTCACGCCCATTGGCCCACGCCAGTCGGTGGGTGGCCGGGTGGCTTGCAGGTGGGGTGCTGCCACCTGCTGCTGACTGGGGGGGTGCATGGTGGCAGAGACCTCAGTGGGCAGGAGGAGGGTACCACTGGACCACCAGGGTTGTGTTATGGTGATCCTGCCCTCAATCGGATGTGGGGGGATGTTCCACTGGACCACCAGGGATAACGTACACCTATGCCCACGATTGGGCATTAGACAGTGGTCCACTGGACCACCAGGAATTTGTACACATATGCCCGCAATTGGGCGATGGAATGTGGTCCACTGGACCACCAGGGATAATCACAACTTATGCCCACGATTGGGCTATAGAGAGTGTGGTCCACTGGACCACCAGGGAGGTCATTTCCTTATACCCATGATCAAGCTATAATGTGGGGGGCACAATGCTCCCTGAGCAGGGGGCTGGAGGCAGTGTTTTGGGAGGTCGGGTGGCCACTCATGGCAGGTGGCCTCTGTGTTGTGCCCTGCAATATGGCATCCCATCTGTGGGTGTCCCCAACTTGTACCCTTTTTTAACGGGCACAACTCTGCGACCCCCTGAATGGCACAAGGCGGATTTTGCTTGCATATGCGCTGCAAAATCCCGGGCTGAATATTGGGATATGCCACATATGCATGGGCACGCCCCCCGCAGTTGTGCCGCATACATTACTGGTGCGTCCCGCTGCATTGGGGGTTGCGCAGCACAACCCTCCCCTTTGAATATCACACCGGGGTGCATTGGTGGGTTGCTCATGGTGCAACCCTGTTGTGCCATGTGCAACTCCTTTGAATATCCCACCCTTGGTATTTTAGTAGTCATCCATTTTCTTGTGATAAATATTTTGC
Organism: Neoceratodus forsteri; assembly: GCA_016271365.2. Classification (NCBI taxonomy): domain Eukaryota; kingdom Metazoa; phylum Chordata; order Ceratodontiformes; family Ceratodontidae; genus Neoceratodus; species Neoceratodus forsteri. The sequence continues at coordinate 106,154,427 of CM057458.1, forward strand.
CTGCAAGTAAGTAAATGGGCAATAGTGTTTTATACCATTTTGGAGTATGGCCCGGAAAGATAAACAGGAGGGCCATTTCTGCCATTAGTTAGAGAGATTCACCCTGGCTTTCCTTCAGTTCTACCTGCAAAAGACACATACAGTATATGGTGTCAGAAGGGGGTAAAACCAAAATATATGGCCCAAGTCAGCAGTGGGGCATCTATAGCCCCCTCCAGCATCTTCCACATTCTGAGGGCATGTATTTAATTAAAGTCACCAGAGATCTAAAGTATCTGTTATGGCACTGTCATGAATATTCATGCCATATTGCGGAGCATGTTATTCTTATAGCCAGTTTGGCATTTTGTAGCCACTCCTCCAGTGTGACAGACAGCTCCAGATCTGTGTTCCATCCTTTCAAAATTGTTTGAGTGGAATCCTCCAATCCATCACCTAATACTTTATAAAATTGTCCAGTTATGTGCCTCATTATCCCCCCCACCTCCGCTCCGGGAACTCTCCATTAAGATTACCAGCAGAGGCGGTCTAGGGTTTGGCATACATTGTCTGTTGAGGCTCTGGTTTTGTATGTATGTTCTCAATTGAAGAAATTAAAAAAGTCTTCCTGAGAGGGTATCCCATCTTTGTCTGAATTTCCTCAAAGGAGGCAATTCCAATTTTTGTTAACATATGTATTAAAATCCCAAATGGCGCAATTTTTTGAATGTGGGTAAGGCGCAAAATTTTCATCTGCTGCTATCAGTCTTTTGTTAAAAAGTATTATTTCTATATTTCTGTATTGTTTATTTATGTATTTATTTATTCCTTCCTTCATTTTTACTATAAATCCACTTGATCTAAAATGCTGTCTCTTTCCCTGCCCCTTCCTTACCCCTATGATTCTTATGTGCCTATCCCAGGCATTTTTGAACTCCTCCACTGTTTTCTTCTCCACCACCTGAGCTGGAAGGCTGTTCCAGGAATCCACCATTCTTTCTGTGAAGAAATATTTCCTCACATCTCTCCTGAACCTATTCCCATCCATCTTCATAGTATGTCCCCTTGTTCTAAAGCACATTTTTTTCTAGAAAATACTCCTCTCCTGTACCTCATTAACTCCTGTGAGGTAATTAAATGTATCTATCATATTCCTTTTCTCATTCCTCTCCTCCAGGGTGTACATATTGATTTTTTAGCCTCTCCTCATAGAGCTTTTGATGCAGACCCAGCACCATTTTGGTAGCCCTCCTTTGGAATGTCTCAAATTTGTCTATGTCTTTCCTGAGATGTGGTCTCCTGGACTAGACATACTGTAGTACTCAAGGTGGAATCTTTCTAGTGATCTATATAGGAGCAAGACAACCTCTCTTTTCTCTGCTAGTGATACCCCTTCCAATACACCCCAGCATCCTACTAGCCCTCCCAACTGCCTTGTCACACTGCTTGACCATATTTAAGTCATCCAGTATGATTCCCCCCGGACTCTTTCCTGCTTGGTCATTGTAAGTATCACTCCACCCATTTTGTACTCTGACCCAAGGTTTCTATGGCCTAAATGCATTATTTTGCACTTTTTTGCATTAAAACCTAGCTGCCATAATCTTCACCACTCCTCCATTTTTTTATGGTGTCTGCTCCCTCATAGAAGTGCTCACCTTTTTGCAGAGTTTTGTGTCATTTGTAAAGAGGCAGACCTTCCCTTCCAGCTTCTCTGCTATGTCACTAATAAAGACACTGAAGAGGACCAGTCCCAATACTGAACCCTGAGTTACCCTGCTGGTTACCTTCCCTCCCTCAGAGTGAACTCAGTTTACCACCACCCTCTGTCTACTATCCCTTAACCAGTTTCTTATCAAGGTTACCAGCCTGTTTCCCATTCCCCAGCTACCCAGCTTGCTTACCAGTCTCCTATGTGGTACAGTGTCAAAAGTCTTGCTGAAACGCAGGTACGTCACACTCACCTCTCCACCTGATCTAACACATTAGTCACTCAGTCAAAGAAATATATCAGATTTGTTTGGCATGACCTCCCCCGGTGAATCCATGCTGCCTCAAATTCTATAAGACAAAAACAAAAAGAACTGCACTGGAAATCAATCAAGTGCTGAAAGTAACATGAAATGCAGGAAAAAATAGTAAAACTCTGGCACTCGACCACCAATAAAAGCCCACAGGGGTCAAGAACTGTGTTCAGATTTTATTGTGAAACTGAAATCCATATAGCCACCACACGAAGAGTAGCATTTCACACACCTCTGTAGGCTTTCTCAAAGGCAAGGCAGCACAATGATGATGTAATTCATAGTGGACTGCTTAAAGTGACAGGAAGGATTTTATCAAAGCAATAATCACTGGTGTCTATACCCAAGTGACACAAATGAAACAATTAACAATAAATTACACACATACAATAACAATTGTAACAAGCATTTGTCAATGCCGAAAGTTGGCTTGCTGGCATTGGCATTGGTAGTGCAGGAGTTAGAGAGATGCATCATAGGAATGGCAGTGAAGTATTGAACTGATGCCAACCCACCCCCACGCTCCAGAGAGTGACAGGCATTAGGGTGTCCCTTTGGGTGTTTGGTAGTGCAGTGCAGGAAAACATGTCAGGCAGGATGTGAAAAATGATAGCTGTACAGTTCATAAGGAGGTGTAAAAAATGCCAGTATTGAAAATGTGGCATGTAAATATACCAAATTTGCGAAGGTACAAGGGTTCGTGGGAAATATGCAATGCACGCTTGCAACACTGCCATTTTATGGGCGTTCAGCACCACATTTTCAACATAGGCATTTTAGCACCTCTGCTCATGTGCAGTGTCACTGTTATTTCCTCAAAGTGTCCCAAGAAGTGATTTCACACAGCGACCACACTATTCTGCGCCGGAAGTGCGAAAACACATTTTGGGTAGGATATGTGAAATGACAGCTGTGCTGTTCATCAAGAGGTGTGGAAAAACGGCAATGGTGAAAATCCAGACTGAAAATACCACAAATGCACAACGGTACGAGCGTGAGTGCAATCTGCCAACGCACGCTCATAACACAGGTATTTTATGGAATATCATCACCAAATTTTCAACATAGGCATTTTAGGACCTCTGCTCATGAACTGTGTCACTGTCATTTTCATATTCTGGCCCAAACACTGATTTCCCACAGCGACTGCGCTATTGTGCGCCAGAAGTGTGGAAACACATTTTGGGCAGGATGTGGAAAATGATAGCAGTACTGTTCACAAGAAGGTGTACAAAAATAACGATGCTGAAAATCCACCATTAAAATATTATGAATGAGCAAAGTTACGAGCCTGCATAGCAACTGTGCAACGCACGCTCGTAAAACAGGCATTTGTTGGATTTTTTTCCACCAAATTTGGAACATAGGCTTTTTGAGAGGCCACCTCATGAACACTGGCACTGTCATTTCGTTAATGGGTTCCGAAAGGTGATTTTGCGCAGTGACTGCAAAATCACATTTTGAGGCCGATTAACGTCATGACAGTGATAGAATTCATGAAGTGGGCCCAAAACCCCATGTTGAAAATTTGGTTAAAATTCCAAGAAATGCCTGAGATATGCAGCAAAGTTGAAAAAACATATTCACTCCATTATACAGCTTACCAGCATTCTCAGTTCGTGGTCTGCTTTGAAGTGTGCAGACGTGTTCCTGGGCCACGGAAGATCGTCGAGCCGGACTCCAGAGGTAAGTATGGGGTGGGGGGAGGGAGGCAGGGTGCGCAGTGGGTGGGTGTGGGTGGGGGAGGCATAGAGACTACGAGGGATGGTTTTGTTTTACAGGGAAAAAAGGAAAACCATCATGGGACAGTTTTTGTGTTGCAGGGCATTTGGCACACTGGGGTGGGCTCCCAGCGTGCCACCTAACTGCTTTTTGGGGGGTGTCAATGGCCAACGGGGATTGGGCACCCTCATTGGCACTAACAAGGGAGGGATAATGCTGATGGTGATTGGGCACCCCGTGACAAACAAAGAAAAACGGGGGGCGTGCACAGGGGGATTGGGCACCCCCCAGCATTCAACAATTGGGGTGATGCCCGACGGGGAGTAGGCTCCACCATCGCAAACAAAAGACAGCAGGGGAGGGCTGCGAGCCAAGGGGATTAGGCACCCCCCAGCATTCCACATTTGGGGTGGTATGCCGGCCAGGTGGGCTCCCCGTCGGCACAATGTAACAGGGGTTACCCGACATGAGGGATTGGGCACCCCATTTGGCAACCATAGAGTCGCTCGCCGACCATGCTCATAATGGCAGCGAGCACACAAGCAAAGGATCACGGCGTATGACAAGCTTTGCTCGAATTGCAGCGGACCTTTGCTTAGATGTGCTCACCCCATTATGTATGCATGGTGTGGCACCGGCATGCAGACTGATTGGGGAATGAGGGACGCACCTACTGATGTGTGCCCTGGATTCACCCAACAGTGGCCGCACCCCCAAATCTGCACTCTCCCTACATGTTGGCTTGTGCACAAGTGCGGCAAGCCAACATAAAAATGTTAAAAGCAATGAATCAGTTAAAAACTAGGGAGGCATTACATAATTATGCTGCTTAATTGCAATTTTATATAAATAATCCCAAGTTCAAGCACTGACTCATACAATTAAGACCACTTGATGAAAATAAGTTTTTCCAAAACACCTTTGGGTCCTTATTTTAAATTCACCTGCACAAAGAGCTATGGTGTGTGTGTGGGATAAAATAAATCACCTCATAGAGAATGTTCTGCCAAAATACCTGCTTTTAAACTGAGAGAAAACAAAAAAGGCATTAATGAATAATACAATTAAAAAACTAACTGCCAATTCAAAGCCACTGTTCCTACCTGTCCTTTTGTATGCCCTCAGAATATATATTCAATAGGATTCTCTTTGGAGCACCTTTCTGTTAAAGTCACCCCCTCCCCTTTGGTAAGGCCAAACATTTTCAATACCAATAAATTCAGATCCTGTAACCCGTTGGATTTCAGATATTCCACAATCATTTCTTTTAGTAGTGTTTCCATTAGCTTATCCACCACTGATATCAGGCTAATAGGCCTATAGTTGCTTTCCTCTTCCCTGCTATCTTTTTTGTGAAGTCGGACTACATCTGCCCTTCTCCCATTCCCCAGAACCACTCCGGTCTCCAGTGATCTGTTAAACAGATCTGTCAGAGATGCAGCTAGTACCTCCCTGAGCTCCCCCAACACTTTTGGATGCACCCCATCCTGCCCCATAGCCTTGTCTACCTTTAGGTTAGCAAGTGCTTTCCAGACTCAGAAAAGACTACTGTCCACTTCCCCTCCTATCAATGCTCCTGATGCTTTTTCTGTGGTCCCTTCTCTTACCCTTCCACTGTGAATACTGAGCAGAAGTCTTTGTTCAAGATGTCTGCCTTTTTTTGGTCCCCTATGTACAGTCCTCCCCCCCCCAATTAACATTACAATCCCTCCCTTAGTCTTCCTTTTCACTAACATACCTACAAAAATGTTTTGGCCCCTTTTGATACTGTGTGAGTTATTCTTTCTTCAGCTTGAGCCTTTGCATTCCTTACTGCTTTCCCTGCCTCCTTCTATTTTCCCTAATACACTCCCTTATCTGCCTCTCTCTAGGTCTCCTTATACCTTCTGAATGCTACTCTTTAGCTTTTAACTTTCCTGCCACCTCTTTCAAGAACCATAGCAACCTCCCCTTCCTTTCTCCTTCGTTTACTTTATTAACACAGACTTTTGTTGCCTTCACTGTGTCCTCTTTTAATTTGTCTCACTGTTCCTCATCCCCCCTCAGGTCATCTTCTCCTGCCAGGTCATTCCTGTGGCATTTACCCCTTCATAAAATCAACCGTACTGAAGTCTAGGACCCTCATCATTGTGTGATTGGATTCTGCAGCTGTTCTTGTGCTGAACCACACTGTACAATGATCGCTGGTCCCCAAATGGCTTCCCACCTTGGTGTCTACAATACCAGCCCTTTTAGTTAGCACCAGGTTCAGTATTGCCACATCCCAAGTGAGTTCACTGACTTGTTTTCTAAAGCACCACTTGCAGGGAGTCCAGGATGTCCCTGCGTTTTGCTGGCAATGCAGATGGGGGGCTCCAATTTACATCCAGCAGATTGAAGTCCCCCATCACCAACACTTCCCCATTTTCAGCCATTTTGCCAATTGCATTTAACATTTCGTTATCTAATTCCTCCTTGTCACTGTCTGTATTAGTACTTCAGATGTAAGGACACACCCACATTTTCCCTGTCTGTATTTTGTGCACTCCAGATTTCAAGTTATGGCTATGCAGTTGTAGTGCCCCAGAGTCCTTGTGCCCTCCACATATGGCCAGCCAGGTGCCTTGGGACTGGTTATGCAGGGAAGTGCCCCAGGTTGTAGGGAGGCCCCCTAGTTAAGTGCCCCTGGGTCCCAGTAGGTGATCCCCCTGAAATGTGAAGCCCCAGCTGAGCTTCATTTTAAAAATAAATTTTTGTTTTGCTCATTTTTTCCCTGCCTGCAGTTTCTCCAGGCCCCCCCAGTTACCTCATGCTGGGCACCTGCCCTCATTGTCCTGGTCATGATGGTGTGCAGGCAGGGATGGGCTCAAGAGGATTCTGAAATGGAATCCTCAGCCTGTTTGAATGGCGGTGGCCATTCATTCAGTGGAGTGAGCAGCAGAGAGCAGCATCAAGTGCGAGGGGAGCATTAGGCTGGCTGGGGCTGAGAAAAAGGTAGGGGACTCAGCTGATGTCCTGGAGTCCCTCCCAATGTCCTGGCCAGTCCTTAGATGATCACTCCCTCTCTGCAGTCAGTGACTCTAGTCTGTCGGGTTCTTCCTGGTGCCATGGCAGTGGTAAAGTGTTGTCAAGAGGGACGGCAAATCCAGGCCATCTGCTCCATTCCTCACCGGTCGCAAAGTGGTCTTGTTGGGAGGGGCAGCTGCAGCTACCGTAGGCTGGCCCCTCCATCCAGTAATCCCAGCAGCAGTCCATGGAGGTTCCATCAAGAGGGGCAGCAGGTCCAGGCTGTCCCATTCATCCAGCAACCTTGCAGTGAGAGGTGTTCCAGGAGGAGCAGCAGCAGTAGGCCGACCCCTCCAACTCCATTCCTCAGTCTAGCAGTCCCTGGAGGTACGTCAGGAGGGGCAGCAAGTCCAGGCTGTCCCCTCCATCCAGCAGCAGGAGGTGTACCAGGAGGGGTGGCAGCAGCAAAGGTAGGCTGGCCCCTCCAGTTCCAGCAGAAGTGGAGACCTGTGGGAGGAGGTGGGTTCAGGTTCTTTCAGGCCTCCCCAGCACCAGCAGCAATCCCTGGCCCAGAACAGAAGGGAAGCCGGCAGGGTAAGTGGCAGTAGCACTGCAGTCTGGTGCTGGCTGCCGAAAGAAAAAAATAACGGGTTTTTTTTATTATTTAAATAAAATCTTCAGCGCTTCCAGGCACCAGCCAAGGCAGTCACTGTGGGACAAAGGGTAAGGCCCCAGAAGAAAGGCCTGCTCATGGGCTGGGTCAACAAAAGACTCAGCGAGCCAGGGAAATGTGGGGACAGGCTAGCCCCAGAGGAAGGATTACCCACGGGGCGGGTCAGCAGATGGCTCCATAGAACCAAGTGACTGTGGGGAGTGTGCACGGCCCAGAAAAGACCACCGATGGGGCAGAGCTATGAGACAGCCCCTATGACAGTGGAAAAAGGGGCTGGGATGATGTGAATTTGATTGACTGCCTGTAAAGTGGTCTTAAAGGGATAACAACAGGCCCCTCCAGTCTAAAAGGGTCAGGAACATTAAATGGATGAATGAATATTTATAACTGCTTACAAATGTGTCAAAAAAGGGCAACATAAATGCCTGGCTCCATAGAGCAATGAACTATAAGTAAGAAATTGTATACCTTAGTGTGGATTAATGCCTGACATCTGAATTCCAGTAGCCTGCACCAGAGGCCAGGTTTACAAAGGGCAATACACTCTCGAAAGTAAACTACTTGTAAATAAATGTACATAATTGTTTTTATTGCAATGCTTTTTGGCCCGTGTGATGACATTGTCCCTATGCCAGTATCTGTGCAGCTGAAGATGACCACAAAGTGACAGTGCCCCTTGCAATTTTATGTAATCTGATAACCTGAATTGTTTTAATTGTTTATGAAGTGCCCTAAGTAGTAATCTTTGCCAGAAATAAAGACACAGACACAGGGTTTTTATAAAAATGTTTATTGTGCCTCCACCCTTCAGCCTGCGTGTGATCCCAGGTGCCCCGACCCTGTTTTCCCTTACCAGCTGTCATGTCCTTGTTTGTTCTTGTGTCCCAGCAGTCCTTGTAGGGGCTGTGGCTGGGTGACCTTGTGTCCCGGCAGTCCATGTAGGGGCTGTGGCTGGGTGACCTTGTGTCCCGGTAGTCCACATAGGGGCTGTGGCCGGGTGACCTTGTGTCCCTGCAGTCCATGTAGGGGCTGTGGCTGGCTGACCTTGTGTCCCGGCAGTCCACATAGGGGCTGTTGCTGGGTGACCTTGTGTCCCGGCAGTCCATGTAGGAGCTGTGCAAGGTAGAATTGGCAGATTTTTCCTGGAGGGGTGTAATTTCTGGTGGTCTATAGAGACCTTTGTACCAATGACCAACACCACCTTGGAATAGTCCTGGCCTGTATCCTGCTGTATGTTTTCCTCTGCCCTGGACAGCTGGTTTCCCCGTCTTGCTTCCTCCACTTCCCCGTAGACACATAAGGGTGGCTGGCTTAGGGTACTTATGACTGATTCATCACATAGGAGGTAAAGTAAGAATTCAGTGACATTATTTGTAGTGGGGTACAGCATAATTTAGTAATCTGTAGATATCTTATCTTTTAGAGTTTGGAATTTAGTAATGTTCTAGACCTTTATAGTTATAGAGCATAGATACTTAGTGTAATGTTATTGTCTAGTCATGTTTAATAAACTTTTACATTGTTCTCTGCATTCTAGTTAGCTTCACGCCTCTCCTTGTGTTCCCAGTAGTGGTATTTAAACTTGAGCCCCCTTCCCTGAATTTTTCCCTGACACCTGCTGGCCCAGTCACACAAAATTCCACCTCCGGGTGGTTGGCGTAGTCAGATTACCTTGTGTTTTTCCCTTCCAAGTTGTAGCTGGGGTGGACCTGTGCCCTGACCTGACCAGGCCATTTTGAGAGCATTTAGAATCAGGAGTAAACCCTCGCGCATTACATAGTATTACCTCTGATCCAGGTGTAAGGTCATAACCATACTACCCCAGTAGTTTTAACTGAAGGCCGCCCCGTATGCCTGATAATACAAAGGGGGAGTTTATGTGTTACTGTTTTCCACCATGAGCAATGGCTGACTGGATTGGCAGTTTATGTTAAAATGTAATTGCACGGCTTACATAAGGGTCATAAGAGCCAATACTTGGGAATTAGTGAGCACATTTAGAGACAGAAAAGGGTAGCTAGCAATATACAGCAATACACAGGTGAAGACTGGAGGGGGGGGAAGAGTCAGGAGAGAAATCAGGAGACATTATTTTACAGAACGGGTGGTGGATAGGTGGAATACTCTGTCCGAGGAGGAGGTTGCCTGTTGAGCAGTGGGTAGCTTTAAGAGGGGGTGGGAGAGGGTGAGGGTTTCGATGAGGGAGGGTGAGGGTGGGGTAGCTGCAAGATGAGGGGCTAGCTTCCCAATCGAGCAGACTCGATAGAACTTAAGGGTTGCTTCTGTTGGCATGTTCATATGTAACAAGTTTCAAGATACTTTGTCAGGTCTTTTGTTTTAATTTTCTTCCTCAGCCACTTGCACTATCTTTTACACTGGCACCACTAAAGATAATTTTAGGACCTCCTTCTGATGCTACATCTGCACATGCCCATAGCTTCCTCCATACAGCAGATGTTCATCTTCCAGAACCTGCGTGGGGGAGGGGTGTCCCATTGGATGTCAACTGGCCATTGCTGTGAAGGAGGACAGAAAATTATTTCCCATAGTGCAGCACCCCAACTTTTTCTTTCTGTTTGTAGCAACCCAGATGTGCCTTACCTGGTGATGCATATATGTGTGTGTGTGTGTGTGTATTGTGTATGTCTGTGTGTGCATGTGTGTGGGATACGATGGTGATAGCTACAAGGCACAGATCCTTTCATGGCAAGAACTTGGGCAGTGTTCTGTAGTACCTATGACACTCACCCAGAGGTGAATTTTTCCAGTTACAATAGCTATCCATAGAGCCAACAGCTACAACAAGTAGAGGCAGACACCCATCAAGATATCATTATGAATGGAAGTTTATTTGCATGCACTAGACGCAAAAATTACACTAGACAACATGTTTGACACAACCATAGCATACTGTAGTTGGTAAGGAAATTAGAAAGAGACAAATATGGTTCTCAAGGGGGTGACAGCCAGTGTAAGGGCAAAAGACAGTGTTTTGGAAATACAAGAAGGTGCAGAGGAAACAGGATAAACATAAAAACATAGAAACATGGAATTTGATGGCAGATAAGGACCACTTGGCCCACCTAGTCTGCCCATTTCCCTACCTGATGGGTAAGCTGCAGATTCTAGTTACTCAACAGCTTACTTTCTCCTAACCCCACTAGAACTGCCTTATGTCTGTCCCATGCATTCTTGAAGTCTCCCACTGTTCCTGACTCCACAACCTCCTGAGGAAGGCTGTTCCATGCATCCACAACCCTCTCTGTGAAAAAATATTTTCTAACATTACCTCTGAGCCATCCTCCCCTCTATCTTCAAATTGCGCCCCCTTGTTCTTTCACATCTCTTTTTCTGAAAGATTCTACCCTCTTGTACTTTGTTAATTCCCTTAAGATACTTGAAAGTTTCTATCATGTCCCTCCTCTCCCTCCTTTCCTCAAGGGTATACATATTAAGCTGCTTTAGTCTCTTCTCGTATGTCTTCTGGTGCAGACCCTTTACCATTTTGGTTGCCCTCCTCTGAACAGCCTCCACTCTGTCTATGTCTTTGCGGAGATGGGGTCTCCAGAATTGCATGCAGTACTCCAGATGGGGTCTCACCAACTCTCTGTACAGAGGGCAAACAACTTCCTCTTTTCTACTGTTGATGCCTCTCCCTATGCATCCCAGTATCCCCCAGCCCTCTTTACTGCCTTCTAACATTGCTTGATCACCTTTAGGTCATCTGATATGACTACCCCAGATCCCTTTCCATTTTTGTTGTTATTATCTCACCCCCCCACTGTGTACTCTTCCCCTGGGTTTTTGTTTCCCTGATGCATTCCCTTGGTCTTTCTTCGCTTCCTAATGTACCTATAAAAGGTTTTATCACCCTTCTTAACAGAGATGGCTATATTTTCCTCAGTTTGTGCCTTTGCTGTTCTGATTGCCTTTCCTGCCTCCTTCTGCTTTAACTGATAAAGTTATCTGTCCTTCTCCTTCTGTGTTTCCTTATATTTCCTGAATGCTATCCTTTTCTCCTTAACCTTCCCTTCCACCTCTTTTGAAAACCATAGTGTTTTTTTCCTTCATTTTATTTTGTTGATTTGCTTCACACAAAGGCTTGTTGTCTCTGTGATGGCCGTTTTGATTATTCCCCATTGTTCCTCCACCCCTCCTACTTGCCTGTTTGCTAGTGTTTTTCTGAGGTACTCTCTCATTTTCCCAAAGTCAGACCTCCAAGAGTCCAATACTCTTGTTTTTGTATGGCTTTACTGTATGGCTATGTTTATTATGAACCACACTGTTTGGCAGTCACTTGTTCCCAGATGGCTAATCACTTCTAGATCTGAGATCCTTTCTCCGTCCCCATTTGAGAGTACCAGGTCTAAGACTGCTCCCTCCCGAGTGGGTTCCACCACTAGCTGTCTGAGGCATGCCACCTGTACAGCATCAATAATGACTCTGCTCTTGGATGTGCCTGCAGCAAAGGTACTCCAGTTAACATCTGGCATATTGTGGTCCCCCATCAACAATATCGCCCCTTTTTCTGCCATTTTAAGGATGCCTTCTGTTATTTCCTTGTCCATTTCCTCCCTATGAGATGGGTGTCTGTACACAAGCCCCATGCGGACTGTGATGCCATTTCCTGTCCCCCGGGTGAAAGGATAAAGAGATGTACTTGCAACAACAGATGGAAGCAGGGAAGAAGGTGAGGGGTGCTAAGGCACAAACTGATGAAAGAATATCTGGGAGGGTAACAAAGGATGACAAGACCTTTTTTAGGTATATAAGTGAAAAAAAAGAATGACAAATGAAGGAATTGTGAAGCTTAGGGGTGCAGAGAAAGACTGTGCAGAGAATGATCAGAAAAAAGCATATATCCTGAGCAAATATTTCTGTTCTGTCTTCACACTGAACTACTAGAGGGAGGAAAGAAGACGCAAGTCCATTTTAAGAGGAAAACATTTTGAAGGGACTTGCCAATCTGAGAGTGGACAAGGCTATGGGGCTGGAGGGGGTACATCCAAGGGTATTGAAGGAGCTCAGGGAGGTACTGGTTGCACCTCTGACAGCCCTATTCAATAACTCACTAGATATAGGGGTGGTCCCATAGGAGTGGAGCATGGCAGATGTAGTCCCACTTCATAAGCACAGTGGCAGTGCAGTGGCTGGTAACTGAAGGCTGGTCAGTATGACATCAGTAATGGGTAAATTAATTAATTCACTTCTAAAGTAAAGTGTGGGAGATTACCTTGCATCCAGCAGGTTGCAAGACCCAAGGCAGAATTAATTCATGGGTGGGAGAGCATGTCAGACAAACCTCATAGATTTCATTGAGTAGGGGACCACAGAAATAGATTATGGGGGAGCTGTGTTTCCCCTTCACAAAAGTAGGAGCAATGCAAAGGCAGGAAACTACAGATCTGTTAGTTTGACCTCAGTGATAGGGAAAATGATGGAATAACTTCTGAAAGAAAGAATTGTTGAGTACCTAGAGGTCAGCCAGGCACAGGAACCAAAGCAGCATGGATTCACAGTGGGAAGATAGTGTCAGACGAATCTAATAGATTTCTTTCACTGGGTGACCAAAGCAGTAGATCAGGAAGGGGCTCTAGATATGGCCTACCTAGATTTTAGAAAGACATTTGACACAGTCCCACACAAAAGATTAATAAACAAGTTAGCTAACCTGTGAGTGGGTCCCAGGTGGTACCCTGGTAAAAAATCAACTGGCCTTTAGGGCGCAGGTAATAGAAAAAAGTCCACAACAAAGAAAGGAGGTTACTAACAGGGTACCACAGGGTTCAATATTGAGCTGTCCTTTTTTTTAAATTCAGTATACTTTATTCACTTTTGACATGTACATGTAGGTTATTAGGTGCTTGGAATATGATACATATACTGAAATATGTCATTTTAGCCTTGAGGTTACATTGGCTCAATAATAACTATTACTACTACATCTACTACTATATCTATCCCCTTAACACCTCCACCCCCCTTCCCTTCTATCTCTACAGGCCTTCTTTCCTCCCCCTTTTCTAGACAGATGGGCTACTTGATGTTGGGCACTTATTGATATTTAAGGAGAAATGACATGGGGATCTTCTATAAATCTAGATAAGAAGCACATTCATTGCTTATTAAAGCTTCCATGGTCATCTATATATTCAACATCAGCCTCCCTATCCTTTATTGAGTAATCAAGGTCAGTGTATAAAGTTTGCCCCATTTCTTGTCTAAACTGGTGAGGCAATGTCTAAGGCTTACAATCATCTTCTCTATTCTCAAATTAAATAAAAACTCATTCAGCCATTCTGAATGAGGGATAAGTTGGGAATCTTTCCAGTGCTTCAATATCAGTTTTTTAACCAAGTAGGACATTAGGGACATAGCATATCTCCTCTCTAGTACCGGAATTTGAGAATAATCACCCAAAATACAAATTTCGGGTTTGAAAAGTAGTTCTAAACCAAGTAGGGGACCAAGCTTGCTCTTGATTGTTTGCCATAGGGTCTAATTGAGGGACAATCCCATAGAACATGAAAGACAGTGCCTTCATTTATACCACACCTGGTGCACTTTGGGTCTTGCAGTGTACCCATAGCTGCAAGCTTAGCTGGGTATAATAGATTTTATGCAGTATATAAAATTGCATAAGGTGAAGTTTGTCATTGGAAGTGTAGGAGTATACCGCCTGCCATATTCTAGCCCAGCAAAGGTTTTTATCTGGAAACTGGGCCTCCCAATATACGGATGTCCCTTTGATATCCTGGAAAATGGCTGGATATAATGCTGCTGTTACTTTAGAGACAGCATGTGGACTCCATGCCAGGGTACTAAACATGCTAAGGAGGTCTGTCTGGTCAATATTCCAGGTATTTGCTCCAGATTTTCTGACCAATAGATGTCTAATTTGGTAACCTTTGAATATCTGGTTAGGAGAAAGGTGTAAGGAAAGTAGCAGTGCTGGAGTGGGTTTAATTTTACCTCGCTCTAATAAATCAGAGATCTTAACTTCTACTCCTGAGGGTTCCTCTTTAGACCTTAAGCATTGACCTTCTAACATAGATACAAAGATATATAGACAGTGCCAGCAGATAAGGGCCTATGGCCCACCCAGTCTGCCCATTTGAGCTTGTAAGTTCAGTTTGTTTTCCTAGAAGTCTGTTGCCCCTTACCCCTGACCTCCAGAATTCCTTTATGTCTATCCCATGCGTCCTTAAATCCCATGATTGTTTCAGCCCCCACCACTTCCTCTGGCAGGGTGTTCCACTTGTCCACCACCCGGTCTGTGAAGAAATTCTTTCTTATGTTTCCTCTGAATCGTCCTCCCTCCAACTTCATCCCATGCCCTCTAGTCCTGGAACATCTTTTTCGCTTAAAAATAGTGTTTTCCTGCACCCTGTTCCTCCCTGTAAGATACTTTTATGTCTCTATCATATCCCCTCTCTCCCTCCTCTCCTCCAGGGAGTACATGTTCAGTTCCTTCAACCTGTCTTCATAGGACTTGTGATACAATCCATGCACCATCTTTGTTGCCCTCCTCTGAACCTTCTCTACCCTGTCTATGTCCTTACATAGGTATGGTCTCCAGAACATGAAGAACATGAAGTTCAGATTTGAGTAAAGGGGTAGAGATATATCTCTACTATTACAATACTTGAGGGCTTTACATAGTTGGGCATGCACTTTCAGTGACATGGATCAGTTCAGTCCTCAGAATAGTCAAACCTATTTTAGGAGTGATATATACTAGGCTGGCTGGGGAAATGACACTTTGTCTGATTACTTGGCGCTCAATTTGCAACCACAGTGGTACATATTCCTGACCTACCATGGTGGAAGTAGTGGGGAACCAGTGGAGATATTCCACCATATGACTTGCTAGATAACAATGAAAAGAAAATTTGGTAACCTAAGGCTTCCCTTCTGTTTGGCTACATCTAACCTAATATATGATGATCTCTGTGGTTTTGCCTTCTAGAGAAATTTGGATATGATTTGTTGTAATTTCTGAAATCACGATTGTGGAATTTAAAAGTTACGTATATTCAAGGGGTAGAATATTCTGAATTGAACATAGAGGATAATGCATAGGAAGTGGCTGTTAACCACACTGTAATCACCTAGAGCGGTTGCCAGGACAATTACGTAAACCTCAAGAGTGCAGCTCGAGAGGTTTACAGTTGTCCTGGCAACTGCAAGAGGTGATTACCCCCATGGTTAACAGACACTTCCTAGGCATTTTTCTTTATAGTGTAAGGAGTGAGTGTTTTTTAACAGAAAAAAATATCACATTGAGATGCCAAAATGTGTATGGAATGAGTGCTTTTTAAAAAATTAATAGAAAAACCACAGCGTTGAGATTTCTAAAATGTTAAACTTACCATTACGTTTATTTAATACACTCTCAACATGCAAGTCATGGCAACGGATGAAATCGCGACATTTGCTTTCATTTAAAAATAACTAATTTCAATGCTAAAGGGTTAATAAAAGTCTCAGCTGCATCCACTACATTTACGGTTGGTCCATTTTTGTCATGTGGATGTGCATGACGTAGTCGTCTGTGACTTCACCTCTTGATGTGCGTGGGTCAGCAGACATGGAGCTTGTGGGAGCAACAGGAGGTAGGCCTGGGGAGATTGAATAAGAAAAAAAGTTAAACTTTTTTACTCATGACGTCTATGAAGGCCTGTCTGTCTGATTATGAGAAGGCTGTGCTGGTATCCATTGCGATGTGTGCTGCGGTGGTTTAGGGACTGAATGAGTGGGATTGCTTACTTTTTTGAATGCAAACTGATTAGCGTTCCATGTTTGGAATTATATCCACCTGCTTTGTTCTGTTCTGTAATCTCATTGATGTGACGTCCCAATGCAAGGTTTACAGCATGCTGACATCACATTGATGAGATTATCAGGTTGTAAGACTGCAGAAAATACAGGTTAATTGACTGTCTCCATACATTATATTCATTTTAATTACATTTGATTCTTTCTTGCAGGGAAAGATATATAGGAGTCCATCTATCTAAATCCTATTGTATAATTCCTAATAAGGCATCAAGGTTTAGCTTTTTGACCTGTGACAGGTTTGGTGTTATTATCAGACCTAAGTACTTTAGTTTGGATGACCAGTTTAGTTGCAGGCATACCATCTGCGAACAATAGGTGTGGGACTTTAGTGGCATTATTGTTGATTTTTCTATATTCAATTTGTAATTGGATAAGGCCCCATAGGATTCCACTATGGATATTACTGCTTGGAGAGAGGTCACTGGGTCTGTAATATGTAATATAATATCATCGGCATGTGCCAATAAATGCAAATCCCAATCTCCTACCTGAATACCTTTCACTAAGGGGGAATGTTTTAATTGACATAGGAGTGGTTCCAGGCATAGGTTGAAAAATAGTAGTGAGAGAGGACATCCTTGGCATGTCCCGGAGTATAAGGGAAACAGTTCTGAAAAAACTCCATTTCAATAAACCTTTACTGTAGGGCATGCACCTAGAATTTGTATCCACCGTATGAATATATGGGGGAAGCTAAATTTCTTTTAGACTTCAAATAAGAATGTCCAGCTGACACTGTCAAATGCCTTCTCTGCATCCAGGGACACCATAGCCAATGGGTAGGGTGCTAGCCTGGATACAGAGAAGACATGAAACAGTTTTCTGGGTGAACAGCAGAGAAGCCGCCTGCAACAAACCCTACCTATTCTGGGCTAAGTAGTGGCTTCCAGATCTTTGCTAATCTGTTAGCCAAAATCTTAGCAAAAAGCTTGGTATCATAATTCATTAGGGAACTTGGACAGTAGTTGGAGACTAAATGTGGGGATTTATTCGGCTTTGAGAGTACAATTATCAGGGCTTCTAAAAGGGAAGGATCGGAGAGTCCAGAGTCACACAGGTAGTTAAACATTCTAAGTAAAAAAGAGGCGAAAGTTGATCCTTGAATACCGTGTAAAAACGAGGTGGAAAACCATCTGGTCTGAGGGCTTTGTCATCTGGTAACAAACTAATGGCCTCCAACAGTTCCTGCTGTGTTGTAGGGCTTATGAGGGTGTCCACTTGTAACTGCAAAAGAGAGGGAAGTGGGAGGTTATTTAAGTATGTCTTTATGTCCACTATTTGGGGATAGGCACTTGAGGGGAGTATAGGGACCTATAGTAGCTCTCAAATTCTTGTACAATTTCCTTTGAAGTAATGAGGAGAGAGTTGTCTTTAAGGGAATTAAGTGCTACAATTTTGGATTCTTCTTGTTTCCTTAATCGAAGGGCAAGTAAGTGACTGGCCTTATATCCCTGCTCAATGTAATTAGCATGGGTCTTGAACAGGGCATATTGGGCTTGCTCTCTCAGAGAATCCAAGTACTGATTCCTTAACTTGGCTAATTGTTCCAGGGTATCCTCATTATGAGATGATACCAGCCGGTCTTCTATGATTTTAATTTGAGAGAGAAGGGAGGAAGAAAATGCCTCTCTCTTTTTTTATCTGGATAGTAGAAAGTCAAATACATTCTCCTCTAACTACACATTTTAAAGCACACCATAGTTTGTTGGTATTGTTTATGGTGCCCTGGTTATGCAAAAGGAACTGATCAATTACTGCTTTAAGGGATAGTAATGCCTGCTCATCTTGAAGATTCTGAACATTCAGTTTCTAGACAGTACTTTTAACTTTGTGGAAAGACATAGTTCCTTCCAACCATATGGGTGCATGGTCAGACATAGTTCTCAGGGCCATACCACTACCTATTAGGCCTTCTAAAATTATATTGTTTACTAGAAAGTAATCAATGTAGGATAGAGAACTGTGTACTGGGGACTAAAATAGTCTCCATGGGTCACTGAGGCTGTAGTTTGCCATGAACTTTCTTTTTGCTGGGAAAAGATTAGAACTTCTATGAGTTGTTTTTATCTAACTCTGGCAAGTAAACCAGATTCCATTCCCCTGCGATAACAGTGGGTGGCCAGGGAAAGGAATTTAGGGCAGTCATAAGTGTTACAAAAAATTCAGGTGAATCAATATTGGGCCCATATACTGATCCCAAAATCACTTCAGTGTGATTTTGAAGTCCTATTAGAAATATAAATATTCCTTGCCATTGTTGTAGCCTGAATTGAGTTCCCATAGTAATAAGGATTACCACCCCCCCCTTTGCACTGTTGCATTGCCAGCTGCATATACCTGACCCATTTGTCTTCTCCTAAAGAGATTTTCTTCTCTTTCTAGCAGGTGCATTTCCTGAAGGAGGGCTATATTACAATGTAAAGTTTCTAGGTGTCTATGGATTTGGTGCTGCTTGATTCAGTTCCGAGCCCCTTTGATATTCCAGGATATAAATCTTACCACCATCTAGAATTAGCCTCATAATTTTTGAAAAGGGAAATCCTTCCCTTAGATATTGGGTAACTGTCCAGTCTGGAATTAGAAAACCTTGAATATTCTATAAATGCCAGTAGACCATGCTTAGCTGCAGTGTGACTGGAGTCCAAACTTGCTCTTTCATGAGAAAAACCCATATCTGAAACTTCCCCTTGGAAATTTGTCCTTAATAATGAATAAGTACAATGTCCCCAGACCAAAAACATTCCCATCCCAACAAAATAAGCAATATGCCTCAGTCGTAATGACTGCACTCTCATTATTTACTCAGCTGTAATCTTTATCATCCACCAGACAGCCTACTGCCATCCTCTTCCCATCCCCCACTTTAGAAACATACCAACAACAGTAAGTTTAAACTCTTTTGGTTTTTTTGTGTTCTTTTTTTTTCCTTTTTATTCTTTTAAGAGCATAGGCATATAGCCTTTTCAATAGAAAGCTGGTTGGCATTAAACATTCAAGATACCTCTACCATGTCCCATCAACATTTTAACCATATTAAAGAGTCAGAATTAGAAAGTCAAACTCAGTCCCAATTATTAGACTACACGGTTTTGCATGAGGCAGATCCTCGTGAGTTTTACCAGTCTATATATTTGGCTTATTTCAGCATTATGTCAGGACTCACAAATCATCAAAAACCTTGCTGTTATTTAGAACACCCCATCGAAGCAATTATTCTGCTGTCAGACTTGAATTACTGGCTCTCATAAGTATTCTTCTTATTCATTTGAAAAGATCTGGATATAACTTCTTAAGCTCAATGGTAGCTGAACTCACAGTTTCAAATGAGATCCATTGCCCTTCTTTGCTAATCTGCAATGTTGCTGGATATCACATATGGAATCTCACCCCGTGGCTATGAGCTTGACAATTAGTGGATGCATTTCTGTGTATTTCTGTCTCACTGATAGTGGAAGATCTTGTGCAATGCGGATTTTTTTATTGTCCCATTGAACTTCTTTGGTTTCCCTCAATTTGTCAAGAATTACCTGTTTATCTAGGTAATTTAGCAGTTGAAATATCAGAGGTCATGGAGGACATCCTGCCGGAGGTGTGGGCTGCAAGGCCTGATGCACTCACTCTACAATATATGCTGAACCATTAGAAGAAGGCCCAGCTATTTTGGCATATAACTTTTGCACAAAAGAAATGGGATTTATTCCTTCCTCACCTTCTGGGAGCCCCAATATGACCAAGTTGTTTCGTCTTGATTATCCCTCGAGATCCTTGAATTTATCCTTGGTCTTACAGAATCACTGCCATAAAGATATAACTTCAGGATCAAGCTGGGCCCTCCAGTCATCGAGGGAAGAGATGCAGGCTTTGTTATCACTCGTATGGATTGTAAGATGCGCCAAGGAGGTTTTTAATGTGTGGAGGTCTTCTACCAATTCCTGGAGAGATTCCTTTATGAGTGCCAAGCCCTTGAAGAAAGTCACTTCGGTTAATGGGGTTGGAGCTGGAGAGTCCCTGGAGCTACCTGCTTTATTGCACTTCACTTGCTTATCTTTTTCAAGAGATGGCAGTGGCGTATGAGTGGGCCACTGAGGCTTCATTTCTGTCTCCATACGCTAGGCGACCAGTCAATTTTGCAAAATTGATGGAGCTACTAGAAATAAGTTATTATCTGATGCTCCATTTTCAAAATAAGCAGGTTTACTGATAGATAAGGTTATTATTTAGTGGGGGGTTGGCAAAGCGATGCAGAACCCGACTATCTGGTGGCCATTACAACTGGAAGTCAGGGTTGTCTTCTTTAATGTCTTCATAAGTGACATTGCAGAGGGACTGGAAGGAAAAGTGTGCCTCTTTGCAGTTGACACAAAGATCTACAACAAGGTAGATACACAATGGGGGGCGGAACAGATGAGAAGGGATGTGGCAAGGTTGGAGAAGGGTCAAAAGCATGGCAGTTTTGATTCAATGTAAAGAAGTGCAAAGTAATGCATCTGGGAAACAAAAACCCAGTGCAAGAGTACACAGTGGGGAAGGGGAGGTACTAACAACAACAAAAATGAAAAGGGACCTGGGGGTAGTCATATCAGATGACCTAAAGGTAGGCAGGCAATGTGAGAAGACAGTAAGGAGGGCTGGGAGGATACTGGGACACATAGGGAGATGCATCATCAGAAGAAAACAGGAAGTTGTTATCCCTCTGTACAGACAGTTTGTGAGACCCCATCTGGAGTACTTGAGTGCAGTTCTGGAGACCCCATCTCTACAAGGATATAAACAGGATGGAGGCAGTCCAAAGGAGGGCAACTAAAATGGTGCAGGGTCTGCACCAGAAGACATATGAAGAGAGACTAAAGAAGCTTAATATGTATACCCTCGAGGAAAGGAGGGAGAGGGGGACATGATTGAATCTTTCAAGTACCACCAGGGAATCAACAAAGTCTAAGAGAGTAGCATCTTTCAGAAAAAGAGCTGTACGAGAACAAGGGAGCATAGTCTGAAGACAGAGGAAGGATGGCTCAGGAGCAATGTGAGGAAGTATTTTTTTCACAGAGACGGTGGTGGGTGCATGGAATGGTTTTCCTGAGGAGGTTGTGGGGTCAAAAACAGTGGGGGAGTTCAAGAATGCGTGAGACAGACATAAGGCAATTATAGTGGGGGTAGGAGGAAGGTGGCTGTTGGTTAACTAGGATCTGAAGCTTATCCAATAGGTAGGGAAATGGGCAGACTTGGTGGTCCAAGTGATTCTTATGCCATCAAAGTCTATGTTTCTGTGGATGTGGCCTACTTAGACTTCAGCAAGGCCTTCGACACTATGCCACATAGAATGCTCATAATAAAACTGGGAAGCTTAGGGGTGGAAGCAATAGTTGGTACATTGGGCTCATCATGTTGACTGATGGATAGGCAACAGAGGGCTGTGGTTAATGGCATCTATGCATGGGATGGGACAGTGACCAGAGGGGTTCCTCAGAGCTCAGTACTGGGTCCAGTAATTTTAATGTCTTTATAAGTGACATTGCAGAAGAACTGGAAAGGAGGGGTATGGTTCTTTGCAGATGACACCAAGATCTGTAATTGGGAGGCCACCCCGGAACGGGTAAGAAAAATGAATAAAGACCTGACAAAGCTTGAGGAATGGTCAAGGGTATGGCAACAGGGTTTCAATGCAAAAAATGCAGAAACACCTTGGACCCAGAGGCAGTCTAAAGAATCAAGGGAGGTACTGACAGTCACTAAACAGGAAAGGGATCTAGTGGTAATCATAGGATGACCATGAGGTGACAAAGCCATGTGACAAAATAGTAAGGAAAACTAGTGGGATGCAGGAGGGCATAGGGACAGGTACCACCAACAGAAGGAGGGATATAGTGCTGCTGTATCAGTCACTGGTGAGTACTGTTTCCAATTCTGGATACCACATCTCAGAAAGGACCTAGACAGGGTAGAGGCCATTCAAAGAAGGGCAACAAAAATTGTGCAGGGCCTGCACCAGAAGTCTTATGAAGAGAGACTGAGAGATCTAATCATGTACATCCTGGAAGGGAGAAGGGGGTGCTGATAAAGACTTAAATATTTCACTGGGGTGAATATGGTATAGGAAGGGAACAAGGTGTACAAGAACTATGGGGCATGCAATGAAGCTGGAAAGGGGAACTTTAAGATGGTGTTGAGGACATGTCTCTTCACTGAGATGGTAGTGGATGCCTTGAACAATCTTCCAGCAGGGGTGGTGTGGACTGAAAACAGTGGTGAGATTCAAGCACACATGGGATAGGTATAAATGAAAACTGGTATCAAAGCAGGGGTGGAAGAAGTGGCCAGAGACCAGGTAGGGTCTGCAGTGGCAGAATAGGCAGGGAAAAGGGGGCAGGACTAGGTATGCCAAGCTGTCCTTATCTGCTGACAAATTTTGTTTCTACTGTTACCCTTTAAAGACTTACACTGTATGGCAGGCCTGTTATGTTCTGTGCAAGAAAACTTCTACTCTACTGTATGTGAATTCATAGAGTCTAGGCAAGGATACTTAAGCTTTATAAACATTCGTATATTCTATGCAAGGAATCTTAAGCTCTATTAGAAGTCTTATACTCTTTTCAAGGAATAGTACACTCTATTCTGTACTGCATCCAGTACACAAATGTAAAAGGCATTTAGAACCGATATCACTGTATGCAAAAATTCAGCCCCTGTGGAGTTCTATTTTGAGCAAATGGGTTAACATAGGAATCTATTGACAAGATCCCTGGCACTGGTCTGAAAGTCACACCTGGACTGCTAGTTGAATTTGAAGAAAAAATTGAGGAACCTAATCATCTTGCACCAGCCTTTGGGTCACATCTGGACCACTGGACAGGACCAGAAGAAAGCAAGCTGAAGCAACTGTATCCTTTTGTGCTGACCTGAAGGTCACACCTAGACTGCAGGACAGGGATTTAGAGGGAACTAGACACAACTCCATTTGAAGAAGGAAGAGTCCTGAAAGGACTTCAGAACCTGAGAGTGGACAGGGTACTCCAGTGTTTGTGTAACTGTATAACTGTGAGGACAATGGGATTTCTTAGGTGGGTATGGCACTTGTCATTGCCTAAAGGAGGCAGCACAGTGCAGTGGTTTAGGGCTCTGAACTGCAAACCTAGAGCCCTGGGTTTAAATGCCACAGCCCTCACTTGCATATTGTGTGAACCTGAGCAAGTCACTTAACTTCCTAGTGTTCCCAGGTCATACCTGGAAACAAGCTTCGGCTTAGTGGGCCTTTTCTGGTTAAACAAATTCTCTTTCCCCTAGTGCTTCACGGTCCCAGGACCACTGTTATCCCATAATAACACACACCCCATCATGCCTAATTATTATGTTGAATGTGTGCACTAAGTACACTGCTCTTGATATAACAGATCACCACAGCTCCACCTTTCCTCCAATTGCGGGTTACCATCACAACTTATTCCAATCCCTTTCCATAATTGCCCATCGGGAGATATGCCCAGCACCCCTACCCAGCCAGTCCCATTTCATAATTCTGAGTATTTCATGCAAATTGCTGTGTGCCCAGTGGCAGTGCACTGTTGGTGTGCCTCTGGACCAGCCACCAGGTCATTTTTGTTTAACATCTTTTCACAGGGAGCATTTATTTATTTTATCTATTTATGTAGAAATTTTGGCCAGGAACAGCATATTAAGCTGAGATTTGTTTCCATGTGTGACCTGGGAGAAAGAGCCATGGGATACAGGTTAAAGAAATATTAGCAATATTAGAACACACAGTATACTGTAGGCAAGTACAGATAACCATTAGACAAAAAATAGAACAATGTAGGTATATACAGAGATACTGTACACTACGTATATAGTAGAACATTCTGTCACTAAGTGCCTTAAGTTCAGAAAAAATACAGTATTGCAACAGGTGATGTACTGTTATGTCAGTGTAAAAACAACAAAGGTATCTCACTTCTGCAAACACCAACAGAGTCAGTTTGGGGTACCAGGGACAGAAACAAACAAGCAAGGGTACATTGGTATGTGCTGGGGGACTGTACAGGAAGGAGACACTAACACTCGGGGGGGGGGGGAGATGAGCTACAGTATGTACAAGAGCAGGAATGAACTGAGAACTTACTAAGCAAGGCTTTCACGGTGAAAGTAACAGACTGCCTTGCTCTTGATGCATATGGTTCATTTATACAAGGTAATCTGGGGCACTGTCAAATAAAAAAACATAATCTGCATTAGTTACTGCTTTCAAATTGAGTTGTGTAACCACTTCCTGGCATGCTGCCTGCTATACATTGACAACAGAAATTAGCTAAGATCAAATAATATGCAGCGGATGGGGGTGACGTGTCCAGATGTATTCAGGTCAGCCTCTGTCTGTCTGTCTCTTTGGTGAACCTAATCAAAACCAGACACCTAGTACCCAAAATATAGGTCATGCTGATGCTGTATGTGCATTAGGGTCTAAAGGGGGTCAGAGAGCTTCTGGTGACTCCTTGCTATTTAAAAATAATTGTGCAAATGCTGCTTGTCATGAAGTGGCTTGGTAAAAAAATGTGTTCATAAAGTAAAATACACTTGCAGACTGAACAATGAAGTTGATTGCGGAGGAGTGAGGAATCTCCATAAATGACTCCTTTGGGGTCGAGTTTGGTAACACCCTCATATGGAATTTTCTGGATTTTTTGGTTCTAATTAGTGACATATAGTTATATTTATTCATTTTTTTTATTTTGCAAAGCCTACATTTTGAGACTGTGGAAAACAATGTAGTTCAGCTGTTAATGCATGCAAGAGACTGCAGGTTGAAAGCACATTGCAGATAGGAACTTACTTGGTTAACAGGACCTGGTCCCCTTCTAAAAGATGAGAACATTTCTTTTCCATTATGCATATATTTAATTTGTTAGTTATTACAGTTTTGTTCTCTGGGTTAAACCCAGCTGAGAAAGGCTATATCATCTGCAAAGGAGTCCCCATGACAGAAGTACAATAGATTACAACTGACGTGATGTACACTGCGCAGCCAGAGTCAACAATTATACAGAAGTTCCAGTGACAGCAGTTGTATGAATTTGTATCCCTCATATGTTTCCTAATATTGCTTTTGATCGCATACTGCACAAGGCAGTTGATTGTTGGATTTTAGCAGGAAGGGAATCCCAAGATCTAGGGCATCTATAAGCAAAATTCTGTTTACCTTTTCCAGTCTTCGAACAAGAAAATTTAAATTTAAAAGCTGTAGCTCCTTTTTATAAATTCTGATAAAAGTTGAATTCCTAGTGAGTCAAAAGATATTCTGGTTCTTGAAGCTGTGCACGAATGCCAATATTACCTAAATTTCTTCTGGGTACCAGGAGAGGAGACTGTCAGGGAGGGAATCCAAAGTGTCCATTGGATGCTTCCCTTCCAGGGCATGAGCAGATCCTCAGAACCTGGTGGTAGATTGGAGACATATCTGTGCTGTGCTGCTTTGACACACTACTGTGCATCTCCACCACAGGCTCCTGTGATAGGCTCAACATGGGAGGTGGGAGGGTTGAAAGTGGAAAAAGATGGCTGCCCTGCATCCCGGATGATGGCAGCTTGCTCCTCCATTGCTGCAAAGCCCAGGATACCCCAAACTGTGCCCTCACCTCCCCTGGCGAGGATGATACATTTATACCTGCAGGCACACACTAGTCTCCCCTTTTGGTTGTGACCACAGATGGGGCCCCCCCCCCAGCAAAGGGATATGCCAGGTTGGTCAGTGGTCAAGGTGTGATGAGAAGTGGCAGACAACACCACAGAGGGAGCACAAGAGCAGCGGTAAGTGGGCTTGGCTGCCCAAAGGAATGGGATGTGGGTTTGGCAGGGGGTGGTATAAAGAACATTATACAAAAAAAAAAATTATTTGTTTCAGACTCTCCCAGTGACACCTGCCCTATATTATTTCACATCTTGGAATAAATCCCTATCTCAATTTGTCTGGGCCGGCCGATGACCTCAAGTCTGCTGGTCACTGTCACACTTACCAGTAGACAAGGGCAGCCTCAACCTCCTTAACCTACAAAAATATCATAGGGTGATTTTATTTAAAATTATATTGTTATGGCTCAACCCTGCATATGATGCAATTTAGAAGTATATAGAATTTGTTTGATGTGAGTGCGATAGTGTTCCCACCACTGACATCTCTCCCAGATTTCAAGGCCTTTACATTTAGCACAGGGGACACTCTTCAAAGCTTATATAAACTCAGAGCCCTTCTAACACTAACATTCCCCTTTTATTTTTTTCATGCTGTTGCACTCTGAAGTGGATTTTTTACCAGCCTGTTTTGACCTCACATTTCAAAGATGGCACCAAATGGGTCTCTTTTACATATACCAATTTCTAGACACCACTGGGCTGGTATCATTTACCCAGTTACAGGTGACCCATCGACTTTCCAGTTGAGATCAATTTCATTATCTACAAGTCTGTACATTTATACTGAAACAAGACCAGAGTGCTTTTCCTAACTCCCTTTCCCACTTATTGAAGTCTCTGCTGGACGCTCTTTGGGGTTTACACTATCCACATTTAATATGTTTAGCCTATAAAGCCCTTAGGAAAACCTGAACAGATACCATGCAAACCATCATCCAGGCCTGGAATGGTGACCCGGTGACTGATACATCTTATGACAAATGGCTTTCGCCTATCATACCTTCAATGTGCATGTCCCAAGCCCCAAATTGGAAAGAATTCATTTGCCAGAGCCGTATTAATTTTTTCCATGCCTCTGCTAACCTATTGAAATATTTACCACCTCAATATGGAATTTGCTGGCAGAAATATGGGGAATCCCAAGCTAATTTCATTCACATTTTTGGGGAATTGTCCGATACGTGTCTCTTTCTGGTAGGAGACTGGCACCACTCTGAACCAATTACTCACAACAGAATTGACCTTAACTCCACAATTGGTGCTTTTATATATTGCCTCAGATAAGACAGACTCTTCCCCCAGAAATATGCTTTACTTATACAATGCAGCTGCAAAGAAAGCAATCACCTGGTTATGGCACTGCCTGGTTGCCCCTATGCTTGTCCAGTGGCAGAGTATTGTAAATGAAATCTATTATATAGAGTGTTTAATAGGACATCATTTGTGCCGAGCTGCCCATTTTGAATTATTTTAAGGCCCTGGGTATTTTATATTTCATGGGAGGATGAGTCATTTCTATCTACCCTGAAGGTTTTTGTTTTGGTTCTTTTCATTAAGGATTATAATGAAACCTTGCCTGGCTCCCACTTGTGTATATTATTTCCTGTTGAATCTGATATCAGTTTCTGATTGTATAGTTTTATTTTTGTATACAGACTCTCGGTGGATAAGAATTGATGCATTATACAACTGTATACCTCTCTGCATAATTTTCAGATAAAGAGTTAAAAAAAGAATGTCTGGATCTTATTTATTTATTTAGTTTTTGTTTACCAGGTAGGCACACTAGGCAATTAAATTCCTATTTTCAGGTTCAACTTGGGAGAGTACAAGGGAGTTACAGACAATGAAAATGCAACATAATTTAACAAAAAAATACAAGAAAAACTGTCTTGTATTAAATTACAGGGAAAGAATAATGCTACAAACTACAAAAAAGAATGGCAGCGGCCTTCAAAAAACAGTTACTGCAACAATTCCACAGTCATTTCACACAGTGGCATAAAAACAGTAAATTCATTCACGATTAGTGTCTCTAGGAGGATGCCACTCTGCATTTTCAGACAGCATGACTGGTTTTGTGCATGCGCACTTCATCAGGAATGGCCAGGCTACTGCACTGTGTAGTTCTAAATGGTGCATAATTAAAGTGACAGTACTAGTGCAAGTAAACAGTGCAAACAGCAAACATCACAAAACAGAGAGGCAAAAAGCTCTAACAGTTCATACTGCTGCCATAAAATTACATATTAATCAATTTCTAATGTGTGCATATAATACATTGCACTATAAATTAAAATGGGCAAGAATAGTTTAGCCTGTATAAGTAAGATCAGAGTCCATAATTCATATAATGCTGAAATCCCATACTTTCTGTCTGATGGATTTGCATTCTTATCAGTACTCTGAAAAAGACAAAATTAATGCTTTTGGATCACCTGATTGTATGTCTTGTTATGATTCTGTTCCCCGAGTCGCCCCTGAAAAAGGGACCTTTGGGGCCCAGTGGGCCAACCCGGTCATCAAAATTCAATAAATAAATAAATAATTCATTAGCAATTACTACAGAGTATTAACATGGTTATATTCATTTTTCTTTCAAAAAGGGGTGACATCAAAGCTATCTTTAAGTCTAGGATAACACAATGCTCCCAAGTGGTATATCCAAATGGCTTCACTTTTAAAAAGCTCATTATCTAAGTCACCACACCTGGGACCCAAGGTAGCCCTCTCTCTCCCAATAAAAGAAAAATCATACTCCTAACTTTGCTACCCATATTGAAATACTCATTTTGTTTTATCCTCATAAAGCGCATTACAGCTACAGACTGCAAGGCAGACTACCACAGTGCTTAAGCAATTAATTAATTAACTAATCTATGAATTTTCACTTTGGTAACCAAGTTGCACTGGCAACAAATGCCTTTTTCGGGCACGACCCAGGTGCAGGTGCATAGACATTTAAAATAATGCACACAATCACTGAGTGCAAGTTACATACTTGAAACAGATGGTGCAGAGACAGTGCAATAACTGATTACGGGATTAACAAAGAAAAGTGGTGCAGATACTACACTGAGTGCAAATGCAGATGAGATACATGGGGTATTTATACAAAACAGTCACAGGCATTGAGCGTAAAGTAAAAGTATTTCAGATTCTTTGTAAAAGCAGAGACAGTTGTTGATTCTCTAATGGGGGTGGGAAGGGTTACTGTGTTCCAGAGTGAGGCAGCATGGTAATTGAAGTAGTGTTGTCCTATGTTTGTTCGAAACAAGGTGAATTTTGATGTTAATTTTTTTTTTGTGCAAGATATGTTTATTGAAGTTTTTTCAAAATGTTCTTACAGTCAACACACCAGACAATACAATGACATACACTAACTTTTATCAACTATGTACAAATAGGTCCATTTCCCTCAGATTTACATCAACATCATTAAATTAATGCTTTGTTTTACTTTGTTTAAAACTTTTGATCATTAGTTGTTTTTGGAATAGAATAAGTAAGATCCCTTCTTTTGTTACTGTTAGTTGGGGCAACAGAGAGAATCTCTCCCTTTTTATAACCACCTTTCCCCCAATATCTGATTTTCTGCAACCGACAGAGAAATCAGATATGGTTGCTATGCCCTATATAATTGATCTTCTTTCTCTTCCAAGACAAAGGTAAGTCTTTCCATGGCCAGTGCCTGAAGAGTAAGAGCTTTCCAGTGCTGTACTGTAGGCCTATTTCCTGACACCCACATATTTAGTATACAGTGCCTAGCCATTATTAATAGAACCCGCATCCATCTGGGCAGCGGGCACCATTCTTCCTCCCCCTGTATCTTCTACCCCAAACAATAACACCAAGGGAGAGACCGGTATCTGTCTTCCTGAAATTCCCTCCAGTTCTCTTGTCACTTCACTCCAGAATGTCTGCAAGACTGGGCTGGCCCAAAAGTAGTAGAAATAAGAACCCAAGTTATTATTACATCTAATACATGTAGGTGACACTGTGGGATTAAATTTATTCACTATTAGAGGGGGGCAATATAATCTCTGGAGGAACTTATAATGGGATTCCTTATATTTATTACATAGTAGAATACCCTGATGAAGCTGAATTATCAGCTTCCAATTACCTTCTGATAACAACAGTCCAATATTTCTTTCCCATAGCAGTTCAGTTTTCTCCATCACATCTGGGAGGAATAGCTTTCACTCTCTAGCTACTCAATGGATGGTCCCTTTAGGGTTTCTTATACCATCCTGCACTATTTGTTCTATCAGTCCCCATGTGGGGTCTGTTCTCTGCACTCTGCCCAGGCTTCCAGTATATGCTCTAACCAGCATATATCTGAAAAAATGCCTGTGGCCCAGTCCTGTCTTTTCCTTTATTCCCTCAAAGGAGTCCAGGCCATCTTTGGTATATAAATCTTGTAAGCACATTATTATTTATTTTATTTAGCTTTTGTTGACCGGGTAAGTGCACTAGACAAATCCTGCCTATTTTCAGGCATGACCCGGGGGAGGGGGATATAGATGAATGCCAACTGACCTTGAACCAGATTAAGCTGTTGGTGGTATTTTTAGTGAATGAGGGAAATTTGGCCAGGACACCGGGGAAATTCCCCTACTCTTTTCGATAAGTGCCATGGGATCTTTAACATCCACCTGAACTACCACCAATCCAGGCAGATGGGACCTCGGTTTAACGTCTCATCGGAAAGACGGCACCTCAGAAATGCAGCACCCCTCTCATGCTGCATTACAGTGTCAGTACTGGGATATTAACCCAAGTGCCAGATGTGGGAACTGAACCCACAGCCCTCTGATCTCCCGGCCTCAGAGGCGAGTGTGCTACCTACTGAGCCACTGACACTGACACTGACATTCCCTTATCTTACCATTCCCTGAATCCAGGATCCCCTATTCCAGGCAGGAAGAAAGGATTACCAGCAATCGGGAGAAGCACTGTATGCCCTTGTCTGGCTATCCAAATCCTACACATACATTCCCAGCTCTCCAGTACTGACAGGACCAGGGGGATCAGCCTCTCCAGGCCGAGAAAAGCCTTCTGGACCCTCTTGGATAGGTAAGCTGTTAGTCTCCCAGGATAGTCTCTTTCCTCCTGGTCCAACCACCCTGCCTCTTGGGGTCTGCTAACCCAGCCCTGAAGGTACCTAAGATGGATAGTCAAATGATAATTTTTAAAATCCTTGAGTGTAATCCTCCTTTATCCACTGTTGCTTTTAATCTGGCCAGTCCTACTCTAGGGCGCTTGTCCTGCCAAATGAACTCTAAAAGAGCCCTTTCCAGATTTTTGACATCTGTCCCCATCAGTCCCACATGAAGCATCTGCATCACGTATAGATTTCTGGGGAGAATGTTCATCTTGATTAGGTTTATTTTCCCTAACCACGAGATAAGTAATGTCCCCCATCTTGCCAGGTTTGCGATCACTGTTTGCAATAGTGGTGTGTAATTAAGATCATAGAGGGATCTAATATCGCTCCCCATCTTTATTCCCAAATATACAAATGATTTATGTACCTTTCTTAAACCCAATTTATTCCCTTTCTTGTCTCCCAACATGTCTCCTATGCTCAGCACTTCAGACTTTCCCAGATTCAATTTGTAACCTGAGAATCTTAAAAAATACTTAATCAGTTTTAACAAGGGGGGCATGGGCTGTTGTAGTTTAGCAACATACTGTAACATGCCTTCAGCATACAGCGTAATCTTGTGTTCTTTACTCGACCTACCTGGGACTCCCTAATGTTGGGATCAGCTCTGATGGCCACCGCCAAAGGCTCTAATACTAGTGCAAAAAGGAGGGGCGATAAGGGACACCCTCGTCTTGTTCCCCTTCCTAGCTTAAACCTATCCAAGAGGGCCCCATTTATCAATACATGGGCTGTGGGATCTCTTTACATTAAGCTTACCAGTCATATAAACTGTTCACACAGACCAAACCAGGTGAGAATCTCCATCAGATAGCCCCACTCTACTCGGTTAAATACCTTCCCATTGAAAGGATATGCACTGCTTCCTGACCACTCGAGGTCCCCCAGAGCACATTCAGCAGGGTCCACATGTTGTGGTAGAAGTATCTGTCCCGTATAAACCTGGTTTGGTCTGGGTGAATCAGCTGTGGCAAAATCCTGTCCAGTCTACCTGCAAGGGCCTTGGCCAGGATCTTAAAATCACAATTCAAGAGCAAGATTGGCCTATATGAGGCACAATCCATCAGATCTTTCCTTTCTTTGGGGATCACACATATCACCGCCTCTCTCTCTGCAGGACTCCAGGAGTCTTCTCCCTCTCACCCCGACATCTTCTGACACTTCCCACAGGTTATCAACCATCTGGGCATTCAGGGTTTTGTAATATTCCACCGGGAAGTCATCAGGACCACTTGCTTTGCCACTTTTCAAGTCTGAGATGGCCTTAGCAATTTATTCCTTCATTATCTTAGAGTTTAACCAATCTTTCTGGGCCTTAGCGAGACTTGATAATGCTATACTATTCAGGAATTCTTGCATGAGGGTCCCAGTGTCCCCACCCTGAGTCTGGTATAGTGTTTGATAAAACTGTCTAAACCTGTCTCTGATGTGTAGCTTTTCTTTTCTGGGAATACCATCTTCTCCCCATATGGCACATATCATATAAGATCCCCTCTTCACCATTATCAGATTGGCAAGCATAGTTCCAGATTTATTGCCTCATTCATAAAATTGTTTCTCAATAAATGTACACATCTTTCTAGCCATTCCCATCAGTAAATCATTAAGGGCTTCCCAGGTTATGGTCAGCAGCTGATGGGTATTTACCCCTTCCCCTTGGGTGACCTTCCTCTCTAGTACCTTAAGCCGCTTTTCTAAGTTTTCTCTCCATTCCTTCACCTTCTACTTATGTTTTGAGATGAAGCTGATGATCATTCCCCTCATAAATGCCTTACTGGCATCCCAAAACATTGTTTTAGATGGAGCAGTATCGAGATTATCCTGCACATAGTGCTTCCAGTGGTTCCGTATATATTTTTTAAACTCCCTATTGGCCAGGAGGTAATTGGGGAGTTTCCAGGCTGGTGGACCCTACCCCTTAAGATTCAATCTCAATTTCATGAGCACCATAGCATGGTACAAAATATGGATTGGACCATGTTTTATATTCGTCAGTCTAAGATACCAACTTCTTGGAAGGTATAGATAATCCAGCCTCAACCAGGACCTGTGTGTATGTGAATAGAATGTATATTCCTTGAGAGTTGGATTGGCTATCCGCCATCCGACTATCAAGTCCGGATCAGCCACACCAGCCTGCCAGTTTTGAATTGCCACTCTAGGATTTCCTTTATTATTAGAGTGATCGAGCACTGAATTCATCAGACAGTTCAAGTCACCACCCAGTATCAAACCCATAAATTGTTCCTTTACCATTATAGAGATAAGTGTCTGGTAAAAATTTGGATTGTGGATTGCCAGTGCATATTTAATTGCAAAGGTTATTTTTTCACCGTGCAACTCTCCCTCAACAAAAATGTAATGGCCAGCCTTGGGGTCCACAACTACCCGTCCCATTTTAAAAGGTAGATTTTTGTGAAGAATAATGGCCACATCCCATTTATGAGAATTATAGGATACTGCATAACATCTCCCCACCCATACCCTGCTTAGCTTAGCATGCTCCCTATCTGTTAGGTGGGTCTCCTGAAGGTGTGCAACCTGGGCCCCCTGTCTCTTAAGTGCAGTTAAAAGTATTGTGTGCTTAACCAGGGTAGATATCCCTCTAACGTTCCATGATATCACCACTATCTCTTTTAAGGCAGCCATAATGTTTGATACAGCTCCATCTCATTAAGCCTGGGGCTCCTTCCCCAACCCCTTAATACTCTTTTGTCATATCTGTAATGAAAGCATCTTGTTCCTAAGGACCAAAAAACATACAAACCTTGAAACTTTGAACAGAGAACAACTATATACACCCCATATCCCTCCTCCCCACCCTCCACTCTTTTGGCACTTATATGTTCTTTCCTCTCATGTCAACTCCCCAATCCTCCCCCAACTTAACAAGAATTGCTTATCGCAAAGATTTTACACATTTTACCCCCATTTTGATAGGCACGTCTCCATCGAACCCCCACCAGCTTTATTTTGCCTGAAGTTATCTAATATACTCTTTTAAGTTTAGCCATTTCCCTTATGTTTCCCTGATGTACAGATTCCTTCCCTCTCCCTTATTTAGCCCTCTCTTTGTTTCACAACATGCACAGGCCATAGCTATCCCCCATCCTTCAGGGAACCATGGCTGATTGTCCAGGCGGCCATTAGGCCTCATGTCTCAAGCCAGGCCCACCCAGACATTGCTCCAATTTTGCCAGTCTCCTGTGCACCCCTCAGCCTCCAGGCCAGCCCCTGCCTGAGTGGAGAGTGGGCAGCGCACATCCAGCATCACATGCTGCACCCCCCCCACCAGGCTGTCCTACTTCTCCATTGGTTCATCGTAGCACTCCGGTATCCTCCTCCTCCACCTTCCACCATATCCACACACTCCATTTTCATCAGCCACAGTTCTCCTATGTGGAGCATATATCTAGACCATGTGGCAATCAGTTAAGAGTCTGAGAAAAGAGGGTGCCCTCTAGTAGAGCAGTATCTTGCCAGTGTCTTCAAAGATGACTTCTAAATTAACCACCTTCTTCCCCAACTCAAACTAAACAGGGGGAAAGAAAGAGGACCCAACGTCAAGCAATCTAGTTTAAACAGAACTGTTTC
This sequence comes from Neoceratodus forsteri, assembly GCA_016271365.2. Classification (NCBI taxonomy): domain Eukaryota; kingdom Metazoa; phylum Chordata; order Ceratodontiformes; family Ceratodontidae; genus Neoceratodus; species Neoceratodus forsteri. Next base: position 106,189,093 of record CM057458.1, read on the forward strand.
AAGTCAACATTGCTTAACTATTTTCAAGGTCCAGACATCAACACAGCACACTATCCAGCATGTCTCTATATCAGTCCTGCACTCATCCCAGCTTCTTTCTGAGCTCACATCCGAGGCCCTGTGCTTTCTGCACATCCCAGAACAAATAGGTAGCCCCTGTCTGCTTTGTTTTAAGTGTGGACGGGTACAGCATAAAACATTCAATCTTGGCCTCACGCAGCTGCTCCATGGCAGGGTTGAAAGCTCGTCTTCACTTGAAGAGCCTCACAAAGTAGTCCTGAGAGATGAACAATTTGTTCCCTTCATATTGAAAGTTTGAGGCTGCTCTATAGGCATGCAAGATTGCCTACCCATCCTGAAAATTATGAAATCTCATCACGATCTGTCATGGTGGCTGGTCTGGTAAAGGCTTGGGCATTACAGCCCGGTGTGCTGTCTCCAGCTTCATTCTGCCATCTTTAGGAGATAGCCTCAGCAATTCTGGCAGCATTTTTGCATAGAACCCCAATATATTGGGACCTCCCATGCCTTCAGGGAGCACTCTGAGTCAGAGGTTAAGCCTCCTCTGGTAATTTTCCTGGTAATCATATTAATCCTTGAACTCCTTGAGTTCTTTCTTGCAATAACGCTATTTGATCTGGGACCTGGGCTATGGCATCCTCGATGTCCGATACCCACTGCTCCACTTCAGTCAGTCTGGTCGCATGGGAGGCATGTAGGTCCACTAGCTCCTTCATCTTTTGGTTGAGTCTGGTCTCCATATTAGCCAGCTGGGGTTCAAGTGCAACCAAGACTTGTTGAGTGATCTTGCAGCCCCCATGCTCATTTCAGCGGCAGACAGGGAAATAGGCCCTGTGTTTTCCACCCGCGATGTTGCCATCTGTTTTGATTTTTAGAAGCCGTGCAAAGATTCTTAGCTGGATTTTGACTGAACATTGCTGAATATTCAGGTACTTTATTTATATTTTATTTGCAGTGAGACACGGAGTGAGGTAGTGATGCGCCTTTGCTCGTGCTGGCTCATTAGTGCCCCCCCATTATTTTTTAAAGTTGATCAAAAGGAGGGTTACTTGACAAAATCAAGCTATTCAGCAAAGTAAGGGGGGATTTTTGATCATAGTTTTTTTAATAAATCTAGCAAGTGTCAGGTTGGATTTGAGCTTTGGTAAATGCCAATTTAAAGTTTTTAGAGAAAGACAAAAAAAGTGTCTTACTGTTGCTACTGGATGCAAATCTTGCTGTCTTGTAGTAAAGAGTGTACTTCTTCTGTAGCATTGTTTTATTAGCAGCATCACAGACAAATGAGCTGTAGTCCAGCATAGTGAGCAGATTTGCCTGGGGTGTTCTTTCTCTGGTTTAAGGCATTAGATATTTACGGATTCTGTACAGACAGCCAAGCTATTGGTGAACCAGGTTGGTTGTGTTTTGAATGTGAGTATCAAAAATAAGGATAGAGTCTAAGAGTACTTCTAGATATTTAAAGCAGCTGACTTTTACCAGACAGGCGCTATTCTCTTCATTAGTGCAAAACTTTGGTGCCAAGTTTTTCAGACTGTAGTTAGAACCAAACAGCATTGATTGGGTCTTTGATAGGTCCAGGACCATTTTTTCTTGAACGGACCTTTCCAGCAAATGTTTTAAGCTGTTTCCCAGTAGACGGTCAATTTCATTGTTGTCTTTGCTGTGTGTATACAGAACTGCATCTTCTGTGTAGAGAAGAGTATGTTCAGGTTTGCAACCATTGGCAGTTTGTTGATGAAAACTAAAAACAGAAGAGGTCCCAATATGAAGCCTTGAGGGACCCCACTGTAGATGACATTAATACTAGAGACCACATTTCCAATTTTCACCATCTGCTTTCTGTGGTACAGGTAAACTCTGAACCAAGCTACAGCAGGGTATCTGAAGTCTAGTTCGAGCAGTTTGTTGGTTAATACTTCATGGTCAACCAGGTCAAAAGCCTTGATCAGATCCATGAACACAGCACCTGTCACCAAGCCCTTGTCTGTTGCATGATAGACAGGGTCTGTGAATCCCACCAGGGCTGTGTCAGTGCCGTGACTCCTTCTGAATCCATTTTGTTCCCTGCAGATTAGGGAGTCAGTCAGTTGTGTGTGCACTATTATCTCTTGTGGTTTAGCTAATGCTGACAATATAGAGATAGGGCAGTAGTTTTTAAGGGTTCTAGGTGATAATCTTTCATGCAAAAACATCACAGCACACAATCCCGCAATGAAAATCTAAAAAAAAAAAATAAAAGGTCAGTGAAAAACACAGATCAGCACAAATCCTGGCACAACACAGCAATTAATACAAAAACATCGGGAATGTATTGTTTTGTGGGGGATTTTGCTCTCCCACACCCCCCGGAATTAATATAATCAACTCTAAGAGGGTGTGGACTTCAGGGATGGGGAGAAAATTGGGAAGGGGACATTTCTTAAAAAAACTAAAGTTCAATACCAGGATATGGGGAACCAAACCCTGGTTCCCAGGTCTTCTCCACTTCAGGCGCTAGTGCCTTAGCCACTCCATGCATGGAGCGGCTCGATCAGGCACCACGCCTACAACTACTGCATCCCTTCTCCATTTCTACATACATATCCTTTTGAGATTTATGCCATGATATTACAGCAGCAATATTATTGCTACAATATCTTAAGGCAAGGGTGTCTAACCTATTCAGAGTCATGAGCCACATCTACATTTCTGAGTAAGATATGAGCCACAACAATATGCGGTCCATACCATACCATACCCAACATCTGGCCATTACCATACCCAAATTTATCCATATTTAACCATATTTAGAAGTTAAACAAATAACATAATCATAGTAAATAGTCAATAATCGTATTTTATTTAGTTACAGTATTTTTAAAACATAGTTGTAATTAAAAAAAAAAATTGAAGCACCTCTGGAGCTTTAGATTTGTTTGCAGGCTTAGTAAAAGTAGCTTTTTCAGCACTCAGGGCACTTTTCAGTTCTTGTACTTTGACTTTTCTCAAATTTAAAAGACTGTTATGTACTTGGCACATAATTGACAAAGCCCTTGAGAACCACATTAAATTATTCAAGTGCAACATGTGGCTCGCTAGCAACAGGTTGGCCACCCCTGTCTTAAGGGGATACGGTTTTCTAATAGTGTCTTCTTCCCCTTCTTATGTAGCAGAAAAACTATAGCTGTTTTCCAGTGGTCAGGTACAGTGTGGTCATGAAAGATAGATTGAAGATTTTGGCTATGGGGGTGGGCTACCTAGGGAGCAGCAAGTCAGAAAAATTTTGGCATCAATCCGTTTGATTCAGCTGACTTATCGGTTTTAAAGGAGGCAATTAATTTAACAACTTCTGAACATGTGACCCCTTTGAGATGGAAATATGGCCCATTCAGGTTATGCACTTCCTTATTAGGTGTAGATTCAGGGAGCTCAAGTCTAAAAGGCCTTGGGGATCACCGATTAGGGCTGTTGGGGGGCTAAAGACCAACAGGGGGATGTATTTAATATATTTTACATAGGGATTGGGGCTGTTAGGGGGGTTCCCTAGACCTACAGAGTGATGTAGTCATTATTTTGTGCAAGGGGATCAGGGCTATTTGGGGGTGCTCTAGAACAACAGGGCAATGTATTCATTATTTTTTTTAAATGGAGGTTGGGGATCGGGGCTGGGGGGTGCTAGGCACCAGGCACATGTTCATAGTGCTATTGCTGTGGGCTGACCCATGGCTTGTGGAAAACCTTGCCATTGTACCCTCTGTGTGGGACAGGGACAAGTCTGCTGCAAGCCATGGGACTTTGATGCCAGGACCTTACCCATTAGAGAATTAGGCACAGGATCCTTGGCACACCAGCTATCAATGAAAGTCACCGTCAGCACGGCTTGCATCAATTTTTGAGAATCAGGCCCAGGGTGTCTAAAGGGTCTGTATTTACTCAAATCACAGAAGAAATCATTAAAGAGGTTTGCTATTTTAGAAGGTTCTGCACAGCTTCCTCTATTCAGGTTGACTGAGATACATGAGGACTGAGGTTTGGCATTCAACAAGGAGTTTACAGACTGCCAAAATTTTGGGGGGTCATACAGATTTACAGTATGTTGTTTTTTTAATTATTTACTTTTCTTCTGATATATTGCCTGCTTGGATCTGTTTCTTAGGTATCTTTATGTATTCCAATCTGATACCAATTAGGCTTGCTTGAACTTGTCCCAGGAGTCATCTCTTTTACTCATTAAAGTGAAAATATTAGGTGAGAGCCAATTGGATTTTTTGTGCTTTACCCTGCATGTAAGTTAATTAATAAATTGCCTAATTTCATAAGTCTTTTCTACATTAACCGTTTTGAAATTTCTGTTCTTATTTATAATTGCACTGAATTTATCATGAGCACATTTATATCAATGCCTTGACTCTTCAGGTAACCACCTCTCATTTGAGTTCACTGTAGGTTTTAATGAATTCACCAAAAGATCTTAAACTAGTCTGGATAACTGATCAATCTTACCCTCTACTGTAGTGTTGGTTCTGTGGCTAGGATATTCCAATTCTTGGCTATGATTTCTTTAATTACTCTTGAGCTACCACAATTGGTGGTCACACAATTCAAAGGTTCACTCCTCCTTCCCTTTTCCTATACCTGTACTGTAACAATCCATCCCTATCCATACTAGCAACTCGTTCCTTAGCAGCTTTAACAAAGCCCTGCAGTAGTCCTTTGTGAGAACCTAGTTATCATTTCATCTGCACGTTTTGTGAAATCTGACTCAGCACTGCAACTGTGCTTGACCCGCATTTGTTGTGACTTTCGGATGTTGCTGATGATGTGACACAGGTGACAGTTAGAGGCATGTAAATTGTATTCCTTGCCTGTATTTTTTCCACATAGATCAGTTTAAATAGTTCCACCAAAATTCTTAATTCTTTAATTCAAAAAAATTAGTTTAATCTCTCAAGTAATTCACTGTAATTTTTTAAAATTCATATTAGAATTATGTAGGTATGGCACATGGATTTTATGTCCTGTGCTGTCCCTCAATGCACCATCAGCACCTTATCAATAAATCTTCTTCATACATTGATTAGTTTGAAATATTGATTCTTCTGTTGGTCATATACTGTATAACCTCTTTTTTCCAAAGTCCCAGGTAAAGGTTGACGTCATTGGAAGCAAAGGTAGCTCCTTTCACTGTTCCCTTTACCAGGTGATAATACTTCTCTTGAAATAATAACGCATTACAGATTATTTATTCATGTCTTTATTGACTGGGTAGGTGCACTGATCCAGAGGACTATTTTCAGTCCCAACCTGGGCCACAAAGTAGGTACAGGTACAAACAGTCAATTACAAGACACAATACATGCTCGCCCAACAGCTGGCAGTGAGGATGGAGAGAGAGAAACAGTGACAATGCAGTGACAATGTGCAGACAGGGTAGACAGGTAATGCTGTATCAGTATGTACATAAGCATAGCCAAAATACAGATGGTGTAAGATACAAGCAGTACTGGTATACAGGTTTATGGTCCAATTCAAGTACAAGTGAGAAAAACAGTTGCTTTAATAAAAACTCAAATAGAAAAGCAATCACAGTTCATAATATCAAAGGGGCAAGACAGGAGGAAAGGGGCAGGGGTAGGCATAGGGGTGGGGGCAGGATGGAGGGAGGTGGGAAAAGGAGCAGGCTAGTCAGAGCAGGGGGAATATAAGTGCTGTAGGGAATCAGGTGAAAGTCTGAGTGCTTTTAGAGCATAGTAGAGTTGTAGAGCCTTGCATTGCTGTATGGAAAAGTGACATTTTGCAGCAGTGAGGAGCCAGGTCTTCAGGTTATGTTTAAAATGTTAGGTGGGAGGGGGTCATGTGAACAGTCAGGAGAGCTTGTCTGATAGGGAGGGTGCTGTGACTGAGAAAGCTCAGGTTTCTGTGGTGGTAGAGGCATGAGGTGCTTCTAGCGGGGGGCTGAAGATGCCCTGAGATTCCTACAGACCACTCTACCTGTCAAGAGGGGTGAGTAAGGGGAAATATGTTAGTTCCTGAGGGAGTTGTTCACCAGACAGCCCATCACATAGCTTAGGACTAATTCACTGAGCCCCACCCCACCAAAAAAAAAACCTTCTGTGGATTTTGTAGCTCTGTGCAGGTATCTAACCAGAAAATTGTTTCCCTAAGGCCTTCTTCATGTGGGATGTTAGAACAGAGGGATTCAATGTCAGTTGTAACTAATAGCCATGTCTCCTCAAGCTGGATGTTCCCCAGGAGCCTTAACACCTCTGCGGTATCTAGACAAGATGTCGCACAAGTCAGGAGCTGAACTACAGGGTCTCAGACATGTGCTCAGACAGTATGTGTTAAAGTCAACCAGTGAGGGCTGTGCCTGATAAATGTGAGTAACTGTGGGAACTGTTCTACTTTTTTGCAACCTGTGAATGTGTGTTCCATCATGCACAATTCTATGAAAATCCAAGCCTAAGTACTGTATTATTAATAGATACTATTTTAAGGTGTGTGCCCCCTTCGCTGCCCTAGTATGCCTATACCTATCCCCATCTCCTGACACCAATTCTGTCCCATTAATCACATCCTTGACCTGTTCCTAAGGAAATGATACATGGGCCATTAGCTTCTTCAGTTCAGCTTTGAATTGGTTGGGGTTCGCATGCTGCATCCCACAGCAAAACTGCCACCTGTAGGTATACCTATGGTAGTATGTTCAGGACACAGAGAGGCTGGGACATTGCAGCATGCATTGCTGAGTATGTGTAAGCATGCTCACATTGGGGACCTTGGCCCTATCATGCCAGCATCTTGTGGGGGGGACAGGGCACATGAAGAATGGGCAACCATAGTGAGGGGAACATCCCTCCCACCCATAGCCACATTGAAGCAGGTGCATCCAGCCAAAAGGTGGCATATCCACAGTGCCAAGGTGGAGGGTGCAAAAAGTGTAAAATAACAAAACATTTAAAAAAAAAAGAAAAAAATGAAACAATGTCTTGCAATACATTACAGGGAAAAAATAGATGCTGCCAAAATATGGGGAAAAAAACAGCTGTCTTACAAAGCAGACATCCAAAACAGCTGCCTTACAATGTGTGTTTTGCCATAGACTCTAGGACTGGCAGTCTATTCTTTAACTTTATTAGTCAAGTTAAAACACAAACAGCCTTCTCTATATGAAAAAGAGAATAATAAGAAGAAGAATCAGCATTTATATAGCACTTTTTTATACCGTACACACAGTATCCCAAAGTGCTTTACAAGCAATGAGACACTAATAGTGAAATGACTGATGTGTAGTGGCAGCCATTGTGCACATTAACACCTGCACACAGTCTTGGACAGTTGCATGAATATTTTTTTTATGGGAAAGAGAATGTTGGCCAAGACATCAGGGAAATTCCCCTACTCTGCTGTAGGTGGACTAGCTGACTGTGAGCCATGGCCACTTCGAGTGTAGCTCCAGTGGAGCAGGACATCCCAACTGAAAAGGAGAGAACACTTCTCGCTAGTAATTTACTGGATGAATCTGAAGTTTTCATGGATGTTGTTTCAGACCTAAAAGATGTTTGTGATAAGGAGATATTTATTTCAACTGAGGATTTAAGGCTACAAAAGCCTGAAGTTGATTTAGCTCCCTGAGCAACCACTGAATCTCTGCTGAAGGAATCCCTACAAGAAATGCTGACTAGAGGAAAAAGGGCATTTGATAGAGCAACTACTGCAGACTGATGCATCGACTGTCAAAACTCGCGGCCTGCTTGTCATCGGGCCTGCATTACAGGATGACGTGGCAGCTACAGAGAAAACAGCAGGGCTGGGTGAGTCAGTTATGATTACTCTCTGTAATGTATTTCCTGCAGTAATTGAGAAAAAAACACAGTATAGGAGTACAAGTTCCCTGATCCTCTGACCTTAGTTCCTCTGAAAGACACCCCCCCGCCTCATTGCCAGTGTGTTATACTAACCCTATACTCTTATTAAATTGATAGATTTAGTTCAAAAGGGATAGTTTTAATATTAGATGGTTTATGGAAAATGATCACTGCAGATTAATTAATGTTTATGGTTCACAGGTCAGATCTGAACGGGTGGCCCATCTTGATAGTCTAAACCCTTTTTTACTTATTTCATATCAAGTTTTTTTATGTGGAGACTTCAGTTGCAGTATAAAATCTTCTTTTGATGGTACAACGAATCAGGGGAAGAAGGTATATTGTGATTCAAATGCATTACAGAAATTGGTAGATGTGGCAGATCTCTTAAACTGTAATGTATATCAGAGCTCTGGACCCAAGTTCACTTTTCGAAGAAATAAATTTACCTCTACCATTGATCCCATGTTTATTTCTAATCTTTACCAAAATTTTGATTTTAGACTATGATCACTGATTTTTCAGATCACTTATTATTGCTCTGTTCTTTTCTTAGTGTTCCAGAGCAGTCATGTGTTAGGCCAAGATGGAAGTTAAATTCTTCCATCTTATCTGACCAATGAATAATTAGTCAAATAACAGACATACTGGAGGCTTGTTTATCTGTTAGCTTTTTGTATGAGGATTTAGGGGATTGGTGGGCTGATTCCAAAGCAGATTTCAAATCTTGTTTTTCAAAACATGGGAAATACAGTGAAAACACTAAATTTCTTTAATATCTAAAACTCAAACAACAACTGCAGACATTATACTCCATGGCTAATACCACGAGACTGGACTACACAAATCAAATTATATCATTTAAAAAAGAAATGACGAAATACCAATATGATAGAGCACAAACTACGAATGCTCTGCTTCAAAATGGGACTAAGAAATCCCCCATAGAGATCCTTTTGAAGCTTTTAGGAAATTCAAGTATTCCAGTTTTTTTGAATCTTTGCTTGATAAAGAGGGGGCCACTGTGACTTCTATAGAGGCATTAAATGATATTATAAAATAATTTATCTCTTCCCATAATCCTTCAGACCCCCTTCAAAGGAAGTAATAAAGCAATTCTTACACACAATACAAATCTAATTTGACACGGCCCATTACTGCCCTTGAAACTGAGCAGGCCATAAAAAATTTGAAGAATGGTACATCACCTGATTCAGATGGCCTGATAAAGGAATTTAATAAAACCTTTTTCAGAACCACTGTCAATTTGTTTAGAAAAGGTTTTTGTTTTTTTATGACTACTTACTGTATTCTCCTCTGGTTTATGGAAGGTTTATTGATCTTTTTGTTTAAATCCAGGGATAAGTCTTCTATTGATAATTGGAGACCAATAACACTTTTAAATTCTGACTACAAAATATTGGCTATTGTTATTAACACTAGGCTTAAACATTATGCGAATTTGGTACTATCCCCTTTGCAGCTTTGTGGTCTACTCAACTGGAAGATTCAGCAGGCCTTGATGATTATTAGAGACCTTATTGATTACATTTCTTTAACAGGAGAGACTGGGTGCATCATTTCTGTAGATCAGTATAAAGCTTTCAATAGGGTTTACCATCCCTTTCTTTTTTTTAACCTTAGAAACATATGGCATTACAACACAAGTAATACAGTGGCTTAAATCATTATATCATGAAGCAGTAGTGCACCCAGTAATTAGACATCAGGTTACAGAAGGGTTTTTAATAAAGACAGGAGTTCAGCAAGGTTGCCCCCTTAGTCCTCTCCTCTACATTTTCATACTTGATCCCCTTAGCCATCTTTTGACGGAAACTCCCAGATGGTTGGGAGTGTCAGGGCTGGACAACAAAAAGGTGTTTTATATGCAGGTTTATGCAGATAATATTTGTTTATTTTTATCTGATTATACCCAAGTGCCCCTCTTTTTTGGAATTTATGAATTTTTTTTTAATTCTCAATTAAATAGGACAAAGATCAAAGGACTGTTTATTGGCTCTAACTACCCCACTCTGGCTACTATAGGAGGGATATTGATCTCCTCAGAACCTTTAAAAGTTTTGGGCATTTATTTTGGGGCACAAAACATTCCCTCTTTTAATTGAGATTCAACATTAGCTCAAGTGGAACTTAAAGTTCAAAGGTAGAGGTACTGGAGGATGGCTAAATTTAAATGCATACAAATTATTAAGCAGTTTATCATCTCCATAATTCTTTATGTTGCTATGATTTTTCCACTTCCCATACAGTTAAAAACTAAATTATATAGTTTCTTTTTCCAGATGCAATGGGGAAATAGATTGAACCCCATTAAATGGCAATACACATATTTACAAAAAGATAAGGGAGGTCTAGGCATGATAGACCCAGTGTTTTTTTTTTTCATACTTTGTTCTTTTCTCAATCCCTCAAATATGGCCTGATACCTGGAGATGCAATACATTTTTATTGGATTAAAGTAAATCTTTCCAGATACTTTGCCAACTGACAGGCTACTCCTCCTAAATTGTCTGGTCATCTTCATATTCCACAATGGTTACACCTGCTGCTCAAAAACTATATAAATGGGGTTTATCGACACAACAAATTATGGCAAATTCAGGGCCACAGCTGTATAAAGCAATGACTTCAATTTATCCAACTGAACAATGTTTCAGAAATTGTCCATCCTCCCAAATTCCAGGAGTTTTGTCCCAATTGACCAATACGAAAATCCCTATCCAGATGTGGGAATTTCTTTGGTTGTTAGTTTATGGAAGGATAAATGTAAGAAGGAATGCAAAGTATAAAGCCAAAGCTGAAAGGAATTGTCCCTATGAGACCTGTATAAATCAAGAAGAAAGCATGGAACTTTTTTTTATTTCAATGTTCATATGCAAAATGTCTTTGGGATTATCTTGCCACTAAATGGAATATGGGATGGTTAAGGAATGTACATTATGATAATTTGGCCTTGGGGCAATTCTATGATCTAGGGAATTATTATTCTAAAGAGACACTGGTTGTTTTTTGTTGCTTTTTAAAATGGTATCTATGGCAGGCCAGATGTCAGTGGGTATTATATCAAAGACTGATGCCTTAGGAGACGGTGGAGAATCTTATACAGTCAGCTATGGAGAAAGTGTATATTTCAGATTTAGTGGTTCATACGTCTAAAAATGTTTCCACTTGGTGGAAAGGGTTTTCAATGTTCATTAAGTACTGTATAAATGATTGATTTTTTTGATAAGAGAATTCAGATAGGATTTGTTGGTTTACTGGGTCTGCTGTTCAAAATATATGAGAGAATATATTTGAGATAGGCTTAGTGGTTTGTGTTTTTCTCCCCTTATTCAGTGTTATTATTTGTGTGATTTAACAATGCTTTTTCTTTCTTTTGTTCTCCCTTTTTCAAGTATTGTATGATTTTTTTTTAATTTGTGTGACTTTCTTCATTATTTTGTATTTATGTGTTTGATGTTATTGTAATACAAATTCCCCTACTCTTCATGTTGGGGGACCATGCTGTTCTGAGCACAAATGGCAGAGGGTGTGTGGAGAGCAGAGGATGAGGATGTGGTTTTGCAGCAGCAGTCCAGTGTGCAATTCCCAGCTAGGCCTGTGGAATCACAAGGGGATTATATACACAGTGAGACCAGAACTGAGACTGGAGAGACCCGAGAAGATATGCATGGAGTAGCCTATGCAGTGGGAAAAATTTATTTCAGAATTATATTGACAGATGAGGCTGGGATTCAAACTCATGATGTGAATTCTGCAGACTCTCAAGGGTTAATATGCACTTCAGAGGAGCCCTTGACTAGGATGGGTGTGGCCTTTCAAGCTCCAAGTGAGGCAGCAACAGCTGAGCTGCAAAGGAATGAGGAAGCAGGGCCTTCCAGGACACACCTGGTGACTCACATAGAGACTATGCAGAAACTTCAATCAGCCCAGACTGCTTTCCCTAACATGACATGGTCCAAAGAAGCTGCTCTGTCACACGAAGGGTGGATACAAAATGAAAATGAGCAGTGGATACCGGATGATAAATGGATTTATTTTTCTTCAACTGATGCCTATACAGCAGGACATTCCAAGGGCTTCTACATCTCAATCACAAACGGCTCAGGCTGCTTTTTCTAATAATACTGCAGTACTGCATGTGGGAGAAGATATTCCTTTACCTGATGAGTCTGACTCAAAAGGTTAGACTTCTGATGTCTCTACCCCACCACTCCTCAACAGGGGTTCTGAGAAAACCGGGCCCCATTTTTCTGATTTATTTCACTACAACAAACTGGAACAAGCCCCGTGGTGAAATGGACTGCATCTGCGATATAGGGGTGGGCTAGAAAAACACCCAAATAGAACTTCTGTGGCCAGAAGGTTATTAAAAGTCTTGATGCAGTTTCAAGCATCAGATATATATGCACTTATTAATATAAGGGGTGATGATACGTTTGATGTGAGCTTCAAGACTTTTGCTGGTTTGGACAGATTTTGGAAGAAATATGAGACATGCAAATATCAATCTTTGTGGACCCCCTTCTGGGCTATTCCCATCACAAAGCCCCTTTTTAAATCCATAAATATTATGTTTAGAAATGAAGGGATCAATGTAGGTGATATTCTATTCTGGCTTGAGAAGAAGTGCGAGGTTCTGGGCCCACCAGAACCAATTATTGACTCAGAAGGGATTTGGACTGGGGGCTGGAGATTTAAAATTAAGCTGCAAATGGTGGGAAATGAAGTGCAACTTATTCAAAACAGCTTTTTTTTGGAGTAAAGATGGGGGTGGTAAGCTTTTACCCTGGACAGCCAGAGCTTATTACAACTGTGGCAGCTGCAGACATTTAAGTAGTGTTTGTGATAAAGTAAAGTGTGCCCTGTGTAATGAATTTGATCATAATAGTGCACTTTGCAGAAACACTTTTAAGTATAATCTGTGTGAGGAAGCAGGACATGCATATCACCAGTGTCCTTGGGCTGGCCAAAATAGGCTTGGAGGATTGCAAAGAGAAGATTTAATCAATAAGGCCCAAGAAAGATTTAGACCAGCAGAGCAGGAAGGGGAGGATCAGAGGGCTGAGGACCAGAGGGCTGAGGATACAGAGGTTAGAACACCTAACACACAAACAACAAACACTACACACACACGAACACTGCACAGTCAGACATGGGTCTTAGGCAACACAACAAGGATCAGACTGCAGATAGGCCAAGTTCTTCTTTAAATTCCCAGATTATGGGCTCCCCCCCAAGTTGGTGAAGGATCCTAAGGCTAAACCCAGTCTTGCTGCATCTACAACAGATTTTCAGGTGCCTCGCCCTAAAAGAATAACAAGAGCTTCCAGTAAACAGATCCCTTCTAGTGCCCTGATTGTTACATCAAATGCTTTCCAAATTTTATAAGAGCAGGAGGGAGATTCAGAATCTAATCTCTTTACTAGATCTGAAATGCTCTCCAAGATGGAGTATGAGGAGGAAGCAATATTAGAAAACAGGGAAGACAAAAGGAAAAAAGGGAGGAAAAGGAAAAAAGATACAGAAAAAAATCAAACTTTGCCCTTCATGTCCTCAATTAGCATTGTTTCTTTGAATACCTGCAGTATAAAGAATTTAAAAAAAATGGATAGCAGCTCTGACTTTTTGTCAGCATTTAAAAGCAGATATAATTTTCCTGCAGGAAGCAAGGTTCAATACGATCTAGGATATTAATTAAGCAAAGAAAGTTTAGATATGGGGCCCTTCCTTTCGGGCCTTTGGGCTTGATGCAGCAGACAGGGTGGGGATCCTATTTAATCATACAGAGGCTGTGGTGCAAAGGCTTTTGGGCATTGTTCCAGGAAAGGTGCTATTAATTGATTGTAGCTTTAAGGGATTCCAGCTCTGTTTAATAAACACATATGTGCCACAAGTAAAAACTGCAAGGATTGATATTTTTAACCAAATAAAACCTTGGCTATTTACTTTAAAACAAGTTATATGGGCAGGAGACATGAACTGCTCTTTAGACATTAAAATAAAGAATAATATTCAACAGAAAATTTATTGTAATTCCCATGCTTTAGCAAGTACAGTTAATGTGGCTAACTGTAAGGATGCATATAAATATCTTTATCATGATCCTGAGAAATATTTACTGTTCGTGTACAGACTATGTATTTTTATCAAAATATTTAGTCGCACTTCGATGTATGGTTACACCTTGTGAATTCCTGGACCACAAGTTTTTAGAAGATGAAATTGGCCTTAAAAATGTCCCACCAACTTTTCCCATAGTGGAAAGATGCTGGAAACTGAATACGACCTTATTAAATGACGAGGCAATTAATAAAGGACTTCAGGATGTTCTTCTGTTAAGGAAATCTGTGGCAGATTTTTATGATGATTGGGGCTTCTGGTGGTCTGACACTAAAATGGCATTCAGAGAGTGTTTTATAAAACAAGGAAAGAAAAAAGTACAGCTGACTATTTGCAAATTTACAACATAGGAACCAGTTGTATAATTTGCTTTGAAGCTCAAACAGAGCAGATTCCAGGTTAAAATTGCAAATAGATGAAATAATAAAGAAAATGAGTAAATCTCAATATGACACAGGCACATCATTCCAGGCTGAAATGAAGGTTGGGACAGAAAAACAACTTTTTAAAGATCCATTTTTTGCATGCAAAAAGCAAGTGGTGTCACAACTCATGGAGGGTTTAAAAGATAATGGGCCAGATATTCAAAAGGGTTGCTCCATGCTCAACAGGGTTGCGCATGCTCAAGTCCTAAATTGCGCCATTCTGCGATATTCAGCAGGAGGCAGTTGCGCCACTGAAAACAGGCTGAGCAACAGTGCAATGCAAATGAATGCATGCTCAACAGGAGGGGGAGGAACCATGCATAAACTGCACAGCCCGATATTCAGCCGGGCTATGAGAAGTTGTGCAGGCGCAACCCCAACCCTAGCAGGACTTGAGCCAAAAAAAAAAAACGTGAGGGCCACTCACAGGTGAGCTGCTGTATTGCAGGGCGCAACTACAGCAGCTGCCACTGTAGCTGGCTAACTCCAATCCTGTGCCCCCCCAGCCCGATCGCGAGGATAGTGTACTCCCCACCAGGCCGATCGCCGGCATCAATGCTCCCCCTCCCGTTCACATCCCTGGTGGTCAGTGGACGTATGCCCGATCGCGGGCAGAATGCAAAGTGACACCCCCTGCCCAAACATCTCCTGGTGGCTAGTGTCCCCCACCCACCCACCCGAAGCCCCACCCGCTCCCCCGGCAGCGGCGGAGGCAGCACCCACCGCCTGCCACCCGCCGCCGCCCGACTGACTGCCGGTAGGGCCTGCCGCCCATTAGTGCAGAGCAGAACCAATGGGCGCATGGCTCCCGTATAGACAGTCAGATTTGTGAATGATTCATTCCAAATCTGGACTATCATCCTGCTATGGGCTACGCCCGGTAGTTCTTGCTCTGCGTCAAGCTCGCGCAATATCGGCGGCGGCGAAGCGGCGCGGGTGGGGCTCCGCCGGCTGCCGAAAACGGTGGTGGGGCAGCTCGATGGTAGGGGAGACTGCCACCAGGCATGTTGGGCAGAAAATCATTACATTCTGCCCGTGATAGTATTCACTGGACACAAGAAAGATAGACCGAGGTTCATTCACATTCTGCCGCGATCGGAGCACTACAACATGTTTGGGGGTTCATTTCACAATCTGCCCGATCGGGCATTATGGTCCACTGGACCACCAGGGAGATGTTGGGAGGGGAGCCACATTGCTGCCCGCAATCGGGCTGCAGGGTGCGTTGGTCTCCGATGGCTGCTGCCTGGCAGGGCGTCCAGGCGCAAGTCCTCGGGGATCGCGCACCTACATGTGGCATGCAAATGGGGCCATAATCAGATGCAAATGGCCCCCTGTGCCTTGCATGAATTATGGCTCCATTTGCATGTCACCTTTGAATATCGTGATTTTTGCTGGCGCCAATGGTACTAGCCACCGCAAGTTGAATGCTCCACTCTGACAACTGCGGTGGCGCAGGTTTCACTGCGCCATGCACAGTGGCTGTGGCTGGGGGTGATATTCAGGAGTTGCTCAATAGCCAACTCTCGGAATATCGCCCGCCACACCCCCGCGCAACTATTTTGGCGAAGCGCAAGGGCTTGCGCCTCAGAATGGTGCAGTTTGAATATCCAGCCCAATATGGAAAATAAGAAATTGATGGCACCAGGGATGTTACAAGTCATTCAGAACCATTTCAAAAGTTTGTTTGGCACACCTTTTCAGGCACAAAATCAGTGGGATGATTTTATTAGTTTTTCAGTACCAAAACTGGACGCAGGAAAAGCCAAGCTTTTAGAAGATGAAGTCACTAAAGGTGAAGTTGATTCGGCAATTTCAGGCTTAAAAACTGGGGTCTCTCCTGGGTTAGATGGACTCATGAATGAGCTCTATAAACATTTAAAGGATGAGCTGAGTGAAATATTGCCTAATGTATATAATGAATTGCTTTTTGATGGTAGGGTCTGTAAAACTTTTACAGAAGCATTGGTAATTTTCTAATCAAAACAGGTGACTCCTGTGATATTCAGAATTGAAGCCCATAAGCCTCCTGAACATTGACTATAAATTGTTATCAACAATATTATGCACAAGGCTACAATCTGTGGCTGGTGACATTATTCATCCGGCACAGACATATTTGATCCCTAATCGATCGATTCAACAGAATTTAAGATTATAGAGGGATTTGTGTGAATTTGGCAGACAGAAAAAGGTACAAGGTTTTCTATTGACAGTGGACCAAACTAAAGCTTTTGATGATGTGGCATGCAGGTTTATTATTCATGTTTTAGAGCATTATGGAATTCCATTGTCAATTATTAATGGGATAAAACTCCTATACACTGAGGCCACAATACGTTCTACAGTAAATGGGGTTATGGGAGATGTGGTAACATTATACAAAGAGGTCCGCCAAGGGGTGCCCTCTCAGCCCCCTTTTGTACACTTTTGAATTGGACCCCCTGATAAGAACTATATATTATGAACATAGAATACAAGGGATAACTCTGTCTTTGTCGCTTCCCCCACAAAAAATTGCAGCATATGCAGACAATCTCTGTCTTATAATTAAAAACTCAGAATCAGGGGTACAAGTAATAAAGAAACTGGATTTATATTCAAAAATAACAGGTGCAGGAGTCAATCTGAGGAAAAGTTCAGGGATCAGGTTAGGACATACAAGTAGGGAACAACATATAGGGGATATTGTGATATCAGAAACCCTCATCAAGATTTTAGATGTTCAGTTCAGCATGGGGGGATTTGACCACTCTTAATTGGGAATTAGCCAAACAAAAAGGGGAACAAAAAGCCCAGCAATGGAAGTCCTGGTCTTATTCTAAAAAGAAAAGAATTCGTATTATTAAAAAATTTCTACTCCCACTCTTTTTACACCTTAACGCAGTATACCCCATTCCCCAAGGTTTAGAAACCAGATTATTAAGAACTTTTTTCAAATTGTCTGCAGAAACAGACTTAACCCGTTAAGAGAGACTTCACCTATTTACATGTCAGACAGGTTGGTTTGGGGATGATAAACCCGATTGTTTTTTTTCTTTTTATTTTTTTATAATGTCTCCTTTCAGATTAAACAAGAGGATTCCTTAAATCCATGGGAAAAATTGACATTTTTTTTCAACAGTTCTTTTGTCATTGGGACTGGGAAGCACTGAAAATGTCAAAGGATTTATGTATTCCTGAGCTTGCCATTTCAGCTGTTAAAAAATTGAGAATATAGAAGGTAGATAAGGATAGAATACAAACCCTAATCATAAATCAATATATATGAAGTAATGGGAACTAATTGAGACCACCCCCCCTCCCCTGAGGAGACCTCCCCTGAGGAGACCGGAGGTCGCGAGGGCCTGCTCTGAAGCCCTCCCTGCCCGCAGAAGCCCCGAACCCGAGACATACCAGAGACCAACCCCTCCCTGAGGAGACCGGAGGCTCTAGGGCCTGCTCTGAAGCCCTTCCTGCCCGAAGCTCCCGACCCAGACACACCAGAGACCACCCCTCCTGAGGGAGATCGAGGTCGAGAGGGCCTGCACAGAAGCCCTCCCAGCCCAGAAGCCCGAACCCGAGACACACCAGAGACCACCCCTCCCTGAGGAGACCGGAGGTCACGAGGCCTGCTCTGAAACCCTCCTGCCTGCAGAAGCCCGAACCTGAGACACAACAGAGACCACCCCTCCCCAGAGGGAGACCAGAGGCTGAGAGGCCTGCATCTGAAGCCCTCCTGCCCGAGAAGCCCCGAACCCGAGACACAAGAGACCACCCCTCCTGAGGAGACCGGAGGTCACGAGGGCCTGCTCTGAAACCCTCCTGCCTGCAGAAGCCCGAACCTGAGACACACCCAGAGACCACCCCTCCCTGAGGAGACCGAGGTCGCGAGGCCTGCTCTGAAGCCTCACCCCGCAGAAGCCCGAACCCGACACACCAGAGACCACCCCCTCCCCTGAGGAGACCGGGAGAGTCGCGAGGGCCCAAGCTCTGAAACCCTCCTGCCCGCAGAAGCCCCAACACCAGCACACACCAGGTAATTTCTACCTTGATCCAGGCTGCTGCCACCATTCTTGCCATCTGGCACCTTTTCTGGAAAGCAGCCACAAGCTCCCTGCTCAGCGCATGAATCGCGGCCAGAGTAGCACCCTTGAGTTGCTGCCCAGGCTCAAACGGAGCAGATCTGACATTTTTTGTGCCTGATTTTGGAAACTTTTCAGCAAAGAACCAGCTAAAACTATTTGCATTTGCCTGCAACAGTATTTAAAAGCTTAGAGTCACTGCAAGCCCAGGACCTGTGTTCTATCACGAAATCCCCCTGTGCAAAATCTCACTGGGACTGTTTGTTAATTTGTAATGTGCATTTCAGTTGTCACTGGATGCCCCCTGTAAGAAAAACTCTCATTTGAGACTGTTTAACTTCTAAGTGCTTTTCCTGTGTGCAGAATTTCAGTTTGCCCTGCTAGTAATCACCTTTCTTTTGAATCACAATAGTACCTGATAGCCCACAGCCCATTTTGCTCTTCTACCCACACCCACTACCAGCCCGCCCAGCAAGTTAATCTTGCCTGTGCTGCATTTTTAATCCCCTCTCTTCATTCTTCCTGCAGAGACCACCCTCCCCTGAGGCACGGGTGGTCACGAGGGCCTGCTCTGAAGCCCTCCTGCCGCATGAAGCCCCGAACCCGAGACACCAGGTAATTTCTACCTGATCCAGGCTGCCACCATCGCCAGACCATCTGGCGCCTTTTCTGAAAGCAGCCACAAGCTCCCCTGCTCAGCTAGCATGAATCCAGCCAGAGTAGCACCTCGGAGTTGCTGCCCAGGCTCAAGCAGACAGAACTGTTACTTTTGTGCCTGATTTTGAAACTAAAAGAACCACATTCCAAAACTATTTGCATTTGCCTGTACTGCTATTTAAAAGCTTAAGTCACTGCAAGCCCAGGACCTGTGTTCTATCTGAAATCCCCCGCAAATCTCACTGGGGACTGTTTGTTAATTTGTAAAGTGCATTTCCAGTTGTCACTAAATTACCCCCTTTGAAAAACTCATTTGGGGACTGTTTAACTTCTAAGTGCTTTTCCTGTGTGCAGAATTTCAGTTTGACCTGCTAGTAATCACCTTCTTTTTTGAATCACAATAGTCCCTGATAGCCCACAGCCCATTTGCTCTTCTCCCCACACCCACTACCAGCCCGCCCCCATCAAGTTAATCTTGCCTGAGCTGCATATTTAATCCTCCTCTCTCTTCATTCTCCTGCAGAGACCACCCCCCTCCCCTGAGGAGACCAGAGGTCACAAGAGCCTGCTCTGAAGCCCTCCCTGCCTGCAGAAGCCCCAGACCCGAACACCAGGTAATTTCTATCTTGATCCAGGCTGCTGCCTGTCGTTGTTAGCCATCTAGGCGCCTTTCTGAAATAGCCCACAAGCTCCCCTGCTCAGCGCATGAATCCCAGACAGAGTAGCACCTCGAGTTGCTGCTTGCCCAGGCTCAAGCAGTGGGAACTGTTACTTTTGTGCCTGATTTTAGGCTTTACAAATGAACCAGCTAAAACTATTTGCATTTGCCTGTATCTGTATTTAAAGCTTAAGTCTGCAAGCCCAGGACCTGTGTTCTATCTAAATCCCCTCTGTGCAAATCTCACTGGGGACTGTTTGTAATTTGTAAAGTGCATTTCCAGTTGTAACTGAATTACCTCTGTGAAAAACTCATTTGGGGACTGTTTAACTTCTAAATGCTTTTCCAGTGTGCAGAATTTCAGTTTGCCCTGCTAGTAATCACCTTCTTTTTTGAATCACAATAGTACCTGATAGCCCACAGCCCATTTGCTCTTCTCCCCACACCCACTACCAGCCCTCCCCAGCAAGTTAATCTTTTGCCTGTGCTATATTTAATCCCCCTCTCCCACCACAGGTATACAATGTTCTCCAACGTTCTCCAAGAAGATGCGGCTGAGCTGGAGCCAGCCAGAACACTGATTTTACTGTTTGTCGTTTTCTTAGATCTATATTTCATTTATATTTGATTAATTTTAAGAATTTTAGCCCCTTTGAGTTTTGTATGTTTCTGTTATGCGGATTAGTCCGATTAACAGCGTGAAGTTAAAATATTTTTTTTGTCGGTCGTCAATTAGCGTCTTCTGAGTGTTTCGGAGTGGCTAAGCGTTTCTACTGTTGGAGCCTTTTATTGTGGTATTGCCCTGGAATTGGAATCTACACATACCTTTGGAGTCCTGCATCTACTAGAACTAGCTCAGTGGCATCTGCCGTTGTCGGCTTTGGATCCTGCTATTTTCCACTGTTGCTCTCCTGCTGTGTTGTGAGAGGCTGTGAGTTAGAGATCGCTGGGAAGAGCTTCAGAAGCCAGGATTGCAGGAACCTGCAGGATTCCTGCCGGTGAAGTGAGTCGTGACTCTGGATGGCGGTGGTGCCTGAATTTGCGGCGAGGAAAGTTATGCACTGTGCTGTGATACTGTGAAGGGCTCTATTTGGATGTTGATGCACCGACATGGTGTTGCCCCAGTGACTCTGTTTGTTTGATTTTTGGGAGTCTGGTCACAAGCGTGAGCTGACTAAAGAGGATCTATAGTTTGCTGCTGAATATAGGTTGTGCAGCTGAGGGACTGGAAAAAGCACTTTGTTTGTTGGCTGTTCCTTAGAGTGTTGAGTTGCAGGATTGAAAGAAGAAGACTTAAGGAACTAGCCTAGTTGTTCTAAGGTGAGTGCTGAGGTGCTGCTGTTTGTGTACCTGGGGGCTGGGAGCACCTGCCGGAGGTTGGTGTTTCTGGAGCCCTGGGGATGCTGGAATAACTCTGGCAGAGGCCGGGCAGTATCAACATCCCATGAAGGAAAGACAGCATCCATTCCGCACCCTCCTGCAGTCTCACTAAGGTCTCACTAGGTGAAGATGCTTCCTTCCTAGCAGTTCCACGCCAGACATGTAATATTGACTTCCCGCAACAGTGCAGTTTTGTTATATAGGGCTTATGATCAGACTTTACTAAGTTTCTGGACTTTTAGGCAGGGTTTTAAATTGTGTTTTATATGTGATTTTATGTTTATATATAAGGAGTGTTAATATACTTTTGGGTAGGGGAGTTTTATTTTATTTGTTTTGTTTTGTTTATTTATTTTTGTTTTGTTTATTATTTTATCTTACTTATTAAGTATATGATCTTGTATGGGTCTTGATTTGATTATATGTATTTTTTTTTTTTTTTTAGGTTATTATATTAATTAAGATAGGTTGTTTTGCCATCAATAATGTGTTTGATGGGGCTTAAGCGATCAAGCGCTATTCTCCCACTCTGCTCCGGGACCTCTGTCCCTTTTGTATTAGCTCTCGATTATCAAATGTGCTTTAACAACTGTAGGAGGCTGGGATATTGAGAAGGCATTTAGGAATGGATGGGCTGGGCAGAGTGGGAGAATGAAAGAGGTGGGAGGATAGGGATAGTTGGGACAAGGAGATGCCTGGGGGCGAAATGGAGTCAGGAGGGGTTCTCCTTGCCTGATTTCCATGCCAAGGCTCCACAGACTGTGCAGGCAGGTAGCTGCGATCCTCTCCAACTCATCCAACTCGAAGGCGGTGTTGTATAGTAATGCCAGGGTGATTGGGAACAAGACTGCTATTATTGCAGATCTTGTTGCAACATCTGACCTGGCATATATTATCAAACCTGGCTGGATGAAAATGCAGGTCCTATCTTAGACTGTGCCGCTCCAGCTGGGTTCTCGGTAATGCACCGTCCGAGATTGGGATCGTGAGAGCGGGGGTGCGCATCTTCTTTAGATCAGAGCTGAGTCTTGTGGAGGTGCCAGTGGGTAACACCAGATCCTTTAGTGTATCCTGGCAGCAGGTGCAGGCTCAAGATTCTCCTCATTTACCGTCCTCCCGGTGATGGTGGTGAATTCCTGAAGGAGTTGCGGACTTCGCCGTTGACATGGCACTGGAGTCGCCTAGATGGCTAATTCTGGTGACTTCAGTGCCTGGGTCGACGATGAACTCTCACACTGGAAGAACTTCTCCAACTTATGTCTATGTTGGGCCTGTCACAGGTAGTTACCTCTGCTAGCCATATAGGTGGACTCATTGGACCTGGTGTTCCTGACTGGATTTGGATGTTCACATTTGGAGGTGGAACCAAATGTGTGGACAGAACTATCACACCATAGATTCAGTTTTGGGCACCCCCTAATAGGCCTGTCCCCTACGGAATGGTCGTCATATAGGGGAGTAAATCAGAAGGCCTAATGGCGGTACTGGACCTATCAAGTGTTTCGGATGAGAGCATGGGTCCAGGGACAGGTTAGTGCCTATAACAAAGCGGTGACGGGGCCCTGGATCAGTGCTCTAATAGGTAATTCACCCTCACTCAGCACCCAAAGACTCCCTGGTTTGATGAGTCTTTGAAGGGCCCAACGAGAGGTGGGCGAGCTAATAAAGAAACAGGCGGAAATCATGCCTGGATGCCGACAAACTTGAATTGATGGATCATTATGTTGATCTATCAATCGGCAGTATCACATCAGAAGTCAGAATTCCTGTCCAGGAAGATTGCTGCTACGAGAAACCGACACGGCTCAACTCATTCGGACTGTTGACAGATTGTGCAATCCACTCTGTCTACAGTCTGGAAGAATTTTTCACAAATAAAAGTGTGATGAGCTTGCTCGATTTTCAGCTGATAAGATTGCGGCGATACGGCGGATCGTAAGCTCACTCTGAGAGCTTGCAGTGATCGAGGGAAACAAAACACCTCATGTCACCTGGTCTGACTTTGGTAGGCTGGAATTCATGGACATTATGAGTTGTCCAGATTATGCGTCCAACCAGTTGTAATTTGGATCCAGGCCCTCGCCACTTTTATTGGAGTTAACGTAGATATTATCTGTCGACCATTGCTGAAATCGTCTGGAAATCTTTGGAGCAGGGATCTTTCCTGAACCCTTAAAGGAGGCGGTGGTTTGAGTCACTCCTAAAAACCTTCATTGAATCGGTTTGTCCAGCCTAACTACAGACCTATCTCTAACCTGCCCTTCTTGGTAAGGTTATTGAAAAGATGGTTGCACTGCAACTGGGCGACCATCTTACAAATCATAATGTCTATGATACTCTTCAATCGAGTTTAGGAAGAACCATAGTACTGAGCTGCTCTTGTCGGGTTCTAAATGATCTCCCTGATAGCGAGGATGAAAAAGGCATGCTATTCTAGTCCTTCTGAATCTCTCTGCAGCTTTGACACTCGGACCCATGGTGTACTTCTCTGGAACACCTCGGGTTCCATTGTGGACTGTCTGATGCCAGTTCTACAATGGTTTCAATCTTTTCTCTGGGGCAGAGACATAGGGTTATAACTGGAATTTATTCCTCTGATGCCGTCTCTTTGCCTTGTGGGGTTCACCGATTCCATTTGGCACCCATGTTGTTAGCTGTCTACATGCTGCCGATGGGAAGATTTCATTAAAACCTTGGCAATATGGCAGGTTTTCCTGCTATGCGAGATGACACCATATATTTGTCCTTTAGCCGGGCAAGAAGATGCAGTCTCTAAACTTAACAACTGTCTATCCGAGGATCAGTGATTGGATGAGTGCCAGCTGGCTAAGTTAAACCCGGATAAGACTAGAGGTGTTGGTGGTGGACCCAGGCCGTCGTGAGAGGCAGTTGTGAGGCTGGTCTTCGCCGGGCATATGGATCGATGGAGCCCAGCTCCACCTCTGAACCGGATGCGATAACCTGGCGTTATTATTAACGACAGTTTGGCCGCTGAAATTCCAGGTGTCATCACCATCAAATCCTCTTTTTACCATCTGATGAATATTAACAGGGTGAAGCACCTTGTTCCTCGGCTGACCTGCCAACAGTAGTCCATGCCTTTGTCTGCCTGCGCCTTGACTACGTGCCCTGCCTAGGGCTGCGGGGGTTGACATCGCGGCTTGCAGCTGGTCAGAGCAGCTGCAGCCAGGCTTTGGCGGGAACATCTACAAGGGAATCATATGCGCCTGTGCTGCACGAACTGCACTGGATGCTGGTTCAGTGGCGGATCACCTTTAAGGTCGGTTTACTGACCTATAAAGCCCTACATGAACAGGGACATGATATCTTCAAGATCTGCTTGTCCCTACTGTCCTCATCACCCTCTGCTCCCACCAGGCAGTTGCTAGAGTTCCCAGGTTCATTTAAAACATCAAGGAGCAGGCGTTTTTATACTGCCCCTACCTGTGGAACTCTCTACCTCGTCGGGATACGAAAACGACTGACAGTTAAGCTTTAAGTCAGAACTAGCCTATTTATTTCAAAAGCGTGCAGGGGTAGTTATTGCACAATGTTAAATGTATTTTATGTTGTTTGTTAAGCTGTATGTATGTTTCATGTATTTAACTGTTTTTTCAGAATGGTGCAGTTTGAATATCCAGCCCAATATGGAAAATAAGAAATTGATGGCACCAGGGATGTTACAAGTCATTCAGAACCATTTCAAAAGTTTGTTTGGCACACCTTTTCAGGCACAAAATCAGTGGATGATTTTATTAGTTTTTCAGTACCAAAACTGGACGCAGGAAAAGCCAAGCTTTTAGAAGATGAAGTCACTAAAGGTGAAGTTGATTCGGCAATTTCAGGCTTAAAAACTGGGGTCTCTCCTGGGTTAGATGGACTCATGAATGAGCTCTATAAACATTTAAAGGATGAGCTGAGTGAAATATTGCCTAATGTATATAATGAATTGCTTTTTGATGGTAGGGTCTGTAAAACTTTTACAGAAGCATTGGTAATTTTTCTAATCAAAACAGGTGACTCCTGTGATATTCAGAATTGGAAGCCCATAAGCCTCCTGAACATTGACTATAAATTGTTATCAACAATATTATGCACAAGGCTACAATCTGTGGCTGGTGACATTATTCATCCGGCACAGACATATTTGATCCCTAATCGATCGATTCAACAGAATTTAAGATTATAGAGGGATTTGTGTGAATTTGGCAGACAGAAAAAGGTACAAGGTTTTCTATTGACAGTGGACCAAACTAAAGCTTTTGATGATGTGGCATGCAGGTTTATTATTCATGTTTTAGAGCATTATGGAATTCCATTGTCAATTATTAATGGGATAAAACTCCTATACACTGAGCCTGTCGTTCTACAGTAAATGGGGTTATAGGAGATGTGGTAACATTATACAAAGAGGTCCGCCAAGGGTGCCCTCTCAGCCCCTTTTGTACACTTTTGAATTGGACCCCTGATAAGAACTATATATTATGAACATAGAATACAAGGGATAACTCTGTCTTTGTCGCTTCCCCACAAAAATTGCAGCATATGCAGACAATCTCTGTCTTATAATTAAAAACTCAGAATCAGGGGTACAAGTAATAAAGAAACTGGATTATATTCAAAAATAACAGGTGCAGGAGTCAATCTGAGGAAAAGTTCAGGGATCAGGTTAGGACATACAAGTAGGAACAACATATAGGGGATATTGTGATATCAGAAACCCTCATCAAGATTTTAGATGTTCAGTTCAGCATGGAGGATTTGACCACTCTTAATTGGGAATTAGCCAAACAAAAGGGAACAAAAGCCCAGCAATGGAAGTCCTGGTCTTATTCTAAAAAGAAAAGAATTGTATTATTAAAAATTTCTACTCCACTCTTTTTACACCTTAGCTAGTATACCCCATTCCCAAGGTTTAGAAACCAGATTATTAAGAACTTTTTCAAATTGTCTGCAGAAACAGACTTAACCCGTTAAGAGAGACTTCACCTATTTACATGTCAGACAGGTTGGTTTGGGGATGATAAACCCGATTGTTTTTTCTTTTTTATTTTTATAATGTCTCCTTTCAGATTAAACAAAGTTCCTTAAATCCATGGGAAAATTACATTTTTTCAACAGTTCTTTTGTCATTGGGACTGGGAAGCACTGAAAATGTCAAAGGATTTATGTATTCCTGAGCTTGCCATTTCAGCTGTTAAAAAATTGAGAATATAGAAGGTAGATAAGGATAGAATACAAACCCTAATCATAAATCAATATATATGAAGTAATGGGAACTAATTGAGACCACCCCCCCTTCCCTGAGGAGACCTCCCCTGAGGAGACCGGAGGTCGCGAGGGCCTGCTCTGAAGCCCTCCCTGCCCGCAGAAGCCCCGAACCCGAGACATACCAGAGACCAACCCCCTTCCCTGAGGAGACCGGAGGTCACGAGGGCCTGCTCTGAAGCCCTTCCTGCCCGCAGAAGCCCCGAACCCGAGACACACCAGAGACCACCCCTCCTGAGGAGACCAGAGGTCGAGAGGGCCTGCACAGAGCCCTCCCTGCCAGAAGCCCTGAACCGAGACACACAGAGACCACCCCTCCCTGGGGAGACCGGAGGTCACGAGGCCTGCTCTGAAACCCCTCCTGCCTGCAGAAGCCCGAACCGAGACACACCAGAGACCACCCCTCCCCTGAGGGGCCAGAGGCTGAGAGCCTGCTCTGAAGCCCTCCTGCCCGAGAAGCCCCGAACCCGAGACACACAGAGACCACCCCTCCCTGAGGAGACCGGAGGTCACGAGGGCCTGCTCTGAAACCCTCCTGCCTGCTAGAAGCCCCGAACCTGAGACACACCGAGACACCCCCCTCCCTGAGGAGACGGAGGTCGCGAGGGCCTGCTCTGAAGCCCTCCTACCATCAGAAGCCCGACCCAGAGACACACCAGAGACCACCCCTCTCCCCTGAGGAGACCGGAGGTCGTGAGGGCCTGCTCTGAAGCCCTGCTGCCCGCAGAAGCCCCAAACCCGAGACACACCAGAGTCCAACCCCATCCCCTGAGGAGACCGGAGGTCACGAGGGCCTGCTCTGAAGCCCTCCCTGCCCAAGAAGCCCCAAAACCGAGACACACCAAAGACCAGCCCCCTTCCCTGAGGAGAACGGAGATCCCGAGGGCCTGCTCTGAAGCCCTCCCTGCCCGCAGAAGCCCCGAACCTGAGACACACCAGAGACTACCCCCCTTCCCTGAGGAGACCGGAGGTCGAGAGGACCTGCTTTGAAGCCTCCCTGCCCGCAGAAGCCCCTAACGTGAGACACACCAGAGACCACCCCTCCTGAGGAGACCGGAGGTCAAGAGGACCTGCTCAAGCCTCCCTGCCCGCGAAGCCCCGAACGTGAGACACACCAGAGACCACCCCCTCCCAGAGGAGAGCCGGAGGTTGCGTAGGCCTGCTCTGAAGCCCTCCTGCCCGCAGAAGCCCCAAACCCGAGACACACCAGGGACGCCACCCTCCCTGAGGAGACTGGAGGTCACGAGGCCTCTCTGAAGCCCTCCTGCCATAGAATCCCCAAACCCGAGACACACCAGAGACCACCCCTCCTGAGGAGACCAGAGGTCACGAGGCCTGCTCTGAGCCCTCCCTGCTCAGAAGCCCAGACCCAAGACACACAGAGACCACCCTCCCTGAGGAGACGGTGGCGAGGGCTCTACTCTGAAGCCCTCACTGCCCGCAGCCCCAACCCAGAGACACACCAGAGACCACCCTCCCCTGAGGAGACCGGAGTCGCGAGGGCCTGCTCTGAAACCCTCCCTGCCATAGAAGCCCGAACCCGAGACACACAGGTAATTTCTACCTTGATCCAGGCTGCCTACGTCCTAGCCATCTGGCACCTTTTCTGAAGCGGCCACAAGCTCCCTGCTCAGCGTATGAATCCCGGGCAGAGTAGCACCCGTTGCTGCCCAGGCTCAAAACAGAGCAGATCTGTTACTTTTGTGCCTGATTTTGAAACTTTTTAAACGAACCAGCTAAAACTATTTGCATTTGCCTGTAACAGTATTTAAAAGCTTAGAAGTCACTGAGCCCAGGACCTGTGTTCTATCTGAAATCCCCCCTGTGCAAATCTCACTGGGGACTGTTTGTTAATTTGTAATGTGCATTTCCAGTTGTCACTGAATTTCCCCCTGTGAAAAACTCATTTGGGGACTGTTTAACTTCTAAGTGCTTTTCCTGTGTGCAGAATTTCAGTTTGCCCTGCTAGTAATCACCTTCTTTTTTGAATCACAATAGTACCTGATAGCCCACAGCCCATTTGCTCTTCACCCACACCCACTACCAGCCCGCCCCCAGCAAGTTAATCTTTTGCCTGTGCTGCATTTTTAATCCCCCTCTCTTCATTCTCCTGCAGAGACCACCCCTCCCTGAGGAGACCGGTGTCTGAGGGCCTAACTCTGAAGCCCTCCTGCCATGAAGCCCGAACCGAGACACACCAGGTAATTTCTACCTTGATCCAGGCACTGCCACCATCGTTACCATCTGGCGCTTTTTTGAACGTGCCACAGGCTCCCTGCTCAGCGCATGAATCCCGCCAGAGTAGCACCTCGAGTTGCTGCCCAGGCTCAACGGAGCAGAACTGTTACTTTTGTGCCTGATTTTGAAACTTTTAAAACGCAACCAGCTAAAACTATTTGCATTTGCCTGTAACTGTATTTAAAAGCTTAGAGTCACTGCAAGCCCAGGACCTGTGTTCTATCTGAAATCCCCCCCGTGCAAATCTCACTGGGGACTGTTTGTTAATTTGTAAAGTGCATTTCCAGTTGTCACTAAATTACCCCCTTTGAAAAACTCATTTGGGGACTGTTTAACTTCTAAGTGCTTTTCCTGTGTGCAGAATTTCAGTTTGACCTGCTAGTAATCACCTTCTTTTTTGAATCACAATAGTCCCTGATAGCCCACAGCCCATTTGCTCTTCTCCCCACACCCACTACCAGCCCGCCCCCATCAAGTTAATCTTTTGCCTGAGCTGCATATTTAATCCCTCCTCTCTCTTCATTCTCCTGCAGAGACCACCCCCCTTCCCTGAGGAGACCAGAGGTCACAAGAGCCTGCTCTGAAGCCCTCCCTGCCTGCAGAAGCCCCGAACCCGAGACACACCAGGTAATTTCTATCTTGATCCAGGCTGCTGCCACCATCGTTGGCCATCTGGCGCCTTTTCTGAAATGGCCACAAGCGCCCCTGCTCAGCGCATGAATCCCAGACAGAGTAGCACCTCGAGTTGCTGCCCAGGCTCAAACGGAGCAGAACTGTTACTTTTGTGCCTGATTTTGAAACTTTTAAAATGAACCAGCTAAAACTATTTGCATTTGCCTGTATCTGTATTTAAAGCTTAGAGTCACTGCAAGCCCAGGACCTGTGTTCTATCTGAAATCCCCCCCTGTGCAAATCTCACTGGGGACTGTTTATTAATTTGTAAAGTGCATTTCCAGTTGTAACTGAATTACCTCCTGTGAAAAACTCATTTGGGGACTGTTTAACTTCTAAGTGCTTTTCCTGTGTGCAGAATTTCAGTTTGCCCTGCTAGTAATCACCTTCTTTTTTGAATCACAATAGTACCTGATAGCCCACAGCCCATTTGCTCTTCTCCCCACACCCACTACCAGCCCTCCCCCAGCAAGTTAATCTTTTGCCTGTGCTACATATTTAATCCCCCCCCTCTCCCACCCAACAGGTATACAATGTTCTCCAGCGTTCTCCAGAAGATGGCGGCTGAGCTGAGCCAGCCAGAACACTGATTTTACTGTTTGTCGTTTTCTTCGTCTATATTTCATTTATATTTGATTAATTTTAAAGAATTTTAGCCCTTGAGTTTTTGTATGTTTCTGTTATGCGGATTAGTCCGATTACAGCCGCGTGAAGTTAAAATATTTTTTTTTTTTGTCCGATTAGTCCGATTAAGCGTCTTCTGAGTGTTGGAGTGGCTAAGGCGTTTTCTACTGTTGGGAGCCTTTTTATTGTGGTATTGCCCTGAATTGGAATCCTGCACATACCTTTGAGTCCTGCATCTACTCGAACTAGCTCACGTGGCATCTGCCGTTGTCGGCTTTGGATCCTGCTATTTTCACTGTTTGCTCTCCCTGCTGTGTTGTGAGGGCTGTGAGTTAAGGATCGCTGGGAAGAGCTTCAGAAGCCAGGATTGCAGGAACCTGCTGCAGGTTCCTGCCGGTGAGTAGTCGTGACTCTGGATGGCGAGTGGTGCCTGAATTGCGGGCGTAGGAAAGTTATGCACTGTGTACTGTGATACTGTGAAGGAGCTCTATTTGGATGTTGATGCACCGACATGGTGTTGCCCCAGTGACTCTGTTTGTTTGATTTTTGAGAGTCTGGTCTGGCGTGGCGACTAAGGAGGATCTATAGTTTGCTGCTGAATATAAGGTTGTGCAGCTGGGGACTGGAAAAGCACTTTGTTTGTTGGCTGTTCCCTTGGAAGTGTTGAGTTGCAGGATTGAAAGAAGAAGAAAGACTTAAGGAACTAGCCTAGTTGTTCCTAAGGTGGGTGCGGGGTGCTGCTGTTTGTACCTGGGGGGGCTGGGAGCACCTGCCGGAGGGTTGGTGTTTCTTGGGGCTCTGGGGGATGCTGGAATAACCTGGCAGAGGCCGGGCTATGTCTAGCATCCCATGTAGGGAAGACGGCACCAATTTCCGCACCCTCCTGCAGTCTCACTAGGTCTCACTAGGTGAAGAGTGCTTCCTTCCTGGCGGTTCCACGCCAGGCATATGAAGATATTGACTTAGCAACAGTGCAACTTTGTTATATGGGGCTTATGATCAGACTTTACTAAGTTTACGGACTTTTAGGCAGGGTTTTAAATTGTGTTTATATGTGGATTTTATGTTTATATATAGTGAGAGTGTTAATACTTTTGGGTAGGAGTTTTATTTTATTTGTTTTGTTTTGTTTATTTTATTTTGTTTTGTTTATTATTTTATCTTACTTATTAGTATATGATCTTGTATGGGTCTTGATTTGATTATATGATTTTTTTTTTAGGTTATTATATTAATTAAGATAGGTTGTTTTGCCATCAATAATGTGTTTGATGGGGCTTAAGACGGTCAGGCGCTATTCTCCCACTCTGCTCCGGGACCTCTGTCCCTTTTATTGTCCTCGTTATCCGATATTGCCTTTAACAACTGTCGGAGGCTGGGATATTGAGAAGGCATTTAGGAATGGATGGGCTGGGCAGAGTGGGAGAATGGAAGGAGTGGCGGATAGGGATAGTTGGGACAAGGAGATGCCCTGGGGCGAAATGGAGTCAGGAGAGGGTTCTCCTGCACAGTTTCCATGCCAAGGCTCCACAGACTGTGGGCAGGTACTGCGATCCTCGGCTACTCATCCTTTCGAGCGGTGTCGCAATGCCAGGTCGAATTAGGAACAAGACTG
This sequence comes from Neoceratodus forsteri, assembly GCA_016271365.2. Taxonomy (NCBI): domain Eukaryota; kingdom Metazoa; phylum Chordata; order Ceratodontiformes; family Ceratodontidae; genus Neoceratodus; species Neoceratodus forsteri. Next base: position 106,220,706 of record CM057458.1, read on the forward strand.
CTATTATTGCAGATCTTGTTGCAACATCTGACCTGGCATGTATTATCGAACCTGGCTGGATGAAAATGCAGGTCCCTATCTTAGACTGTGCCCGCTCCAGCTGGGTTCACCGGTAATGCACCCGTCCGATTGGATCATGAGAAGGGGGTAGTGGCCATCTTCTTTAGATCAGAGCTGGAGTCTTGTGGAGGTGCCAGTGGGTAACACCAGATCCTTTGGTGTATCCTGGCAGCAGGTGCAGGCTCAGGTTCTCCTCATTACCGTCCTCCCGGTGATGGTGGTGAATTCCTGAAGGAGTTCGCCGGACTTCATCGTTGACATGGCACTGGAGTCGCTAGATGGCTAATTCTGGGTGACTTCAATGCCTGGGTCGACGATGAACTCTCACACTTGGAAAGAACTTCCTCCAACTTATGTCTATGTTGGGCTGTCACAGTAGTTACTCTGCTAGCCATATAGGTGGACACTCATTGGACCTGGTGTTCCTACTAGATTTGGATGTTTCACATTGGAGGTGGAACCAAATGTGTGACAGACTATCACACCATAAGATTCAGTTTGGGGCACCCCCTAATAGGCCTGTCCCTGGAGATGGTCCAGCATCGCGCCTTTAAGGGAGTAAATCCAGAGGGCCTAATCGGCGTACTGGACCCATCGGTGTGTTCGTGATGAGAGCATGGGTCCAGGGGACATGGTTATTGCCTACAACAAGGGGCGGTGACGCGGCCCTGGATAGAATTGCTCCTCACCAGGAACCGCCCACTCACTTCAGCAACCAAAAGACTCCCTGGTTTGATGAGTCTTTGAAGGAGCTGACGAGAGGGCGAAGGCCAGAGAGAGAGCAGCCATGGGAAATCTTTGCCTGATGCTTCGTACAAACTTGAGATTGATGGATCATTATGTTATCTATCAATCGGCAACATCCCGTAAGAAGTCAGAATTCCTGTCCAGGGAGATTGCTGCTGCAGAAACCGACCGGCTCACTCATTCGGACTGTTGACAGATTGTGCAATCCACTCTGTCTACAGTCTGGAAGAGATATTTTCACAAATAAAGTGTGATGAGCTTGCTCGATTTTTCGCTGATAAGATTGCCCATTAGGGCGGATCTCGCCAAGCTCACTCTACAAGGGCTTGCTGCAGTGATCGGCGAGGGAAGCAAACACCTGTGTCACCTGGTCTGACTTTGGTAGGCTGGAATTCATGGTTACTATGAGGATTGTCCAGATTGTCACGTCCAACCAGCTGTAGTTTGATCCGGCCCTACGCCCACTTTATTGGGTTGCGAGATATTATCTGTCCGAAATTACTGTGAAATCGCCTGGAAATCTTTTGGAGCAGGGATCTTTCCTGAACCCTTAAAGGAGGCGGTCGTTCGATCACTCCTAAAAACCTTCATTGAATCCGGACTGTCCAGCTAACTACAGACCCATCTCTAACCCGCCCTTCTTGGGTAAGGTTATTGAAAAGGTGGTTGCACCGCAACTGGACGACCATCTTACAAATCATAATGTCTATGATACTCTTCAATCGATTTAGAAAAGACATAGTACTGAGGCTGCTCTTGTCCGGGTTCTAAATGACTCCTGATAGCGAGGGATGAAAAGGCTTGTACTATTCTAGTCCTTCTGGATCTCTGCAGCTTTTGACACTGGGACCATGGTGTGCTTCTGAACACTCATGTCTCCATTGTGGACTGTCTGGCACGGTTCTACAATGGTTCAATCTTTTCACAGGCAGACATAGGGTTATCACTGGAATTTATTCCTCTGATGCCGCCTCTTTGCCTTGTAGGAATCAGAGGGTTCCATTTTGGCACCCATGTTGTTCGCTGTCTACATGCTGCCATTGGGAGACATTATTAGCAATATGGCTTGGCTTCACCGCTATGCAGATGACCCCGCTATATTTGTCCTTTAGCCCCGGCAAGAAGATGCAGTTCTTAACTTAACAACCGTCTATCCGAGATCAGTGATTGGATGAGTGCCAGCTGACTAAGGTTAAACCCGGATAAGACTGAGGTGTTGGTGGTGGACCCAGGTCGTCGTGAGGCCGGATAGCAGGCTGGTCTTCCTTCCCCGGGCATATGGATCGATGGAGCTCTCTCGTTACTTCAGACGGATCATATGCCTAGGCGATTATTAATGCTGACAGTTTGACGCTGAAATTCAGGTGTCATCTGCCATCAAATCCTCTTTTACCATCTGATGAATATTGCTCGGGTGAAACACCTGTTCCTCCGGGCCGACCTCCCAACATTAGTCCATGCCTTTGTTACTTCTCGCCTTGACTACTGCAATGCCCTGTACCTAGGGCTGCCAGGGGTTGACATCCGCCGCTAGCAGCTGGTGCAGAACGCTGCAGCCAGGCTTTTGACGGGAACATCTATAAGGAATCATATCACGCCTGTGCTGCGCGAACTGCACTGGATGCTGGTTCAGTGGCGGATCACCTTTAAGGTCGGTTTACTGACCTATAAAGCCCTACATGAACAGGGACCGTATATCTTCAAGATCTGCTTGTTCCTCATTGTCCCTCCTGCCACTCCTGCTCCACCGACGAGGGATTGCTAGAGGTTCCCAGGGTTCATTTAAAAACATCCGCACGTAGCTGCTTTTTATGCTGCCCTCACCGTGGAACTCTCTACCTCATCGGATACGAAGCTGCCTGACCGTTGAAAGCTTTAAGTCAGAACTGAAAACCTATTTATTTCAAAAGGCGTACGGGGAGTAGTTATTGCACAGTATTGAAATTGTATTTTATTGTTGTTTGTTACGCTGTATGTATGTTTTACATGTATTTAACTGTTTTATTGTACAGCGCTTTGATTTCGAAAAGCGTTTAAAAATAAACTTTTACTTACTTACTTACTTACTTACTCTTCATTCTCCTGCAGAGACCACCCCCCTTCCCTGAGGAGACCTGAGGTCACGAGGCCTGCTCTGAAGCCTCCCTGCCCGCAGAAACCCTCAACCCGAGACACACCAGGTAATTCTCACTCTGATCCAGGCTGCTGCCACCATCACAACATCTAACGCTTTTTCTGAAACAGCCATCAAGCCCCTGCTCAGCGATGAATCCCGCCAGAGTAGCACCACGAGTTGCTGCCCAGGCTCAAACGGAGCAGAACTGTTACTTTTGTGCCTGATTTTGAAACTTTTAAAACGCACCAGCTAAAACTATTTGCATTTGCCAGTAACTGTATTTAAAAGCTTTGAGTCACTGCAAACCTAGGAGATGTGTTCTATCTGAAATCCCCCTCTATGCAAATCTCACTGGGGACTGTTTGTTAATTTGTAAAGTGCATTTCCAGTTGTAACTGAATTACCCCCTGTGAAAAACTCATTTAGGGACGGTTTAACTTCTAACTGCTTTTCCTGTGTGCAGAATTTCGGTTTGCCCTGCTAGTAATCACCTTCCTTTTTGAATCACAATAGTACCTGATAGCCCACAGCCCATTTGCTCTTCTCCCCACACCCACTACCAGCCCGCCCCCAGCAAGTAAATCTTCTGCCTGTGATGCATATTTAATTCCACCCTTTCTTCATTCTCCTGCAGAGACCACCCCCTCCCCTTAGGAGACCGGAGGTCGCGAGGGCCTGCTCTGAAGCCCTCCCTGCCCGCAGAAGCCCCGAACCCGAGACACACCAGGTAATTTCTACCTTGACCCAGGCTGCTGGCACCATCGTTGGCCTTCTGGCACCTTTTCTGAAACGGCCACAAGCTCCCCTGTTCAGTGCATGAATCCCGGCCAGAGTAGCACCTCGAGTTGCTGCCCAGGCTCAAACGGAGCAGAACTGTTACTTTTGTGCCTGATTTTGAAACTTTTAAAATGAACCAGCTAAAACTATTTGCATTTGCCTGTAACTGTATTTAAAAGCTTTGAGTCACTACAAGCCCAGGACCTGTGTTCTATCTGAACCCCTTTGCAAATCTCACTGGGGACTGTTTGTTAATTTGTAAATGCATTTCCAGTTGTAACTGAATTACCCCCATGAAAACTCATTTGGGGACTGTTTAACTTCTAATGCTTTTCCTGTGTGCAGAATTTCAGTTTGCCCTGCTAGTAATTACCTTCTTTTTGAATCACAATAGTACCTGGTAGCCAACAGCCCATTTGCTCTTCTCCCCACACCCACTACCAGCCCGCCCCCAGCAAGTTAATCTTTGCCTGTGCTGCATATTTAATCCCCCATCTCTTCATTCTCCTGCAGAGACCATCCCTCCCTGAGGAGACCGGAGGTCACGAGGGCCTGCTCTGAAGCCTCTCCTGCCCGCAGAAGCCCCGAACCCGAGACACACCAGGTAATTTCTACCTTGATCTAGGCTGCTGCCATCATCATTGGCCATCTGGCGCCTTTTCTGAAACAGCCACAAGCTCCCCTGCTAAGCGCATGAATCCCGGACAGAGTAGCACCTCGAGTTGCTGCCCAGGCTCAAACGCAGCAGAACTGTTACTTTTGTGCCTGATTTTGAAACTTTTAAAACTAACCAGTTAAAACCATTTGCATTTGCCTGTATCTGTATTTAAAAGCTTTGAGTCACTGCAAGCCCAGGACCTGTGTTCTATCTGAAATCCCCCACTGTGCAAATCTCACTGTGGACTGTTTGATAATTTGTAAAGTGCATTTCCATTTGTAACTGAATTACCCCTTGTGAAAAACTCATTTGGGGACTGTTAAACTTCTATGTGCTTTTCCTGTGTGCAGAATTTCAGTTTGCCCTGCTAGTAATCACCTTCTTTTTTGAATCACAATAGAACCTGATAGCCCACAGCCCATTTGCTTTTCTCCCACACCCACTACCAGCCCGCCCCCAGCTAGTTAATCTTTGCCTGTGCTGCATAATTAATCCCCTCTCTTCATTCTCCCAGAGACCACCCTCCCCTGAGGAGACCGGAGGTCATCTAGGGCCTGCTCAAAGCCTCCCTGCCCAGAAGCCCCAACCCGAGACACACCAGTTAATTTCTACCTGATCGAGGCTGCTGCCACCATCAAGCAATACCTGGCGCTCTTTCAAAATGGCCACAAACTCCTGCTCAGCGGATGAATCCCGCCAGAGTAGCACCTTGAGTTGCTGCTCAGGCTCAAACGGAGCAGAACTGTTACTTCTCAGCCTGATTTTGAAACTTTTAAATGAACCAGCTAAAACTATTTGCATTTGCCTGTAACTATATTTTAAAGCTTAGAGTAACTGCAAGCCCAGGACCTGTGTTCTACCTGAAATCCCCCCCTGTGCAAATCTCACTGGGGACTGTTTGTTAATTTGTAAAGTGCATTTCCAGTTGTAACTGAATTACCCCCCCGTGAAAAACTCATTTGGGACTGTTTAACTACTAAGTGCTTTTCCTGTGTGCAGAATTTCGGTTTGCCCAGCTAGTAATCACCTTCCTATTTGAATCCCAATAGTACCTGATAGCCCACAGCCCATTTGCTCTTCTCCCCACACCCACTACCAGCCCGCCCCCAGCAAGTTAATCTTTTGCCTGTGATGCATTTTTAATCCCCCCTCTCTTCATTCTCCTGCAGAGACCACACACCTCCCCTGAGGAGACCAGGAGGTAGCGAGGGCCTGCTCTAGCCTCCCTGCCCGCAGAAGCCCCGAACCCAGAGACACCAGGTAATTTCTCCTTGATCTAGCTGCTGCCACCATCGCTAGCCAACTGCCGCTTTTCTGAAACGGCCACAAGCTCCCCTGCTCAGCGCATGAACCCGCCAGAGTAGCACCTCGAGTTGCTGCCCAGGCTCAAACGGAGCAGAACTGTTACTTTTGAGCCTGATTTTGAAACTTTTAAAATGAACCAGCTAAAACTGTTTGCATTTGCCAGTAACTGTATTTAAAAGCTTTGAGTCACTGCAAACCCAGGACATGTGTTCTATCTGAAATCCCCCTCTATGCAAATCTCACTGGGGACTGTTTGTTAATTTGTAAAGTGCATTTCCAGTTGTAACTGAATTACCCCCCTTTGAAAAACACATTTGGGGACTGTTTAACTTCTAAGTGCTTTTCCTGTGTGCAGAATTTCAGTTTGCCCTGCTAGTAATCACCTTCTTTTTTGAATCACAATAATACCTGATAGCCCACAGCCTATTTGATCTTCTCCCACACCCACTACCAGCCCGCCCCCAGCAAGTTAATCTTTTGCCTGTGCTGCATATTTAATCCCCTCTCTCTTCATTCTCCCGCAGAGACCACCCCCCTCCCCTGAGGAGACCGAGGTCGCGAGGGCCTGCTCTGAAGCCCACCCTGCCAGAGAAGCCCGAACCCGAGACACACCAGGTAATTTTACCTATCCAGGCTGCTGCCACCATCGCTAATATTCTGCTTTTCTGAAATGGCCACAGGCTCTGCTCAGCGCATGAAATCCGCCAGAGTAGCACTGAGTTGCTACCCAGGCTCAAACGGAGCAGAACTGTTACTTTTGAGCCTGATTTTGAAACTTTTAAAATGAACCAGCTAAAACTGTTTGCATTTGCCAGTAACTGTATTTAAAAGCTTTGAGTCACTGCAAGCCCAGGACCTGTGTTCTATCTGAAATCCCCCTTTGCAAATCTCACTGCTGACTGTTTGTTAATTTGTAAAGTGCATTTCCAGTTGTAACTGAATTACCCCGTCTGAAAAACTCATTTGGGGACTGTTTAACTTCTAAGTGCTTTTCCTGTGTGCAGAATTTCAGTTTGCCCTGCTAGTAATCTACTTCTTTTTTGAATCACAATAGTACCTGATAGCCATCAGCCAATTTGCTCTTCTCCCAACAGCCACTACCAGCCCACCCCCAGCAAGTTAATCTTTTGCCTGTGCAGCATATTTAATCCCCACTTCTCTCTTCATTCTCCTGCAGAGACCACCCCCCTCTCCTGAGGAGACTGGAGGTTGCGAGGGCCTGCTCTGAAGCCCTCCCTGCCCGCAGAAGCCCCGAACCCGAGACACACCAGGTAATTTCTACCTTGATCCAGGCTGCTGCCACCATCACACCATCTGGTGCCTTTTCTGAATGGCTACAAGTCCCCTGCTCAGCGCATGAATCCCGCCAGAGTAGCACCTCGAGTTGCTGCCCAGGTTCAAACGGAGCAGAACTGTTACTTTGTGTCTCGATTTGAAACTTTAAAATAAACCAGCTAAAACCATTTGCATTTGCCTGTAACTGTATTTAAAAGCTTTGAGTCACTGCAAGCCCAGGACCTGTGTTCTATCTGAAATCCCCCTGTGCAAATCTCACTGGGGACTGTTTGTTAATTTGTAAAGTGCATTTCCAGCTGTAACTGAATTACCCCCGGTGAAAAACTCATTTGGGGACTGTTTAACTTCAAAGTGCTTTTCCTGTGTGCAGAATTTCAGTTTGCCCTGCTAGTAATCTACTTCTTTTTTGAATCACAATTGTACCTGATAGCCCACAGCCAATTTGCTCTTCTCCCAACAGCCACTACCAGCCCACCCCCAGCAAGTTAATCTTTTGCCTGTGCTGCATATTTAATCCCCCCTTCTCTCTTCATTCTCCTGCAGAGACCACCCCTCTCCTGAGGAGACCGGAGGTCACGAGGGCCTGCTCTGAAGCCCTCCCTGCCCGCAGAAGCCCCAAACCCGAGACACACCAGGTAATTTCAATCTTGATCCAGGCTGCTGCCAGCATCGTTGGCCATCTGGTGCCTTTTCTGAAACGGCCACAAGCTCCCCTGCTCAGTGCATGAATCCCGGCCAGAGTAGCACCTCGAGTTGCTGCACAGGCACAAACGGAGCAGAACTGTTACTTGTGTGCCTGATTTTGAAACTTTTAAAATGAACCAGCTAAAACTATTTGCATTTGCCTGTAACTGTATTTAAAAGCTTTGAGTCACTGCAAGCCCAGGACCTCTGTTCTATCTGAAATCCCCCCCCCCGTGCAAATCTCACTGGGGACTGTTTGTTAATTTGTAAAGTGCATTTCCAGTTGTAACTGAATTACCCCCTGTTGAAAACTAATTTGGGGACTGTTTAACTTCTAATGCTTTTCCTGTGTGCAGAATTTCAGTTTGCCCTGCTAGTAATCTACTTCTTTTTGAATCACAATAGTACCTGATAGCCCACATGTCAATTTGCTCTCTCTCCCGAACAGCTACTACCAGCCCACCCCCAGCAAGTCAATCCTTGCCTGTGCTGCATATTTAATCCCCCTCTCTCTTCATTCTCCTGCAGAGACCACCCCTCTCCTGAGGAGACCGGAGGTCATGAGGTCCTGCTCTGAAGCCCTCCCTGCCCGCAGAAGCCCCGAACCCGAGACACACCAGGTAATTTCTACCTTGATCCAGGCTGCTGCCACCATCGTTGGCCATCTGGCACCTTTTCTGAAACGGCCACAAGCTCCCCTGCTCAGCGCATGAATCCCGGCCAGAGTAGCACCTCGAGTTGCTGCCCAGGCTCAAACGGAGCAGAACTGTTACTTTTGTGTCTGATTTTGAAACTTTTAAAATGAACCAGCTAAACTATTTGCATTTGCCTGTAACTGTATTTAAAGCTTTTGAGTCACGCAAGCCCAGGACCTGTTCTATCTGAAACCTCTCGCAAATCTCACTGGGGACTGTTCATAATTTGTAAAGTGCATTTCCAGTTGTAACTGAATTACCCCTATGAAAAACTCATTTGGGGACTGTTGAACTTCTAAGTGCTTTTTCTGTGTGCAGAATTTCAGTTTGTCCTGCTAGTAATCACCTTCTTTTTTGAATCGCAATAATCCCTGAAAGCCCACTGCCCATTTGCTCTTCTTCCCACACCCACTACCAGCCCGCCCCCAGCAAGTCAATCTTTTGCCAGTGCTGCATATTTAATCCACCCCTCTCTCTTCATTCTCCTGCAGAGACCACCCCCCTCCTCTGTGGAGACCGGAGGTTGTGAGGTCCTGCTCTGAAGCCCTCCCTGCCCGCAGAAGCCCGAACCCAAGACACACCAGGTAATTTCTACCTTGATCCAGGCTGCTGCCACCATCGTTGGCCATCTGGCGCCTTTTCTGAAATGGTCACAAGCTCCCCTGTTCAGTGCATGAAACCCGGCCAGAGTAGCACCTCGAGTTGCTGCCCAGGCTCAAACGCAGCAGAACTGTTACTTTTGTGTCTGATTTTGAAACTTTTAAAATGAACCGGTTAAAACTATTTGCATTTGCCTGTAACTGTATTTAAAGCTTTGAGTCACTGCAAGCCCAGGACCTGTGTTCTATCTAAAATCCCCCCCGTGGGCAAATCTCAATGGGGACTGTTTGTTAATTTGTAAAGTGCATTTCCAGTTGTAACTGAATTACCCCCTGTGAAAAACTCATTTGGGGACTGCTTAACTTCTAAGCGCTTTTCCTGTGTGCAGAATTTCAGTTTGCCCTGCTAGTAATCACCTTCTTTTTTGAATCACAATAGTATCTGATAGCCCACAGCCAATTTGCTCTTCTCCCCACACCCGCTTCCAGCCCACCCCTTAAGTTAATCTTTTGCCTGTGCTGCATATTTAGTACCTCCTCTCTCTTCATTCTCCTGCAGAGACCACCCCCCTCCCCTGTGGAGACCGGAGGTCACGAGGGCCTGCTCTGAAGCCCTCCCTGCCCGCAGAAGCCCCGAACACGAGACACACCAGGTAATTTCTACCTTGATCCAGGCTGTTGCCACCATCACACATCTGGCGCCTTTCTGAAATGGTCACAAGCCCTTCGTCAGCGATGAATCCCAACAGAGTAGCACCCCGAGTTGCGCCCAGGCTCAAACGAGCAGAACTGTTACTTTGTGTCTGATTTTGAAACTTTTAAATGAACCAGTTAAAACTATTTGCATTTGCCTGTAACTGTATTTAAAAGCTTTGAGTCACTGCAAGCCCAGGACCTGTGTTCTTTCTGAAATCCCCCCCTGTGCAAATCTCACTGGGGACTGTTTGTTAATTTGTAAAGTGCATTTCCAGTTGTAACTGAATTACCCCGTCTGAAAAACTCATTTGGGGACTGTTTAACTTCTAAGTGCTTTTCCTGTGTGCAGAATTTCAGTTTGCCCTGCTAGTAATCTACTTCTTTTTTGAATCACAATAGTACCTGATAGCCATCAGCCAATTTGCTCTTCTCCCAACAGCCACTACCAGCCCACCCCCAGCAAGTTAATCTTTTGCCTGTGCAGCATATTTAATCCCCCCTTCTCTCTTCATTCTCCTGCAGAGACCACCCTCTCCTGAGGAGACCGGAGGTTGCGAGGGCCTGCTCTGAAGCCCTCCCTGCCCACAGAAGCCCTCAAACCCGAGACACACCAGGTAATTTACCTTGATCCAGGCTGCTGCCACCATCACAATATCTGGTGCCTTTTTCTGAAACGCAACACAAGCCCCTGCTCAGTGCATGAATCCCGGCCAGAGTAGCACCTCGAGTTGCTGCCCAGGCTCAAACGGAGCAGAACTGTTACTTTTGTGTCTGATTTTTGAAACTTTTAAAATAAACCAGCTAAAACTATTTGCATTTGCCTGTAACTGTATTTAAAAGCTTTGAGTCACTGCAAGCCCAGGACCTGTGTTCTATCTGAAATCCCCCCCTGTGCAAATCTCACTGGGGACTGTTTGTTAATTTGTAAAGTGCATTTTCAGTTGTAACTGAATTACCCCCCCTGTGAAAAACTCATTTGGGGACTGTTTATCTTCTAAGTGCTTTTCCTGTGTGCAGAATTTCAGTTTGCCCTACTAGTAATCACCTTCTTTTTTGAATCACAATAGTATCTGATAGCACACAGCCAATTTGCTCTTCCCACACACCCACTTCCAGCCCACCCCTAGAAAGTTAATCTTTTGCCTGTGCTGCATATTTAATACCCCCTCTCTCTTCATTCTCCTGCAGAGACCACCCCTCCCCTGTGGAGACCGGAGGTCACAAGGGCCTGCTCTGAAGCCCTCCCTGCCCACAGAAGCCCCGAACCCGAGACACACCAGGTAATTTCTACCTTGATCCAGGCTGCTGCCACCATCGTTGGCCATCTGACGCCTTTTCTGAAACGGCCACAAGCTCCCCTGCTCAGCGCATGAATCCCGGCCAGAGTAGCACCTCGAGTTGCTGCCCAGGCTCAAACGGAGCAGAACTGTTACTTGTGTGCCTGATTTTGAAACTTTTAAAATGAACCAGCTAAAACTATTTGCATTTGCCTGTAACTGTATTTAAAAGCTTTGCGTCACTGCAAGCCCAGGACCTGTGTTCTATCTGAAATCCCCCCCTGTGCAAATCTCACTGGGGACTGTTTGTTAATTTGTAAAGTGCATTTCCAGTTGTAACTGAATTACCCCCTGTGAAAAACTCATTTGGGGACTGTTTAACTTCTAAGTGCTTTACCTGTGTTCAGAATTTCAGTTTGCCCTGCTTGTAATCATCTTCTTTTTTGAATCACAATAGTACCTGATAGCCCACAGCCCATTTGCTCTTCTCCCCACACTCACTACCAGCCCACCCCCAGCAAGTTAATCTTTTGCCTGTTCTTGATCTTTTTTTCTTTCTTCATTAGCTCCTTATATTGTTTTGCCACTAGAGGGAGCCTGATTAAGTTTGAACAGTTTGCTCCCAATACCTCACTTGTCACATTTTACTGCTCTCTAGTAGCTGTTTTCACTTGGTGATCACCCCCTCATCACCCCCTCTCCAATCGTCGAAAGCTATCCCACCATTGTGCACTCCCCAGATCAGCCCTCCTCCTCCTGCTCCTGTCAGGCAATGTCCACCCCAATCCCGGGCCTGGCAGCACTGGTCCTCCCCCTGAAATCTCCTGGGCTGCGCATTGCTTCTATGATCATCTGTAGCCTCCTGAAAAAACTGGGCTCTCTACACTGCTGGATGACGCTTCATAAACCAGATGTTGTTGCCCTGGTTGAAACCTGGCTGTCTCCCTCCACTCCTAACTCTCATGTCTCTCTCTGACTACACTCTCCACTGGTTGGACCATGTCAGCAGGAGAGGTGGGGCTGTGTCTTCTATTTGAAGGGATTCTCTCATTGGGCTACACTCCTCGCCTGACCTCGACCATGAGGCCCAGGCACTTACTCTAAAGCTGTCCCTGACCCAGCTAGAGGCCCATTATTCCTAACCATAGCCTACATACCCCACAAGAACCAATCCAGGCCCTGGGCCACTAATTGACTACCTCACCTCCCTACCCAACTCGTCAGACCAAATCTTGGTGGGCGACTTGAATATAAACTGGCTCTGCCCCTCGTCCTCCTCCCACCGTGAGGCTTTCAATTCAATTGACCTAACTCAACTGGTCACACAGCCTACTAGAAAAAACCCTATGGGGGGACAAGCACCCTCCTGGATGTGGTCCTCACCAACAGGCCAATCCGCATCCACAACATCCAAATCCTCCCTGACTCCTCAGTGACCACTCCCCTGTGCTTTTCAACTGGGAAACCCCTTGGCCCTCATCCCCGGTCAAAACCTCCTCTTGAAGGCGGTTTAGGCCTGGGGGACTCATAGGCCTTAAGCGCTTCCTTGCCCACACTGATTGGTCCCCTCTGACGAGGGCAACCAACACTGACTTGGCCCTGGCCTTCTTTGTAAGCACTTTCAACTTTGCCTGTGATACCTTTGCTCCCATAACTGCTAGGAGGTCCAAAGTGAAACATGCCCCTTGGATCACCCCTGCCCTACTGTGGCAACTTAAGCAACGCGACAATCTTTGGCACCTTGCTGTTGCTACTGGCCATTCAGCTGACAGGCAGTCCTATGCTGCCGCCTGCAACCAGTGCACCTGGGCCATCCACAAAGCAAAGGCGGAATACTACCAAGCCTCTTACCTCCTCCTGGGAACCCCAGGTGCTTCTGGGACAACATCAAGCAACTGAATGGTCACTCCCAGTCCCCTCTCCTTTTCTTCTCAACATCAATGGTACGTCTCCTCTGACCCTGCCTCATTGCCACCCACCTCAATACTCCTTTACCGACCTTAGCTCAGTACTTCCTGGTAACTTTTTCAGTCCACCTCCTCCATCTGTACCACCACCCATTGCCGCCCCTCTTTCCACCTGCGTCGTGTCACCATGCAAGAAGCTAGGCCTTACTTGCTAAAAGCCCTAAAAGGTAACACCATCGGTAATGACTCACTTGATCCCTGCCTTTTACGTCAGGTCCTGGATCAGGTCCTCTTACCTGTTACGTGCATTTTCAACAAATCACTCTGTCTCGGACAATTCCCCTCTGCCTGGAAGATTGCCACAGTTACCCCTGTCCATAAAGGTGGTGACAGGACTCTTCCGGGTAACTACTGACCCATCTCAATCCTCTCCCCCCTCTCTAAGGCGTTAGAGAAAATTGTGGTGTCCCAAGTCTCTGACTACCTCTGTAAGTACAATGTTCTCTGCCCTGAACAACACGGGTTCAGAACAGGTCATAGTACCAATACAGCACTCCTGGAATTTTCCAACTTCCTCCATGCCTCCTTGGACTCTGATGCCCTGGCTGGTGCTATATTCATTGACCTGTCTAAAGCATTCGATACCATTTCGCATCCTCTTTTGCTCTCCACCCTCGACCTAATAGGCTTTGCCTCAGGACCTGTTTCACCTGGTGCACCAGCTATCTCTCCGCCCGCTCCCAATGTGTGAAAGTCAACGGTACTCTCTCTGAAACATGCCCCATTCACTCTGGGGTGCCGCAGGGCTCAATTCTTGGACCCCTACTATTCTCACTCTTTCTTAACTCCCTACCCAGCAGTTGTACGGGTAAGATGCTTCTCTATGCTGATGATGCTGTTCTCGTTGCCTCCCACAATGACCCCATGCTGCTACAGAACTCCCTCCAACTAGTCTTTGACTCTGCAGCTACCTGGTTCACTGAGCACCCACTTGTTATCAACCTTAAGAAAACAAAACGATGCTCTTTCCCACCCCAAAATAAGTACAGCAAGTTTCCTTTAGCTGTCCACTCCACCCAATCTCATCATTGACCAGGTGCAGTCCTATAAATATCTTGGTATAACCTTTGACCTTGCACTTTCATTCCATGGACATATATCTGCCTAAATTCTGTGCCAACTCACGGCTAGGCATTCTTTACTGGCACAAGAAATGCCTCCCTCCTGATGCCCTCCACTGGCTGTCACCTCCTCTGTCATGTCTCTCATTGACTATGGCCTTCCGGGTCTATGGCTCAGCAGATCAGACTGCCCTCAACAAGGTTTGCCTCACAGTTAATAAGGCCTGCAGACTTATCACTGGTGCTCCCAGACTCACTCACACATGTGAGCTGTACACCCTGGCTACCCTACTCAACCTGGAAGAGCGACTCATGTATCAGACATGCCAGCTCACCTTTAAGACTCCCTGCGTGGCTCTATCCCCCAGGCCTATCCAACTCCATCTCTGCATTGCACCGACTCCTGATCACGCGCAGCCTGGGCCAAGAGCTACCCTTAGTTATTCCGAGAGCCAGGACTCTCAAGGTCAGAGGGCATTCCCTACCATGCGCCCACTGGTATAACTTCCTCCCTGCCAGTGTCTCAAACTCACTAACCTAGCTGCTTTAGCCCAGGCTCAGAAACTTCCTGCTTAGCTCTCACAAATGCAACTGCCGCTAGCCTAGTGTAAAAAATATATATATATATATATATATATATATATATATATATACTCTGTTTGACAATGCTCACTGAGTGGCTCCCCTTCCTTTCCCTACTAATTCCTCCTCCCTATCTCCTCCCTTCTACTCCCACCAGCTCTCCCGACCATAAGTTTTGCACCTTTTGTTATCTTTTGCTTCGTTGGAGATTGTATTCTATTGAAACAAAATTGTAATTGAACTGTAACTTTTTTGTTTGTAAGTACTGTATCCCTTGTACTACTGTTCTGATGTCCTCTTTGTGACGAGGTACCTTTGTAAATGAGCCTCTGGCTCAAAGGTTTCTAAACTGATGTTTAACTAAATAAATAAATAAATAAATAATTGTGTAGTAAGGGTGGACTTTCCAAATGTCTCCCATCAAAATTACCACTTGTATGTGAATTATTGAGTGATAAAAGGGTACCTATGGAAATGTGGGATGTACATGGTTGAGCTGTCACGGTAAACTGGGGGTTAAGGATAACTTAAAACATAAGCCCATTGCAGAAAGAGTATACATCAGACCAGATTGCATTGGTCTGGAAGAAACACAACATTTCTTTTTTACATGTGGAGTGGTGGTACAGTTTTAGGCTGATCTTATTTGTAAGTGGAAAGGAATCTCCCACTAGCCATGTGTCCTATGAGAGCTTAGTTCTAGGGGATTATTCAGGTTTTCTACAAAGATATAGCGCAAGTACCTTAAATATCATTTTTGCTAGCACAAAATATTACATGTGGCAAACCTGATGCCAATTTTCATTGTAACATAAAATTGTACCAAATCCTATAATTATTAAACAAATAGAGTCTGCTATTTTTTGTGTAAAACTGAATTAAAGGGTGCATTTAAAATAAGGTCATTTCCAGAAATTATGGAGAAATATTAACTGGCTGTGAAAAATGTATTGTACATATTGTGAAAGTAGGACACATGTGTGAACATAGGGTGAAAGGGATTTTTGGGGGGAAAATGTGGGTTTGTTTTTGCCTTTTTGTCTTCATATTCTTAATTTAAGTAATTTTGTCTGTATGACTTTTTCTTTTGTTTTCATTCCTGAGATGTATTGTTTATTCCAATAAAAAAATCCCCTACTACTGCAGTAGGGGGTGATGCTTACAGCCTAGCATTATGTTGGATCACAGAGATGAAGCTGGAGGTACTCAGCTGCAGCATGCAGGTGAGGTAACCTCCATTCCTGCTACTCCGCTATGGAGGTTGAAGAAATGGAAATGTTAAAGCTGACCATATTGATGAGGAGTTTTACCCCTCAAAAGAATTTTCTGACATAGAATTACATACAGAAGAAGAAATGCTGCATTTAGCACTGAAAGAATGAAAACAATACCTTCCTGCATTAACGGCAGAAGAAGAAGTACTTTGTTACAATGGAGAGAACTAATGCAGAAAAAATCCTCTAAAAAGCAAAGCATTGCAAAACCAACTCTTCAGACAGAAGCATATCTCAAAAAGGTAGTGTCTTTAGTGGTGGGAACATCAAAAGGAAAGGGTGCCAGTACAACTGCAATTTGACCAGAGACATTAGTTGCCTCTGACGAGAGTCAAAGTACAACCTAAAACTGCAGAAAAAGGTTAAAAATACCCATAAAGAAATTGTTGCAGGACCTCAGAGTAAATTGTTTGTATCAAAGACACAGCTGTAATCCACTAACGTAGCTCCACAATGCCAACAGAGAAGCTGGTCCTTGGGGTTAAGACATGGGCAGCATTCAGTTTCTCAGTTCCCAAGGACTATGCATTCAGATAACTGGTCAGTCAAAAAACCTTAGAGGGAGCTGGTTGGAAAGAAACTCCTGATGGAAAATGGATTCCTGATATAGAGATAGAACACACTTCCTGCAGTAGCCAGAAGAAGCTGATGCCTAAAGATGTGCTTCACATACTGAAAAAGGGACAAAAGCAGGACACTACTACAGCAGCAACTGTAGTTGCACAAGTGCACCATTCAAGTACACAAAATGAAGCATTTAAGGATATAAAAAATGAAAGTGTTTCTGTATTTGATGTAGGGACCTACATTTGTAGATGAACCTTAAGTAAATACAAAGTTGGAACAGCTGCCTGTAAATGATGGTAGTACTGAATTGGAGGTTGTTCAGTAAATAAGTATTGAGTCTTCTCAGAGTGGAGTAACATGGAGCAACAGAATATTCATCAACAGAATCAGAATTCTAATATTCAGCCCAGTAGTGAATCACAAATGACAGCAGTAATTTTGGGGGGCAGTTCCAAAGATAATGAGGATAACCATGCTAATAGAACTAACCCCACCACCCCCAATGAAGAAAGTTATACTAGGGATCAAATGGGAGGCTACTGAATCAGAAAAGGCATTTTTTAATCAAGTAAACTTTATTAAGTTTTCAAACAAAAGAACAATAAACAGTATACTGAGTGCAGAATAGACAGTGTCAATAACAATGATATCAAAATAACCAAAAAAACAAAAGTGATACAAAAGGACAACATTCCACTTTGACAATCCCTTTCTCCCTTCCTCCTCACCCTCCCTCCCCAATGCCTTTCCCTTGAGCATATAAGTTCTTTCGATGAGCCAGAGTAAGTCAAAGAGCAAAATGACTAACAACAGATGCCAAAGGTTAAATTGACCACAGGGAGGTGTGTCACTGATTTGATAAGGAAAGAGATATTGAGATGTGTAAGGGTTCCCAAATAGTACGGTAGTTGTATTGGCAATGCCTCATAGATGCTATATATTTTTCAGTCATTAAAGCTAGGAAAATTTCTTGATGCCATTCCTTGTAATGTGGCATTGTAGTATCCCTCCAATAGTGAAGTATGATTAGTTTGGTCACTATAGTAATCAACGCCATATGGGCTTAATGTTTATTTGGTAGGCTGGGAGGATACATCCAAACTAGACAAACTTCTGGGGTGAATAATTCCCCTAGACCTAAGAGGGGATGAAGAGACTTGTTTATGGTCTGCCAAAATAAAACTATTGTAGGGCAATCTCCCAGCATATGTTTTAATATTTCATCTTCCTTCCCACATCTATGGTATAAAGCAGAGGGTAGCCTACCCATTTTAAATAATTTGATTGGTGTGAAGTACAAATTATGGAGTATACGAAACTGTGTTAGATGGAAGCTATCCTGCTTATGGAACTTTTAGAGCTGCCACCACACGGATTACCAGTGGTGTGCTTCAAAATGAAGGTTAAGTGCCTGTTGCCAGTAAAAACATACACCTGAGAGATTGTGTGGGTCCAAGGACTAAAATAATTGATAAAGTCTGGGCACTACATGTGGTTGAGAGGTTAGGGAAAAAAGGGAGTCAGGTACAGGTGAGTCCCACAAAGTCCAGGGTTTAGGGCACAAAATTGAAGAGATGGAGTGAGTAACCTGAAAATATTTGAAACAGGCTGAGGTAGGGAGGTGAAAGCACTCTTGAATGATGGCAAATGGAAGCAGGGTATCCCCTGCTAGTATAGACTGTAGGGACAAGCAGAAAAGGCATTTTCACAGAACATAGAGTATGTACCATCAGCTTCTTTCCAAAATTCACACACTGTTCATAAGCAGGGGTGACATGGAGGATTTAACAGCAGATGAAGGCCCTAGCGAAAGACAATCATGGGGCAATAGTGTTGACGTTGAGGGGATACCAGAATGCAATCAAACACACTTGCAGCTCAGCAAACTGATTCAGCAAGAAAATGGCAAAGATTTTTAATTACAGTCAGATTTATGAATTCTCCATCCCCAGCACAAAGGCAGAATGCAGTTCGCTTAAGTACAAAGGAGGTTAGAATCCACTCCAGATAGGCTGTATGTGGGACAACTCTTTTGAAAGACTGTAGATGTTTCTTTTGGTATTATAACTGCAGATGGGTAACTCATAATCGTGAAGATAGACCTAGTCAAGAAGATCTACTGTCCTCTGTACAGAGATCTAGCATTCAAAAAAGACAGAATAAAGCTGCAAGAAAATGACTGCCACATCCTAGTTTGGCACCCCAAGAAAGTGACATGCAGCACATTTAACTTCAAGAGAATTCACAGGATGCACCTGAACTATCTCATATTTTTGCTGATGCAGGACTGCTTCAGGAAGCAGAAATGGTAGCAGAGATAGAAGTGCCAGTTCTACAAAAAGAGGGTGACAGAAATAACCCTGACAGGGACGCTTTAACAAGTACACAAGATGAGATGACAGATAATAATGAAAACTCAGGTCTGCCTCAGGCTCAAGCTGTAAACAGTATTATGCCTCCACCAGAGATACCTATCCATATAAATCTAGTAAGTTAGTCTGCGGGGGAGATTTCAATTGTGGTTAAACAGTCAGAGACAGAGAAGCATGTTATGCCAAAGCTTTTTTGTGATACTAGTTTTCTTAATATGATGAGAGATGCTGGGCTGAAAGAGGCACCTAGAAAACTACATGCTTCAGATGGCTGTACATGGTATAGGAAAAAATTAGTAGCTAAAATATACTTCCATTTCTTGTCTAGACATTTGAAAGTACAAAATATCACTATTAATCCCCTTGAAACCTCAGATCATTTACTATTGAGAGGTTGTTTTGGTAAAACAAATTCAGGAACTGGGGAAAGGAGCTTGGTGGCTAAATAACCTGTTGTTAGACAAGCAGAATACTGATTTGAAAATAAATAATTTCCTCTTAGCCAGGAAATCAGTTGCAGAGTTATGCAATGACTTAGGATTATGGCAGAAAGAAACAAAAGCAGAGTTAAGAACGTTACTGATGAAAGAAGTCATAAAATTGAAACAAAATGTTAGAAATTTTTAGCTTTATGTTCACAGTTAACAAAGCTGCTTAGAATGTTAAATAAAGGTAAGGGGAAATACTGTATCAAGAACACAGAACATAAAACAAGAAATTAGACCAATACAGCATAAACGTACTACTTCCCCTTTGATGGAACAATATTTTTCCCTGATTCCCCATCCAATAAACACTCAGACACCTGCTTTTGTGGGTGCTTGTATTGGCAATCAATTTTTTCCAACTTTTTCATCTTATAATATACATGTAAAAGCAAAAACAAGGTGCTGCATCAGCATGTGGTCTGAAAACAAAACACAATGGTTATAGTAAATGCAAGCTGAAAACAGAAAATAGAGGTAAAAATCAACGTTTCGACCATGGGTCTTTGTCCCCAGATCCCCGTCAATAAAGACACCAACAAGATTGTGTGCGGTTGCTCAGTTCAGCAATTAGTTTACTGATATTCACATTTTCATATTTACAATAACTGATCACTCTCTTTGTCCTTTTATACATAGCTGAAAACCATATTCATGATTACATATACAACTATAGTCATATACATCATATTCTTGTTAAATTCCAACATCTCATTCCTCCATTCTTTCCTTCTGCCCCCCCCAGATGTATGTCATGGTGGGGACATGTCTCTTTCTCTTGTTGTCAAGGGGTACGGGCATACACACCGTGCCCCTGCTTCTGTCTTATCACCCTGTGTGCTTTTTTGTGTATCCCCTTTTAAATTCCTCTTTTCCTTTTTTTCCTGCCCTACTCCCCTTTTCCCATTAGTCCAACTACAGCTTGTGATGGATGGTGGACTTCCCCCCCTTTTTTGCCCTCCCCCTTGCTTTGTCTTACCTCTGTGCTTCCCTGCATCTAGCCCCTTTGTCTCATCCACACCTCAATGACATTCGCCACTTCTTGGTTAAATAGGGCCAACTCAAGGTCCAAGAGATGTACCTTATCTCCTTGGAAGTATGCATCAATCCATTCCTGAATCATATGGTGAATTACCAATCCCTCCTGGGCCTCAAATAACCTGCCTACTCGTGCATTCATCCACCCACCTCCTGGCCCTCTCCATGCCCTTATTGCTCTCCTCCCTGTGCCACACCCTCCTTGGTGTGATGTCTGACAAGGCTAGTGTCACCTCCGGCCACTATTATTTAATTGTCTGCACATCCTCTTTTATGTGGTAGAATATGTCCAACCATGGCCGTGTTCCCAGGTCATTGCCACCCAGATGTAGTGATGGGCGAGGTGGCCCCAATTCGCTCCTCAGAGTGATTCACAGAGTGAAAGCCGAATTTGCAGTGCTCCATAGCGATGAAGCAAGTACTTGCATTATTAAATGTAGCGAAGTCCATTGAAACAATGACTGTGTTACTCTGCCTTCCCAAAATCACTACTCCACTACCTCTTGGTGGAGCATTGAAACAATGGCCTTCAATCTACTTTGCCTTGTTTTTAAGCTCCAAAGGCGAATTTTGCAGTGTTTCATGGGATTTCAGGTCACATGGGCTCTAGATGTTCTGCACAGCCTCAGTTTAGGGTAGTGTGTGTAGGAAGCTGTAGGAGACAATCTGCTCTGAGAGCTCTCTGCAATTCAAACCTTCAAAAAGCTGTTAAAAAAGCCTTTTTGAGTCATTTTATTTGCTGAAACTTTAGTTCATCAATTATAGGAAACCCTCCTGTGCTCATATCATCTCGAGCATTTATTGTTTGTGTATGGATTTTGAATGTTAATGTACAACATTCAGACTGTGTACTGAGAAACAGTGGAAGTGTGCTTTGGGGGAGGGGTGTATCTGTGGTGTAGGTAGATTAACTTGGAGAAAAAGACGGTGCTTTCTGTTTTGGTGATATTTTTCTCGTTTAACTGTGTTAATGTACACACAGTAATATTTTCAATATTTCTTGCCATTTTTTTGCTGATTGTTGTGGTGCAGTAGTGCATAATTTTAATTTGTTTAAAATATGTGGTTATGTTACTGAAGTTTTCAATTTGCTATGCATTACTTAGTGTGTGCGTGAGTATGTGTGTGACGTGTGTCATCAAATCGGACACCTTTTATTGTGCCACATAATAATTTCAACAATGTGAAGCTGCTATCCAGTACAGCTGTGTGATTTTTGTACTTCTTTGTGGTATCTTTAGTGGTACTAGTACTAGTGACTGTTACTGCAGCAGTACGGTACACTGCCCCCCTCATGCGGCCCGCCTCAACCAGTAAAGGTATTCTTTTCCAGATTTGAATTTCTGATGGTGAGCACTGGTTAGGTGTTGTGCCTTTGTGTCTGCATCTCTTTAGTGCACAGCGCAATCTTAATCTGTCTGTGCATTTGCATCTCTTAAGGGCTCAATCTCCATCTGTAACTTAAGTCACAGTACTGGACAGGTGTGGTGCTTAATTCAGCATGAACATTGTACTCACTAATATGTGTTTTTAAGTCAGGACCATAATCACGAGTCATTCGTGATACAAATCACATTGTTCATCATCTCGGTCACAAATGCAGTCACAAATCACGATTCACGATCATTCATGTCATGAATCACATTAATTTTTTTTCTAGTTACTTGGATGTATTGTAAGCCTGTTTTGTAGTATCTCTCTAGGCTTCACCACCCCACCATTGTACTCATTGATACGTGGTTTTAAGTCTGGGAGTTTTAAACTACAGTTCATCAGAGAAGTACAGCCGTAGGCGGTAAGCATTCACGTTTCTTCATCATCACGGTCACAAATGCAGTCACAAATCATGATTTATGATCATGTCATGAATTACAGTGTAAATTTTTTTAATAGTTACTTGGATGTATTGTAAGCCTGCTGGTCATGGTGCTAAACAGGGATGGGATCCACATCTGGGCCCGGGGGAAGAGGCACATCCTGCTACAGAGGACCTGGTGCTGGACTTGGTGGTGGTGGTGGTTCAACTGCCTCAGAGTCAGGACAGGAGGAGGTGCTGGTCCTGCTTCGGGGGGGGCACTCACAAGTTTTGACCGGTCCAACAGGAATGGGTGCCCATGCCCTCCACACATGCACACGGTATGATGCTTACCACTACCATGCTCTCCCAGAGCTGCCCCGTCCCAGACATTCCCTCACCCTAGTCCATCTCTCCTACTGAGCTCCCTTAGTCCAAGCAATCATTACTCACACTGTCACACAACACACACACACAGTCACACAGACACAGACAAACAACTAACTACTTATAAAGGTAAGAAAAATAAAATTTACAGGAAGAACAAATTAAGTAAAAAAGAGTTCAGAAAAGACAAAAAAAAAATGTAGCTTTTAAAAAGCTGTTGGGTCTAAATCAAAGTTTAAATCTCCTCCTCGTTCGGATCTAAAAGTATCAGCAGTCACAGAACACACTACTCTCTCTCCATCTGCACGGGAGAAAATAAAAGTGTCTGCTTGTATGACTCACTTTCTTCCTGCCTAGCTAAAGAGCACGCGATTTACAGTACTGTAAGCCATGTGATATGTGGGGGGTCTGCCAAATCTGAAACACCAAGTGGATCACTTAGAATTATAATGAGGAACGCTAAGTCCATTAAAAACAATGACTTTGCCTTACTTCGCATTGCCATTCTGCCTTAACGCAAAGTGGTAATGACAAGGCGGAGTGAGCACTTTGCATTGCCCACTCTGCGGGTGGCAACGCAAAGTGCCCACTGCGAGTTCACTTCACTGGCGGAATTTAAATTCGCAGCATTTTTACCCAGATGTATGATGACGAGGTCTGGTCTCCCGTGGACAGTCCCCACTTCTCTATGTTCCGGCAATAGCGGCGCCCACTTCATCCTCCTCCACCCTTTCCACCTTAACTGGATGGTATCGCTATTCAGGTATAGCTCTTTGCCCCCTTGTCTCCTGGCTGCCCATTTTTCTGCCCAGTATATAAACGATGACCACAAATCCATGTCTCTAGCCGCTTGGGTTTGCCTGTGTACCAAAACCACAATATATTAGTGATGCATGGCTCCCTTTCCTCCCCGCCCCCTTCCCCCCATACTCATTGTACCTGCTATGAGAGACAAAAGAAACAACATTAGTGTGGAATCTTGTGTATGTATTTCTTATAACATTCAAACCTCCACCTTCCTTTCTCCATGATTGCCCCTGCTGCACTCACCTGTGCAGCCATCACTGAGGCCACGCCAATCCTGAATGAATGTGAAGGGTAACTTTCCAATGATTCACCCAAAAAACCGAGTCCCTTGTGCAGCACTGCCATCACCTGATATCCAGTGACTGGCTTCCCATTCCCATGTATGAACAGAGCAGAGCCTCCTCCAGTAGATCGCCCCACCGCGTACACTTGCAAGGCAGCCAACGTGCACATGGCTGCATTGCTATGCCTCTGCAACCAAACTCTAGTGCCTTGTCCCTGTTGATCTGTCTTTGACCGCCTAACCCTTACTGCCACTGCCTCTGTGCCCCATTCTATGTCCCCTCACTGTAGCCCGTCCCCTTTTTTTCTCCTGCTGGGTCCAACTACCTCACTCAGCTTCAAAGCCCCACTGTACGCAGTCAGATACAAAGCCTGAAACAAAACTGCCTCGCTCTTTGAGTTGGTTATGTGGTGCAACACCTCCCCAGTCTTGCCAATAGACCTTCCCCTATTGGTTTCCTGGTGTCTTGCTTCCTGTCCATTCCTTGGGCCCAACCCTGCATCATTCGGTGGATCAGATTGCTCTTCATGGGGTTCACCCACCCTTTTAAGGTACATATTTGCCCAATGGCCACCAGGTGGACCCCCATGGTGGCTTGTGCTATGCCCTGTTGCCAACCCCCCACTATGAACCTGTCCCTATGTTACAGCCCCACTTACTTGTCGCTGTATTGTTCCTGAAATTTTTGAAATGCCCTCCATGAGGTCTCATAAGCTGTATGGGTCCTTGGGGCTCAGGAGTTCTGGAACAATACTTCCGCTCCCCCAATCCAATCATCCATGCATAGCTCGGGATGGCTGTCTCCCTGACCTCTGCTCCGGGTGCAATGGCCCGAAACTTGTCCATCTGCAAGAGGGAGAGGCAGTCAGCTATCAGTTTTCCACACCATCAATGTGTTTAGCCCTGAATGACATATTTAGGGTCAATCCCAAACACACCATTCTCCTCAAAACCCTTGCTACCCTCTCTGACTTGGTCCATTTTCTGTTTAGCACCTCTACTACTGACTGATTATCACTCCAAAACGTGACCTGCCTGTTCCTAAGCCCCCCCATACCAGCATTGCCACCCAAATTGGGAATAGTTCCAGAAATGTGATGTCCCATGTCACTTTTTCTTTCACCCATTCCTCGGGCCATGGTTCTGCAAATCACTTACCTTGGAAGTAACCACCCATGCCTACCCCACCAGCTGTGTCTGTGTACCACTGAAGGTCTGTATTGTGTATCCATTCATCCTGCCAAAATGTCTGCCCATTGAAAGCGTGCAGGAAATACTCCCACACCACCAAGTCCTCCTTGTTCCCTTTATTGATGTCCACCCAGTGATGGGGCCACTTTACACCTCGCACCACGCAGGCTAAACACTTTGTAAACGTGCACCCTGGGGTAATGACTCTACATGTGAAGTTTAAATGCCCTAACAGCTGTTGTGCTTGCTGGAGCTGCACCCGCCTTCTTCGCCTGACCTGACTTAGCAACCCTTGTAGCCTTTTGACCTTCTGCTCTGGTAATGATACTACTCCTGTACCGTGTCCAGTTCTAGCCCCAAGAATTCTATCATCCATAATGGCCCTCCATTTTATCCACTGCTAACAGAACTCCCAGTTCTTGGCATAATACCTTGAAATCCCTTAGCATCCGCTCGGTCTTCCTCCTTCCTTCTCCAATGAATAGAAAGTCATCAAGGTAATGTACTACCGTCTGGTATCCAAATCACTTGTGAAACACCCACTGCAGCCATGTACTAAACTTCTCGAATGTGGCACATGCTATTGTGCACCCCATTGGCATGGCCTTGTCGAAATAATACAACCCATCCACCTGAAAACCTAGCGGGTCCCAATCTGCCTCCTGTACTGGCAGAAGTCTGAATGCGGATTCTATGTCTGTCTTGGCCATCCATGCAGTCTGCTTGCTCCTAATGAGACAAACTGCTTCTTCCAGGGAAAATGTCACTTTGCTGTCCCCTTCCCCTATGGCGTCATTAACTGAATCCCCCTCCAGGTACGAAAGGTAGTGTATCACTTGGTATTCCCCTGGCTGTATGTTGGGGACTAAACCCAAAGGTGAGACTTGCAGGTCTGGCAGAGGACGGGATTCAGATGGGCCTTCAACCCGTCCTGCTGCCACCTCCTTTTGAATCTTGCTCGCCAAAAGTAGGCTTTTGCCCTGTGTGGACTTGAGTTTTTTGGCCCTCGTCCCCTTCCTAACCCCTTGAAACTTTACACTAAACCCCTCCTGAAAGCCTGTCTGGCCACACCCCAATCCGGGTATCTGTCCAACCATTTTTCAATCATGGGATTCGCTGCCACTCTGATGGATGTCCGTGCCAGCCCGTAAAGGGTCACCGGACTCACGGCTGACCCAACGCCTGGTTTATTGGGGGTGCCCCCTCCCCCCATTTCCATGGCCTCTGCTTCCTCTCCCCCACTGCTGGCCCCAAAATCCTCCTTTGTTGTTCCGAAAGGGCTGCTGGTACCCCTGGTCCTGGCCCATGGAGCCTTTCTCCCAGCAGTACTGGCACTTAGTTGCTGGGTTGTGCCCCCCGCACTTGGAACAGATGTGTCGAAACCTACAATTTGGCCACAAACAGAAAGCCTGATTGTGACACCAACAAGCCTTCACCACGGCCCCACCTCTCTTGTCTCCTTCTACCTCCTTCTCCGTGGGCCCTGTATAAATTTCTAACCATAGATCTATCTGTCACACTTCCCATTTACATCCTCAAAATGTGCCATCCACTTCCTAAACTTCTCTTCATATCTCAACCAGCTATGTCCCCCTTTCTTGTACACATTCTTTATGATAAGAGTATATGTCAACAGCGGGGTCGTTAGCTCCTGCCTCTTTTCAATGGCAGTGGCTGTGAAATATGTAAAGCCTGTGCACCAGTTGTCCCAGGTTTTCCCCTTCAATGATTTGTTCTCTTTCCCTTTCCTAACAAAACCACAGCTGCCGCCATATCCTTCTTTTCGAAACTGTCCTTCACTTCGTACTTATCCATGTTGTCCACGTTCGCTAAAGCGAAAATGTCCACAATTCCCCCTTCCATATCTTCTCCTTCATGGCAGCTATCACGTGGTCCACTATCCTGACCCCTGGTGCCCACCTCTTTACCAGCCATCTGTCCCCCTGTAGCCCCCCACTTCCCCATCCTTCCCCCCCCTTTATTTCACTTAAAGCTTTCTCCAATTGCCCAAGTCCATTCTCCTACATACTTTTGAGCATCTGCTCCACGTACTCCCTCATACTACTTTCGAGTGTTACCACTGAATTATCTGTTGTGCTTGGCTGCGGGATGCTGGGCCCTGGCTGGGGCATTCCTGGTGGGGCAGGTGTCGGAACAGGAAACTGGGGAAGTGGCAGCGGTTCTGGTACTGAGAGCGGAATCATAGGACTGCAAGGCTCTGGCACTGGTACCGGTTCATGCACCGGGCCTGGTGTAGACTGGGGTACTGGGTTATCTAGGAGTGGACCTCAAGGGGCCACCGGTGTTGGTACCAGGACCGCGGGTCAAGGCTCGGACAACCGCGGTCGCTTTGGCACCCTCTTATCCTTCCCCTCTCCCTTCCCTTGCTTTCCCTTCCTCTTTGTGCATTGGTCACCCCCATCCAGGTCTGTTACCTCCAAGAGCCGGTTAGGCTTATCCACCAAATCCATTACTGCTCAATAACACTCTTCTTTACTCGCTTTTGTTCTTCTTGGTGCCATCCTCTCACAATGCCTACTAAAAGAAAACATACAAACATCACATTTATACTTCTATCCCAGGATGTTGTTTTTTTTTTTATTATTATTTCCATTGTGTGCCCCCCCAGCGGTGACCCCCCGTCACTGGCCTGGTAGGTCTACCCCCTTGCCCCTGTTGTCTGCACACCTCCCTGCTAGCCTCCTGTTGACACTATACCTGTTTCTTCCAAGGTTGGCACCCTTTGTCCATCACACAGGTGGCAGTCGTGTGCACTGTCCTTTTGAAACATAACACAGAAACATAGAATTTGATGGCAGATAAGGACTGCTTGTCCCACCTAGTCTGCCCATTTTCCTACCTAACACATAAGCTGCAGATCCTAGTTAACCAACAGCTTACTTCCTCCTAAGCCCCACTAGGACTGCCTTATGTCTGTCCCATGCATTCTTGAATTCCCCCACTGTTCTTGACTCCATGACCTCCTCAGGGAGGCTGTTCCATGCATCCACAACCCTCTCTGTGAAAAAATACTTCCTCACATTACCTCTGAGCCATCCCCTCATCTTCAAATTATGCCCCCTTGTTCTTGCACATCTCTTTTTCCGAAAGATGCTACCCTCTAGGACTTTGTTGATTCCCTTGAGGTAGTTGAAAGTTTCTATCAGGTCCCCTCTCTCCCTTCTTTCCTCAAGGGTATACTGTACATATTAAGCTCCTTTAGTCTTTCTTTGACTGTCTTCTGGGGCAGACCCTGCACCATTTTGGTTGCCCTCCTCTGGACAGCCTCCACTCTGTCTATGTCTTTGCGGAGATGGGGTCTCCAGAACTGCACACAGTACTCCATATGGGGTCTCACCAACTGTCTGTACAGAGGGATAACAACTTCCTGTTTTCTGCTATTGATTATTTCTACTATTTTGTTCCTTCCCTATAGAATAGGCACCCTTTCTTGCAAGAAACAGTTAATTCCGGCCTGTGCTTCCGGTATTCCTGTCCAATAACCCCTCTGGTTCTGCATCCTCATTTTTTGATGGCCCCCCCCCAAGAACTGCCCACTTGGTGCTGACATCAGACGCAATGCCCATGGTGATTTTGGGCCTGTTCATTGCACCTGCCACTTGTCGGCTTCCCTGCCACTTGCCTCCTTCCCTTTGTCCCTCAGACATGAGCAGGTTGTGTAACAGCCATCCCCCCATTTCCCAAAACCCGGCGACAAGAAGCTGACCTTCCTTGCCTACAGCCCTCGGGCCTTACTGCCTCCCCCAGGCCAATGCCTTCTCTTGGCTCGCCTTCCCTCTGACCGGTACTGCACCGTGTGGCGATGACATCAGATGCCATCCCATGTGGTGAGTCTGGGCCTGCTCAAACCATCCCTTTGCATTTCCAACAAAAAACTGCCCAATTCTTTCTAGGTTTTGTCCATCACTGCCAATCCCTTGTAAGCTTTTTGTTTCTGTTCTTCCTCCTCACAAGCCTTGGTGGGCCTTCCTCGACCTGGAATCCCCAGCCAGAGCAAAAGGGGGGAGCCGCCCGCCCAGGCTGCCGCCTTAGTCCCTTACTGCATCTCTTTGAGTCCTCCGAGGTCATCTCAGCCTCGCCCTCCACTGATACCGAGCACTAAAACCACTTCCTAGATCGCAGTGCTGCTCTCCCAGGATTCTGGTGCTCGTTGCCCAATGCAGCCCCTTCCCCCAACTGCCCAGTATCTATTTCCGATGTGCCACCTGTGGGCATCTTCTTCCAGGTGTTCCCGTTCCAAGGACCCCTTCTCTGGTGCCCTTCCTCCTAACACTCTATTTTCTGTGGACACTGCACTTTAGGACTGAACAACACAAGCTATAGCTGGCAGCCTGCTGCTCCCTGGTACCTGCAAAAGGTTCGGCTCCAGCCAAACGCCTCTTCCCATGCAGCTTTCTTTACAATCCCTGTACCTTACCTTGCTCAACAGCAGTTCATTCTTACTCTTGACTCCCAGTCACCTCAGGCATCTTTGTGTTCATGGCTCGTTCGCCTACCCCTAATTTTACCTTGCTGTGTTGCAAATAAAATTCCCTTTTAACTCAGAATTGCTCTCCTCATAAAATAGCCAACTGGCCCAAATAATTCCTTGCCGAAAAAACTGATGTGCTTCCAAAATGAATTTCTTTGGAGCAAATTGTGAACTACTGCCCTTGTGCAGCCCCTTATCAGGCCCCATTCTGGCCCCCTCCCCTTGTTTGGCTCTGCCAATCCTTAGTTGCCACCACACCTTTGCCATCCCTTGCTTTCCCCGCCTTCTTTGTGACCTCACTAATAGGCTCCCCCACCTTCGGTGACCTCATTTCTTCTCCTCCTCCTCCCATCCCCCTCCCTCAAGCTTCCACTAATCCTGTCTGGGCCTGGGACAATATGGTCTGCCCCTTCAGCTGGGCAACCCTCTTTTTCAGGAAATATCTAAAAGAGAATTACTCTACAACTAATTTTGCTTTTTCTCTTTTAGATATTTCCTGAACGAGACCTACGGTCGAAAAGTAAATTTTTAGCTCTATTTTCTATTTTCAGCGTGCATTTACTATAATCATTTTGTTCACTTGCTCATTTTTTCACTGAGAGGGTTGAGGATGCATGGAAGAGCCATCCTGAGGAGAGCATCGAGTTAAAAACAGTGGGGGAATTCAAGAATACATTTGATAGACATAAGGCAATCCTAGTGGGGGGTAGGATGAAGTAGGCTGTTAGTTTACTAGGATCTGCAGCTTATCCATTAGGTAGGGAAATGGGCAGACTAGGTGGACCAAGCAGTCCTCATCTGCCATCAAATTCTATGTTTTTATGTTGTTTTATAATTTACATTTCCATCTTGTCATTTAATCACATATTGCTTCAGTGTTATTATACATCACATCATCATTTCTTTCTTTCCCACTGTATTAACTCATTCCATTTATATAATACTCATATTATACACATTTCTATATTCTCCATCTTTATTCATTTTCTTCTACCTGCCCAGATGTACATCTGGGGGGCATCTTTTCTTTATTTGCTTTCTTCTCAGGGTGCCAGATTACACTAGTACCCTTCCTTCGTTCATCCTATCTGTGTGGTATTCTAGGTCCTCCTACCCCTCTCCTCCCCCTTTTCTCCCCCCATCATTCATTTCTTCCAATTGCCCACCTCCTGCTTGTGCAGGATGGCAGGCTTTCCCCCCCTCCCCATTCTAGAGGTCTTTTTCTCTCCTCCATGGTTCTATACAATCGGCTGTCTCAGAGTTAAACAGGTCTGCTCCCATAACTGATAGGTGTACTCAGTCCTCCTTGTAAAACTTATGGTCATGTTCCTCAATCCCTCTATGTATCAGTCTGCGCCCATCCCTATAAACAAGGCCCCCCACTCTATGGTTCATGCACTTATGCACCTTATCAATGACATTGTGACTGTGGGCATTCTGTCAAACCCATCTAGGAACCATATCTGACCAGACCAGCATGATACTTGGACACCATTGCCTTATTTTGGTAATGTCCTCTTTAATCTGGTAGTATATGTCGAGCCAGGACCTGGTCCCCAGGTCTTTCCTACCTAGATGAATAAATATCATTGAGAGTAAGTCCTCATATGAGAAGGGGCTATTGAAATATATTATATCTGAAGCTTTAATTTGCACTATGCAGAAGTTTTACTATTTAAGTATCTGCAGTTTGGCTAGGACACTGGGAGCTGTAGTTCATGCCCTCGGGGGACTACAGTTCTCTGTCCTAAAGAAGCCAAATGCAGGACACAGTTTTAGTTAGTAGCACTTAAGGGAGTGTTTAAAAGGTCTTTTAAGACCTATTGCCAGGGAAATCTTTATTTGAGTGGTCACATGACCAGCCACCTCCTGGTTCCAACTGCATAAATTAATTGCACAGAGTGAGCAGGGCGAGCGTGCGGCCACATGTGTGGAGACGCATGCAGAGACATGCACATCTCAATGCGTGTCTGCTGTGTCCATGGTGGATGCAAGGAACAAGGTGAAAGTTAAAAGGGAAGTGGAAAGCATAGTGGGCTGTAAGTAAACTAAGTGGCTGACAAGATAATACAGTACTTATAAAATGTGACCTGTGTGATATGTACACCTGGGTTTCAGAACAGCGTAAGAGATACATCTGTTAAAACTGTTTACTAATTTTAGATCTAAAACAGGATATTAGAGATTTACAAAAAAGGCTTGAAACAAAACAGGACTTTGATCCACTTGAAAAATTCATTGACTCAGTTGCTAGTGATCTGGGTACAGAAACAGAGGCACAAAAACAATGTAGAAAATAACTGGGCCATAGTAAGAAAGAGTAAGGGAAAGCGTAGAGGAAAGCAAATACATATCAGTGCTCCTATTGAAAATAAGAACAAGTTCATGGTTCTTGAAAATGATCCAGATACTGTAAATAACACTGGGACTCTGACTGATGATATAGCTGTAACCTCAGAGGAGGATGCATTAAAAAAAACTGCAGCTAGCAAATCAAAATCACCTACAGAACAAACAGACAATAACAACAAGTGAACAAGAAGTAACACAAATATTATTATGAAAGTAGGAAATACAACGGAAATGGAAAATAACCATAAACATTTCACAACAAAAGAAGCTATATGGTTAGGGGACTCGGCCATAAGAGGAATTGACAGAATTTTATGTAAAGAAAGAAATGAAAAAACTATGATCAGCATGTTTCCAGAGATTAAAATACAGAAACAAAAGCAAATATTAAAAGGATGTATGGGCAATGTTAACAAGCCATTGGTGATTTTACAGATAGGTGTAAATGATTTAAAACACAAGGAAGAAGTAAATCTCTTGGAAAAATACATTGATCTGATCAAAGATGTCCAGAAGTATACTTCAGAAATTATCATATCTGGCCTCTTATCAACTTATGGTAGATTCCAATACATAAACTACAAAATTGCCTCAATAAATGGAAGCCTGAGGAAATTTTGTATAGAAAAAGGGATTGGATTCATTGAAACTGGTAGTATTTTCAGAAATAATTCACTATGGCCCAGATATTCAGAGCAGTTGCACATGGCACAACTGAGTTGTGCCAGAGCTAGTGCAGAATTGCACCAAGGAGCCATATTCAGTGAGAGCCAGTGTGCAGCACAAAATCCATTCAGCCAATGTGCAACTATAATGAATGCAGGCGCAAGTGCAGGAGGTGTTGCCGTGAGTATCCAGCGCAGTGGCATATTCAACTGTGAAACCATGGCACAACTGTGGAGCAAATCGAAGTTGCTCTGAGCAGACATGTTCCTATAAATACAAGGCACAAACACACAGACAGCACTTGCACTAGGGGTAAAAGTGAGAGTGAGAGACAGAGAGAGAGAGATACATAGAGAAACAGACAGACAGACAAAGGCCACACACAGAGGGACAGGGACAGAGAGGTGGCCCAGTAGAGGGAGATAGGGGCTGAGAGAAAGATAGACACAGACACACACAAACACATACCATGTGCCAGGGTGGCACACAGCCAGCAGCCAACTGCCCAGGGGAACAGTGGACAGCAAGGGCCATGGATAGTGCACCCTTCATGATGGAGGCAGTAATGAGGGGTGTGAGGGGGGCAGGAGGAACAGTGACATGGGTGAGGAAGGGCCCATCAGCGGTATGCCTGACACAGATGGTACCGTGCCCGCATCACCTTTGAGAATTACAGCGACACAGAGATCGTGGGCTGCTACTGCCTGAATAGGACCATTTTGAGGCAGCTCTGTGAGCTGTGCAGGGAGGAGATGCAGGCACCCACCAGACTGAGCCACGCCATTTCCGTGGAGATAAAAGTGACCACCGTCATGTGCTTGCTCACCACGGACACCTTCCAAGACCAACAGGGGTCACCACAGGCATAACCCAGTCAGCCACGTCCCACCTCTTCACACAGTTTCTCAATGTACTGCTGCCACGTGCTTTGAAATATATCCATTTCCCCAGAACACAGGTGGAGCATACAGCAACTATGCAGGACTTCCACAGGGTGGCACACATGCCTGGCATGATTGGGGCCATTGACTGCACCTACATGGGTATCCACATGCCACCTGGCCCTGAGGGTGTTGCATGTATCAACAGGAAGTGGAGCCTGAGTGTCAGCTGCCAGGTGGTGTGCGATGCCATGGTGCGCATCACCAATGTCTGCACCACACACCCTGGGAATGCACATGATGCAGTCATCTGGCACAGCTCTGTGCTGTGCCACAGGTTTGAACATGGGGACATCCCCATGGGTCACATAGTGGGTGAGTATGTCATGGGCAAGAGGCAATGGGCAGAGCAGACCTGGGGATGGGGTGAGCAGGGTGTGAATGGTGGAGTGGGTGCCAGGCACAGGCAAAGGGTGTAGAACAGAATAGCAGAGGGCTAAACATGGCAATCTCCACACAGGTGACAGCACTGAGGCCCTAGCTGCTTATCCCCTACCAGCGCCCATTGCTTCCAGCAGAGGAACAGTACAATGAGGCACATGCCAGCATGCAACATCATCGAACATGTCCTTGCCATGCTGAAGGCATGGTTCCATTGCCTAGACAGGTCAGGCAGTGCCCTACAGTACAGCCCCTTGAAAGCCTGCAGCCTATTCCTGGCCTGTTGCATACTGCAAAATATGGCCATTGACTGTGGAATAGCTGCTGAGGTTGATGAGGGCAACAGTTGTGGGGACGAGGGAGGCAATGGGCTGGAGGGTGGTGGACAGCCATCCCCTGGGGTGGAGGGATCCCTGGCTGCTCTAGCCGGCACAATGCCAGTGGGACACCATTACACAGGAGCACTATGGTGCACACAGGTAGGCGGTGCGGTACACAAGCATGGGCCACACAGACAGGTACAGCACACATGCAGGGGCATGCATGGCAATGGGCATACACTCACATAGGCATGATTCAGGGGTAGGAGGGTCAGTGGCACACAACCACACACAGAAACACACACACACACAAACACACTCGTGTGCACCCACCCACCCAGTTGTTGATATGTGGCGTGGATCAGATGCATTGCACCAGTGCACAGGCTCAACCGGTGCTAGACTGCCCTCATCACACCCATGCCACACTGTCCAGTGGCCGGGCAAGCACACACACAGGCAGCACGTGGCATGACACACAGGCACAACACCAGTGGTGGGCACACACATACTCCACCCATGTGTGCACAGGGCAGCAGCTGCAGTCTGCAGTCAGGGTGGCCCACAGATCAAGGCTGCTGCACAGTATCATGGCCACCATGGCCACGGGGGCAGCTACACTGGGACTGTTTGACAGCCACAGGATGCACATCATCCAAGGGGTTTGCAAATGCTCCCCCCCAGGGTGGAATCGCAGGACCACAACCGTGTTCTTGAGGGGGTGCGCAGGTGCCCAAACAGGCCTGCCCCAGGTGTTCCTGGGATGCCTACATCAGAGCCCAGCATCGACTGTGTTGGGGTCACCCAATGCCGGGTCCTTGGAGTGGACAGCACACTGCAGGGGGTCACCTGTGCATGGCCATGCCCTGTGGCAGCCAGCAATGCAAAGCCATCTGTGATTGCACTGGCAATGTGATCCAAGGATGCAGCTGTGGCCTCCTGCATGCATTGCATCCACACCAGGATTGGCGCAGTGCCCCTTTCCAGCTGCTCAGCCAGCTGGTACACCTCTGCATGCAGTGCAAGCACCCCAGTGGCAAGCAGCACCTGTTGCTGAATGGACGCCCACAGCAGCTGGGTGTGCTCAGCCAGACAGTCAGCATCCTGGGGCTCCCGGGCGGGATGCCAATCCTCTTGTGGTGACTGGCCACTCTCCAGTGGATACTGCACAGTGGGGTTTGCAGGGGGAATGGGCACAGTAGGTGCAATGGCAGTGGACCCTGTGTCCAGTTGCCTGGTGGCACCTGCAGCCTGCTACCATCACCCATCCGGCTGCTGTACACTGCCCTGTGACTGCACGGCCACACCACCACCACTGCAGGGCACAGCCATGGCAATGCACACCACCGCACACACAGTGGTGGCAGGAAGCTGTTCCACCACAGGCAGAGCACTGGGTGTGGTGCCTGTGTCAGATGCCAGCAGGGGCGACACACCTACAATGTTGCCCATGCTGTCCAGGAGTTGAGAGTAGTCCTCATTGGAGTTAGACCCCACCCCAATCTGTGTCTCCACACACAGGACAACAAGGCTGGCATCCTGCAGGATCACATCCAGGGCCTTGTCTGACCCCAGGTCCAGGACATCCGCCTGCACCATGGTGCTGAGCTGCAGCCTGTCAGGTCCCTGTATGCTGGTGGATGTGGACGGCTGGTCCTCTGGGGCCATACCGGCATCCACCGGTGCTGACGGTGCCCCATCCTCTGTGCAGAGGCGTGCTGGTGCTTCATGAGAAATATGGCATGTCAGTGATGCATTGCCCACATGTGCCCCCCATCCACTGCCACTGCACGTGGCCTGCAGCATGGCATGTGCATGGGTGTGCACACATGCACATGGCATGCATGTTGACCGCATGCATGCCATCAGGCCTGTGTATGCACCCTCCATGTCACCAGCTGTGTATGTCTGACATACATATCATGCAGTGATGAGCTACCACCCATCTGGAATCCTCCTCCAGGCACAACCTCCACTGTGGTGCACTGCATGGTGGCTGCCACCAACTCCTCCTGAGGTGTTAGTGTGGGTGCTTCCACTGGCCCTCTTCCCATGACATTACGGGATGCCTGGATGGCTGCCACCTTCTTCTTGATCCGCCACTTGTCTGTTCCCACCTTTTTGTGGTACTCCTGCACTGACTGCTGGTGGCTGCCGTGCTGGTTCAGGTAGGTTACCACCTCCTTCCATGCACCAGCTCTGGCCTGTGGTGTGCTCGTGGCACCGCTTAATAGGGGCTCACTGTCCAGGTAGGCCTCAAACAGGGCATAAGTCTCAGCCTTTGTGAAGTTGGGCCTGTGCTTGCTTGCAGGCCCCCGCTCCTCACCCTCCTCATGTGATGACATGTTGCTGCCTGTAGACATGGACAGCACAGTATGTCAGTGGCAGCATCTCCCCAGTCCATCCAACCCTGCAGTGCTGTCCACTCCCAGTGTGCTGCAGCGGCATGCACCACTTATCTATCAAGTTTGCAATACCGGTCCATGACCTGTGCTGTTCCGTGGTGCTTATAAGATGCAATGCATGCAAATAAGGTCGGGCGCAACAGTAATGACATGCTAAAGCACCCCACTGTACCACACATGGGCTGATGAGCTTATTTGCATTTGGTGGCTGAATATCATGATTTTGAGCCATGTGCAATGAGATTGCTCCGGAGCAAGTCGCGGCGCAATGCGCACTCATGCACGGTGCGTAGGCCTGCAGTGCGCAAGAGCATCATGGTATCATGGTGTCAATAGTGCACCGTGTGCAGACATCTCAGTGCAGTGGCATTATGCATGATGCGCATGGCTAGCTAAGCACATGGTTGCGCATGGGGTACCGTGCCCTATTGCGTACGTGCACACTGTGCAATGGTGGATGACCTCTGACCCCTGGATCAGACCTCTGAACCTGTGACCCCACTTAGCCATGCCCACTCCACACATCTCCGGCACTGCGTGATGGGCGGACACTGCGCATGCTCCCACGCATCAGGCCCATGTTGTAGACACGTGCACCTCCTCCCGCCATTGTTACTGCCGAACTCGCTATAGTGAACATGGCACAAGGAAGAGCCAGACATGCCCCTAACTGGGCACAGGTTGAGCTGGCCAACAAAGTGACCTGTGTAGAGCCCCATGCTCCCCAACTCTTTGGGCAGGTGCCCATGCAGCAGGCCAGGGGCATTGTGTGGCAGGGTATTGCTGCCAGCCTAGAGCGGAGGACAGGGGTGGTCAGAACTGGGGAGCAATGCCAGCACCACTACAGTGACCTCATGCGGTGGGAACTGGAGAGGCTGAGTAGGCTTCAGGCATGAGCCAGGTGTGGGGCTGTGCCACAGTCAGGTAGTCATCTCATGTTGCATGTCTGCCCTGGTGCTGTACTGTGGTGTTGGCTTGGCTGCCTTGCATGCGCTGCAGAGTGGTACACTGTCATCATGCACATGGAGTGGCATTGCCAGCTGCTGCTTGCATTGCAATGCAGCTGTGCAGGCATGCGGGATATGTTGGGCAGGGTCACACCCTGTGCACAGGGGTCAGAGGGCAGCTGCTGTTGTCAGTTACTGATGTGCACCTGTCTTCTTTCCATTCCCAGAACCGGAGGACCGACAGCGGGACAGGTCTGCAGCAGCACAGCAGGGCACAGTGGGCCATGACAGCGCTGGACCAGCACCAGCAGGGCCGCAGGGGGCAGATGAGCACTGTCATAGTCCTTTGCACTGTACATGGGGGGTGGCTGGGGGAGTGGGTGCAGGCATGGCTGCCTGTGCCATGTGCCATGGCAGCTGCGTGTGTCACACTGTGCTTGATGCATGCCACTGTGGTGCATCCATTAGACACGTCTGCTAGCTGTTGGTGGGGTGGGCATGCACCCGACTGATTCTGTTGTTGCTGTGGTGCTGCCGGTGCACTGTGCCATGTGACTATCATTGCGCAGTCATATGGCCGTTGTGCAGAGGGGACCACCTCTGTGCAATGTCATAGTGCACCGAGTTGCTGGCTGGCATTGGCCCACCCCCCTGCGGATGGTTACAGACACTCAAGGGGTGTGTGTTCCCACTGCCCATTGTGCACTGTGGGTGGGCATGGTTCCTTGGCACATTGCACTGATCACCTGTCCTATCCCTTGTTATAGGTGTCTGGCAATGAAGACCACCAAGGACGATGTTGAGCCGACTGATGCGCCAGACACTACTTGTGGCTTCATCTACCCTGGAGGTGGTGATGCAGATCAGGAGGATGCTGCAAGCTGAGAGGAAGGACTGTCAGCTCACCAGGGCAGCTGGACGGGGCCACCATTAGTTTTGCCCCATTTTCCTCTTTTTGCCTTATGTACCTTCCCCTACAGTCCCCCCTCCCACTATACAGTCCCTATTCCCTGTCTCCTTCCCTCGCTGTACTACCTCAGCCCACGCCCCTTGTTTTATGTAAATAGTTTGCTTCAATATATATTTTTCTGACTTACCTGCCCATGTCTGTGCCTGCTTAACAGGTGGCATGAGGAACCATGCTGCAGTGGCCCAGTGCCTGATCGTGGGCATATTCCGATATCCCTGGTGGTCCAGTCAACCACTTTCCAATGCCCAGTCATGGGCATATGTGTACGTTAACCCTGGTGGTTCACAAGTCAGCACTGTGTAGTACAGTATGGGCTGCATGCCCATTTGCCCACGAAGTGGACCAATAGGTGTACAGCCCTACTGTACGCTGTCAGTAGGTGGGCAGCCGGGTGGCTTGTGGGAGGGGAGCTGCCGCCTGCCACTGACTGGGGGGGAGCAGGGTGGCGGGGGCCTCAGTGGGCAGGTGGGGATGGGGGTACCACTGGACCACCAGGATTTTCCTATGGCGATTCCATACATGATCGGACACTGGGGGTGTCCACTGGACCGCCAGGGTTAACATACACATATGCCCACGATTGGGCATTGGAAACTGGGCCACTGGACCACCAGAGATATTGGAATCATATGCCCATGATCAGGCAACCGGGCTCGGTCCACTGGACCACCAGAGAGATATTTTACTTATGCCCATGATAGGGCTATGAGGTGGGGGGGCACAACACTCTCTGGGCAGGGGGCTTGGGACAGTGTTTTGGGAAGTTGAGTGGCCACCCACAGCAGGTGGCTGCTGTGTTGCACCCTGCAATACAACAGCCCAGCTGTGGGTGTCCATGACATGTTCCCTGTTTAAACAGGCACAATTCTGTGCCCCCCTGAGCGGAGCAAGGCAGGGTTGTACCTGCATATGTGCCGCATCCCGGCTGAATACTGGATGTGCTACAGACAGGCTGGGCATGCTCTCACACTTGCGCCGCACACAAATTACTGGTGTGCCCCTGCGCATCAGGGGCTGCACAGTCCAACCATCCCCACTGAATATCATGCAGGGACGCATTGGTGGGTTGCACATGGTGCAATCCCTTTGAATATCCCACCCTTAGGAATTATAATCAGAAAGGATTTAACTTTCAGTTCTCAATGTGATGAGGCAATTAAAAATGCTATCAAAGCTTTAAATTGTATATTGAGACACATCACCAGTAGAGAAAGTGAGGTCCTGATCCCATTGTATGGGTCAATGGTGAGAACCCAGTTGGAATGTTGTTCTAAGTATGGTCTCCTTACATGAGAAGAGAAATAAACAGACTGGAGTGTGTACAAAGAAGGGCTACAAGATCAATATGTGGGATAATGGGTAGAACCTATGGGGACAGAATGCAGGATCTTAATCTGTATTCACTTGTCTACGGAAGATGGAGGGGCGACATGATTGAGGTGTATAAATCTTTCCAAGACAATAGGCTGCAATTAGATTTGGGTGTAAAACTTAAGTGAAAAAGTTACAAAACTAGAACTCATAGTAAACAACTTCAGTTACAAAAGTGTAATATGCAAAAAAGAAGGTTCTGGTTTAGCTAACGGGAGGTACCTCACTGGAATACACTTCCTATTGAGGTAGTGGAAAGCCCAACACTGGAAACATTCAAAACATGATTGGACAGACCTAACATAAATAAAGTTAGAGAATACTGACAAAAAATGTTTTTTGTTTAGCAAGCAAT
This sequence comes from Neoceratodus forsteri, assembly GCA_016271365.2. NCBI lineage: Eukaryota > Metazoa > Chordata > Ceratodontiformes > Ceratodontidae > Neoceratodus > Neoceratodus forsteri. Next base: position 106,260,625 of record CM057458.1, read on the forward strand.
ATGGACGGAAGTCTGATAAATGCTTTATCATCACTATGATACTATATCCGGCTCAGACTGTCCATCCCTCATCTCCCGTAGGGTTGGTAAAAGCTGGTTCCACCTCATCCCTCTGACTCCTCCCCTTGTTATCTTACACTGCCTCATGTCCTGATAAAGCTGCCTGCCCCCTGCTCTTCTTGCTGCTTTCCTTTCAGACCAAAATATGAACAAATGCCCACAGATCTATATCTCCCGCTGCCTCTTTTAACCGGTTCAATCAAACACATTATGGTGAGATGTGGCACAGTATTCACCTACTCTTGCCTCTCTCCTCTCCCCTCCCCTCCCCCACTCCTGGCTTGTAACCCCCAGCACCCCTCCACCCCACAACCCCCATGTTACCTTGCCACGTGTTCCTGCAAAAGAAAGAGAGACACTGTTAGTTTTGCTGTTCAGTTTTTCTCACACACCTGTTTTAACAAGTTGAGGCCCACCACCCAACTTCCTTCACCTCCTTCTCAGACTTCCCTTTTTCTGCAGCCACTGAGGCTGTCCCAATCCTAATGGATTGGATGGAAAAGATCCCCGGATCTTCCCCTTTGAATTCCATTCCTTTCTCCAACAGGGCCTCCACTTGCATGCCTGTTACTATTTTCCCATCCACGTGGACAAATAATGCCCCTTTTTTATTGGATCGTGTTGCTGCGTATGCAAACAGTGCATTCACTGGATACATGGCCCACATCTCATTCTGTCATAACACCACATTAGCCCCTTTCCTTCTTGGTCTGTTTTCGACCTCCTCAGGTATACCTTAATTTCCCGTTCCCCCTTCCCCATGATATCTGTTGCCATTGAAGCCCCCCCCACCCCCGGGTATCCTTTTTCCCATCATCCTACCTCTTCACTTACCAGAAATGCCCCATGAAGCATGACTGAGAAAATGGCTGCAAACAGCATGCCCTCATCTTTGGACTTGCATATCAATTGCATTACCCCCATGCGATGTCCCAAGATGATCTTGGATACTGGTCTTCTCTTGTCCAGAGCTGTCACTTTTAGCTGGACCCACCCTTGCAACCTTCTCTTAATCAGCATGCTCCTTCAAGGATCAGCCCACCCTTTTAGGCTACAGACCATACTAATCGGCGCTAGGTGCACCCCCATGGTTGCGTGTGCCATACCTCATTTCCACCCATCCACTGCAAATCTGCCTAGTTGATCTTTTGGATCATTCCACTTACCTCTAATCCTTGTCCTTCTCTGAAGGCCTGAGACAATCACCATCACCCCTCATATGCCTTTAGTGTTCTGGGTGACCAAGATTATGGAACAGCAACTCAGCTCTCTCCAGCCAATTCCCCAAATGTCCACTGGCACTGGTGTCTCTTTCACCTCTGCTTTCGGTGTTATGGCTTGAAACCTGTCCAACTGCAGATGGGAGAGGCTGTCAGCTATCATGTTCTGGATCCCATCTATATGCTTAGTTCTAAATGACAGGATAAGCTGCAACCCCTTGAGTACCAGCTGTCTTAACACCCTCATCACTCTCTGTGACCCGGACCCCTTTCTATTCAGCACCTCGACAATGGCCCTGTTGTCACAACAAAATGTGACTTTCTGATTCCTCAGCTCCTCTTCCCAAAGCAGCTTGCAGCTCCAGAGAGGGACAATTTATAAGAAGGTAATGTCCTTTGTAATCCCCCTGGATTTCCTTTCCACAGGTCATGCCTGAGAACACCATTTTCCTCTAAAATAGGCTCATCTCCCAAGGCTCACCAGATGCATCTCCGTACAAGTCCAGGTCAGTGTTAAACACCCACTTGACCTGCCAATATTTCTTCTCATTGAAGTCTCTAAGGAAAAGTTTCCATACTGACACTTTATCCTGTGTGCCCTTCGATATGTTCACCCAATGGTGGGCAGTGTTGGGTAAGTTACTTTTTCTATTACTTTCTGTTACTTTTGGAAACTTGTTCCAGATAGCTCTGTGCAGTCACTAGCAAGGATGGAGAAGTACTGGAAAAAGTAATACACCTTACAGTTACAATTACTTATGTCATTTTGTATAAAATAAATATGTAACTGTAACTGATTACATTTATTTGAAAGTAACTAGTAACTAACCTATTACTTTCAAAAAATATAATCTGTTATTTATTATTTTTGGATTGTTTTTGTACAAAAAGAAATAAGTAACTATAATTGTAAGGTGTATTACTTTTTCTAGTACTCCTCCATCCTTGCTAGTGACTGCACAGAGCTTCCTGGAACAAGTTTCCAAACATAACAGAAAGTAACAGAAAAAGTAACTTACCCAACACTGATGGTGGGGTCTCGAGGCGCCCTTGGTTGCCCACATCAGGCATTGTGTAAACATACACTCAGGGTCACTCACCCTGCAGTCGAAGTTGATGTGCCCCAACAACTGCTGTGTCTGCTACAACTGTGCCTTCCTGTGCCCCTTAATGTCCCGCAATAACTTCAAGCTTTTTAATTTTTGCAGCAGGTAGGCAGAATACCTCTGCTTCCACATCAAACTCTGTCCCCAGAAACTTGATCCTGCGACGAGGGCCTTCAGTTTTATCTGGGGCTAGAGGGACTCCCAATTTGTGACAGAACTCCTGAAAACAAGATAGCATATGTTCTGTCTCCCCCTGTCCTTCCCCAATTAACAAACAAATCATCTAAGTAGTGCATTACCATTCTGCACCCATACTTTTGTTGGAATGGCCACTGCAGCCAAATGCAGAACATTTTGAATGTGGCACAGGTGATATAATAGCCCATAGGCGTGCTTTGTCAAAGTAGTATTGGCCCCCCACTCAAAAACCAAGCAACTCCCAGTCTTCTGTACACACTGGGAGCAACATAAAGGCTGCTTCAAAGTCTGTCTTGACTAGCCACTCCCACCTTGGTTGCCTGTATCATCCGTACTGCTTCCTCCAAAGTGGCATACATCACCCTGCAGTCCTCTTCCATTATATAAGCATTTACTGATTCCTCTGCCAGGAAAGATAATTGATGTATTACCTGAAATTCCCCAGGCTGCTTCTTGGGAACCAGACCCAATGGGGAGACTCTGAAGTTCTGAAGTAGAGGCCCTCTACCCTCTCTGATGCTATTTCTTTCTTTCTGTAATTTTCATAGTAAGATTTTCTCCTCCCCCCTTACCAAGCCCAGGTTCTTGGCATTGATTCCCGCCTGATGTCTCCAGAAAAGCAAGTTGACCCCCCCCCCCTCAAAAATCACTCGGCTAAAGTTTGGGAAGCATCCCTGACCAGATAACCTCACAAACCCTCCTCAAAAACCTTTAAATTAATGAATGTTTTAGCTATCTGAAAACTCTGCCCAACAGGTGGTATCTTTTCTCTGGTCCCCAATCTACTGTTGATAACTTCTCCCACCTCTGAAACTTCTCCCTCTATTCCCCCCTACACCAGGATTTTCCTCTGTAACCTGAATTCTCAGATCAAAAGGGCTGATTGGCCTGGATGCCCATGCTAGTCCTGGTCCCTGGGTTGACCCACATATTTCTGCACTTGGACGCTGGGTAGCTACCCCCACATTTGGAACATACATTTCAAAAGTGGCACTATTGCCAGGAACAAAAGATTCTGTTGTATTCCCAACAACATTTCTGAGCCAGACTCATTTTCCTTTCCCTTTCCCCCTCACTGTTGCCTGTCCCTGTCATACAATTAAGACACAAATCTGACTGTCTGACATCCAATCTAACATCCCCAAAAGCAGCCATCCTTTGGTGGACCTGTTCATCATATTGGAACCAATTGTTGCCCCACTTTCATCTTATATGCCTTTCTAATGATCAGCGAATATGTAAGCAATGGATTGCTAACTCAGGCTTCTTTTCCAATACTTTGGCTGTATAGGTGGTAAAACCCACTGACCATGAGTTCCAGTTCCTTCCTTTTGTGTTTTTCTCTTCCTCACCCTTTCCAAATAATACCACTTCTGCCACCTTATACTTCTTCCCAATGCTCTCCTTCTCATTGCATTTAGTAACTGCTTCTTTGCTAACTAAAACAAATACATCCACATATTCCCCTTTCCATATCTTTTCCTTAGTGGCCAATGGGACATGCTCCCCTATCCTCATCCCTGGTGACCTTATTTCCCTTGTTCCCATGCCTTCCGGTGTCCCTGCCTTCTCATCGACCTCTGCTTCTGTCCCTTTTGCCTTTTTTGATTTCTACGAATGCCTTCTCAAATTGACCAAGTGCAACTCCCCCATGAACCTGATCATTTGTTCGACATGCTCTTTAATGCTGCCACCCACCGTGAATCCATTATTACCTGTTTTTGGCTGTGGATCTGAACCAGAGCCCCCCGCAGGATAGCTGGTCCTCGTGGTACAGAGTGGAAGGTCCTGCTGGAGGCATGTGTGGTGCAACTGGGCAAACGGGACCCTGCGGTAGCAGCAGAACTTGGTCAGGCAAAGGCATTGGCAGTTGCTCAGGAATGCATACAGGAGCAATTGCAGGGGCAGGAGGCATTGGTGCCACCAGCTGTGGTGGCGCTGGGATAACCTTGAGTTTGCCTCCCCTACCTTTCTCAACCTTCTGCTTCTCCCCTCGCCCCTTTGACGCATCTTCAACCAGTTCTCATATCTTATTTGCCTTATCCACGAGGTCCACAAGAGCCCTGTAAGCATCCTCCTTGGCTATCTTCATCTTCCTAGGAGCCATACTTTCTGCTTTGTAGCTGTAATCAGAAAACACATGTCATTCCTCACAACCAACAAAACTCCCCCCTTTTGGCCTTCCCTTCCCAACTCTCCCCCAACCCCAGTCACCAGCTATCACTTCCTGCCAGTGTTGACAGGTTAGCTCATTTCCCATACTACTATTATACATCCCTTGTTTGTTTTGTTTTTGCTTTTTTTGTGTCTTGTGGTGCCGTGCTGTCCCCTGCCACCTATGGCCACCCCCATCCTCCCATATGATTTCCACTTAGTCACTTGGTGTTCTTGCATTCACCCACTTTATTGCTTTTATTTATTTTATTTTATCTTTTGCACTTATGTATGTTCATCCAAACTCCAAAGGCTTCCTCTGGTCCCCCCTCCTGTACATTTTGCTGCCACAGATCAGCTCTATGCCCTACGTGATTGGCCCTGTCCACATCCCCAGAAATTGCCCTTATGCACCATATGTTGTTTGTATATATCCCAATCTTTCATACTGCCTGTTCCTTCTAGCACTCACTCCCCCCTAAAATGTGGACCTTCCAAATTGGTGTCATCACCTAAATAAATCCCCGAAATTATTTGCTGGTCCTCTTCCCCACGGTAGGCCTCCAGCCCTGTGTTAGGCCCTTGTGTTGTAACCCACAGCCAAAATGGTGGCCACCATGCCACCATTTACAAAATGGCATCCACATCCAACAACCCAAAATTGCTCTACATGCCAGCAAAATACTGATCTCCTTGAGGTGCTTGCCCCCTGGCACCTCTGCGGATGTTTTCCAGTTGTTTAGCCTCAGCTTCCCGATTTTTTTTCCCCTGTGTCCATTTCATCTTTTTTTATTTTATAAACTCTACTGGTGCTTCCGTATCACCCCTCCTCCATCCTGCCATGTGTTTCTATCCAGATTCTCAGCTGGCATGCTCCCCTTTTTAAATTTTTCATCTTTGAACCAAATGTGCAGTACGTTGTAGCTTTTCCCACCCCAACACACAGAAAAACAGCTTGTTGGTTCAGCTGCTTGTCCTTGTTTGGCCTGTTTTCAAGGCTACCTTGACCACGTGGTTGTACCTGACCAATCAGGCCATCACAGGAGTCACTTGGATACACTGATCTGCAACAGGGAGTTGGATAAGGGAGTGCTTCATGGCTGTCTGACTTACTTTATTTTTTGCTAGTAAAAACACAGCCTGAGCATCCACATCTTATCCCGCTCCTATGGCATGGTGACGGAGCATCTAGCAACCACTTCCATGCTCTGCACAGACCACAAGAAAACTCCCTTAACTTGGCCAGCCTCCTCATGATCCAGCAGCTACAGGCCACGGAGACACAACCAAACAACCTCCCACAAAATTAACAAAAGGAAAATACAACTTTCTCCCAGTAGAAGCAAACCATACCTGCAATATCAAGTTTCTGCCACCACTCCACATAAACAAAGCATTACCTTTTCTGCAGTCATCTTGATTTACCAGTTCACAGGAACCAGGTTGACCGTTGCTGCATGATTTCCAGGTCTACTTAGTGCTGCAACTGAGCTAAATAAATTAAAATGGGAACAACCCAAACAATGATGTCGATAATCAATATCAAGATAAGATAAACTTATAAATGTAATAATTCAGTAACTATTCAGTGTCAGTGGCTCAGCAGGTAGCACACTTGCCTCTGAGGCTGAGAGATCAGTAGGCTGTGGGTTCTATCCCCACCCCAGGCACTTGGGTTAAATCCCAATACTGACACTGTGGAGCAGCATGACGTGGGTGTTATACTACTGAGGTGCCATCTTTCAGTTGCTACATTAAACCGAGGTTTCATCTACCTGTTCAGGTGAATGTTAAAGATCCCATGGCACTTCTCGGAAAGAGTAGGGGAAGTTTTTATTAATGAAATCATTCATAGACAAACTGATAAAAAAAATCACAATTATTATCTGAAAATGTGATACAATACCATTAAAAACAGATATCTATGAAATACAAACAATAAAAAGGAGAAAAGATATTTAAGTTAGAGGTACATCGTTATTCGTAATCCATATCAGGTTCCTCCACCCTGACTAATACTTGATGTGTCACCAATTTTGCTTGTGTGTGGTATATTATAGTTAATTAATTTTGGACTTTCTGAAATACATTACAATGTAACTAATAACTTTTTGTTGTAAAGTAAATATACTTCTTGCATTTCAAATGTACCATTTAATAACAGCAAAAATAAGGTACAAAGTACCTGTGTCCCACTTATGCCAGTCATTGTTGTAAGCTCCGTACATTAAAACTGGGTAATTTGCTTTGGAGAACACACACTCTCCTACCTCTTGTGCAAAAGAGGACCAAAAATCAAGAATATATGTACAAGAGAAGAATAAATGCTCTGGTGTTTCTAACTGGTTATAACACTGAGGCCTAGAACAAAGCCTTTCATCTAATTGTTTATGTTTTTGGTTAGCCTTTACATTAAGCCTCTCATGGCAGCATAGCCATTGTATATCCTTGAATTTTTGTGTTTTCTTTTTTCAGCGATTAGCTTTTTTAATGAAGAACCACATTTTTGTGGCCATTTTAGGAATACCTGTTCTTCGTTAAAGAAGTTCCCCAGCACGTGTGTGTAGACTTGTTTCTTGTTGTGTGTCACTACCGCTGTACTCCATATATCCCAAATTTTAACTTTCACAAATACCTCCCTGAAAGAGGGGGTCACATTGCTTTGTGATTTTATCACCCTCAATCTGTCATTAGCCCATAATGTAAACCAATATGAGATATTAGCATATAATAATCCAGTCCAGTAAGTATTAATATTGACCAATATGAGTTTTATGTTTGTAAAAAGAAATTGACAAAAGAAAAATAGAACTGGGTTAACCATCCACTGTCCCTCTTCATCAATGGGGAGATACAGAATGTCTCTCCCTAATAGGATTTAACTTGCTGCCCCAGAAGGCTTGAAAGAAAAGGCGGAATAAAGCGGTTTCCCTTGATTTAGGGGGAGGGAAAATATTTGCTATAAATAAAAATACTGGTAGTAAACATGTCTTTATTAAATAAATTCTCTTAGCTTTACTCATCCCCCATTGGTTCCATTTCTGAACTGTTTGTGTTCCTACTTGTAGTTTAAGATCCCAGTTCACAACATCCACGTGTTCCATCCCCAAATATTATACCCAAAATTTCAATAGGGTCCTCACTAAACCTGATACCTGCAATCTGAAGTGGTATAACCTGATGTCTACCCAAAACTTTCCCTGTGCATTTATCTGTGTTTAGAGTTGTTGCTGAGCAAGCACCATATTCACTGCAGAGTCTAATGGAAGTTTCTGCTGAGGTAGTACCTTCAGCTAATATAACCAAATCATCTGCAAAAGCAAATGCTTTATATGGAAAGAGATGGTGGTCTAGTGAAATTGGCTGGGTTGTATCCACAGGGCCAGATATTCAAACTGCGCCCAAAAAGTGCGCAACAGCAGGAGCAAGCACAAGTCAATTGTGCACATGTGCAATACACGCAATATTTAAACATGGAGCAAGACAAATTGCGCAACCAGCCAACGTCTGAATATCACACAACCTGCGCCATAGCGCAACCAGGAAGAGGAAGCTGAGCAGAGATGATGTGCCATAGCGCAACAAAGGCAGCCCAGCTGAGCAGTCCAGAGGCGCCATAGCACAAGCAAAGAGACCCCCAGCAGCAGAGCAAGGAACTGTACAACCAGGGAGGTAGGCAGGGGCCCACCACCCATGCCACAGATGGGCACAGGGACACACTGCAGAACCAACAATGTACCCCAACACCCCAAGCACAGCATAACTGGGGGAAGGATGGAACAGCCACTGGACCATGGGGACAAGCAAAGAAAGCACATCCCAGCGGTGTTACTGCAGCACACCCACTGACAAGCTGAGAGTGCCACACAATGGGGGCGGACCACCCCAGTGTCCAGCAGCCCCCCCATGTGCACAGCACACCCAGCACTGTGACCCCAAGACACCACCTATGTGCAGTGACCAGCACTGCAGGAATCCCCAGGCCCCCCCCGGCACACTGCAACGTCGTGAACCACAGAACTATACAAGCCAAACCTACCATGAGCACCCAGCAGTGGGTGGCAGCACACAGAAATACTGACTGGAAGCCACACCCACAACAGAGACACCACCCCACACACATGCACACACATACCCATGACCATACCACCCCAGATACCATGCACACCACTGCAACTGAGCACCTATAGCCAGCTTCAAATCAGAGACCACCACAGTATTCATATCAAAATATAAATGTAATGAACAAGAATAACAAGAACAACAAAGCAACTATGTACAAATATACAAAGCAGGGGTGGGGGTATGGGTATAAGGTAGGGGTGGGTAAGGGGCAGGGGTGAACAACTGGGAGAGGGAAGGTGGGGTGTGGTGGTGGTCAGCTACCGGCCAGCAGCCTGCACTCCTTCAGCCTGGTGCTGTGCCCAGGGCCTCCTCCGGTGCCGTATCCCATGCTGCTGCATGTCTAGAAGGATGGCATGTGAATCCATGGCCACCTGCGTGAGCCTCCACAGTGATTGCTCGATCCAACACAGGATCTGGATACCTAGGACAAGGGATCAGAGTAAATGGCTGTGACTGTCCACATCCCTGAAGCCCACCCATCATGCATGGCATACAGCCAAGTGCCCCACCCCTGTGATGGACTGCACCCACCCACAGTGACTGTGCACAAGACATGCCCAACCAGGCAGCAACAGCCATGTGTACCACTGCACACACACACCGCCCATGTCCAGCACAGCACAACCAAGGCTGCCCAGTGACATGGCTATGTGGTGGGATGCTAGTGCCACAGCCATGTGCCCAGTGCATGCATGGACCACCAGTGACGCACACACACACATGCAGTACCACTGGACAGTGATGACTGTCATGTATTGAGTGCATGGTAGTGTTGTCCATGGACGGTGGCCGTGTCCCCCCTCAGCATGCAATAGCATCCATGATGTAATGACACTCACCCTCATCAAGCTGCTGCTGCTGGTGCTGCTGTGGCTGCGGCTGTGGCTGCTGCTGCTGTGGCTGTGGCACACCACCTCTGCCAGCCACCCGGACACCGCCATCCCATGCCTCAGCCTGGGCCCGCCTCCGCTCCTCCACGCCTGTGGGAGACAAATGAAGAGAAACACATCAGTGAGATCCCAAAGCAGACAGCCCCTTGCCCCATTCAGTGTGCCTGCCCACACAACCAGACCCAAACAGCACACACCTGCAAACACCTGCACAGCAAACCATAGCCCAACCCACCCCCATGCGCAGGTCACATTACACAGTGTCACCCATGCGGACAATACCGGTGCATACACAGCACACCCACCTGGCCTAGGCACAATGCCCCTCCTGGCATGAGCCCTGAGGTGCTCCAGCAGAACATGCTCCCTCCTTTGCAGGTCACTATAGCAGTGCCTGCACTGCTCAGGAGTCCTCCTCCACCCAGTGGCCTGCTCTAGGGCAGTTGCCACCTGCTGCCACACATGGGTGCGTGCCATCTGCAGGGGCACTCCCCCAAACAGTGTACCATGGTGAGGCTCCACCACAGCCACCAGGTTTGCCAGCTCCAAGGACCCCTGCTGTGGAGCTATCCTGCATGCCATTCTAGAGTTGTACAGTGGCAATATGGTGCTCCGTAGCACAGCAACCCCACATGGAAATGTTGCTCAATACAACTCCTTGAGTCCCTATCGCGCTGTTCGTACAGCGCCGTCGGTCTACATTGCGCTGTCACTGAACAGCACGATAGAACCATACACATGCCAGATGTACAGCGCCAGAGGGCAAAGGTCGGGCACAAGGTCATGGGTAAGTGGCACAAGGCCACGCACGGCGCCATCGGACATCTACACATCCGGCGCGATCGGTCACCTGCGTGCCAGTGCCACAGTGGACTATTGTGCTGTTGTGCCACAGCACCATATGGTGACCAGTGCTGTAGCACCACTGGCACAATGGTGGCCATGTCCTGAATAAATGATCACACACAGCACGTCATCAGTGCGGCAGATGCCTGCGTAAGCTACCTGGGCATGCGCAATGCGGTGTACTAAGTAGTCACAGAAATGCGCCATTGGATCAGCTGGCTCAACCGTATTGCACAAAGCGCAATGGCGCGATATTCAGCCGACACATGCAAATCAGCTGATCAGCCATTCAAAGGTGTAGTGGCGCGATTTGCATCTCATTACAGTTGCGCCACTCCTAATTTGCATGCATTGCGCTATCAATATGTGACAGTGGACAGCGCTGGCCAGATTCGGTTACTGCAGGTGAGAGGTGAGTTGCATGCTGTGTGATGTTCTGGGCAGTGGTCATGGGTTAACGCTGTAGACTGCATAGTGACAGGTGTCCACTTCCACCCATACAGACCGACATGACCGAGCAAAGACCAGGTGAGGATGAAGATGGTGGGCGAAAGAGGAGGCCCAACTTCTCCAAGTCAGAGACAGAGGCACTCTTCCAGGTCTACCTGGAAGAGGAGCCACTACTGAGTGGACGGCGGGGCACCCCTCACACCCCTCAGGCCTTGCTGCTGCATGGAAGGGGGTAGCCCGTGCGGTAAACCTGCACGGAAGCCACCAGTACTCCGTGCAGGAATGCAAAAAAAAGATGGGGACAGACTGGAGACGGGTCAAAGAGAAGGTGGCAGCCCTCAGGGTGGCATGCGCTGCCACAGGCGGGGGCCAGCCAGAGGTGGTGGAGCTGACCCCGGTGGAGGACTGTCTGGCTGCATCAATGCAGCGTAGTGCTATAGAGGGCATACCAGGAGGTGGATTCCAGACAGGTGGAAGCCCATCACTGCACGGTATGACATGGTGATGGTGTTGGGGGGGGAGGTTGATCACATGCACTAACATGTTCTTACTTTCTGTTACAGATCTTGTTCATCTGCAGGGGATGGTGTTGGTGGGACCATGCAGTGTGGAAGGCCTGCCAGAGTTGGTGGAGGGTCCATGCACCTCTGCTGCCAGCCGGCATGCACTGCACCAGCATGCACGCCTGGCTGCCACCTCTGTTGTCGGTGAGTCAGGTGTGGGGGGTGCACAGCCTGTGTCCCAGTAGTCTGGCATGCAATCATGCCAGCACGCTGTGACTGTGGCTGTTACATGAACCTGCACCATTAATGATGCAAGGACTGCAATGGGCAGTGACACATGTGTGTCACATTACGGACACACAGCAGGCCAACACATGCCCCTGGACCTAGCTGGTTCCAACGTGTGTGCCAGCATGTCAGCACAGTCCCAGGCTGTGCCTGTCAGCACTGGTGGGGCCGCACCAGTGGCTGTGCAGGTCTCTGGCACTGTTGTGGCCACAGCAGTGGAATGAGTGGTCCCTGAGGCACAGCAGTTGGAGGGGCAGCAGCAGCAGTCACCCACCAGGTCTGGGGGTACAGGGTCTAGCGGTGGCACATGCACACTGCCTGTTGACATGCCCACACCTGGTCCTGGTTAACAGCGCCCACCCTCAAGGGGTGTTGAGCATCAGGACCTTCCATACCCTGGGGGACAGAATGCCGATGTGGCACAGGACCCATTTGTGATGAGCACACCCGCCTGCTGCGGTCATCAGTACAGCAGCAGATGCGGGTTGCAATGTCTGTGGAGGCACTGTGAATGGCTGTGGAGTGGAACAGCAGGGACAATGCATTGATCCTTGCAGAGATGGTCAGAATGTGGCTGGATGTGACCGCCGCCATTGACAGGCTAACCCAGGCAGTGGTCTCTGTTGTGGCCGCATTGGGCACACAGTCAGGTGCCCCTGTACCACACACCCCACACAGCTCACGCTCCACTCCCCGTTCCCGGTGTTGTGCGACACCCAGCCTGTTGACGCCGGGTTCTGCTGTGGGCATCCCGAGCACACCTAGTGCAGGTATGTTCAGCATGCTGCACACCCCTGTGTGGACAAGGTCGCGATCGTGCAGTGGGACCCCTGGTGGTCCATCAGTGCCACCCCATGTGGCCCATGATCAGCCTGCCAGTGCTGCTTGGTCACAGCGGGGCCACTCACACATCCGAGGTGGCCGTGGCACAGTGCCACCTGAGTGACCTGTCTCCCAGTGCGGGCCCTGCCTGATGCTGCCCTGTGTCCAATGTGTGTCATGGTGGGCAGTGCACTGGTGGGTGCCCTGACCAACACACCGACACACGGACCACCTGCACACTCACCCAACTGCTGTCCACAGGTGCATGTGCATGATGATGATGCCTGCATTGTACTGTACACCAAGATGCAAGGGTGCTCAGCATCTGACACATGTACCTGGACAGTGCAGGTGGTGGTGGTGGTCCATTGATCGGTGTGTTTGCCATATCTGTTCCAGCTCTGCTGTGCACCTGCCCATGTACGCTTTGTGCCTGGTGTGTGTGTGTGTGTGTGTGTCCATATGACTATTCACCCCTCCCTGATGGTGTGTTTGTGCGCCTGGACCCTTCCACTTCCCTTGCCATCATGCACCCCTGATGTGTTTCCCTGTGTGCCTGTGGATTGCGCCAGACAGTGTTGGTTGCACATGGCCCCTTGACTTACCTGTGTCATGCAAAATGCTCCTCCATGATGGTGTCCCAGTGCAGCTGGGCCTGCTGGATCAGTCGGGGGTTCCGCCGTCCAAGGGGGGGCTGCTCATATCCATCATCATCGGTGTCACCGGCGTCCCCATCGCTGTCCCCCTCCTCGACCTGTACAGCTATTCCACAGTCCTTGGCCATGTTGTGCAGGATACAACAGGCCAGGAATATCTCACAGGCCTTTGAGGGGCTGTACTGTAGGGCACCGCCGGAGGTGTCTAGGCATCAGAAGCTTGCCTTAAGCATCCCAAACACCCGCTCAATGATGTTGCGTGTGGCAGCATGTGTCTCATTATAGCGTTGCTGTGATGGGGTCATGGGGCACTGGTAGGGTGTGAGCAGCCAGGGACAGAGTGGGTATCTGCTGTCACCTGTGTGGAGATAGTGGAGATGAGTATCATGGTCAGGTCTATATTGCCCATATCCCTGTGTGCCACTACCATGGCACCTGTGGCTTTCCCACCCTTGCCCCAACTTTGTCATTCCTACATGCATACTCACCCGCTAGATGTCCCGTGGGGATGTCCCCACTCTCAAATCGAAGGCACAGTGCAGATTGGTACCATATGAAGGCATCATGTGCTCCGCCAGGGTGTGTGGCACAGACATTGATGATGTGCCCACTGGCATCACACACCACCTGGCAGTTGACACTGGAGAATCCCTTCCAGTTTCGGTATGTGGCCCCATCTGGGCCAGGTGGTGTGCGAATAGCCACATGGGTGCAGTCTATTGCCCCTAGCATGCCAGGCATACGTGCCACCCTGTGGAACTCCTGCATGTTTGCTGTATGCTCTGCCGCGGTGCTGGGGAAATGGATATACTCCGAAGCATGTGGCAGCAGTGCGCTGAGGAATTGGGTGAGGATGCGTGATGTGGCCATCTGTGTTATGCCTGTGGTGTCCCCTGTCGGCCTCTGGAAGGTATCTGTGGTGAGCAGGCACATGCAGGCTGTTACCTTTGTCTCCACTGACAGAGCGTGACTCTGTCGTGAGGGTGCCTGCATCACATCACTGCACAGCTCACAGAGGCACCTCAGTATTGCCCTGTTCAGACGGGTACTGGCCCACAATCTCTACATCCATGTACAGCTCAAAGCTGACGCGGGCATGGTACTGCCTGTTGGGGGCGTACCGCCGACGGGCCCTTCCACGGCCACGTCCCCCTGCAGCATGCCTTCTCACCCCCCTCATTACAGCTTCCATGAGGAAGCTGGCACTGTCCATGTTCCTGGCCTGTGTTCCCCCCTGGCTATTGTTGCTCTGTTACCCCCGCTGTCCTGACTGCTACCTCCACTGCACTGGGTACACCTACTGGCCTCTGCAGTCTGTGGCCCCACACACCCTCCCTTGTCCCTCTTCTCTCCTGTGCACTCCCTGGCCTGCACTTTTTGCCACTGTCACCTTGTCTGACTCCCTGCCTCATGTGGCTTCCCTGTAGCGTTCTTGAGCCTCTTCCTTGAGCCTTTTTAGTTTGGCTCATTTCTGCCGTGGCGCACCTTCCGGTTGATCCGCTGTTGCGCATTGCGCAAGCCTTTAAATTTCGCATTGTGCTCTTTATGCATGGATCCACCCCCTTCAGTTGCGCATGCCTTCATTTGCATTGTGCTGTTGCTCAGCATGTTTTCAGTAGCGCAACTGCTTCCCGCTGAATATGGCAGAATGGTGCATTTTCGGACTTGCGCATGATCAACCCTATTGCGCATGGCACAACCCTTTTGAATATCTGGTCCACAGTATTTAGAAGTCGAAGGAGGGGATCAATCCCAAAGACATATGAGGGGGCTTAGGGGGCACCCCTGCTGAACCCCTTTTGTCAAGGGGATCAATGGACCAAAATAACCACTGACAATGGGAGTTACTGTGGCATATTTATATAGAACTTGTATCCATAAAATAAATGTCTTGGGGATGCCATATCGGGCCAAGGTGTACCAGAGTACCAGAGGAAAGCATGGTTGACATTGTCAAAAGCCTGCCACTGGTCAAGCAACAAAACATATCCCTCCAGATCAGTTACAGTGGCGTGAAAAAGTATTTGCCCCCTTCCTGATTTTCTCTATTATTGCATATTTGTCACACTGGATGTTTTCAGGTCTTTAGACAAAATATAATATTAGATAAAGGGAACCTGAGTGAACAAATAACACTTTTTTTTTTTACTTATTTCATTTATTTAATGAAAAAAGTTAACCAACACCAACTGGCACTGTGTGAAAAAGTAATTGCCCCTAGTTAAATCAACCCAATTAAAGGGATAATTAGAGTCAGCTGATTGAACACAGCCAGGCTTGATTACAGCCAGCCCTGCTCAATATAAACCTCACTTATTTTGCCCTTACCATCAGAGTCACGTTGCCAGCACAAAGATTCAACAAGCACATTATGCCATGATCAAAGGAAGTTCCTGAAAAGATCAGAAAAATTTGTTGCCCTCTATCAGTCTGGAAAGGGTTACAAAGCTATTTCTAAGGCTCTGGGACTCCATCGAACCACAGTGAGAGCCATAATCTCCAAATGGAGAACACTTGGAACAGTAGTGAACCTTCCCAGGAGTGGGTGGCCTGCCAAAATTACTCCAAGGGCGCAGTGTAAAATCATCCAAGAAGTCTCAAAGGATCCTAAAACAACATCCAAAGAACTGCAGGCTTCTCTTGCCTCAGCTAAGGTCAGTGTTCATGACTCCACAATCAGAAAGAGACTGGGCAAAAAATGGGCTTCATGTGAGAGTAGCAAGGCGGAAACCACTGCTAACCAAGAAGAACATAAATGCTCGTCTCTCATTTGCCAAGGAGCACCTGGATGATCCACAAGCCTTTTGGGAAAATGTTCTATGGACAGATGAGTACAAAGTGGAACTTTTTTGGACAACATGGATCCCATAATGTCTCGTGTTAAGCAAACACAGCATTCCACAATAAGAACACCATACCAACAGTCAAACATGGTGGTGGTAGTGTGATGTTGTGGGGATGCTTTGCTGCCTAAGGACCTGGATGACTTGCCATAATTAAAGGAACCATGAATTCTGCTCTGTACCAGAAAATTCTGAAGGAGAATGTCCAGTCATCCTTCCGTCAGCTGAAGCTGAAGCGTAGTTGGGTCATGCAGCAAGACAATGATCCAAAACACAAAGCAAGTCCACATCAGAATGGCTAAAAGAAGTAAAATTAAAGTTTTGGAGTGGCCTAGTCAAAGTCCAGAATTAAACCCAATAGAGATGCTGTGGCAGGACCTGAAATGAGCAGTTCATGCTCGAAAACCTACCAAATGTTACTGAATTAAAGCAGTTCTGCAAGGAAGAGTGGGTTAAAATTCCTCCACAGCGATGTGAAAGACTGATATTGAATTATAGGAAGTGTTTGGTTGCAGTCATTACAGCTAAATGTGGCATAACCAGTTATTAACTGTAAGGGGGCAATTACTTTTTCACACAGTGCCAGTTGGTGTTGGTTAACTTTTTTTCATTAAATAAGTGAAATTAAAAAAAAAAACAAGTGTTATTTGTTCACTCAGGTTCCCTTTATCTAATATTACGTTTTCTCTAAAGACCTGCAAACATCCAGTGTGACAAATATGCAATAATAGAGAAAATCAGGAAGGGGGCAAATACTTTTTCACACCACTGTATGTTGTTTCTCTCAAAGATTTCTCATGGTAGAATTAGTTGATCAGTTATTTTGTGGTCTGGTACTATACCAGATTGTGTAGGAGAAATTAAATGTTCAGATATTTTTAATAATCTTGAAGTCAAAATTTTAGTAAGTATGTTGAAGTCACAATTGAGGAGACTGACAGGCCTCCAATTAGTTAAATTCATTTTGTCTCCTTTTTTAAAGAGAAAAATCAGGATTCATGTACCCATAGCTAATGGAATGTCTTGATTCTCTAGGAGATCATTAAAAACTACTGCAAGTTCCCATAGAATTTCTGGCCCAAGTACTCTGTAAAGTTCCAGGGGTAGCCCATCTTTCCCAGGAGCTTTCCCTAGGTTTGAGGAGGAAATTGCCAATTCTACTTTGGCCTGTAATCAGGTGGGTCCTGAGGGATATCTATTGTACCAAATAGGTGTTGATAATTTTGTACAGTTCATCGATTTTCTTTAAACTGGGTTGTGGCATATTCCACAACAGTATTCAGTATAGTTTGCATTGATGTCTGGAGCACTCCCTGCTGGTCCCGTACAGCAGCCATTTTCTTCCATTTAATCCTATCCTGGCAATTAATCAGGGGACAAATAGAGGCAAATTCTCCTCCTGTCCCATGGGGTTGCTGCATTTTTAGAGCAGCTGTTTGCCTGTAATGAAATTTCATCATTCAATCCTTAATAAGTCGAATTTGATCTGTATGGTTATGTTTGGTAAACTAGGCTAAAGTTAAAAGATGTTGTAATTGTTGTCTGTCTGCTAAATAAGTGTGGTATCCATTCATTCTGTTACCTTTACTGTATGTAGTTAACAATTTGTGGAGCTCATATTTAGTGTCTGACCACCAGAGGGCCGGGTTCTCATAAACCTCAAAAAGAGATTTCCTGCAAATCAGGAGGTATAAAATGCTTTGTTTCAGCTCATTTTGCAGTAGCAATGAAGAATTAAGTCTCCAGTAACTGAGACCATGCATTACTTTGGATAAACCTAATTTAAGTTTTAATTGTTTGTGATCTGAATATTCTACGGCTATAACTGCCATTTGTTGGCAAAGGATGGACTGAGAGATGAAAAAGAAATCCATCCTAGTGGATAAATTATTTCAATAAAAAATTGCCTCTGGGTTTCATGAAGGAGAACTGAAGGCATCTTTGAGATTAGCTATTTTTATAGTAGATTTTAATACTAACATGTCACAAAATATGGTGGTTTGTCTTCCTCTGTCTTGTATACCCAGATCGCAGTTAAAGTCACACCCCCAAATGACTGATTGGGTCGAGTGGAGGTAAGGACTGATGTGTCTAAAAAGTTCAGTCCATTCCGCTTTGGTTTGTGGAGCATATGTATTTGCTATGCAATCTTAAATCCCATTGAGTTTAATATCTAATATCAAGACTCTTAGCAGGACTAAATCAATTAATGTTAAAACTATTGCCTGAAGGTTCTGAAAAAGTATCACCACCCCGGAGCAGGTTTCTAGTCCAAAAGATCAAAAAGTGTCCCCCGTCCCCCATTCCTTGGTGGCAGTCTGAATTTCACCCATAGTATGGAGTCTGGTGTCTTGTAATAAATAAATAGAAGGGTTGCTTGTTTTTAAGTGGTGGAAAACTGCCCCTCTCTTGAAGTTGCTCTTAATGCACACAGAACCTCAACTTGCATGCTGCATGACTCTAAGCAAGTCACTTAACCACCCAGTGCTCCCAGGTCACCCCTGAAAACAGGCATTTGTGTCTAGTGGGCCTTACCCGGTTACCAAAGAATAAAATTAAATAAATAAATAAACGCTGTTTACATTTGTGGAAAACAACAGTAAATTCTGCTGCATAAAAATTTGTTAGACCTAAGGCGGTTTCATTTTCCCTTCGACTAGCCTTTTTTCCTTGTTTCTTGCTCCCCAGTTTCTTCCTCCCCCTTTTTTGTAGTTTATGGCCTTCAGTATCACTAGGGTATGAATTAGAGTACCTCTGTTGCATGTTGGTGTCTATGGATGAAGTTTCTGAATCTATATCTGTGGTGTCATTTTTTACTAGAGCTTGAAATCTGTTACTAACTGGTGTAGGAGAGATTTTAGGTACCTTAGACACAGGCTGCTGCCAAGCTTGCTGTCTTCTTAGTGCCATTTTTGTGCCTTGATTACCTGTTGGATCAGGATGGGGTGCGGGAGGCAATGAGTTGCTATCTACCTCATCCTGTGCTATGGTAGGTGGTGGGGCTATCGTGAGATCTAACATTGTCTTAACCTGATCTGCCTGGGCTTCTTCTCCATTCTTCCTAACTTCAGGTGGTGGGAGGGATGCTGCTTTCTGTACGTGAAATGTGGTATTGCTCTCTGGGCCTTCCTTTGCCATCATTCCTGTGTTTATCTTTCTGCCCTGAAAGGGGTTTTGTACTACCAGGGGCAATCCTTGACTTATAGTTCTCTTATGTTAAAGCCATTATTAATCTCTGTTCCTCTGCATCAGCTGAAGTGGTGCTGTGGGCAGCTTCTAGACATGATGTGTAAGTGTGTCTCCGCCCTCCAAAGAGATTGCAAACAGTCTACTTTTTACAGTGAAAACTGGTGTGTCCAAGATTTTGACACAGTGTATATTTGAGTGTATCGCAAGCACTGCTGATATGCCCCAGTTTTCTACATTTGTAGCGAGTTTTGGGTTGGCAGGGGTAATAAAGGACTCCCCTATCTTTACCCCCCAAAAAGCAATGTGGACGATGTTGTATCCCAGAGTCACTGGAACTGAGAATAACTCTTATTTTCCACCCCCCAGTCTAGATACCCTCTGAATAAAAAATAGCTTCTGGCTGGCCCAACACAGTACAATACATTGTTTTGTAAGCCATAACAGCAAATCCAAGACACTAACCCCTTCATTACGGAAGAGCACTGTTATCGTTCTTTGTGCTGGTCTAGTAAGGGGAATTACTTCAAAAGGGGCCCATAACGGGGTGCTTTTAATTTGATTGTACTGGGCCCAAAATGTCTGAAGGCCACTCTCCAGCTTAAAGCTGACATTAAAAGATGTTTCCCCAGAGACATGTATCAAGGCATACAGTTCTGTAACATTAAAATGCATATTATCTTTCAAAAGTGTTTTACCCACAAATAGCCTGTCAGAGAGTTTCCATGCCCCCCTTGTATACCAAATGTACAGCATTGTGCCATTTTGAGGGATACACCGGTTGCTGAATAAATGAGGCATAAGTCCTTGAATTTTGTCTAGTGGAAGAAAGGTCTGCACCATCATTATTCCCCCCATCTTGGGCTGGGGGGTGTCTGTCTTCCTTAATGATTTTTTGGGAGATGTCAGACATATCAGAAAATTCACTTAAGACATCATTGTCAACATTATTATCCTGAACCATTTATTCAACAACATTATGTTCTACTGTTGTCAGTACAGGGTTTTGAGATAACTTGAGCTCTTTTAGAAACATAGAAACATAGAATTTGATGGCAGATAAAGACCACTTGGCCTACCTAGTCTGCCCGTTTTCCTACCTAATGGATAAGCTGCAGATCCTAGTTAACCAACAGCCTACTTCCTCCTACTCCCCAGTAGGATTGTCTTATGTCTGTCCCATGCATTCTTGACTTCCCCCACTGTTCTTGACTCCATGACCTCCTCAGGAAGGCTGTTCCATGCATCCACAACCCTCTCCATGAAAAAATACTTCCTCTGATTATCTGTGAGCCATCCCCCCTCTATCTTCAAATTGTGCCCCCTTGTTCTTGCACATCTCTTTTTCTGAAATAAACTACCCTCTTGGACTTTGTTGATTCCCTTGAGGTACTTGAAAGTTTCTATCATGCCTCCCCAACTTCTTTTCTCAAGGGTATACATAGTAAGCTCCTTTAGTCTCTCTTCATATGCCTTCTGGTACAGACTCTGCACCAATTTGGTCACCCTCCTCTGGACAGCCTCCACTCTGTCTATGTCTTTGTGGATATGGGGTCTCCAGAACTGCACACAGTACTTCAGATGGGATCTCACCAACTGTCTGTACAGAGGAATAACAACTCCCTGTTTTCTACTGTTGATGCCTCTCCCTATGCATCCCAATATCCCCCCAGCCCTCCTTACTGCCTTCTCACATTGGTTGCCCATCTTTAGGTCATCTGACATGATTTCCCTTCGGTCCCTTTCCATTTTTATTGTTGTCAGTATCTCACCCCATTGTGTACTCTTCCCCTAGGTTTTTGTTTCCCAGGTGCATTACCTTGCATTTCTTTGCACTGAATCTAATCTGCCACACATTTGACCATTCCTCCAAACTTGCCAAGTCCCTTCTCATCCTTTCCACTCTATCTTGTGTATCAACCCTGTTGCAGATCTTTGTGTCATCTGCAAAGAGACATACTTTTCCTTCCAGTTCCTCTGAAATGTCACTTATAAAGTCATTAAAAAGGACCAGTCCCAGTATTGAACCTTGTGGTACCTCGCTAGTAACCATCCTTTCTTCACTGTGGATCCTGTTTGTTATTACCCTTTGCGTCCTGTTGTCTAGCCAATTTTTTATCTCGGCTACCACCTTGGGACCCACTCCAAGGCTGGCTAACTTGTTTATTAATCTTTTGTGTGGGACTGTATCAAATGCCTTGCTAAAATCTAGGTAAGCCATGTCCATAGCCCCTCCCTGGTCTACTACTTTGGTCACCCAGTCAAAGAAATCTACTAGATTCGTCTGACACAATCTTCATGCTGTGAATCCATGCTGCCTTGGGTCCTGTACCCCACTGGCCTCTAGGTACTCAACAGTTCTTTCCTTCAGAAGTGATTCCATCATTTTCCTTACCACTGAGGTCAAACTAACTGGTCCGTAGTTTCCTGCCTCTGCCCTGCTCCCACTTTTGTGAAGAGGAATCACATCCACTCTCCTCCAGTCCTCAGGTACCACCCCATCCTCCCCTGATTTGATAAAGAGAGTAGTCAGCGGTGTCACTAGTTCTACTCTTAGTTCTTTTGGAATGTTTGGGTGAATCCCATCAGGTCCTATTGCTTTGTTCACTTTCAATTTTACTAGTTCTTTCAGAATCCTTTCTTCTGTAAATGGACTGGTATCGACCCCCATCTCCAGAGTGTTAATCTTGTTTTGTTTAGGTACCTCCCTCTCCTCTTCATTTGTGTATACTGAGTAGAAATATTAGTTCAGTATCCCTGCTTGTTCACTGTCACCCTCCACCCACATTCTCTCCCTTTTATTAAGCTTCAGTATCCCTCCCTTGGTCTTTCTTCACTCCCTAATGTACCTATAAAAGGTCTTATCCCAATTCTTAATAGAGTTGGCTATCCTTTCCTCTGTTTGGGCCTTTGCTATTCTGACTGCCGTCCCTGCCTCTTTCTGCTTTGACTGTTAAAGTTCTCTGTCCTGCTCCTTCTGTGTTTCCTTATGTTTCCTGAATGCTATCCTTTTCTCCTTAACCTTTCCTGCCACCTCTTTTGAGAACCATAGCATTTTCTTCCTTCATTGTGTTTTGTCGTTTTGCTTCACACAAAGGCTTGTTGCTTCTGTGATGGCAGTTTTGATTACTCCCCATTGTTCCTCCACCCCTCCTTCTTGCCTGTTTGCTAGTGCTTTTCTGAGGCACTCTCTCATTTTCCCAAAGTCAGCCCTCCTAAAGTCCAATACTCTTGTTTTTATACGGCTTGACTCTATGGCTATGTTTATCGTGAGCCACACTGTTTGGTGGTCACTTGTTCCCAGATGACTATCCACTTCTAAATCTGAGATTCTTTCTCCATCCCTGTTTGAGAGTACCAGGTCTCAGATTGCTCCCTCCAGAGTGGGTTTCAATACTAGCTGTCTGAGGCATGCCCCTTGTAGGGCATCAAGAATGATCCTGCTCTTGAATGTGCCTGCAGCAAAGGTGCTCCAGTTAACATCTGGCATATTCAGGTCCCCCATCAACAATATCTCCCCTTTTCCTGCCATTCTAAGGATGCCTTCTATCATTTCCTTGTCCATTCCCTCCCCCTGAGATGGGGGTCTGTATACACCTCCCATACGGATTGTGGTGCCATTTCCTGTCTCCAGAGTGATCCAGAGTGCCTCATCTGCTCCCTGTTTACTCTTTAGTTCTTTTGCTTTGATCCCTTCCCTTACATAGAGAGCTACTCCTCCTCCTCTTTTACCCTCCCTGTCCCTCCTGTAGATTGCATATCCTGGTGTGTTGACATTCCAGTCATGGTTCTCTGTGTACCATGTTTCTGTGACTGCCGCAATATCCAGGCATTCCACTTCCATCAAGGCCACTAGTTCAGAGATCTTGTTACACAGACTATGGGCATTGGTACTCATCACCCTCCAATTTTTGATGGCCTTACCCCCTTTCTGCCCCATCCCTGTGCTTACTGCCTTTGCCTTTTTTTGCTTTTACCTCTGTCCTGCTCCCTAATGACTTCTCTACCTTGGTGTTTACCTCACTAATTACCATGTTTTGTGAGGGAAGGCTGGACTTTCCCTGCTCCTTTCAGTGCCTCCCCCCTTGGCTAGTTTAAATGCTTGCCAATAAAGCTTTAAACCTATCACCTAGGATACTGGATCCTCCCCCGGACAGATACAGACCATCGCACCAGATAGGCCTGTATCCCTCCAGGTGGCTCCCCAGTCCCCAGTGAAGCCAAAACCCTGAGCTCCACACCAGTTTTTCAACCATTCATTAAATTCCATGGTGAAGAGTACCCTAGCATCACCCTTGTCATAGACAGGCATTGCCTCCGAGAAGGTTACCTTATGCACTTCTTGTCTAAGGCCCCACCCCAACTCTTCAAACTCCTCTTGCACTGCTCTGATCCCATTCCTAGCCAGGTCATTTGTCCCTAGGTGGACAATGACATCCAGGTCCCTCACTTGTGCAGCTGCTCCCATGATCCTGAGGATTTGCTTCCTGTCCCTCCACGCCATGGTTCCAGGCAGTTACCTTATCTCCCTCTCCCCTTCCTCCCCCACTTCTAACCCCCTAATGATTGAGTCCTCCATCAGAAGTTGTTTCCTTCCAGTGTGGGGTCCCATGCCACCCTCCTGTGGGTCCCCTTTGTGGTGGTTTGGTAAAGTTAATAGGAAGTGCACTTCCTCTGTGTAAAAGTTTGTTGCAGATACCTGAGTAGGTGTTACAGGATTTGAAACAGAATTGAAGTCTGATGTGTGTGATTTTCCAATGCTTACTCCAGGGATCTTGATCAGTGTAAACCCAGAAATCCAGTGCTGAGAGTCTGGGGTGCGTACCCATTCTGTGGCCCGGAAAGACTGTTCCACTGACCGGGGGGCAGAATCCTCGATGGGCTTGTCTGCCCATGAGAGTTTGCTGGGGAAACCTCTATTAGTTATTCGCTCCTTAGTTCCCATTTAATTTTGAGCAAAAAAAAAAAAATACCATAGCGTTCTGTTGATCGTGTGCACCCTTTTGAAAAAGCACTTTAGCTACAGTTACCAGAGGAGCCTGCATTTCTGTTGCACAGGTCATAGCAGAAGAGGCATCCACAGCTGCATTTCGATTGTGTATGTGAGCAGAAGCTATTGCCACTGAATTTAAGTCTGCAAGTGCTGTCTCCAATGCACTCCATTTCTGCCGGTAGTGTTCTTCCTCAAGTTTTAACATTTCTTGCAGTGACGCTGCTTGAGCCTGTTTGGTCAATGATGTACTGTTGTTTGCTCCAGGAATATTACTTGGTTCATTACCAGCTTCTGAATTTAGGGCTACATCTGCTTGTAAATGAAGTTCGATCTTGTTCACGGCTAATCCTGCTGTATCAAAAAAGATGTCAGTCTCCATGGTTTCCCAAGCTGAGGAGAAGACCAGCTCCTCAGTCCCCCACCCATCCATCTCCATGTCAGCCTGCACAGAGAGTGAGTCAGCCATTGCTGATGCCAGAGACTCCCCCTACATGATAGTGGTGCCTAGGCCAAATTTCCTCCCATTCACTAAAAATACCACCAACAGCTTAATCTGGTCCAGTGTCAGTTGGCATTCATCTGTATCCCCTTCCCCTGGGTTGTGCCTGAAAATAGGCAGAATTTGTCTAGTGTACTTACCGGGTCAACAAAAACTAAATAAATAAATAAAATAAATTACATTTAAGAGTTCTGGTTTTTCAATTAAAGCGATTGCCAAATGAACGTGCTTCTTAGAGCAAAGTCATAAGGAGAACAATTGTGAGCCTCATCCCCTCTGGCATGCCCTTACATACCCATTAAGTCTCACTCTTTCTCTCTTTCTGTCATTCAATCAGGCTCCGAGTAATTTTCCTGAGATGCCACCCACTTTGTGAGATCACCTGGTCTCTTACCTTATTCTCTCTAATTATTGCTCCACCTTTCTTCCTTCTCCTCTCTCTCTCTCTCTTTCCCTCTCCACCCATCCCACCTGCTTCCAGATACCCTCCACCCCTCGTTTTCCCCCCCTTTCCTTATCGAGCACCCTTTTATTGCATGGGTCCCAGGGCACAAATAAGTCTTTCCCTTTAGATGGGCAAACCACATTTTCTGAAGCTGCAAAGATAGAGTTCAGAGAAGATATAAAGAGGAATTAAGAGATGAAAGAGGGCACATAAGCATCACTACAGGATAGATTTAGAAATAACACATAAATATTTAAAATATATGTTTGGTAGTCCAGTCTTTAGTGGTCAATTAATTAAGGATGTTTTAAAAAAATTTGCAGGTTTCAGCTGCTCCTGTGAATGTCACACAATTTTTGTTGCAGCCAATCACAGTACAGTAGGAACCATATGAAGAGAGACTGAGAGAGCTTAATATATATACCCTTGATGAAAGGAGGGACTGGGGGGACATGATAGAAACTTTTAAGTACCTCAAGGGAATCAACAAAGTCCAGGAGGGTAGCTTCTTTCAGAAAAAGAGATGTGTAAGAACAAGGAGGCACAATTTAAAGTTAGAGGGGGGACGGCTCAGGGGTAATGTGAGGAAATTATTTTTCATGGAGAGAGAGAGTGGTGGATGCATGGAACTGCCTTCCAGGAGAGGTTGTGGGGTCTAAAACAGTGGGGGAATTCAAACATGCACGGGACAGACATAAGGCAATTGTGGTGGGGGGTTGCAGAAAGTAGGCTGTTGGTTAACTAGAATCTGCAGCTTATCCAATAGGTAGGGAAATGGGCAGACTGGGTGGGCCAAGTGGTCCTTATCTGCTGTCAAAGTCTATGTTTCTATGTTTCATATTGTGATCAGTACAGCTCTTGGACCAGATAGAATTACATCTGAGTTTTTCAGAAAACATATAGTTCAAGTAACAGATGTATTACACGTTTTATATAATTTGATTTTGTTTGAATTCCTTCCACCGAAGGATTTGGGGAAAGCAGTGCAACTTTTCTTATGTAATAAAGGAGATCTGACTTGTCTAAAAAATTGAGACATCAAAGTTTGATGAACTCAGATATGAAGATTCTTATGAAAATATTGTGTAAGAGATTGGCATCAGTAACCCAGCATCTTATCATACCTTTTCAAACCTGCTCCATACCAGGTAGGGGTATACATGAAAATGTCGTATTGCTCCGAAAGATTTTGGAGCTAGAAAACAGGAAAAAGAAAGGCTGCATGTTGTCTTTAGATCAAGAAAAAGCTTTTCACAGGGAGTTTCGGCCGCCATATTCAAAGGAGATGCCTGGCGCATCTCGGCGGAAAAGGGAGATGTGCTGCACTGCTCCAACAATGTGCTTCAGTGCAATATTCAGAATAGGGAGATGGGCCACCCAAAAGCAAATGGTCTGTGGCCCAAATAAAATGTATTCGACCCATATAAAGGGGGCGTTCCCATGAATATGCTGCATATCAGCATGTTCAGTGGGAATATGCCCCGCAATGGCTGAATATGTGCTGTGCAGAGATAGGCTGCAAAAAGCTGGCCTGAATATGCCAGCCACTTAGAAGCAGGCTGCTGAAGTGCAGACAGATGCACAGCAGCCTGCCTGCCCTGGCAGTCTAGTGGTACACCCTCCCCCATCCCCATACATACCACACTGCCTTCCCTAACCCTGTGCCACAGTGTAGGGACCCCCCATGCCCAATCACTGAATAACACTAAGGAATCCCCCGACCCCTGTCTCATATCATAGGAATCCCCATGCCTGATCCTTGAATGATGTTAAAGAATCCTCCAACCCCTGTTCCATAATGTAGGGATCTCCACTCATGCCTGATCCCAGTAGATGTACCCCAACCTCTCTACCATTGTACAGTGGCCCCCTGGCCCTGATCTCCATCCATATTTGAAAGAACCCCCAGCTCATTTCTGATCCCCATTGGTATGTGAAGGAAACCCCCATCCAGTCCCAATCCATGATCATAAGGGACACAAACACCCCACCATGCTCCGACCCTGATGACTGAATTAAAAGATGCCCCCCCCCCCATATTTCCATAGTGTAGCAGCCCCCAACCTCATCAGGGCAGGACCCCCGATCCCTGTAACCCCATCCTACTAGATCTGGTGGCTGCCTCAGTCCTTCATACACCACCATTGCTAGATGCCAACTGAACTGATGTCAACCATGACCTGTACACAGTACACACTCTTTGACTGTGTACTATGTACAAGTCATGGTCGATGTCAGTTCAGTCGGTGGCTGGTCGTGGTTATGTGCGGAGGGCTGAGCCAGTCACCAGCTCTGGTAGGGTGGAGGGATATAGGCATCGAGGGTCCTGTCCTGATGGAGTGGGGGGCCGCTACAGTATGGAAATATGGGGAAGCATCTTTTACATCAGTCGTCAGGGTCGGGGCATTGTGTGATGTCTGTGTCCCTTACAATCATGGAATGGGGCTGAGTGGGTTTTTTCTATGCATGCCAATGGGGATCGGGGCTGGGAGAGTTCTTTCCAATACACATGGGGATTGGGGCCAGGGGGGCCTCTGTCACATGAAGATGGGCATCAGGGCTGGGCAGACAGCTACTACACTATTGAAAAAGGGTGCAGCCATGCAAGTACAACTGATTGGGGATCAGGGATGTGAGGGGGGGTACGAATGGACTGTCAGCACTGACAGGGTGACAGGTCCTGTCTCTATTATTTGGGGCTGAGTGGGGGCAGGCCTGGTGCATTAGGCAGGGTGCAGCTATGGTAATGATCCCATAATGAACATGCATAGGGCCTCCTTGCAGCATGCATGCTCAATGAGCTCATTAGCATACTGTGGCTGAAAATCACCCTTGGGGGAATGATGCATCCATATAGGCACTACACATTCCCAATGGCGGTATTCAGCACCAACCTTGGTTGTTCTGCACTGGACAGGGCAGCCGCCCACTCTGGGCTGGGCTCCCAGGGTCAGATATTCAGACAGTATGCATGATCAGTTTTGTTCGAGCATACTGTTTGAATATTCCCTCAGAGCCAGCTGGCACTTCTCTATTGTGCGACACATTGTTGCACATGCATAGTCTGCCACCTCTGAATATGTTCCCCCCTCATGAATATCTTTTTAAAGTGCTTTATCATTATGGCATTCCAGTGTGATTTTGTGTTTGGATAAACAAATTTTATTAGATAGCTTCTATTGTACCAAATAATAATGGGCATTTAGACAAAGAAATATCAATTTGCAGAGGTGTGAGAAAAGGCTGTCCCCTCCTCCCTCTGTTGTATGTGTTTGGCATAGATGCTATCTGTTGGGCAATACATAAGCGTCCTGAGATAAACAGTCTACGTAATTTAGTTAAAAAGAAAAATAAGGTGTATAAGAAATTTAAAAGAAATCAAACTCAGGAGAGGATGATGAAATATAGGAGGGCATCTAAACTGTGTAAAACCGCTGTAAGGAAAGCTAAGGCCATGGCAGAACTTCAGTTAGAGACTGATAAAACTAGAAACTGTAAACAGTTTCATAGCTATGTAAGTAGCTTAATAATGTCAAACAGCTTGATAACAAATTTGACGGTTGGTGATGAAGTAGTTGTTGTTGGTGAAGTTCACATAGTAAACTCCTTCAATATGTATTTTACTGGTGTGTATCAAGCCCAAGATATGGTTAACTCCCAAAATGGTAATAAGACTAATGTCTCCTCTGAACTGCCCATTATAACTATTGATCAGGTGTACACCAGTTTGAAGAAGTTGAACAGATACAAGTCAGGTAGACCTGATGGTATCAATCCACTATTTCTGGTTAAAACAGCAGAGGAACTGGCTGACCCTCTGGCAATCTTGTTTAATAAGTCCCTGAAGAACGGTGTGGTCCTTGAGGAATGGAAAGTAGCTCATATTACACCCATACACAAAAAAAGGTGGCAAAACACTTGTGGAAAATTAGAGACCAATCAGTATTACATCTATTATTATTAGTAACATTATGGAAGGCTATGTTAAGAAGTATTTGGATGACAATATAGGGGAATTAGGACTGATGGACATTTCACAAAATGGTTTTGCTACAGGGAGGTCCTGTATCAGTAATCTGTTGCATTTTTTCAAACCTGTGAGTCAGGCCCTGGATCAGGGTCTCCCTGTTGATGCTATATATCTCAACTATTCCAAGGCCTTTGATTCTGTTTCTCATGGGACCCTATTATATATCTTACATGAATACGGAATTAATCAAAATTTAAGAAGCTGGATAGCATCATGATTGGTTGACAGAAGGCAGTGGGTTCAGATAAGGGGGTTTCTATCTGATTGGGGAAAGGTGACAAGTGGGGTGCCCTAGGGGTTGGTCTTGGGGTCTTTGATATTCAAAATGCTGGTCTCCTCGATGCAGGTGTCAGATGGTGCTTGGATTTGTAAATACATGAACAACATGAAAATAGGGATGATAGCTAATGATGATAAGTCTGCTAAGGCCCTGCAAAATAAATTGCTGACTTTGGAGAACTGGGCTAGGATACACAAATTGAAATTTAATGAACAAAAATGCAGAGTGATGCATTTTGGAGTTAATAATATACTACAACAATACAGACTAAATGACAAACCTATTCTAGAAACAGAAAAATAAATAGATCATGGGGTACTCATATCCAACACCCTTAGTTTTGACAGACATAACCTAGAGTCAGTCAAGAAATGTAATAAATAATGGGATATATACTAAGAAATATTAGAAGTCGGAGGGATGAGGTATTGATGCCACTGTATAAGACTTTGGTGAGACAGAGGCCAGTACTTGAATATAGGGCTCCTCTTAGTACATCACAAACAGTTGGAATATCAAATAGAGTGGAGCAAGTAAGAGGAGGTTCACCCAAAAAGTGAAAAGGGTGCAGGATCTGTGTTACCAGGTTATATTGAAAACTTGAAATCTATATTCTGTGGCCTACTGTAAGTTAAGAGGGGACCTATGTTACATCAACAAGGCATATAAAGACAAGGTAATCTGGGAAACAGCAGCTTTTTATATGAAAGGAAAAAACTTTAATTGTTACTAGATCAAATCCATGGCAATTACGTGAGGAGAGGTATTATACCACAAGGAGAGTCAGGTGGTTTAGTCAGTGTGTTATAAGTGCTTGGAATGCACTTCCATGGGAAGTGGTTAGTGCTGACAGTATGGTCAGTTTAAAAAAAAATGCTGGACTCCTATATGGGGCCAAACAAATGGGTAATATGATGACTGCCATCAGTGGCAGGTCCTGATTGTGGCTCTAGTAGCTAATTGGACCTGCAATCTCTGCCTATGTACCTATAACCCAGAAGATAAAGCATCTATTACTATATCCACTTACACGAATGACATTCATCTATATGTGAAAGATACCTGTTCAGGAGTGAGAGATAAAGTAATCAGCTATTACATGAGGTTGCAACTATATCTGAAGCAAAAATTAATGTGGACAAAGGCAAGGGGTACATTGTAAATGATGCAGTCCCATATGAGACAAACATTGAAGGAACAGAGATAACCAACATCCTGATAGAGGTTTTGGGTATTACACTTGGAAAAGGTGACCAGGCGACAATAAACTGGAAGGAAAAAATAATAAGCTATGAGAAAGAGTGAACTCTTGGAAACATTGGCAGCAATCCAAAAAGAGAAAAAAAGTTACAATAGTTAAAATATTTTTGTTACTCATTTTTACATATCTATGTGTGGTATACTGACTCACTAAGGAAATGGATGTTAACATTTTGAGTTTGATGTGCCAGACTATTTGGGGTAGTAGATTAAATTTTATAAAATAGAATACATTACTCCTAAGAAATTATAAAAGGAGGTTTACATCTTATTAATCCAACTGTATAATTTAACAATTTATTTTTATTTTGTAACTTTTTTTTCTGAAACATGAATTTAGGTCTTGGCATCCTTGAATTCAATCATGGTTGGATCCTTTAAAAATGCAGTGGGTTTAGGGATTTAGGAAACTGAAAAAATTAAATCAATATCCTGCACTTAAATTTCCTGTAAATGATAACATTAGATTTTGGAAATTGGAGGTGGCACAATTTTGGGGGTCCTCAAGACATAGAATATAATGAATACTATTCAACAGCATAATTACTAGGCAGGTGAAATTTGCAAAGAAGCATCACAATTGAAAGTGTAGATGATATAGAAATATTTGGTAGATAAGAGGATCCCATCACCTTCAAATAGAGGGACTCAGTTTGGCTTAGTTGTCATGGGTGATTAGAAGTAAAGGATAATTCAAAGCATAAAAGTATTTCAGAAGGATATGTGCTTCAGTTTTAGAAACTATGGAAGATTTACTAATGAACTGTCCATTCATTAAAGCCCTTTGCTCATTACTTGCAGTTATAGGGAAAGACCCTGAATGTCAAAGGGTGATGTATGAGAATGTGATAACAGGAGACATCCATTCTCAGAAAATATATGATGATAGTACATTAAGACCGGTATTTGTATGTATAAAATCTTATTTGTGGCAAACATGTTGTAAACTGATATTACAGCAATTATACATAGACCAACTTACAGTAGTGAAAATATATTTCACATGAATTATCAACAATTTTTGCATAAGAAAGTAGGATAATGTTTTTTAATGTTTTGGGAAGAAAACGTGGGCCTGTATGATTTTGTATTTTCTTGGAACTTGGCTTCCCAGCCAAATGCCCTTTGGGGTAACCCTTGCCTTAGTGTTTGCGCACAGAGTTTCTTTGTTTTTTTAGAAAAATGCTAATGCTTTTTTTAAGGGATAGCATCTTTTCATTTCTTATGCTATTTAATGTTTTCTTTCATCACTAAAAGGGACAAGTTTGAATATGAATTTGATGTTTGTTTGTTTTGTGACCAGAATGAATAGTTTCTTTCTAAATGATTTACTACATATAGGATAGTGTATGGCCTCCCATACACAATAAAGTAATTCTTCATCCAAGTGTTTTCTATGTTGGCTGCTGACCTCGAGAGCGAAGCTTGAGAGGTCCCTCTGTTGTCATAGAAAACATGAGGGGGAAGAGTTGTCGAGTTGTTCTGGAGGCCATACATTGTTCTATATAGTGTATGGTGTCCCAAAACAGGATCACTTACTTTTGTAAGCCAGTGTCTGCCACCAGAGACTCACACTCCTGGTCTCTTCAGCCCACTGATCAGCTTGTGCATCTAAGTCTTCAACCAACCCATCCTATGAATGACGCTGGTGGGGGGTGGTTGCATTGTGACATCCTCACTAACGCTGAAAAAAGTCATTCTGCATTAGTGAGGACATAGAAACATAGAAACATAGAATTTGACAGCAGATAAGGACCACTTGGCCCACCCAGTCTGCCCATTTCCCTACCTACTGGATAAGCTGCAGATCCTAGTTAACCAGCAGCCTACTTCTTCCTACCCCCAACCCCCAGAATTGCCTTATGACTATCCCATGCATGCTTGAATTCCACCACTGATTTTGACTCCACAACCTCCTCCGGAAGGCCGCTCCAAGCATCCACAACCCTCTCTGTGAAAAAATACTTCCTTAAATTACCTCTGAGCTGCCCCCTCTATCTTCAAATTGTGCCTCTTGTTCTTGCACACTCTTTTTGAAAGATGCTACCCTCTTGGACTTTGTTGATTCCCTTGAGGTACTTGAAAGTTTCTATCATGTCCCCCTCTCCCTCCTTTCCTCGAGGCTATACATATTAAGCTCCTTAAGTCTCTCTTCATATGTCTTCCGTGCAGACCCTGCACCATTTAGTTGCCCTCCTCTGGACAGCTTCCATCCTATCTATGTCTTTCTGGAGATTGGGTCTCCAGAACTGCACACAGTACTCCAGATGGGGTCTCACCAGCTGTCTGTACAGAGGGATAATAACTTCCTGTTTTCTACTGGTGATGCCTCTCCCCATGCATCCCAGTATCCCCCCAGCCCTCCTTGCTGCCCTCTCACATTGCTTGCCCACCTTTAGGTCATCTGATATGACTACCCCAGGTCCCTTTCCATTTTTGTTGTTGTTAGTATCTCACCCCCATTGTGTACTCTTCCCTTGGTTTTTGTTTCCAGGTGCATTACCTTGCACTTCTTAGCATTGAATCTAAGCTGCCATACATTTGACCATTCCTCTAACCTTACAAGTCCTTTCTCATCCTTTCCACTCCACCTTGTGCATCAACTCTGTTGCAGATCTTAGTGTCATCTGCAAAGAGACATACTTTTCCTTCCAGTCCTTCTGCAATGTCGCTTATAAAGACATTGAAGAGGACGGTCCTAATACTGAACCCTGCGGTACCCCACTAGTAACCCTCCTTTCTTCTGAGTGGACTCCATTTACTATTACTCTCTGTGTCCTATTCTCCAGCCAATTCTTTACCCAGGCTGTCATCTTGGGACCACTCCCAGGCTGGCTAACTTGTATATTAATCTTTTGTGTGGGACTGTGTCAAATGCCTTGCTAAAGTCTAGGTAGGCCATGTCCACAGCCCCTCCCTGATCTACTACTTTGGTCACCCAGTCAAAGAAATCTATCAGACTCGTCTGGCATGACCTTCCCACTGTGAATCCATGCTGCCTAGGGTCCTGTGCCCCTCTGGCCTCTAGATACTCGACAATTCTTTCCTTCAGAAGTGATTCCATCATTTTCCCTATCACTGAGGTTAAACTAACAGGTCTGTAGTTTCCTGCTTCTGCCTTGCTCCCACTTTTGTGAAGGGGAATCACATCTGCCCTCCTCCAGTCCTCGGTACCCTCCATCCTCCCATGATTTGTTAAAAGGGTAGTCAGTGGTGTCACTAGTTCTACCCTTAGCTCTTTTAAATTCTGGGATGAATCCCATCAGGCCCCATTGCTTTGTCCACCTTCAGTTTTAAGAGTTCTTTCAGAACCCTTTCTTCTGTAAATGGGATGGTATCAACTTCTGTATCCAGAGTGTTACTACTGTTTGTTTTATGTACCTCACCTCTTCATTTGTAAATACTGAGCAAAATATTTGTTTAGTATCTCTGCCTTTCACAGTCTCCTCTGCCCACCCTCCTCCCTTTATTAAGCCTCACTATCCTTCCTTGGTCTTCCTTTGCTCCCTGATGCACCTATAAAGAGTTTTATCCCCTTCTTAACTGAGTTGGCTATCTTTTCCTCGGTTTGGGCCTTTGCTGTTCTGACTGCTTCCCAGCCTCCTTTTGCTTTAACTGATACAGTTCTCTATCCTGCTCCTTCTCGATTCCTTGTACTTCCTGAATGCTTTCTTTTCTCTTGAACCTTCACTGCCACTTCCTTTGAGAACCATAGTGGTTTCTAACATCGTCTTGTTTTGTTTATTTGCTTCACACAAAGGCTCGTTACCTCTGTGATGGCAGTTTTTATTATTCCCCATTGTTCTTCCACTCCTCCTTCCTGCCCATTTGCTAGTGCATTCCTTAGGCTCTCACCCATTTTGGCAAAGTCAGCCCTCCTAAAGTCCAGTACCTTTGTCTTTGTATGGCTTGACTCTATTGCTGTATTTATTGTGAACCATACTGTTCGATGGTCGCTAGTTCCCAGATGGCTACCCACTTCTACATCTGTGATCCTCTCTCCATCTCCATTTGAGAGAATCAAGTCTAATATTACTCCCTCTCGAGTGGGCTCTAGTACTAGTTGTCTAAGGCATGCCCCCTGTAGGGCATCTAGAATAACTGCACTCTTCGAAGTGGCAGCTGCAACTGCGCTCCAGTTAACATCTGGCATATTCAAATCACCCATCAGCAATATCTCCCCTTTTTCTGCCATTCTAAGTATACTTTCTATCATTTCCATGTCCATTTCCTCCCCCTGAGAAGGGGGTCTGCATACAACCCCTGTGCAGATTGTGGTGCCATTGCCTGTCTCCAAATTTACCCACAGTGCTTCTTCTCCTCCCTGTTTACCCTTTTGTTCTGTTGCTTTTATTCCTTCCCTTATGTAAAGAACTCCTCCTCCTCCTCTTTTACCCTCCCTGTCCCTCCTGTAGATAGTGTATCCTGGTATGTTTATGTCCCAGTCATGGTTTTGTGTGTACCATGTTTCTGTGACTGCCACGATATCCAGATGTTCCTCCTCCATCAAGGCCACTAATTCAGGAAGCTTGTTACCTAGACTACAGGCACTGGTACTCATTGCTCTCCATTTTTTGATGGCTTTACCTTCTGTTGCAGCATCCCCCACAGACCGTTCTACCTCGGTCTTTTTCTCATTTAGTACCCTGTTTTGTAGGGAGAGGCTGGGATTTTCCTGCTGCTTGTCAGTGCCTCCCCCTTTGACCAGTTTAAAAGCTTCACTACTCACTAAAAGACACCACTACTGAAACAAAATGACTTTTTGCAGTGCATGGATTTCCATACACAACCATATTCCAACATACACTATAGTCTTTAACATTGTTTATTATTTTAAGTGATTTGTATATTATGCTTTATTTAGATTTGTATGGCTTTTTTACCCAATACAGATTCCCCTACTCTTGCAAAAAGTGCCTTGGATTCAATCAGGACAGCACCAGAAATGGTAGAAGGGACCTTAGTTTAATGTCTCATCCAAAGGATGGCACACCCCAACAGTACAGCACTTGGGTGCCAGCATTTATGGTACAAGCCTGTTTCTGGAGTTGATGAAAACCCACAACCTTCTGGCCCAGAGCTGCATGTGCTACAAATTGGGCCTCACTAGGTCTGTGTCTGCTTAGAAAAGAAATATCCCCTCTCTTCTGGTTTATCTTTCAGTTTCTCTATGCCTTCTGCAGCTAATGCATAGAAATGCCCATCCCTCCCTGACTGGAAAAATACATCTAAAACTAAGTCCAATTGCTTTTACCTTGTGAAGGACTACTCCAATAATTACATCTGTCATCTAACTTTTTATTTAACGTTCTGCTATGTCGCTGGCTAAAAAATGTAAGTGATCCTGTCTTGGGGTGCCATACACTATATAGAACAGTGTATGACCTCCCAAACAACTCGACAACTCTTCCCCCTCATGTTTTCTATGAAGACAGAGGGACTTCTGCATCTCATTGCTGTGGCAAATCCTAACATATATTTCTGACCAAACCGTGATGCTATTTGTTTTCCATTTGCAGTGTTATTTACCTCCTCTGACCCTATGTAATTTCTAATACATCAAGTTACGGTATGTTATTTGACTGAATATGTGATTGTTGATATCATGTTGTGCTTCATTGGCTGTATGTATCCTTTTAACTGACTCTGATCTATAATATATGTAATATTCCTGTAATCATGCCAGGAATTTTGTCTATGATTGTTTGTACTCTCCTGGGTTGTGCCTGAAAATAGTCATTTCATTATTAGTGCACCTACCTGGTAAACAAAAACCTAAATACATAAATAAAAAAACTCATAAAAATGTTAAAACAAAAATCTACAAACATGTCACAATGACCACTGTAATGTTTACTATAAAGTTGTAAAAGTACCTGTCATGGGCTCGTTTTTTTTTAGATTTCTTTCTGTTTTTTGTTGTAAACCAAAGCAGAGCAGAATCATCTATGTGAAATGACCACAGAAGACAACAATAGAAGTTACATGGTTACTACTAGTTGCTCTGAAATGCAGCAGCAACTCCATTTGATCATTTGTTTACCCACTAGATTAACTGCAGAACTGTTATCTGCACATATGCATTTGTGAGGACTATGATAGTTTGATGGCAATTTAAGTGACATAGTAGAAAATCAAATAAAAACATAGATGACAAATTTAATTATTGGGGTGGTCCTGTGCAAGGTAAAAACAAGCTAATGGGTGCATTTTTAGGAAAATGTCTGAATTGAATTTCTTAGAATCTGTCAAAAATGGTCACAGAAAAGTTCCATGGAAGATATCCAAGTCTGTGGAACTGTATTCTGCCTCAACTGGTGGAGGAAACATTTTCCATGTTTTCCATGTTTTTTGTTGTGGATTTCTGCTGTCAATCTTCTGATGAAATTTAATTAAATTCAGTAGACTTTTTCGAAACTCGTCAGAATTTCTTTCTGTCAGAATTAAAAAATTCTCCACACCATTATTGCTGACCTCAAGGCATATAGTCTATGTTTTTGTCTCCATGCCAGTTACTATATATTCTGTCTGTCGACATTAATTTCCAGCTTATATAATACTATAACATTGACAAAGAAAAAACAGTTATGCATCACTAAACAAGAAATATATATGTATATAAATGAAAAGACACTAAATGTAGGGCATTGTATTTTCTTTCACAATATTTCCATCCATGGAGGCTTTTTTATTAAATTTTCCTTTTTTTATTTTAAAGTTTCATTTTGTTTTTTTTCACAGTAACTGAACTTAGTTTGAACACCAGCAGTGCCTGCTGGTAGCAACAAATGTACAGTAGTTGTTAAGCTAGAATCTATGGGATTTATTCCTCTGATATATCCACTATATCATATTGGATTGCATGAGTTCTTTCCCACAATTTGTGGTTATTCCTGGAGGATTTTAACATACAGTATGTTTAAGCAGTATCCATCTATGTTCTTTTCTGCTAGCATGTATTTGGACATTTTAGATTGCCTCTGACATTGATAAAACTTCAAGACTTGAGTACTAAGTGTTCATGTATGGGCACTACAAAATAAACATTAAAAGTCTTATTGGGTGCCCACAGAAGATGATAGATGTACCTGTAGCTGGGGACACATTTGGCAACTGCTGTTAAAACAGACCTCAGTGTTACAAATGCCAGCCCTCTTGGAAATGCAGTTTCCAGTACAAACTGCAAAGCTTCTGTTACCAAATTGAAACCCTCCCACAACACTTTTGTAGAAACCTGCATTTGTATTTACTCTCCAGAAACTGCTTTGTCATCCTTTAGTCATCTAGACAGTCCAGCAACACATCTGGAAGCAGCCACTGACATGTACAACTCTGCAGGAGACACTGTCAGGAACCACAGTGATTTACCAGACAACATCCCAGCAACTACAACTTCCCGACCAATCTAGCCTACACCCTGGAGCTTCCAACAATGAGGGAACATTCAAATACAGTAGCCTCTTGTTTATTAAACACAGTATCGTGCTCTAAAGTGTCTGACTGAACTAACTGTTCCTCACCTCTCGTAAACTGGTAAAAAAAAACAAAAGTTGAAACCTCCTATAAAATGATCAACTGGGCAGTTCATTTTATTGTTTTGCCCATTCTCTGCAAAACCGTACCTTGAGTTTAACTGCATTTTTTTGATTTGCCCTGCCCCCCAAGTTTGGGGTTCTTTTGTTCCCTAAGTAACTTGAATGAATTAATTCTTAGTCATTACTTATGTCCTGATGTTGTCTGTTTTTTACAGATCTGTGTATTCCAATTTTATTAGTGCAGTATGACACCTAGGGTGGTCCTTAAGCTGAGAGAACTGCCATTCAAGGGTCTATAGGGTCCTCTGCTTGTGGTGTTGGGCCTTACGTCATCCCTGGGTGGTTGGATCGCTCAGAGTAATTGACTTCTCTGTCATGTCTTATTGCTTGCTTGACAGCTACTGTCTGATTGCTGTCCTCACTGTCCTTAGCAGAATTTTGAAGAAAGTAGTTACAACTCAGTTTACATATTTCCTTCACAATCACATCCCACTGGCACCAGAATAAGAGATTTCATAAGGACTACAGCATGTCTATTGCTATTGTAAAGCTAATTAATGACATTAAGGAGTCCATGGACAGGATTTTGATGACCAGAGTAGTATTTGTTGATCTCCACAAGGCCTTTTATATGGTCAACCATAATGCACTATGCTCCAAATTGTCTTCCCTAGGGCAATACCCTGATGCAGTCTCCTGGCTTAGGAACTACCTTATAGATAGATCCCAACATGTTAAATTTAATCAGCCCCTCTCCATCCTTGCTCCACTACAAGTGGGTGCTTCCCAAGAGCTCTATTCTTGGTCTGTTACTCTTTTCTATTTTCATCAGCTATCTAGCCCTTGAATCCACCTCCTGTTATTCACTCTTATATGCAGATGGACTTGATCTCTATTTTTTCCTTTCACAGTATTGGTGATATCAATCAGCAGTTCAACAAGGATGTTGGTAATATCCAGAAGGGCAGACTCAATACTATAAAGAGTGCCCCTTCTTCCCAGCCTTCTCTATCAGCTTCTGTCCTTTGGTCACATTATCAAATCAAGCCTAGTTAAATGGGATGTGGCTTTGAGTAATATTTACTGTTTCACATCATCCTCCCTTCCTCTTACTCACCATCAGACTCTATTTTCCTCACTTGGCTGACTAGCCCCTTCTGTGGGTCATTTCATTGATTTTGGTTGTTTTGTGGACCCTCTCCTGTCTTCCATGTGTTACCTCTCTCCTCCATAAAACTTCATTAGGACTATCCCCTCAGGTTCTCAGATAAATCCCTAATATAAATGCCCATGAAGAGGGTTGCTGTTTCTGTTTGGGTACTGCTACTGTCATGCTGTCAGTTGCAGCTTAATAGGTGCTTGCACTTATTGTACTGTAGCGTCCTGCTAACAAACATGTTAATTGCTTTTAGACCACATGCTGATGCAGCGCCTTGTTTTTGTTTTTTACTATATACATATATATATATATATATACACACATACATATATACATACATATATATGCCACTGGGGGGCAGGTCTTTTCCTAGTATGCTTCATCATTTTGGAATCCCGTCCCATTGACCCTTTGGAATTCTCCCTCATAATGTGAATTCAGAGAAGCCTGTAAAAAGCATCTGCTGGCCTCCAAGGCCTGTAACTGCCCATGAAGAGGGTTGCTGTTTCTGTTTGGGTACTGCTACTCTCATGCTGTCAGTTGCAGCTTAATAGCTGCTTGCACTTATTGTACTGTAGCGTCCTGCTAACAAACACGTTAATTGTTTTTCTGAAATGACTTGTTTTTGTTCTATGCTGTCTTGATTTTCATTATTATGCTTACTGCTTTATTGTATTTTGCCTTATTCTGAATGCTATATCTGTATTGCTTTTACCCTGCTTCATCATAGTGCCATTGCATGCTGGGTATATTTGTACATTTGCTATAGAAACAAAACATAGAATTTTACTGCAGGAGGAGACCAATGGTCCATTACGTCTGCCTTACTATACTACCTCACCTCACTGACCTACTGCACTGGTTGGTTGCCTCCCACATCCCCCATTTCCACCTCAACCCCACAGTACCCCCCTAGGGATTATAGAAACATGGACTCTGACAGCAGAAGGATAATCTGATGACAGAGGGAGGATATACTGTATTTCTGTACTCTTGTATCAGAGAATAGACATTTATTTGTACAGTGCACCTACCTCCTTACCAATAATAAAAAAATAAATGTTATAGATCTTAGGACGCTAGGACAGCAAACATAATAGCTTGTTTATAGTCTTACTTCATTTTACTCCACCTACTTTATATCCTGCCAAGCTAATTTCTACTGACATCATAGTTGAATTTCTCAGAAGAAAAAAAAAAGAATAACCATCCACCCCCCACCCCCACAGCCCACATGCTGCACAGAGGCATTTGAAAATGACACAAGAAAAGGTTTAGGGTTTCAGAAGTGAAGCAACTGCCTACCATTCTGTACCTACTGTAGCTCCTTTCACCACCTGCAATGGAAGTTTCTCATCTGATCCTCATTCTCCAAATCCTGTGCAGCATGCAGTTACAAGGTAGGCAGATCTGAAACAGGTCTACTTGGGTCAGCTTTGTATACAGTAGGTCAACAAAATCAGTTGATGTTAAATCAACTGCAGTGGGTGTTTTTGTTAATTTCTGCAAGAGACAGAGCTGTCTCATTTATTTCATTATTGTGAACATTAGCAGCGCATCAAGGTAATTGTCCTTGATGTTTTCTTGGTATTTGTCTTTATGACTGACTGTCAATTTTAGGATAGTTTGCATGCATTAGCAAACAAGATTTAGAATGGATGAGAGAGATATGAGGTGATTAAAGGTATACGTGGCATCAAATGGGATTATTTTGTATTGTACTAAAATCATTGTCTAGGTCCCTCTTTATTCCATCCTATCCCCTTTTTATTTAATTACTGATGGATGCATTTATTTACGTATTTATTGATTGATTCATTGCATTATGTCTTTATTGGTTTAACAATTTATTTACCCAGATTAGCTCAGTTGGGATGCAATGTTTTACTTCCCGTGAGGTTCTTCTTCTACCTATTGTCACAGTCAGGTAGACTTGAGCACTGGGAGTGTAAGTGACTTGTCCAAGATCACACAATGAATAATTTGTTCCAGTTGAGTTGGAACCCACAACTGCTTGGCTCCCAAGCCAGTGTTCCAAGCACTAGACCACACAGGTTTCCTATTTTGCATTGTTTCTAATGATTAGCTGTAAAGTCAAATAAAAGTCAGTGGAGGTGACACATGTAGTTTTTTGCATTGATAATGTGGTATTTTGTTTTCAATATTTTCTACTTTTTTGAACTATTTTTCTCTCCTGCCACCCCTGAAACTCTCTCTGTAGCTCCCCTCACTCACCACCACTGCTCT
This sequence comes from Neoceratodus forsteri, assembly GCA_016271365.2. NCBI lineage: Eukaryota > Metazoa > Chordata > Ceratodontiformes > Ceratodontidae > Neoceratodus > Neoceratodus forsteri. The sequence continues at coordinate 106,302,420 of CM057458.1, forward strand.
ACCACTCACTTGAAGCCCTCCTCACAGGGAAATCGGGCACAGACACTCTCCCACCTACTTGATCCATCTACCTAGCAGCACCATCACTAGACAAGAGCAGAATGTTCTGGGAGGGATGGGGAGAAAACTACAAAATCCTATGCCTCTCTGTGGCTGACAGCACTGGAACCCTACTTCTTGTAGATCCCTTGGGGGGGACAGGATGATGGAGTCTGGAGCTATAGGGGGATCCAAAGAAAGGTGTAGGTGGCCATGGGGGCAAACGGCCATATAAAAAATAAATAAATAAATTGCAGTTGAAAATGTCTGTTGAACCATCAGGTCAACATAATGCTTCACAAGCAGAGATTAGCAAGCATGCAGTGCAAACGTGCATTTTTTAATTGGGATACTCCATCCCTTCTACTACCCAGGGTACCCTGTAATCTGCTGGAAATCAGAAAATTGTCTAGACATTCACTGAAGTCTGCAGCCTTCAGATCCAGTATCTCTGCAGGTAGACTGTGCCAAAGGTTTACCACCTCCTGCACTAAAAACTGCTTCATAATGTCACACCTGAATTTCTGGGTGGAATGGACATGTCTCTACATCCTGCTTGAGAACACCATTGAAAGTCTGCATCTTTTTAGTTATGTCTACACACTCAGGTATGTGGAAGACTGAGATCATGTCCCTCAAGTCTCCTTTTCTGCAGGATAAACATGTTATGTGTCTCCAGCCTCCAGTACTGTTTGATGTCTCCTGTCATGCACTTTTCCTATTCTGTAGGGACATATCTTCTGTCATGGTTTGCTCCTGTGAAAAGAGGTGTTGTTGGAGGTTTCACCTAGTCATTAAATAATCACTCAATCAATCAATTAGTCAGTCAGTATAATCTCCCAAGCCCTTTCGTCAGTGCCTCAATGCCATTTTTTGAATTGAGGAGCTTGGAAATGTACACATTATTTAACATTAGCTGGGTTAGGACCAGCTTGTTATAAAATGTTATGTATTTATTACGTTATGTATACATTTTATTGGTTTATTTGAAAGTTGGTAACTGAACAACAGATTGTTTCCTTGTGTATTGTGGGTGATGGGAAACAGGGGAGTTACAAACATCAGTATCAGCAATATTTTTACAGGTGCAGTTGTGCACCATGAGCTAGTATGTAGTAAATTATAACATTGCATAAGTACATAGGCAACAATTATGGGTAATGGTAGCAACTACTGACAAAGTGCAAATGTGCAGTGTTCATATATACAGTTCGACACTGGTACTGTATGAGTAGTGCAAATAGTACATTTGAGTAGAAACAGTGTACAGTATAAATGACTGTGACTAGCAGCCAATTCTGCAATAATTACCATAGCCATAATTGCTATAATTAGAGTCAGGAGGAGGGACTAGATAGGGTCAGGAGCACAGATATTCAGACTAGTTTTTTAAGTGCCAGGATTACTCCTTCTGCTCTGTTGGTTGACCCCCACCTTTGATGCACCCCAGCATGATGCTGGCCAGTGTGACATCTGTGGCACATTTCTTGTATTACTTTTAATTGTAATCTGCCTTATAAAAAAGAATATATATTGTATGTCATATTTTAATAGCTCATTACAGAAGCAGCATTCTTTACTATGGCTGTGATCCAATAAAGTCTTAAATGAATAACCAAGAAGCTCTAGAAAATAAAGTGGAGGAGCTATTTAACAATGATTGCTTAACTGTTCTATGAAGCTAACAGAAGTATTGAAAATGTGTTATGTTACTATGTAATAATAATTCTATATTTTCCCAAAATGGTATTCATTAGTTTTTTGTTTTGTTTTATTTTGTCCATTACAATGATGTAACAAATAATTGAACTGCCCCAAAGGGATATATTTTTTTGTAATTTTTGGACATAGGAATCTGATAGGTTTAAATGCCTTCGACCTCAGAAATTTACTTTGGAATTCTTATCATGATATTAAATTCCACACTGCCTTAATCTGCGAGACTTACCTGATGCAAAATTTTGATACAGATACGTTCACTGAGAGCATTCATTGTAATAAATGTTCTTTTATTTCTCAGTGTACTACTTTTATAAAAGTTAGGTTCTGCACTTTATTGTATAATACACTAATAAAAGTATATGATGCTTTTTATGTACAGAACTGTAAATATTGTAGACATAAATATTATTAAAAAAAGAAAACACCTAAAACTTTGTTATGTTTTTTCATTTATTAAAGGGAAAGGGTCCTTTTTTTTTGCTTTATTTGGTTACACTTTGTGTTACTGTCACCTGCTTGTGCTTGCCCTTTGGTATCTGTTTCAATTGAGGCCCTATTACTTGTGTTTGCTGGGCTTAAGGCTAGTTCAGATCTCTCCATTAGAGATGGGTGAAGTTGGCAAACTTTGCATCGTGAATTAATCCACAAATTTCATACAATTCACAGAGCACGGAGTGAGCCACTAAGTGTAAAGTTCTACTGCATATGACTAAGTTCCACCCATGAAGTGTGAAATTCTGCCATTTGTGGGCAATATTCCACAATTCATGAGTGGAATTCTACCATTTATGGGTGGAACTTTGTGATTTAGGGTGAAGACAAAGGTTCTGGGGATCAGGAAAACTTTGTGATGATCCATAGAGGTGAATTTTGGCCACTTTGCTGCAACTAAGCCTACAAATTTAAACTTTGCCCCATCTCCACTCCCAATCCACCCTGGATTTCTCTCTGAGACAACCCCACACTTTCTCTTCTGATACCTAATGTACTTCAGGGAGAGAGGCAGAGGGAGAGAAGGAGGGAGGGAGGGAAGGAGAGAAGGAGGTACTGGTTAGATAGTGGCTGAGCATTCTATAGATCTTGGTAAGCATGACTGGAAATTGGTAATTCTATCACCTGCATACTCCAGTGGAAATTTTGACATTTTTTTGTCTGTTCATTGCCCTGTGCTAATGGGGCTACTCGTGGCATACTATGAGGGTTGCAAAGGAAGTGTGTGGCCCCCTGCATCTCCAGCAGCACCACTGGTAGCATGCCTCAGGTTCCATTCTAGTAGCTGCTGTTAAAGCACATGCATTCCAGGAGGAGAACATATTGATGGAAACTCAGAGCCATCCTTGTCAACCTCTATGCCTGCTATCCTAGGTTGCCCTCCAACCAGGCAAACCCAGTGCTGCCCAGCACCATCACCATATCCCAAAAAGTTGGTGCTTTAATAAAAGTGTCATCAGTAATCCAATATGTAAGTAGCTATGGAAATTCAAATTTTTGGGTGGTGGGGGACATTTGTGTACCTAGGTTCTTCATATGCCAACAGAAATGAGAAGAGGGGAGAAAAAATAATAATTCTGGTGTGCACTAAAGACTGAAAATGACTTAACTGGGGGATGAGATGCCAAGGAAGACCTAGACTCCTGTTCTGAATCAATTTCAGGACCCTTGGATATGGGAACAAGACAGGGATTACCCCTGTCCTGGCACCATTTCGCCCCAGGGCATTGCTAGGTTCCTACCACCCCAATACGCCCCCCCCACCCATTTCCCCTCCAGGCCTAGATCTGCCTCCCCTTCTATGCCTCCTAGCAATCCTGAGGGATTGACTATGTTTATACATCTCTGTAGGCAAAATAGGGCAGTTGAAGGGGCACAGCCCCCTAAGCCTGGTAGGGAAATACTGCCTGACCATCTTAAGACCCTCCCTACACATCCTTAAAACCTATCTACACCAAACCAAGGCATAAAACACTACTCTTTTTCACAAAGTGGGGAGAAATATTAACCAAATAAACAAAACAAATAAATTAAAAGTATAACAATAACAATACAACAAATTAACTCCCAGCTCGACGCAATCCCCCCCAAAATAAAATAAATAACTCCCCCTTAAAAAATGAATAAAATTACTAACAAATAAACAGGTAAAAAATAAATTCAATATATAAAGATGTACTGGGTCTCTCAAAGAGGAATGAAAAATCGATGATTAGGAGGTTCTCTCACAACCTCCCACCTCAAATAACTGAGACTCTCACTCCCAGTCAATAATGAAAAAAATATGTGCAAGCAATTCAACAGTCAAATAAACTCCAAAAGTAGAAAACAGTATTTTGAGAAGTTCTCTCACAACCTCCCCCCACAAATGAAACCAAAAATTTAAAGTCAATATTAATGTTAATGATAATCAATATTAAAGTAAGAGTAAAGAATAATGTTTTGAGAGGTTCTCTCACAACCTCCCTTCAAAAGCAAAAACCAGAAAATTAAAAGTCGATATTGTTGTTAATGTTAGTCAGTGTTGGGAGGTTCTGTCACAGCCTCCGTTCATAGAGTACATTTTATACACCAATTCAAAAGATGAAGGGGAAAAGAGCCTCAGGCAACAGGCCAGCTAAAATCCAAGCAAAACAACTTCTCTCCACTCTGTAAACTCCAAGCGAGGAGGCAAATTCACGCCAACAAAGCACAAAAATAACTGACATACTGAGTATATCCATCAGTATCCTCAGAAACTGGGGGGGGACAAACCACACAGTCCCCAGAACACCCCCAAATAGCACAGGCAGCCCTGCAGTCCACTGACCGCTAGGCAATCCATGCCCCTCACTACCTGACCACCGTCCTTCGGAAGGGATCTGGGAGCAGGGTCCAGGAAGGCTCTGGGCCTGCAGAATAGCCCCCCACCATCCCCCTTCACAAATCCAATGAGGACTTTAACACAGTACTCATGACCCTTGGACTGTAATCGTCAGTGTTTAAAGACTAGAAAACCACAATCGTTTTAGGCCTCCATTATTTCACCCATTTGGAGAATCAGGACAAATCGAAGCAGAGCAGGTATTGAAGCTGGATCCAAGTGAGCTAATTAAGCAATAAACCATGACAGAGTGTGGTTTATGCTGCGAATTACCCATGACTAGTGTGGTTTGGTCACAAGGCTGCGCCTAGTGACCAAATCCACACCAGAAGTGGGTAAATCCCAGCATAACACACATCCTGGAGTGATTTATTGTGATTATACAATGATCCCTTTATTTTTAGTGAGGGGAAAAAAATAAGGAAAAAGAGTTTTGCTTTAAATTATTTTTATGCAATTTGTTGTTCCGTGACAGAAAATAGTTCTGAGTTGTGAGCTGCTGTGGAGCCCCCCCCACACACACACATCACTGCTAAATATAATGTGGAAAGTGGAGTGCAGTACTTTGTTTTCATTTCATTTTCCCCTCGGCACCCAAAAAGACTGCTATTTTATCAGTAAGCCCTGCTGGCAGTTCACCCGATTAGAAAAAGTCATGAAAAGACCACTACTTCATCAGTAAGCCCTGACCACAGTGCCACATGATTTGAAAAACAATCAGTTTAATAATTGCCATGATCTCCTCACATTAATAACATACCCAATTCCATATCAAAGTCCACATTATTTTCCGAGCAAAGAATTAGTAGCAGCCTACGGTCTTCTGCGACATGTTTCTTTTTTTTATTTTTAAAATGGAGTTACTCGTACCAGAAGGGAGGAGGGAGGAAATAATGGAATTACGTAAACTGGAGGGAGCGAGTGCCTCAGTGCCAAAAGAATCTCTTCTGGTCTGCAGTCTTTTCAGGCACTTTCTTTTCAATTTATGTTATTTTTTTTGAAGGGAGCAAGCCACATACTGCAACGGAGGTGGGAGGAAATGATGGTAACATCAGCCATCTCAGTGGACAATGGAAACCAGAGACAGTGAGAGTGTTACAAGTTGGCAGGTAATGGTCTCCTGTGAAATGGGGAAAGAGTCAGTGTAGGTGAGGCAGTGTGCGATTTCACTAGTTAGACTTTTTTTGTACTTGTTTTGGGAGGATATAACATGGGGTTTAGGACTATTGATCCATAAGCTCATATGCACAGACTGTCCATTTAAATTTCCCGCTCCAGCTATGCGGGTTAGTGGAGAGTTGAGCTGGCACATTTCTGGTTGATGTTTGGTGGATTGCATTTATTTTAGTTGGGATTGCTGATGCGGCTGACTGGCACCTTTTGGGTGAGTTATGCCAGGATTTACCATGGCTGAAAGGTGCCAGTCGGCCAATCAGAATCTGGGATTCTTGGACACCATTGTATAATTATATCCACATGCTAGGGTAACCGCTCCTGACCACAAACAAAGGTGTAATCTGCCACAAGAACACCCAGCATGATGAAAGCCAGTAAAAACTAATCGGAGGTCAGGAGAAGATAAAAATATGTACAATAACGCAACCCGGAAATGCAAAATCACTAGCTACCTCAACTTCTTCAACCCTATCTCACTATATATTCAACTTAGTTAAAAATAACAAAAGAAAAAAGGAAATAGAAAACAAACAAAACAGACAAAGCTAAAGCACTGGCTGGCTCATAACAGCCACCATCTTGGTATAATCCATGCAAATGAGTCCATTAAAATATCAGAAATTTAGCACAGGTGAAAACCACTGTGACACATTATTTCAGGTGCCATGTCTGCCAAGCACTAAGTGGCTTAGAGCTTGGCAGCAATGGCACTTTATTCAGTTGAATAGTGCTGCTGCCCCATATGGCCATTTAGTCCCCGGACAAATCATTGTGAATAATTAGCGGTGGATATATCATCACACGGACTACACAGAGTTACCGTATTCATAGCGTGGTCATTATGTTGCTGGACTATTAGTCACAGTGATCAGAAATCCTGGATCTCGTGGATAGCACCAACAGCAACAGAAACTGGAGTCAGCTTCTCCAGTAAGAAAATGGGAGTGGTTCCCTTACTGCAGAAATGGGAACCTGCTCATTCTCACAATGCTTCCTCTATGCAAATGACTGGACAGGTTCATTAGCACCAGAAATACAGAACAGTACTAAGCCCTGGTGCTTCACATTATGAACATGACACTTCATCAGAAAGCATGGTGACTCATTCAGCTGTTTCTATTATACTGCAGGTTTTAAGGTACAGACTTAATGCAAATGACTGGACAGTTTTATTAGCACCAGCAAGAAAACAGTACTAAGCCCTGGTGCTTTGCATCATTAACATGACACTTCATCAGCAAGCATGGCAATTCATTCAGCTGTGTTCTGTTATATTGCAGGTTTTAAGGTACAGACTTAATGTAGCAGTAGCAGCACCATGTAACAAGTCAGTGCAGACACACGTTAAGAATATGTATGCTCCAACAAAATTAAGTGCACCCAAATACATAAGACCAAAAAGATAGGCTGCGGGGAAGGGAAGAAAGAGGAAAAAGGGGAAAGGAGGGTAGCTGTTGTGTGATGGGTGGGAAGTGATGTGAAACAAAATGGGGAACAGTGTAAAATGGGGGTTAGGAGGCAAAAAGAAATAAAGACAGTGAACGAATGGTGCAATGTGCAGTCTGTGAGTTTTGTTTTTTTTAAATGTCACCGGTAACTCAATGCAGTGTCTACATTTTGCCCGTAACCAGTTTGGCTTGTGACACATGTAATATCGCCCAATTGACTGCAAAAAACTGTCCACGGTGAATTAAACTGCGACTAATTGTCCGTGAACCCGCGTTGCACTATAACACTGAATATAGCATTTCTGGACACCTGAGCAACCTTCAGCACTCCTTCCTCTGAAACTGGAGTTATGTCCATTTCCTGCCCCCCACCCCTGATTCTCTCTGGTGGTCTGCCTCCCCCCCACACTGTGAAGGTTGGATAGAAATTCATGTTAAGGATGTCATATTTGTCTTGCTTCTCTTCTGTGCAGTGTCCCTCTTCTGCTCCTCTATTCCTTATTATCCCTGCTTTTGCTTTCTTCTTTTCACTATTGTATCTAATGAAAATGCTAGCCTCTGTAGAGACCTATTTGACAATCTTTTCCACTGTGTGGCCTTTGCTCTCCTTACAACCTTTCCTGCATTCTTTTGGTTTACTTGCTATACCTCCTTGTCCTCCTCCTCTTTTGTTTCCTTTTATCTCCAGAGTGACAAACCTTTTACCTTCACTACCTTTGCCACTTCCTTAGAGAAACGTAGCAGTCCCTTTTACTTTCTACTTTTACTCACTTCCTTCATTCAGAGGTTTTTTGCTTTAATTGTGCCCTTCCTTATTTTTTCCCACTATGTCTGTACCCATTTCTGGCAATCCCCCTCCCCCCCAGGCAGTTTCTAAAGCAGTCTCCCATTTCCTTAAAATCCACCCTCTTAAAGTCTAGGACCCTCATTCTCATGTTGTTTGCCTCTGCTTCTGTCTTTATATTGACCCACACAGTACAGTGATCGCTGATACATAGGGGACTGCCTCCTGTGATGTCTGTAGTATTGTTCCGTATGTAAGCAACAGGTCCAGCACTACCCTATCCCTAATGAGTTGTCTATCAGCCTAAGAAAAGCCCCTTGTAAGGAGTCAGGTATGACCCTGCTCCTTGCAGAAGCTACAGTTAGAAGGCTCCACTCCATGTCTGGCAAATAGAAGTTATCAACTAGCAGCACTACTCCCTTGCCATTCTTATTATGGATTCCACAGGAGCCTTATATAACTCCTCTTCCTATGCTGGATGTCTGTACACTACCCCAGTACAGATAGCAGCCCCAGGGCTTGTTATCAGGATGAACTGGATAAATCTGCTTTACTAAATACCAAAATACTGTAATTGGGAGATGATTCAAGTTCTAAACATCTAGTAAACATGCTTATTTACAAGTAGCTACCTAACTAGATAGATGAGTTCGGATTCGAACCAAATAAACACATTCACAAAATGCTATAAAATTCTGGAACATTTCTCAAATGATTTCATGGGGCCAGAGTTTGCTTATTTCATGCAGCCGTAGTGTGGGTTATCCAATCTTGTAATTAACCCATTGAGCCAAATTCTATGGACCACATACCACTAATGGAGACTTGGTCTGTCATCTTTGACCTTTTGGTCAGAAACACTTATAGGTTAAGTGATTTCTGCAAATATTAGGTGGGGTCTTAAGAAATGCAGAAAAATATTGATCATGTAAAGGATGACATGAACTACCATGTGTCTTGTATAGTACATTTTCCCGGTGTGCAGTCAGTGCAGTGAAACCCCTACATCGACAGCAATGTGGGTGCTGCAACCTAATTGACAGTCATTCCATGGATTGGGATTTTGCAGCACCTGCTGTCTTGCCGCCTGAAGGGTACTGCACTGTTTCCCCCCTACACCTCCGACCTGAAGGTGATTATGTTATTTGTCAAGGGATGCTGGGGGTGAAGCCCCCTACAAACAGTTGGGATGTGCCTCGGTGCTTTGTCGTGATCATGGTCAGGCAGCTTGATTGCCGGGCGACATGGTCGCAGTCAGCATTGTGCTGTTCCTCTAGTGTTGGTTGACAAATTTGATGTCAGAAATCTGAATCTGAAATCTACTTTTGGAATAAGGCAAGTTTGTGTTATAATTTTTCTTGGTTCATTTGTAAAATAATCACTTACTGCGTATAGCGCTCCAATTTTCCTGTGTAATTGTCTAATTATGTTTTCTGCATGTGTGTTAAAACTCAGCTGGCTGTCTAAGGTAACACCCAAATATGAAATCAGATGCTATATCTAGTTTCTCACTCCCTTCAATCAGAATCCAAAATGGTTCTATCATAGTTTTTTGTTTATGATTAAAAGAGAATATCATTCATTTTGTTTTTGTTTTTCTTGTTCATTATAGGTTTATTATCCAACTGCCATTTTCTTAAATTCATATTCAAGATTTTGATTTAATGTCTTGATATCTTTTTTAGCTGTGTATAATACAGCATAATCGACATATAATACCATTTTAGATCATGTACATATTGCTGGTAATTCATTATTGTGCAAAAAAAAACTACATGGGTCCCAATTAGGAACCCTGGGGTACCCCAAGGTGTACTTCCATAATGTCTAATGTTATTCCATTAACTCAGACTTGTTGTTTACTATTTGTTAAGTAAATATGTATTCAGTTTAACACTGAGTCCCCAAAACCCATATTAGATAACTTAGTTCTCAGTAGAAGATGATCCACAAGGTCAAATGCCTTGGTCAGGTCCACGAATGCCGCACCTGTGTATAAACCTGCCTCCATATTCTCCAGCAGATCATTTGTTAACTTGACCAAGGCAGCCACTGTTCTACAAACCCTCCTGAAACTATGCTGGGCTGATGTCAATTTGTTATATCTCTCTAGATAGTCTAGGATCTGGGAGGTACCAGTGATGTGTGCTGGTACAACATTTATATGAATGGCAGTGTGTGACATATGTGTGCTGTACTACCCCTAGGAGGCAGCACAGGAGCACCCATGGGTGGCACACAGACCCTTAGAACAGCCCTGGCTGGTCTAAAGGTTGTTTGGTTCTGGCAGCACCTTATTTCTTACAGAATACAGGAAAAAGGGATGTCGCAGCTTTGCCCTGGTGTATTGCTTCTTGTGCCATACCGCCCCCATTTTGTGCTGCAAGGATGGTGCAAGACACCCTTAGTACATGCACCCTGCGGTTGCTGCATGATGTATTTGAGAATTGCTCCTCATGCAAGTCCTGGGGCAAGTTGTGCTTTGTTCCATTCTTTCTCTTTTTTTTAATTAAATATACTTTATTAGATTTTACAAACATTCAACAACCATATACTAAAGAACAAATACAAAGAGGAAAAAAGCAACAAACATCCCAAAATACATCCCCCACCCCACCCCTGACAGGCTGGCACAACAGAAAAGAAAGTAGGGCTAATGGGGAGTGTAGATTATATTAACAGCTTAAAAAGCTAAACTACAGACATCTTCATTTGAGAAATTCAGATAGGGGCCTCAACAAAGCCACCAACAGTACATAGTATGTAAGGCATGCAACTTGATCCAGTTCCTGTCAAAGGTTGGGAGCTTATTACATAGACTAGCAATCATAAGTTCTACCCCAATATTGAACATTGCAGCCACTCGAGATATGTTAATGAGACGGTAACCAGCCAATATCAGCGCACTAATCTCTTGACAGAGAGGGAGTTTAGGGTCATAAAATATATGCACTCTTTAACACCAGTTCTACTGTAGTCTCCAATTATGCATACATCATGTGTAAAATCTCCCTCCATCCTGAGCAGGGAATCTGCTTTATTCCTAATAGAAGCCCATAAAGGAGCCACCTTAGGATATTCCGAGAAAATATGGAGGGATGCCCCTCAGCTTGTCGGCACTGTGTACATAAAGAGGACTGGGTTTTGCCCATCTTCACTAATTTAGAAGGGGTAAAATACATATTATTCAAAATATGGAACTGAGTGATTAGGAGTGGACACATCGTCACACGGACTGCTATCTTGAGAGGTATAAATATACAAGTCTTTCCAAATTTTTGGCCAACTAAAGGTATATTGGGAAAGGTGAGTGTTCCGATAGTAGGAGACACTGTCCATCTCCAGGAAGATTTCTGGGAATAAGGCTGAATACAGTCTCGAGACTGCATGCAGCTGGAAGGCTAAGTCCTGTAGCGTTTGCAAAAAATCTGAGAAATTAGTATCTCTGAAGGTAGACTCAAATCGCTGCAGGACCATATGATGTAATTGGTAAACCTTAAATACTGACTTAGTCCCCAGCTGGTAGAGGTCCAAAATATCCCTCAAAGAAAGTAATGCATCATTTTGGAGCAAGTTGCATAACCGAGCAGATACCATTTGAGGCAACCAATCCAGGGTAAGAACCTTCCCACCAGTTTTAAAACTGAGATTTTGGAAAACTGGCAGAGAAAGATCCCACTCCTTAGTATTTTTCAAGAGTGCACAAAGCTGGGAATGGACCCATACTGACATACCAATTAACAAAATATGAAGGCAGGCAGGTAGGTCCTTAGAGCTCAAGTTCAATAGTGCCTTAGGAGACAGATCTTCAGCCACAATCCGCTCCTGTTCTAAGGATAGCCAAATAGGAAAATAGACAGAGGAGCCATCCCTTGGAGGCATGCAGTTCCACCATAGGCACTTACTGGCATGGCTAGCTAGATCATACAAAGTGAAGTGGGGGAGTTTTAAACCACCAAACTCTTAATGAGCAGCTAATTTATTATAACCCTGCCTAGAGGTTTTACTCAACCAAATAAACTCTGATATGAAGCTATGTAGTTTTTTAAACTATGAAAGGGGAAGCCAAACATTAAGCATGTTGAGGGGGTAAAACGCGCTGCAGAATATTCATTTTAACAATATTGATTCTGCTCTTAAGCCTTGTTGCAAAGTAAACAGCAAGTTGTCAAGACTGAGCTGTTTAAGTTTGGACTCAATTCTCAAAAGGTATCTACCTAAATATTTAATTTGTTTAGGGGACCAAGAAAGGCCAAAGGCAAGGATGTCCGATTTAAGAACCGTAAGAGATAAGGGCATGATGGAGGTTTTGTCTCTGTTCAACTTGTAATTCGAGAGGGCACTGAATTGTTGAATAGTTAGTAAAGCTACAGGAATGGCTGATTTGGGATGGGAGACATGTAGTAAAATATCATCCGAATAGGTGGAACGTTTCAAGTCCCAGATACCAATTTGCACTCTTGTTAGCTCTGGATTAGCCTTCAACTTCAGGAGGAGGGGTTCTAAATAGAGATTGAATAGCAGGGGGGACAAAGGGCACCCCTGCCTAGTACCAGAAAAAAGAGGTAGGAGAGAAGAAAAAAAAAATTACAATAGATGCGGGCTGACGGGGAAGAATGTAATATTCAGATCCAATGAAGAAATGGTGAAGGAAAGCCAAAACATTCCAGAGCGGCAAACATAAAGTTATAGTTGACTCTATCAAAAGCCTTTTCTGCATCCAGGGAAACTAGGGGCATCAAAGTAGCTGAGTCTCTGGATGCTGAAAAGATGTGAACAAGCTTCCAGAGGTGGTCAGTGGAAGAGCAAGAAGGCACGAAGCCTACCTGCTTGGGACTAATAAGGTTAGCCTAAACCTAGTTAATCCTTGAAGCCTGGATTTAGCTAACAACTCCACAAGATAGTTTCAAAAAGAGATGGGTTGGTAACTTGAGACGTTGTCCAGGGCTTTGTCCAGTTTAAGTAGCAGAACAATCAGTGCCTCAAGGAGGGCTTATCTGAGATCCCATCTGTATGTATGTACTGAAACAGGTGGCATAACCAAGGGACAAGCTCCACCACAAAAAGCTTATATAAATTTGGTGCAAATCCATCAGGCCCTGGAGCTTTGTCCAATGGTAAAATGCGGATAGCCACTAGGATTTCTGACTCAGTTAAGGGGGCTACCAAAAGAAACCACTGATCATCAGAAAATGTAGGAAGGGGATTTGAGGCCAGGTAATCCTAAATATCCCAGAAAGGAGATATGGCAACAAAATATTTAAACAATTATTGAAATTTTATTCCACCATATGTGCTCAGCCCCTAGTGTCTCGGTTCCATGCCTTCAAGGAGGTGCACAGAGCAGAGGTGCTAGAGGTTGAGCACATATGGTGGAACAAAATTTCAAAAATCATTGTTCAAGTATTTTTTTGCTATGTCTCCTTTCTGGTATCTTGAGCACATTACCTTTGGAATTTTTTAATTTTGTGCTGACCACCCCACAGCAGAGCACAACTCTCATTCCTCAAGAGCAGGCATTGTACTCTTTGAATCCTGAATGTCTGAAGGAGATGGAGAGATGGCATAGGACCATAGAGAGTTTGGTAATATTTTCAAATTCTCCTATATCTTTTGGTGATGTTTTAGTAGAGCCATCATTAGCCAATTTAATTAGCCACAATAAGGTGAGATGCCTCTTGTTTCCAAAGATGAAGGGCTAGGAGACAGCCTCCTTTCTCCCCCGGTCAACATACTGAGCATGGGTTTTGAAAATGGCATATTCTGCCCATTCTTGTAGAAGCTCAGCATATCGATCCCGGAGCGAGAGCAGTTTGTGCCAAAGTTCATCGGGGGATTGAAGGGTTAGACTTTTCTCCATGTATTGAATATGTCTTAACAAAACCACCAGCTCCACTTCCCTCTAGTGTTTGCATGTGGAAGCTAAGTGAATAAACTCCCTCTTTGAAAAACCTTTTAATGCACACCACTCCGTCTCCACTGATCCAGTAGACTCTGCATTGTGTGAAGTGAACTCCTCAATTTGAGACTTAATATGGGCAATAATACTGTTATCCTTCAAAAGCTGATTATACAGCTTCCAGAAGTTTTACTTCTGCAGAAAAGGGAACAATGAAAGTTTAAGCCAAACCAAAGAATGATCAGACAGTACCGTTGAGGCAATCTCGCAGCTCAGCACTCCACTCAGCAAAGTCTGACTGGCAAAAAATTTAATCAGTACGAGAGGAAGTCGTGTGAACCAAAGAATAAAAAGTGTAATCCTTTACAGTGGGTTGTAGGATATGCCAAGTATGGCATAGGCATAGTGAGTCAGACATTTCCCAGATGGAGGGCTGAGCAGGATAGAGACCAGCCCAATATCTGTCAGTTCTGTCCATGTCTTGAGAGAAGGAAAGGTTCCAGTCCCCACCAATAATCATAGGTAGGGAAGGGAATGAGGCTAAAAGTGAGGACAATGCCATAAAAAAGGAAGGCCTATCTGCATTGGGGCCATGCAGACAACCTAGCAAAACTTTAGTATAGTCTAGGACCCCTGCATCAAAAATACATCTGCCATGAGGATCCTCCACACTTTGTGTACAGGAGAAATTAAAATTCCTGGAAATAAGAATAGCCACACCTAGCTATTTGTACTATCCCCAGTGGCAAAAACTTGGGTAATAAATTGTCTACGGAACAGTTTGCCTTCTTTCATCAACAAGTGTGTCTCCTGAAGGAATACAATGTTACATTGAAGATGTTGCACATGCCTAAGGAGTTGGTACCTTTTAACCTTGAAATAGACTCCTTTAATATTCCAGGAAGCATATGTAACTATTGGTGCCATATGTCCATGAAATACCAGACCAACACAGAAGAAAAGCCTGCCTTAGACCCAGACCATACAAAATATATTGATGTAGGCCATCTGCCACCCACCCCCCATCCTCTAAATAAAATCCCATCCCTTGAATACAATTCCAACTATCCTTCCATCAAGAAAACATGACATACATACATACCAGCATAGTAGGGTGGCTAAAGAAAGGACTTAAAGACATTTCAAACAACAATGCAATAAAACCCCTCCTCTATATAAGAAATACAAACTCCAAGAACATTCCATTCGAAAATATGGTGACATGGGTACAGCAAAGCACAATGGGGTGAGCATTAGAACTGATGGCACCAAGATAGACCCCCCACTTTTAGGTCTGTGGAGGGTGGGGAATGGGATGTTAGGGTTGGAAACCCTAATGCCACATTTTCCAGCTTTTGTCAGTTTAACACTAAGTGATGCATTAACAAAGTTGTTTGCAATTTATTTCCTTACTTTTTGAGATAGTATAATTGTATCCTTAATTGCCTGTGGGAGGACAGGGCAATCTAGGCCCTGCGCTCCCACCCCATGTAGATACGTATATGTACTGAGCTGGAAGCACAGGGTCCTCCAGCCCCTGTGCTTCCAGTTATAGGACAAAAGTGACCAAATTGCCACCATAACCATGTTTTTCAATCCCCTCCAAAATGTAACTCTACACAAGAGCAATGCCAATCCACACCACAGATGCAAAAACACATTTTAGACAGGATTCAAAAAATGACAGCTGTGACAGACCTGAGGAGGTGTAATAAGAAGGCTTTTTTGAAAATTTGGGCTCACAATATTTAAAACTCCTAAAGTTATGAGCATATGTAGTGAAATTGCATCAAATAGACATAATTGTGCCATTTTTAATAATTTTTACCCCAAATTTTCAACATAGCTTTCTTACAACTACACTGCATATACCCAGTAGAGAACATTTTCAAATCTCCACCAAAATGTAATTCTGTACAGCTGCAACACCATTCTGCACCACAGGTGTGAAAACACTTTTTAGCCAGGATTTGAAGGATGGCAGCTGTGACATACATGAGGTGGAGTAAAAAGAAAGCTATGTTGAAAATATGGGGTGAAAATATTGAAAATGTCCAAAGTTGGCTGGCCCGGTGGTGCTGAGGGTTGAGGCGCTGGACGCCACACCTTGTGCTGTGCCGGCAACCCGGGTTCAGGAATGAGCTCGGTTCATCAGGGGTAGGCAGGGGAGGACTGAGATTGAGCATCAGGAGACAGCTCTCTCTCAGTCCTGGGGTGTGTTGGGGACTTTACACCATGCTGCGGCAACCCCTGGGGACGTCCGGAGGTACCGCAAGAAACGGTGTAACTGGGGGGGACCATGGCAGATGTCTGCACGTATGTGCAATGTCATTGCACATCTGTGTTCCCTACAGGAGAAGGAATAGGGGAAAATATGGCAGCATGGTTCTGTGGCAGCTTGATGGCCACAGCTCTGCCAGCCAATGATGCCTGGAGGCATGTGCCGGAACTGGTTTTCTCATCGCGCGTAGGGGCCATGGGGGACCCCTTTCCTAGGTGTAGATGCATCTGCCAGCAGGGTATGTGAGCTTCGGGGTCAGTGGTGGAGTGGAGCGGTGGCTGCATTGGAAGCAGGGACTGTGGCTGCAAGGAGGTAAAAACTGTTAAATGAAAAAAAAGAAAATGTCCAAAGTTAGGAGCGTGCATAGCAAAATTGCAAGGAATGGTGAAAATGCAGCCATCTTTTTAAATTTTAACCACAAATTTTCAACATAGCCTTCTTATGACCACGCTTCATGAACAATATGACTTTCATTCTGCAAGTCCCACAGGAAAGGTAATTTTGCCAACTGATCATGAAGTCACCTTTTCAACAGAAGTTGCCTAATGACAGTCATTTTGTTCATGAGGTGGGGTCCCCAAAAGGCCATGTTGAAAATTTAGGGTCAAAATCACCAAAAATGGCAGAGTTATGTACCAAAGTTGAAACGCCCATTAAAATACATTGAAGCACATTTACAGTACCGTAGTTTTCCATATTGCAGTCACCGGTTCCAGCAGAAAGATGCGTCTTCAATTGACTCTGCAGATCTCGAACCTGGAACCTCTTCAGGTGTGTTAGAGTATGTGATGGTGTCATGGGGGTGTGGGGAGGTGGGAGCACAGAGGGAGATTGTGTGGGGGTGCAGGGGTGTGATCGGCAATGGATTTTTTTTTACAGGTTTAAAAAATTATTAACAGACATCGAGGGACAGTTTTCATATTTTCAAGCAAAAAAATAACAAAAAGGAGGGTGGGGGATACCACTAACCACCAATTACAAAACAATGGGAATTGGGGGGTGAGGGGTTAACACTAGACACCTGGGATAAAGCCAGGAGCCTTCTAACCCCCCAAAAAAATCTGGGTATGGGGTTATAGAAAAATAAAATATTTAAATGATATAAATACATGAAAACAAATCTCTCTCTCTTTCTCTCTCTCTCTCTATATATATATATATGTATACATATATATACATGAATACACAGGGTGTGGGGTGCCTGAATATACAGTGTGGGGGTGCTACTAGACACCAGGGATTTTTTTGGGGGGGTTTACATCAAAACCAATAAAGGAAAAAAGGATCCTTTTTTATGAGGCAAAATCCTTTTCTGCCTATCCTTTGCTGTGGTAGTGGAAAAGGATTCTGTCTACTGAAAAAGGATCCTTTTTCCCTGAGCAGATGGCTCTGTTTTTCTGGACCAGATGTCCCACAAACCATTTTCTTGACCAGATGGCCATGCTGACCATCCTATTTTGCCAAAACAATTATTTTTTTCACCATCCTTATTCGTCATGACGAAAAAGGAAATTGGTTGGTGAAAAAGGATTACTGATATGGCCATATGGGCCTGAAAAGGGGAAATCCTTTTATGACAGCCAATTTCCTTTTTCAGCATAATGAAAAAGGACTGATGAAAAAAGAAGTTAGTGAGTGGAGAAAAATGGTTAAAATAGTTCAAAAAATTCTAGGGGCATACAAAAGTCGGACGCCACCAAGAACAGCTTATCAACTCCCCATGAGCAAGATACACACTTTGATATCTGTGACAGATATCCCAGGGCACAGTTATGACAGTTTATATTCTGATAAAAATAAAAAACAAGATGGCAGCTCAAGAAAAAGGATTTTTTTTCTGGTGAAAAAGGATTGGCCCCTCAAGAAAAAGAATCTTTGTTCATCAGAGCAAAATCCTTTTTTGTTCCAGGGATCTATCCTGGAAAGTAAATGTCCCATTGAAAATAATGGGACCTTAAAAATGCAATAACTGTGGAACTAATTAATATTTTTTTTCACCAAATAAACACGAGGCAGTTATTGACCAAAATTCAACATTAGTCTGTGTGCAGGTCGATAAGAATAAACTGCAAAAAGTGTAGAATTTTAAGGTTTTTGCACTATCAGTATCTCAGACTCCATACATCTGACCAGAAAAAAACTTGCAAGTCAAGAGATCTATCCCACAAGACATGACATACCAATTTTGGTGCAAATCCATTGAACAGTTGCAATGTTATTAAAGTGGAATATTTTAGGTTTAACATTGAAGTGCCTGCTCAACCCCAACTATAGCGGTGCCAAGATGCCACTATAATATCTATATCTATATAGTATATAGGGGATACATGATCCATGATCCAAATCCTACCCTGAACAAATAATCCTCTATGCCGACGATGCCGTGATTCTTGCCACTCATAAAGATCCGAACCTCTTACGCCTCAACCTTCAGCATGCTTTTTCCAAAGTTGAGATGTGGTTCCTTGAACATAAGCTGGTTCTAAACCACAGAAAAACTAAATCCATGCTCTTCTCTAACCTGCAAAACAAGAAACGGCAAGTCCCACTCACCATTAATACATACCTGGGAAATACCCTTGAACAAGTGCCAATTTTCAAATATCTTGGAATCAACTTTGATCAAGGCCTAACCTTTGCAACTCACATTGATAGTACAGCAAAAACTATTAATCAGCGAATTGGGATTCTGTTTCGGAACTGACAGCTGCTTACCCATTCTGCACTGAGGATTGCCATCCAATCCTCTATCATCTCAGTCGTTGACTATGGCTTAGTTATATATGGATCTGCCACTACTACAGCACTTAGTCGCATTACAACATCCCTAAATAAGGCCTGTCGGCTGCTCACTGGTGCACATCGATGGACCCACACATGTGAATTCTATGCTGACTCAGGTTGGTTGCAACTCTCAAACCGGATAAAGTACCTTACCTGCCTGATGGTGAAAAAATCCACTCTGGGCCTCACTCCACCTTGTATCCAAGACCCGTTATGCCCGAGCGTTAGCACCCATTTTACCAGAAGATCAGAACACCAGCCTCTCCAAGTCTCCCCATGCCGGACTTCTCAGGGACAAAGATAATTTGCCTATCGTGCCCCCAGCTGGCTAAATGCCCTCAGCACTCATATTACTGCCTCTACCTCTCTAGGTATTTTCAAATCAAGGCTGTTCTCTCACCTTGCCACCTCCAGCTCCTGTGACTGCCCCGATTAAACCTCCTATTTTCTCACTACCCACCCTGTTCCGTTATTTGACAAAGACATGTTTGGGAAACCTTTTCTCCTGCTATTGTCTGCTCCCCACACCTTTCACTTACCCTCTCTGTTCTGGACTTTTTCCCTATTTGTTTCTCCTAATCTGGCATGACCTCTTTCTTGTAATAATAATGTTATTATTGATATCTCATGTCCTTTTGCACAAATGATTTGATATGTATTTGTATATGTTTTCTCACTCTTGACACAGCACAAATTGTTGTGTTATCTATGTAACCTTTTTTGTACTGTACCTAATTGACGTGGAACCTTTGTAAAAGAGCCTCTGGCTCAAAGGTAGTAATTCCTAGAACAATAAACTAAACTAAACTAAACTAAACTAACATGATGAGCACGAGTGTGATATGGAAAATATTTTCACTTCTCTAGAGTAACCTCTGAATACTCACAAGATGTGAAGCCATGAGTGAAGTTTCAGAGGTCACTGTACAGGACTGAACATATTTCCCATATCACACAAGTGCACATCATGTATCCTATTTATACAATGGGGGCCTCATTGTTTCAAAATGTACAATTTGCATGGCTTTGCACGGGTTTAGAGTGGGTTTAGCACAAGTGTAATAAACTGCGTTTATTTTAACTCTGCTGATGTCATCAGGATTTATTTCACTGCAGTGAAAATAACTTGTTTTATCTCACTGGAATATGTCTCACCCCCATTGTATAAATGTATATATATATATCTATATCATCTATATCTATATCTATCTATATATCTATATCTATATCTATATCTATATCTATATCTATATCATCTATATCTATATCTATATCTATATCTATATCTATATCTATATCTATATCTATATCTATGTAATACTGGTGCCGTAGCACCAGTATAGTTAGGGTTGAGTAAACATTTTAATGTTAAATCTCAAATTTTGCACCTTAATAACTTTGCCACTGTATGATGGATTTGCCTGAAATTTTGCATGCGTGATCTGGTACCATAGATCTCTGTATCTGGCAAGTGCATTATGGTCGGATGTATAGTTGCGTAGCTGCAGAATGCCAAAAAATGCAAAAAAGCAGACTATTTGGGCATTTCTTTGTGTGTGCCCACAGCCCTCATGATTTGTCCATTTGGTCTGAAAACTTCAGGGATGATGCAGTCTGGATCACTGATGTGCCTTTTGAAGATTTGGTGTAAACATATTACACTGTTCAAAAGTTATTCAAAAGACACATTTCCCTTTAAAGTCAATGGGAAAAAAAATTATATGTGATCTCACGAAAGCTGCCACCAGTACATTTGCCTTTTGCAAATGGCCCTTTTACTTTCGTGCTGCCACCATCTTGTTTTCAGTTAGTGAGAGAGAGAAAAATGCTTGGTATTTAAATTTGGGACCCCAAGGTAAACACTGACTGTTGGGTTTACCTAGTTGGGTCCTGAGGAAACCAGCCCTTTCTTTTTTGAGGGTAAAACCCCCCAGAAATGCCATTTTCAAAATCAGCGACCCAGTACTTTCACAAACTGCAAAAAAAAAACCGCCGTGATACTTTCGCAAATGATAAGGTTTCGTGCTGCTTTTTGTGAAACTTTCACAAATTTATGAAAAAAATTTTGTTTTAAAAACTGCAAGTCTTTGCCATTGCCCTGCAACAAAACGGTTGGGGCTTTTGGGCTGAAATTTGCAGGATACAAGCCCTTGTCCTACAGATGTGTCCTTTTGGTGTTTTTTTGCCAAAACATTCAATGGGCACAAAGTTAGTGTTCCAAAATTGAGATATTTCCCATAGGATAACATTGTGGTGCCCGTGACGCCTTTCAGCACCTGTATCTAGAAAACAAAGCGATATACGGAGTTTTCATTACCCACAGCTTAGCTCACCTGGTGAGTTAATCTGCAGAAAGATAAGCAACAACAGCTCCAGCTGCTAAGGAGTGTGCATGGTGCAGATATAACTAAAATGAACAACAAACCCAGCACTACTCCAGACCTGAGAGGATAAATGGCTTTACTTCAAAAATTGCTAAAAGGCTCAATGCCTGCAACATACCATCAACTGTAGCAGAAAGGAAAACCCTGACCTGTTTTGCAGCTAGTGCATCATCAGGGGGATGGAATCTGCAAAAACAAGTTTGGACATCATAGATTACATCAGCAGTGGATTTTTTTCCTACTTGCTACGGTTATGGAGATATTGGCAAATTAGTGTCACAAGGGTTCCAAGGGTGCCTTTTCAGCACTGTTCGATGCTCATATCTTGTAAATGATGTGAGATGTGGATTTTGTCATCTTATCTTGCGTGGAGGTCTCGCAGTCATGATTACAATGACACTTGAAATTTTTTTGTAGCTGCTACAGTTGTTGAGATATTGGCACATTAGTGTTACAAGGATTCCTTGCCCTATAGGGCTGCTGTATTGCTCCATTGTTAGGTGTAAGTGGGAGGGCCCGAGCTCCCACATATGCATACCATGAGAAACAAATGGGCAATATGAAGGTAGTGCAGGGCCTGAAGGGCCCACACCCCTACTAACACATACCAGTTGCATTACACTTTCTCAAAAAGAAGGGAAATTCATTGCAAAAAACTCTGTTAATGCATCAGTTAGGGTTAATAGCACAGTGACAAAAATTTGGGAATGTGATATTAGGGTTCAAAACCCTAACTCCACATCCCCCCCACCCACCTCCACACACACACACACAAGTCACATGCAAGATTGTAAGACACTATGCTAGTCAGTCACATCTGTAAGCATAATAATCACAACACTGTACTCATTTCACATAACACTACGTAATGAAAAAACAAATACAGTACGATCAGCTCTGTACTGCCAGCACAGTATGATGATGCATTATTGCTGGCATATCTTCTTCATACAAGGAAACTTAGTCTGTACAAATTTTCAAAATATAAATTTTTATGTGTCATAATTCAAACAATTGGCTCTCTGCAGGTATCACTGCTACCACTTAGGCATGTGGTAGCATGAAAGACAGAGCTGACACATACATAGTACTTTTCAGATACTGCTCAGGTATGAAACTGATATCATCACATGTTGCTATACTGCTGCATTACCTAGAAATACTCATTAGCAGCATGTTATGGTTATCTTTGGATGTTACAACTGTTGCTTTCACATGTTACCTGTAAAC
Organism: Neoceratodus forsteri; assembly: GCA_016271365.2. Taxonomy (NCBI): domain Eukaryota; kingdom Metazoa; phylum Chordata; order Ceratodontiformes; family Ceratodontidae; genus Neoceratodus; species Neoceratodus forsteri. The sequence goes on from CM057458.1 coordinate 106,325,021, forward strand.
TATACTACAAAAACTACTTTTATTATTACTACCATTGGTTATTAGTACTGACTCACTCTATCAGAAAAAAATGTGCAAACATCCAATGCCCGTTGGTAGGGTTATCCAAACTCTCATTTACAATATAGCAATCTGTAGACAACATACTGTGTGTCTTATTATTTAACTATTGAAATCAAGGCATCTGCTTAAATCTTGTTATTGATGTTTGTAACATAAAAATGCTTACTGTGGGCCATCAAACATGGTTGCCCAGCATGAATGTGTACCCCCAAGGCACTCTGATGGAAGCAGAACTCATACAGTTGGTGGACCATGTTGATGGATGTGTCTTGTAGTATGTTTAGAGAGTTGTATGTTACTTCTGTTACCTGATGCTGGTTGTCTCTGATTGGTTGTGTTGCCTTGGCCCTTCCCCTGCTTGTGTGTATGTGTGTGTGTGCGCGCGCGCGGGGGTTGGTGGGGAGAATGCAGAGTTAGAGTTTTGAACCCTAACATCACATTTCCAAACTTTTGTCGCTGTGCTATTGATCCTAACTGATGCATTAATGGAGTTTTTTACCATGAATATATGTGTTATATATATATATATATATATATATATATATATAAAAGACAAAGAACCTCTGCACGCAAACACTGAGACAAGGGTTACCCCAAAGGGCATTTGGCTGGGAAGCCAAGTTTCAAGAAAATACAAATCACACATGCCCCCACAATGCAAAGCATCATGGGCTGCATATGCAAATCACCACAGAATGTTATGCTGGTTCAACTTTAGCAGAATTGCATGGTGCCGAAGGCCTCTCACAGTTATATATATATATATATATATATATATATATATATATATATATATTCATGGCTAAAAACTCTGTTTAATGCATCAGTTATGGTTGTTCCACAGTGACAAAAGTGAGGAAATGTGGTGTTAAGGTTGAAAACTCTAACTGTGCATTTCTCCCCCACCCCCACCACCACCACACACACACATACATGCAAGTAGGGGAAGGACCAAGGCAACACAACCAATCACACACACCCAGCAGGAGGTGTATACCTGTGTTACTGTAGGAAGTTGAGAAATCCAACTTCAGATATCATACATTGGGCTGGATATTCAAAAGGGTTGCGCCAGGCGCAATAGGGTTGTGCCTGCACAAGTCCGAAATTGCGCCATTCTGCGATATTCAGCAAGAGGCAGTTGCGCCCCCCAAGTCGTGCTGAGCAACAGCGCAATGCTAATGAAGGCATGCTCAACTGGAGGGGGAGGAACCATGCATAAACTGCACAGCCCGATATTCAGCTGGGCCATGCAGAGTTGTGTAGGCGCAACCCTAGCTGCGCCTGCACAACTTTAAGCCAAAAAAAGTTAAGTTGAGGGCCACCCACAGGTGAGCTGCTGTATTGCAGGGCACAACACAGCAGCTGCCACCTGTGGGTGGCCTCCACTTGTTCCCTGTGCTCTGCAGCCCAATCATGGGCATAATAGTAACTCCCTCACAGCCTGATCGCTGGCAGAACACACACCCTCACCCCCGACTCAGCCCGATCATGGGCAGATCTTACCCCCTTGACTAGCGAAATCGTGGGCAGAATATAATTGAACCCCCCGACTGGCCCCGATCGTGGGCAGAATATACTTGAAACCCCCGACTGGCCCGATCGAGGGCAGAATGGAGTTCAACTCTCAAAGACCAACATCCTGGTGGTCCAGTGGACCCGCGAAGCCTGCTTCGCTGGCATAAGGTCAAACCCACCCCAAAGTCCAATATCCCTGGTGATCTAGTGGTCCCCACCCACCCACCACCTCGTGCCCCTGTCAGCTGGCGGGCTGCAGCACCCCACCATGCCGCAGCCCGCCACCCACCGACTGATGACAGCTCAATAGGGCTGCGCACCATGGTTCAGAGCAAGAGCCAATGGGCATGCAGCCCATGCCGTACAAGGCAGTCCAGATATTTCCATTACTGGTTTTGTTTGCATTTGTGTTTCCTTTTGTGTCACCTTGTGCATTGCCATTTGCATTTGCATACGCGCTTCCGTTTGCATTCTTGTTTCCTTTGGCATCATCGTTGCTGTTACCGTAAGCGTGCGTGTAACAATTTGCTTATGCGCTTACGTTTCCACTTCCATTTCTGTTACCATACTCTTTGACATCCTCCTTGCTGTTACCATGACTGTTTCTGTTTCCAATTGCATTACGTTTACCAAGGGGCCATGCGCTCGCATCACCACATTCCATTCACTGTTTATACTGCACATTCTCAAAAAGAAGGCAAATTCATGGCAAAAAACTCAGTTTAGTGCATCAGTTAGGATTGTTCCACAGTGACAAAAGCCAGGAAATTCAATGTTAGGATTCCCCCTTGCCCCACCACCCCACCCCACCAGCAGGCATGTGGGGTGTGCATTGAGAGTCATCGGTCCTAACTCTCCCCATTCTCCTATGCTGCACCACCATAGCTTATTTACACATTGAATGGGGTAAGAGTTAGGACAGATGACCCCAATGCACACCCCAATGCCTGATGGTGGGGTGATGGGTGCAAGAGGTGAACCCTAACATCAAATTTTCTGGCTCTTGTCACTGTGAAACAACCCTAACTGATGCTTTAAACTGAGTTTTTTGCCATGAATATATATATATATATATATATATATACTGTGTATATATGAGACAAAGAACCTCTGTGCGCAAGCACTGAGGCAGGGGTTACCCCAAAGGGCATTTGGCCGGAAGCCATGTTTCAAAGAAATCCAAAATAACACATGCCCCCACAATGCAAAGCATCATGGGCTGCATATGCAAACAGCCATATATCTATATCTATATTATACACAGTATACAATATATATATATATATATATATATATATATATATATATTATATACAGTATACAATATATATATATATATATATATATATATATATATACACTCATCACACACACACATATACAGTATATGTATATATTCACTACAGATACCACCAACAACTTATTCTGGTTCAATTTCAGTTGGTTACCATCTGTACCCCCAGTTGCCATGAAAAACGACTTCTAGTCTCAGTGGGCCTACAGTGTCAGAAAAATTATATATATATATATATATATATATATATATATATATATATATATATATAACTCCATTAATGCATCAGTTAGGGTTAAAGCAACAAAACTAGGAAATGTGGTGTTAGGGTTTCCAAACCTAACACCCCACCCCCACCATGCACACACCAGCATGCGTTGGGGTGTGCCTTGGGGTCATCAACCTTAACACTCACCCCATTCCATCTGTAAATAAGCTGATGGGGTAAGCATTGGGGCTGATGACCCCAATGGACACTCCAATGCCTGTTGGTGTGTGCTGGGTGGGGGTGGGGTGATATATTTGGAAAACCTAATGCCTAATGTCCCTAATCTTGTCATTTTAACCCTAACTGATGCATTAATGGAATTTTTTGCAACTAATTTCCTTACTTTTTGAGATAGAATAGTTGTATCCTTGTTTTTGTGGGTGCACATGGCCCTCTGGTCCCTGCATTCCCAACCTTCTATAGATGCATATATGTATGTAGCTGTGGAAGCTTAGTGCCCTCCAGGTCCTATGATTCCATTTGTAGGACAACAGTCACCAAATTGTCAGCATAGCCATCTTATTACCCCACCACATGTACCTGATATAGAAAATATTTGAATCCCTGTCAAAAATGTAATTCTCCACATGCTACACCATTCCATGCCACAGGTGTGAGAACACATTTTATTTATTGAATTTTGTTGACCCGATAAGCCCACTGGGCCTAGAAGTCCATTTTTCAGGGGTGACCGGGGGGAAGGGAGATACAGATGGTAAGCAACTGAAACTGAACCAGATTAAGCTGTTGGTGGTATTTTTAGTGAATGGGAGAAATTTGGTCAGGACACCAGGAAAATTCCCCTGCTCTTTTTCGATAAGTGCCATGGGATCTTTAGCATCCACCTGAACTACCACCAATCCAGGCAGATGGGACCTTGATTTAACATCTCATTTGAAAGACGGCACCTCAGAAATGCAGCACCCTCACTCATGCTGCACTATAGTGCTAGTATTGGGATATTAACCCAAGTGCCAGATGTGGGAACTGAACCCACAGCTTTCTGATCTCCTGGCCTCAGAGGTGAGTGTGCTACCTACTGAGCCACTGACACCGACAAGGATTTGAAAAATGACAGCTGTGACATATATGAGGTGTAGTAATAAGAAGGCTATGTTGAAAATCTGGGGTCAAAATATTTTAAATGTTTAAAGTTATGAGTCTGCATAACAAAATTTTAACAAATGATCATAACTTTGGCATTTATTTTCATATTTTGACCCCAAATTTTCAATAGAGACTTCTTATGACCCCACCTCAAGAACAAGAGCAGAAAGAATTTCCAAATCCCTCCCAAAAGGTGAATTTGCCAACAACTGCAAAATCACCTTTTGGGCAGGAGTTGCATAATGACAGTCATATTGTTCATGAGGTGGGGTCCCCAAAAGGCTACACTGAAAATTCGGTGTCAAAATGTTAAGAAATGGAAAAGTTATTCACCAAAGTTGAAACCCCCATTGAAATACATTGTTTAATGTTAAACCTCAAATTTTCCATACGCAAAAAAGGAATCGGCTCATGAAAATTTAACTTTAAGATAGAAGTGCACTTTCGCCCTAACCTTACTAGTGCAACTGCACCAGTATGAATATATATGCTGTATATATGTGTGTATATTTAATATATGGATTTGCATTTCAATAGTACAGAAAAGCATACAGAAAAATGTTGGTAATATCATCACTCCTAAAGTGATAATACTACACTTCAAGAGTGATAATGCTATCATTCAGGACTGGTAATAGTATAGTTCAAGACCTGAACAATAGTATTATCACAGAATGGCAACAGCACATGCACCAGTCTGTCTCCCCCACGTTTGCTAAAGCATGCCTCCTGATTGGCCGCTGTCCCTATGTAGGCGAGCAGAACAGTTAGAAAAACATGGCAGCTGGTCTCTTGCTTACAGAGACTGAAGTGGCTGCTCTGCATTTCTTCATTTTTCCCAACTACAAAGAGTAATTACATGGTTCATCCTGCATTTCTCTAATGAAGAACAGGCAGGCCGTGTGGGACTGAAAACCCGGGCGGGGAGTGAGATGTGACACGAGTGAATGAGATGCAGGCAGCTCCACCACACAGCGGGAGACAGTTCAGCAGTTGACCAGCACAAAGTCAGTCCTTCAGTGAAGTGGTCGACCGCCCGTTAGAAAAAAAAAAATTAAAACTTGGATCCCTATATTAAATAAAATAACCGATAGGTTTGTCTCCATTATCAGGAGTCCTACCATCTTGAGGTTCTGGACACATTGGAACCTCTCGAGCTTCGATCTTGAGGTTCATGTGTCCAGAACCTCTCAATGGTATTACTCCCTGGTAATAAACTCAGACCTATTTGTTATTCTCTTTATATAGTCATACTGGCGCAGTTGGGCCAGTATAGTTAGGGTGAAAGTGCACTTCTATGTTAAAGTTCAAACTTTGAGGGTTAATAACTTTGGAGCTATTCCATGGATTTACATGCAATTTGGCATGTACAATCTCTAGTGGTAGATCTTTTGACCTGCCAAATGTGGTGGGACTCCATTAAGTGGTTTCTGAGATATAAAGTGTTGACAAAAAAATGGGATATTTTATTTTTTTGTCATCCTGTATCTCAGAAATGGCTTTATGTTGTGGGCTAAAATGTTCAGGGTAGGAAGGATTTGGGTCACATATGTGCCCTTTGAAGGTTTGATGAAAATATATTACTGTGTTCAAAAGTTATTAAACTTTTAATTTCCCATTATTTCCTATGGGAAAAGTCAAGTGTTCAGCATGAAAATGGAATCTTTATGAAAATATTTTTTTTTTCAAAAATTGGGCATTTTTGTTCTAAAATGTGGCATTTGTGTTCATAAATTGGACATTTTTTGCAAAAATGGGGCATTTTTGTTTGAAAAATGGGGATTTTGGGGGAATGGGGCATTTTTGGCAAAAATGGGGCATTTTTAAATGGGGCATTTTTTCCAAAATTTGGTATTTGTGAAAATATGGTGTTTTGTTTGAAAATGGGGCATTTTTATTGTGAATATGGGGCATTTTTGTTCGGAAATGGGACATTTTTTGTGAAAATGGGGCATTTTTGTTCAAAACATGGAGCATTTTTTTGTGAAAATGGGGCATTTCTTTCTGAAAATGAAGTATTGTTTGTGGAAATGGAAGCATCCCATTTTCATAAGCTAGGGAGCATTTTTGAAAATTTTCGTATTGTTTTCGCAAAAAAGGTGCTTTTTCGACTATTTTCTCCAATTTTTGCGTGTTATCAAGTACTGTCTACAGAAATGGAAGTGTTCCTTTTTCATAAGAGAGGGAGCATTTCAAACAGTTTTGTGTTGTTTTTGCAAAAAAAAAAAGGTGCTTTTTTCGACCATTTTCTTCAATTTTCACATGTTTTCCAAAGATATGGTGTTGCTTATGAAAATTACCCGGTCTGCATTCGAAATCATTCTGTTTATTTTGAGCATTTCTCCGCTTCCACAGTGACAGATATTAATACATAGAAAAGCAGAAATAAATGACAGTGCTGCAGTGATGTGGCGGGTAGCACACAGAGCTGCAGTTGGAAACATCCTGGGTTCAAATCTAACTAGTTACACATTTTTTCCTAAGTTAAATACTGGCAAAATACCTTTTTTTAGCTCATTTCTTCCAATTTATTTTATTGATGTGACTGTTATTGATATTTCTTAATAACACATGATGTTTATATAACAAAAAAAGTACAAAATTGTACAATCCTAATGGACAGATGGAAGCACAGTGTCCAAAGGACCCTGCACTCCCACTGTGACATATGGATACTGTTTTACTATCTGGATGTATGGATGGGAGCACAGGGTCCTGTTGTACTACCTGGATGGAGTGAAGGGCATGCAGGGTTCAAAGGACCCTGTTCTCCCACAGAAAAATGAAGATACAATTACACTATCTGAAAAAGAAGGGAAATTCTTTGCAAAAACTGTTGTCAATGCATCAGTGAGAGTGAATACCACACTGTACTATCTTGATGGAGGGATGGAAGCATAGGGTCCTTCCCACCGTGACATATGGACAGTGTTGTACTATCTTTATGGAGGGTTTGGACCCTAGGCTCTCACCGTAACACATTGATACTGTTGTACTATGTTGTACTATCTGGATGGAGGGATGGAAGAGCAGGGTCCAAAGGCTTTCCCACAGTAAAATGAGGATGCAATTATACTATCTGAAAAAGAAGGCAAATTCTTTGCAAAAAACTTGTTAATGCATCAGTTAGGTTGAATACCACAGTGACAAAAGCAGGGAAATTAGGCATTAGGGTTTCCAACCCTAATGCCCCACCCCCATGGTTCCCACCCCAACCACCCCACTCCCATCTCCCCACCCTCCACACATTAACAGGCATTGGGGTGTGCCATTGGGTTGTCAGGCCTAACTCTCACCCCATTGTCCTATACTGTAGCATGCAAGCTTGTTTACATGTGGAATGGGGTGAGAGTTGGACCTGATGACCCAATGGCACACCCCAATGCCTGTTGCTATGTGGAGGGTGGGGTGGTGGTGGTATGGTAGGGCGGAAACCCTTGGGGGGTGGAGCATTAGGGTTGGAAACCCTAACACCTCATTTCTCTGCCTTTGTCACTGTGGTACTCATCCTAACTGATTCATTAATGAAGTTTTTTGCAAAGAATATATATTGTTATAAAATGGGTAGGAAAAGTTATCCCTGCTGGTTGGCTGAAACACATCACATGTCCATGCATACATCACAGCATGACTGCATACCTGCACTTTTACCCCCCTTCAAAACAATTTTGACATTTTATAAGACAGATAAACCACTCTGAGGTGTGCGGTCATGTTCTGATATATGCACACTTGGGTGGTTCATGCACTCAGCCTGCGGCATCATGCGTAACAAAGCACACCAAGGCGTGCATATATCAGAGCACGAATGCACACCTCAGAGTGGTTTATCTATTACATATATATATATATATATATATACACATATATATATATATATATATACACACACACACACACACACAAACATATATATTCATTGCAAAAAAACTACATTAATTTATCAGTTAGGGTTGCTATTAAAACATCAAAAGCTGGAAATTCGATGCTAGGGTTTCCAACCTTAACTCCCACTCCCAACCCCCAAACAGCAAAAGGACAAGCCCACTCAAGCAACCACAGACAGCCATCTTCAGGTAAGACAAGCAACATACAACTGTTTCCAGATGACACAAATGCAGTAGCACTAATGTGCTGCCTTCATGGATTTGTATCTGCAGCATGCAGACTGCAAAATCACCCTCACTTGTCTCTGCAGATAGGAATCCACGATACTGGTGGATGCCTGGAACATCTTCCCAATGTAGGTGGTGGTGGTAGTGGTGGCAAAAATGGTAACAGGATTCAGGAATGCATGGGGTAGGCACAAGGGAACCTTAGTGGTAAGGAAAAAGGGGAGCGGAATTCAAGTAATGTCTTTGGTGTTACAGTAGGTAGTAATATGACTAGGTGGGCAGAAACAGTCCTTATCTGACATCAAATTCTATGTTTCTGCATTTCTATTCTGAAATCACCACACTTCTTCTGTGTACGGAAGCACAGACCTCTTCAGCCAGTAACAAACCTATTATATCCAAATTACAAGACTTCTTTTCTCAATGCTGCCATGGGACCAGCCTTTCTATAGCAAAGAGGGTCCTGTGTCTCCTCAGCTTGAGGTGTAAAACATACAACAACTTCTGGCTCCAGAACAGCAGGCCCCTTGCATACAGAAAACCTCTGAAGAGACACAGAACTCTCAGGGGACTTTGCTTCTGCAGATAGAAGTACTGCTGCACTTTTTGTTTCATCAATTTTGTGGTATCTGTGCTTCTGCACCCAGATGTAGTGTGCATGTCTTACACCTACAAGTGCAGGCCCATCAATTGAGTATATATTTTATGGTGTCCACGGCTACATGACACTACAGAAAGGCTGAAAGGACTGCTTTGCCCACCTAGTCTGCCATTTTTCTGTTTACTGTAACACCACAGACCCTACTTGATCTCCAGCTCCCCCCCTTCTTTAACAATAAGGCTCCCTTATGCCTACCACATGCATTCTTGAATTCTGATACTGTTTTTAACCCCACCACCTGTGCTGGAAGAATATTCCAGGCATCCACCAGTATTGTGGATTTCTATCTGCAGTGACAGTCATTGTATGTGTTTTGTCTTACCTGATGATGGCTGTCTGTGGTTGCTTGTGTGGCCTTGTCCTTTTCCTGATTAGTGGGTGGGGGGGGTGGAAGTTAGGGTTGGAAACCCTAACGTTGAATTTTACAGCTCTTGACTTTTTAATACCAACACTAACTGATGCATTACTGTAGTTTTTTGCAATAAATTTCCTTACTTTTTAAGATAGTGTGATCGTAGCCTTATTTGCCCATAGGAGTGCCCTGCACTCCCATCCATGTATAGTTTTTGAGATGGAGTAATCATATCCTCATTTGCCTGGAGGAGCACAATACCCTTTGGACCTTGTGCTCCCATTCCTCCATAAATGTATGTAGCTATGGAAGGGTCCTGCGCTTCCATTTATAGAACAACTGTGAGCAAATTGTCAGCATAAATATCTTATTACTCCAATTCATATACCTGGTACTGTAAATTTCTGAATCTCTGCCAAAGCAGAATTCTGAAACTGCAGTGTCATTCCACACCATAGGTACGAACACATTTTGGAAAGGATTTGAAAAATGACAGCTGTGACATACATGATGTTGGGTAATAAGAAGGCTATGCTGAAAATCTGTAATCAAAAATATTGAAAATTTCCAAAGTTGCGAGTGTGCATAGTGAAGTTGCTATTAATGGTCATAACTTTGGCATCTTTACATGTTTTGATGCCAAAATTTCAACATAGCCTTATTACCCTACCTCATGTACCCAGTATAGAAAACATTCAAATCCCGCCAAAATGTAATTTTGCTTAACTGCAATGCCATTACATGCCATAGGTGTGAAAACACATTTTGGCCAGAATTTGAAAAATGAGAGTTTGGGTCAAAACATGTAAAATTTATGAAGTTACAAGGGTTGCGAAATTTCAACAAATGGTCATAACTTTGACATTTTTACATATTTTGACCCCAAATTTTCAACGTGTCCTTCTTATGATCCCCACTTCATGAACAAGGTCAGAGAAAATTGTCAAATCCTGGCCAAAAGGTGAGCCAACTTATCACAAAATCACCTTTCAGGTGTGAGTTCTGTAATGACAGTCATATTGGTCATGAGGTGGGGTCTCCAAAAGACCATGTTGAAACTTTGGGGGTCAATATGTCAAAAAATGGCTGAGTTATGCATTAAAGTTGAAAACCCTTATTGAAATACATTGAACCGCATTTACCTTAGTTTCTCATATTGCAGTTGATGATTCCAGCAGTAAGACGTGTATTCAATCGGGAGAGTGGATCTCAAACCTCAGACCTGTTAAAGTGAAAGAGGGTGTGCGGGGGGTGTTCTGGGGGGGTGTTCTGGGGTGTGTGGGGTGGGGCTGATTGGTGAGGGACCTTTTTTTTTCAGCAGAAAAAAATTAAAAAACCCCATCAAAGAACAGTTTTCTTTTTTTACAATAACAGGTGTTGGGGGGCATCACTAGACATCAGAGACATAAACAACCATATATCTGGGACAGCGATTGGACAATGGGGATGGAGAGAGGGACCATGGGACTTCCAATGGAAAAAAACAATAAAACATACGGACAGTGATCAGAGAATTGGGAAGGGGAGAGGGACTACTTGGCTACCGGAGCCAACTAATTTTAACATTGGGGATGGTGATCAGAGAACAGGGGAGGGACCATTAGACTACCATGGACTAATTTTTACATCAGGGGTGGTGAACAGAAATGGGGAGGGGGGGAACCACTGTACTACCAATGATATGCCTATGGCAGATGCTACACATTCAGTCACTTCACTACCGGGCAAGCATTTGCTTGTAAATCACTTTGGAATAAAGTATGTATGAAAAGTGGTACATAAATGCAGATTCTTCGTCTTCTTATCCAGTGTACATGACTATCAGAAATTGGAATTTTACTATTCAAACATTAAAGTTCAAACTATTAATAAGTGAATATGTTTTTTACCATTTGAACAGTAAAGTTCAAACAGTAAATAACAAACCGAATGGTAATTACTTAGAGAGGGCTGAGGGCATGATTTTCAGTGAAAAACACATATTTGCCATAGAGATATATTCATTTTAAGACAAACCACAAACTAAGCTTATCACTGAGACAGGTGTTCTGCTGTCCTTACCATGCTGTAGTTATGTACAACACTATTTCGTAAACTTTTAAAATAAGCAAGATGGCTGACAGCACGAATAGTATTTTCCCTGAGCAGCACCAGCACAGTTACAGTTCAAACAGTAAATTTATTGTTCAAACTGTTTTCATTTTCCTGCCTGTCTTGCAGCTATCACAAAACTCATAATTAACAAACGGTAATATATTTGTTCACCAAATAATCAAAATCACACCCTTGGCACACACCACATCATCTATAAATATTACAGATGAATTTTTCATTCCATGTGGGCTCTACATGACAGCAAAAAATCCCATGTTAGCCTATGGGAAAAAATTTAATTTATATAGTTTTTTACCACTTTATGTCTCAAACACTATATGGGATGCTATCACATAACTTTCCAGATCTTGCAGCACTGGCAGAATGACCATGTATGCCAACGTTTGAGCTATTTTATCAAAAAATGCCAAAGTTATTAGTGTGCAAAGATTGAGATTTAACATTGAAGTACTGTACCAACCCTAACTATAGAGGTGTTACTGCACCCCTGTAATGTACTTGTTAGGGTTAAATGGACACCTTTATGTTAAACTTGAATTTTACAGTTTTATGTTAAACTTGAATTTTACACTTTAATAACTTTGCAACCCTTCAACTGATTTGCAAGAAATTTTGCATGCGGCAGCAGGGACCCATGATCTCTTGATGTGGCAAAGTTCTTCCAGTTGGATATGTGGGTGTGAAGATACAGAGTGCAAATAAAAGTGTAATTTACCATGTTTTGGCAGTTTCTATGTCACTCTGCAGCACATAAATGGTTTGGAATTTTGGTCTTAAATTTTCAGGGTAGAAACGGCTTGCCTCACAGATGTACCTTTTGCTGGTTTGTTAAAAAAAATATTAATCTGGTCCTGAGTTATAAGAATTTGAAAATTCGGGGTCTGAGCATGCTCAGTAGCATTCTCAGTTAGATGTGCCACTTGAAAAAGGATCCTTTTTTGCAAATGGATAATCCATTTTTGCAAACAGGTCATCATGTGTCGCAAATGGGAAATCGTTTCTTGTGCCGCCATCATTTTGTTTTTCAGTTAGCAAGGAAAACAAAATTTAATAACTCCAAAAAGTTATGGGCCAGATTCTCAAAAGCTCCCGGCATGGCGCAAGGGGCTTGTGCCACAAGGATGGCACAAAGTGCTCTTTTGTACCAAAATATGCACTTGGAGTGATTCTCAAGGCAGCCTGCATCAACCATAGGCTGCCTGCACCAAAAGGGGCTTGTCTACCAGTGCATCACAAAATGGGCTGCAGCATGGTACTGGGGCTTGCAGCAGGTGCAGGCTGCTAAATCTACTCAATCAGGATTATCCAACCTCACCCTGAGGGCAAATTTATGAGTACCCTAAGACCAGCCAGGGATGATCTATGGGTACTTAGAAATTATCCTCAGGGAGCTCTGGGTAATCTCCAACAATGTGCCATGGCCCCCTCCCCCCCAGCTCCAATCCCCTGTTATTATTAATGAAGCTCCCTGGTGATCTAACAGCCCCCCAAGCCCTGATCCTCCATTAGTATAACTAATGGTCCCTGATGGTCTAGTGACCCCACAAATCCCAATCCCCCATTAGTATAGCTAAACATCCCTGGTAATCTAATGGCTACCCCAAGCCCTGATCCCCTGTTATGAAATATCACCAGATAATTGGTGATCTAGTGGACCCCCACTCTAGCAGGCAGTGTCCCACCACTCCGGTCACCCCATCCCCAAACTGAGCCAGCAACTGGCACAGCCCATCACTCACCATCATGACCAGCCACTGACTGAGCTCTCAATGAGCACTGTACTGTTTTCAGTACACACTCAAAGATTGACAGCTCCCTGTCATTCAATGAGAGCGTACCGAATGCAATACAGTGCTCACTGAGAGCTCAGTTGGTGGCTGGCCATGTTGGTGAGCAGTGGGCTGTGCCAGTCACTGGCTCAGTTTGGGGATGGGTGAGCTGGGTGGTGGGACACTGCTTACTGGGATGGGGGTGGGGGTCCACTAGACCATCAATGATGTGGTCATATTTCATAATGGGGGAATTGGGCCTGAGGAGACCACTAGATTACCAGGGATCTTTAGTTATGATAATGGGGGATCAGAACTTGGGGGGCACTAGATCACCAAGGCTCTCTAGTTATAATTATGGGAAAATGGGGCTGGGGCAGTCCGCTAAACCACCAGGGAATGCTTGGGTACATTGCCACATGGCTGCCCATGTCTTACAGCAACCTGTCCCGGTGTGCCCTCTTTTTGGTGCACTGCTAAGGTTGCAGCAAGGCATGGGACTTTGCTGTTGGGACCCTACCTAATCAAGAATCAGGTGCATGCTTCCAGGCATACCGGCAATCATCACAAGCCACCTTTGATTGCAGCTTGTGATGACTTTTGAGAATGGAGCCCTATGTGTTTACTAGAAAACAACATATTTGTTCTGCTACCTGTGACCCGTTTCACCCGATTCTGGTATAAGTTTTTTTGGAAAATGAATTGGAAAAGCGTCTTTTCAACATTTTTGAAATCCTCTTCCATGTCTTTTTTCATCCTCGGTAACCCTGTTTCACAAATTCTGAAAAGGCAACACAAAAAGGATCCTGTTTTGCAAATTTGCACAAAAAAAAAGATTCCTTTTTCATAAATTTGCAAAAAAAAAAAGAACACACCAAAGGATTATAACAGCCTTCTTTTTGTCACTCCACAGTGAAGAAACAGTTTAGAACCTTAGTCTGAAATTTTCAGGGTACAACTGACTTGCCCCACAGATGTGTCTTTTGCTGGCTTATTGAAGACATATTAATTTGATCTGGAGTTATACGGGTTTGAAATTTTGCTTCATTTCCCATAGGATAACTTTGTAATGTGAGATGGTTCTTTGGTGCTATGCACCACAGAAACACTTTGCAATTTTTATCGCATATACTCATTTATGGAGGGATGAGAGCACAGGGCCCGAATACAGTTACACTTCCTCAAAAATTATGGATGGATGGGATATGATTATGGAGGGACTGGAGTGCAGGGCCCCACACACAGGCAAATAAGGATACCATTATACTATCTCAAAAGGTAAGGAAATTCATTGCAAAAAAATGTTAATGCATTAGTTAGGTTTAAAGCAACAAAAGTAGGGAAATGCGGCATCAGGATTTTATATATATATATGTGTGTGTGTGTGTGTGGACAGTACTCAAGAGAGCAGGTATGACATTCATGTCCTGAAAAAAAGTTTGTTTAATTATCATGACTCTGCCTTATTTTCAGTGACTGCGTGTGGTAGTTGTGTAATCCAAAATATAATAGAGAATAAAGTATGGGTCGGGGTGTGTAACAAGAAGTTCACACACACCCGAGGGGTTAGATGCTACATAAACCCCAAGAGTGAAGCTCGAGGGGTTTATTAAAAGCATCTAACCCCGAGGGTGTGTGTAAACTTCAAGTTTACACACACCAACCCATTTTTTATTTTATATAATTGCTGGGTTTCCCTTTTTTTTGCCACAGCAGATATATAAAATAAAAAAGCTGTTGTTCTGTGACCATGGTCCGGTTTTAGTGCGTAGTCTGTGGTTGCCGTCAGGACTGACAAATCTTTTTTTTTTTATTTGGTAGGGCAGGCATATGTTTGTTTAAGTGTAATTTTTGCAAATTTATGTTGTAAAAAACACTTACCGCCGAGAATCCAGTGGCGGCTCGCTGGTGGCCGAAAAAGGAGGACAGCGTCGAGATAGGCAGGAACTCAGGTGGGCGCATGTGCAGAGTAAAGGAAACTGTGCACATGTTTGCCATTATAAACGCTCCTTTATAATGGCAAATTATGCCACGATTTCCCTATGGAAAAAAGGGGAAGCCAGTTATTATAAGATAGTTTATCACATGTAAGTTTAAAAAAAAATGGGACTGACAGCCAGAGGGCGCTGTGCTGAAGATGGCTGCTTGATTCTTCATCTCCCTGGATTCACCAAATATCATCATCCATCCTACAGATTCCAGACTTCCTACCTTCACCAACATCTGAGATCTTACTATATGTACATCGCAGAACAGCTCTGGTACAGTATTTTTATTGCCTCATAATTACTGAACGAGTTATCTACAGCTTTTCAATTTCTCTATTAAGGCCTACAATAATGGCAGACCAATCTCCACATAACAGTTCTCTTAATAGAGTGGAGGCAATGTTTCAGCAACTAATAAGTGAAATCAATGTATTAAAATTGCATCTCAACAAAATATCAATAATATGCAGGCACTTGATCAAAAATCAGCGCTACTGATGTTAAACATCTCAAAATGAAGATTCCATTAACACATTACAGGCTACCATCAGGGAGCAGGACAGAGTTATTAGGAACCTTCAGGACAAAATAGATGATATTGAAAATAGAAACAGGCGTAACAACCTTAGATTTCTCGGATTTCCTGAAGGTGTTGAACTAGGAGACACCAGTGCTCTTCTAACTCATGTACTTCCTTCTTTGGTAAATTACCAGCCGGCCAAGACCTAATCATCCGAGATCTCACTGCACCTTAAATCCGAGGCCTGGACCCGACCAGAAACCCAGGCCCATCATTGCCAGATTTCTAAACCACGCACATACTGAACTGATTCTTCAAAAAGTGAGGCAATTAGATGCACTTACTTGGCAAGAAAACAGAATCCTAATTTTCAGAGATTATTCTAAAGAATTATCTAACAAACAAAAAGCTTACAACCCCATTAAAATAATCCTTCATCAGCATGGAATTAAGTTTGCACTGCGTTACCCTGCAACAATGCGTCTTTTTTTGAATGATTCTACCAGAGATTTCAGTACCCCAGAATCTCTCTCTGAATTTCTGAATTGGACACAGCCTGCACTTACATTGCCTTGCGATGCTAATGCAGCTCATTCCTGCTCCAGCACAAGCACTTCGCAATTACAATGTCTTGCCCTTCCTGCTGAAACTGTCCTTCAGGTCTCTGAGAAACCTGCAGCCATCATATCTGCCACTGTAGCTCCTGCCAGAAGCTCTGCACGCATACAAAAAAAAAGCATCTGGTTCTTCTCTAAATAATAATACCTGCTGTTTAAATAATATTTCCACCTCTCCAGCTTCCCATGTGGAACGTCACATCAGTTTTCTACTCCTCTTACCTTGTCTAACAAATTCTCCCCACTCCAAGAAGATCTGCTCCAAGAAGATCTGTACTCATCTGGAGGATCTGAGACAGACTGTATCCGATCCCTTTACTCAAGACCAGAAGAAGCTCTCAATGGGTAATGACTCTCCGATTCTTTCTGGGCTGATCTTGTATCCAGCTCTCCTTTAAATCATCTGAACCACCCAAAAGAAAGGAGAAGAAAAAGCGAAAGCAAGGCTACCTGAGGCTTTTCCACTAAAAAAAAAAAAAAATTTGTAATAAATACTATGGCCCATAATTAGATGTGATATAGCAGTTTCTCACTAGAATCCCTCCTCTTACACCACCTCACTCGATTCCTTGGTACATTTACCATAAGCGCAGTCTCTATCGCACCCAACAGGTTTGGAGCACTTAAATGCAGTAAATCGCTATCGCTGCTGAGAAGCCTGTATCTGTCTGTGGGAGGTGAGCCAATTGACACTGGAGGTATTTAATCCATGCGGGAGTTACTCTCAATGTATTCAATGGAAAAAATAAATAAATGAGAGAAAGAATAAACATTACAATGTTTATAAGATCTCTTCTAATTAATCCTTGTGTGGTGCCAGACATTAGTATATATAATTGCTATTTATACTCTAATTTTTCATAAGCTTTGGCGCCACCATGTAGTCAGGCACATACATAAATATATAGAGTTCTGTATTTCATATCAGTAGTGCCCTTAACCCCTACTATTATAGCATTTTTCCACATAAATCCTATCATTTGGAATGTGGAGGATGATTAGACAAATACTCTAAAATCATTTACTTATTTAATATTTATTTTGCATCACTTCTGGTATGTAGTGCATCAGGTGCATTCCCATTATATCTCACAGATTTTGCAGCAAAGTATGCTTCCAATTGTATTTCTATACATTGAGTTTTTCTGCCTTTTCACATTATTCTTCATCCCATTTTCTTCCAAATCATTGGAACTTATAAGAATGATTCCACAATACACTGATGCACTATGAACCTATAGTATATACTGCATTCCCTAACCTAGCTTATGTGGATTAATACACATCGGGCATCCTTTTATCTGGCTCACACTGTTTCAGCATTATCTGCCATCATGTTGGTATACTTTATTTAATATTGGACTTATTGCTAGGTCCAAGCTAATTCATTATGTTTGGAATTTAACACTATTACACAATTATCCTTTTTATTTGGTAGAATGATGTTTTGTTTTTCCAGGGTAATGCTTTAATTACCTCAGCACAAATCTCAATTACACTTCTTTAATATACTGTTATATAAAGTTTAGTATCTTAAGATTATAGGGTAAACCGTATCTTGAGATTCACTAATTACTCTACGCCTAGTAGTGTAGATGAGAGTCCTGGTATATTTACCGACTCTTATTGCTCTGCATTTCATAAAAGTTTCAAATTAATATTCTTGTTACTGAGTTTATACTAACGTTTGTTGGTTCTAATGTTTAATTACTTGATATTCCTATCTCTATACTCTCCCTCTGCGAGACAAAATGGATACAAATACTCAATCATCTCTAACCCATACAAGTTAAGGGCCCTGCATACATTTGTTTATTATATATATTTACCTTTTGAATCTGTGACATCCTCCAAATTAATGGTATTGAGTCCCTCATTCCTATTTGTAACTAATTACCTTATATCCTAGTACCATGAGTGATCTAATCTTACATTCATGGAATGTCAAGGGACTCAACTCGCCTTGTAAACGTAAGCAAGTACTTACCTATCTTAAAAAGCATAAAACACATATTGCTTTCTTACAAGAAACTAAACTTTTATCAGAGGATGTCGACAGACTTAAAAGGGACTGGGTCGGTCAAGTATATGTGTCATCTTCTCCATCCAAAAAACATGGGGTTGCTATCTTAATACATAAATATCTTAATTGGCCCCCCATAAAAATCATTAGAGACCCAGATGGTAGGTGGATTATAACCCTATTAAACACCACAGCAGGTCCGCTTATGTTTGTGAATGTATATGCACCCAACTTTGATTCACCCATTTTCTTCCATAATCTATCCCAACAAATTATGATTAATAATAAAAATAATTCACCTATCCTTATTGGTGGTGACTTTAACTTAGCACTACAAGCATATTTAGACAGAAGTAACTCATCACATGATGCCCACCCCCGTAGTATTAATGCTCTATCAATGCTTATGAAGGATTTAGGTCTCTCTGACATTTGGAGACTACATCATCCCAGACAACGAGATTACACCTTTTATTCCTCTTTACATAAATCATATAGTAGGATTGATTATTGGTTCTCTTCTCCCCTCATTACTGAAAAAAATATTGATACATCGATTCTCCCTATTGTTATATATCTGATCATTCCCCTCTCAGTTTGCATTTACTCTGGGGTCCACCTTCTTCTAAATCCCCATCTTGGTGTTTAGACCCACTTTTACTCAGAGACCCTGAATTCACTCCTTGGATTAAAACCCAGATTCAAGATTTTCTTTCTATTAACGATACTCCAGATATGTCTCAAGGTACTACCTGGGAAGCATCAAAAGCCACTATTAGAGGTAAAATTATTAGTTATGCAGCACATAGAAAGAAATTAAGAGAACAAAAATTAGCTAATTTAGAAAAATCCCTTAAAGAAAAAGAAACCCAATACTATAAATTAAATAAACCCAATCATAATTCACAGCTTCATCTGGAAATTCTACAATTAAGAATTAAAATTAACGAGTTGATATCCAGGAAAGCTGAACTTGCCCTTTTTAGGATTAAACACGGTTACTGGGAACAAGGGGATAAATGTGGAAAGTTGCTCTCTTACCAGCTAAAAACTCAACAGATGCAGAGACATATAGCAGGTCTAAAAGATCCATCAGGTCAGACACACACAGACAACCTTTCAATCAATCATATTATGCAATCCTTTTACCATCAACTATACTTGCAACCTAATACTACAAATCCCAACCTAATACAACATTTTCTAGAAAAATTGAATCTACCCCACCTATCCCCTCAGGACAAAGCTGTGCTTGATAAACCAATCACTTTACAGGAAATCCAAACTGCTTTATCATCATTAAAAAACGGTAAAGCACCTGGCAGTGATGGGTTCCTATTGATTTTATAAAACCCTATCTGACACTCTTTGTCCTGTATTAGTCAATGTATTCCAAGAAGCAACCTTAATAAAGAAACTCCCATGCACAATGACCAAGCCATCATAACAGTCTTACCAAAAAGACAAAGACCCTTTACTTCCTTCAAACTATAGACCGATCTCACTTCTTAATACTGATGGAAAATCTTTGCCAAATTATTAACTCTCCGCTTAGAATCTTTAATGATAAACTCATCCATACTTCTCAATCAGGATTTATCGAAAATAGAAACAGTTCCGATCATCTTGCTCATTACTCATTTAATTCACAAGCAAAAACTCTTAAAACCCTGCAGCTGCAATAGCCATTGACTTTGAGAAAGCATTTGACTCTCTCAATTGGGAATATCTATATCAGGTGCTATCTCATTTTGCTTTACAAATAATTTTTGTGCTTGGATTCAATTATTGTATACCTCCCCTTCAGCTCAAGTTCTCACGAACTCTATTTTGTCCCCCTCCTTTTACTTAGCAAGAGGCACCAGATAAGGATGCCCCTTATCGCCTGCATTGTTTATACTTGCCATGGAACCTCTTTCTGCATCTCTACGTCAATCCGGTACAATTAAAGGCATTACTATTGGTAACTCTCACTATACTTCACTCTCATATGCAGATGATCTCCTTATTTTACTTGAAAACCTCGAAAGTTCTGGGCAACCTTTAGTTAAACTACTGAATGACTTCACCTCCCACTCTGGACTAGCTCTAAACCTTAACAAATCTGAAACACTACCACTGAATACCCTTTGTAGTCCCCTCATGAACAACTCATTAGGCTTTCATTGTGCCCCCCCAAGGTATATCTTATCTTGGCATTCAGATCACCCCGACATTGAATAAATTATGGGATGCTAATCTTTCCCCCTCTGTTAACCAGTATCCAAACAACACTTGATAGATGGAAGCTACTTAAACTTTCTTTTAATGGTAAAATTTCCGCCATTAAAATGTCAATAACTCCTAAAATATTATACCTATTTTCCAATAGCCCTTTGATACTTCCCTCTAGTTTTCTTACCAAAATAGACAAAATTATTGGCAGCTTCATTTGGGAAGGCAAAATACCTAGATTTAGTCATAATAAACTTAGATCCCATTGGTCAAAAGGTGGCTTTGGCCTTCCTTGGTTCCAAGCCTACTTATGGGCTTTTTTACATCTCAAACAATTAAATGGTTTAACACCCAACATCCAGTCTCCTTTATGGGTCAATATGGAAACATCCTTATGTCCTGGTAATGTGGCAACTTCTTTCCTTTTTAACACCCTTACCTCTTCTTTAAAGTCTCACCCTACCATAGCTGCTTCTATATTCTGTTGGAAAATCATTCACAAGCATATTAAATCTAACCCCAAACCCTTAGCTTACACCCCATCTGGGGTAACCACAATATATCTCTTGATAATCACCCATTTTGTCGTACCTGGAAAATAAGGTATTCTATTTTGCAGGATATACTTGAACCCAAGTCATTAAAGTTAAAATCTTACACCGACCTATGAGGCATATGGAATCTTCCCCATCAGGATTTTTGGAAATATCTACAGCTTCGTACCGCATGCAACTCTTACCTCACACCCTTCTCTATCAATTCTCTGTATGATAAGCACATCTCTAAATGGATAAAAACAACATCCAATTTAAATAGCACTGTTTACAAAGATATTTGTGATATCCTTCCTGACTACTCTGTCAATGCTAAAAACAGATGGAGTACTTTGCTACAATATAATATCACCAATGCACAATGGTCCAGATGTTGGCTCTCCTGTCACAAATCTTTTAATGATAAACTCAGTTCCCTCATTCAAACCAAGATCCTTCATTTGTGGTACAGAACTCCTGTTGTATTACAAAAAATGTGTTTATTGAACAATAACAATTGCTGGCACTGCAGTTCCCCCAGTGGGGATTTATTGCATATCTTATGGCACTGTCCCCTCAAACAAAAGATTTGGCACTGTACTCACAGATTTGCAATGAAAGTGGTAGGTTAACCTTTTACACTAGACCCTAAACATTGCATTCTTGGTATTTTTAATCACCGTTCTTATAAAATTTCATATTCGCAGAGCAGATGGTTAAATATACTCTTCCTTCAAGTTAAGCGCACAATCCTCATGCATTGGAGATCCAACATAATCCCTACCCTTCCGGTATCATTAACCAACTATTGCAATATGCCTCTCTGGACCATTATGACATATATCTTGTCTGACCGACTCAGGTTATATAACAATTGTTGGCAGGGCTTTTTTAATTTTTTGGAATCAACTAAATCTTCCAACACCAATGTATGGACTTAATATATATGGATTTTCCCCTTTTACTGATACATCATTGTAGTCTAGCTTTTTCCCCTTTTTTTATAGTTTCCCTCTCTCTCTTCTTAACTTTCTTATATATCTTTTCTTTCCTATACTCTGTTGTCAATCGTTCTTTATTACTCCACAATCCTTTTACGAATGTACTTTTTTCCCTTTTGCAGCATCATATATAATTATGTAACATTTTAATATAAACCGTATCTAATCATACTATCCACTTTAAGTTCATTACAAATGTCAAGTATATGCTAATTACATGACCTGTATTGTTTACTATATTTTAAACCAAAAGCTCCTTGTATTATTGTAGCAATGTTCTTATTATATGCTGCCTCAATTTCTTTAAAAAAAAAATCCTCACATTGTACTGTACTGTAAGAGGTCTGTCTGTATATGTTATGAAAAATTAATAAAAAAGTTTAACTGTAAAAAAAAAAATGGGACTGTACGCTATACTATGAAAACTATTATGTGGGTAACATAGTGTCCACGTTGTCAAATGTGTTGTTTTTAGTAATAAAGTAAATTTGCAATTTCAATGCCTCTGTCTGCAATTTAGGTGTTCTAGTTTGCGACATTTACTCATTTGTCCTTAATCCACACCTGTTGGTCACTACTTACCATTTAACATAGGACACCATTATATCACAAACAACAGGATTTCACAGTTTAACTGCATTATGCATATATTGGTGTTCCTAGACTACCTTTGTTGCACAGCACAAGATAGGCAACAACAAATCACTTAGTCTTACTTTAGTTTTCAAATTTTGGAAGTCTTTACTAAGACTCAGTTCATGACTAACAAGGACACCATCATAACAATCCGACATCATGTAAGTATGGTATACTACAAATAAGTACATACGCAGTCCTTATATCAATGGAATATCTATGTTCAGTACAAACAAAGGGAATATATTCCTAAATTTTCTATGCACAGTAAAAAGGATGTTAATCTGAAATGTCCTGTAGTGACAGAGACGAGAATGGACTGCTGAAGAAAGAGGGATTTGTCAGTTGGAACACTTTTCTAACAAGTTATTAAAACAATGATTCAATTCACTGGACCCAATCACATAATATTTAAGTAAAACAGCCAACAAAGACTAGCAAACATAATTGTTTCAAACATTGTACAGCTCATAGACACACTGGGCTGAAATGGGCTTGTATCAAGAGGACGGCCTGCATCTGTCTGTGAAGAGAAACTCACTCCTTTGTCAGTAGTTGGAATGCTTCAGCAGAGAGCATTTAAACTGGCCAAGTGGGGACAGCCAAGAGTGACAGGTGGCTTAGGATCACTCCCCCGTGGGAACATGCAAAAACACAAGTTGAAAGCAGGAACAACTGAAGCGGGCAGTGAGGAGTAGGCAGACAGAAGGCAGAGGGTGGTGAATAATGGGATCCAATTTGGAGAGAAAGAGGTGATGAGTGGAATACCACAGGGATCAGTACTGGGACCAGTCCTGTTCAATGTCTTCATTAGTGACATTGCAGAGGGGCTGGAAGGAAAGGTCTGCCTATTTGCAGATGACACCAAGATCTGCAACAGGGTGGATGCTCCAGAAGGGGTACAGATAATGAAGAGGGACCTGGAGAAGCTTGAAAGATGGCTGGAGTTGTGGCAACTGAGATTCAATGCAAAGAGTGCCAGATAATGCACCTGGGTAGGGGGAACCCTGGGGAGAGCTACAGAATGGGGGGGGAGAGGCTGGCTGTCACCAAAGAGGAAAGGGACCTAGGGGTTATCGTATCTGATGACCTTAAGATATCGAAGCAGTGCACAAAGGCTGCAGGAAGGGCCAGTGTCATGCTGGGGTGCATAGGCAGAGGCAGTACTAGCAGGAGACAGAAGATGGTGATGCCATTGTATAAAACACTGGTAAGGCCTCACCTGGAGTACTGTGTGCGGTACTGCAGACCACACATGCCAAAGGAAATAGACAAGGTGGAGGCTATCCAGAGAAGGATGACAAAGATGGTGCATGGCTTGCATCACAAAACGTATGAGGAGAGACTAAGAGACCTCAATATGTATTCACTGGAGAAGAGGAAAGAAAGGGGGGGCCATGATAGAAACTTTCAAGTACCTCAAGGGCATAAACAAGGTGCAAGTGGGGGATCTTTACCAATGTAGAAAAGATATCAGAACGAAGGGACATGATATGAAATTGGAGGGGAGGTAGATTAAGAGGTAACATGAGGAAGTTTTTCTACACAGAGAGGGTGGTGGATGCATTAAACAGTCTGCCACAGGAGGTGTTGTGGTCAAGTTCAGTGGAAGGGTTTAACCATGCCTGGGACAGGCACAAGGGAACACTGGGTGAGGAGGAAGTGATGAAAAGCCATTGATCACTTAAGGTCAGTGACTGCATACAAGTACAGGGCTTACGGGCAGACTAGATGGGCCTAGCTGTCCTTATCTGCTGACAATTTCCATGTATCTATGTATCCTGGAACCCCAGGCAGGGTTAGAGCACATGCAACTGATATGATATGCAGACAAGGGGGTAGATGCACACATGAGAACATGGTGCCAGGCCTCCATCTCCCCAGATTTGACACCCAGGACCATGACAGGAAAATTATGGCAATGTGATGACAAGGGGGCAGAAGTGTACAAGCCCCAAGAGAGGTTAACAAGGAGGTCACATGCACATGAGAACATTATACCATGTCTCCCTCTCCCCAGTTTCAACACTCCAAGACTGTATGATGAAGAATATGGCACCTGGACAATGGGACACAAGGGGGCAGAAGAACAAAAACTCCAAGAAATGTTACTCAGGGGACATATACTCATGAGAACATGGTGCCATGCCTTGCTCTCTCTGGTTTTAACACCCCATATCTGTGATATGGAGAATATGACAATTAGTCATTGTGACAACAAGGGGGTATATGCACACAAGCCCCAAGTGAGGTAACGCAGGAGACATATGCAAATGAGAACATTAGTCTCCCTCTCCCTCAGTTTATGTTTGGAGATTGGGCTGATGTTGCGAGGGTGCAGTAAGTTGCTGTACCCTATTAGCACATCTGGCTGTTCCTTTTTGAACTGGTAACCTGAACTACACAGCATACCAAGCTACTGCAGAAGCTGTCTGTTTAAAGCTGTAAAATGCACACAAAAGCAACAGTTTGACATCTCTTGGTACTAACATTACAGCTTTTGGGGTAAAATGGATTCAAAAATACAAAAAAGGGGTGATGGGGGCCAGAATCCTGTACATTACAAGGACACCCCCAGTGTAGTATCCTTGTAATGCACATGAACTCACACAATTCAACAGTTATAACAGAAAAAAAACAGTACCGCAGACAACATAACGCAATGGGATGCAGTGCTGCACACCGAAAGCCTTGCCTGAGCCACATCCTTTTTTTGCCACCAGTTTTACCCTGTAAAGCCCAACCTGAACTACATGGCACACCAAATAATTGCAGAGGATCACCGATCAAAGCTCCAAAATACACCTAAAAACAACAGTTTCACATCTAGTGATATTAACATGATGATGTGTGGGGTACCTGTAAAACTAATGCAAAAATTTAAATAGATGGTGTGGAGGGGGCCAGAATACTGTGCATTACAGTTTAACAGAAATAACTGTAAAAAAACTGCACCATAAACAACATAATGTAAAGTGACGCAGTGATGGACATTTCAAGCCTTGCCCGAGCCACATCCCTTTTTTTGCCATACGTTTAACCCTGTAAGGCCACAGTGGGTACATCTTGAACCTCATGACACACCAAACTGTTGCAGATGCCCATTGATAAAAACTGCACTGTGCATCCAGAAACAGCTGTGTGATGTCTCTTGGTATTCATAGGATGGCTTCTTGCGGTATAACTAATGCAAAAATGTAAATAAGGAAGATTAGACCCCAGAATCCTATACATTTCATGGACACTGCCACTGCAGTATCCTTGTAATGCACTTGCAGTGTCACAGTTAAACAGGTACTGTATAAAATTAATCAAAAGCAGCCAAACGTCCCCAGAAATGGTATACAGTAAAGGGACACAGTGCTGGACATTACATGCCCAGTCCAAACCGCATCCTGACTTTGGGCATCAGTATTACCCTGCAAAACCATGGGACCTGTCCCCACACCCTATAAAAATAAATTATAATTCTTCCTTACCAAAATTATGCTTTGACTTCATGTACTCATGTGGAGTGAAATTCAAGTGTTTCAGTTCAAACAAGTTCATTTCTAGATCATATCACTTCTGATTACGTATGCAACACTGAGTCACCTTCTGGACACCACAGATTTCTTGAACTCCACCACACTGCAGAAGGGACAAACACACATGAAGCAAATAGATTTATGGTGCAAGGTGGCACCTAAGGCAAACACAGTCATCCCATTCCACAAGACGGTTGGTTGACCAATCAACAAACTACCCATTATGTGAGTAACGTGTGGGCACCATGGAGACAACCTCACATTCAAGGCAGAAGTCCCTGAAATGGGAGAAAAACCTGACTGAAGCCCTGTGGCAGCTTGCAGGGGGTAATCCACTGTTATGTAAAAATGTGGGCTTGAAAGGAGTCTGGAGAGAGAGAAAAAAAAAGTGCAGAATAAAAACTTTTTTTTTTTTTTGGGGCACCACAAGTAATGCACATGGGCAGAATGCTACAGTGTAAATATTGGGAGAAAGAATAATTGTGCAAAATAAACTGATATGCATGCATATACTTGGACTACCTGGGTATGTATATGAAGCACAATAAGTTTAAGGTAGTGCTTCATTTACAACCAAAATGAAGGCCATGTAACAGCACAGGCAAGCACTGTCACAAAATGGAGACAGTTTTTAGAGGTCTGTTCCACTGTTTAAATGGGACCACAAGAAAACAAAAAGACATTCACATTTTATTTTAATAACACTATATCTTTACTAGATATGCTACAGAACTGAGCACAAATTCAGTCACTTTATTTTATAACAAAATTAGAGAGCTCTACTTAACAATACATGTTAGTCCCTCGACTACTATAGATATCATTCATAGAAATAAAAAAAAATGTTAGGATGATAAATTTATTTAACAGTTTGATGTATCTATGTGTACTTGTGTTTTGCAGTGTACTATTTGTATAAGCTCAACTGGTTATAGGTCATCTTCCCTGTATGAAATTAAATCAAATCAAATTGCACCTCTAAACATTTCCCCGTGGGAGTAAAACCTCCAAAACAGACAATTCAATAGAAATAAATTATACAGGTAATGCAAAAGGTAAAACAGAAGAAAATATTTTATAATAAATAGAGAAGGCAACTGTTTAAGGCAAAGATGTGCGAATAAAATCTTCTGAGTACTCAGCAACTGTTTGTATTCAGGACCACAAAAACCTCAGGTACTTCTTTTTCATTATTCATCTGAAAATTAAGACTCTCTCTCTCTCTCTCTCTCTCTCTCTCTCTTCTATATATATATATATATATATATATATATATATATATATATATAATAAGAGATATTTGATGGTAGGGGCTTAATATGTGTAATATCTCAACGACTGGCAAGTGAGCTTGGAATTATCACAAGTGGCTCCACGTTAGCCATGAGTGATTTTTCCAAGCTCACTTACCTCGAGTTGTGATGTTACACATATCAAGCCCCTTACCATCACATATCCATTTTATACAATAGGGGCTTTTCAGTTTTGTTCAGTGAACTTGTAGAGTTTTAGTGGTACCTGTGTTTTTTCATGTTTCTGGTTTTCTTCCACAGCGTTCCGCTGCTAGAGTAGCTGACGTAGAGAGAGTAGTGATATTTTGTGCTGACATGTACACAGTGGCCCAGATATTCAGACTGTGCCCAGCAGGGGTGCAAGCCTGGGCATAGCACAACAGGGATGCACTGGGGCCAAGACCAGGTGATATTCAACGGTGATGTGTCATGGCGCATCATCGTTGAATACGGCATGGACAGCATGCAGCACAAAGGCACTGTGCCAGTGCAAGCCATGAATAGGGAGCACGGGGATGCGCCAGCACAAGTGCAGTTGCACTAGGTGCATCACCCATGATATTCAGCGGAGGGCATGCAGATGAGGCCATAATATATGCAAGGCACAAATGGAGCCATTTGCATGTCATTATGGCCCCATTTGCATGCCTTGCACAGGGCTGCCTGACAACTTGTGCCTGGCACCCTGCACAGCATGACGGGTGCACAGTGGGGGTCCTGGGGCATCCCCTGCCCCGTAGCCATGATCGCGGTAACTCTCCATAACACACATCACTGGTAGTCTAGTGGTACCTCCCCTCCTGCCCGATTCCCCGAGAAACATATAGCAACCCATTCCCTGGTAGTCCGGTGGACCACCCTCCCTCCTGTGTCCCTGATCGCCGGTGGCAGTAGTATTGAACATGCTCTGGTAGTCTGGTGGTACCCCCCACCCTCCTAATTTCCCAATCATGGTAACAGTAGACTAATATATTCCCTGGTAGTCTAGTTGTACACTTGCAAACACACAGACAGTGCTGCCAGCCAGAATATGGCACTGTACTTTGGAGTATTAACACAGAGTGCTGCACTATACTGCAGGGAACATTGCAATTCAATGGCAATTAAGCCCTTTGTCATGCAATATTTTGTAACATGTCATTTACTGCAAGGTGTGCACACAGATAGGACTTTTCCCCATTAGAAAAAACATAAGATATTTCCCATATCTGATTGTAATTAACGATTATATACACTACTAATGAAATGACACCTGCTTATTACAATATAATAAACAACTTAACAAACTATTACAAGTATAGAGACAAACTATACTTTGTATTGCAACACTGTTGACATATGCAACAACACCTTATTTAAGCAATAAACCACAACAGGGTGTGAGTTATGCTGGGATTTAGCCACACCTGGTTTGGTTTGGTCATAAGGCACAGCTGTGTGACCAATTCAGTACTAGAAGTGGGTAAATCCCAGCAAAACCCACAACCTGGAGTGGTTAATTGCCATTACACAATGCCCCCTTTTTTAGGAGATAGAAAAAAAAGTTTTTTGAGGGCACAAATGTTTATTTTTATTGCATGTGTTACTACGCCAGAAAAAATAGTGCTGGCTTGCTAAGACTGTCGCTATGGCTGTGGTGTGCTGGGTTGCTTTGGCTATTGCTATGGCTGCAGTTAGCTGATCTGAAATCAGGCCCATATGGAAGCAGTTATATGTTGTCATGTTATCTTTTTTTTAAAAGAGAGCCTGGCAGTGGTTGGTTGTTTGTTTGTTTCTTTGTTACAGAGTGTGCCAGTAATGTGTGTGCTCTGCGCACTAATGGGCTGATGGTGCAAAGCGTTTTCTTCTGGGTTCCAGTTTGGATCGCTACAGAGTAGCACAGTGAATCAGGGACAGTTTATTTTCTGTTCTTTTTTTTCTTATTTTGTGTTTTTCTAAATTTATGGGAGACAAAGAGGGGGTCATCATGCCTGCACACAAGAGACACTTTTATGATGAAGAAGATAGCGAGGTGGGAGTGGAGCAGAGAGTGACTGCAAAGTGTGAGGAGATGTGTGGCTGCACATTTAAACTGTGAAGCGGTGGTATAGATCAGGAGAAGGAGTTGTTAAAAAAAAAAAGGTTGGATGTATGCACAGTGGCCACAGGGATGATGAAGCAGATAGCGAGCGGGTGGGATTGGAGTGAAGAGTGACTGCAAAGTGCAAGGAGACGTGTGGCTGCACATGTAAACTGTGGAGCGATGGTTTAAATCAAAATAAGGAGTCATTAAAAAACACACAGTGGCCACGGGCAATCTTGTGGTCTGTTCATTCAGAACTGTGGTTTGTTTAAAACTTCCACTTCACCATCATGATTTAGCAGGAGTCAATATGGTGGATTTTATAGTTGATCTTTGGGGGTCAGATGGATTCACATACTGTGGCTGGCTGGCACCTTTGCCATGGGTAATGCCAGGATTTACCATGGCTGGAAGGTGCCAGTTTGTCAATCAAGTTTGAGAATTCCAAGACCCATTGTATAATACAGTACTATTAAAATGTCTAGCAACCACCTTATTACAATACAACTATAATAAAACTTCTAAACAATCTATTTTGTGTCCCGTCCTTATGTAATATATAAAACACCTGATAGCAAAGTTTCTTAAACTCATTAAATATTAGCACCTTGGTGCCTAACAAACTCATAAAGGCCTATTGCCATTCAGGATCATGGCTTAATAAGCTGATTCGCCCCCTAAATTGCTGTATTGTCTTTTATTCAACACTTTTACATACAAACATACTAGACGCCAGCAGAGTAGGCCTGTTGGTCTATCAAGTCTGCTCATGCTTCAGCACCCTGATTGGGTACTGTAGCCATCTATCTGTCTCCTTCCACTGTTACTCCATCCCCCAGTCCTTTCCCCCCACTTGCCAAATCAGCCTCTGCTTCACCCCTTGCCTATACCTGTCCCACCCTCTCTTGAATCCCTCCACCATAGCTGCCTGCACCAGCTCCCTGGGCAGCGCATTCCACAGTTCCACCACTCTCTCAGTGAAGTACCTTCTCCTCCTTTCCTCCCAATCCATTTGTGGACTTGGGGAGGGGCCTTAGATAAGTAGCACGCACGGTAACCTTCTCAGAGGTGCTGCCTGTCTATGGCATGGGTGAGGCTAGGTGCTCCACACTATGGGATTCAATTAGTAGTTGAAAAACTGGTGCAGATCTCAGGGATTTGGCTTCACTGGGGACTGGGGGTCCACCTGGAGGGATGCAGTCCTACACTGGCGTGATGGACTGCATCTGTCCAGGAGGGGAACCAGTATCCTATGTGATAGGCTTAAATGTTTTAATGGCAAGCATTTAACCTAGCCAAGGGGGGAAGCACTGGAGAGGAGCAGGGAAATCCAAGCCCCCCCCAAAACAAATCAGGGTAATAAGTGAGGTAAACACCACGATAGAGATGTCAATAGGGAGAAGGGCAGGGGTAAATGGAGAAAATGACAAATGCAATAAGGACAGGGATGGGGCAAAAAGGGGTAAGGCCATCAAGAAATGGAGGGTAATGAATACCAATGCCCATAGTCTGGGCAACAAGCTCCCTGAACTGGTGACCTTGATGGAAGAGGGATGCCTGGGTATTGTAGCAGTCACAGAAACATGGTACACAGAGAACCATGACTGCGATGTTAACAGGGTACACAACCTGCAGGAGAGACAGGGAGGGGAGAAGAGGGGTGGAGTAGCTCTCTATGTAAGGGAAGGGATCAAAGCAACTGAACAAAAGAGTAAACAGGGAGGAGAGGAGGCACTGTGGGTCACCTTGGAAACTGGAAACTGGAAATGGCACCACAATTCGCACAGGGGTTGTATACATACCCCCACGTCAGCCAGAGGGAATGGACAAGGATATGACAGAAGGCATCCTTAGGATGGCAGAGAAAGGGGAGATACTGTTGATGGGGGACCTTAATATGCCAGATGTTAACTAGAGCACCTTCGCTGCAGCCACATCCAAAAGCAGGGCCATTCTCGATGCCCTTCAGGTGGCATGCCTCAGACAGTTAGTTTTGGAACCCACTCATGAGGGAGCAATCTTAGATCTCATACTCTCAAATGGGGACAGTGAGAAGATCTCAGATCTAGAAGTGGGTAGCCATCTGGGAACAAGTGACCACCAAACAGTGTGGTTCACGATAAACTCAGCTACAGAGTCAAGCCTTACAAAAGTGAGGGTTCTGGACTTTGAGAGGGCTGACTTTGGCAAGATGGGAGAGTGCCTTAGAAAAGCACTAGCAAACAGGCTAGAAGGAGGAGTGAAGCAACAATGAGGAAATATCAAAACTGCCATCACAAAGGCAACAAGCCTTTGTGTGAAGCAAATAAACAAATCAAAATGAAAGAAAAAGCCACTATGGTTCTCAAAAGAGGTGGCAGTAAAGGTTAGGGAGAAAAATATATCATTTAGGAAGTATAAGGAAACACAGAAGGAGCAGAACAGAGAACTGTACCAGTTAAGGCAGAAGGAAGCGGGATGGTAGTCAGAATAGCAAAGGCCCAAACTGAGGAAAAGATAGCCAACTCGGTTAAGAAGGGGGATAAAACCTTTTATAGGTATATCAGGGAGCATAGAAAGACAAAGGGAGGGATAGTGAGGCTGAATAGAATGGACGGTGGGTGGGCAGAGAGGGACAGTGAAAAAGCAAGGATACTGAATGAATACTTCTGCTCAGTATTCACAAAAGAGGAGGAGGGGGAGGTGCCTAATCCAATTAACAGAAGCACTCTGGATGGGGGGTTGATCCCAGTACTTTCACAGAAGAAAGGGTTTCGAAAGAACTCCTAAAACTGAAGGTGGACAAAGCAATGGGGCCTGATGGATTTCACCCCGGAATTCTAAAAGAATTAAGGAAAGAACTAGTGACACCTCTGACTACCCTTTGTAACAAATCATGGGAGGATGGTGTGGTACCTGAGGACTGGAGAAAGGCGGATGTAATTCCCCTTCAAAAAAGTGGGAGCAAGACAGAGGCAGGAAACTACAGACCTGTCAGTTTGACCTCTGTGGTAGGGAAAGTGATGGAATCACTTCTGAAGGAAAGAATTGTTGAGTACTTAGAGGCCAGTGGGGTACAGGACCCAAGGCAGCATGAGTTCACAGTGGGAAGGTCATGTCAGATGAATCTAATTGATTTCTTTGACTGGGTGACCAAAGTAGTAGGCCAGGGAGGGGCTGTGGACATGGCCTTCCTAGACTTTAGCAAGACATTTGACAGAGTCCCACACAAAAGATTAATAGTCAAATTAACCAGCCTGGGAGTGGGTCCCAGGGTGGTAGCCTGGGTAAAACATTGGCTGAATAGGACACAGAAGGTAATTGTAAATGGAGTCCACGCTGAAGAAAGAGGAGTTTCTAGTGGGGTACCGCAGGGTTCAGTACTGTGTCCAGTACTTTTTAGTGTCTTTATAAGTAACATTGCAGAGGGACTGGAAGGAAAAGTATGCCT